>LR990010.1:1371994-2743989 GCA_905147175.2 Nymphalis urticae | reverse complement strand
TTAGTTGCCAAGGTTGTGATGTAAGGAATTGTTACTATTTCTTACATCGCCAATGTCTATGGTGGGTGGTGACCACCTAAAATCAGGTGACCCATTTTGCCCCTCTGCTACCAATTGCATAATAATAATAATAATTTTAACTAGTTCAACTAACATTTAAAACACTTATGCCCTTTCCAGTACTCCTGAAAAAAATCATGATAAGGGGTTGAGTGGTTAAATCTTAACAAACTCTTGCATTTAATGTATATTGGACGGCTTTGGTCGTAAAAATAATAAAATTGATTAACTAGACCACTAAATCTGACGTCGACGATGTCCTAAGCCAAGGGTGCCTCCTACCCTAAGGACGTGCGTATTCTGAGCCCTTAAGTGGGTATAAATATCCTTGATTCATAGTACCTCCGGTGACGCTGTCACGGTCAGTAGGGCAAATATAATATAGAAAAAAACGTCTTAGCGCCTGATTTTAGGTGCAGATTTTCTATTTTGCCATTAAGCCGACATGTATTGTGAACATGAAAATATCATCCATAAATATAGAATTGGTTAGTTAATAGATTGCAGCGTCATCTATTGGATTATATCGTATACCATTGTCTGGACAAAAGTATGTTTGATAACAACTTGGTTATAATAATTTGTGATATATTTTCTTTATAATATAACCAGGTGGACCAGAAGTAGGGTCAATTAAATATCAGCATAGTCCATGGACATTGGCATCGTAAGAATTATTAACCATTCCTCACCTCACCACAGCGCCACCAATCTTGGGAACTAAGATGTTATGTCCCTTGTGCCTGTAGTAACACCCACACTAACTCCAACTGTAACACAACAATATAAGTTATTGCTGTTTCGCGGTAGAATATGAGTGCTACCTACCTGATAAAACTAATCACATCACAGACGGGCTCGCATAAAGTTCTGTCTAACATATCATTAGAATCCTTAGTAATAACGGACTATATGCTCTCCATCAGAGGCGAAGTGATATAAAAATACAAGGGGTAGCAAATATTCCAGCTCAAGTAAGCAGAGAATTCTGCCGTAGTTCAATAATGCCCGATAATATCGTCCTGCTGCTTGTATAATGACCCACTCGTATAATGGCGTGTTCACAACAAGGAGTTCGTTTGGAGTAACTTTATATCAACCAAAAAAGGTTTTATAAGATATTTTAAAATGTCTCTAATCAAGCTTATTTAAATGTGATGATGATGATGATAATGATGTCCACCTGACCGATTTCGGCCACCGCAGCCAATCTTGAGTGATAAGCCAACTGCGCTGCTTATAGTGCACAAATGTATGCGCAAAAACATGTCCACAATCTATTCCGTCAATCTCATAATCCTATAGGAAAAATTGAACACAGGACCACTTCCACCTTACAGACTTCAACTGAGAATTATCGACATAAAATTTTTATTGGCCCGACTCGAGCTTGAACACAGGACCTCGGGATATGCCTTACATCTAGTTACTAGACCAACGAGGCAATCAATTACAAGCGTATGTATTACACAGAGTTTTATACATACATGGTATGAAAAAGTTTTGCACGCGGGCGTTTATGTAGCCGTGGGTTATGTCTGTAATACAGATTACTATTCAGTAGGCAGGTCTAATTGACCTCAAATTTGTGATAATATGTATAAAGAGTTGTTATTACCTCTAATTTAATATTGCTTAACTATTTATATTATCTAATTTTTTAATATAAATCAATGCACAGCTCAAATTTTGCATACCGGCTCCCTTTACACAGTTACTAGTTTAGCACTAAGGAAAGTTTTTCGAAAATTTAACCTCTAAGGTAGTGATAATGGTTATGAAAATTATGAAAATCCTTCATTATTGAAGGAAAAACTATGGAAATTAGTATTAATCAATTATCAATTTAGATGCGAGCGAAACCGCGGATAAAGCGTTCGTTGATTTATATTCAATCGATTAGATAAAAATAAATTAATATATATTATGGTTGCAACAACTCTATGTAATTCTCCCTTTCTGCCGACTTTAGATAAACCAGTTCAATCTTTTCCGATCAATGATAATGAGCAGACCTCAGTATAGTATCGAATAATATTATATCTTGGGTAAGAGACAAAATGACATAACTTGAAAATTGTGAATATTTTTAATGTCTGAAATGTTACAAAAATTGTTACTTATTTTTTTGATGTGAATGAGCAAATGGACCACCTGATGGTAAGTGTCCACCACCGCACATATATCAGCACTGAAATAAAAATAAACCATCCCATATATCGCCAATGCACCACTAACCTTGAGAACTAAGTGTTAGTTCCCTTGTGCCTCTAGCTGGATCTACTGGAACACTGGATCATTTACCCTTCAAACCTGAACACAACAATACTTAAGTATTGCTGTTTACCGGTAGAATATCCGATGAGTGGGTACCACCCACCAAGTGAATTGTAGGCTAAATCTAGGCTAGATCAAGTTACTGATTTTTAAAATGTATTGTTTTCCAGACAACCTCTAAAATCATCAGTACACTTGTCTAGTTGTTTCTGGTGGGTGGGTGGCCCAGCTCACCGCGTTGTTTTCGACGTAACACACAATAGAGCTATTTTGATCTAAGCAGCTAAATCAAGAGATCATTAAACTCGTTTGCTACGATGGTCGCATTAAACGCGATCAAAGGAATCGCCATAGACCGATAAAGCGCAGAAGTGGCACTTACTTATATTATTTTTATTTAGGTCTATGTTTTGTATACAGTTTTTTTTTATATGTACACATTTTATCATATAATGTCCTCTAGCAATGGTTGCTTAGAAGAAGAACGGTGTTTTAGCTAAAATAATATTATTCGTACCATTGCTTATAATGTAAACAATTAAGTATATTTGTATTGTGTTATATACAAAATAGGAAGATTCGATACAAATATAAACAAATACAATTGATTATACACCACACCGATATTTATGTACGTTTACTATGTATAAGTATATGTTATGTCAGTATACGCTATCTCAAATAATCAAATTCTGTTTAGTAGTATTTGCGTGAAAGAGAAACAAAGATCTATCCATCCATCACTAACTTTCGCGTTTATAATATTATAAGGATTTTTTTTAGATATAAGTTATTTACATTTCACTTAAGCATAAGTTTATGTTGAGAAGTTTCGGGCGTACTTGCTATGCAGCGGGTCAGTTAAACAATGCTGCGTCTTCTTCTTTCGAATGTCGAATCAGTAATGAACGAAAGAGAGAAATCAGCGTTAAACAAAACAGAAGCTTAGCAACGTTTATTACTAAAGCCGTTATTAGTTTCCTCCCACGGCCTCGCGTGTAAGGTGTAAAAAGTCTATGCTCTTTCTTGGGATCCAAGCTTGTTTCATACCAAATTTCATCAAAATCGGTTCAGCGGTTTACCCATAAAAGTGTGACATACAGACAGAGTAACATGTGGCGTACTTAACCTCTACTTACTACTACTAACACCAATACTTATAAGCGTTGATTAGCATGTGTTGGGTTAAACAGTAATTTATTTCTGCCTGTCATCATTATTTTGAAATTTAAAAGAAAAAAAAAAACGGTGTGAGTTCCAAGGTACGCACGAGACGATGACGACATCTAACGCTCGAAATCTTACGCTTACTCGTCTAACGCTCGAAGTTTCGGTTGTTGTACCGAACGCTTAGATGTTTACGCATCAAAACTATTGTTTAACTAATCGCCCTTTTAATACATGTTTAGGTAAAGCCGTCAATCTAAATTAATAAAAATAAACGTAGCAAATATTTCACCTTCAATTCAAATCCGAACTCAATCGAATTAATGAATAGGAAATACGAGCTCATGATAACATGTAACGTGAACAAGTAGAAAATATACTTTATTCGAGTAGGCAGAGTAAGCAGTCTTGATACTTCATGTTACAAGTGCAAATAGAAATTAAAGCTAGCGACGTTTCGAAATTTTCTACCGACCAAACCCGCCAAGAAAGTCTGTAGCTATTCCGTAATAGCAAACTCGGAACGCACCGCAGGAAACGGTCGTGAAATGTCAGTGATATGCGACATTGGCCATTATAATCATAACATTTCAAGTATTCACGCATCAAAATAGTATATCACCATAAGTCGGTTGTCAACATTTCACGGGGGAGTATCGAAGTTCATACCTAATAGTAATGCAGAAGTATTTTTAATATATAATTAAATGAATTTATCGCGTGATTTTTTCTATAAATAAAAACATAATGAACAAAGGCAGAAACAAATATCTGGAGACAATTTAGTTAATTATAAAACAGAGGTTTGGTCTGTATTATACTTTTGTTTTTACTTGGTGGTAGTAGGGCTATGTGCACGCCCTTCTGGGTACGTGCAACCCACTCATCACAACAACAACAGTACTTAGTATTGTTGTTTTCCGGTTAAAAAGGCGTGATCGTAACTATTAGAGGCTATAAATAATAACAAAACAAGATTTCTCGAGTTTTAAACTGAACACTATTTGTTACAGAATAGGTCGAGGCACACGAAAAAAAATTTTACCCATTAGAAAAAAAAAAATGTAACAAAAAACAAAGCACGACCTCTATTATTTGAAAATAGAACTACATCATAATCACTAACAGGCAAACGTAGTCTTGTATACAGCCAACACCTATATTTTTATTTAAATATAGAATTGAATTCAAATAAGTACAGACACAAAGGACATACATAGGTATTATGTACATATCATAATTTCCAAGGTCGATGGCAAGTCGACGATGTCTATGGGGTATGCTGGCCATTTAGTATCGTTCCTATTTTATATAAAACCTTTTCTTTATTCTATGATAGAAAGGCCATTAAGCAAAATAATATCCGTTCTATGTAACAGTCGTAAACCGAGTTATTTTATTGTTGTCTGCTATTTCCATTTGCCAGCGAGATTGGCGTGCCAGTAATTAAATAGACATATAATTTACGACTACATTGAATTATTCATAGTTAATCAAATCGTTCAATTACTTTAATATGTAAACATTTTTTATTACTGATTTTTTACAGAGTACAAGCTAATCGGTCCGACTTCGCTCGGTTAGGTAATATAGTAAATAAAGTAAAGTAAAGTAATTATTGCTAAGCTGTCAATGCCCCATTGCACAAAGATATACATGGAAGTGAGCACATAATAGATGGGAATAATTCTTATATACAAAACAATATACATACGCAATCAAAGTTATTTATAAATGAGGATAATATAACATTGTCCTTATTAGTACAAAAGACGAAGATTGTGATAAAAAAAAATAAACGAAACTAATTAATATGTACATTAAAACCTATTTGTTATCCTTATTATAAGTATTCATGTAATGTGTATATCGCGTAAATTATTTGCATTACAATATAAACGAACATTGAAATATAATTTTATTATTTACGGCCTAATTCATAAACGTTATTTGTCTTCCTCTTTCGAATGTCAATTTAATAATAACAGAACGAGATAAATGTATAATGTTTTTCTTAACAGCAATTAAGCAACGTTACGTCAATAAAAAATAAGACAATCAATAAGTGTAACTCTTATTACTATTAGAAATATGAAAGAGAGTGAATTTGTTTGTGAACTGATCATCATTAAATGTATACACGTTGTACGGGCTACACACCTCCACCTCCCGGGTGGAGTCCTCAAGCGGGTGTGTAATTAGTGCTCGTAGATTGCATAAACGATTTCGAATTTGAAGCTATATATTCATTATCGATTATTTATTTATTTATTTGGGAAACAAACAATTATAATTACACTTAATAGTAAAAAAAACAAATATAAGAAAAACATAAATCAATCAAGTTTCCACTAAAAATTAATACAAACAAATGACATATTATATTAAAAATAAAAACAAAAACAGAAAGCACAAGATGCAAGTGAAACTGCTATAATTTAATTATATGACGTAAACTAAATTTAAATTCGCTAATTTTTGAGTTAAATATATCTAATTCTGTACAATGTTTGTTATAACTTTTACATGCACGTAACAAGAACATATTCTTTGAATAGTCACAGTTACAAAGGGGTACAAAAAATAAAGTATGGTTTCTCGAGTTAAGGCGAGGACATTTAAAAAGTATATTATTAAAGAGACTCTTAGAATCAACAATGTTATGAACAATTTTGTATAAAAATATTTGGTCTCTTATACTTCTACGCATATTTAACGGAATGATACCCGAGATATTATTATTGTCAGTATTATCAGAAAGGCCACCTCTAAATCGCAAATGTTTCAAAAATTTTGACTGAATTTTTTCTATTTTGTTTACATACGTTTTATAATAAGGGTTCCAAACTGTAGAGCAATATTCCAAGATAGATCTAACATAAGCATTGAAAAGTAGAATTAAGGTAAAGCTATTTTTAAATTCCTTAGTCAATCTAAGAATAAATCCCAGCATTTGATACGCTTTAGCTATTATATAATTCATATGATAGGTAAAAGTTAGCTTCTGGTCTAAGTAAACACCCAAATCTCTAATCTCGGAAACTCTAACCAGACAGGTATTCTGCAATTTATAATCAAATAATATTGGCCTCAGTTTCCTAGTAAATGTTAGAATGTTACATTTTTTTAAATGTTACATTTTTATCGATGCTTATATGATGAACTTATATAATATAAGGCGTCATGAGCGGGCTTCAAACCCCCGCCCACCTGGGGGCGCATACACTTGTCGGGAGTGCGGCCGAAGGATCCTCTCTCGCATTGGACTCTTTAGTCATGAACGCAAGTGCCTTCGTGCTGCTTGAATCATCTGTCATAGATGCAGAGGCCTATATACATATAAATATTGATACATATAGGTGAGAAGTTATGGATTTTCAGTGGCATTTGGTAACCTGGAGATACTTGGTTGCAGAAACTATCTTGCAATCCGCCCAATTTGACTTATTATTCACTAACTTGTAAAGAATGATGACATTTTTTTTGTTCTCCAAAATTTTTTTTTGTTTTCTTTTGTTCTCTAAATTATATATGTAAATAATATGTAATTTGAGATGATATGTAATGTAAAATATATGTATTTATATATTTTATGTACTTATATAAATAAAGTTTATATAAATATTCAATCGTAAATTTAATAATAATAATTTCAAAATAGTTTTAATGATAATAATGTATTTGTATTTTTATGGACTTGTAATTGTTAACGATTGACTTTATTTAATGACTATTTATAATGTGATGCTTTTACGAATGATGTGATAACCTATAATTAGTAGAAAATTTGTCAAAAAAACCTTTTCAGTCTCTATTTAACTGTCTATCTAATGTGTCTACTGTCTGTCCAAAAAAAAAATATGACGTAGGCTTGGACTGTATTGTGGATAAAGTTTGCCAATATTAAATATCTGTACGTGTAATCGGCAGATGACCAGGGGAAGGTGTCTCACGACCGATGAGACTACTACCCATAGCTAACTTGCTTTACCCTAATCAATTATGTAATCGGAATCAATGCTGAATTTATTTGTTGGTAGGACTTTGTGCAAGCCAAGTTCTTACAGTGCGAATATCTATGGGTAGCTCCCTACTGACGAGCGGCCTATTTGAAGACTATTAAAAATACTTTTACTTTCTTGTTAGAAAGCTCGAATAAACGAGACTCGTTATTTAAACGGGGACCTTATAACTGCGTGAAGTTTATAGACTTCTTTGTAATATAAGTATCGAGTTATGACTGCCTCGTTGGTCTAATAGTTGGATATAAGGCAGCAGATTGACAGTCTGAAGTCTTGGCTTGAACTCCAGGTTAGGCCTGTAAAAAGTTACTGGGTTTTTCAGTCGAAGATTCTCATTAGCACTCCGGAGTTTGGAAATTGGAACTTTGTACACACGTGCCTCGTAAAGCACGCGTAAGCCGTTGGTCATGCGCGTGAACTCTTTCCAGTCGTGTCGGAGATGTATGAGACTGAGGCTATAGAATGCACCAGTGTTTGGGCACACACTTGTGCACTATAAAATACGGAGTTGGCTAATCTCTGAGATCAAGGGGACATAACCGAATTAAGAGTATGTGAGCAATTACGCGCCGAAAGTTTTATTTTTAATTCCACACCCACATCTCTTTCATGTTTACAAACGTACAAACGAAAATAATGTGAAAAAATCACGTTACATATCTCTGTCGCTATAAATTCACTCCGCAAACGAGGGACCGAAAATACAACGGTATAAATATTTTTTTTTTACGATCGTGTATTTCTTTTTTTTTTTTATAATATTGAGATAGATTCTTACGTTTTTGACGTTAATGAATTTATGTTTGGCGTGTAATATAATATAATGAATATACTTAATAAAATTTTAAAATGTCTGATTGGCATACAATGCACAGCATGAACAAGATGGAATTTCGAAAGGAATTGTTTATGGAAAAAGTAAGTGGGCACTAAGGAAAGTTTAATAGGCGATGAAAGCTAATTACAAATAAAAATATAATAAATCATATTTTTCCTAATTGTTTTTTTTTTTAAATAATTAAATGGAATTAAACTGATTTAAAATGTCAATTACACATACTAAATAAAATCACTACTATAAATATATTTTAACTAAAATAATTGACTTTATTTAAAACCCACATATAAAAAAAACTTGCTAATTGACAGCTGTCAAATTTTCCCGCTCCGTTGACAGATTAAAAATAAACAACGCGTGTTCCGTGTATTGACGTATTCGAGTGACCTCTACCTATGTTCAGAGCTTTAGGTTTATCGTCCACTTGACACTGGCCGCGATCATTCCCATTTTTTTTTATTGATTTAATTCTAATCGCTGTTAAAGTTCTTGTAAAGAATTTTATAATTATAATGATATGACAGTTAAAATTATTGCTATCTCTTTTTCGCGTGTGGGTCGATCAAATAGTCCAAAAAGGCATCTCAGGAAAGAGTTAATTTATATATAATATATAATAATATTTATTTCAAGTATCATTGACTCATTTTTGTTAGTAATACATAAAACTTAAATGTCTATGTTAGTACTTAACCTAAGGCTATCTTAAAAAAATATGAGTCTAAGATATGTGAGTCACCTCTGCGCCATTCCATTAGAAATAGCGCAGCAGTGACCCACATATGTGCAGTCCAGCTTGCTCGCGATTAGTTTCAAGATGCTGTTGGTACTGCCCCGCACTCTACGCACCAGGGCTCCACATCTTTTACCCATGGTAGTATAAAAACAGTCCACGTGTGCCTCCGCGAACATCCCTGATGCGCTACAAAATCGGGGCAGCCCCATCAGCACCCTGAAACCCTGAAATTTATGAAAACATTTGAAACTGTTATTACATAATATGTCGTTCATTTTGTATAAATATATATATAATAAGACGTATAATAACGTCACGGGCTATTCTTTAGACAAATTATTAAGATGATAATTATCAGATCTTTAATAAAAAAATATTTAAACCTCAATATTTCGTTGTGAAATGGAGACAGAAACCCATCTAAGTTCAAGAATTTAAAACAAACGTCATAATGCCGGTACAAAAGTCGTGGACTGTCAACTGCTGTGTTGATTTTCAGTCCGCATTACACAAATACTGGCAACACAACAAACTTCACTATACTTTAAATATTTTTATAAATGCCTCTAATGGTGTATTACATTACTAGCCTACTTTTGTCGTAGCTTTTTGTTGTTAATTTTGTTAATATGCCTATGTCTTCAATATCAATAAATAAATAAATGAGAAAAAAAAAGTATGCACCAAACAACAAAAACAACAATTAAAATATTATGCTTAATTAATTACTAAGCGGAGAGAAAAAAAAATGTTTCACAAAACGTCCCTAGTGCCTATAATTAAACTGGCTCCCTCTCCCTTCAAACCGGAACAAAACAACAGTAAATATTGTTGATTGGCTGTGGAATATCTGATGTGTTGGTGGTAGGTACAAAGGCACGAAGCGCCACCACCAAGTTTTAATTGAACAATCAAAACTGATTAGCTAATAATATTACAAACATTTTAATTTTTTTGTCTCATTTTTTTATCCCCACAAACTCAGTGGCAGCATCCTTGATTGCTATTTGTTTTATCTAATACTAGTGGAACCGGCAGACGTCGTCCTGCCATACAGACATTTTTTCATTTGGTATACAACCGAGAGCAGCGCCACCTACCGGGTCCAAGGAACCTATTGAAATATACAATCAAAATTTAAATCGGTTCAGCCGCTTAGGCGGAGTCACGTGACATGACGTGACAACATACGTACAAGAATTATGTATATTAAGATAATAAATAAGAGAGTTCGTTGTTTTATTTGTTTGTTACGTTTTCACGTCTTAACTCGACCGATCATAAAGAAAATTTCCATATAGGGTACAAAAAACATAGGATACATAACAATTGCCCCGCCACACTCGGGTGAAGTTGTAGGCTGATATTAGTTAAAAATAATAATAAACAATACAAAGATATTCGAAGATTGCCCAATAAATGTTACAAGCAAGATATTTATTAGATTTGGCGATATACCAATCAGATATTTCAAACAATTTTGTGGGCATTGTGAAATATGTGTGAACTGGCATTTATTGCTTAAAACGTTATTTATTCTGTGGTCAATTGCAGCAACACGTTAATTATTTACTTTGAGGTTATAGTTGATAAGTTATGTGAAGTGAAAACTTTGTATCTCTTTTTGAGCTCATTGCGTAATGCGTCAAGTAAGATTTTTCATCGTTAAAATTTGTATTAAGAAGTTTAGTTTTAGTTTTTTAAATACATTATATTCAATAAAAAAAAAACATATAATACGTCCATTCTGCAAATGTCAAACGTCGTCTATAGTTAGTTGTCAAGCGATTTTGACATTTCATTGGATTTATTTTATTGCCCTATCGACCAGGTGTTGCCAACTATAATTAAAAAAAATGTATGCATAGATTAAAATTAAAAAATAAATATTGAATATTAAATCTAATTTTTATAAGCAATATTATCTTAATTACATCTAAATTTTGATTAATAAATTAAATTTGTCTTCTCTGTGCTACAAACGGGACATGAAAATTTTCTAAATGAGTAGATCAGAGCACTTCCATAGGGTTCAAACTCGAGTGTACAGCCCTAAACAATGTGTGTATAATTTTTGTTTTAAATTCAAATCGTGTTCGACGATGAAAGGAAACGTCGTGAGGATTCTAGTGTATATTTAGGTAATTGCATTTTAATTATTGTACAGAAATTTTCGAGACACACCACATCTATGGGCTAATGGCCGCATCATATATTATAACAACAAAAATATGTACGTTTTTATAACCTTTTATACTTAACCGATTTTGATGAAATAAAGACTAAACGGAACATTGACGTTCTTACAATAATTCAGTTATTTCAATATGTAATTTTTAGCCGTTTTAATTTATTAGCCCGGACAAACAGACAGACAAAAATAAAAAATCATACTTGTAAAATTATTTGAATAAAAATGTTTTGATTTGATTCAAACAGTTCCGTCACAATCGCTTGGGTGGTTTAGGTTATATGCATAGAGGACAGATTTACAAAGATTCATTTTTATTTACAGTAACAGCCTGTAAAGGTCCCACTGCTGGGCTAAGGCCTCCTCTCCCTTTTGAGGAGAAGGTTTGGAGCTTATTCCACCACGCTGCTCCAATGCGGATTGGTAAAATACACATGTGGCAGAATTTCAATGAAATTATGTTTTCTTTCATCGTTGAGCACGAGATGAATTATAAACACAAATTAATCACATGAAAATTCAGTAGGTAGTGCTTGCCCGGAGAACACACGATCATCGGTTAAGATTCACGGCTTCTAACCACTAGGCCATCTCGGCTATTTTTATTTATACAGATAGTATAGCTAAATCTATTCAATGAAGAGTTATGTTAAAATATTATAAAGAGCTTGTAGGTACGGAACGAAGATAGAAGCAAATGTTTGATAGACTTGGCTGCTGACCAACGCATTAGTTTATAATCTATTGTTATGTAGACTTATTGTTTATGGTTTTCAGGTTTATGGAGGTCCCAACGAACACGAGCCTTATAAACCAAACTAGATTTTAAGTCATTTAATTTATAAACATAAATTTCAATTAATTAATAGGATTTTTGATTTGGATTTGTAAATATTACATCATGTACTAATTTTCAGCTCTTTATTGTAACTGAAATATAAATGTACAAGCCATGCAAATTTTGATATTATTCATATTACTCATTAATGAAAAAATTGTATAAACTAATAATGTTCTCCAGACTGATTTCGGCCACGGCGGCCAATCTCAAGAGAGATTAGCCAACTACGCAGGAGATATTGTAGTGCACAAGTGTGTGCGCAAACACAGGTGCACTCTCTATTCCTTAACTCTCATAATCCGATGGGACGACAATCCGACATGACCGTAAAGAGTTCAGGCGCAGGACCAACGGCTTTACGTGCTTTCCGAGGCACGGGAGTGAACACACTTCCAACTTCCAGACTCCGGGCTGCTACTGAGAATTTTCTGACAGAAAAACCCAATAACGTTGTATTGGGCCGACCTGGAAATTGAACCCAGGGCCTCCGAGTCTGCGGCCTTACATCAAGCCACTAGACCAACGAGGCAGTCATAATAAACTAATAAATATATATTAAATATAATATTAGCTATATTGATAATTTTAATTATGTGCCCGCACCCGTAATTTATAACTAAAGAAAAGTAACAAAGATTAAATAGATAAAAGAAGTTTCACGTTGATCGATTTTCGCATTCGGTTCCTCGAGGGATCATACAGCAATTAACAGTCCGATCTCTCATCGATATCTTCCATATATATATATTATAATCATTATAGCTAATGATTTAAATATATTTGTCTTAATAGATCGTATCGTATAGGCAATTTTAACAAAATTCCACAGACAATACTTCAGTTATCACTGAGCCTGTTTCCGAATATATATCTGACAAAAATGCATGTATTTAATAATTGGATCTCGTGAAGAAACTAATCGAGGTTATGGAAATTATACAAATTTGTTTCTTTTTTAAAAGAGTAACGACTGATTTTTTGCCCATTCTTGGTAGGATCCACATTCCGAACCGGTATCGTTTGACGAATCATAATTACTTGTAAAAGTCTATTTGAAAAAAAAAAGATTTAATTTGATTTAATATTCGCCTTAATTCCAATTTTGAAATTATCGAAACGAAATTAAAAAAAATGTTTTTCGGTATCAATAAGTGTTGTCAGTCAGCTGAAGTTAGGTAATACGAAATTTTGACAGCTCTGAATAGCTGTGTAATTTATTTGCCCAGTGATCGTCAATATTAGGTATCAATGAATACACGCACTTAGGTGTGGGATATATTTAATACATAAAGCTGCAGCCACAATTCTGTTACAAGGCGACTGCGAAGTTTCTTTCTCAAATCTAATCAAAATATACTTTGTCTAAAAAGCCTCTTGCGAGCACTTTTGAATAGTAATTTTATAAGATTAAATTAATGGTTCGGAATGTAGATTCTACCGAGAAGAACCGGCAAGAAACTTAGTAGTTATTATTTTACGACAATCAAATTACATAGATAATGAAACTTGCTTTTTTTTTGTATGTTCAATAGGATTTATATAGGAATTATATTCAAGGAAATACGGATGGCCTATGTCAAAGTGACATTTGAGGTCCCTCATTCAGAATCGGTTAGAGGAAGATATATTATTTTTAGCTGGGCTGATAGAGCCCCTAGGCCATTGCCTTGAAGGCCTAGGCAAAAAAACTGAATATACTTGTTAAGTAAATAGCTATGACCTTGAGTTACAATGAAAGGAGATTGATCCAGGTAACAAGAGGGGCGTCAAAATGTTTATTAGAATTACAAGCGAAAAATAAAATGTTCCAAACGTCTTTGGATATCAACAAGAATGCATGAAGATTCCAACGGTTAAAAGGAGAGATGATTTAAGCACGCAAGATTGTAGGGTGACCCCTTAGGTTGAGATAAGGGGTAAGGAGTAAATGGCGCAGAAGGGCAATCCCTTTCCTGATGAATAGAATATGACCAGCGTGCTAGTGAGACATATTTATTTATCTTCATCAGGGATGTTGATTTCTGAACTAAAAGTTGTAATTTTTGCGGGTCAAAATTATTTGTTTTATTTTTTTACGTCATTTTATGATTTTCTAAAAGTTTTTTTCCATTGTCATTGGTAATTATTTTATAACCCGAAACCCCATGCCAGCACTGTAGACTTTAATATGTCATGGTCAGTTGATAATATACTAATATTTGTTTGTAGGTCCTTAAGGCCTACACCAAATACAATCCACTCACCAGCTATTTTACCGCGAAATAGCAGTGCTTAGTATTGTTGTGTTCCGGTTTGAAGGGTGAGTGAACCAGTGTAGCTTACAGGCACAACATAACATCTTAGTTCTCAAGGGTGGCGCACTGGCGATGAACGCTGATAGTCATTTATTAACAGGTGGCTCATTTTCCAGCACGCCTATCTATTTTATAAAAGAAAACTAGTCTCCCAAGAAATGACCGTCTTCAATCTTCAATATTTCAAAAATACATTATTTTCTCAATCACTTTGTTTCATCTAATGGTATCTAATCAAAGCGATCTATTCCTCTGCGTGTATCGGATCGTTTAAACTTTTCAACGTGTTTATTCTCTGACGGATGCAATTAACGTGACTTGAGTTGTCTTTTGAATTTAATTTCAAAACAAGTCTCAGGAAAATAGATTTCTTTGTAAATTCGAGGTCATTGTTAAATGTTTAGTCTGTACGTTTTTGAAACAACGACAAACGCAATTGATTCTACCGTCAAAAAGCAATAATATTTTGTGTTGTTTTATGTTAATGGAGTTATGTCAGTATTTAATGATTTCAACGTAAAAGTTAGGTGTTTGATATTGATCTAATATAATAAAGTAATCAATTTTATATCACTTCATTTGTTATATTTAATGAAATAGAATAGCGTGTGCAAAAAAATTGGACATTAAAACCTTTTTTTATTATTTATATTATTTTTTAAAACAAATGGTATACGGTAACTATACGGTAAAACAAAGTAACCAATACTAATAATACTGGTGTTAGGGCTTTGCCTGGTGGTAGGGCTTGGTGCAAGCTCGTCTGGGTAGGTACCGCCCACTCACCAGATATTATACCGCAAAACAGCAGAACTTGGTACTGTTGTGTTCCGGTTTGAAGGGTGAGTGAGCCAGTGTAATCACAGGCACAAGGCACATCAAATCTTAGGTCCCAAGGTTGGTGGCGCATTGACGATGTAAGCGATGGTTAACATTTCTTACAGTGCCAATGTCTAAGGGCGTTGGTGACCACTTACCATCAAATGGCCTATATGCTCGTCCGCCTATTATTATAAAGACATATTATATTAAGACAAATATTAAAAGAAAAAATGACTTAAAACACAGTTGAAATAATAAAAAAAGAAACAAATTAAATAAGAAAACGAGAGAGCAAGATAGAAAATAATAACGTTATCACTACAACTATTCCTAATATTAAATTTATTTAGAGAGAGATGGAACACATAATTATAAATAAACAGTTTATTATACTGGGAACCGTTTTAGTTGCGAAAATATAAAAAGTATACGATTATTTATTGGAGTTAGAGTACAAAGGCAAATATTGCTTTAAGCAAATGAGTTATCCATTGAGACGGACCTGAACAGAACTCTATCTCCGTTAAAGATTAGATCAATCAAACAATCCAACACGACGACTGTTCGCACAAATAAAAGACTCGACATGCTATTTCTATGCTTTCTATTTCAAGGGCAGAGCTTAAACATTGTTAAGATCACACACCTGCCTGAAACGAAGAACATCAGACAACTGAATTCGTTATTATATTGAATTCGCTTTGATATTAACCAAATTAAACAGTCAGCAATTTTTTATTTCAGAGAAAATTCTTTGTTAAAAGAAAAACGTTATTACCTGAGTATAAATAAGATTACGGTAGGCGTCTCATCCATCAAAATTTCTTAAAAGCGAAGGCGCCCAGTAAATAATTCTATTCCATACAAGCATTAAGAAAGCATTGTTACCAAATGGTTCAACTTAATCTATTATAAAGATAGAAGGCTTTTTTAAATCTTTCCTTGTACGTTAGGATGGGTGTAGATTCCATAAATTTGGTAAAACGTGTTGTAATGTTATACACGTATGGTTATATTTCAACTAGCGAATCGTCCTGGTTTCGCAAGGGTAGATAATAAAATGTATTTTGGATAGGGTTTGCGTATAATCTGTTCTTAGTGAGCGTCTACGTCGGGGAAGGAGTAACTGTTTCAAGTCAATCGAATAGTTTAGGAGATCTCGTGATGTGTGGTATTTCACTTGTATATGTATAGATTTAAAATAGGTAGGCAGGCAAATTGACCGCCTGATAGTAACTTCTCGTAAGAAACATAAACCGTCTCCAAGCCGGAATGGAACAATACTAAATTATGCTGTTTGGCGGTAGAATATGTGATGAGGTGGTACTCAGACGAACTTGCACAAAGACCACCAAATAGATGGAAAATACATACTAGGCATATTTCGAAATTTCTAGGTATTGTGCTTCAATGAATTACATAACATAACGTCTTACTTCCTAAGGTTGGAGACGCATTGATAAGGAACGATAAATATTTCTTACAGCGCCAATGTCAATGGTTAGTTACCACCAGGTAGCCCATTTGCTCCTCCGCCTATCTAAGTAATAAAAAAAATGCTATGACATGAGACTGTTGACATGTTTATCCATCTGTCCAGTATAATACGGTCCAGTCTGATTTGTTCTATTAATATATGTAGAGCCCTTTATGTAGCACTGTGTCCAAATTCTACTATTTTATAACGATTACGATACGTTCCCGATTCAATTCCGATCCAACTTTGAATTATCTGTATTTATTCGAATCGGAACCGAACCGATAATATGTTAACATATACCGTTGTGTCGACCAAACTTAATTCTTAATTATAATCGATAATTAAATTAAATAATAGGAAAGCTGATAAACGGCAATAATCACGCTTCGATTCGATTGCGATAACGTGACAATTTGTTAGTAGAATTAGTCCCTTGTTTACGTAACGGTCCAAGACATGACTTAATCTCCTAGATAGGATTGTACCAGAACCGTTCACAATGCATCAACTCAATCGGATGAGTATATACGAAACAAACAGATGCATTAAATTTTATTTATATATATAGACAGACCGGTTGGAGTGGTTGGTAGATATTTGCCTTTCACGCCGAAGGTTTTGGGTTCGATTGCCACCCAGGACAGACAATTGTGTGCATGAACATGTCCGTTTGTCCTGAGTCTGGGTGTAATTATCTATATAAGTATGTAATTACAAAAAGTAGTATATGTAGTATATCAGTTGTCTGATTTCCATAGTACGAGCTCTGCTTAGTTTGGGATCAGATGGCCGTTTGTGAATAATGTCCCAAGATATTATTATATTCATGTTAGGATTTAGGATATTTTTTTTATATCATCACTCAGTTCGCCGTTTCGCATAATGTAAGGGGGAAGCAGGTTACGTACCCTTCAACAGGATATCAGCCATTGTGAAGTTCCAAAAATATTTAATCTGTTTTATTAAAAATTGGTTTCCCCCCATGATTTCGTCTGAGAGGGGTTTTTAGGTACCGTATGCCCTGCGTATATGATCTGTACCTTATACGACTTGTATGCTAAAAATATCATGACTGGATGAGTAGTTAAGACGTGAAAGAAAACAAACTCACTTTCGCCTTACAATATTAATTAGAAGAATACAAATTTAACGTGTGTATAACAGAGGAGCAAGCTAGAATAGAATGAGATGGATAGAACTTTTTTTTTACTACTAATAGGCCAGCGTTTGACCGTTGACTTGCCTAATGTTAAGCATCGACACGGTTTAGGATGTAGCACGCTTGCCTAGAAGAAACCTGTTTACTCTGGATTTGAAGACATCAACGTTGTATCTACCATGAAAAATGACCGTGTTTGTGTCTATTTATTCGGTTATTATTTCTACAACGCTTGATGATTTTCGCAATCACCATAACTCAGAGACTGCTGCACAATTTTCAAGTCGCTAAATCAGTTACAGCATAACGGCGGGAGGTACGTTTAAATTTAGACGGATTATAGTGTAATTCGTCACTGTTATAACCAATAGTATATATAATTCTGACAATGAAATTGCAAATTCATGATATCGTAGGCGTCGTCATATTGCGTCATACGGTAATTTATTATAGACCTGGAACAATGCATACGATCGTCATATAGAGGGGTTGTAATGCTGAACAACGGTATTTGAGTACAAATATGCTGTACTTCACATGATGTGATCTAATGATAAGTTAAATGATTGTAAATTGTTGTTTGTAAAATAATGATTCAATTGTTTATAATTATATAACAATTATATTTTTTTTTATGCTCACTTTTGCAAAATTTTACTTAAAACTAAGAAAGACTTTATTGGCTCGTTCTTATTGTGGTATATTGACAAGTTGCAAGGTATTTTTATCATCACGTTAGACTATAAACTTTCTATCTTTTAAAGTATTTTGTTTTAAACACTTGAGACGATAGGTTTACTTATTTTGATAAGATATCATAATTGTTGATAATATAACCAAGTAAAATGATCTAAAAATTTAATTTATTTTTTTATAATATGCTGTTGCTGCCTTGTTGTGGTTAATATCAAGCTCTGCAACTTTTCTTTAGAACTCAATCATATATCTCTCATCGTTAAGACAGCGTTCGTAAGGAACCTTTTTTCGTTCGACCGTTTTTTCTCCGACTTACTTTGCCAATCCGACTACCATGAAAAAGTCTTTTCATTTTTCGGATTAATATATAGCCCAACACAAACTCATAAACTTTACCTCTTTATAATATTAGTATTGATTTAGAATTATAGTCAGCCAGTGTAACTGCAGGCACAAGGTACATAACATCTTCGTTCCCAAGGTTTTTGGGAAGTGGTCACTTAACATCAGGGGGCCCATTTGCCCGTTTATCTACCTATAAAATAAAATAAAAACTGCTATTGTCACTGTATAATGTATACTGTATACTGAAAATATTTCAATTAATTATCAAGGACAGTTAGTTAATTTTAAAACGATCTGGTAAAGAATCGAATTCGAACATTTACGAGAACAAGTGCTGCCAACGTGCCATTCATCAGAATTTCAATAGTAAACAAACCGCTTACGCATATATTCGTACGGATCAAATTGTCAGTCTTCATTCAATCACGTTCTGTTTTATTTCACAACGTGTGTTATTTACGGCCAGTTCGATCGGTAATATTTGAAGCGATTTAATTGCTGACTTAATCATTTTTTTTAAATAAACAAACTAAACATGAAATAAAAAAAATGTCAAAAAATATGAAGATGTTAATAAGCCTATAATTATCTCCAATGTTGCCATGTGAAAACAACGGAAGCCGTCAGTTTTTTTTTTCTTTCAGCCTTTTGCTGTCCACTGCTGGACGAAAGCCTCTCCCATAGAACGCCAACCATCCCGATCTTGGGCAGTCCGCATCCATCCCGTACTTGCCACCTTTTTTAGATCGTCGGTCCATCTTGTCACAGGGCGTCCTACACTACGTTTGCCTAAGCGTGGTCTCCACTCTAACACGTGTCGGCTCCATTGGCCATCCATGCGCCTGGAGACATGACCAGCCCACTTCCACTTCAGCGAGCTAATTCTACGCGCGATGTCGGTGACTTTAGTTCTCTGGCACTACGCATAAATAACCAAAACTCCCTCATGTAAAAACTTATAACAATTCGCTTTATATTTATTTAAACAAAAACATCAACAGTTTTTACGATTTATTTTTATATTTTGTTATTTATTGAGAACATCAAAGAAAATGTCTACGTAGATATATGTATTGCAATCATTCATACGGTGTTTGTTTTTAAAAACCTTCATAATTTAAATATCGAACTATTTTACGCGGGCACACGTCAATATGTTAGCACAGATAATATATATCTGTCTCGTTATTTAAATTGTATTTGTAAAAAAAACACAATAGATTTATAATTTTACCGCTGTTCTCGGACGGTCTCAGATTTACGTATTTTTCTAGGACTTCATTGATATTACTAGCAGGGATAATGGATAGAAGTAATAATGGGAAGTGCGTGAGGACCATCTCCCGATGTTGCCTGTGTCCTAATCCGAGGTTCGGCGTTACAAGAGGCGCCCTTAGAACACACGCGTTGTTATTCAAAGTAACTGCCCGTAAATGTCCCGCTGCTGGGCTAAGCCCTACTCTCCCTTTTGAGGAGAAGGTTTAGAGCTTATTCCAACACGCTGCTCCAATACGTGTTGGTAGAATAGACATGTGGCAGAATTTCAGTGGCGCATTGGCGATTTAACGATGGTTAACATTTCTTACAATGCCAATGTCTATGGGCGTTGGTGACCACTTACCATCAGGTGGCCCATATGCTCGTCATGACATGACAACATACGTTGTAATATATAGTGTTCCGTATAAATCATATAACACTAGTATAAGTAGGTGTAACAAGTGTTTACGTTAAGCGTCACGTGGTCTGACGTGTTTAAATGTTTTACTCGTAATACGGTTTTTTTAAATAATTAGGTAAAGTATGGTCAGGAGAAAAGTTTGCAAATTTTTTTTAAGTAATTCTTTTTTTTAAGTGCAATTGAAGTGCTATTTCGAAGTTTTGGGGTTCCCAGCATGTGTATAACGTGTTCAAATATTCTGTGTGTATTCGTTTCTGATCTGATATCATATGAGCCTCGTGCACTGTACCTAGTCCACAGTAACCAAAATAATTGAATTAAAGGGCGACTGAGCTAATGTCATTACAATATTGCGATTCTGTATTTTTTTTTATAGAATAGGAAGGCGGACGAGCATATGGGCCGTCTAATGGCAAGTGGTCACCAAACGCTCTTAGACATTGGCACTGCAAGAAATGTCGCTTACATCGCTAATGCGCCACCAACCTTGGGACCTAAGATTGATATGTCCCTTGTGCCTGTAATTACATTGGCTCACTCACCCTTCAAACCGGAACACAACAACACCAAGTACTGCTCTTTTGCGGTAGAATATCTGATGAGTGGGTGGTACCTACACAGACGAGCTTGCACAAAGTTCCACCAATAGAGTATGAACTAACTTCATTACTCATCCGTGATATTTTGACAACCGACTTACGATGATATTTTTTTTTCATGCGTGTGTTCTTGAAATTTAACAATTATTAAGGTCAATTTCCCATATCATTTTCTGACATATTACTGATTTTGTATAAAACAAAAAAACAGATAATCAGAAAAATTTCCGGAACTAGACTGAGCTCGATATATACTAACTCTACTTTCCCAAGAATAGTAACTTACCATTAGGTGTTCCAATTGCTGTTTAAAATAAAATAAAATAAATTCCGCCGCCCCATCGGATTATGAGAGTACACCTGTGTTTGCGCACACACTTGTGCTCTATAATATGTCTTGCGCAGTTTGCTTTCTTTCTTAAGACTGACCGCCGCGGCCATAATCGGTCCGGAGGAAAACACAAGTAGACTCATAATCCGATAGGATATATAACTAAGATTTATTAGACAAAAAATACATCTTAGGTACTGGTCCGACACGGAGTTGTTCTCAAGACCGCATAAATGCGTCCTTGAAAGATAACCATTTAATAACACGAGGCACACGAGTTTCATAATACCGTATTGTCAATTAAAACTTTTACGTAGAATTGAGATTTTATGAAATATAAAAATAGCGACAATATTGTTTCCGAGAAATTTCATCTCCTCAAACTTCAACTGTCTCATTGAAAATATAATATATTTTATCGATTTACTCGACTATTTCTTCGAAAACTGACGTCGGTAGAAAGATGGAATGAAATCTTTTATATTACATTGCATATAACAATTCTATGTATCGTATCATATATATAGACAAAGAAGAAACAGGCCATCTGTAGGGAGGGTCACCACCGCCCATACACATGGTCAGTGTAAAAAATATTAACAATTCCATTCATCGCCAATACGCCAAACCAACGCCAACCTTGGGAACTAAAATGTTATGTCCCTTGTACCTGTAATTACATTGGACTCATTACCTCATCAAACTAGTACACAACAATAATAAGTATTGCTGTTTCGCAATAGAATATCTGATGAGTGAGTGATACCTATCCAGGTGGGCTTGCACAAAGCCCTTCCAAATTTGAATGATTGTACAAATAAAATTTTAATTTCTTAAATCTGTCAATGAGTAAATCTTAATTTCGTCATTAAATAAATGAATATACAACTTTATTGGGTGCGAAAATTGCGCGCGATTACGTGTTTTATTCGCATTTATTTTAAGACACTACAAACATAATACCTTTAACTGATGAATCCTGTTCTAATATAAATTCGACGAGCCGGTTGGCGTGGTTGGTAGATACTTACCTTTCACGCCGAAGGTTATGGGTTGGATTCCCACCTGTCACAGACATGTGTGTGCATGAACATGTCTGTTTGTCCTGAGTGTAGGTGTAATTATCTATATAAGTATGTATTTACGTAACAAAAGTAGTATATGTAGTATATCAGTTGTCGGGTTTCCATAGTACAAGCTCAGCTTAGTTTGGGATCAGATGATGTTTGAATAATGTCCCAGGATATTATTATATTACAAATACGAAAATGAGTTTGTTTGTCGCGCTTCCACGTGTTAAATACTCAACCAAACATTAGGTACTATTGCAAACACGTTGTCAGGGGTCACCTCCCCCCAAACACGGGTGAAGCCACGGGAAATAGTAAGAAATACGTTTCATTATTGACTTTATTAAGGCGTGCTAGTCCATTGTATTGAACGCGTAAATCCTAATTGAACCGCGTGATTTTTGATGACGAAGGGTGTTTCGATTACATTCGCAATTAAGCAATGACAATTAAGCTATTCCGAAACGATTCTAGCGTTTTTCGTAATGCATTTTAGGTTGTCAATTTTTATTCTAACAAAATAGGAAGAGTGGCCAATGTGTCTGATGGTAAGTGGTCACCATTGCCATATACATTAGAACTGTAAGAAATGTTAACCATCCCTTACATCGCCAACCTTGGGAACTAATTTGTTTTTATAATTAATTTCTTTTACTATTACTATTGACCTTATCGCAATCATTCAAGCAATAAAAAATTATCATTGTTACCTTACACTATCATTGTGTGATTTGAAACATATTTCAATTAATTACAATCATAATTAGCTTTTATTTATTATCTGTGCAAGATGTTCTTTATTTAACAAAATACTTTTTGCACTTACAAATCTCATAAGCATAAAATACCTTAGTGAACGATTCATAAAATTCTAGCATCCAAAAATAACGCACTTTATAATAAAAAGAAATAAAACATTTTTTTTCTATCGCTACACCAATACAGATCAATGACCGGCAGTGGAAAGCTATATTTATCTGACGCATGGCCAATGTATTGTAACGGACTCGTATTGAGGTGTTCCGTATGTTTGGTTTTATGCGTACAGAAATAATTTTTAGAGATTCGCCTGTATGAAATTTATTGCACAACACGTGACTCATAGTTTCAATTGTGTAACGAATTTATTGCGATTTTTTATCATCAGGCGTTTGAATTTTGTAAATCGTGACACGAAACGCGATGCATCTTTTGGTATAGGTTTAGAAGATTTATCAGTTAAACATAACAAATAAAAATTCTTTCCTCATTTATTAGTATAGTATAAAGACAGACCACAACACTTATTACCACTGTCGGCGTATTGTAGTCTAATATATAGATAGATAAATAGACCATAACATAAATAGTTGGAATATTTATGGTTTTCAAGAAATTCTCAGGAAAGTAACAACTATAACAAGAGCCTACTTACTTTGTTTACCTATTTGATTCCCCTCAAAAAAGTAAGGCGGCCAAATTAAAAAGGGTATAGCATGGGTATATTATTTATAAACGGAATGTAATATTTAAATTGAATACTATATAAATTGTATGAAAATTGATCTTAGATCATGGTTTTTAACACACTGTGACGTCAAACTGATTTAATTTCAAACATGATTTCATTTATTTGTTTCTATCACGTCTTAACTACTAAACTGATAATTAGGAATTTTTGTATACACGTCGTCAGGGGAACATTAAAGGACAGTGTACCAAGAACCTAACAAAAAAAGCGGCCGAAGCTGCCGAAACTAGTTTCGTTATTTCCACATTTAGTCTTTAAGTGACGAAAATATTCCGCGACGTATATTATTATACATATAATGTTACGTTATATATATATATATATATATATATATATATATATTGTTATTACGTATAACCATTATTATTAAGCTTAAGTCTCAAAAGGTAGAGCGAAAGTTAGCTAACAAACTAGTAACTTTGATTTCGACCTGGAGCGTTTCGAAATTCGAACATCCAGTTTCTGAAACTCTCGACAGCGTCGCAATTGCAAATCTAAATACGCGCATTGGTTGTTTATCACGTCATCACCTTCCATCGACCAATAACAATTAGGATAAAAGTGAAATTAGTTAAATTGAGTTTTCAATTGGTCAATTTGTGTATGATTCATCTCGTGCTCATGAATAAACACATTTTAAGAAATTCTGCGTGTGACGGATAAAATTCAGACACATGTTCCATTGGGATGTTTTTTTTTTATGAAATACGAAAGACATTTATTGGCCCATCTGTTTGTAAGTTTTCAACAACGCCCATAATATCCGCTCGCGGCTTCTTTTTTTTATGGAACAGGAAGGTGGACGAGCGTATGGTACCTGGTATTTACCTGATGGTAAATGGTCACCAAACGCCCTTAGAATTAGGTTGATTAGGATGTTAGGTCCTTAGAACGTAAGCAAAATTTCATGATAATCGCTTGATTAGTTAATCTTGAAAGTGTAAGAAACAAACACATAAATAAATAAACTCGCTTTCGTATTTTTAATATTAGTAAGGAAGTAAAGATATTATAGACCATGAAAATGGCCGCCATTTTAAAAAACTGTCAACTAATTTTCTGTTCAAGGAATATTATTTATTTATTTAGAAACATATAGTATAATATAATACATAAACATTTGTCAACAAAATAAGTCACACACAAGCTAACAATGTTTCCACTTTTACATCGAAAATGGAGTGAACTTAACAGGAACAGTAATTTAAAAAAATAATTATTTAATTAATGGAAAATAGAGTTTCTAAGTATATACTTTATTTATGTAATTTATATATATTATGTCAAATAATAAACCTTTTTAACGTTACATTTCATACGATCGTTAAATAAAGCGTCCATGATTTATGACAGTAAGTGCCGTTGTTTATACGAGCAACGGATATTGTTCGTTACGCATTACGATGATCTAGAATCTGGACGTAAAGTTTTATCGCTTGACTGATTTCCAAAACGTTGTAGTCTTATTGTGTATTATCATCAGACCAAGTCTTTCGTCTTGTATAACTGTTAATCTATAATAATAATAATAATGTCCTCCAGACCGATTTCGGCCACGGCGGCCAATCTCAAGAGAGATTAGCCAACTACGCAGGAGATATTATAGTGCACAAGTGTGTGCGCAAACACAGGTGCACTCTCTCTTCCCTCACTCTCATAATCCGATGGGACGACAAACCGACACGACCGGAAAGAGTTCAGGCGCAGGACCGGGATGCTACTGAGAATTTTCTGACAGAAAAACCCAATAACTTTTTATTAGCCCCGACCTGGGAATTGAACCGAGGAAAGTCTGCGGCCTTGCATCAAGCCACTAGACCAACGCAGTCAAGATAATGTTAATCTATACTAATATTATAAATAGGAAATTTTCTTCCTTGGTTTAGTGGCTAGATATTAAGGTTAGAGATACTGGGTAGTAAGGAGTCTGGAAGTTGGAAGTGAGTACACTTCCGTGCTTGGGAAAGCACGTAAAGCGGTTCGGCGTTTGAAGTTTTTCCGGTCGTGTCGGATTGTCGCCAAATCGAATACATACAATGTTATTGAATTGTAATACATTACAGTTTAATAAAAAAACTATCCTGTCCTGATCATTTAGAACGAAATTTTAGAGCTTAATCCACCACGCTGGTCCAATACGGGTATATACACACCTGACATTAGAAATAACATCCAACACGAGTTACAATGACAAATTTATATAATGAATACTAAGGTTCGAATCCAAGATCTTCGGTTAATATTCACGCGTTTCAACCACTTAGCTATCTCGGATTAGTTGTAACAAAAATAAATAATTCCCATATGGTCTATATTTTCTTTACGAATCGCGTATTTTCATTCCAGTTGCCAAAAATTCCAATGGAAATAATGTAAGTAAAATACTAGCTGCCAAAACTACTTCAATAAAACACTTAGCGATATCTGTCTCGACCAGTCCAGCCTTGTCCACTTAAAATCAATTCATTGTAAGTGTTTTAAGTTGTGACATAATAATAATAATATCCTGGGACATTATTCATACACGGCCATCTGATCCCAAACTAAGCAGAGCTTGTACTATGGAAACCAGGCAACTAATGTACTACTTTTCTTTTGTGAATACATACTCATATAGATAATTACACCCAGGACAAACAGACATGTTCATGCCCGCAAATGTCTGTCCTGGGTGGGAATCGAACCCACAACCTTCGGCGCGAAAGGCAAGTATCTACCAATCACGCCACCGGTCCGCCTTTTAGATAGAACTTTATTATATTATGAATACAATTGAGCAGCCTATGAATGTCCGACTGCTGACTTAAAGTATCCTCTCATTTGAAAATTGAATATAATAAAATAAAATAATAAATATAAGAGAGAGAGAGAGAGAGAGAGAGAGAGAGATTATATATATATAAGAGGAGAGTATGGCCGATATTGTTTGCTCTTTCTGTCATTATTGATTTGACATTAGAAAGAATAAGACACAAGAATGTTTAACTAATCGCCATCAAAACAAAATTTATAAGAAAAGCCGTAATATATAAAGCTCATTACATAATACAAGAATATATATATTATAAGAAATACGTTGATTTAAAAATAGAACATGTAAGAATTGTATATAATTGATTATGTATTTTGAAAAACAGAATACCTAACGTAGTTTGTCTAGGTGGTAGGGCTTTGTGCGAGCTCATCTGGGTAGGTAGCAAACACTCATCAGATATGCTACCGCAAAACAGCAGTACTTGGTATTGTTGTGTTCCCGTTTGTAAATACCGGCACAAGGGACATAACATCTCAGTTCTCACGGCTGGTGGCGCATTAGCGATGTAAGCGATGGTTAACATTTATTTTAATGCCAAAGTCTATGAGCTGTGGTGACCACTTACCATTAGGTGGCCCATTTGCTCGTCCGCCCACCTATTCCATATAAAAAAATTAAACATAAAAATATCTATTTATACAAGTAAATAATTCCGGGCAGTTGATAATGACGCGTGGAATTCGGCACTTAAAGTACGCAGCGACTTGTCCAAGCAATCTCTTTTTATGGGCGAGATATGAAATTCCTCGATCGCTGGTCTAAACAATATGGGGCGTTTGATGAAAAATATTTGTGTCAGGAATTTATTTATCGAAGATTCTGATCAATTGTATGAGAATTAATTGCTTTCAAGTCTTTGTAAGCGATATTGGGCGATGCTTTTATTGAAAAATTATTGCATATCCATCAGGCGTATGGAACGCTGTCGCCTGTATGTTTGTCTGTTGAAAGAGATCTGTCTGTTTGTCTTCTGGTGACCCAAGAACTGGCAATGACTTATTTCAAAGACAGAGGTATAAGGTACAGGTCCTGGGTACAAAGCCATGTGAGACAATATTATGACGGCGTGTATTTTTTATAATTTCTACATTGTTTAAAAAACGTTCAAAACTAATGTTTTGCGTGACTAAGATGTTATAGAAATTTGTTTGCTTAAAAATATTTTTATCCAATTTAGTAATTACCCGAATCAATAGAAAATACACTCTGTTTAATCAAAAATAAAGGATTTACGCCGTCTACCTAATCGCCCGGCTAATAGCAAGATACGATGAAGCCAGGATTGAGCGATCAAATTACTGCAGTTACTTTAAGTATCCAACACGGTACCGGTTTACTCCTGCTATTTTCTGAAGCGGAAAATATACCCAGTCTTTGTTCTTTTCTTCATGTTCAAACATATTTTTTTTTAATTGAAGTTAATTTTTCATTGATGATTGATGTGACAATTGTCACATTTATGATGTTGGGAGATTTGATTGTAAAACATTTTTAGCAATGACAATATTGCATAAGTTATAAACCAAATCACTTTGTGCAAAACTGCAAATATTTTTATATGTTCGCACACGCTTAATTGCGCAAACTAGTTTCCCACAGATATACGCATATACAGCGTATATGTGAGTTTTAAATTGACTACCAACCATTAACTCTATGTACATTAGATGAAGTTCATGATTGATAAGTATTATGATATCATTATATGTATATAAGAATATTCAATAATATCTTAACTATGAAATAATTTATTACAAATCTGTAATCCTAACTAATATTAGTAAGTCTGGAAACTATGTTGTCATTTTTATAATATATAAAAAAATACACATTACAATTTTAGCAAAAACATGCCGTCTGAAAGATTGTCCTGTGGCATTGTACCCAAGACGCTGGCACTATTGCCTCTCTGCACCGCTAGACTCAGCCTTTGGCCTTATTATTAAATTTCGGCTACTCTGGGCAAAAATCATCCAAATAGTGTATCCTATGTAGTAGTATACAGTAGTTTCAAACGCGTAGTTAACATAGTTGTGTAGGCATTTGAGTGCTTACAGTTAGAAAGTATATTTATAAGTCATGGCTGACTATTGAAAAATGTCAGGAACAGCTGTTTATTCACAAAACAATGTTTTACAATATAGTATTTTACAATTGAGTTTTTGACAAGTTATTTGGCGTGACGCTCTTCAAACACTAAAATTAATCAAACAACTAGCATGCTAGTTTATTCTGCATTTGTTTAATTGTTTATTTGTTCTCTAGCAACCCTACACTGAATGAAAATTATCAATTGTCGTTTGGTGGTTGGTTTAATGTACTAAAAAAAAATCTAATTAAAATGGGATTCCCCTCGCAACTTGTACCACACGCTGGAAGGTCACGAGGCCATTACTTTCGTTGCCGCCGGGTTTTGTCGTCACGGAAGATACATCTGTCAATTTGGAGGTTATTTGTCTTTGAGGGGAAGTTAAAATGGTGTGGAGCTGGCTTTTTACTCGTTATTCAAGACTCTATTCATTATTTAGTTCTGTTAACTATGATAATTAATTAGTAAAATATTCATTTTAAATATATACTTACTTATATATAGAATAGGTAGCTCCACCGCTCATAGACATTGGCGGTGTGAAAAATATTAACCGTCCTTTACAACGCCAATACGCCACTAACTTTAGGAACAAAGATGTTATGTCACTCATGCCTATAGTTTTTTTTGTTTTTATAGAATAGAAAGGCGGACGTGCATATGAGCCACCTGATGGTGAGTGGTCACCAAACGCCCTTGGATATTGGTACTGTAAGAAATGTTAACCATCGCTTACATCGCCAATGCGCCACCAACCTTGGGACCTAAGATTTTATGTCCCTTGTGCCTGTAATTACACTGGCTCGCTCACCCTTCAAACCGGAACACAACAATACCAAGTACTGCTGTTTTGCGGTAGAATATCTGATGAGTGGGTGGTACCTACCCAGACGAGCTTGCACAAAGCTTAACCACCAAGTCTAGTAAATAAATAAAATTTATGAAATGTACACGCGTACCAATACACGGGTGTCAACTTACCCTCTTTAGGCATTATGTCGACGATGCTATACCTTGTCGTATGCCTCCTCTACTAAGTAGAAGGATTAAGAGCTCACTGGAATACGCAGCTTAAGGGCTACTGAATATACTCGGAGAAAATTAACCGCTGGTAACATTATGTTGGATTAAGCATGACAAACATAGTAAGAATTATATCTGCCTAAAGTATATCTTACAAATATTAAGCAAAGCAACTTGCCATTAAGTAAATTTTATAATCTTATAGATTTAGATTCCCAAAGGTTGGTGGCGTATTGGCGATGTAAAGAATGGATAATATTTCTTACAGTGCAAGTCTCGATGGGTAAACGTTACCATTTACTGTACAAGGAAACACTCGCCTATTTTTCTAAAATAAAAAAAATGAACTTTTCTTTTGAATGTGCTGTGCGTGTGTGTGCTGTGTGTGTGCTGTGCTGCAAGAAAACGATTTATTTAAACTCAACACAAATATCTCGTGTCTTTGCTTAGTATTTAAATAAGAAGCTGCATCTTTGCAGCATCAGTCACGAGTTCTAAGTAACTGAGATGAAATCCATTAGAATAACCTTAAATTGTTTGTTATCGACGTAAACACATAAGGTAATATTCACTAGCATGCTTATTTTAGTCAAGGCCATTTTCAACCGTGACTAGACTCTGCAGGAATTATAGCACACTAGGGAGTAGGCAAATAGTACTATATATTTCAGTTAGTTCACTGTCATAATCTGAAGGGTCACTCACAAGATTGGAGAGAGTTCAGCCGCAGTTTTTCTCGTTGTCTATTCCAAAGGTAGGCAACTTAATGCCTGTTGAACCGGTATAAATGTCCTTATATACGTATATTTAAATATAAATGTATAAATACATAATGTACTATTCAGGGCCGATACAGTACCTGTAACCACAAAGTGAATTGCAGGGTCACTGCCAACTGCGCCAAAAACCCATACAAATCCAAAGTTCCTAATAAAAAATCGAGATTTAAACCCAAGGCCTCAGGTTTATAACCCCATGAGCTAAATACAATCCGATATAGTTCATAAAATATATGTAAAACAGAATAAAACATAATCTCATCTTGGATAACTGCATCGTAACGCGTTACGTGGATAAAAGATATATCATTCTTAATTGCTCACCGAGTCATGCTCGTGACGTCACGTAAAGGCTCTGTATAATAAGAGCCGAGTAAATTTATCGTTAGTATGAAATAGTTTTTAGGGCTTAATGAAATGAAATTGTATAATTTATTTTACTGCAAGCTAGTTTCAAGCTGGAAATAAAAAGTTTTCAACTTTTCTGTTAGCGGATTAATCGAATGTTGTGTAACCTTTCAAAAGAATAGCATTATCAGCTATTTAACATATAGCCTATTTGCATAATCTTGCATAGTTAATGTCCCACTGCTGGGGCTGGCCTCCTCTCAAAAGGGAGAGGAGGCCAGCCCCAGCAGTGGGACATTAACAGGCTGTTACGGTAACTGTCCTGTTAGACTGCAAATATTGTTTTTTTTTACGTGGAATTATTTTTACGTAGTAGCTTCGGGGCGATCGTTTCGTTCGCAAAAACACGACGTCGATTCAATTATACTAATTAAAAATAAACTTTAAGCATTCAATCATGTTGTAATTGTGTATATTTTCTCCTAAAATAATATTCTCATGAAATTATCATTAAAATTTAATTTTCGGAGCCCCATTCCTATTAATTATATCAACACGTTCTATTTTTAAATTTCAGTTTTTTCATGTAACAAGTTTGTTTAACTTTTTCTGTACACGTAACAACGTGTAAGAAAAAATCATGATGATCGTTAAGAAGTTAAGACGTAAAATTGTAACAAACAAACTCATTCTCTCATTATAATTTAGGCGACACTTGTTTTATTTAATCTTATGTTTAAAGACTAAATTGTATTTATATTGTTCTTGTTGGTGTTGATATTATATTAAATAAATAAATTTCCGCATTAGTTATGCAAAACTCATATAAGGCTTCCTAAGGCCTTATTATAATATATTGAGATCTTAGGTCGTTTTTGTTACTTCGATATATTGCTACGTATAATGATTAAAGAATATCGCAAAACTTTTTTTTTGTATCCATCGTTTTCAATTAAAAGGATATTTCTTCGTAGTTAGTTTAAATGTCCTTTGCTTTATGTAAAAATGATAAGTGAGTGGAGTGTTAATAGCCAGTTTATTGTAGCGAAGATTTAAGATTTCGATACTTATGCAAGATTATGCAAATCCATCCATTTATTTATGCTAGTTTATGCAAGTATATTCGGAAGAAATAGTTGGCAACCCTACCGACATTGCGCTTACGCTAAATACTTTTATTATTTTATGCAATTTTCTCCGTTGAATAATGGCGTGAGTTTAAAATTAAATTAATAACAAATACAATGTTCTGTTCACTGATTTTGGCAACGATGGCACTTCTCAGAGACAAGCCAACTGTGTAAACCATACAGTCCGCATGTGAGGCAAATGAATGTAAGCACTAATAACTTTCAATCTCCTGATTCTGAAAGTTTTTGAATTTCTCCCAATATGTTTTTTACACATCGCTTCGGTCTTCAGCCAGCCAGCCACTTTGACGATGTGGAAATCTTCGCTCCTTCGCTTCAAAAATTCTCTTGGCTCTGGCTTATATGGGATTCTTGCTATGGCTCTACTTGACGTGTATCAGAGAAACCAAGGGAACATTTTAATGTACCTCTTGTCGTGTCCCACTCGTGGTGTGTGTGAGGTGTTAATGGTGATTTGCCTCTACACTTAATGCAAGTATGCAGATTAACGTGAAGCAATTTATTGCATGTCTGTTAATGTTATATAAATAATAATTACCACATATAAAATAATCGATCAACGCTTATGTACCAATGGTAATTGTTTCTGACATTTTCGGGTTCCTTGATACCTAGCGCCCAGAGCGATCGCTTCTCTCGACCCCAGGGTCTTACCCATTTAAATTCCATTCAGTATGTGTTTCTTAAAAATCTTTACACAAAATTTAATATATACACCTGATTAATAATAGCATAATATACAAAAACAGGAATAATCTTATAATTTAGTTAAAACGATAAACCTTTATAAAATTAATGGGTATCCTGACATTTGAGCTAAGTGGATTAAAAAACCGCGATAACTCGGTGAGGTCGTATCGATTATTATAATTCGATTGTATCGAGTTAATTTCGGATTAACCTCTGGAATTAAAACAGTATTTTATTTTTGCAACAATGTGCACCTAATTAATCAACTGAGATGGTCCAATGTTCGTTATTTTTTACCGAAGTTCGTGGGCTTTAATACGGGCACATGACTGAGTTTTACGTGCTTAGTTTGTATTCAGAATTCATTCCGGGTTGGATGTTGAAGGTATAAGTTTAAACCGGAATTAAAATTAATTGGATATACTTGACATATTTAATAATCCATATAAATCGAACTCATAAGATTACCAATTAAAATCTTGAAAGATTCAATATTATTAAACACCTAGACTCGCAAAAATGAGGCCTTTGACAAAACTACTAAAACTCAAATAAAAAAATAAAACACATTTAAACATAGCGGTATATATAAATGTTTTCCGTATAAATCGTGACCGTATAGAATGGTGGCGAGAATGCGGCATTTCCCCTTTGAAATTCAATTCCGATTCTCTCGCTGAATACACCAGCCAGTCACAAGCGACGTTCCGTGGTCTATTAGTGTTTTATTACATTTTCAGGTTATATATTAAAATAAAACAGTTTACCTATTTTTACGGAACTATGGAGGGTGTATGATTTCGGTATGTTCAATCATTCCTGCATAACTTCTAAACACCATTATCATGATTCGAATGATCATATCATAAGCGTCTTGATCGTCTGTTGATTACAGGCTATGTGACGTCATTCTAAATTCAATATGGCACCCTCTAGAGGATATAAGGTATTTCACCTGCATTAAAAAAATATTTTTAGATGCACCGTTTATAATAACTAAATATTTCAACATATACATATTATTTTTAATCTGTAATTTTACTAGCGTCTGGTCTATAATATATTATAACATAATAAAAAAACTCCATTAATGTTGCAGTTTTAAGGCATAATGCAAAAATCGGAAATGGCCTTAAGTCGGCTGTCAAATCGTCCTATAACTACTTCAAAAATTTCACATGAACCAATATGGCTTAACAGAGAATGAAATGGAAACAAAAAGATGCTCATCGCGGACGCACAAATGCGACTAATTAGGCTTATTGCGTAATTTAATGCGCCCTTTGACGTGTCAAATATACCGCCATATATATATACTGTCAAATACCATTAGTAATGTCGTTATCGAATTAATAATTATAATTTTATTATGCTCAAAAAAAAATCTGTTCTTTTTTAATATGAGCTTAATATCTGTATTACGTAGGTAATAGCCGAATGTATGTTTACATATATTTTTTTAAATAAATGTATACATACATACTTATATACATACATAATACACACAAGGCACTGCAAACTGCCAGTTAAAAAGAATACAATTAAGGTATTTATTTATAACATCGTACATATTTTGATCATCGATCGAGGACCAAACTAATAAAATCCCATTACCCCCAGGAGGGTCCATTATTAATTTAATATATATTGAAATTATTATACTTAGCGCAAAATATACTCTTCATGTGTTTTATGCAGCGTGTTAGCTTTTGGTTATATCTGCTTAGTAATACGATGCAGATGGGGCCCAAGCATTATTAATTTATTTTAGGGGGGAGTAAGCAAATTTGCCTCAGGATTCTTGGTTATTTCACCTGTAGACTGGCACTGGGGAAATATTAACCATTCCAACTGGGTCTCGGAGATCCGAGATGGCAGTTATTAGAAATGTAAATCCTTGGAAGCATCACTGAATTTCCATTTGATTAATTTGTGTTTATAATTATTTGGAATACATCTCGTTATCGTGAAAAAAACGTTGAATTTCCATTTGACGGATGAAAATTATCGACATGTTTTTACACCAACCAGCATAGGAGAAGCGTGGTGGAATAAACTCTAAATCTTCAAAAGAGGTCCTGGGACATTTAAAAGCTGTACCTTTTTTCATGCACTAATCAGTCTATCTTGCTCTAATAACGAAAAAAAAAGATTACAATTCTATATCAAAATTGAAATCGGAGTTCCTAAACAGTTCTCCAATCCAACTTTAACTCCATTTTTTTTAAATATATGAATATATATATATTCAAGCATACACTTACATATTGATGAAAGCCTGTACTAGTCCCACTGCTGGGCTAAGGCCTGCTTTCCTTTTTGTGGGGAAAGTTTTGAGCTTACTTCATCCGCCATGTGTAGATTTCCTCACGATGTTTTGAGCAAGTAATTCGCGTTTATAATTCAAACTTGGAATCTTCAAAGATTATCGTCTTCTAACCTCTCGGCTATCACGGTTATCATGTTGATAGTCAAAGCTACCAAGAAACGAAAATGCAAGACACAAGCATCACCCAGTATTACCAAAGTCGTATCCTCGAACTCGTCACGTTTCCTCCGTATTATCTTAAAAACCTAATTACATCGCGCTTTATTGTACAAGCGATGGATTTGCATATAAATTGCATTTGAAAATGAATAATAAATCCTTCATACATATAAAAATTGACATAAGGTATTTTCTAAAGATGCTATTTTTAAATGCAAAACAGCTGCTGTTATTCATGGAATACATGATTTTGTGGCTGTTTAGGATTAATGGTGGCATGAACATGAGCAGTGATGTCAACTTTTATTCTCTGAGCCCTAAAACACCTCCCCGGTTTAAGCATAGACGGTTAAATATGCTTAAATTACCTGTAAATATACCACCTTTGGCACATAGGCTTCTTCTCTTTTGGTTGATACTATAAAGAAAATTGAAATTGTAGAAGAAGCGAAATGTATAAAGATCATATTCCCACTCGTGAATAGATAAGAGGGTGTAAGAGCCAAAAATGGAAACTTTTGTCTTAATCTCTTTTATGATGGAATAAACATTTCGACATTTTAACTTTGACGCTCTTTTATATTCAAGTCCTATTATGTAACTTATAATATCTTGAAGTTATGTAAGTATCTTAAATGATAATAAATTAAAGATATATATCTTTTTTTTTTTTTGGAAAACTCGACAAGTATTAATTTTGCGTCGGCATAATAGTGGGAATAAAGAGGTACTAATAAACGAAAGACGGTAAGCTGTGTAGGTCGTAGGTACTTGCAATGTTTATTCCTAGAAAGCAATAACGATGGTTAAAAATATCTCTTAAATGATTATTTATATATAACAGATATGAACAAAATATAACAGAAAATATACAATCTCATATCACCCTTAAATTACGGCGCATAAAATCAGGTCTTCTCTATTTGATAGAAAACCCCTCGTTCGCTAATAATATGATAACACAAATTATTTTACATGAATACACAGAAAAACTAAAATAACTTTAATAATAAAACCCTTTTATTTCGAAAGGAATACAATTTGTTTTGAATAGACAAAATATTATGAGGCTGCCTCGCTTCTGTGGCGTTTAAGGATATTTGTTTGAAGTGTATGTTGACAATTTTTACGCAATCATGCGAAAAAGATGTGCATCCTCAGCTCCAACAATATATGTCTTGGAATTTGCTGCCTGTGAATGTCCCACTGCTGGGCTAAGGCCTCCTCTCCCTTTTTGAGGAAAAGGTTTATAGCCTACGGTTTACGGTGAAGGAAAACATCGTGAGGAAACCTGCATGTGTCTAATTTCACAGAAATTCAGCCACATGTGTATTCCACCAAACCGAATTGGAGCATCGTGGTGAAATAAGCTAGCATACTATACTTTTTTTTTATTTAGAATAGGAAGGCGGACGAGCATATGGGGCACCTGATGGTAAGTAGTCACCAAACGCCCTTAGACATTGGCACTGTAAGAAATGTTAACCATCGCTTATATCGCCAATGCGCCACCAACCTCGGGACCTATGATTTTATGTCCCTTGTGCCTGTAATTACACTGGCTCACTCATCCTTCAAGCCGGAAGGTAACAATAGTATTGTTGTGTTTCGGTTTGAAGGGTGAGTGAGCCAGTGTAATTACAGGCACGAGGGACACAACATCTTCGTTTCCAAGGTTGGTGGCGAATTGGCGATGTAAGGAATGTCTTCTTACATCGCCAATGTCTATGGGCAGTAGTGACCACTTACCATCATTGGCCCAATTGCTCGTCCGCCTACCTATTTGATAAAAATATACAAATAAATAAATAAACGTTTATTTTTGTTTCTATCATTATCAAGTTTTCTTATTGTTATGTTGTAACATACAATATTACATACGATGTACATAATATTTCAAACAGTTATGTAATAATTTATTGAAATAAAAGAGTCTATACAACCATTTCAATGTATTTCATACGTTGTGCAACTGCCAATATTGGCGAAGCATATTTCCATATGAAATTGAATTCATGCGAATTCAACAAGTGCGCTTGTGTGAATAAAAATTGTGAACCGAATTACATATTCATAAAATGTCTACGTTGAAATGAAATGTTTATGGCTGGTGCAAATTTTTGACATTTGTAAATAACGTATTCGAATTTTGAAATTAATTTTAGCAACAATCGCTTTGTTTTTATAATATAGGAAGGAGGTTGGCTATGGGCCACCATGTCATTGCCATTTACAATCTAATGGCGGCATTGCTCAAAGACATTGGCGTTGTTTAAATGAATGGTTAATCATTCCTTACATTGTCACCAACAATTTGGGGAACTAAGAAGTTGACACAATAAAAAAATTCTGTTTGGCGGTAGAATATCTGATGAGTGGGTGGAACCAACCACGACCATGCCACACCATGATGACGATGATGTGTTAATGCCACTATCAAATAGAGCGATTACAAAAACATAGTTAAGTTTAATATAACGTACCGTCAACATAAACACGATACCCGCGGTACATCCATCACGTTCGCTCCAACAAGGCTTGGTTTAAGCTAATCGTCCAGTAAAATATAGCTTATAGCATTGTTAGCGGATATTTGAGCGGTTTTATTTTTTTCTATTAGTTATCGCTTCTTATTTGTTTAGTTTTTTGAATTTTTGAAATACATATTTAGTTTTGTTATGTATCTATTTACATCATAGAGCTAGAATAGCTATTATATCTTCAATAGGTTTAAAATCTATTCATCTTGGATTGCTTGTCATGGTTTTGGAAGACTTTGCTAAGCATTTTCAAGTGGGATACTTATGTCAGTGGCCTGCAATTACCTGATGGAGAATTCTTATCATATCAGTTGAAGAGGCTCTCGTATGACAGTTGTCATATATGACAAAACCATAAAATGTTAACAAGTTGAATGTGCGTTTTATTTTTTTATATACAAAAAAGGTAGGCAAGCATATGGGCCACCTGATGGTAAGTGGTCACCAACACCCGTAGACATTGGCATTGTAAGAAATGTTAACCATCGCTTACATCGCCAATGCGCCACTAACCTTGGGAACTACGATGTTATGTCCTTGTGCCTGTAATTACACTGGCTCACTCACCTTTCAAACCGGAACACAGCAATACCAAGTACTGCTGTTTTGCGGTAGAATATCTAACGAGTGGGGGTACCTACCCAGACGAGCTTGCACAAAGTCCTACCACCTGCAAAATGCATGTTCGAATGTTTGTTACAATTGGTCGAAGGATTGGTAACGAACGATAACATAATGTTGTAAATAATTATGCTGTGTGGAGACCATTTCGCGATCAAATTTAAAATATTCTTAACCTCTTTTGTATATCCTTTACGTTTTTATTGCTTGTTATTTATTATATATATGTTTAGGTACTTGACTGCCTCGTTGGTCTAGTGGCTTGATATAAGGTCGCAGACCCGGAGGTCCTGGGTTCAATTCCCAGGTCGGGCCAATAAAAAGTTATTGGTTTTTTCTGTCAGAAAATTCTCAGTAGCAGTTTGGAGTCTGGAAGTTGGAAGTATGTACACTCCCGTGCCTCGGAAAGCACGTAAAGCCGATGGTCCTGCGCCTGAACTCTTTCCGGTCGCGTCGGATTGCCGTCCCATCGGATTATGAGAGTTCGGAATAGAGAGTGCACCTTTGTTTGCGCACACACTTGTGCACTACAATAACTCCTGCGTAGTTGGCTAATCTCTCTTGAGATTAGCCGCCGTGGCCGAAGTCGGTCTGCTGGACATTATTATTATATTTAGGTTCACAAACAGAATAATCGGGACATTCATTAAAATTACGAATTTATACAGTTTTATGGAAAGATTACAAAGACAAAACATGAATACACGTCATGCTCATAAAAATAAAATGAATACAGTCAGTCGTTTATATAATAATTAATTAAATTTAATACATTACTAAATTAAGGTAATTAATAAATTAAATTATGATAATTCATCCATTCACATTACGACATAATATTTAACGAATAGAATTACGACAATAAAAGTGTCGAATTAACAAGTTAAATTCATTAGTATAAATAGTAAGTAGAATTAACGATTCCTTCTTTATGACATTTAACAGGATTTAAAACAAAATTATTTCAAACAATTAATACATATCACAAACAATATATTTAGTAACTGCAATACTCATACTACTATGTCATAGTTACTAACGCCCTCCACAACATTCGACAACAGATTTAGTTATAACTTGTTCAACGTAAGCAATGAAATTTTAATTTCTTCTTATAGTCCAATATAATTGTTATAATTTTTTTTTAAATAAATAATCAATCAGATTGTAATAATTTAAAAGAAATGCCATTTTATGAGAGCGGTTTAAAGTTACTGTATTATAAAGCGTTATGTGTAGCCGGCGTTGTACAAACAGACGTTTTGTCAACGTCAGAACACGATATTCAGGGCACTATCCATCAAGATCGACGTTTTGACGGCAGCTCTGATATAACCTGACCTGGGAATACGAGTGCATAGCCCGACTGTATACTGTATATGTTACTTCTAAATAGCGATAGATGGCGTTGATTAAATCTGGCACATTCCTGAATCGCGATGTCTAGATTAGCTACTGGATATATATACTGTAAAAGTTAATCATTTTTTTGAAAAATACATTGTAATTTGGCTAACAGTAGGAAGTACGTCCTTAGTTTCATTATAAATGAAATTTGTATAAACTACCCTCAAAACAATAAAGGAAGGCGTAATATCATTTCGTAATTGAAATTTTTAGACTTATTTGAAAATAATTTTAGTATATTATTAGTTTCTGATGACTTGGAACAGAAAACCTCGACGAATATCGCTTGGTGTTGCCAGGTTACATTGAATTTGTTGCTAGCAACATTTTATGTTCATTATAAATGTTGTAAAACGTAGCAATGGCAAATCACACGTTGAGATGAAATTAATATTACATAAAGTGTTTAGTCGAAGGTAAATCATACTTAAGGTAACTTAGATCAGAATGAAAACCATAGGAAAATCTGAAAGCTTGCTAAGTTAAAAAAATATGTTAAAATATATTTACAGAAAAAGATTTATTGCACAATAAAAGAACATTTCAATGATAATAAAGCGTAGAGCAAGTATTCATATGTATTTTATCAATTAAAATATATGAATTTGTTAGTGATTCTCTAAAACCGAATTATTCTTAGTTTTTGAGCCTTTTTTTGTTTTAATTTAGCGTGTAACCATGGGGCAGACATATAGGCTGCCTATAAAGTCGCCTTAAAAATAAAGAAAAAAAATGTATTCTTATAAGAGATAAATATATATATATAATCATATATGAGTTTACTAAGTTACCAGTTCCTTTCTGAAGAGTATACTTTCGGAATCAGTCTTACGACATAAATTAAATTGGTTGCGTTCAACGCGCCCAGCGAGTATTGATTCATCGTATGGCATAAAATCATCCCCGACTTTTAGGACTAAATGAATAAATACATTATATGTTTTTTCCAGGCCATGCCGAACACAGTTGGCAGCGGGTTCCAGTGGGACAAGTTATCGCCCGCTGAATTCCAACAGCTACAAGAATTAACATCATGTAAGTAAAATAGAATATTAGTTTAAATGTAGAACCTCTGCGGATCTTGCCACAGGCAGTTAATATGTATATAGAATCCAGAAGCAAAACCGATTTAAAAAAAATGGAATTGGTCTTTTTAAAAATAGAACATCAAATCATACAAATTGATTTAAATTACTCACTCAATTATTCTAAAAATCCAAATAACACAATTGAATACATTCAACAAATCACGAGTCGCGCCAATAATTAAATTGCTTTAACTTTCTGTCCACTAACAAAATGGCGGTTTTATAGTAGCGCGCGTCTTTTTTTTAACAACGCTATTGTTCAAGGAATCTCTTAACTGTATAATATATTAATCATTATAATACAGTTCATAATTATAATAAGGAACACGAAATTATTATTTTTTTCTTCAAAATCAGATCTTATAATAAAAAAATAAAATAATAACTATTAAATTTTTTTTTTTTTCAAGCAACTAGACAGTAAGTTACTTTGTCGACGTGTATACTTTTCTGGGACCGAATTCTACTAATTTATAACGATTACGACACGTTCCCGATTCAATTCCGATCGAACTTTGAATCATCTGTATTTATTCGAATCGGAACCGAACCGATAATATGTTAACATATACCGTTGTATCAAAACCAAACTTTACTCTTAATGATAACAATAGTCGATAATTAAATAATAGGAAAACGGAAAAACGGCAACGACACGCTTCGATTTGATTGCGATAAAGTGACAATTTGTTAGTAGAATTGTTCCACTGTAATTAGTACATATATCAGATAATATGTTACTCAATTGTTTTGAGTTAACAACTGTTTAGTATATGTATATGTAATATGTCTTTTCAAATAAAATTAAATAAATATGAGTATATTGTTATTTTTACAATTAAATAAAGTCCATTATTTTTTTGTGTTTAATGAAGATGAATTAAAAGCGTGATTTAGTTAATGATAATTAAAGGGATGTAACTGTCGTCATGAAGATAGATAGCAAAAAATTTCTAATTAACGTCCAGTAATTTTTAAACTATATAGACTTACTGTCTCAATTAATATTAAGTTTATTTAAAGCTGTCTGTCGTAGATGAAATCTAATTAAATGTATTTTTTTTATTTATATTTCATAGTTTATTATTATAGTATAGGTAGACGGACGAGCAAATGGGCCACCTGATAGTAAGTGATCACCAATGCCCATAGACATTGGCATTGTAAGAAATGTTAAGGCGATGTAACCAGTGCTTACATCGCCTTGTCCCCTCGTGCTTGTAATAACACTGGCCCTTCAAATTGGAACGCAACAATACCAAGTACTGCGGTTTTGCGGTAGAATATCTGATAAGTGGGTGGTACCCAGACAAGCTTGCACAAAGCCCTACCATCATTAAATATCAAGTTTATATATCTTTATTATTTATATATCTTAATTTTATTTAGGGTATTTGTTTGTCCTATATATTTTTCTTCTCGGAATAATCACATATATAGCTCGGCACCAATTCAAAAGATAATGACATTTTTTTCAACAACTTTATAACTTTGTTCATCAAAGTTCGAAGTTCCATCAAAATCGTTTAATCATTTGAGCTGTGAATTAATCTCAGTCGATTTATCCCTGAAATTGAATTCATTTAGATTTTTATTAAAAAAATTACACCTTCATAAATTTCTAAGAACGATTTTATGGCGAAAGTAAAAACTTTTGTAATAAAAAACAGACGAACCGTTTAATTCCATTCAGATGCGAAATAAAAAATATGACAAAAATTAGTGAACATTCAAAGAAAAGAAAATATATCTTGTGCTATAGCATATTACAAAACCAATGACTTCTTAGATGATTGCACACCTTGGGAATTAAACCATCGCCATCAGGCCATTGCAAATAAAAAAAAATGTAAAATATGATTTAAAAAAAAACGATGACTTTCTTTCGCCGGCTCTATCAGTATTGCGATGTTTATTACCGCCCCAATTAAATTTTTGACAAACAATAAGCAAGTGTAACTTATATAAATATATATATTTTATAAGTTACACTTGCTATTAAAGATTTTTTTTTTACTATTACTTCCTATTTTTTTTTAACTGATAACACTAAAACTTGTGAATAGATAACATATAAATTGGTTCACAAACACAATAAAAAAAAAGGTATCTAAACTGTTTGTCTATTTATATCTAAACCCGTTCGAAAGGTTTGGGCGAGTCGCCGGTCGATTGTAAACGGTTTACCCAAGGGAGCTGATTAAGGTATTACTTAGCCAATACATTAGGCACCCTTAGGGAGATATTGCCATATTAAATATATGGGAAGGACCGTTCGATGTGAACAGTAAATTGTTGTTAGCGTTAAATATTACCATTAATGTCACTGTAAATAAAGTCATATAATGTCTATTACAGCGAGAATATTATGAAGGCGTGTTTACAGTGTTACCAGTTTTTGTATTGAAAATTCCCCAATGAGATTAAATTAAAAAAATTGGTGTATACACAAAATATATTTAATTCAAGCAACATTAGACGTAATATAACGAGAGTATCAGTTTTTTTCATGTGAGCGTGGTATAAAATGAAACATTAACGTAATTTTTTTTATTACGTTATCAAAGATTGATGGAACAAATGCATTTGTCAACGCGCGATGTGTGTTTGTAATTCTCACATTATGCATTCAAAGGTCTATTGTACTCAAATTTTGTCGAAAAAACCAGCAGCTTAATTAGCCCGACATGGTTTGAAATCAAGACCTCGAGGTCTGTGACCTTGTGAGATATCCACAAACCAAAAATTGATACATATTAATACATATTTCTTATGAAATCCAAATTATATGTAACTACTTTCCATGGCTTCGCTTACGTGTGATAGGGTCGGGATTATCTTATGTCCTTTTCTGTATCTCTGACAACGTGTATACAAAATTTCATGATGTTCGGGTAAGAAGTAAAAAACTAATTTTCATTTATAACATTATTAGTAAGAATAGCACATAGTGTAGAATTTTCTAGCAATTTTAGCGTTATGTAATATATTGTTGATGCGATAAATAGAAATATGATGATCTCATTCGATTGTAAATTAATGATGATGTAGATTTAACTTTCGCAACGGAAGCTATATTAACTATTATTAACAATATTTAAGATATTCAACGTCGTAATAAATTTTTTAACAACCGTGTTATTTTTTAATAACAAAATTGCATTATAATAAATAATCACTTTCATTTTTTAGAGTGCCATTTCTATCTCATTACGTAGTCTATGGTCAGCGGTAATTGTGAAAGACTTGACCTGTAATAAATTAAACTCGCTCCCAAGGGAACTATTGTTATGAATGGAATTTGGAATTTAACCTAAAATTGCTTTTGGTAATATGGTAGTATGCTGATTAATTTGTATATACTTTACCAGGTCGAAGGCAAGTCTTTGCACACACTTCGCTATTTTGATTTAAAAGTGCTTAATAATTTAGAATTGATAAATAAAATAAATTATTAGTTAGTTAATTAGGTATATTTATATCGGACGCGTGTGATGCGAAAATGCGATCGTTTTATATGCGGAAAAGGAAATGCAACTCTTTGCACAATACTTAAAGTTCATAATTGCATGGAACGTTTATACCAATAAACGCTCGTATACGTCGACATACGATTGCAGGCGACTGTGTTCCTATATCCAAATATGAACTTTAAATATTGCGTAGAGGGTTTTAATTCCTTTATCATTAAATTCGTTGTGGGGCGTTTGATGTGATTCGTCCCATAAACGTACGTGTGTGTTCAGAATATTGTGCAGGAATTATTGTAAGGCTGAGGCCCCTTATGTACTAATTAAGCTGGTTACCAAAGGCACTGTGTCGCAAAGTAACTTTCGCAAATAGATTAATTGCTGTTTGACTGCCTCGTTGGTCTAGTGGCTTGATGTAAGGCCGCAGACCCGGAGGTCCTGGGTTCAATTCCCAGGTCGGGCCAATTAAAAGTTATTAGGTTTTCCTGTCCGAATATTCTCAGTAGCAGCCGGGAATCTAGAAGTTGGAAGTGTGTACACTCCCGTGCCTCGGAAAGCACGCAAGCACAAGCACCAAGCAAAGCCGTTGGTCCTGCACCTGAACTCTTTCCGGTCGTGTCGGATTGCCGCCCATCGGATTATGAGAGCAAGGGAATAGAGTGTGCACCTGTTTGCGCACACACTTGTGCACTATAATATCTCCTGCGTAGTTGGCTAATCTCTCTTGAGATTGGCCGCCGTGGCCGAAATCGGTCTGGAGGACATTATTATTAATTGCTGTTTACCATAAAACAGCAACGCTGATCTATCCAACGTCCTCGAAATCACCAAGAAAATGACATACAAAAAAGTTCATGCTCAGTGTTAGAAAAATCTAATTGATCTGATCATTTTCTTTTCGATACTTAATATTCCTATCGGTTTCGAAGTCGATTACCATAAAAAGGTTAAAAATATTGTTTTTTTTTTCAGATTCCAACAGAAAACTTCAAGATGTGCTCAAAGAGTTATCCGAAGTTAAAAAGCAGAATCCGGACGGGGTGAGTTCTCATATTGTATATCTTAGTTCCGTAAGGACTCGCAGCGTAATTCTCTCGTGACATGTTGAAGAGTGACTTAAGGTGATACTCAAGAAACAGGACGGCTATTGGCTTGGAATTCAGATTCTGCCGAGAAGACTCGGCAACTAAATAGTTACTCTATTTAACCAACAAAAAAATTGAATGTAATAATCACATCGTAGTATTTAAGAATTAAATAATTAGCTCGATGTTTGTTATATTCCTCAGACACGAATGAAAAAAAAAACAATTAAAAAATTATCAAAATTAAAATTTAAAATAATTCTTTCTTAAATCAAAATATACTTTTTATAATGAGCCCGTTACAAATTTTTAATTCATCACGTGCTTGACAGTGAAGGAAAACATCGTGAGGACACGTTCATGTGCCTAATTTCAATGAAATTTTGCCGAAATTTACTGGTGGTAGGGCTTTGTGCAAGCTCGTCTGGGTAGGTACCACCCACTCATCAGATATTCTACCGCAAAACAGCAGTACTTGTAACAAAACAAACACAAAACACAAACAGTATTGTTGTGTTCCGGTTTGAATGGTGAATGAGCCAGTGTAACTACAGGCACATACATTAGTTTAGGGATTGTACAACACAATCTGCGCCATTACCTTTACAATTGAATGAAAATACTAATTAAGCTTAGAAACTATGCGTTGATACAAGGATTTCAACGTTCTTTTATAAACTTATCAAGAGTTTTTTTGACGAGCCGGTTGGCGTAGTTGGTAGATACATGCCTTTCACGCCGAAGGTTGTGGATTCGATTCCCACCCAGGACAGACATTTGTGTGCGTGAACATGTCTGTTTGTCCTGAGTCTGGGTGTAATTATCTATATAAGTATGTATTTACAAAAGAAAAGTAGTATATGTAGTATATCGGTTGTCTGGTTTCCATAGTACAAGCTCTGCGTAACTTGGGATCAGATGACCGTGTGTGAATAATGTCCCAGGATATTATTTTATAAGAAGGTACATTATTTATTTATATACAATCAGGGCGGACATTTAAATGACGAACTTATACAATTTCAAGCTAGATTAAATTCCTAAACATTTGTAAACGGCTAATTCAAATAATATCATAGTCATTATTTATGAGCTCGCTGTGGTCTCCTTTAATTGAAGGAGCATGCAAATTAGAAAAATGTTATTCCACGATTTAATGTAACCTCGTAAGCATATCCTTTGTTGGAGATCCTTAATAAATAAATATTAATACAGTCAGTTGTACTTTATATAATAATTAATGAAATATATAAATTGCTAAATTACGATAATTAAAATATTAAAAGAATTTAACAATGATTATTAATAATAATTAAGGACCCATACTAGAGGTCGTGCAGTAGCCGAAATTCGTCTATAATTTTATGCTAATAGATTTGAAATGTAACATTCAATATTTATTATTTCTTCTATGCGTACATTTTTGAGTTGTAGTTTGCGAAACTTTGGCCGTACGGCAATAATAAAACGTGTATTTAACATTGGCAATATAAACGTAAGCAATGAATGTTGCATTTTCCATAATATACTGATGGTAGGGCTTTGTGCAAGCTCGTCTGGGTAGGTACTACCCACTCATCAAATATTTTACCGCAAAACAGCAGTACTTGGTATTGTTGTGTTCCGGTTCGAAGGGTGAGTGTGCCAGTGTAATTACAGGCACAAGGGAAATAAAATCTTAGGTCCCAAGGTTGGTGGCGCATTGGCTATGTAAGCGATGGTTGACATTTCTTACAAAGCCAATGTCTAAGGGCGTTGGTGACCACTTACTTTTTATAAATTATTATCTTATTTTTTATAAATATTACATGTACGACCCGATGAGTAGTTTCTTACGTCTGGAAGAGATTGCTATGTGGCGAGATCCCGCCACAGTTATATGCTAATTAGGTTGTATCCGTATAATTAATTTTTCTTTTTTAATGTTTGTGGTGTACAATAAAGTATAAAGTTAAGTATTTTCTTTTCGTTACCGATAGTAGTTTTTAGTTACCCTATCTATTGGTAATTAATAATGGTAATTAAAATTCATTTCAATTAATGATAAGTTTTATGATTTATTAGCGTCGTAAAGTCCGCAGATACCCTAAGCCCCTACCCAGAGGGGCCTGAACGAAGTCCTACCCGTTATCAGATGGAAACTTGCTTTATTGTTCCACATCACATACACGGTCATAGTTTGTACGACTTCTGTTAACCCTCGACTTGGAACTTATTGTACTTGGCTTAAATCATGGAAGCCCAAATTTTGACAAGTTCGGGAACTATCAAAGCGAAGTTATTAAAGTTTGAGGTCTGTGAATTTGTTATTGTAACTGTGTAATTATTTCGGTACGGCAACAAATGTTCGTACGAAAAAAAAAAGATCTTTAAATGTAGACGGGCTTTTGTAGTCTATAAAAAATAGCCGGCATAAAAATGGTACAATATAATATTTTTTTTAAATATTTTTTTTACTGTTTTTATTTCCTAATAATATTTATACTTTTAAACGTAATAGCGAAATGCCTTTTTGGTCTAATTGTCATTATTCTCAAAGTGGGTTTCCACGGTGCGTGATATTACGGACGAACGCGGACCAGCCCGCGCCGAGCTACCGCCGCGATTCGGTAACTTCAAAGGTGCGGTGCAAATACAAGCACAAGGACCGCAGCTGTGACTATGTTGAAATGACTATGAAAAACCAATAAAATAAACCGTAAAGGCAGGCGTTTGACTGTTGCCCATTGATTGACTTGCCTGATGTAAAGCATCGACACTCTAGGATGTAGGACGATATAAATTTATTATTTATAATTATATGTATATATATAAACACTTTTATGTAGAACCTTATTACCCGTGCGAATCCGGGACGGGTAGCTAGATAAGTATATTTTAAATTAGATTTTGATTTAACAGTTCGAGTTCTACTCAGACCAGAACTAATTCCAATTTGATTTTATAACTAAAATGAGAAAAGTTTTTTCATAGAACTCCGCAATTTTCAGGGTTGCCATATTTATTATTTACTATTTTATTAGAATAATGTATAATATGTGTATTGGATCGGTATTGCGATTCGAAGGGGAAATGCTGCTAGCATTCTTCACATTCCACGTTGTCTAGATTTGTACAGTTAACTATTTTTAATTTTTATTATATATGTAAGAAATATATATATTTATTATTTATACTTAAAACAACATTTTTTTTAAAGGAAAGGAAGGCGGACGAGCATACGGGCCACCTGATGGTAAGTGGTCACCAAACGCCCTTAGACATTGGCACTGTGAGAAATGTTAACCATCGCTTACATCGCCAATGCGCCACCAACCTTGGGACCTAAGATTGTATGTCCCTTGTGCCTGTAATTACACTGGCTCACTCACCCTTCAAACCGGAACACAAGAATAAGTAGAATATCTGATGAGTGGGTAGTACCTACCCGGACGAGCTTGCACAAAGCCCTACCACCAGTAAACATTATCTATTTATAATATTATCAAAGCAATCAACTATCACAACGAGTTTTTAACTATACATATACATATTGTTTATTTGCAATTATGCTAAGTAACTCCGTGTAACTATCCCACTGCTGGGGTACCTACTTGTGAAGGCTTTGAGCTCCCACAACGCCACATCAAGCTGGGTTGGTGGACACATGTGATCGAATTTCTGAAACATGCTAGTTTTTTCACGATGTTTTCCATGACAACTCAATCTGGTTTTAAAATACAATTTTCGGTTAAGAATCATATGACAACTAATATTTGTAACTAATACTTATATAAATATAGTATAAGGTTACATATATAAATGAATAAATAAATAAATATAATTATCAAGCTGATAGTGCTTGGTTTTGCTGATGCTGCAAAGTAGAGGGGAAACGACCAAGTGGCCGCTGCCCCACACGGTGGTCGGACCAAGTTACCAACCTCACTGGTCTCCAAGTGACCACAGCCCTGAGGAAAGCTGAGGACAGGAAGGACTGGAGAAAATTCACAGAGATCGTGACCCAGACCCTAGATCAAAGTGGACACCTTCAGCAATGAAGTAAACGACCGAGAAGAAATAAATATAATTAATTAAATAAAACCCTGTGGTTTCGAAAAGATAAACTGCTCTACCCCTAAAAGAAGATAAGTTACAGCTAAGATGGGCTACTTAAACCCATGGGTGTCGTAAAAGCCGACGAGGGGGAAATTACCTACTCAGGGAAAAAGCGCATCTATTAATGCCATCGACAAATTAACCCGTGTCTGTCCATGGGTTCGTTTTCGTCCCAATGAAATAAATACCCTTTACTAACTCTAATCTGTCTTTAATAAACGTTATATCTAAAAAATAATAAAATATAGGTAGGTTGGTTATAGGTGGTACGAAAATAGCACACAACTAAAAGCTCTCCCAAGTCTTCTATCAGTATAATTAACGTACAAAATGTTTTTGATTAATTAAATACCTCTACTTATAATAAAACATACCCCTGCTGTCTGTATGTCTGTTCGACCGCGATAAACTCAAAAACTACCGTACGGATCTTCATATGGTATTCAACATTGGAAGGAGTGTTTAAAACGTTTGATTTCATAGTGATTGATATTAATGAAAGATTAACAGATTCAAGAGAAGCCGAGATGGCCCAGTGGTAAGAACGCGTGAATCTTAACCGAAGATCGTGGGTTCAAACCCGGGCAAGCACCACTGAATTTTCATGTGCTTAATTTGTGATAATAATTCATCTCGTGCTTTACGGTGAAGGAAAACGGTGAAGGAAAACGTCCTGCATGTGTCTAATTTCACTGAAATTCTGCAGCATGTGTATTCCACCAACCCGCATTGGAGCAGCGTGGTGGAATAAGCTCTAAACCTTCTCCTCAAAATGGGAGAGGAGGCCTTTAGCCCAGCAGTGGGACATTCACAGGCTGTTACGGTTACGGTACGGTAACAGATTCAAAACGTTACCAACGTTTTGAACCAGCACGTTATACCAAAGCGAAATGTTAAATATTCCCAACGCGATTCTTTTACAGATCTAAAGTCTATCACGAAACGATTATGGTAAATGTATACTCTTTTATTCATGGTCTCCAATATACGCTATTGATTCGTTGGTGTTTTCCAAAGAGGAAATACATTTTGGCCTTATAACTTTACAGAGATGAACAAACTTCGGTTCCGGAATTAATATTAACTATACTAAGAAATATGCCGAGATGGCCTACTGGTGAGAACGCGTGAATCTTAACCGATGATCGTGGGTTCAAAACCGGGCAAGCATCAATGAATTTTCGTGTGTTTATAATTCATGTCGTGTTTGACGGTGAAGGAAAACATCGTGAAGGAACCTGCATGTGTCAAATTCACTGAAATTCTGCCATTTGTGTATTCCACCAACCCGCATTGGAGCAGCGTGGTGGAATAAGCCTCAAACCTTAAAAAAAAGGAGAAGAGGCCTAGCCTAGCCTAGCCTAGCCCAGCAGTGGGACATTCACAGGCTGCTACTGCTGCTACTGCATAAATGCGGAAGTGATTTGGGCTGTCTATTTGTTACACTTTCACGTCTTAACTGAAGAACAGATCAGCAATATTGTAAAATTAGTAGACGTTAACATTTTTAACGATAGCATTTGTGAGTTTAAAGCGATCAAGTCACGCTGAAAACCAAAAGTTGAGTTCTTTTATTGAGTTAATATTTCAAAACCATTTATTGTTTATGTGTAAACATCTTAGCGCTCCGTACACAATAGGGAATAGAATTGATTTTTTTAAAAATAGAACACCAATTTATTCAAATCGAGGTGAATAACTCACTCAATTACTCTTAAAAATCCAAATAACACTTTGAACACATTTAAAAAATCACAATTCGCGCCAATAATGAATTCATTACTTTACCTTTTAGCCACAAACAAAATGGCGGTTATAGATTAGCGCGTGTCTTTTATTTTTTTAACAACGCTTGTGGATCAAGGAATCTCCTAACTGTATAAAATTAGACTTCAAGCGTCAGACGAGTAAGCGTGAGATTTCGAGAGTCAGATGACGTCAGCGTATTGTTATTGTAAATGTGTTAAAGTGTGTGCGAACTCGGTACACGGTAGGGGCTTATTAAGGCTGAGAGCTTACATGTTTACACATCAATTCTCGTTGGCACTCACATATTTTTTTTTGTATTCAATTTTTTGCAGTAATATTTAATAACCATTGCTATGATAAATACATATATAATAAATAAATAATTTCGACCTTATTACCATGTAATCAGGTCACCCAAATATTATCGCTGTTTTTATTTTGCGATACACTGCCCGCGTATTTTATCGATTTTCACACAATTTTTACGCCCCATTACTCCGGACCCCATATCCCTAAAACGGTTCACTGCGTGTGAATTGTGTTAATGTTTAGAATGTCGCTTCAGTTACGTCAAAATTTAATCAATTTTTATGTATGCCATGTAAAGTTTTACCATTAAGGTCATATATGATGGAGATGGATGTCCTCCTGACTGATTTCAGCCACGGCGGCAAATATCAAAAGAGATTAGACAGCGCACAGATGCACTCTCTATTCCCTTGCTCTCATAATCCGATGGCTATCCAACACGACCGAAAAAAAGTCCAGCGCTGGATCAACGGATTTACGTGCTTACCGAGGCACAAGAGTGTAGACACTTCCAACTTCCAGACTCTACGGTGCTACTGAGAATCTTCAACAGAAAAACCCAATAACTTTATATCGGCCCAGCCTGGGCTTTGAACCTTGTCCCTCGGGATCTGCGGTCTTATCTAGCCACTAGACCCACGAGGCATGTAAACACATCCAGTAAAATCATGAAGTTCCTGCATCTACATCCATACAGCAGCATAACAATTCTCAAGTCCAAAGACCCAGAACTTTACATTCATACAAACGGAGAAAGAATATCCCAAGGATTGTCATCCTTTAATCTACTTATATATACTCCCTTCGAAACTTATCAATACTAAGTATTGCTATTTGGCGGTAAAATATGAGCCAAGTAATCTCCATAAAGGAATATAAGATTAATTTTGCATCTATTAGGTATTGTATGTCCTTCCTTGGGGCTTAAGATTGCTTCGTATCATATCAAATTTCATCAAAATCGGTTCAGAGGTTCAGCCGTGAAAGACATACAGACTATCAAGAAGCACAATTCTGAATTACTGCAAAGTATCACCAAGTATCGTTTGCGAATGACTCCACGGATCGGTTTTACAAACAAACGAACCTCGGGTCGGATTACATTTGTTCTGAATCCCTTGCGGTATTATTTCGCGTTCCGTTATTGAGACGGGAGTCTCGGCTTACTGAATTGTTCCTCAGCGATTAGATCGTTAGCGTTTCTATCAACATTGAAAATGTTGCCAGATGAGAAATATAAGAAAGTTAATCGAAATTGTGATATTTAAAAATAAACTCGTTCTAATAAAAATGATAGATTTCATTATAATATAGGTAAGCCGAGATGGCCCAGTGGTTAGAACACGTAAATCTTAACCGATGATAGTGGTTTCAAAACCGGTCAAGTACCACTGAATTTGCATATCCTTAATTTGTGTTTGTAATTCTTCTCTTGCTCGACAATGAGGGAAAATATCGTGAGGAAACTTGCATTTGTCTAATTTCTTATTGACATTCTGCCACATGTGAATTCCGCCAACCCGCATTTCAAGTGGTATAAGTTCAATTAGCCAAATAAGAGAATGTTTGCACAACAAAAAAAAACAGAAATGAGTCCTTAGCCCAGCAATAGGTCACTAACAGGCTGTTACTTACTTATATATATATATATATTACTAGTGTCCCCCCCACCGCGGCTTCTCCCCCATTTGTGGAAGGTAAGATACTCTATATCGTTCTTTATAACCATTACAATGTTTATGCAAAATTTCATAATGATCGCTTGAGAAGTTAAGACATAAATGTTTACCAAACAACAAACTCATTTACATTATTACTAAGCCTGTATATCTACTAACCTGTAGTGGAGAAGCGCTATGATATAACGTAAGTAAGAAGCGACTTTTGCCCATGATTGGGAATTTTACTTTTCACTTTACACGAACGAATATAAGTCGGTGACTTTCTCGCCACTGAATTATAGAATATAGAATTATATGCAAATCCTGGATACATAATGTTTTAAATATCGAATGAAAAAAAAGAACGAGGAAAAGTTTCTCATTTCTGAGTCACTTCCTCGTCACCAGTTTAATAAAACAATGTTAAAAAAAATGATTCAATTTTAAAAATTATTCATAAATGCAACTCGTTATGGCCTGCGGCTTCTTTTTTATAGGCTCTGTCACGATAAAACCTCAAGGGAACTTTATTAAAATTTCACAGAAGCTTTTTTATACTGAATCTTCATTGAATTTTGTCCCAAATTTTAAACACTGATATAAACTTACGTATCAAATTGAAATACACACCATTCCATTGATTGTTTGTAATTAAATAGCAAATATATAATTATTGTTTTATAATAATTAAAAATAGCTGCTGTACAAATCGTGACCGCGTAATGTTGGCAAGAATGCTAGCAGAATTTTTACTTTGAATCGCAATTCCGATACTCTGGGTGAAAAATGAACCAGCCCTCCTGTCACCATAGAGTCAACAAGACGAGATCTTATATTTTTAATGTTGATAATTTGCACCTTCGCTCCAAGGTCAAAGCGTTTCAACTGCAAACGGAATAATGACATAATTTGTAATAAGAGACGAATATTTGCAACGTTTTTAAGTTTTATAATTACAAATTAATTATAACGTACGTAATAAAACTGCAAACGTGCAGCGAATGATTTTGAGGTAATGTTAACGCAATTACAAGACACGAACGTGTGTTTAGGGCCTTAACATTGTGACGTCATACGCTCCGTAACATTCAGCCCGTGTTCTATACAAAGATTAAATATTATCTGTGTTGTATTGGCTTTGTGCAAACCAGTTGTCTCATTAGGCACCACCCGTTTAAAGATTCTAACACCAAACAGCAATTATACCATGCGATTGTCACAAAAATAATTTAAAACAGTACACCAGATGAATAGGGCACGCCATTTGTGCCGCCATCTGGTGTACTGTTGATGACTACCAAAAGTTCCCACTGCTGGGCTAAAGCCTCGTCTCCTTGAGGAGAAGGTTTGGAACTTACTCCACCACGCTACGCCAAAGGGGAACATATGTATTTAAGACTTAATTTAGCGTCAGCTTAACTTTAAAGTTACTATCAGCTCTTAATATAGATTCCAGAGTGATACGTAAGAGATAACCCGTTGTTAATGTTCTGTGTCATTAAACACGCCATAGTATTTGCACGCACACTGATTTTTATATAATGGTTTAATAAATAGCATCCCCACCCCATTGAAACTTAACCTATTACGTCATGAAGCTATCTATTACACGTCAGTTCAATGACGTCACTGTACGTATCGTATAGTCGTTGGATTTTGTACCTTATTGCTCAGGTTTTAAGATTGAATTTATATTGGCTGTGAATGATATTACAGATTTTTATGTATTGGAAATGACGTGTGTATGTGTGTGTGTAAAATTAAATTATTTAATAGCGTAATAGTTTTATAACAATATTATATTGATATTTATAATTGATTTTTAATGTATGCAATATTTACTGTATTTTTTTCAAATTGTGATTTAATGGAAAACCTAGCAATCAAATATATTCCAAATCGGTCTCGTATTATATATTTAGCATTCATAGTGAAACTGATTAAAAAAAACCTAGAATTGGTCTTTTTAAAAATAGAACGCCAATTCGTACAAACTGAGGTAAATTAGTCACACAATTATCCTTAAAAATAAAACATTCAACATATCACAATTCGCGCCAATAATTAATTAATTACTTTTCTGTCCACTAACAAAATGGCGGCACAACAACGCTGTTGTGTCCAAAATGGATTAAGATCTCCCAGCTATATAAAATTTGAATTGTAACGAATGTACTAAAAATAAATATTGTATAGACCAATGTCACTTCTGTTGAATTCTCTGTTTAAGGGTTAACATATAAAATAGAACCTATAATAACACTTGATATGCAAACGTAGTATTTCCTACATTGTAATAAAGTTACATTTCCTATAACAAGTTTTAATTAACACGAATTATTTAAAATCAAATATTCATTCAGTTGGAATAAGGTTCAATTTCAAATGAACGTCTGTAGAACTATCCATGTCAGTAATGACGTAGTTGAAGGATGGACGTGACGTCACTGTTCCAATATTGATATTGAGTACTGGATAAATATAGAATTGTGATATATATTATACAGCTTGTCATGGATTGTTTTGCGATTTTATACAGAGTGATGCAAATAACTTAGGATTTATTTAGAAAATAATAATAATATCCTGGGACATTATTCATTCATCAGTAAGTAGCCAACCAATGATATGCTCTCTCTCGGGAACATTCATTGCTATGCAGACGATAGTACAGTGCATGGTGGATACCACGGACGCGCAGTGGCTGGGCGAGCGGAAATTCAGGAGAAGCGGGAGGATCTTGTCATTGAACTCAATAGGACGTTAGAGCTTATCGCCAAATGGGGCTCAGATAATCTTGTTGAGTTTAATGCCAAGAAAACACAGGTATGCGCTCTCACAGCAAAAAAGTCATCATTTTTCCCTCTTCCCTCCCTCTGTGGCACTCCGCTGGTGATACAAAGCAAAATCGCCATGCTGGGGATGGACGTTCGCTGCGACCTTAGTCCAAGGGATTACATCGAGGCTGTGATAAAAACAGCTTCACGGAAACTCGGAGTTCTGAACAAGGTGCGGCGTTTTTTCACGCCACAACAACTGTGCCTGCTGTACAAAACACAGGTACGGTCCTGCGTTGAATATTGCTCGCACCTTTGGGATGGCTCCGCTAAGTACCTACTTGAGGCCTTGGACCGGTTGCAGCGACGTGCGGTCCGCATTATTGGCGACGTAAAGGTCACTAACACCCTCGAGCCTTTACAATTGCGTCGAGAGATAGCTGCGCTGAGCGCTCTCTATCGACTGTATCACGGCGAATGTTCCGAGGAATTATTTTCCCTAATTCCTGCTTCCCCCTTCCTTCACAAGTCTACGCGTGACATCAATTCCATCGCGCACAAAGAAATTTGGCAACTCCTTTCTTTGTCGCACTTCCAAGAAATGGAATTCCTTACCAGCTCGCGTATTCCCCTCCTCTTACGACCCGGGTTCCTTCAAACGAGGCGTGAAGAGGCATCTTGCGGGCCGGCAAGGCGAGGGCGGCTAGTGCAGAACCTTCTTCCCGACTGTACTGGCCGTCCTCGCGTTTGGACTCTACTACCACTTAACATCAGGTGGAGTAGAGTCATTTGCCCTCCCGGCAAATATAAAAAAAAAAAACCCAACCACGCCAACCGGCTCGTCAAAATCAAATTTATAAGTCTGAACTACTTTAGGAATCTAAAATGTTAAAATCTAACTAATGATTTCTATGTGTGTTTCTGATGATTATATGTCAATATACGTTGCTAGGTAGGTACTGTCTCATCAGGTACAGCCAAACAGCAGTAGTTGGTATTGTTGTGTTCCGGTTTGAACAGTGATTGAGCCAGTGTAACTACAGGCACAAGGAACATAACATGTTTGTTCTCAAGAGATTGCCGATATAAGTTAATATTTCTTATGTACCTATATATGTATATGGGTGGTGTTGACAACTTACAATCGGGTAACCCATTTCCCAATCGACTTAAATATTTTTGCTTGTTACTAACATGAGCTTACCAAACCTGCGGCTTCGCCAGCGAGAAATTCGGTTTGTGACGAAAATTCTTCAAATTACCATTTTAGCGTATATAATGCCTATATATGTCTCATATTTATATAGTTTTTTTAAATAATTACATATCAAGGAAGTAAGGTCCTCCAGACCGATTTCGGCCACGGCGGCCAATCTCAAGAGAGATTAGCCAACTACACAGGAGATATTATAGTGCACAAGTATGTGCGCAAACACAGGTGCACTCTCTATTCCCTAACTCTCATAATCCGATGGGACGGCAATCCGACACGACCGGAAAGAGTTCAGGCGCAGGACCAACGGTTTTACGTTATTTCCAAGACACGATAGTGTACACACTTCCCACTTCCATACTCCGGGCTGCTACTGGGAATTTTCTGACAGAAAAAATCCAAAAACTTTTTACTGGCCCGACCTGGGAATTGAATCTAGCGCCTCCGGGTTGTTTTGGTTTTAGTAACTCGCAAATAGCAATATTAACTTAAAGAGGCAGTTATTTTTCAATCACAAAAATACATAAAAATTCTATTTATTTATCTAGATGTATATATAAGTAATGTTAAGTAAAAGCTTTCAAGAATATTAATATATAGATCGAGTGTAAACGTTGATGTGTGTGTGAGTGTAATTTCAGGGCTTGAATATATATGTGAAATAAATTATTATATACACAACAAAATGTATAGCGAACACAGAGTTTTCGACATTCCCAAAATATCTTCCGGTAGTAAAAAAGATTTTATAGTGAATGGGAACGATAAAATTGGGGCGAGAATCGAACGTGTACCCCGACCCCTTTTAAGCGAAATACCATTGAAAGTTTTATGTGGGCGGTGTTTTCGACTATCTCGAGAGAATAGGGTGACCATCAATTTTGTAACTAATTAAAACATTTCCGGATTTTTAGCAAACGTAGTCATTTTTTTTTTAAATTAAATAATCTAAACATATTCAAGTGAGTTCTTAAAATTATTGCCGCATCGAAATTTTATAAGATTAATAAGACATGAGCAAAATTCAAAAATTGAATCACAAAAAGAAAATTATAAGTTACTTAATGCCTTCTGCAAGCCCACACTTAAACAGCAATTAGTATTGTTGTGTTCGGATTTGAAGGGTGAGTGAGCCAGTGTAACTACAGGCACAAGGTACATAACATCTTAATTCCCAAGGTTATAGCGATGTAGTGTCTAATATTTCTTAAAAAAAACAGTAGGCGATGTGTGTACTCACGGATAGTTAAAGTTTTCACCAAAAATATGATTATTTTCACCTCAAATATTAACAAATTAAACTATCGTATTGATTAATGTGTCTTTAAAACTAAATTACATAAACATATGTGTATGTTGAGGTATGATAATGATATAGGAGATGTCTTCAAGAATCCAAATCCATGGTCACCATTATAAGGAAATTCGTGTAAATACCAGCGAGCGCCGTCACAGTGGCGCGCATCGAGGTTGTAGATCGCTTTTCCTTTTTTTTTATTTACGCGTTTGACGTCATTGACTTTTATACAACTTGTACTATACGCCTATAATCCAAGTTGGAATTTTAATAAAAGTTTTTCCAAATATATTTTAGTAGATTAGTGACGTCGCATGGATTTGCTTCGATTTCAGATATTAAGATATTAATAGTAACGTAATTGGTGCTTATATCGGCTTAAGTATTGGTGCCTACGAATTTATATATATAACATGTTTTTTAACTTTTCTTTTTGTAGCAAATAATAGTAATTAGCACGTACTGTTTGCTTTTAAATGATTTTACATATTCTGTGGATGTATTATAATTTTATGTATGGTAAGTATGGTAAGTATGGCCCAGTGGTTAGAACGCGTGAATCTTAACCACTGATCGTGAGTTCAAACCCGGCTAAACACCACTGAATATTCATGTACTTAATTTGTGATTATAATTCATCTCGTGCTTAAAAAAAGGATGGTGAAGGAAAACATCGTGAGGAAACCTGCATGTGTCTAATTTCATTGAAATTCTGCCACATGTGTATTCTACCAACCCGAATTGGAACAGGGTGGTAAAATAAGCTCCAAACCTTCTCCTCCAAAGGTAGAGGAGGCCTTAGCCCAGCAGTGAGACATTAACAGGCTGTTACTGTTACTGTATGTAAAAATGACCAGTATAAAAATCCCTGGCAAACCTAATAAATAAATAAATATCCTTAAGGATGTACGTACTGTTTAATTTTTTACGATTGTTGGTCTTTTGGGTCTTCTATGGTAAACAAGCATATTCTATGCTATCACAAACATCGTATATATTTTGAATAAGGAACTGTTTATTTTTTAATAGTAAGTTGAACAAATAGATCACCTGATAATTACTGGACATCACCAACCATAGACAAGGAGACTCATTCATTTAAATTGGAACACAACACATTTATTATTGTTTGGCGGTAGAATAGAATAGAATTGATAAATAGGTGATACCAACATAGATGGCTCGACACAATATCTTTGGGTGACCAATTAAACATTAATTAATGATATTTTTTGGCTTACTAAATAAGCTTGATATTGCTAGAAAAAAATCTAGGAAAACCGCAACCGAGTCTGTAGATAATATACTTACTAGTTACTTGGTGTAACATGAGCGTCAATTAGTCGGGATGACGCAAGACTTATAATTCAATCTCTAGAGAATATGAGCTAATTCTGGTATACTTTGATACATTTTTTTATTACTACTGGAGTGAAAAATAACTCACTTAAAATTTAATGTATATCCTGACTTTTCTGTAAAAAGGTTTTATATGTCGACAAGGAAAATCGCGAATCGACTAAAACGTAAAGTCTTCAGCCGGTTAGTCAGCAGCCTCTAAATTCTCCTGGCTTAAATTGCTGTTATTTAAAAAAAACAGTAATGCTAATAGTCAAAACCCTTATTCAATATATAGAATACCTGTAATGTATGTTAATATTGCCAGTACTGGCAGGTAATAATTAGTAGTATATTTGACATAAGTTTAGAATGTGTCAGTTTGGGATTAAAATAGTTATGGCGAATTGGTATTATTTTTTCTAAATACAACAATACTATTATTCGACCGCGTGTTAGGGGATATATGCGCGGGTATCAGTAAAAAAAGTGGTCTAAGTCCTCGGGGTTTTAGCTTGCTTCGTACTTTTATAAAAATCGGTTCAGTGATTTAGCCTTGGAAGTGTAACAGACAGACATAGTTAGATTCGCATTTACTATATTAGTATATATTACGCTTGCTTATTAATTGTCATTATTTTCCGTCTGGTTAAAAATGAAAACATACAAACGCATAAAGAACCTGCCAAATATACTCATCCTGTATTTCTTTTAGTTTCTTCGCTTTTCATTTAAGTAAAAACTTAATAGTAACAGCCTGTTAATGTCCCATTGCTTTTTTCACGCAGTGGAAACTGTCAAAAAGGTACCCGGCTCCCTTAGCCGCAAAAGCACTGCGATGGCCGTCCTTGGCACGGATCGGAGAGGCTGCGGGATCGTGTTGATATAACGGATCCATGTCCCTTCCTGTTCTGTGCTCCGCTTGTGGCTCGGCGAAGCTCCCATTGCTGGGCCAAGACATCCTCTCTTTTTGAGGATACGGCTTGGAGCTTACTCCTCCACACTACTACAGTGCGGGTTTGTGGCAGAATATCATTCAATACATGCAGGTTTCCTCAAGATGTTTTCCTTCACTGCTGATCAAGAATTTTAAACACAAATTAAAACCATGAAAATTCGAAGATAAATCAGTTAAGATTCTCGTCTTCTTCGTACATTTTCGTTAAACGAAATAGCCTCAGGGCGTTGCGAGGGGGACTCACTAATCTTGTAGCAACATTTTGCACACAAACATCTATTTACTTTTCTTTTTATTAAACTGTTTTGTCAAAAGAAAGTTAAAAAACCGTCAATCTCCTACAAATAAGTAACTGATTCTATTTAGTAGTAGTAATAAGGTTGTACTTGGTCTTTGTATTATTGCTATGTGTTTCGTGCTTGGCATATTGGTCTAGTAGCTATATATAAGGCTAATAAAATTATTAGGTTTTTCTACTGAAAAGCTCTAGCAGCCCGGAGTCTGGAAGTGTGTACACTCCTGTGCCTTCCCGTGCTTCCAGTGCATGAATTTTCTCAGGTCGTGTCGGATTGCAGTCCCATCGGATTAAGGAGTAAGGGAATAGAGAGTGCATCTATGCACTAACCTCTGTTATGAATGACCGCCGTTCCCAAAATCTGTCAGACCATAATTTATATTTTGCTAAATGTATATTCGTGGAATATATATTCAGAAGCAACAGGTAATTTTAATTGATTCTTTATTGAAACTTTAAGTCCCAGCGGAGCTATTTCGAACAATCTAGATGTTAACCGCAGATAATCGTGAAATAAAGTGATATGTTAAATAGAATGTAATTATTATATTTGTATGTTTAATTAGTATATTGTTTAGCGGGTAATGAGCTAAACGCGTATTCTTCGTTCGAATATCGAATCAATAATGGCAGATGTCATATCAACAATGACGTCCTATCAAATCAAAAATGTCAGCGACAGCAGTTTTAATACCACACTGCTGGGTTGGCTGGCCCACTTTGATTTTGAGGGTAAGGAAGGAACGCTATTTCATTGTGGGTTAAGAGGATACATTTGTAGCATAATTTCCTTAACCACATGCAAAACTGCATCAACCTCACAAAGTTTCCTTTCACAACTGAACACGAGATGAATTTTAAACACAAATTAAGTTCATGAGAATTGAGTGATGCTTGTCTGTGTTTGAACTCGCGATTCTCGATTTAGATGAACGTATTCTTAGCACTGGACCTTATCTCTTAGAGAATAGGGCTGAGAATCTAAAGGACAAAATTAGTAACATAAGAACATGTGAAAGTAATCGATATATATATAAATATAACTAACGGGCTGACATATTAACGCACAGTCCAAACTACTGGGGCTAGCACCATGAAAATTTGCATACTGGTTCCTTTTACACAGTAGATTATTAATTAATTAATTAGTTTTACACAGTAGAGCACTAAGAAAGGATTTTTGAACATTAAACCCCTAAGATAGTGTAAAAGGGATGAATTTTATATAAAATTCCTTTACTATTGATGAAGTCCCATGAAATTTGCTAACAGCAATTCTTTATTATGCATGCGAAGTCGCGGTTAAAGCGTTAGGTAAAATATACCAGGCGAGTCGTGTAAACAACAATAAATAGTATTATTATTAAACCTTGTAGGCTGAGAGCTGAGCTTCCTCGTAAATCCATTTATGTCAAAAAACAAAATTAGCGATGCTCAGCATTAACTTGGTACCGTTCGCTAGACTAAGCTAATTTGAAAACAACTTTTATATCCAGAAATGCCTATACGAATATTACCTATAGTATATATTTATCAATACTATTATTATTATGAGTAAGTAACTCGCTTATTTAGGGGGGTTTATTGTCTTAGTCACCACGCTTGGCAGGCGGGTTGGTAACCGCAGTAGCTGGTAACCTGGTGTGTGTGTTACGTTGTCACGGATAAATCTCTCAAAAATATTTTGAGGAGATTTAGAATGGAGTATGTTTGATCCCCAAGGAAGAACGGAGGAATTATTCTTTCTAATTCCTGCTTCCCCCTTCCTTCATAAGTCTATGCGTGCTGGCTCTCGATGTCACCGCTTAAATGTGACAATTGAGCAATTGAGAAATTTGGCAACTCCTTTCTTTGTCGCATTTCCAAAAAATGGAATCCTTACCAGCTCACGTGTCCTCACGTCCTCACTCCTCTTACAACCCGGATTCCTTCAAACGAGACGTGAAGCGGCATTTTTCGGGCCGGCAAGGCGGTGGCGGCTAGTGCAGAACATTCTTCCCGATTGTACTGTACCGTCGTCGCGTTTGAACTCTACTACCACTTACCATCAGGTGAAGTAGAGTCATTCGCCCTCCCGGCAAATATAAAAAAAAAGAAACTTCTTACCTAAAAAGACCTTTGCTTCCTGTAAATGCGGGCGAGAACTATTAATACATATTAATTAATTTGTACTTCTATATGTCACTGAACTTATCTCAAATGGCTGGACCGAATTTAATGATTATTGGTTGATTGAGGGTTCCTCCTGACTGGCCCAAAAAGCCAGTCTGGGTACGGGCCTTGGGGTGCTCCCTTTATCCGAGCTTGTTCCCCGGCAAGTCACCTTGCCGTGTCATTTATTTTGGCCTGAAGGGCCAGGGTCACATTGACCCAGTGGCTGTTCTCCATGTCCAGTGCTTCTACTTCGTGAAGTGAAGCACACTGCTAGCTCCGAATCTAAACATATATTCGATATATATAGTGACGAGAGCGAGCCAATGTTGTGCTTAAAAGAGAGCCCTGCATGGTTTAGATTGGACCCGGTAGGTGACGCTAAACGAATTCTAGGATATTATTAACAAACACAATAAAAAATTTTTTCACCCTTACGAAGTCGGATGAAATAACGGGAGCTTTTCAAAATATTATGTATTTAGATTTATGTAAAAAAAACCATTGTAATTCCATCATCCCATTATTACTTTAGATGGGAATCGAAGTCCTTTTGTTTATTTATTCATGTTTGAACGAATTTGAATTTCTTTGTTAAAAATACTTTTGCTATTATTATATTCTTTATTTTTCTTTTTAGGAATGTATATTAATTATTCTTATATAATAGATAATTATTTAAATTTTTAAATTATTTCTTTTGGTTTTTATGATGTTAACAATGGGAATGAAACGATCGCCTCCAGTTCGTTTCTAATATAAATACTATCACTGGAAAAAAAGGTAAAAAAAGATAAACCCTGAGTTTCTTTCGCCGGTTCTTCTTCGAAAGAGAATTTTTCTTTCTTAACCGCTGGTAGAGGATGTAACATTCAGTAAGTAAATAAATAAAAATGTTTGACATTGACTCTTGATTTCATTCATGCCTTTATAAAATGCAGTACATATATTTGTTCATAAGATAGATCTTTGTACAAGTCTGGATAGGTACCTAAATATCACCGCGAAACAACAATACTTAGTATTGTTGCATTCCGTTAAGAGTTAGTGGTCTATTGTAATTACAGGCACAAGGGACATATTAGATCCCAAAGCTGGTCACGCATTGGCGATGATGTAAGGGACCGTCAATATTTCTCACAAAGCCAATGTCTAATTGTGATGACTTATCATCACGTGACCCATTGGCCCGTCAACCGATTTTATATTTAAAAAAATCTACTAATACTCCATGTATTATGTTATATATGCATCGTTAATTTATTAAAAACATAGCGTAATTATGAATAATCGAACAATTGTGAACGGCGCATTAAATTCTTACTATTTGAAATCTATCTATCTATTTGAAACTTGTGCACATTACATAGTGCACAAGTGTGAGCAAACAATGCTGAGCAAAGTCCCCTGCGCTTAGTGAATTAGTAATTAATTAAAATGTGTACAGACTCTCATGACCGGGTTAGTTATAGATAAAATCAATTTCTGTATTGTTACACAAGTACATCAAATGTATGCAGGTGGTATTACTGTGTTATATGTATGTATGATTATAATTAATATAATTAAATGCAATTATTATCATTTAATGTAAGTTTAAACTCGCACATTAATATGGGTACTTGTTGAATTAGTAAAACAAATAAAGCTATAATATAGTTCATTATTAACTAAACAAATAGCTGCAAACGGTCGTTTATTATCTATCTTATTTACTTTATATTTACTTTGATCATTTTAAAATGGCTATTAGTTAGGGTTATTGCAATATAAAAATGTCGGTTAAATAATAAACAGTTATTTTATCCTCGATAACAAAATGGCCGACGTTTGACGTCAGCTCGATTGGCAAATTCAATAAAATGGCGGTGTATTGACGTGGCTTACAGTTTTGTTTGTCACATTTTTTTTATATAAAAAATTGTTTTATTCGGACGAATAAAATTCAATTTGTATACACGTATTTGTATTTTCGAATTCCGGTTAAATTGGAGAAATGTGTAAATAGGAAAAAAATATGATTGGATACGATGGAAGTTCATGAATATTTTAACTATAGCTTTATATTTATTTAAGAAGTTATATGCAAATGTATATATATATATATATATATATATATATATATATACGTTTTTTATTGATACTTACAGCAAGAATTACTATTGATTTGGAAATAAAAATACCCTGAGCATAGAAGAACAGACGAAAGAAACTCAGCAGCTTTTTCTTTTGTCATAGAGAAATTTCTGGGCAATGGCATCATTTGTAAAGCCATAAATAATGAGTGGACGAAAGAAAAAAATTAAAGATACCCATGAAGAGGTAGAGCGAGGGTAATCGTTCCAGACGCCAGGTGGCAAGCGCGAAATTGCAAATGAGAATTTTAAGCAAAAAATAAAAGTGATATCTTATGAGAAATGGAACTAAGCGGGAGACACTCCAATGACCGGGTTATTTTTGGATAACGTCATGAATAAAAAGGTCATAAGGAAACATGACTTCGACCGACATGTATGTAGGGGTCAGATTTATGACGGAGGCGAACAAAGGCTGAAAGACAATGATGCTCTGAATGCTCTAAGAGCCGGAACTAGTCTTGTCTTGTTTATCTGTGAAGGAATAATTGTAGATTGGCGGTAACCACTAACCTTTTTTTTCTTCACGCAGTGGAAAACTTTGGAACACTGCCTTGGAAGGGGAACCGAGTTATGTGGGATTCTTACCCAGTAAAACTGCGATTGCCGTCCTCGGCACGGCTTGGGGAGGCTGCGGGATCGTGTTGATATGTGCGTGATGTTATAACCCACCCGCGGCCCCTCCCGTGGCCATTCAAACTAACCTAACCTAACTAATTATAAATACGAAAATCAGTTCGTTTATTTGTTTGTTACGCTTTTACGTCTGTTCTGCTAAATTGATAATCATGAATTTTTGCATACGCATTCATCAGAATTACAGAAAAGGATAAGGCCGCGCACGGTAACTTTGTAATTATAAAACAACAAATTGCAACAAACAGAATTGAAAAAATACATAGAACAGAGTTCACCTAAGAACCTTTGGATTTCTAATAAACCTTCTTAAAAATCGATTAAAATAAAGGACTTCTAAGAAGACAATATACCAAAAAGTTTTTATATTTTGAGGTTATGTTATTAATGTTCAAGAGCATTAAATTTTCAACTTTTTTTTTATTCAGCACTCAAGCAGCAAAACGATACGTCCTCTCGCTAAGAAGCCTTGGCTGGTATTAAATTGTTTTTTTTTTTCGTGGTTGCGTGATATGATATAGTGAATGTAATAATAATAATAATAAGTTTATTTATTCAAACATAAACATATACTAAGTCATAACATTATAGGTGGTTAACGAAAAAACGTGGTTTTGTTTTTATTTTATTAGGTGACTCAAAATCACTATCCTTCATGGGTTATTTGAAATTGATGCAGTTTCGTAATGTTTTTTTCTTTAAATTATGCATTTACGTTAAGGTAATAATCTCATAGACATACTATGTACTTTATAGCCTGATATTCACAGTAAATATATAACGTAGTGCAAGTAGAGCCTGATCTGCAAATGAAATTACGCGTCCAATAAGCTCTTGAAAGTAATGCAGTTATATCGCCCGATACGTCCACATTTTCGACGAGAGAAATTGTTATTTTTCATGCAACTTCCGTGTTACACCAACTCCTAGCCAACACGCAAAAGCCAATACCTTGCCAATGGATAACGCCAACTTCTGATCAGCAGAAGTACTGTAGCTGTTACAAGGTGACACAGCTTAGTTATACGTCATCGATAGTCGTATGACGAGTTAGACCAAGTTAATCTTAACCGATGACCGGGCAAGTACCGATAAATTTGCATCAGCGTTGGTCCAACACTAATTTCTCTCTTTCTGTCATTATTGATTTGACATTCGCAAGAAGAAGACGAGGCATTGCTTAACAAATTACCCGCCAAACAATATTTATAAGTAAGGCCCTTAAATCTCAAGGTTAGTGGCGCATTTGCGATGTATTATTTCCATGAGCGGTGGTAACTATTTACCATCAGCTGGTCTATACGTGCCTACGTATTTTTTTAGAAATAATTAAAGCCTTTTCTTCTTGAGAGCGCGCCTAAACCCAGATTTCATTTCTATGCGTTTTCTATCAACAATAACCGGCAATATATGTATATTTTTTTCTTGTTAAATATTTTTTACAAATTCTTCTGAAGAATATGATATAGTTCTTTTAATCATTATTAATACAAAGCGCTGACAACTTTTCCGTAGCCCTCTCTCCTCAACAGCGACTGACATAAGACCAATATTTGAAGTATGGGTGACATGCAACATATGTTTTTTTTTGCCGAATGAAAATGTAGTAAACGCCAAAAGCTTTTTATCCCCAAAAAAATAAAACAAAAGAATTTTATACAAAAACCCTAATAATAGCCCTATATACTTTGAAAATATAACCAGTTATCCAATTTCTATCTCAGTAACGTAAAGCATTAAGAGTATAAATAAAAAAAACTGCCTGACTGTCTCGTTGGTCTATTGGCTTGATGTATGGCTGCAGACCCGGAGGTCCTCGCTTCAATTCCCAGGTCGGACCACTAACAATTTATTAGGTTTTTCTGTCAGAAAATTTTTAGCAGCAGCCCGGAGTCTGGAAGTTGGAAGTGTGTACACTCCCGTGCCTCGGAAAGCACGTAAAGCCTTTGGTCCTGCGCCTAAACTCTTTCCGGTTGTCTCAGATAGTTCCATCGGAGTATGAGAGTTAGGGAATAGAGAGTGCACATGTGTTTGTGTGTGTGTCTATTTATAAATATAATAAAATAGACCACTATTCACCAGAGTTGACAGGCTTTTTTTATTATTTATAATACGTAGGCAGACTGCTAAATCATCAAAAGTGCCATTATTAGTCTTTTAATGATTCGCCAGTCTGCCAGCTATTTCAGATAATAACTCCGTCAAAGGGCAATGTCAATTTTTTATAATATGAGCTTATCAAAAATCAATCCTAATAAATAATTCCGTTCGACACGAAGAGATAATTATGAGAACAACGCAGCTGTCGAGATTAATTATTAAAATGGAAATCGAATTGGTTATCTGTTTTTCTGCGCAGCCGTTTCATGAAATAATAATCCTTTGGCTCATGTAAATACCAGTGGGTCAGCGTAACCTTGAAAATGTACGAACGAATTTAAACTCTACGTGTATGGAATAAGGTTACATTTTGCAATGACGACATTTATAATTCACCTTTTAAACGCTTGCATCAATTAAAACTGTACTTTATAGCACAGCAATAAAGTCGATATTTAATTAAAATTAGTATCAATTATCCGTAATGGAGCGTACTTAAAAATGTACGATTCCAGTATTCGCAATGGAATTGAAAATTTTTGAGCCGAAGGGAAAATTAATATTTGCATTTCATATTCGTTTGAAAATTCTGATATTTGATATTTCACTCGTGTGTTAAATGTGAATTTCGATGTTATGTGAAGTGCTCATGTGTTCGAGAGGTGACGACAACGTGGATTTTAATTCATAATACAAATATAGGCACAAATTTTCACATAATATGCTTTTTATATCCTTCATGGTTTTTTTTTCACCTCGATGAATAGACGATGGCATTTTGTTATGTTATACGCAGACGGACAATCAACTGGGACACCTGGTGGTAAGTGGTCGCCAACGCCCATAGACATTGGCGATGTAAGAAATAATAACCATTCCGTGTATGATGCGCCATCAACCTTGGAAACTGAGATGTTATGTCCCTTGTGCCTGTAGTTATACTTTCACTCACCCTTCAAACCGGAACGCAACAATACCAAGTATGGCGGCTTATCAACAGAATATCTGACGAGTAGGTGGTACCCACCCAGGCCTACACAAAGCCCTACCACCAGGCATTTTATGAAGTATTATTGACACACACATTGCTAACACGTATTTGTGTTTATAATTCATAACGTGCTCGGTGAAGGATCGTGAGGCAACCTGCATGTGTCTAATTTCATTGAAATTCTGCCATATGTGTGACCAATTCGCATTGGAGCAGCGTGCTGGAATAAACTCCCAGCCTTCTCTTAGTTGTATTGAACTATAAACACTAATTAAGAACATGAAAATTTAGTGCTTGTCTAGGATTCAACCCGCGATCATTGAGTTAAATTCACACGTTCTAACCATTCGGCTATCTCAGCCTTTCTAAAATTATATATATATATAACATATATATGTATGTAACCTCAAATGTTCCCCTTATCCCTTATACCCCAATCTCTGATGACGTCACACACCATGAACCCATAAATTTTTATGTCTTCATTGTGTCTATTTACAAAGGAAGTCGCAGAATAAGGGTAAGGCGCGTTTCACACTGAACGTTTTTCATATCTTTTTTTTTGCACCGATTCGGTTTTTATCGATTTTTTCCGGTTCGTAAGGTTATCATTCGATATTGAATTTGATCGCTACGTTATGTAAAGTTTTCGTGAAACGTTTATAATACGAAAATATATTTCTGACACGTGTACATTGCACGTAAATCAATTTTCTACGAGTATTATATATAAAGTATATATATTGTTATTATATGTATATATAAATAATATATAAAAGTCTTCTACGTTATTAATTTTTGTTATAAAATGTGTGTATGTGTATAACTGTAAAGGTGAATCACGCAGTACGTAAAGATCAAATGTTTTACAATAGCGGCCATACTTTAAACGTTGTTTAGCGGATGGTTAGTTAAACAATGTAACGCCCAGTATGTAAAGAGCCTAAATCCTTTCAAGTAACGAGGCTATTCATGGGCAGACTTCCTACTTATCATGGAGACAACAGTCATATAAAAATACTTTATTGTAACCCTAGTCCGTGGTACTGTCAGAATCATTAAACCTAGGACATGGAGGAATTCTCGCTCCAGAATCTTGCATCTGCATTGTTGATATCCATAATAACTACCCGCGGCTTTGTGTGAGAGGGGTATTTGGATTAGGTACCCCATGTCTATCTGTACCATAAATCCACCACTGTACAACCACCATCACCTCCTATGTACCACCATCATATGTACCACTGTACATATATGAAAAAATTAATGACAATGGTTGTATTTTTTTATAGAAGGCCAACGAGCATGTAGACTACCTGAAGGTTATCACCGTCCATAGATATTGACATTGTAAATGTTAACCATCGCTTACATCGCCAATGCGCCACCAACCTTGGGAACTAAGATGTTACGTCCTTTGTGCCTGTACATCTCACTCACCCTTCAAACCGGAACACAATAATACCAAGTACTGCTGTTTGCGGTAGAATAGCTGATGATTGGGTGGTACCCAGACGAGCTCGCACAAAGCCCAACCACCAGTGTATGGTTAAGACGTGAAAACGTTACAAAAAACTATTCGGTGAAGCTTAACGATACTCGAACAGAGAGACCGTCATTATATATTAATGATATTTAAACATTAGCATAAAATTAAGATATTTGCTGCAAGGCTACGGCGTTTTATTATAAAATCGATATCCTTGATTCTGCAAAGATAGAACTCACTTCGTATCGTCGTCACTCGTTAAATGTTGTAAGCCAAGTTCTCTCCATCTCTCGTCTCTTGATCTCCAACATACACATGTGCATAACATACATCCAACTCATACTTTACAACTAGGGGTTCCTCTCCCTTTTTGAGCAGGAGGTTTGTAGTTTTTTCCATCACGCTGCTCCAATTGGTGGAATACACATGTGGCAGAATTTCAGTGAAATTAGAAACTTGCAAGTTTCATCATGATGTTGAAGCACGAGATGAATTATAATTGCAAATTAAGCACATGCAAATTCAGTGGTGATTGCCCGGTTTGAACCCACGATTATCGGTTAAGATTCAAGCGTTCTTACCACTGGGCCATCTCGGCTTCACATTTGCAAAACATATTAAAGTAATCTAACACAAAGAATGAACTATTTTTCTTTCCTATGCATGTTAAGTTAGTATATAAGTGAGGTATGCAGTTTTTATATTTAAGTTATTTAAGATTGTAAAGAAACAAAATTGTATACAGCATTGGCTGGCTATAAAAAAAAATTGATGATATATCTTTTTTAATATGTATTGACGTTTAATTTACGCTATTATGATGCGTATAACCTTCGAATGTTATAGTTATTAAAGTCAATGTCGCATATCACATTCCGATATTACAAAATTGTTTTGCGGTGTTCCTAGATGGCTGTTACAGAATCGCTCTTCTTTAGACTTTGCGGAGTCGAAACTTATGTAATCAAATAAATGGGTATTGGGATATTGGGTACGATAATATTGGTAATAACATTTCTATAGTAGATATTACTAATTAACTATTAAGAAACTATACATTATTTTAATTACTTACTAAGTGTGAATGTGTGTGATTTCAAAGTAACCGTAACCGTAATAGCCTGTGAATGTCCCACTGCTGGGCTAAAGGCTTCCTCTACCTTTTGAGGAGAAAGTTTGGAGCTTATTCCAACACGCTGCTCTAATGCGGGTTGGTGAAATACACATGTGGCAGAATTTCAGTGAAATTAGACACATACAGGTTTCCTCACGATGTTTTCATTATTCATTAACATATATAAGACCTTAAAACAAAAAATAATAATAAAAATAAAAAAGATATGAAATCAATTAATTAAAGTTTTTAAGCGTCTTACTGCTGGGCTAAAGTCTCCTCTCTCTTTGAGGAGGTATGGAGCTTATTACGCTACTCATAAGCAAATACATATGTGGCAGAATGTCAGTGAAATTAGTCACATGCAGGTTTCCTCACGATGTCTTCCTTTAACGAGCACGAGAATTATAAAAACAAATTAAGCACACCAAAACTGTATTGCTTGCCCGGGTATGAACCCGTGATCATCGGTAGAGATTCACGCGTTCAGTCATTATCGATATCACATTTTTAATATTTAATTACATGACGTCACTCTCAGAGATATTTCTATAAAGAAAGACAATAATTTCTCAAAGATCCAATTAAATTTTTATCTAAAGATCATCTTTCAGATCGTAAGTTATAAATAAATATTATATTACAGCATCCCGTCGAGTAATCTCTCTTTCGAACGAACCCTAAGCGATAGATCTTACGCCCTCCCACGCCCTTATTTTTATATTTAGAACTATTCTAAATTACGAAGTTAAGGTTTCACGATTATTATTTCTTTTAATTATTAAATATGTTGGTGGATTATTTAAGTGGTTACCACCACCACACACCACCTCATATTACGCTGTATGTGATAGCAGTAACAGTAACAGCCTGTTAATGTCCCACGGCTGGGCTAAGGCCTCATCTCCCTTTTGAGGAGAAGGTTTCGAGCTTATTCCACCACGCTGCGCCATTGCGTGTTGGTAGAATACACATGTGATAGAATTTCAACGAAATTAGACACATGCAGGTTTCCTCACGATGTTTTCTTTCACCGTAAAGCACGAGATGAATTATAAACACAAACTAAGCACATGAAAATTCAGTGGTGCTTGCCCGGCCTTGAACCCACGATCATCGGTTAAGATTCACGCGTTCTAACCACTGGGCCATCTCGGCTATACGTGATATCAAACATACGGTTGCTGTTAACCTTGGAGACTAATGTGGTATGTCCTTTGTAATGATGTGGTAACTACTTAGAAGGGCTTGCACAAAGCCCTACGAAGTAAAACTGTAATCGATTTAAATGTTAATAGAATTAAAAAAAAACTCAATATCACTTTTTCATTACACGTATATGGCTCGACGTCCGTAAAGTTAAAATTTCCATAAATCATTAGCGTATATTTATAAAACAAACAAATTTAATCTTTTTCGACTCAGTAGTATTAGTAGCCTGAACAGACGATTTAAAAAAAATAGGTAAATGAATGTGTAACTTGATTTGAATATCTTTCTCTGGGTAAAAACGTGCACTTCGTGACAAATACACGTGTGGCAGATTTTATCCGACACGTGCACGATACCTCACGACGGTTCCCTTCAGCGACAAATACGAGATGGTTTTTTATATCTTTATTTTCGAAACTTGTCCATTTGAACATGTTAGCCCTATCATACCTTAACCATAAAACATAACTAAAGATGCATTAAACACAAAAGCACAACAGAACTAAGTATTTTATGTCTGGATTCGAACCTGTGATCTTTAAGATTCGCATATTCTATATACGTATATTATAATTAACTATAATAAAATACATAAACATTACCGTAAGCTCATACATAAGTATATAAGAAGTTTGAACACAAAAAACATTTTATCCTAAAAGCCCTTTCCGCCAATAGCGCACGAGTTGGACATTAAAGTAATGCTAACGAATAGCTGACACTAACACATCTTTATTAAGGTCCTAGGTAGCTTACACGTGTTAGAAAAACTTACATTCACCGAGCCATAAACTCAAAGCTCACATTAAAAACTTTGATAACTAAACTTTATTTACAGAATTATATAATAAAATATATAAATAAAAACGCGGTGATTTCGGGATATACAGTTTACTGGTGGTAGAGCTTTGTGCAAGCTCGTCTGGGTAGGTATCACCCACTCATCAGATATTCTACCGCAAAACAGCAGTACTTGGTATTGTTGTGTTCCGGTTTGAAGGGTGAGTGAGCCAGGGTAATTACAGGCACAAGGGACATAACATCTTAGTTCCCAAGATTAGTGGCGTATTGGCGATATATGCGATGGTTGACATTTATAACAATGCCAATGTCTAAGGGCGTTGGTGACCACTATTATGTTTATTATATTCATATGTAATCTATATGTAAAGAAGAATGACTGATTGACTAAAATATCAAAGCATAGCCCAAAATACTGGGGCAAGCACCATGAAAATTTGTTTCCTTTAACACAGTAGGTTAACACTATAGAAGGATTTTTGAAAATTTAACTCCTAATGTAATAAATGGGATTTAAGTTTGTATGAAAATCTTTCATTCTTAAAGAAAGAGCTGTGGAAATTTTTATTCAACAATACTGAATTATGAAAGAGCCGAGATGGCCCAGTGGTAAGAACGCGTGAATCTTAACCGATGATCGTGAAGCATGAACCCGAGCAAGGTTTGAACCCACTGCAACACTGAATTTTCATGTGCTTAATTTGTGATTATAATTCATCTCGTGCTTTACGGTGAAGGAAAACATCGTGAGGAAACCTGCATGTGTCTAATTTCACTGAAATTCTGCCACATGTGTATTCCACCAACCCGCATTGGAGCAGCGTGATGGAATAAGCTCCAAACCTTCTCCTCAAAAAGGGAGAGGAGGCCTTTAGCCCAGCAGTGGGACATTCACAGGCTGTTACGGTTTACTGAATTATGCTTATTAGTAGGGTGACGAGAAACCAGCAATTTAAGAATATTCGATTTTCAAATAATCGAATTGTTTTATATATTTCGTTTGATCACGTAATACGGGGTCCATAAATTACGTCACGCAAATTTTATGGTTTCCCACACGCCCCCTCCCCTCCTCAGTTCCATTAATCCTCTCCACTTCTCTACGAAGTCACACAATTTGCAATTGACTACTAAATTATTCATGTGTATTCATGTGTATTAATTCGCATTCAGTGTGTTATTTATTAAAGATGGGCTAGCTCGTTAATCAAGTGGATGATTCATAAGGGTGCAGATCTCGAGGTCCTGTGTTCAAATCCCAGTTTAGCTCAATTAAATATTAGTACAATCTAATGTTTGGAAGGTATCAGTATTAATAGTGCTGTACCGTGCATTTAAGTAAATAATTTCTTATTATATATTTAGCATGCAGAAGTGAAACTCGTCATATAAAAACCTTGAATTATTATTTTTAAAAATAGAACACCAAATCATACAAATTTATATAAATAACTCACTCAATTACTATTAAAAATCCAAATAATACATTTGAACACATTCAACAAATTACAATTCGCGCCAATAATGAATTAATTACTTTAACTTTCTGCCCACTAACAAAATGACGGTTTTAAATTAGCGCGTTAATTTTTTTTTACAACTAAAAGAGGTCTGCTAACATTATATTATTATAACATAATCAAAAAATCAATATCAAAATACTTAAAAAACATTGAAACATTACTATGGCTTATTAATACCACCACCGGTTCAAATACCACCGGTTTGGAAAAGGAACACCCAGCCCTGAGAAGAACCTGCGAAAGAAACTCAGCGGATTCCTTTTTTTTTATATCATGTCTCATTTCTAAAAAAAAAAGAGAAATAGCCACGCGGCGATCATCTGATTCCCAAGGTGTACTATCATCCATAAATTCATTAATTGTAATAACCTTTAGCACACAAGCTTAATTAATTTAACAACAGAGGTATTTTCAGCGCTTTCTGGGATTCTGTTGTAGAACCGTATTGTGGCCCACAAAAGAGCTACTATACTATAGTCGAGTACGGGAGTAATTCGTTTATTTATTTATTTGGATCTCCAAAAGTTGTACATAACACACGTTCAAATCACTTTTCACATTAACTTAACTCTCTCTTTTCACAACGAATTACAGGAGAACACACCATTCACAAACACAATTACAAAATAAACAAATTAAAAAAAACACTATACTCTTATCACATTTTCTCACTAAATCTTAAATATTTTTCGTACATACAAAACATTACATAATATGTACTGAGAAGCAACAGTATATATTTTAATTTCCTTTATTGTAAAATATAATAAAGTAAGTTTATAGATTGCGCGAAGAGGGCTACTCTTTTGCAGCACAAATATCGTATTGAAATGCATATTCGATAAGCTAATCTAATTATTATATAACCTGGTATCAAAGGCATAGTGTGCTAATTAATCTGGAAACTTTACCTCACGTTTATAACTTCACCTAACAGCTCTTTAAGTGCAAAAGGTCGTATGTGTAAACTGTGTACCTAACATTAAAACTAATTAATTTATTATATTTTACAAGATAATGAAATTTGCACTTGTCACGTCAATAGTCTGAATTTAAAGTGTTTTTTTGTATCTGGAAGGCAGACTTCCAAGCAAGTCACCACCGTCCATAAGCATTGTAAGATCCAGTACATCCTTTACATCGGAAACGCGCGAGCAACCTTGGAAACTAAGATATTATGTTTGCCTGTAGTTAAACTGGCTCACTCACCCTTCAAACTGAAACACAATAATATTGAGCATTCTTCTATATGTGATAAGTACTATATACAAAAGCTTTCTCCGAAATGTACTCCATCGTCTGGTATACATTTCGTGCTTATTGCTTGCTTGGGGATCTTTGAGCACGTCCGGGTGGGTACTACCCAATGATCACATATACTACCGCCAAGCAGCAACACACAATACTATTGTAAAGTATTGTTGTGTTCAAATAAAGGGACATAATCTCTTAGTTCCCAAGGTTGATGGCGCATTCGTGATGTAAGATGTAAGGTATGTTTAATATTTCTTACATTACCAATGTATTTGAACGATGGTAAATACTCACCAATAGCAGGCTTATATACCAGCAAGAAAAATCATAGCCTTCGATTAAAATAATATAAATAATAGAAAGAATACTACTCTTTTGAGATAACAACAATATTCATTTACTAAATATCCACCGGTTCATAAATATCCACTTACAATCAGGTGGCCCATATACTCGTCCGCCTTCCTATACTATAAAAAAAATCAAATAATACGCTTTTATAATAATAATCAATCTTTTATTTATTTAATTAATACACTATAAATATTTCGAAGTTATATTAAGTCGAAAAAAAAACGCCTAATGCCTTTAAAAATGTCACTTTACTTATAAAATATTTAAAACATTCTATTTTGTATTTGCACAGTGAGAGTCAATACGGTATCTGTTCGAAGCAAAGATGGCGCGTTGTCATGGCAACCGTTGTCTAGCAACGGACATATTACCGTCCCGTAAATAGAATTCTAGCGACAACTCGTCAATTTAAAGATGAAATAAAATGTATATATAAAAAAAATATTGCTACGTTTATAATTTAGAAAAATATGTAACTAAATTATCGTTACATTTATAGTGTGTCTCCATTTTGAGAAGGCTTCGTCTTGGTCCCTCTTGGTGGGTTGCCACACAATAATTGTTCTACCATCAAATATTTATTGTAATGGATGAATATCGAATCACGGCTCCACCTTTAAACTCACTGGTGGTAGGGCTTTGTGCAAGCTCGTCTGGGTAGTAACCCACTCATCAAATATCCAGCAGTAGCAGTACCAGCAGTACTTGGTATTGTTGTGTTGCGGTTTGAAGGGTGAGTGAGCCAGTAATTACAGGCACAAGGGACATAAAATCTTAGATCCCAAGTTTAGTGGCGCATTGGCGATGTAAGCGATGGTTAACATTTCTTACAGTCCCAATGTATATAGGCGTTTGGTGACCATTTACCATCAGGTGGCCCATATGCTCGTCGGCCTTCCTATTCTATAAAAAAAACCGTTTCAATGTTTTTTTATCACTCATAACTATTTAATAATAGTAAAAGTAAATTAAAAGCATACGAATGTCCCACAGCTGGGCTTCCAAAAGGCTTTCAAGGCCCCCTACAGTTTGAGGAGGAGGTTTGGAGCTTATTCCATTGATGGTGGACACAAAAGTGGCTCAAATTAAGCACATTAAAAATCATGGAGCTTGCCTGGGTTTGAACCAATCATCGATTAAGATTCATGCCTTTTAACTACCAACTCAATATTGCCATTATAAAAAAAAAACAAGAATTTTGATCTATTGCACCTAAGAAGTATGCCTTAACGGCAAACGTCATGCCGCACTTTTATGACGTCATACACGCCGCACAACAGCTTTCTACCTTGTGTGTGTGTGGCGCATATATATATATATATATATATATATATATATAGGCCTCTGCATCTCTGACAGATGATTCAAGCAGCATCACGAAGGCACTTGCGTTCATGACTAAAGAGCCCAATGCGAGAGAGGATCCTTCGGCCGCACTCCCGACAAGTGTATGCGCCCTCAGATAGGCGGGGGTTGGTAGCCCGCTCATGACGCCTATATAATAATAATAAATTTATTTATTCTCTCACAGATAAAATGTTTACATTTTTATATGTATATATAAATACAGCCCAAACTAGGTTGCCTACTAACTCGTGGGTAAGGAACTATTTATTTATTTATTTTTCTATATACTTCATTATTATTTATTCTTATAATAATAAGAAAACATATTTATTTTTTTAACAAAACTATGTTCTTGTGTATGTTAATTTATACCTTCTTTCAATGACCATCATTTATTTATATTTCATTTCACATTTGCCGACCGCCCGATATAAACGTAAATAAAACTAACATCTATAAATGTATAGATTCAATTGAAATATGTATAAAGCAAATTTCTTAAAAGGTTTCCAAAGAAATACGTCTTTTGTCCTTAAATTCTTTCACTGGCAAAACGTTACAACACAGTGACCATTGTTTGTGACATTTTAAGTAATACAATTGATTATTTTTACCTATTAAGTTTATTTACTTGCCCTCGCTTAGTGCGTTTGTTCTCGAACTACCCAATACTTTAATCTACAGCCTAATCCAATCACAGCAGGAGAAAAGACAAAAAAACAACTTTGACCTTCAATCGACGCGATACCATTGGTCGAGACAGATTAATATATGATATTCATTATGGACTCGTGTAGAAATGGATTTTTGAATTTTGTCGAAGTTGCGATTTTAATTTTGGAACTAAAATTAAAATGGATATAAGTTAATAGATGGTCTAGTGGTTAGAACGCGTGAATCTTAAGCGACGATCGTGAGTTTAAACCCAGGGAAGCTGCACTGAATTTTCAAGTGCTTAATTTGTGTTTAAAATTCATCTCGTGCTTGACGGTGAAGAAAAACATCGTGAGGAGTGCCATCATACACCACGTGTATTCCACCGACCCGCAATGGAGCAGCGTGGTGGAATAAGCTCCAAACCTTCTCCTCAAAAAAGATGAGGAGGCCTTAGCCCAGCAGTCAGCCTCAGAGACATTCACAGGCTTTTACTTACTATAAACAAAGATACATATATTAATCAAGAACTGTTTTTAGTGCATAATACAGCAGAGCTAGCAAATCACATACAATATGTAAATCTAAGGTTTGTTTATTTTCGATTTGAATAGAAATATAGAATGATTTGCTTTGAAAAAGGCTTTGATGTAACAACTTCAATCACAGCAATAAAATACTTCGACTTGTTAAATAATTGAGAACCGAGTCGAGTGGTATTATGTGATAAAGTTGTGAGTTAAACCAGGGCGAGCAACACTGATTATTTAAATATTTTTTGCTTAGAATTCAATTTGGCAGTGAGATTGACAGGAAACCTCAACACGGATGTCAATATCACACATGTGTACCCACACCGAATTAAATCTGTGGTTGGTATTAGGTACCTTTGCCTGAAGTAAAAATGAGGCATCAACATATTATTTTCAATAGAAACTATCAAGTGATATAAATTGATATGTTATTTAATTATTTAATATATGTATATTATGTACAGTCATTTTCATAATATATATAAAAAAAAACAATATACGCATTACAAATGTATATAAAAAACACACCGTCTAAAAGATTGTCTTGTGGCATTGTACCTAAGACGCTGGCACTATTTTTGTTTATATTCGTGTTCGCCCAATGGCTGAAACTCTATCATAAACATTACATAAATGATCATATAAATCTTTTTTACAAAAAAAAAACTAAAGGAACACTGTTAATGTCCCACCGCTGGGCTTAATCTTCCTCTCCCTTTGTTCCAATTCGGTTTGTGATAAAAAAAATATCTGTTGACAACAGAGGTGAAAATGATACTGAACCACTTCGTCTTTGCCTATATGTATAAATATGTATTGATGTATGTTGGTACATCTACTTGAGATCAATAAACTGCGACGCCGTTTGACCAATCGCCGTGGTATTTGGTTTATATACAGGGACAGGACATCCGGCAGCTTTGGCGTTACATATATTCCTTTATTTAACTTCCTTTTTTATGTTAATAGCAACTATCAGCATTACTTATAAATATTGCTTAGCAACTGTTTAGTTAAAAGTTGATTTATCTCTTTCGTCATTATTGATTTGACATTAGAAAGAAGAAGACAAAGCATTGCTTAACTGATTACCCGCTAAATATTATAAGCTAGCTGACCCGTGCCCACTTCGTTGGGCGGTAAACATTTTTACTTGCGATTAAATTATGATTGTGGTTCGGTTAGTACTGAGTGCTATGATTTATTTCCTGACTGTCAAAAGTCGCTTTGACCACGACATCCGACTACCAAGAAAAAGCCTTTTCATTTTTCGGGTTAATATATAGCCTATCACACTCACAAATAATGTGGCTTTCTATTGGTAAAAGAATTTTCAAAAACGATTCATTAGATCCAGAGATTACCCCGTACAATCTCACAAACTCGCAAACTTTACCTCTTTATAATATTAGTATAGATAAGGCCGTGTTGTCTATTGTTGGGAATGGCGTTTTTATCGTCTCAATTATAGATGATATAAAGTGTATTATGTCTTTCTAAAAAATGTGTTTATTATGTAATAATCCCGGCTTACCTAATAATACTAGCTTATAATATTAGCAGGTTATTTACAATATCCCTTCCTATACCTTCTCTGGTAGATAGGATCCGAAATGAGGACATTCGCCAGAGAACTAAAGTCACCGACATCGCGCGTAGAATTAGCTCGCTGAAGTGGAACTAGGCTGGTCATGTCTCGAGGCGCATTGATGGCCGATGGCCGACACGTGTTAGAGTGGAGACCACGCTTGGGCAAACGTAGTGTAGGACGCCCTGTGGCAAGGTGGGCCGACGATTTAAATAAGTTGCAGGTACGGGATGGATGCGGACTGCCCAAGATTGAGATGGTTGGCATTCGATGGAGGAGGCTATCATCCAGTAGTGTACAGCAAAAAACAAAAAAAAATTACAATATTGTTAATGTGTTATATAAAATTCAATGTGTGTGTTAAAAATGCTACTTAAATAATGAATCAAAATTAAAAAAAGCTACAGGACACATTACATTGATAACTGAAATAGGTACATATGTATACAAATAAAAACAGCAACTGTACCAATCATGATCGCGTGGAATGGTGGCGAGAATGCTAATGCGTTTCTACTTCGTATCGCAATTCAAATTATCAGGGAGACCTTCTGTCACCACGGGAAGCAATAAGACGGTGTGCTGTTTTAGAAATGTGTTTACAGTTTTCAAGTTTGGCTGCTTCGTTAGTGTAGTGGATAGATATAAGGCCGTGATCGAAAGGAAATCTTAGCCCAGATTACGACATTTATAAATTATTTTCGTTTATATTTTAGATAAACTTATTTTTATTATCAGAAGTTTTAAATGTTGCCAACGGCAAAAACTATTCAATACAGTGCGTTGATTGATAATCTTTAAAAAATGATCTGAAATTATTTTAATAATAATGTTGTATTTCTCATAATATTCTTCTTTTACAGGATATCGATTATGAGGGGTTCCGGTGGTTCTTGGACACATACCTGGAGGTCACGACGCCTGATGAACTGTCTCGGTAAGTGAACAAAAATCTTCAGACGCGTAGATAAAATTAGTTTTTTTTTCCTGGTTCTAATTAAACGATAACAAAAGTTGAAACTCATACAGGCTTACTAATAAATTTAATAGGGGTGAATAGATACACATATTTCTAGCTTTAAAATAAATCATATAAAATTTAATAAATTATTTCCTATTTAATAATCATATATATAATGTCTTATCCATTTTTTTATATATAAATATTATTTTATGAACTTGACGCGTTGTATATATGTAAGTATATACGAAAGCATGAAGTTTTACCTATTTAATTAAAAATAGATAGGCCGACTGGTAATTGGTCCACCTGATAAGTGGTCACCATTGTCCATAGAAATTGGTAAGAAATATTATCTTTAAGTTACATGATCAATGCACCACCAATGTTGGTAAGATGTTATGTCCCTCGTGCCTCGTGCTCGTGACGCGCTTGCACAAAGTCCTTAAGCCAAGTAAAGTACTATTAAGATCTTGTTAGCATATTGATGTCCAAGCCAATTCAAGTGATTGACTGCTCGTAACCAACAATGTATTATCCACGTGGATCGGCTGTTTTGAAGAACTAATCTCAAACGAGATCTTATATCATTGCCAATAATCTCGACTCAATTTTCACACCATTAAGAAATTGCAGCTTAATTCCGACAGGCATTTTAGTTGTGTAGTAAATATTATAGTTATATAGTGTAATATATAATAATAGGTTAAATATATTGCATATATTTTAGAAGACGAGAGTATATGACTTTAATGGATTTTTATATTGGTCGATTCTGAAGTAATTTATTAAATTATTCAAAGCGTGGTATTTTTAAACATATATTAATGTTGTTGGTTTTTTTTCAGGCATTTATTTCTCTCGTTCGTACGAAGGGACAAGAGACCAGCATTGCGTGAAATGGCAGCAGCAAGCTCCACCACCGCTTGCGCTGCTGTCACCGCTCATGGTGACCACCAGGTTAGCAATTTACATAAAACATTTTACGTCCCAGAAACAATACCAAAAATCCACATAATATAGTCTCTTATCATGTCTAACTATCATCGCACAGTCAACTGCTGAATCTAGAAAGCAGCAATTTAGAACATAGGCGTATTTTATTACGTCAGAATGATGACGTCACGAGACCAATTTCGGCCCACATGGCTAATCTTATGAGAGATTAGCCAATTGCGCAAGATATATTATAATATGTATCTTTGTTTACCCACACTCTCATAGTCCGATGGGACGGCAAAACGACTCGTCCGGAAAGAGTTCAGGCGCTGGACTAACGTCTTTACGTGCTTTTCGAGGCAGTGGATTGTACACACTTCCGATTTGCAGTACTCTGGGCTGCTTCCTGAGAATCTTCGACAGGATAAGCCAAACACCTTTTATCGGCCCGACCTGGGGTTCGAACCCAGGACCTCGTGATCTGCGGCCTTTTGTTTAGCCACTGGACCAACTGTTAATAATATTATTATAAGAACATTTTAAGTTATTTTAACAGTAAATTAAAAAATAAAGCCCATAGTTCCTTATTTAGTCAAATGACATTAATGTAATGTTCTTTTAGAGAAAAATAATGATTCTTAAACCTGTGCTTAAAGTGTGCATGCATTATACTCAATAGCAACTCAACTCAATCACTAACAAAGACGTCTGTCTGTGTCACCGCGATAAACTGAAAAACTACCGAACGGATTTTCATACTGTTTTCACCATAAGTCGGACTAATTAAAGAGGGAGGGAGAAATTCAATTATATTTTTTTTTATGACGTGTGCTGCTTTATCAATCAATCAATCAACAGCCAATCAGTTTGTCCACTGCTGAACATAGGCCTCTCCCAAGGTGCGCCAAAGCTCCCTGTCCTCCGCCTTCCGCATCCAGTCGGTGCCCGCCACCTTCTTAAGGTCATCGGTCCACCTGGCTGGAGGGCGCCCTACGCTGCCTTTTGCCGATCCGCGGTCTCCACTCTAAGACTCGTCTGCTCCAACGGCCATCGGTCCTACGACATACGTGACCAGCCAACTGCCACTTCAACCTACTAATTTTGCAAGCTATGTCGGTGACTCCGGTTCTTTTCCGGATAATCTCATTTCTGATCTTATCCTTCAAAGATACTCCGAGCATAGCTCGCTCCATAGCACGCTGAGCGACTTTGAATTTGTGGACTAGTCCCGCAGTTAGTGTCCACGTTTCGGCACCGTATGTCATGGCAGGTAAGACGCATTGATTGAAGACTTTCGTCTTCAAACATTGCGGTATGGACGACGTGAGGACTTGACGAAGGTTGCCAAATGCTGCCCATCCCAAGCGAATTCTTCGATCGGCTTCCTTCTCGAAGTTGTTCCTACCGACTTGTATAACCTGTCCTAGGTAGGTATATTCCCTAACAACTTCGAGAGGTTTCCCTTCGACGTATATCGGTCCCGGCACAACATGCCTATTGAACATGACCTTGGTCTTGTCCAAGTTCATACCGAGACCGACCGACGCCGGGAAGATTCACTAAGGCTACGCAGCATTCTGGTTAGTTGTTCCAGCGACTCCGCTATGATGACGATATCATCGGCAAATCGAAGGTGTGAGATGTACTCGCCGTTTACATTGACTCCACATCCAGTCCAATCCAGCATCTTGAACACGTCTTCCAACGCGTTGGTGAACAGTTTCGGAGATATTACATCCCCCTCTCTCACCCCTCTGCGCAGTTGGATCGCCTTCGTCTTACAGTCCTGGATGTGGACAGTCATTGTAGCGGCGTTGTATAGACATCTCAGTACCTCGATGTATCTCCAGTCGATATGACATCTCTGCAATGAGTCGAGCACTGCCCAGGTTTCGATGGAGTCGAAGGCTTTCTCGTAGTCCACAAATGCCATACACAGCGGCTGATTGTACTCTTCGGTCTTCTGCACAATCTGCCGAACAGTATGAATGTGGTCCACGGTGCTGTAGCCTGATCGAAAGCCGGCTTGCTATGGGGGCTGGAACTCGTCAAGTCGTCTGGCGAGACGGTTCGTGACGACTCTTGAGAACAGCTTATACACGTGACTCAGGAGAGAGATTGGTCTGTAGTTTTTCAAGAGGGTTTTATCACCTTTCTTGAAAAATAGTACCACCTCACTCCCGCTCCACGTTTCCGGGGTCTTGCCATGTTGGATGACGGAATTAAAGAGGCTTGCTAGCTCTTTCAGGACCGGAGTCCCGCCTGCCTTAAGCAACTCTGTTGTGATTCCGTCATCTCCCGGAGCTTTGTTGTTTTTAAGCTGTTCTAGAGCCGCCCTAATCTCGCTTTGGTCAACGACCGGGAGCTCCTCGGAGTAATGGCGCGTAAGAGATACCGCGACCGCTACCTTGGTCGGGCCTAGCGGGCTTGCCGGTAACTGGGTTCCTTTTTTTTGGCGCATCTACCATTGAGAGGTTTTGCCCATACTCGCCACGCTGGGCAGGCGTGTTGGCGAGCGCAGTAGGAGGTAAGATGCTTATGGGGGGACGCTGCTGCCCATCCCCCCTTTCCCTTTCCCTCAGTCGCCTCTTACGACACCCACGGGATGAAATTGTGGGAGTACTATTCTAAGCCGGTACTCCACGGCTAAACCTGCTGCTTTAACCTCAGAGTTATATGCATTACGATATAAGCTTTATATGTGGACTCTTATTAGGGTAGCTAGTGGTAAATAAATAATTAGACATTGAACCAGGGTTGAATACTTCAAAAACGATTCTTCTAACGATTGCAAACTTTTGGCCTATTTCTCCAAAATGTCCTCTGCAAGCGGCATAATATTTTATTTGACATAAGAGACTGCGGCTTAAAATGAAACGAGAAGGATGCAATTTGTTGACGTTTATTCCTGTGATTATACCATTAATCTCACTGTTTCAGGTTAAAACAAGTCTCGCGTCTAAGATACATGGATTAGCTGAAAGGTTACAGCAATTAGGCAAAAGTTCCAATGACTCCGTTGATGGTAGCGACAAAGGATCTCGGAGTAGAACTGGTAAGTGATGACAATGCAATCCAGCACATTATAGAAATTATTTTATTTCACTGCTGGGATGCGCTCTTGCTCCAATGTGGGTTCTTGTTTACACATATAGTGACAGCCTGTGAATTTCCCACTGCTGTGACTCCTAATTCTCTCCCTTTTTTGAAGAGAAGGTTTTCGAGCTTATTCCCCCACGCTACTCCAATGCGGTTTGGTAGAATATACATGTGGCAGAATTTTAGTGAAATAAGACACATGCAGGAGATGAATAATAATCACAAATTGAGTACATGATAATTCAGTGGTGCTTGCCCGGGCTTGAACCCACGATCATTGGTTTTGATAGTTTTAGATAAACCATACTCATATGCATTTTTGAGTTCTCTCATATCTATGTTAAGATGTGAATCTTAACATACTATAAAGTAAAGAAGAATAAATAGTTGAATTAAAAAATATATTACAATAAAAAGCATATTAAGAAACGTATACTCTCCGTATGTGCCAATGTGTGACAGCGAAGACCCTCGTCGGCTTCTCCCGGACCGGTAGCTTCCAATTTAATTTAATCTTGTAAAATGACGATTCAAAGTTTTCGCAAGAGCATATTAATTTAAAGTACATTTTGGTTTGTTTCGATTACAGGCAGTGTACATCCCATGATATCGGTAACCACGCACCCATCTTATTCCTCACACGAACTATGCCTGGGCCGCCTGGAGACCAGCCCGAGCCACAGCCAGATGTCCCGTAATTCAAGCCGGAAGAGCAGTAACTCGCTACGTGTCAATCAGAGTACCAAGATTGAAGGTTCGTTTTTTTCTATACATATAACAAAGCAGAAAAGTAAATAACAATTGCATTATGACACTACATAAACCACGAATGGTTATCTTGAGTATTTTTCTGTCTCTTGATACAAATTATTTTATAATCGTTTTAAATAATACAACTTCAACTTACATTTAATATTGTTATTGGTTATTTTTCGTCTTGTATCTAAATATTTTATTTTTAAATTATTTCATTTTATATCATCATATGTATGATTTGCTCTTTTTTATGTCATATAATTAGCTCATTTTTAATTCTTATGTATATTTTAATTATTATTATTTTGTGATTGTGATTATCAACGTATGCTACTTAGTGCTATGTTTATCATGTACCAAAAATTTGGGCCCTGTTGCCTGAAAAATAAAGATATTATTATTATTAAATAATTTACTAAGCGAGGAATCCTGTAAGAGTTGTTAAGCTGTCCGTTTTTAATTAACATAACTTCAGTAATTACTTGGACTATTAATGTTTATTATTCAATATAAAGAGTACTAAGAAAGATTTTTTCAAAATGTGAAAATGGCAATTCGTCATTTATGATTTTAGAAATATCGAAAATGATATTTAGGCTTACGGTAACTGAGTTTAAGAAAGTTGTTAAAGCTTTATTGAAAATTCATCACCTAAGAGCACCTAATCAAATAAGATTATGTAATAAGATTATCAATACAGTTAACAACAAACCTGTAATACTTAAGAAAATTCGAAGAGAGAATTTCAGAAATACCTTATATCCTGACTTTACAAATAGACTATCTATATCTAACTGCAGTATGTGAATCTCTAGTATTATTAGATTACCTAATGCTTGAAGATAGATTAACAGCTGCAGGACATTAACAGCTGCAGAACATTAACAGCTGCATCTGGTAGATCATGATTCGAGCGTGTGTGATTAAAATTCATAAATCGAATTTCAGATTTTAAACACCTAATGCGTCGTCCATCGACAATAGAAGTTCACACCGCGAGAGTGTCTTTGAAAGACATTGTTTGTTATCTTTCGCTCTTGGAGGCTGGTAGACCGGAAGACAAATTGGAATGTAAGTTGCTTTATCTCACGATCAGCACATATGGTTTTGTTGTATAATAAGTAGGCAGGCTGGCAAATAGGCTACCTAATGGTTAGGGGTCAGCACCGCCCATAGACATCGGACACTTTAAGAAATATTATCCATCCCTTATATCGCCAATGCGCGACTAAACTTACTAATAATTTTATATCATATGACTGTAGTAACACCAGCTCACACCCTCTGTTTCAACCCGGAAGTATTGGTATTTGGGATAGAATATATTATGAGCTGTACTCATACATACTTATACAAAGCCCTACCGCCAAGTATTTAATTTAGTATAATCCTCCGCACCGATTTCGGCCACGGCGGTCAATCTCAAGAGAGATTAGCCAGCTGCGCAGGACATATTATAGTGCACAAGTGTGTGCGCAAACAGGTGCACTCTCTATTTGCTTTCTCATAATCCGATGGGTTGGAAATCCGACACGATCGAAAATAATTTAGTTGAAACGGGATTGTAAACCCAATAACTTTTACAGGCCCGACCTGGGCTTCGAACTTGGAGCTCGGGATCTGCAGCTTTATGCCTAGTCATTAGACCAACGAGGCAGTACGAAAAGTAATTTCCTAACAAATTTCCATTTTTTATGTAATCAGTCATGTTCCGTCTGTATGACACTGATGGGAATGGCGTCCTGGACACTAACGAGATGGATTGCATCGTTAATCAAATGATGACAGTCGCTGAGTACTTGGGCTGGGAGACGTCGGAGCTGAGACCGGTACGCTTATTATAAAACTTGCCGAAGCTTCGCCAGCGCAGAATACAGTTCGTGACAAATTCAAATCTACCATTTTAATATACATAATGTCTGTTATACACATACAATATTTAAATTATTAAAATGGTTGGTAGCTGGCAAATAAAGCTACGTGCGTAAACTTAAAATTGGTATAACTTTTTATGGACTCAACCAATTTTGATGAAATAAATTTAGTACTACTAGTATAATACTTTATTAATTTATATTACGTATTTATTTGTAAATCACGGGCACATTTTCTTTATTATTTATTTATATTAAATTTAATGTAAAGCTACCCTCAGTTCGGAACGTAGATTCTACCGTGAAGAAAGCACAAAACACTTAATAGTATTTCATCAGTCATATATATTAATATTTTTTAATTAATTAGATAAAAATGTTTATTATACATCAAATGAAATGTATGGGATGGTGGCAAGACTGTGTTTCAATATGGATTTTCGATAATAAATTAATTATATCATACGTGCTATGTATTTTAGTATATATATATATATAGTATAGGCAGCATGGATACATAACGGAATAATAATATAATGATTATATACAATTAAATTTAAGTATATCACGTATAATTGATTTTCACGAATAGTAACTTTTATTATTATGAGTTTTTAATTTATTTAATGGTCAGTCAAAGGAACTAAGATATTATGCCCTTTTTAAAAGGAGCAAACATTGGGTCCTGTTGTCCAAATGTATTTGTTACTTTTTTGCTTCACTGTACATTCTTAAAAATCTAACTTAATTTTATTGGCTCACAACCAGTAAAACAATTAAATATTATTATTCACATGTCGAAGCGAATATCGCTATCCGATTTCATATGGACTTGTTGAGATTGTTTATCACCCCCAAACACTAATACGACCCCCCCCCCCAATGCACGACACTGAAATACCAACAGATGCGTTATATATATTTATTATTATATTATATTTATTATATTTATATATATACAAAACGTTGAACGAACGAATAACATTTCAGATTCTGCAAGATATGATGGTGGAAATAGACTACGATGCTGATGGAACGGTTTCCCTTGACGAATGGAAAAGAGGAGGGTAGGTACAAATATTTACAATCTAAATTCAACTTTAAAAGAAATATATAAGGATCAAAATGGAACAGCAACAAAATTCCATACAAATGAGATACAGCAAAAAACTAATTTAATTTAATTTAAATTCATGGCTCAACAACTGGGTTTTGGTACACAGGGAGGATGTGAAGCGGCAGTCCATTCTGATAGAATCTTTTTAAGTGAATCCGATAATTATGATATTTTCGTCAAAATTGATGTTCGGAATGCGTTCAACTCGGTTGATCGAGGAGCTATGTTAAAAGAAATTCAAAAAGAAATTCCAGAAATATTTGACTATATGTGGCAATGTTATGGTTCCCCCACAAAATTATTGTTTGGCGAGCACGAAATTAATTCATTAGTAGGTTGTCAGCAAGATGACCCACTTGGCCCCGCCATATTTAGTTTGGTTATACATCCAATAATTTCATTATTAAATTCCAAATTTAATTTATGGTACCTCGATGATGGCTCTTTGGGAGGAGATGTAACAACAGTCATTAGCGACTTAAAAATAATTTAAAAAAAAATTGAAAGCATAGGACTTAATTTAAATTGCAGTAAATGCGAAGTATATTTTTCAGAACCTATTTCTCTTTCACAAGAAAAGAAAAACAAAATTTTAAATGATTTAAATCTTTTAATCCCAAATATTATTACGGTCCCTAAGCATTCCTTAACTTTACTAGGCGCTCCAATATTTGATGATGCATTTCTTCCCTTAATAAATTAAAAATTAGAAAAGTTTAACCTCATTTCGAAGCGTTTATTAGACATTCAGCCACACATAGCCATTTTCATTCTTCGGACATGTTTATTTGCCCCAAAGTTTATGTATTTATTACGCAGTAGCCCCTTTTGGAAATTTCCTTCTATTACAGCCGCTATTGATGCCTTACCTAAAGACACGGTAGCCAAAATTCTAAATTTACAATTCGATACACTTTCTTGGACACAAGCAACTCTCCCAGTCAAATATGGTGGCTTAAGTATAAGGTCTACGTCATCTTTGGCGCTCCCAGCTTTCTTGGCTTCCGGTAATGGTTCTATCACTCTCGTCAATCGGATATAAAGCTTTCCAAGTTCGACTGATGTTGTAGTAAAGGATCTTGCTGAGGCTAAGACAGCTTGGAGTGTTTCTTGCCCTGATGAAGTATTTCCCTCAGATTTGGCTTGTCAGAAGCACTGGGATTCACCCCGTATTAAACTTACACACAATTTGCTCCTGTCCCAGTGTACTTCAGATACAGACCATGCAAGACTGCTAGCTGTATCTGAAAGAGAGTCAGGCCACTGGCTTCAGGCCCTCCCTTCTAAAAATATAGGGACAGTACTTGATCGTGCAACGATACGCATCGCCGTATGCCTTCGCTTAGGTTTAAAGGTGTGCGAGCCTCACACATGTCCCTGTGGTACCCAGGTGGATTATTTCGGACGCCATGGACTTAGCTGCCGCAAAAGCGCTGGCCGTGCATATCGCCATGGGTCTCTTAATGATATACTTCGTCGGGCTTTTGCCACAGCATCAATTCCTGCTACATTGGAACCGAATGGTTTATGCAGAGATGATGGCAAGAGACCCGATGGAGCGACATTAGTGCCATGGTCGATGGGACGTGTTCTTGTGTGGGATGCAACTTGCGTAGATACGCTGGCAGTATCTCATATCAAGAATACGTCTCGTAAAGCCAGTGCAGCCGCTGAAGCTGCTCAAATACTCAAGCACCGCAAATATTCACTTTTATCCAACGAATATGAATTTGCGAGGATAAGGTTTTGAAACATTGGGTCCATGGTCGTCCGATACAAAAAGGATCATAAAAGATATTTCTCAGAAACTGGTCCACACTTCTGGTGACCCAAGAGCTGGCGCTTATTTAGCCCAAAGGCCGAGTCTAGCGGTGCAGAGAGGCAATAGTGCCAGCGTCTTGGGTACAATGCCACAGGACAATCTTTTAGACGGCGTGTTTTTTCTTTAAATTTGTATGTGTATGTTCTTTTTATTTTAATTTTGTATTTTATAAAAAATACCTGTACATAATTTTAAATATAAATATTATATTATGAATTTCTCTTCTTTTTTTTTTTTTTTTTTTTTTTTTTTTTTTCCCGGGGGCAAATGACTCTACTCCACCTGATGTTAAGTGGTAGTAGAGTCCAAACGCGAGGACGGCCAGTACAGTCGGGAAGAAGGTTCTGCACTAGCCGCCCTCGCCTTGCCGGCCCGCAAGATGCCTCTTCACGCCTCGTTTGAAGGAACCCGGGTCGTAAGAGGAGGGGAATACGTGAGCTGGTAAGGAATTCCATTTCTTAGAAGTGCGACAAAGAAAGGAGTTGCCAAATTTCTTTGTGCACGATGGAATTGATGCCACAGTTAGTCGGTGACATCGAGAGCCAGCACGCGTGGACTTGTGAAGGAAGGGGGAAGCAGGAATTAGGGAAAATAATTCCTCAGAACACTCGCCGTGATACAGTCGATAGAAAGCGCTCAGCGCAGCTATCTCTCGACGCAATTGTAAAGGTTCGAGGGTGTTAGTGACCTTTACGTCGCCAATAATGCGAACAGCACGTCGCTGCAACCGGTCCACGGCCTCAAGAAGGTACTTAGCGGAGCCATCCCAAAGGTGCGAGCAATATTCAACGCAAGACCGTACCTGTGTTTTGTACAGCAGGCACAGTTGTTGTGGCGTGAAAAAACGCCGCACCTTGTTCAGAACTCCGAGTTTCCGTGAAGCTGTTTTTATCACAGCCTCGATGTAATCCCTTGGACTAAGATCGCAACGAACGTCCATCCCCAGCATGGCGATTTTGCTTTGTATCACCAGCGGAGTGCCACAGAGGGTGGGAAGAGGGGAAAATGGTGACTTTTTTGCTGTGAGAGAGTACCCCTGTGTTTTCTTGGCATTAAACTCAACAAGATTATCTGAGCCCCATTTGGCGATAAGCTCTAACGTCCTATTGAGTTCAATGACAAGATCCTCCCGCCTCTCCTGAATTTCCGCTCGCCCAGCCACTGCGCGTCCGTGGTATCCACCATGCACTGTACTATCATCTGCATAGCAATGAATGTTCCCGAGAGAGCGCATATCATTGATATGCAAAAGAAACAGAGTGGGAGATAGCACAGATCCCTGGGGGACCCCAGCATTCACTACATAGAATTGTGAAGCGCAACCATCAACTAAAACACGAAGGCTGCGCTTGTGTAGGAAGCTGGCAATCCAGGTGCAAAGCTGAGCAGGCAGACCATATGCCGGCAGCTTGGAGAGAAGACTTCTGTGCCAGACCCTGTCGAAAGCCTTGGAGATATCGAGGCTGACAGCCAACGATTCCCCATGCTTGTCGATAGCTTCACCCCAGAGGTGTGTTACGTACGCTAGAAGATCACCTGTAGACCGTTTTGGTCGAAATCCGTACTGACGATCATTAATTAAACAGTGATCTTCTAGGTAATGGATCAGTTGGTTGTTAAGAATCCGTTCCATCACCTTACAAAGTACTGAGGTGATAGCTATTGGCCGATAATTTGCCGGGTCAGACCGATCCCCTTTTTTGGGAACCGCTTGCACATTAGCTCTTCTCCAAGCCTCCGGCACACATCCCGAAGAAAGAGAAAGTTGGAACAGGCGCGTTAACACGGGAGACAGCTCCGCCGCGCACTTCTTCAGCACTATGGCTGGTATTCCATCGGGACCGCTAGCTTTCCGTACATCAAGTGATTGCAGCTCCGCTCGCACATCACGCTGCTTGATTTTGATGTCAGGCATCGTGTGGCCACAAGAAGGTATTACTGGTGGCAGAGCACTACAATCATCGATGACGGAGTTGTCGGCAAAGAGTTTAGCCAGGAGATCAGCTTTCTCTTGCGGGCTGTGAGCTAGCGATCCGTCCGGACTTCTGAGCGGTGGCAGCGAAGGTTGGCAGAAATTGTTTTGCACAGACTTGGTCAGACGCCAGAAGCTACGGGAGCCCCGAGGATGAGAAATAAGGTCATGACCAATCTGTACAATGCGCTGTGCGTCCGCTCTCGTGTAAGCCTTCTTACAGGACTTGGAGTTTTTATTGTAGATTGCTTTCAGTGAGTCAATGTTAGATGCCCCGCTAATGCAGCCATTGATCCACTCGCGATATGCCGCCTGCTTAGATGATACAGCGTCGGCACATTCGCGAGTGAACCAACGGTTACGCGCACCCCTACTGTCGAGATCTGAGCTAGGAATGTAGTATTTCATTCCCAACATGATCTCGCCAGCAACAGCAGCGGCACTAGCTGTCGGGTCATTCCCACTGAAGCAACGTTCCTTCCAAGGGACTGACGCATAGTAATCGCGCATACCGTCCCAATCTGCCGACTTGTAGTGCCAAACGCGACGTTTGCATACCGCTGGTGGCGGCAGCTTGGCCTGTGGCACTTTGGTAGATATGAGGCTGTGATCCGAAGAACCAAGTGGAGCTTGAACCACAACCTGATATTCCACCGGGTGAGAAGTTAGCAGAAGGTCCAGTAGAGAAGGCGCTTGCCCATCAATGTCAGGGATCCTGGTGGGCTGATCAACCAGTTGGGTCAAGTCATGTGTGAGAGCAAAAGCATGAGCAGTCCTCCCAGCATGGTCAGTTTTGAGGGATTTCAACCATGATTCATGGTGAGCATTAAAATCCCCCAAAAACACCAATTCCGTGTTAGGAAACTGCTCTTACGCAGCATCTGCCACCCGACTAAGATGGTCGAATAATCGGCTTGTCTCCAAGTCACCATTGTGGGATCTGTAGAGGCACACGTAGACCCGACTCTGACGAACCAGATCCACACGTACCACCAATATGGAGAAGGAGGGGTCCTCCAAGCAGCGCAGTCGGTGACAGCAAACATCCGTCCTGACGAATAAGCATACTCCGGCTTTCGCTTTGAAGGATTCTTCAAGCATGTAGCCGGGATAATTAAGGTAGCTGGTATCGGCAAGACGGAGTATTTGTGTCTCCGTTAGAAACATCATTGCCGGCCGTTCTGTCTCGAGATGGTGGTGGACAGCGTTGAGGTTAGCGTGGAGTCCACGGATGTTAGTGAACTCGACCTCAAACAGCGTGGGTATGGTGGGGGTGTGCAACGCTGTACGACCGTCATTCCTGCTTTGATGCGCTACCATATGGGAAGAAAAGAGAGGAAAAGAGACGTGAAGCGAGCGACGTATTGCCACGATAGGGATGGGCAAAGTGTGCGTGTTTCCCCAAGTGGTTGCCAAAAGGGAAACCACACTGACCCACCGGACAGAAGGGCCCCCGAACCCCCCCGGAAGTGGCCGCCGGGACCCCACCTTCCGGTCACCAACCGGCACGACGGTCCACCCCGAGATTATGCGTGGCCTGGTGGGGCAGCCTCGCGTGCTGGTTAGGCACGCTTGGGCCCTTGTACTATGCCACGGGCGGCCAGCGGAATAGCCGTTTCTTCGGGTCTCCCTGCCCGGCAGGGCAATACAGTTTCCCCCGGCATTGGTTCAGCAGCCGTCTCCACTGGACCAACACCCATCGCGGCAATGCTCGCTCGGGCACTGGCTGTACGCTGGCTGACCTCGAAACGCGGCTGCAAGCCACTTCACGAGATTTTCACCATGCGTACGGTGGTAACAAGCCAGGCGGATGTTTATCATCCTACCACCAGATGAGCAGATAATCTATGTTATTGTTAGTTACAATTTATCCTTAAAACTATGTTAGAGTATAAAGTTAAGCTGTTTATGATTTTTGGGATGAACGCATGTAAAGCCGGCGAGCGGAACCTTATATCAGCTGACATTATGAACTAGTCACCACCTTAAGGCAGTCAACGTAACAAATGATGATGAACACAGTCAGCTTTACGCCCACCACGATTAAAACCAAATGTTTCTTTGCAGTATGACAACTATACCGCTCTTAGTGCTGCTGGGCTTGGACACAAATGTGAAAGAAGATGGTGAGCACGCTTGGCGCTTGAAGCACTTCAACCGGCCGGCGTACTGCAACTTGTGCCTGAACATGCTCGTCGGTTTGGGGAAAAAAGGACTCTGTTGCATATGTAAGTAGAGTCCAATTTCAAATCATTTGCAATGAATTATCACATTTAATTGATTATTCCTTATGTCTAAAATAACCAATAAACTTGAATCAAATGGTTTATAAAATGATATAGCTTATTTAATTTTAAGACAATAAATATACGATAGATTTGCAATTTATTTTAATTTTGGCTAAAAAATTGAAATTGGTAATCAAATTAACAAAATTTGACGATAGAAAAATTAATGAATCGATTTTTTTTTGCTTTAATCAAAAATCGGCTGGTCCGAACGCTACTTGATAATAAAAGTAGTTCTTTGTCGATGAGCAACGTGTGTAGTGGTGACCCGTTCCCCATGTGTTGCGCAGTCTGCAAGTTCACGGTGCACGAGCGCTGCGTGCAGCGCGCGCCGGCGTCGTGCATCGCCACGTACTCCAAGTCGCGCCGCGCGCCCGCCACGCTCGCGCACCACTGGGTCGAGGGTGAGCCGCACGCCGCCACACTATTCACACATATTTGTGTACATGTGCACTTCTATATTTTATTTAAATTATTATTAAAAAACGGAGCCTTCAGACTAGCACAGGTGTTCTTATATTTGAAGACCCCTTTGTAAGTTTTATTGTATATGTAACCAAATTCAATTGGTCTTTAATGTTCTTAAATCATATGGTTTCTTTCCATTAATTAAATAAAACCACTACACTTGCTTATTAGTGTCAAAATCTTCGAAAAAGTCCCCAGACCTGAGAAGAACCAGTCCCAAAATATATATACTGTTCACATTTTAAACACACAGCCAGACACACACACATTAATTTATCAATAACAATTAATCTGATAGTTGAAACAGTTCCTAAAAATTGTCTATCATATTTTATCCTTATATTTAAAGTCCACGTAAAAGTTTACGGGTACCAAGATTGGTAATATTTTAATTTGATAAATGATGTTTGCAGGAAACTGTCACGGCAAATGCGCGAGGTGTCGGAAAAAGATCAAAGGCTACAACGGGATAACGGGCCTCCACTGTCGGTGGTGCCATATCACTGTAAGTTTATCAAGAATATCTAATATATAACCAATAGATATCCAATAGATAACCAATAGATAGTAATAATCCAAAGATAATTCTTTGGGTGTTACTACTAACCAATTTTTCGAACAAAAATGAAAACAGTTAAATAAAATATCTTGACAAAATGTAGTATTTTTGTATTGTATATATATTTATGTAGCATATATATACTAAACAGCAATAATTAATGTTGTGTTCCGGTTTGAAGGGTGAATGTTGAAAATAATTAATTTTAAAAAATAATTTTAAAAGAAGTTTTGATATGGAATTGCGATGATTTGTGGCAAGAGCCCTAAAACTTAAAAAAATCATCTATTAACGGTAAAGTTAAATAGATTTTAATATTATTTTATTTCCTTTATGACGGAAACAAACAAATTTATTAATTAATTATATGATTGTTAAATTTAACTATTGTAGTAGTCCCTGAAGGTTGTCAGATCGTTATATATATTTTACATTATGTCGTATACAATACTCTTTGTCGGTGGGAGTGAGTGTAGACGGCGACAGTGTGCGAGTGAGAGGTAAGGTTCCAATCCGATTGTGAGCGAGCACGGGCATTAATGAGTGTGGTGTGGCAGCTGCACAACCGCTGCGTGGGCAGCGCGGGCGGCGCGTGCTCCATGGGGCGCCACGCGCGGCACATCCTGCCGCCCACCGCCATCCGCCCGCTCGTGCTGGACCGCCAGCGCTCGCTGCCGCACCGACACACCTCCGACCAGGTACGCACGCACAGACGAAAGGGGAACAGGATATACCTGATAAGCTAATATTATATTAGGAGTCTATCTTACATCAATATTTCCTTAATTGTCAAAATTTAAGCCACAGATTATATAAACATATTTATCGCTTTTACTTATTATTAATATTTCTATTCACATCTCCAATCAATCGTAGAGCTTGTGGATTTCAGGATGAAACCTGCAACCTGTACATGGCTAGGCACATACCTATTCAAAGACAGAGAGATATCTATTCAAATATGTAAATAATCATTATAATAATTAATGTAAATGATGGGCCTCGATGCCTGAATAATAAAGCTAATTATTATCAAAATAAAGAAGGAAATTATTTGTGTTTCATACACAATTACTTATCAACTGCATAAAAAAATGGTCTTTCGTTCATTTTTTCAGCAAACATTGCCAGTTTCTTTATCCCTCCCGATCTCTATAGCTGCGAGCACAGAAGAGAAGAGAGAAGAAAAAAAGGAGAAAGAACATAGAGCTCCCCCCATCTCCTTCCAAATAACTCCTCCAGAAGGAACTTGTCCGCTATTGGTCTTCATCAATCCCAAATCAGGAGGACGCCAAGGTTCGAGGGTATTGCGAAAACTCCAGTATATTTTGAACCCTAGGCAAGTGCACGATATAGCCAAAGGTGGACCTATGCAAGGTTTGTATCATGTTATTATACAATATCAACAAATTTTTCATGTAAAAAATATTTTTTGGAATGGGATTTTCAAATTCCAAAATAATTGCAATTTAAAAACTCTTTCTCAATCCCTTCTTTTCTTCATTAATTAATATAAGAACTCACTTCGTATCTCTTAACTGGGTGGTAAGACTGTGTGCAAGCCAGTCCGGGTAGATACCACACACTCATCATATATTCTACCGCCAAATAGCAATAGCCAGTACTATTGTGTTCCGATTGGAAAGGTGAATACTGAATAAGGAATCCTTCTTACACCACTACTTATAGTCATTGATGTTGAAATATTAACCATTCTTTACATCGCTAATGCGCCACCACTTTTTCAGTACTTTTTACTACCTAGCAGGTTTTTCGTTGCACAATTTACTTTCCGAACTGAAATTTCAATTTTATCTCGCAACATGACGATTTATTAGTTCGCCTATTTGAATTAAGAATTTTGTTTGAAACTGAGGAATGAATGATGAATGTTGGTTGAATGAATTCAAAGAATGATATGTTTTTTTTATTTCCAGGCTTACAAATGTTTAAGGATGTAAGGAACTATAGAGTGATATGCTGCGGTGGAGATGGAACAGTGGGTTGGGTTTTGGAAACTATGGGTAAGATAATTGTAGCATGTTGTCAGTATGTTTGAACGAAGTTTGCGGGTCTATACCCAATAAACAATGTCGAGTTCTTAATTTGTCCTTAGCGTGAAGGAAAAAATCATAAAATCATTTTATACTATGGTAAAAAATACTTTCAAAATATTAAAGCAAAATTAGAAGCTTGAAAATTAAAAGCCTGTTTTAGAATAGCTTAAATGGTCGGTTAAATTTAACAGAACCTCTTCGGTCACGGCCTTTCACTACGTAATATAGCTCAGTGCACAAGAAATATATAAGCGTAAATACGGAAATACACCCTATTGTCCCACAGCCCATCTGACACGACAACACGACGTAATTTCCCAATCAGAGGATCAATTTAACGATTAGCATTGTCGAATTTTGAAGATTAGGTTGCATGAGAATTTGTTAACAGAGAAAACTCAAAAACTACCTGACTCAGCTTTTGAACCCTAGTGAGCTAGCCACTAAACTAACGAGGAAAATTGTATGAATGATGTATGTAATATGTTGTTTAGATAAAATTCAAATGGAGACTCAACCGGCTGTTGGTGTCATCCCTCTCGGCACTGGAAATGACTTGGCGAGGTGTCTGCGGTGGGGAGGAGGGTAAGAGCAGAAGAGAGAGGGTATATTTATCAACGTTGTCCAAAATGTTATCCACAATCTACTGCTTCAGTAATGTATTGTTGTGTTCCTATTTGAATGAAGATTGAGCCATTGTATTTAAAGGTTAAGATTAAGTTTAAAGGCTAAGGTTGGATGTAATCAATTATCAACAGGATTTGTTTTTAAAAACCATCTTATAAACTATTTTCCATGGTCCATTCGTAAAAAGAAAAATAGCATTTTTCTAGTGTCGAGGTTTTAAAAAATTTAAAGTTATTATTCTAATTATGAGCAATTCAAAGTTTTTTAATAAAATATAACTATTCAAGATGCTTCACAAAGTGTTCCACAATATTGCCCTATTAACTCACCATAACAATTTTCTAGTTACGAAGGTGAGTCGATCCACAAGATCCTGGATAAGATCGCTCGCGCCAGCACCGTGATGATGGACCGTTGGCAGATACACGTCGAGAACTCTTCGGATGAGGTAAGGTTTTCCTTCCAGGATTCTAAATATTCAATAAATATCTCACCTCTATCTAAAGACAGAAAATCTGGCTAAATACTAAAGCTCTCATTGGTTGAATGATCATACTTTTCTTCATTTTGGGCTACTGATTACAATCTCTTAACAGAAAAACGTAATTACTTTTTAATAGTCCGACCTTGGCTTCGTACTTCCGAAATCTTCAGCTGGCTTCTAGAGCAATGATTTTAACATTTATGTTTCAGTGTGAACACGTCCAAATGCCGGATTCGGCGCCCCATCCCACCTGTGTTCCATACAACATCATCAACAATTACTTCTCCATCGGAGTTGTAAGTACATAAGTTCCAATTTTTGTATAGTTTTAAGTAAATAAAAATATACGCAACCTCTTTGGTAAGGTGGTTATTGATATTGCTTATTAACCGCCATTGGCGCGTGCTAGAAATTGAGGCTTTCAAAGAGTTAGCCAAAATAGCATCAAAGATCAGTATCGCAACTGCGTTCTTCACATTACTATTGATAAGTCATGATCCAATGGATTATATCCATTCAGATGAACCAATCCCAACGATACTGGTTCAACTCCGGACACCATTGAATTTATAATGCGTTAGAAAAACAATCACGATAAAATTTGTATTCGCTAAAATTCTGCAAAATACGTGTTATTAACCAACACACGAAGCGTGGTTAAAAAAGCTCGAGGCTTTGGTCAGCAGAGGGACGTACATATTTATTACTTACTATTTTTCTTTAGACGATATAAGAATGAAAATACCAAATCCTGTGTCTTTTCCAAAATAATGGGGGTATTTGGTAATTTAGTTACAAACTTTCAGATAATTATATTCTTCTGTTTCCAGGACGCAGCGATATGCGTGAAGTTCCACACGGAGAGAGAACGAAACCCAGACAAGTTCAGCTCGAGGATGAAGAACAAGCTCTGGTACTTCGAGTTCGCGACGTCCGAGCAGTTTGCAGCGAGTTGCAAGAATCTACACGAGAACATCGATATTGTCGTTAGTTACATATATTTTACGTACAATATATATAACATAATGACCGCCTCGGGGTTCGAATCCCAGGTCGAGCCAACGAAAAGTTTCTCCGTTGCAAATGATCAGCAGCAGGGGAGTCCGGAAGGAGGAAGCAGAAGAATCGAAAGTAACAGAGCCGTGTGCCCGCAGTGCGACGGCGCGTCGCTGGAGCTGAGCAAGGGCGTGGCGCTGCAGGGCGTGGCGCTGCTCAACATCCCGTACGCGCACGGCGGCTCCAACCTGTGGGGCGCCGGCGCGCACCGCCGCGGGCGCTTCCCCGACGCGCACCAAGGTACGCCGCGCGCGGCCCGCGCGAATATTTATTTTCGAATTCCGTTTTAATCCAACACAAAGTAAATATTACAAGTACAATAAAATAATTTGAAATAATACATCAATAAATATATTTTTTAAATGTTTTCATTCTAATGAAATATGTGTGATTTGCTTAATATTTAGTAGGATTTTTAGTAATTTTCACTTGGTCAATTTACTTCTTCTTTCTTCTTCTTCCTAGCGTTTTCCCAGCCTAGTACTGCCAGGGTCCGCTTTCCTACATCTTTGCCTCCACTTTGCCCGATCTAAAGCGTCGTCTTTAGTGAGATCGTGCTCTCTCAAATCGTCCCTCACAACATCGAGCCAGCGCTTCTTGGGCCTGCCGCGGGATCTGGGGCCTTCGACAACAAAGTCCAGGCATCGGTTCCCAACATAGTCTGGCGGCCTGCGGCTAATGTGGCCAAACCAACGGAGACGGCTTTCCTGCAACTTGTCCGCTACATCGCACACGCCAAGGCTACCACGGATGTGCTCGTTACGAATACGATCTAGTCGCGTAACGCCACACATCCACCGCAGCATCTTCATTTCCATGACGTGAAGTTGCTGAACATGTCTCGCGAGAGCTGGCCACGTCTCGCTGCCGTACAATAAGACTGGTCGGATGATGCACTTGTACACAAGGCCCTTTAATTTCACCGGTATCCTGCGATCACAGATTACCCCGGTGACTTCCCGCCATTTGGACCAAGCTGCATTTATTCGAGCTCTGACGTCGTGGTCGATCGTACCAGACTCGTGCAGTACGGACCCGAGGTATTTAAACTTTTCCGTCTTGATAACGGATTCTCCGCCTATCTTTATGGGTTCGGGGTCCGTACTGCCACAGGCCATATACTCGGTCTTCGCAACATTTAGCATCAGACCACCCCTCGCTAGCACACTCTTCCACTGGTTCACCTTTTGCTCCAATACCTGCTTGTCCTCATCTACCAGTGCAATGTCATCAGCATACATCATAAGCCAGGGAGAAGGTTCATGGGCTTTTGCTGTGACAACGTCAAGCACTACACTGAACAGAAAAGGACTCAGGGCCGAGCCTTGGTGGACACCAACTGTGATCGGGAAAGGGTGTGTGTCGCCAACGGCGGTCCTCACTATTGATTCCGAATGATGGTACATGTCTCGGATAATGTCAATATAGTAAGATAACTAAATACTAAGATAACTAAATACTAAGCTATAAAAAAAACGTTGTAACAATTGTTGTGCTATCGATACGCCTTAGTAACAAACGTGTATACAGTCTTATATATTTCTGCAAAATTGCAAACATTTACAAAAAAAGAATTAAAAAAAAAGATCGAACCTGCAACATTTACATTAGGAGTACTGTAAAGCAATTCCGCTATTGACTTTACATTGGGTTACTTTGACGGGCCATAAAGCAACTCCACTATTTACGCTTCAACCAGCCACTTATGTCAAACAAGTCAGTGCTGGCAAACTATAACTGACTGAGAATATGTTTCCTTTCAGATATTGGCGATAAGCTGATTGAGGTAATTGGCCTTGAGAACTGCTTACACATGGGACAAGTGCGAACAGGTGACATACATTTTCTCTTAAATGATATTTAGTTGATAGTTTAACTTACCGCGTAATATCTAAGCAATATGATAAATTAAACGAAATATTTACATTACGTTATAAATTAAAATAGTTTTTCAAAAAATCTCAAGAGACAGTCCTCGCTGGACGCTTTTACATGCAGCATATCTTATTAGCTTAAGGAGACCTTAACAATTGTAAATTTTCATCGACAATTCAACGTAAAACGTTTGTTTCCAGGTCTTCGAGCATCAGGCCGCCGCCTGGCACAGTGCAGCTCCATCATAATCACCACTAAACGAACATTTCCTATGCAAATTGATGGGGAACCGTGGATGCAGCCGCCGTGCAAGGTACTTTTTGTATTTTATATATAACAATTTCTATTCGATATTTGAATAAAAAATATTCACCAATGCTTCAATGCGTGTTAGTGATGCTTACTAAAACGCCAGGACCCAGGACCAGGTCCAGTGGCTACAACGAATCCTAACTGAAGATTATGTATTGTACCTAGGCCAGCACAACCAAATTTTCATGTGCTTTTTTATGTGATAGGTGGACTGGCAAATGGGCCTCATGTTAAGTGGTTACCAGCACTCATAGGCGTTAGTGATATAAGAAATATTAACCATTCCTTACATCGCCAATGCGCCACCAACCTTGGGAACGAATATGTTATGTGCCTTGTGCCTGTAGTAGACGTGCTTGCATAATGCCCTATCACATAGAAAAGTGCTTTATTTGTGTAAATATATCATGTCATGCTCGTTAAAGGAAATCGTGAGAAAACCTACTTGTTAAAAGTATCATGATTAAGTTTCAAGGCTTTTTCTTAAGAGAAGATTTCTTAACCCAGCGGTGGGACATTCATATTACTATACTTTTTACATACAGGCTTCCTCACGTAATTTTTCCTTTACTAAATTAAACACAAATTATAAACAAAAATACATATATTTATTATCAATTAAGAAATAAATATATAATAAGTTAAGTTCAAGATCTGGTATGTACCACCCACTTATCACATATTCTACCGCCAAACAGCAATACTCAGTATTGTGAGCCAGTGTAACTACAGGCACAAGGGACATAAAGTCTTAGTTCCCAAGGTTGGTGACGCGCTTCCGATGTAACAGCCTGTATATATCCCACTGCTGGTCTAAGGCCTCCTCTCCCTTTTGAGGAGAAGGTTTACAGCTTACTCCACCACGCTGCTCCAATGCGGGTTGGTAGAATACACATGTGGAATTTCAATGAAATCAGACACATGCATATTTCCTCCCGATGTTTTCCTTCACCGTCAAGCACGAGATGAATTATAAACACAAATTAAGCACACGAAAATTCAGTCGTGCTTGCCCGGGTTTGAACTCACGATCAGTTAAGATTCACGCGTTCTAACCACTGGACCATCTCGATGTATGGTATTGTTGATATGTTATAGCGTTCATGTCTATGAGTGGTGTATTTGACAGTTCATTGTAATAAAAAAAAAAACAACAAATACTGCTAGCTAGCTCCACGCTTCTTTATCGTCCATATAATGTATAATGAAATCATAAACGTTTTATTTTAATTTATTTTGACACGGTTAAACATGCGTTATAATCTAATTATGATTTATGATTAAATTATTTCAAATAAAAATTTAAAATAGATGCAATAAGAGCCAAAGCCCCATCTACACTTACTTACAAGTAGTATAATAGTTTCGAATACTGGCAGCTTACATTTTTTTTTCTTTTTCAGATAACTATAACTCACAAGAATCAAGTTCCAATGCTTATGGGTCCAGCTCCAGAAAAGGGAAGGAGCTTCTTCAAACTCTTCACCCATTGTTAATCTCCCATTCCAAAACGATAAAGGTTAGATAGAGACAGATATATAAGCTCGGTTTCATCTTTGAATGTATTAAATGATTATTAATTGTTATTACGTGTTATATATAAATATGTCTAGTATTTAATTTTTTTTGTTTAAAGAAATAGCATTTTTTTATCTATACAAATAGAAATATTTAAAAAAATATGGTATTGTTATAAAGACTTCGGACTATTAATGGCTTTTTATATTAATATTTTGTGCTTAAAATGTTATACCAGCTTGTATTGTACCAAAAAATTATACGTCCATTTTTGCGAAATTATATTATAACGTCTACAGAAATTACTAGAAATCGCGTAAAATAGGTCTTAAAACCTAGAAAATAAGCTAAACAAATTTAACTTATATATTAATTCTTTGCATATTAAATAAAAAATTAAAAAATATATTAACATTTTATTTGCAATAGCATTTTGTTTTGTAAAAACTTGCAATTTTTTATTATTATGAAAACTTTAGTTTTAATAAATTAAATATATTATAGTAAATTATTGTAAATGTTTATAAATACATTAATCTAATTATATTTAGTGTTCTGTATTATAAAATGGGGCGTATGTTTTTTTTTTTTCTTATATTCACTTGGACAAAGGTATAAGAGATTTTGCAAAAAAAAAATTATTGCTTCTAATTAAGATTAATTTGTAAATGAAATATTTAAACAAGGAATTAGTTATAAAAACAATGTTTATTTTTTTTTCTAATTATTATTATTACTATTTACTTCAGACTGCCTTTTTGACAACTTCTAATAAATATTATTTAATTTATAAGAAAAATAAAAACACGACAGATATTAAGACAAATATACACAGATAGTAATATATTGTATATCTATATTATATACTGTTTAGACTTTAAAAGATATATAAGTTCGAACAGTATTAGTATATAGCGTCTTAATTATAATTACATAAAAATATATGTATGGTTGTACGCTCACGCACACTGCAATATTTTATTACATATACGCATATTTACACAACAGTCGAAATACATAGTGGAATTCAAATAGAATTTATTTTTTTCTCATAGAATAACTTAAGTTTGCCCTTTCCAATGGAAGGATTCGACGAGATATGGACTTATATATTCCATGCGATTTGGTAACAGCTCTGCTATATTATTCACTATACAGATTTTAAAAAGATTAGTAGTTTTATGTTTTTATCTTAGATTATGGATTCTGGTCTGAATGGTGTTATGTCCCTGATGGGGTCGTCATAATGGATAATTCCGTTAATAGTCCAGAATCTCCTCTCGTCCATTTGTGTCCTAGTCTTCAGATCCGCGGCACTTTCGGTGTATTATACGATTTAATTGTGGTTGTCAAGGTCATCCCCCTCCTTCCATTAGAATAGGCTTATGTGTACACAGCAAGATATGTATGTATAGTGACACTGATTAGTTCAACATTGAGCGATTCTTATCAATATTATATATTACATAACATTTATTTCGTATTGTATATTTCGTAGTCCATGCAAATATTTGCGGCCGAAATTTGACAAATTTTCAATTTACTTGTAAATGTTTATATAATAATTATTTTTATTATTCATAAAAAATTAAAGCCGCTGTTATTCAAGGTCATCTATTCAATTCAGATGGACTTGAAGCTTATCCCACCGCGCCACACAGTGGGTACACGTGAGGGATTTCTGACATTTCTTTTAAAATTTATTTATATTCAATTTAAAGACGGACGGGCAAACGTGTCACCTGGTGGTAAGTGCCGCCCATAGACATTGGCGTTATAAGAAATAATTACCATCCCTTTCATTGCCAATGCACCGCCAACAGTAACCAAGATGTTATATTCCTTGTGCCTGTTACGCTTTCACTCACCCTTCAAACCGGAACGCATATACTAAGTATTGCCGTTTTGTAAATTATTTGAGGAGTGGGTGGTACCTACCCAGACGGCTTGCACAGAGCCTTACCACATTACCTTACCATTAGCCTTACATTGTACCTTCACTTCAAATGCGACACACGTGCTTAAACTATTTCCTTTTACTTAAGTTAAAATTGTTACGTTTTAAAATCAAATATTAGATTTATTTAAATGTAATCTCATTGACGGGTTTAAATGTTCGTTGTTTAATTAAATAAAGCTTTCATTGTTATTATTGTTAGTTAATATATATTAAGAATTAATTGTTCTTGAAGATTAATTATATAGAGTCTGTAAAAATGTATCGAAAATATTTTTGACGTACAATATTTTTTAACTGTCACGTGTGTACACGTGCTTAAATTTTTTTTTTTGTTTATCATAATTTATGTTATCTACATACGAATCTTGTTGAATATTTTTTATTAATATATTCAACTTATACCGTAAGTTGAACGTTTCTTTACGTGTTATCAGTTAAATAGATAATAAGTATAATTTATAGGTGTACTCAATTAAGTTAAATTTAAAATAAAATAAAACTTTTTCGTTAAAATTAGTGTTGTGCATTCTACAAAAGATCTTTCTATCTATATGTTATCTAGTGTATATTAACGTGTTGTCTGTCTGAATGTGTGTAGAAAGTTGGGGCTGTCGAACATTTAAAAATATTGTAAATTTTATTAATTTTGTAATATATTATCTGTAAACAACATTTTCATTCCAAATATAAAATATATGTAAAATATAATCAAAGGTTTTGTTTATTATTTTGATTTTCAATTCTTTTTTTAAATAACGTCTTGTCATCAATAGATAACAAACGTGCGTTATTAACCTGCTCTTAAGTCCCGTGAAATATACTATATATATATATATATATATATCTTTAATCTCACTGCATAAAACTGTCTCACGCTGTACGTGTTGTGTTTGTGTGAGTAAACGTTATACAATAATGTCCATGTTAATGACGGTTTTATGCAGCAACAACATTTAGAATTTTTTTTTTAAATTATATATTACTTCTGACAGTCTCAATGTATTAGTGTATTGTTATTAAAAAAAAAGATCTTAGCGTTGCGATGAAACAATTAAAATCTGTGCCAGCTTTAATAGTTTTAAGATATATTTATTATAATTATAAATATATTATTGAATATTATTGTAATGAATATATGTGCATTTGAAAATCGTTTTGTGTTTATTTATTTAGCTCACTATGGTAGCATGACGAAGTTGGTATTAATCATTATCATTTCATTAATGATAATAATTATGTCCTCCAGACCGATTACGGCCACGGCGGCCAATCTCAAGAGAGATAAACCAAGTGCGCAGGAGATATTATAGTGCCCAAGTGTGTGCGCAAACACAGGTGCACTCTCTATTCCTTAACTCTCATAATCCGATGGGGCGGCAATCCGACCGGAAAGAGTTCAGGCGCAGGACCAACGGCTTTACGTGCTTTACAAGGCATGGGAGTGAACACACTTCCAACTTCCAGACTCCGGGCTGCTACTGAGAATTATCTGACAAAAAATCCAATAACATTTTATTGGCCCGAACTGGGAATTGAACCCAGGACCTCCGGGTCATTACATCAACCCACTAGACCAATGAGGCAGGTATTATTATTATAATTTAATTATCAACCAAAAAAAGATATTTTGAGGTTTTCCTAAATAAATGGTAAGTTACCAGCACCTTAATTATCGACACATGACATTACAACTTAAAAATCAAAATATTGGATAACGGAAAAGTCCTATACGCTTACATTATTTTCAATTGTTCCTAAAAAAGTCATTATATAGAGTATCTTGTAATGTATCGATTTGAATGTTTATACTGACTCACTGACTGATATACCAACGCATTGCCGTACTACTAAGGTTAGGTTAGGTTAGGTTAGGTTAGGTTAGGTTAGTTACCATCCGTCAGAGCGCCACGGTAGCATGCGAAAGCGATCCCGTGGCGCTCCTCGTTAAGACGGAAAGGGTACGGGGAGGTTTTAGTGGGTAGGACGGTGGCCTTCTGCCCCGTGAGTCCCACATAACCGTCCCGGTCGTTGACCGGGCGGCAGGCGTAAATGCCTTTCCTCCTCGACAAAAAAAAAAAAGGTTAGTTACCATGAAAATTTGAATTCGAGTTCTTTTTACACAGTAAGATAGCAAGCACTAAGAAAGGATTTTCCAAAAAATTAAATTACATCTAACACATTACAACCTTACTTATTAATATTGCTTAGCGGGAAAAAAAACAATGAAACAAACTAAAATACAGAGAAAGAAACGTTAAACAATGATTTGTCTCTTTCTTTCTAATATCAAATCAATAATGATAGAAAGAGATAAATATGTGTTTAACTAAACAGCTGATAGCAACATTTATCAGTAAGGTTAGATTTTCTAAGCTATAATATTAAAAAAAAGTTTAATAAACTTCTGATGCATGGTAATTGATTAATATTATTATAATTGAATGAAAGTATATAATCAAATTATACGTAAATCGTATATGTTTTCTTTTTTTTTTTAATTATCCAAAGAAAACCAATCGCTTTATCGAATTACATACGCATATAATGAATTAAATCCAACGAGTGTATTTAATCTTGAATAACACAGCGCCAGGCCAACATCGATTGACAGTATCAAGATGTATTCTTATCTGCGGGTAAGGTTTTATTATTGCATTAATTTTTTATTTAATAATTAATTTATTTAATAATTAATTAATAATTAATTTTTTAAACGAAACGATATAAAAACCCGATGAGTTTCTTTCACTGGTTCTTCTGTGTTACTTTTCCGAACCGGTGGTAGTTTCTAGTCTGACTATCAATGAGGGTAATGCTTCAATGTTCATTAAAGCATTTGCCACAATACATTTACTGGTGGTAGGGCTTTGCAAGCTCGTCTGGGTAGGTACCACCCACTCATCAGATATTCCACCGCAAAAAAGCAGTACTTGGTATTGTTGTGTTCCGGTTTGAAGGGTGAGTGAGCCGGTGTAAATACAGGCACAAGAGACATAAAATCTTAGGTCCCAAGGTTGGTGGCGCATTGGCGATGTAAGCGATGGTTAACATTTCTTACAGTACCAATGTCCAAGGGCGTTTGGTGACCACTTACCATCAGGTGGCCCATATTCTCCTCCGCACCCAAATCACTTAAGCCGTTCCTAAGATTAGCACACACAAACGCACAAACAACACAAACAGACAAATAGAAAAAAATTCTAACAATCATTGTTATGGCTAATGGAACCCCCATTGCGTTGACAAAGACCCGAGAACAGTTTTACTCATAGACATTTCTATTATATTTGTATAGATATAAAAGCACTTTGCGTGATGGATACGAGTGTTATGATATTTGTAAAGAAAACAATTAAAGCGCTTTTAACGCTGAATATTTTTTTACAATTATTGATCTTAGTAAGCAAATAGATTTTTGCCAACCTTAAAATAAATTTAAAAATAAATTATACCTTGATAAAACTATAAACTCAATAAGATTTTAACGAATGAAAAAGAAATTTCTCCAAATTTCCCTGACATTTCTATAACAGGGATTGCTTATTTTTATTTATTCAAATATATTATACTGAACGCCCACATTAAATTGTCAAAAATTTACCAGTACAAGTCAGTACTTTGTGGTAGGGCTTTGTGGAAACCCGTCTGGGTAGGTAATGATTATCGTTAGTATTGTGGTGTTTCTGTTGAAAGGATGAGTGAGCCAGTGTAACTTCAGACACAAAGGATGTGGTGGTGACCACTTACCATCAGGTGGCCCATTTGCCAATTGGCCTACATATTTTAATATAAATAATAAAAAAACTTTCTTTTAACGCTCTCAGGTCTGAGGAACAGATATGAATTTGATTTTTAATATATATATAAATATTTTTATATTAAAAACTTATTAAAACAGCCAAACTTTAAAACATCCCCTTAATTTCACAGATAGCGTTGGTAGCGATGTGTCTCCTAGCCGTCTACATTCAATGTCCGTATTGCAACAAGGTGGCACACGGTTAAAGGAATAAGTTAATTTTTTAATTTCCGTCATCAAATAACATGACGACGAAATCATTGAAAGATCTAAAAATGTTGATCGAAACTATTAAAAAAATACTATTTATATATTTTAAGGTAACATAAATATGTTTTGATGATAAAATTATTATTAATATATATTATTTGAACATTAAAAATGTTATAAAAAATTTGTCACGTTCATTTCATTTTTATGGTTAAACAAAAATCGATTTAAAAAAAAAAGTTTTTTAAATACACCGTTTTCATCAATCCCCCCTCCCATTAAAAACCTAATTTAGATCGATGAATGGTTATTATATAATAATAATAATAATAATAATCTGGGACTGATATCCGATATACTACATATACTACTTTTTTTTGTTGTAAATACATACTTATATAGATAATTACACCCAGACTCAGGACAAAGAGAGATGTTCATGCACACAAATGTATGTACTGGGTGGGAATCGAACCCACAACCGTCGGCCTGAATGGCAAGTATCTACCGACCACGCCAACCGGCCCGTATTAATCATTTATGTAGCACGTCTTATAAAAGCGAGTGGACCCAGTTTATAAACTATACATTTATTTTTCTTCTTCTTCCTAGCGTTTTCCCGGCCTAGAAATGCCAGGGTCCGCTTTCCTACATCTTTGCCTCCACTTTGCCCGATCGAAAGCGTCGTCTTTAGTGAGATCGTGCTCTCTCATATCGTCCCTCACAACATCGAGCCAGCGCTTCTTGGGCCTGCCGCGGGATCTAGGGCCTTCGACAACAAAGTCCAGGCATCGGTTCCCAACATAGTCTGGCGGTCTACGGCTAATGTGGCCAAACCAACGGAGACGGCTTTCCTGCAACTTATCCGCTATGTCGCAAACGCCAAGGCTACCACGGATGTGCTCGTTACGAATACGATCTAGTCGCGTAACGCCACACATCCACCGCAGTATCTTCATTTCCGCGACGTGAAGTTGCTGAACATGTCTCGCAAGAGCTGGCCACGTCTCGCTGCCGTACAATAAGACTGGTCGGATGATGCACTTGTACACCAGGCCCTTTAATTTCACCGGTATCCTGCGATCACAGATTACCCCGGTGACTTCCCGCCATTTGGATTCTCCGTATATCTTTATGGGTTCGGGGTCCGTACTGCCACAGGCCATATACTCGGTCTTCGCAACATTTAGCATCAGACCACCCCTCGCTAGCACACCCTTCCACTGGTTCACCTTTTGCTCCAATATCTGCTTGTCCTCATCTACCAGTGCAATGTCATCAGCATACATCATGAGCCAGGGGGACGGCTCATGGGCTTTCGCTGTGACAACGTCAAGCACTACACTGAACAGAAAAGGACTCAGGGCTGAGCCTTGGTGGACACCAACTGTGATCGGGAAAGGGCGCGTGTCGCCAACGGCGGTCCTTACTATTGATTCCGAATTATGGTACATGTCTCGGATAATGTCAATATAGATTTGTGGCACATTCTTCGTCTTCAAAGCCCACCAGATACTTTGACGTGGGACGCAGTCAAATGCCTTCTGCAGGTCTAGAAACGCCATGTTTAGCGGCTTCTTCTTTTCTCTGTGGGCCTCGGTCAGTATTCTTAGGGCGAAGATGGGGTCTATGGATCCACAGCCTGGGCGAAACCCATATTGACATTCCGAGACGGTACATTCTTGCCGAAGCCTTGAATCGATTACGCGTTCGAAGAGTTTCATGGTGTGGCACATAACCTTAATACCGCGGTAGCTTTCGCAGTCCTGTACACTACCTTTGCCTTTATATACTGGAGTAATGATACTCAATCTCCAAGAGTTGGGCATCTTCCGGCTAGTAAGTATTCGGTTAAAAAGGTCAGTAAGTAGGTTCAGACCATGAGAACCCATCGCTTTCCACGCTTCAATCGGCAAGTCGTCAGGGCCTACGGCTTTTCGGTTCTTCATTGTACGAAGACATTTGAGAACCTCGTCAGGTGTTACCGGTGCAACAAGTCCGAGATTAGGAGGCAGTTCTGGAGGAGACACATTAGCGTGTTGTGTGTTAAGCAACACGTTAAAGTAGCCGCGCCACCTCTCCTTCACCTTAATTGCATCGCAAACCAAAGTGCCATTAGAGTCTTTGACACAAAGACATTTTGTTATGTCTTGTGTCGCTTTCTCCCGAGCCTTTGCCAAACGGAAGATAGTCTTTTGGCCCTCGTTTGTCTCGAGCGTGTCATACAGAGGTGACAGCGTCTGGTAACGGGCTTTGGCAACTGCTCGTTTGGTGGCACATTTAGCTGCTTTATACGCGTTCCGGTCTTCAGGAGATTTGGTCTCTTGCCACTTCTTAAACTGTGTCTTTTTCTCTCGAACTGCCTCCTGTCCTGAGCCACTCCACAACCACGTCTCCTTGTCGATGACGCGGTCTCCCTTCGAAGTGCCAAGCACCTGTTTTCCAATGGTGTTCACTGTTGACTGGATCCTAGACCATTGACTATCTACTGATTCCTCTGTGTCTGTGCTTAACTTGGAGCTAGCTACGAATTTACAGAATTCATGCTGTTTTGGTCCATTCAACAGCCACCATTTAGTTTTAGGTCTGCTTCGTTCAGGCACTTTTTTACTTGGTACTACCAGCATGTCCATGACAAGGATGCGGTGTTGTGTTGTGAGGCTTGCATGAAACTATACATTTATTGTAAAAGTAAAATGTTTAATAAAAATATATCGTTTAGGAATTTATGTACAGCGCTTATTTCGTTCGAAATAATTTATTATCACAATAAAATTGAATATTGTCGTTTTATTTATCTATACTTACACTACATGTTTATCATGTTTATGTTTTTCTTATTGTACGTTTTTAAATCTTAATATTTTTTTAATACTTATTTTCACTTTTTATCTGTAATCTTTTGTAAATCCATCTATATGATTTATATTCTAACAGCTGGAGGAGTTGATAAAAACAAACTTAGAATCTTTTAATCTAATAATATAGGAAATCTTTTTATTGGTATACTTCGATCACCGCTTAACGGTGTGTTCAGTGCTTAACGGTGGGTAACAAAGTGTACTGATTCCGTACGAAATTTCTCGAACCCAGTATAACTCAGGAATAGTTAAACACCGTACTTCAGAGCAAGACCAATTTTATTAAAATTTAAACAACACTATGTACTAATCCGTGAGCGAAGTATCATCGCGATTCAATTCGATCCCAACGCCATCTAGTGAAGCCATTGTGAAAAATATTAAATGTTATTTCATATTATATTAATATTTTGTGAAGGCGTTGAGGTCGAACAGATATTGAACATTCCGCCCACCAAAAGGAACATTTTCCTTTTCGTACCGCCCACCATAAACTTAGCAAACGTAAACAAGAAACCAAGTGGACTGTAACATTACACAATATTGAATAGTAGACGATATCTAAACAACTATTATTTTTTTTATTTAACTTTTTAGTACAACACAATCATATTCACAGGCGCAACTTTTTCGAACACACAATAACAAGGTAAGTTGTCTTCTTTTATTAAAACAATATTGCCTACATTAAACTCGGGAGTTCGGGTAGCCCATTTATGCCTTTGATAAAATTGTGTGAGATATTCCCGATTCCATCGACGCCAGAAATGTTGCACCATACGTTGGACTAATTGCCACCTGCGTAAAGTGCTCAGTGTAACGTCCTCATAATTGTAATCAGGTGGAACTACTAATGGATGACCGACCAAAAAGTGACCTGGAGTTAATGGTATGGGATCTTCTGGATCGTTACTACTTTGAGATAGGGGACTAGAATTTAGGCACGCCTCAATTTCAGCCAGAACGGTGGTCATCTCCTCAAACGTGAGTGTGGAATCGCCGATTACGCGTTTCAGGTGATGCTTTACACTTCTTATCCCTGCTTCCCACAGTCCACCAAAATTTGGAGCATGGGGAGGAATAAAATGCCATTCCGTTTGAGAGTTAGCAAGAGCCGCTGCAATGTTTGTAAATATTGAGCTTTCTTGAGCAAACATATTTTGCAATTCCTTGGCAGCACCTACAAAATTGGTACCATTGTCGCTCCAAATATGTCGGCAATGGCCACGCCTAGAGACAAATCGTCTCAAAGCTCCCAAAAAACTTTCAGTAGTCATATCTGAAACGGCTTCGAGGTGTAGGGCTCGCGTGACCATACAGACAAATAAACAGATATAGCCCTTATACGAGCGTTGTCCGCGACCTTTTGATACCCTCATATTAATGGGCCCCGCATAATCGACTCCAGAGTTAAGAAACGGTTTGCTTGGGGTCACCCTGCTAGCTGGAAGCTCGCCCATTAATGGTTGGGTTGTGGGAGCAGCGTAGCGAATACAAGGTACACAATTGTGTATATGTGCTCGAACCATATTTTTTAACCGTCCAATCCAGTACCTGTTGCGTATAAAATTAAGCATCAGTTGTTGTCCTCCATGAAAGGTTTTTTCATGAGCATCTGCTATAATTAACTTGGCCAAACAAGAGTCATGAGGAATAACAATTGGGTGTTTTGTCTCTTCAGGTAGCTGAGATTGATTGAGTCTACCCCCGACGCGCAATATACAATTTTTATCAATAAATATATTTAATTTATGCAATGAACTTTTTTTATTTATAGGTAATTTATTTTTCAGGGCTAAGAATTCTTCTTGAAACGACTGTTGTTGACTTTGCTTGATACAAAGTTCTAAGGCTTCATATATTTCTGTGACTGATAGGTAAGTACTCAATTTAACATTTGCTTTACGACTTCTTTTTAATTGCAAGAACCTTCTACAATAAGCTATGACCCTTAATAATTTTCTTAGTGATGAAAATCTCGACCCCCAATTCGCGTCAAAATCCAATACTAGATTGACTGCATGGACCTTCACAGTCTTCTTCTCCTTTTTAGTATGCATCGCACTTGGTCTTGTATATTGGATCGGTTCATTCCTTAGCCAACCAGGTCCTCGTTTCCAAAGATCACTATTAAGTAGCATGGTTGATGAAATACCACGAGAAGCGATATCTGCTGGATTGTCTTTGGACTGAACATGAGCCCACTGAGTGCTATCCATCAAACTAAGTATTTCCGATGTTCTATTAGCCACATAGGTCTTCCACCTACTTGGGTGGTCGCTTAACCAAGCCAGCACAACGGACGAATCTGTCCAGGCATGAATATCTGCCTTAGGAATATTCATTACTTCGGCTACTTCGATTAATAATTTTGTAACTAGAAGAGAGCCACATAATTCTAGACGTGGAATAGATATTTGCTTTATGGGCGCAACCTTTGACTTTGCGGTAATAAGATGTGAGTGTATTTCTCCACTCGAGTCTATAATTCTGCAGTATACTACCGCTGCATAAGCTATGTTTGAGGCATCGCTAAAACCATGAAGTTCAACTGCAATGTTGCTCTTCCTCTTACCTATCCATCGAGGAATATGGAAATCAACCAACTTCTCCAGCTCAGCTCTGTAATATCTCCATTCTTGTAAGAGTTCTGGCGGCAGCTCCTCATCCCAGCCCACGCCAGCAATCCATAATTTTTGAATAAAGACTTTCGAGGTTATAATGCACGGCGTTATCCATCCCAAGGGATCGTAAAGTCGTGATATTTCTGATATTATTGTTCTTTTTGGTTCAGATGCAGCAGAAGGTGGCAATCTAACGGAATAATCAAATCTATCAGTGTAGCGGTTCCAGGTCAGCCCTAGAATCTTTGTTACCGTATCTATTTTTATTTCCAAATCCTTACCAGACTCCTCCTTCAATTCTTTCAATAAGTTCATCCTATTACTTGTCCATTTTTGTAACTGAAATCCTCCCTTTTCCAGTACATTATTCATTTCTTTATATATTTCTTTTACTTCTGTTTCAGATTCGCAACCCGTCATCAGATCACCCATGTAGAAATCTGTCATTATCCTCTCAGCAGCTAATGGATATACCTGACCTTCATCGCAAGCAACTTGATGCAATGACTTGACTGCTAAGTAAGGAGATGCTAAGTAAGCATGATGTTCCAAAAGTTACAGTCAATAGTCGGAAGTCTTCTATATTTTGGCTAGGATCCTTTCTCCAGACAATTCTTTGAAAGTCAGTATCTGACCGCGCAACTTTGATTTGACGATACATTTTTACTATATCTGCAGACAGGCAGATAGGATGTTGTCACCATCTCATGACAATGTGTCTCAAATCTGCCTGGAGAGTGGGTCCTACCATTACGTTGTCATTTAAGGAAACACCGTTCGTTCCCTTACATGACGCATCATATACCACTCTTACCTTAGTGGTCAGTTTATCTTGTCTTAACACTGCGTGGTGAGGCAAATAAACCGCATAACTTTTATTTAATTCCAATTTATCTGTAATTTTTTCTAAATGACCCAGCGATATATATTCATTTATCACATCGGCATATTGTTGTTTTAATTTACTGTCCCTAGCCAACTTCCTTTCCAATCCTAACAATCTTTTTATAGCTATATTTTTTGAATTACCATATTTACACGACGGATTTTCTGAACGAAAAGGTAGCTTAACGATATATCGTCCCTCAGAATCCCTTTCGGTCGTCTTCATATAAAAGTCTTCACAAGCCTGTTCTTCAGGCGTGAGAGGTTTTTTACTCAAAACAGGTTCAGCGTCAAGTTCCCATAACCGTTTTCTTCGATATGAGTAAGCATAGTGATAACCGTGTTACGAGTACTAAGAGACATTTCTTGTTTACTGACCTGGCCCGACACAATCCACCCCAAATGTGTGTCTTGGGCGACCGCAGAACTCGTAGGGCTCTTGATTAATCCTTCCTTTAGGATATGACAGTAAGTTTCCGCTCCTAATAAAATGTCAATTTTGTTAGGTAAATTAAATTGTGGGTCAGCTAAACGAATCTTTTGAATTTCTGGCCAATTCTGAAGTTCAAACCTCGAGTCCGGCATAACTGAGGTTAGTTTACTCAAAACATGCGCAGTTACGTTTAAGGTGAAAGAAGGGTCATGCAGTGACTGTAAATTAATGTTAACGACATGTCTTGCGACGATATCACCATGACCTCCTCCCTGCAATAGTAGTCTTCGCTACGACTTTCTTCAAACGAAGTAACTGTGCTGCTGCCTCAGTTATAAAGGACGCTTGTGATCCTTGATCCAACAAAGCTCTCAAGATTTGAGAGGACCCATTTTGTGATTCAGCTTTTATGAGAGCTGTGGCTAACAGGACTTGACCCTGTGCTTTATCATTCACCAAATGAGTTGCTATATTTGCAGAAATATCATGTGGTCTACGTTCTGAAATTGAAATATTTTCATGTGAGGTTGTTGGCTCCATTGGCGTAGCAACCTCACTAGTTACACTGGGGTTCATAGGGTGCAACAATGTATGATGTTTCCGCTGGCAAATACGGCATTTGAGGAGAATACGACATACTTTAGAAGTGTGATTGACTCCTAAGCAATTATAACATACACCTAAAGATTGGGCAATACCACGGCGCTTGTCACTATCTAGCTGGCAAAACTTTTTACATTTAGGTAACTTATGACTCTCGGTACAATGCGGACATGAAACAGTTGTACCATGCAAAACCTTAGCGTGAGAAATAGAATTATTGACTATCTTGGACTTGGCCTTGGGTTCCATGAACTCCAAGGCTCGAAAACGGGTCTCTAAAAATTCACGAAATTGTTTATACGTAGGTAGATCATCGGAGAATTGACTCACGTGTAGTTCCCACTGCTTCCTTGATTCTACATCCAACTTCAAACTTACTATGTAAATTACAATTACATCCCAGGAACTGACATCAATCCCAAGATTAGTGAGCTCGTGCAAACAATCACTAGTGACATCGAGAAGATCCTTTAATAAATGAGCAGATTCAACATTCATATTACGTTGGCTAAATAGTCTTTTTAAAATACAGTTGGATAGAAACTTTTTATTGTTGTATCTGTGCTCCAGCATTTCCCAACATTTTTTGTAATTATTGTCCGTAAGAGGAATGTGTCTTATAAGATGCTCCGCTTCACCGGACAGCTGTGTTTTTAAATAATGAAGACGTTGTACATTATCTAATCTGGTATTGTTATGAACTAGAGATGTGAATAAGTCACGAAATGTTGACCATTCAAGATAATTTCCATTAAAAGTTGGCAATACTATCTTTGGCAACCTTACATTACAGTCCGATGAAGCGGGATCCCAAGTTTCATCGTTAGATTTATTACATTTTAATTTAGACAAGGCATTTTTTAGCTCTACTTTATAACCTAAATATGTTTCACAAACTGTTTCATAAATGTCTTCCTTAAAATAGTTAAACAATTCTTCACTCTCACATTCCCCGACTATTTCCTCGTATTTGGTAGTAAAACTCTTAAATTGTGTCTCTAATATTTCTAGACGAGTATCTACGTAATTGTAAGTGACACGCTCTTTTGGAGACTTTTTAAAGTTTAATACACCCTTCTCAATTTGCCTTTTATAATCCTTTAATCTTCTTAGTTCTTTTTCCATTTTTGTAACAGGTCTTTTCTGTTCTTATATATTGTAGTCAATTTACATATAAAAATTTTAAATGTCTTAAAGCGCAATTTTTCTAAGTGTTGTAAACAAATTTTTCAAAGTATTCTTGAGACTTAATTTTTCTAAGTCCTTTTAAGAGTAAAATTTTCTAAGTGTTTTAGACTTCAATTTATTTAAAATTGGTTACAGATTCCTCGTGTGGTCGTTTTTCTTCAAAATATTCTAAGTCTCAGTTCATTATTAACTTCTAATTTAACACTTGAAATTGTACTCACCGAAGATAGTCCACTTTTGTATTTCGCACTTATTACTCACACTATTAAAACAATCTTCATACCACTAGCGCCGCCCGTGGTCAGTAGCGAAGCTAAAACTTTTACTAGCACTAATGCGTGTATTCTTCTAAAATTGCCTTCGGCTCGTAGGACCATGTACTGATTCCGTACGAAATTTCTCGAACCCAGTATAACTCAGGAATAGTTAAACACCGTACTTCAGAGCAAGACCAATTTTATTAAAAATTTAAACAACACTATGTACTAATCCGTGAGCGAAGTATCATCGCGATTCAATTCGATCCCAACGCCATCTAGTGAAGCCATTGTGAAATATATTAAATGTTATTTCATATTATATTAATATCTTGTGAAGGCGTTGAGGTCGAACAGATATTGAACACAAAGTTTGCATTGTTATACTGACATGCTTCGGTAGGCTTGTGATGTCGGTCGGTTCCCATCGGACCCGGAGAGTGCACCTGATAGTGTGAGACTAATCGCCGTCCTTCCGCAGTCGTGCAGCCGCGAGACGAACGGCGAGGCGGTGTCGCGGCTGGTGCGTGGTCGCTGTACACCGAGAGCTACGCGCGGCCGGACGCGGGCGTCGTGGGCGCAACAAGCCCGTGTTCCTGCGCCGCAACGCGCGCCGCGCCGGCGCCACACACGGCCAGCGCCGCCGCCGACTGCGCGCTCGCCGTGCGCCGCCGCAAGCCGCCGCGCCCGCACGACCACTCCGAGTGCTCACTCGCCAACACCATCCGGTCAGTGGCACACCCCGTCGAATGACAACGCTAATACTGATTATAATTAGTATTCAATATTTTTTGAAGTAGTAGTAACGATGTATAACGATCGCATCCCTCCGCAGGCTGGTGGCGTGTCGACCGCAGCAGCTGTACCGCGCGGGCTGCCTGGCGATGGCGCGAGCGTCACACGCGCGCCTGTCGGCGGCGCGGCGGGCTCGGCACTCACGCGTCACTCGCTCGCCAACACTTAGTCAGCACGTTTCACGTGCGAGAAAGCGACCGGCGCGCGCGACTGTCGATACTGAAGCGACACTAGATTAACATTATTGAAATAGACAAACTCGAAATCTTGGAAAAAAAAATGCTGTCAACTTTTACTGAATCGTTTTTCTTCTAAAAGGTTGTTCGCCTGTCTCACCTCTTATACTTACTGACTGACCGACTTCCTAATGTTAATAAGAAATCTCAATGAAATCGCATTTCTTTTACCGATATCAAAATGTATCCTCAATGTAATTTTAAATTTTACATGTTAATTGAACAGTAATATAAGTGAACGACAGTCGCGGCGCAACGGACGCGGCCTGAATCTAAACTAGATATTTATGGAAACTCTCTGTTCGTCCGCCAGAGGATATATTTTGTTATACATTCGATGTAACGTTTATTATTTTATTAACGTTTATTCTATTTTGTAAAACAATATGTTTTTTTTTGTTCATATACAGTGTGTTAACAAACGAAAAGTATTTATAACAACAAAATTCAAAATTGATGAAATGCCTATTTATCACCTAAGATGTTAGATAATGTGAAGTTTTGATTTTACAACTCAATGAAGTGTTTTTTTAATTGTAGTCGAGTTAGCCCAGCGGATAGAACCTGATTTTGAACTAAATGGTCGGTTTAATCTAGTTTTCACGTAACTTGCTTATGTTATTGTATTATTTATGGTGAAATAACTTTCGTTAATATACAACGATAAACCAAAACATTTTATAGTTATATTGTAAAAAAATAATAATTACTAAAAAATTAACAATATTGTATAAGTAAATTTGCAATGAAAATTCATTCGTCATTATTATAAATCGCTATTATTTCGTATTTAATGTAAAATAAGACCAACCACAGTATTTAACGGATGAACCGTTGAACCGAGCGTGTGAATGGAATCGGTCCACGTGAAGGAATACAGGGTAACTCGGTAACTGTATTGACTCAAAGAAATAAAAAAGTTCAATGTATGCTAAAGCATCGCTCAATTTTTTTTTGAATCGGTTTCATAATCTTGCACCTAGGTCCCGTTTTAGTGACCTAGGACGCCTAGGGTATAGTTTTGACCCTGACTACATGTATAATGCTTTTCAGAGCGCTCTGTAAATAAAACTATGAAATAATTAGTCCAGTAGTGTGTAAAGATCTCTTTTAAAAAGTACAGCCTGTAAATATTTTGACAGTGATTTTAGAGTTTAATTGTTGATTCATATAAAATGACTTGTCAAAAGGAATAAATATTATTATATTTATAATATTATTGCATTTTTAATTCATACCTCATCTTTTGTATTTATTGAATATATCATCAACTTAAGTAAATCTAAACTCTTAGGCTTTTGTCTGTAGCTAAATTTCAAAACGTTTTTTTGCAAAGAAGTTCATTTATAGTATGTATGTTCGGGTTTCACTTTGTACATTTTCATTCGAGAGAGATTTCTCATTCATATCAAATATTCATTTCTATGGATTATGTCGTGTTAATTCAAAGTATAAGTCTGGTTTTATGAATTCCTATTCACCGGTATCCGTTTGAACGTGAAAAATATGCTTGACACATCAAAAGATAGACACATTTTATACACAAATCACAAGTAGTGAGTACTATGTATGGTCACGGTAACAGCCTGTAAATGTCCCACTGCTGGGCTAAGGCCTCTTCTCCCTTTTTGAGGAGAAGGCTTTGGAGCTTATTCCACCACGCTGCTCCAATGCGGATTGGTGGAATACACATGTGGCAGAATTTCAGTGAAATTAGACACATGCAGGTTTCCTCACGAACTCCTTCCTCACTTCCTTCAACGAAAAGCACGAGATGAATTACAATCACAAATTAAGCACATAAAAACTTCAGTGGTGCTTGCCCGGGTTTGAACCCACAATCATCGGTTAATATTCACGCGTTCTTACCACTGGGCCATCTCGGCTTCGGCAATACTATGTATAGTCCCGTAAAATGGGGTGAATAGCAATGATTTTCAACTTTGACCAAAGAATTTGTTGACAGTAACCGTTTTTTTTTACCTCAGGTGATTTTATATCATGTCCGATACCATGTTGAAAGAGCTATAATAATATTTTTTTACCTATAAGCATAAGTTTTCCAGAAAATTTGTAAAATATTTACAATTTCTATTCAGCCAACGAATGGGGCCAATAGGAACGCGTTAAAGGGTGAATAGAAAAACTATTAGGGCTGCCGGAAATTACTTCTATCCAACATGTAAAAATGTAAGGCTGTGTGTTTATAATTGTTTAGGTTTTTAGTTGTTATTGCAGTCCGAATGTGAACTAACACTTAGCAATGTGTTCGATAATCTACTACAGGACGAAATAAAATTGACTAGTTGATTCGAACGTACACTTATAATTCACAACACAACACGGTCAGTAGGAGTTGAGAACACTAAAATACATATTAAGTCGGTAACAGCCTGTAAATGTCCCACTGCTGGGCTAAGGCCTCTTCTCCCTTTTTGAGGAGAAGGCTTTGGAGCTTATTCCACCACGCTGCTCCAATGCGGATTGGTGGAATACACATGTGGCAGAATTTCAGTGAAATTAGACACATGCAGGTTTCCTCACGATGTTTTCCTTCACCGAAAAGCACGAGATGAATTATAATCACAAATTAAGCACATGAAAATTCAGTGGTGCTTGCCCGGGTTTGAACCCACGATCATCGGTTAAGATTACGTTCTTACCACTGGGCCATCTCGGCTTCTACATGACATACAAAGTCAGTCACGGTAATCAGAACATCGAATCATTAATTTGGAATATTTGGAATCGCATTACATAAATTTGCATAGAGGAGAAAACAATTATTTAAGAACGATCGAAATATATCACCAGTGGAGGGTAACACGAGTAAACGATCACTGCCCGTTGCGACGATCGTGGACGACGCGTAGGCACAAGCCGTCGGTACCGATTTACAACGCCGTCCACTCGGGCTTGCGTCGTAATTAATATTAATTATTTTAAATAATTTTTTTTTATTTATTAATTGTGTTTTGATGTTCGTAATTAATATTAACGTTGTGTTTTTGTGTGTGTGTGCGTGTGTTCTCCACAGGTTTGGAAATGCTTACTGAAATTTAAATCTTGTGATTTCATTTTTATGTGGCCCAATGCGCGTCCGCCGTTCAATAAAAAAACTACCCATATATTATGCACTAACTATTTATGAACGCAGAATCTATGAAAGTAGTTATTTAGTTATGTAAACAGTTTTTGACAAACCTATTTATTTATCTCTAGTTGCTTTTCACTCATTATGCGTTTCTATTTTTCCCTACTATGTTTTTATTACACCCATACTAATATTCTATTCACCCTTCAATAGATTCTATTAACCCCTTTTATACAATAAATTCACCCATACTTTGATTTTAACAAATTTTTGAAGTGTTGGATTCTCACTTACCTTCACGGAATTTTTATAATTTATCACACATGTAATGAGATAAATACACGAAACAGCACAATTCACTAATTTTCACACCTAAAATCAAGAGTTAAATTGAGGGCGTTTACAGAGGGTAGACTTGAAGTACATTTTGAAGGATAAATGTTAATTTTGATACCTAAAACATGTTGCCGGCGCAAAGAAAAGATATTAATGTGTAATCATTTAAAATTCTATCAAAATCCTTCATCGAAAAATAGTCAAATATTAACCTCAAAAACTTTCTTGATATTTTTTCTATTCACCCCGCAATTTTTATCCACCCCGTTTTACGGTACCTTTGAGCTTCAAAACCTGTTGCTGTTAGATTTATTAACTTTTTGGAATTATTTGTGTTTTTTTTTTACTTTGACGGGCCGGTTGTTAGATACTTGCCTTTCACGCCGAAGGTTGTGGGTTCGATTCCCACCCAGGACAAACATTAGTGTGCATGAACATGTCTGTTTGTCTTGAGTCTGGGTGTAATTATTTTTATAAGTATGTATTTACAAAAGAAAAGTAATATATGTAGTATATCAGTTGTCTGGTTTCCATAGTACAAGCTCTGCTTAGTTTGGGATCAGATGGCCGTGTGTGAAAAATGTCCCAGGATATTATTATTATGTTATTACTACTTAACTCGGTCCTGCATGCAACCTTTGTTTTATATAGAGGAGTACTAAAAGATCACCCGACACTATATATTCGTTAATAATCTGAATATCGCTTCTTAATTAATTAATAGCAGTTACAAAATTAATTACTGGGTGTGGTGAGTGAGAGTCCAAATTCTGTACATAAATCTCTCCCACTGCTGGGCTAGGGCTCCTCGCCATCTCAGTTCTTAGCGTAGTTTCAAGTTTACATATTTTTTTCTTAAATGATACATCTATGATTTGTTAAAATATAGTAAATAGATCATTAGAGAATATACATTTAATACAGTTAAAGCTATAAATAAATTAATGGTCCCCTGAATATCCCACGTGTAATAGGTTGTAGTGTTTTTATTAAATTACATATTCTTTTAATAGCTTTATATGAAACTAGCTGACCCGGCAAACGTTGTTCTGCCATATAAATGATATCTACTGAATATTTTGGTTTTTGAAAAAGGTCGTCCGTTATTTGTTTTCTTTATATTATTGGTAAATTGTCACCCCCACACATATACATTGGCACTATAAAAATATTAACCATCATCGCGAATGCGCCACCAACCTTGGGACTAAATTGTCCCCTGTGCCTGTAGTTACACTGGCTCCATTACCCTTTCAGCCGGAACACAACAATACTAAATATTGCTGTTTGGCGGTAGAATATGGGATAACCATAGTACATACGGATGGAACATAATCTTTGCGCTGGCTATTTTGGTGTCGCAATGTTGGCCATCACCATAATTTTTCTTCTTGCGCGAGAATTTTAATTTTGCCGTGACTCCTAAATAATTAATTTAAATCAATCCTTTTATAATTCCAGTGAGGCAACCGCGTCTTTTTATTGCTTTTCAATCGATTCAATTATTAGCAACTAACAGTTTCTATTAAAACGGACAAGTTGAAATACTGCTAAATATTTTTTTAAATATAGTTTAATATTTTACACAACTCGAGATGATTTATTTCACACAAACTAAACATAGTCTGTGCAAAGGTGGCGCTGCTAACAGAATTCAAATGGAATTAAGTTTTACTTATTGCATTAAATAATTAAATTTGATTCAGAATAATGATATTGTTTAAAAAGGATTTTATTTTGAATATTGTCAAAGTAATTTAAACCCTTTAACAATAAATTAAAAATCAAAAATGTCGTTAAAAGTTTCAAACAATCAAAACAGTGTACTATAAATTAAATATTGTTATAATGGCTTGATAAATAATGGTCATTGATTTTCTTTTCTTTTTTTTCTTTCGAAAGTTTTTTTTTGACGCTGAACATATGATTATACTATCATTTCTCTGATAATACTGGCAATAGTAAACACTTGAATCATGCTTAAGTGTTAATACATAATAACGTCATAATGTAATAACAAATGCATATAATCTATATACTACTTATATTTGAATAAACAGATGCCTTCTCCTCTTCACCAATGAAATTATCTCATCATCTGAGCTTCTCTGCGTCACCGAACCGTTCCTCTACCGTCACCCGGAACTAAAGAAATGGCTACAAGATTTCGTGGGTCCGGTCTCCCCACCGCACACACCTACAACTACTCATACTGGTATGTCAATTCACAAAATAATGAAACATTACAATGATGCAAAGAACTCGTCAAAATATTTCTTTTGTACTCGTAATAATTCTGTGACATTTTTCCTAGTATGGAGTTTCTTAATATTTTACCTGATCATTATTGGCAGGTTACAATAACTTCAGTAGCACAAGCAGCTTACTCAGCTGTGAACGATCCAGGCTCGGGTCAGAGACGAAGCGACATGAGCCCCTCGGGGCCTATGGTGTCCAGTTGAGGCATGAGAGACCTCAAGGAGATGCTGCTATGGATATAGGTGAGATTTATAATAATTAGACTACAATAAAATAATGATATTACCCTCAGGTGAGATTCTGAGATTTCGCCCGCGTGTGAGGCGTGCAGGAGTTGTGTACCTTATATCTTTCTATGAACTGCTATGATTTTATGTACTGTTGACAACGTATATGCAAAATTTCATAACTAGTTAAATAGTGAAAGTATAAGAAAAACGAAAAATATTAATATTAGGAACGACAGTTATCATCATGGCTCATTCACTTGATACAAAACAAGTATTTATACTAAATTTTTCATGTTAAAAGCTAAAGTTAAAATAACACTAGCAATAACAGTATTCCTATAAATAATGTAATTTCGGAATAGGACAGCTAATAATTGGTATATTAAATTTAGTTATTCTAGATTTATTTGTTTAATTATATATAGACAAATGATGAAACAAGTGTGATGTGCTTCGACAGACTGTCTGTGGTGATACACGTGCTGCCTTCCTTCTGATGTCTATTTAGAATATATTATTTCTTCAAAAATAATGTAATTAAAGTTCATTAAAATCGCCGTTACTGTTTTCCATAACAAGTTTCAAATTATACAAAATATGTAGACTATTCAGAATATTTATAGAGTTTTATTACATGCATTGATGATGTCAAAATATAAATATAAAAAGTATATAAATATTTAACAGATCTGTCGACATGTAAGAGGTTAGGAGCGTCGTACTGTGCGTTACCACGCGAGGCAGCTGAGAGACGATGCTCTGGACGGACGCCGCTTTGCAAAGAGGTAAGAATAACGCGGAATTATATTAATTTAAGTTTAATGACGTGTGTAACTTAAAATAAAGTAACTTAATAATATGTATCTGTTAGTTCGTTTGTTTTTAAAAGTCTTGTATAATTATGTGCTTGTTTGCTACAAAGCTTCTTCACAAAAGTAAAAGTGGTTATGTCTGTATTACAAAAATGCGTTGACGACAAAAGTATTATGAATAATAATTTAATAAGAAATATTGAGTCAGTTCTCTGATTATTATATACTATGTTGTCCTATTTTGTTTTAGGTTCTCAACGACACGTGGGTGTCCTTTCCGACGTGGAGTGAGGATTCGACTTTCGTTTCATCGAAGAAAACTCAGTTCGAAGAGTACATTTACCGTTGTGAGGATGAACGATTCGAGGTTTATATCACATTGCTTTTATGATTCAAATATTAGTTTTATCAAGTGTTATAAGTTCATCCTCAAACATCGCCGTCGTTTGCAGCTGGACATGGTGATAGAGACGAACGCGGCTACCATCCTCGTGCTGGAGGGCGTCCAGAAGAAGCTGTCGGGCATGACCAGCGAGGACGCCGCAAAGTACCGCCTCGGCGACAGCCTGGGCGGCCACTCGCCCACTATACACCAGCGCGCCGTGCGCCGCATCTACGGCGACAAGGCGGTACGGCACCGCACGCTCTACGCGCACACACACGTACACGAACACGCACACCACAGTAGTCACAACAGTAGTATACAAATTATACAAAACCTCTAATCAGTTATACAGTAATATATAACTTCGACATTATTACTACGAGCATGCTGTAGAATATTGAAAGATGTATTTTTATTTTATATATCGTTTCTTATATGTTTATTATACACATTTATTTCGGTGTAACGGTTATTTATTTTCGGTAGCGACGCTATTTTTTTTCCAAGTGGAATTTAGTTATATTTGCAATATATTTTAATATATGCTGTAGTTTTCGTAAATAATTATTTATAGTATCAAACATTCAAATATTAATTTGTTACAGGCGGTGGACATTATCGCGGGTTTGAAGAAGAATCCCGTTGTAGCCGTACCGGTCGTACTGAGGCGGCTTAAAGCTAAGGAGGAGGAGTGGAGGGAAGCTCAGAAGGTATGATTAAAATTAAAGTCGTATATAAGTCACGAAACTATCAATAAAAACTTTAGATCTTCTTTTAAGATTTCACATCATCATATGCATAAATTAAAAAAAAATATATATATATATATATATATATATATATATATTTAAGTAAAACAAAAAAAAAAAAAAAAGATTATGCGTTAGATCGTCGATCGGAGTCTGACGAGTGTCGTGCCGCAGGGCTTCAACAAACTGTGGCGCGAGCAGAACGAGAAGTACTACCTGAAATCGCTGGACCACCAGGGCATCAACTTCAAGCAGAACGACCGGAAGGCGCTGCGCTCCAAGTGCCTATTCAAGGAGGTGGAGAGCGCCTACGCCGCGCGCCGGCCCGGCCCGCACCTCGTGGCCGACTACGGTCTGCGCACGCGCCACGAAGGTAACCAGTGTCATATTCATTCATTTAATAATTATTTTTTAACGTGCATATTATTAGTTTTTGCAGTAATTTGTATCACTTACTAAATAGAGTAACAATCATGATTCTTAAAACTTATGGTGAACCCGACTATATATTGTATATTATCGACTGCCTCGTTGGTCTAGTGGCTTGATATAAGGCCGCAGACTCGGAGGTCCTGGGTTCAATTCCCAGGTCGGGCCAATAAAACGTTATTGGGTTTTTCTGTCAGAAAATTCTCAGTAGCAGCCCGGAGTCTGGAAGTTGGAAGTGTGTTCATTCCCGTGCCTCGGAAAGCACGTAAAGCCGTTGGTCCTGCGCCTGATCTCTTTCCGGTCGTGTCAAATTGCCGTCCCATCGGATTATGAGAGTTAAGGAATAGAGAGTGCACCTGTGTTTGCGCACACACTTGTGCACTATAATATCTCCTGCGTAGTTGCGTAGGCCGCCATGGCCGAAATCGGTCTGGAGGACATTATATTGTATATTAAGATTAAATAAAATAAAAACTCAATACCAAATGATGACCTGAGACAAAAGAAACACACGCGATGTGCTTCGACAGACTGTCAGTGGTGTCACACGCAAGCTGACTTCCTTCGAACCTCTCTTATACAATTATATTTTATTAATTAGCTAAACTAGGGACGGGCGCGTTCATGTATTACGTATGGATAATTTGGGGTAATCTATACATTATTATGTATGAGAGAAAGTAATAGAAATGAGTTGTGTCGGATTCTAGCAACTATTCTAGTTTTTTTTTTCATATTTTATCAAGCAAAGCTATTGTCGCTCGCAGTCAGGGTAAAAAACAAATATCCCATTTGTTATTATTCAATTATCTCCTTCACTTATTTTGTTAAAACGTTTAAAAATATGTCTACCTGCAATTAAACCATATATGTATAGTACATAACATTTAATATATTTTATCAATTAATAAGGTTTCTTTGTTACAACAGCGATCAAAATCGTTAGTGACGCAGCAGAACTGTTGATCCACTACGCGAAACGGCAGTCTGGCATACAGAAGTCTGAGAAGCGAAAAATTAAACAACTACTACGACACTTTCTTCCCGATCTATTCGCTCACCCCCGGCAACCCTTGTCGGATGATGAGAGAGATGAAGGTATGTTTCAACTATTTTATATTAATAACTGTTTGCTTATCAAATTAGTTTGAATGAAATAAAATTAAAAATATTGTTTCTATATAAATACACAATCATATCGATGGCAGCAAAGTAGATACTGGCATCTATATTTTTGTGAAAGTGCTTTTTTTTACAAAAATAAGATATATATTTTTAAATATTATAATTCTCTCTCTCTCTTAAAAATAAGATATATTTTTGTAAATGTGACATGTGACGTAACCATATTATTGTTACTTAAACTAAAAAAAAATGTGTCATTTTGTAACGTTATGTGAGTATATTCAAATGTAATGATAATTTTATTCAATGAAATCTATTCACCTTAAAATTACCGATTACTTGAAAATATTGTTTGAATTATAAATACACGATTGTATGAATGGATAAATATTTACGATTTTCCTTTGTTGACAAAAACAATATCAACTAGTTAGCTACATAAAATTTTGCAATAAACCTTGCGATAGTTTTTATAAATATAATAGCGCAGCTCTAATTAAAAGAGCGTAGTACTTAATTTCAGATATTTGTATAGTACGATGAGTAATTAATGTCTTAGTTATGGAAAATTATATATGTATAGACAAATGATGAAACACACGCGATGTGCTTCGACAGACTGTCTGTGGTGATACACGCTTGCTGCCATCATTCTGATGTCTATTTAGAATACATTATTTCTTCAAATTATCATCATATCATGTCGATTGATAATAATATTATTGAGGAATAGAATTCGAGAATTGAACATGCAAGGCGCAATTAATTTATACAGCATGTTGAAAGAAGTTTAAATTAGGGTTTAATTTTGAAAACACAAAGAGATTTTATAGAATTTTGAAATTGTTCTAGAAGAAAAAGAACAGCCAAATAGTCCAGGCAGTCCGAGTGCTGATCAGGCTGCTGGTGGTAAGGGAGTGAGCGTCAAACAAGAGAAACAAGAGGTATGCTGATTAATTTTCATATTCTCTCTGTCAAAAGGTAATTTGTCTAAGAAAATTAAAATTAAGAAAACCTAAGCAGTTATTTTAATGTGAGTGACCATGTTTAATTCGTCCTAAATATCGTTACGTCGAGTATCATTCGATTGAATAAGATAAGAAAACGATGTATATAATTCTTTGTAAAAATCAAGGAATATAAGATGGTAGGTTTTTTTTCTTTGGTTATTTCGACTATTTTCATCGTTTTATTTCGGTCAAATCGTTATATTGTTGCAAAAATTACTATCATTATTCGTCCATTTACTATCGAGCCGAATTAATTATGAACGGGTTTTCTTGAAATGCGTGTTTCAGTTAATACAACATGTAACATGCGTGGTAGAAATAACTGCTTACTTTCTTGTGGTTTTTTTTTATATAATCTACATTTCGAATTGTTGAATTTAATAAGATTAATATTAAAGTTTATTTTGATGTTGTTGTTATTCCACAGTCGTCAGAGTCCGACAATGAGTCTGACAAAAGCAGTTGGAACAACAAGAACGACAAGGAGAATATGCCTAAAAACAACAACACGACTGACGGCAAAGGTGTGTAATCATGAGTGTATAGTTTTTATCGTGCATGCCCGCTGGGTAGGGTATTATGATCCACGTATTAAGTATTATTCCGTAAGAGCCTGTGAATGTCCCACTGCTGGCCTTAAGGCCTCCTCTCCTCTTTTTTAAGGAGAAGGTTTGGAGCTTATTCCACCACGCTGCTCCAATGCGGGTTTGGTGGAATACACGTGTGGCAGAATTTCAGTGAAATAAGACACATGCAGGTTTCCTCACGATGTTTTCCTTCACCGTAAAGCACGAGATGAATTATAATAACAAATTAAGCACATGAAAATTCAGTGGTGCTTGCCCGGGTTGAACCCACGATCATCGGTTAAGATTCGCGCGGTCTTACCACTGGGCCATCTCGGCTTACTAAGTATTATAATATATTATTTTTAAATTTTATAAAATGTTTATTATGTACAAATAGTTCGAAAATTAATAAATATGTATAAAACAATAAACTTTGATATATCAAAGTTAGGATAATTAGAGTTGACATAAAAAAAAATTACAAATGAATATAATATATAATTGTTATACAAAGTCAAATTTAAAATAGTCTCTCCTGGTTCCCACCCGACGCAAATTTGAAATTGGATAAAAATCAACACTAATTGAAGATGAGATAAATGATGAAACGCATGCGATGTGCTTCGACAGTGTCAGTGGTGACACACGCATGCTGCCATCATTCTGATGTCTAAAAATATAACATAAATCATACGATATGTCACATAACAGCGAGATAAATATTAAAAGTTTACGAACATATACATACACATATGTAATTAATTAAAAATTACGGTGAAGGAAAACATCGTGAGGAAACCTGCATGTGTCTAATTTCACTGAAATTCTGACACATGTGAATTCCACCAACCCGCATTGGAGCAGCGTGGTGGAATAAGCTCCAAACCTTCTCCTCAAAAAGAGGAGAGGAGGCCTATAGCCCAGCAGTGGGACTTTCACAGGCTGTTACAATTACAAAAAATGTAATTAATAAATAACGAAATAGACTTGCAAATGATATTGATATTTAAGTGATATATTAATCTCAGTTTTGAGTTATATCATTAAATATCGTATACAATATATTGAGTGTTGAAAGTAATTTTATTAATACAATTTAAAATGCAGTTACAGATAGCACAAACTCCGTAAAGCGTAGCAGCGGCAATGAGGATTCCGTCAACGTGAAGATTGAGGTCAAGAGTGAACCGGAAGATGATTACAGAGATCATCCATCTAATGTAAGATTTATTTTATTATATATAACTTATGTCAATAAAGAAAAATTTATAAAGGCAGATTAACTTGTGCTGTCTTGGTGGCTTTGTATATATATAAAAAAGGTGTTTATACTGTTGTAATTCAATTATTTTATTTAGCATTTGCATAATATATCAACAACACCAGCTCAAATGCAACACACACTAGCACACGCGAACGCGGACTAATGAATCCCCACTCCAGGAGGCGCGCTTCGTGTGCACGTCGTCGTGGTACCTGTTTCTGCGCCTCCACGGCATCCTGTGCCAGCGGCTGGGCGCGGCGCAGCGGGAGGCGCTGGCGCTGGCGCAGGCCGAGGCCTCCCTCGCCGCCGCGCGCCCGCCCAGCGTGGCCGACGCGCTGCGCCTCAAGCCTTCCAGTGAGTGCCGCTTTATCAATTATTATATAATATATTGGCATTTGACCGGGGATTACGTCTAGGAGGCTTAATGACAGAATCAATAAATCGCGTTCTAATCTTATAAAATGTCAACAAATTTAAATTTGTTGATATAGGCACTAATAAAAATGATATACAAATCAAGTAACACACGCACATTATCGAATAATATAAATAACGTTTAACATTGTAACAGATTTACCAGTGGAGGTTTCATCGCCGGCGGAGTACTACAATGCGCTTCTGGAGCTGGTGAAGGGTGTGCTAGACGGAAAAGTAGATGCGAACGCGTACGAAGACGCCGCGAGAGAAATGCTCGGCATCAAGGCGTATCCCACCTACACGCTGGACAAGCTGGTGTCTACAGCTGTTCGACAGGTCAGTCTCTTCATGGATCTTCCAATGTTTTTTTAATACAGGTAAATATCACATTATAATACAATTCGTTCTATAATCAAATATCTGTGAAAGAAACATGAAATACTAAAATTAAAATAAACTTTTACATAAATGCCGCGTATATGTATCTATATAAATTAATAACATTTAATTATTGTTGATGTGGTATTACTATATAATCAGATTCAAATGCAACTGAATAAGATTTCCCTGAATATTAGTAACAATGTATGCATTTATTGCCCTTAACTTATGGATACATTACAACAACACAGCTGCAGCTCTGCGTGTCGGAGAGCTGGTCGTCGCGCGCGGCGAAGCTGGCGGCGCGCGGCATGCGCGGCTCCGCGGCCTACGTGCGGCGCGCGCTGTGGGCCCTGCGCGCGCACCACACCGCCTTCCTCGTCAAAGTCGTGAGTGTCTCGCTAACGTCTTACACTACCTTATACTGCCGGATCTTTTCTTCACTAACGAGTAAAAAATTTATATGAAGACTAAGATTAAGACTAAGAAGATTAAGCATGTGGAAATTTGGTTGTGAATCTTTAAAACAATTGTCGACAAATATAATTGAGTTAAATAAATCTATGATGTATACAAGTCTGGTTAAATACAAGTCGTATATTACATATTTTTTTTAAATGTGTAAGTGTACTAATTTATTATATTTTCAATAGTATGGCGGTGACGATTGTAAGGTGACGTTTGAGTTACTGAAGGCTGCGGGCGAGGATCAAGCTTCTCCCCACCACGATTCCCCTAGACTATCGCCCACTAACCAGGTAATTCATTAAATATTTAGTTTAGCATTTATTGTATTTAAATACGTAATTAAATTATATATCATTAACAATGTTTATAAATAAACTACTTTTGGGGAATTAAATATCATTTTTAACGTCTATCACGTTATTTACGTCTGTCTAGAAATTGATTAATAATGTCGTACACAACTGCTTCGTTTGTCAATTGGCTGTCTTGTATATCTCGAATTCGCATATCGGGTTTAGCCAACAAATGTTACTGGGATTTTTGGCAATGTTCACTCAGTAGTTATTCAATAAGTTTGCATTGTTATACTGACATGCTTCGGTAGGCTTGTGATGCCGGTCGGTTCCCATCGGACCCGGAGAGTGCACCTGATAGTGTGAGACTAATCGCCGTCCTTCCGCAGTCGTGCAGCCGCGAGACGAACGGCGAGGCGGTGTCGCGGCTGGTGCGTGGTCGCTGTACGCTGTCGTCGATACTGAAGCGACACTAGATTAACATTATTGAAATAGACAAACTCGAAATCTTGAAAAATAAACGCTGTCAATTTTTACTGAATGGTTTTTTTTTTCTAAAAAAATATAAAAGGTTGTTCGCCTGTCTCACCTCTTATACTCCTTCTTTCCTAATGTTAATAAGAAATCTCAATGAAATCGCATTTCTTTTACTGATATCAAAATGTATCCTCAATGTAATTTTAAATTTTAAATGTCAATTAAACAGTAATATAAGTGAACGACAGTCGCGACGCAACGGACGCGGCGCAACTGAATCTAAATTAGATATTTATTGAAACGCTCTGTTCATTATAATAATAATAACAATAACCCACCCAAGGGACCACCTTGCCGTGGTGGGGGGGGGTCTTATGAGAAGACATGAAAGGTCTCTTGGACTTGACCTTACCCTGTTAAATAAGTAGAACAGGAGATACACAAAATTTAATAGCCACTTAAACCTTGGCTACGTCATTCTCAACTAACGGTCCCAAACCCAAATGGGTTCGCCGGGGCGCATCTGGAGCCGATGCTGGATGCTACAGCATGCAGCGGTGGTGAGGAACTGAGCAGGCGAGGAGAGGAGGCTTTTCGCCCAGCAGTGGGACATTCACAGGCTGTTACGGTACAACATTACAGTACAAAAATTTAAAAACACCAACCCGGTTGCCCGGTTGTTTTGTTATGTAGGGATATACCAAGACAAAACACCTCAAGAAAATTAGCTCAAATTGTTAATATCATTAACACCAAAATAATGCCGCAACAAATTTCAGCAGAACGAGATTTTCAGACCACTCATGCCATAATCTATTGTGCAGCATACACAGCAGCTGTTTGCAATGGAACTAAGATTAAGATTACCACCCCTCAACTTAACAACCAGCTGAAAAAAGAACCTGCATGGCAGAAAAGGTTACAGAAAAAGATACAAGATCTTAGAAGAGACATTGGAAGACTCACAGAATATAACTATGGCAATAGGAGCAATAGGCTTATCTTATTAGTGGAAAAGATAAAAAATAAACACTGGATACACTCACAGCATGAAGAACCTAACACAAACTATGAACATTTTCTTGACACCCTCAAACAAAAACTAAATGCCTCATCTAGTAGGTTGAAAAGATATTTAAATTGCACTCTTAGAAAGTCACAGAATTTCGTAATCTGCCCACCCTGAGAATATTGCGGTCATCTAGATAAGGATTTAATGATTTTAATCTACTACTCTTATTTACGTATTTCTTATTGCTTTATCTATCTATTTCTTCGTTAAAATATATTTTTTTGTGATATAATGATGTCCTCACTAATTCAGCTTGTCTAATAATAGGCTTGTCTAAGTTGTTCCTATTTTTTCTATAATTTAAAAATATTTTACAGTGTACTATTACTCTCAAAAGTTTTTCTAAGGAGTTAAAATCTTCAAAATTGATTGTTTTCTAATTATCTTTAATTTTTAAATTGAATTTATCTTTTTTTTTTTTTCTAAATCAGTGGGAATTATATTTAATTTTGAAAAGTGTATCATTTTTTCGCAGCAATTCTGGTCCTTTCCACCATAGTTTATTTTTAATTAATTCTGATAATTTAACTCCTCTTGATCCAATGACAGCTGGGTTGGAATTTGATTTTACATGAAACCATTGAGTGGTACTTAGGTTATCTAATATTTCTACAAGTCTGTTGCTTACAAATATATTCCACTTTAGAGGATCTCCGCAAAGCCATGAAAGAACAACCGACGGATCCGTCCATGCGAAAACTTTATCTTGTGGTATATATCATTGTGGTGGTTGATATCATTCCGTATTGGAAATCATTCCGTATTTGAGTTAATAATCTTGCTAGTAATACTGCTCCACAAAGCTCAAGTTGTGGAATTGAAATTGGTTTCACTGGCGCTACCCTTGTTTTAGATGCTATGATTCCTGTTTTAATTTTATTCTTTTTTGTTTTGAGTTTGGGAGATAGCACAGAGACCTGGGGGACCCCAGCATTCACTATATAGAATTGTGAAGCGCAACCATCAACTAAAACACGAAGGCTACGTTTGTGTAGGAAGTTAGCGATTCAGGTGCAAAGCTCAGCAGGCAGACCATATGCCGGCAGCTTGGAGAGAAGACTTCTGTGGCAGACCCTGTCGAAAGCTTTGGATATATCGATGCTGACAGCCAACGATTCCCGATGCTTGTCGATAGCTTCACCCCAGAGGTGTGTTACGTACGCTGGAAGATCACCTGTAGACCGTTTTGTTCGAAACCCGTACTGACGATCATTAATTAGACAGTGATCTTCTAGGTAATGGATCAGTTGGTTGTTTAGAATCCGTTCCATCACCTTACAAAGTACTGAGGTGATAGCTATTGGCTGATTATTTACCGGGTCAGACCGAGCCCCTTTTCTGGGAACAGCTTGCATAACAAGGCTCTTCTCCAAGCCTCCGGCACACATCCCGAAGAGAGAGAAAGTTTGAACAGGCGTGTTAATACAGGAGACAGCTCCGCCGCGCACTTCTGCAGCACTATGGCTGGTATTTCATCGGGACCACTGACTTTCCGTACATCAAGTGATTGCAGCTCCGCACGCACATCACGTTGCCTGATTTTTATGTCAGGCATCGTATGGCCACATGAACGTATTGTTGGTGGCAGTGCACTACAATCGTCGATGATGGACTTGTAGGCCAGGCCAGGCCAGGAGATCATCTTTCTCTTGCGGACTGTGAGCTAGTGATCCGTCTGGATTTCTGAGCGGTGGCAGCGAAGGTTGGCAGAAATTGTTTTGCACAGACTTGGTCAGACGCCAGGAGCTACGGGAGCCTCTAGGATGCGAAACTAGGTCATGACCAATCTGTACAATGCGCTGTGCATCCGCTTTCATGTATGTCTTCCTACAGGACTTGGAATTTTTTTTTATCGTTTGTTTTCAGTGAGTCAATATTAGATGCCTTGCTAATGCAGCCATTGATCCACTCGCGATATGACCCCTGCTTAGATGATACAGCATCGGCACATTCACGAGTGAACTAACGGGTACGCGTACCCCTACTAACGAGATTTGAGCTAGGAATGTAGTATTCCATTCCCAACATGATCTCGTCAGCAACAGTAGCGGCACTAGCTGTCGGGTCATTCCCACTGAAGCAACGTTCGTTCCAAGGGACTGACGCATAGTAATCGCGCATACCGTTCCAGTCTTGCGTTGAATATTGCTCGCACCTTTGGGATGGCTCCGCTAAGTACCTACTTGAGGCCTTGGATCGGTTGCAGCGACGTGCGGTCCGCATTATTGGCGACGTAAAGGTCACTAACACCCTCGAGCCTTTACAATTGCGTCGAGAGATAGCAGCGCTGAGCGCTTTCTATCGACTGTATCACGGCGAGTGTTCCGAGGAATTATTCTCCCTAATTCCTGTTTCCCCCTTCCTTCACAAGTCTACGCGTGCTGGCTCTCGATGTCACCGACTAACTGTGACATCAATTCCATCGCGCACAAAGAAATTTGGCAACTCCTTTCTTTGTCGCACTTCCAAAAAATGGAATTCCTTACCAGCTCACGTATTCCCCTCCTCTTACGACCCGGGTTCCTTCAAACGAGGCGTGAAGAGGCATCTTGCGGGCCGGCAAGGCGAGGTCGGCTAGTGCAGAACCTTCTTCCCGACTATACTGGCCGTCCTCGCGTTTGGACTCTGCTACCACTTAACATCAGGAGGAGTAGAGTCATTTGCACTCCCGGCAAATATAAAAAAAAAAATCTGCCGACTTATAGTGCCAAACGCGACGTTTGCATACCGCTGGTGGCAGCTGCTTGGCCTGTGGCACTTTGGTAGATATAGGCTGTGATCCAAGGAACCAAGTCGAGCTTGAACCATAACCTGATATTCCACCGGGTGAGAAGTCAGCAGAAGGTCCAGTAGAGAAGGCGCTTGCCCATCAATGTCTGGGATCCTGGTGGGCTGATCAACCAGTTGGATCAAGTCATGTGTGAGAGCAAAAGCATGAGAAGTCCTTCCAGCATGGTCAGTTTTGAGGGATTTCAACCATGATTAATTAATTAATTACTATTTATTGTTTTCTTATTTAATATTTTGTTATATGTTATTAATGTGATAAATGACATGAGTGTACTAATTTATAATATTTTTTTAGCTTTATTTTCAATGTTATTGATTATTATTATTAATTTCTTTTTAAATCTTTTAATTTTCTATACAAATGTGGTTAGCAATTGTTAGTTTTTCAGTATTATAAAAATATTGCTATGTTCTAATCTGTCTTAAGTAATACAAAAAAAAAAATATTATACCTTACAATGTTGTGAATGTGTTTTTATTATTACATGTGTAAGTGTTGTGACTGCTGATGGGCCTTAATAAAATAAAATAAAATATTCATGGTGAGCATTAAAATCCCCCCAAAACACCAATTCCGCTTTAGGAAACTGCTCTTGCGCAGCATCTGCCACCCGACTAAGATGGTCAAATAATCGGCTTGTCTCCAAGTCACCATTGTGGGATCTGTAGAGACACACGAAGACCCGACTCTGATGAACTAGATCCACACGTACCACTAACATGGAGAAGGACGGGTCCTCCAAGCAATATCAAATTGTTCTTTCTCATGAATTTACAAAACTTACTTAGTACTTTGAAAAAAACATTCTTATAGCGCGATGTAACATACATCTAACGCCATCTGTTGATGAGAAGGTAAACTAAATAATATTAGACATAATGTATTTCGATCTTGAACATACCGCCCACCAAAGACGTTACTAAATGAACGTCCCTTCCGAGTTTAATTACAAGTTAACTAATATTTTGTTGAATACAATGAAATACTTCGTTCAGTATGATCGGTAATTATAGCTACCAGAATACATAATAACGAGTTATGTGATTGTTGTACCCCTAGAAAAATAATAAAACTTTTATTTACATACAATTTTCATTCATTTTTCATGAATTATTAACATGGCCATTGATCATTTTTTTATGAAATTTGTTAAGTATATTTGGGAGGTATGAGAATAGATCGTCAAGTATATTTCATACCGCTAGCTGCTAAGTGTCCCTATTCAGATTTTTTTTTCAATTTTTTAGACATTTATTTATTTATTTATTTTGGGAAACATACAGCATAATCAAATACATAAACATTTGGTAACAAAATAAGTTTCACATAAGCCAACAAAGTTTCCACTTTTACATTCAAACATGGAGTGAACCTAACAATAACAAGTTATTTAACAATTAAGTAAAATATATAAAGTAAAGTATTAAAAAGTAATTTAAAAAACCACAACAACAAAAAAAACGATAAGAATATTAATGACAAATACAATTTTTTAAAGATTCTAAGAACTTCAATAAATTATCGTTAAAGATATCTATATTAGTGTAGCGTTTATTATAATTGTCACATGCTCTTACTAAAAAGCTATTTTTGCATAGTTCGTTCTACATTGGGACATAAAAGGTATGTTTTGAACGGGCAATGGAATGTAAGTACTTGATATAAATGTTGTTGACTAAGTACATTGAATCGATAAAATTATTTACAATCTTGTAAAGAAAAACCTGATCTTTGCATTCCCTTCGTTTCTCAAGCGACAAAATATGAAGCTTATTAATAGAATTGGACCCAAATTTACGCATTAATCTTCTAATAACGAACGAAGCTGTAGTCAATCGAACCGGACATCTCATCTGTTTCTTTTTCGTTAAACAATTACTAAAAAAAAACAATCCAAGCGAATTTGAGTTCTAACTACTTGTATTAAAATACCTGTGACAATTAAATTTACGTCCTAAGTATATATTGGGTAAGTGAACAGTTCAGCGTCAACACGGCACAGAGGCCCCCTTCACCCCCTCGGGTAAAGAAGACAGTTGCATTTTTTTGACCCGTTTACGCAAGGTACATGCCTGGCGAGCGTTATCGCAGTCGTTTGAATTAGTTACTAAGGATGAGTTAACAGCGATCACCGATACGCGGAAGCGTTAGCGAGAATGCCTCAAACCCAGACTTTACATCTTTATCCCGCGAAGATGCATTTATCAATTTGAGAAAACGTAGATTACCAAATTCAGACATCGATATAAGCAAAGAACTTTCGGAATTTCGTAAAGATATGATGACATATTTTTTAGAAACAACTTATAAACAAAATGACCTTGCAAAATTAATACGGGATGAGCTATCAGAAATTAAAACTGAAATAAAGTCCATTAAAACTGCCAATGAAGGTTTATTACAAGAAAATAAAAAGTTAAGTGCCGAGCTAGTGGACATAAAAAAACTAATACTGATATGAAAAACCAAATATCGGAAACGGAATTAGAACAATTAAAAACACGCCATAACTTGTGTAAACATATCACTTCGGAAAATAACCAGCCCATTCAGCAATTGCTGTATCTTGCTAATGAAACCACTATACGAGAATTCCAAGACCGAACGGAAAGGCAAAAAAATATTCTGATTGCGGGTATATTGGAATTAAATAACGATAACTCGGAACAAAGACGTAAACACTACCAAAACGAGGTTTTAAATGTAATTAGATCGATATCGATGACAATTGTCCTACACCAATTAAAACTATGAGATTGAGCAAGTATACGGCTGGTAAAAACCGTCTTCTTAAAGTGTGCTTTTCCTCTGTAGACACTGCGAAACATTTATTACGTAACCAAAATAAATCCAACGTCAACGTTCATTTATATTCGGATCAAACACCTACACAAAGACTTTATTTGCAAAATTAAAAAGATGAGTTATCTCGACGCGTGAAAGACAGAGAAAGTGATTTAACCATAAAATATGTTGGGGAGTACCTAAAATCATTAAAAAACCCTCAAAAAACTTAACCGAATAGTAAGTTTTCCCCGACAAGTTGAAATTGAAGACATCCACATCACTCACTCGGTATCTGATAACTATAAAAATATTTATATTGGCCCAACTATATCTCTAAAATTCTTTTATGCAAATATACGCAATATATGTAAACCGGGAAAGTTTGACGAGTTGAAATGCATTATCAAAGCTATGAATTGTGTAACACACCTTATTATTCTTACTGAAACTTGAATAAAAAACAAATTAGAAACAAAAACTTATTACTTACCAAAATATACACATGCATATAATTACCGCGACGACAAAAAGGGGGGAGGAGTCTCAATTTTTATTCATAATAGTCTACAATTTGAAATCACTAAAGAATTATATAGCGATGGTGTTCACTATCTATGGGTTTACTTAAAGAAATACTCAATCAATGTCGGTGCTATTTACTATTCCGGTAAAAAAAACTTAAATACATTCTTGGAAAAATATTCTTCACAACTAGTAAGACACAAACGAAGCGAAGCATCGTGTTCGGTGATTTTAATATAGATCTCTTGTGCAAAAGTAGAGATATACAAAATTACACAGATTGTATACAATCAGCTGGCTATGATATGTTGAATAAAATAGATGCAGACTACTGTACTCGAGAAACGATGACGACAAGAACAATCCTGGATAACGTGTGCACGAACCTTTATAACAACAAATTTTACTTAACAGTCATTGAATCCTCTTTATCCGATCATAAACAAATTCACGTTGAATTATTAAAATATAAACACCCCCCTTTTGTGAAAAATACCTACGAAGCCGTTAATTATTCTGCATTATACAACTCAGTAAAGAATAAGGAAATAGTTAATGATAACTTTGATTATAAAAACTTGGAGCTATTCACAAAGGAACAAACAAACTTACATAAAATAATAAAAACAAAAGTAGTAAACAAACCACAAAAAGATTGGATCAATAAAACCATCATAGATCGTATACATAAAAGAAACACATTTGTGAACAATTTAAAAGGGGGTTTTTCTCTTTAATAGGGACCAGGTTAGCAAATAATATACCAAAAAATAACCCAAATGAGTTATTTTATACTATGACATATTTAAATGATAACCCCGAGAATCAGCTTTCGAAATTTGAACCGTGCACTATAAGCGAAATAACTAATATTATAAGAAAGCTTGACTCTAATTGTAGTTCAGGCATTGATGGTATTAATACCAAGTCTATTAAATGTTTAGGTGATCTTATTGCTCCTAATTTAACAGATTGCATAAACAAATGTATGACTGTTGGATATTTTCCAGACAGCTTAAAGATAGCGAAAATTTCACCAATACATAAATCAGGCCCCAAAACTGACCCTAGTAATTACTGCCCAATATCAATATTGCCCGTACTCTCTAAAACATTTGAAAATGTCATCTACAAACGATTGATGAGTCACTTAGACAAATTAAATTTTAAAAAAATATAATAAAACTCTAGTACATTATCCGCAACTATTGATTTAGTTACTAAAATTAATACAGAAATAGATAAAAAATATATGTTTAGGAATATTCATTGATATAAAAAAAAGCATTCGACACAGTAAGCCACTCTTTACTTCTTACTAAATTAAAAGACATTGGAGTAACTGGGCTAGCGTATAAATTACTGGAATCTTATCTTCACAATAGAACACAGGTTGTTAAAATAGGAAATTTTACAAGTAGTTCCCAAAACATTAGCTGCGGAATTCCTCAGGGCTCCAATTTGGGACCACTATTATTCTTAATCTATGTCAATAATGTTACCAAAATTGGATTAACCGGTCACCTTACCTTGTACGCCGATGATACATGTCTCTTTTACTTTGGTAGAAATATAAATGAATTAATAGACCAAGCAAACACTGATCTTATCAACTATAATAACTGGTGTCAATGTAATCTTCTTACAATTAATGCTCAAAAAACATCATATATAATATTTAGCGCAAAAAACAAAGTTATTTTAGATTATCCACCCTTAACAATAAACAATAACGTACTTAATAGATCGCATACAGAAAAATACCTAGGCTTACTTTTAGATGAGAAACTTAGTTGTAAACCTCATATAGAGAATATTAAAAATAAATGAATTTCATTAGCTGGTGTATTACGTAGAATGGCTCATTGTATCCCACATAAGATACGACTAATTATATATAATATATAATATGATTATTTAATTATATTATAGATTATTTAATTGAAATTTGGGGCTGTGCCCTAAATACTAACCTTAAAGTTTTACAGATCGCCCAAAACAAGTTAATTAAAGTATTATTCAACTATGACAGACTGACACACACTCCCTTATTATACCAAAAAACTAAAATTTTTAATCTGAAACAAACATACAATTTTGTCCTGGGACATTCATTCCGAAATATCGTTCACACAAAGAATGTACACGCACAGCTTAAGGAACACAAACAAAATCAGACAGCCTAGACCCCGTACACAATTTGGCAAACGAAACATTCTTTTTGACGTAGTAACCTTATTCCATAATTTGCGTGCTGATATAAAAAATTGTTCGAGCACGCCTGACTTTAAATCAAATTTAAAAAGTTTTATTTCTAAAAATATTTACGATTAAAACAACACACTCACATTCTCACTCACTCTCAAAAAAAAAACATACACCTTACACACACACACGCATCTACATGTACACATATAAAACACGCACAAACAGACATAGAACACCAAAAACATTATTAAGAAATAAAAATTTATTTGTTATTATTTATTTTTTGGTTATTTTTTATTGTAAGTTTCTTTTTCTGGTCATTAATTTTTACTGTATTTTGTCAAAACATTACATTTTCTGTCATATTTTATTTAAGATTGTCTACCCTTTTTATTTTATTATATAAAATTTGTTAAATTGCTCTTTAAGTGAACTGTATGATCTTTGAGTGATAATAAAGATATTTGAACTGAATAAATTTATGCTGTACATTTTCGACAGCCATAACATATTTCGAGTATTGTGGATTCCAAACCGGTGAAGCGAATTCCAAATTAGATCTTACATACTAATTATATAACACATTATATGTATTGATATTTTTAAAGTCTCTTCCCTGGCTAAATATGAAACCCAACATACTGTGCTTTTGCGATAATTTTATTCACATGCCTGTCGAATAATAAATTAGAATCTAGAAGCACTCCTTGGTCCCTAACCTCGGTTACCCTCTTATTAAATGATTGGAAATTGTGTAATCAAATAAAAAATTGGATTTTTTTTCTAGAAAATGTTATTATATTGCACTTATCAAAATTAATATGTATTAGATGAACAACATTGCACTAAAATATCCAAATCATATTACAAATTTTAACAGTCATCACTTTTTTTATGATTTTAAATAGTCTTGTATCATCGGCATATAGAAGTATGTTAGGATTTTGAAAATTTTTCAGTATATTATTAATGAAAATGTTAAACAATAGGGGACCGAGGTGAGAGCCCTGAGGAACCCCAGATGTTATGGGGACAAAACTAGAATGTGTCCTTTGACAGCAACTGCTTGAGTTCTGTCACGGAGATATAATGTAATCCATCTTAGCAAATCGCTGTGTATACCAATATATTCAAGCTTTTTAATTAATAACGAATGTGGAATTTTATCAAATGCTTTTGAGTAATCAGTATACACAGCGTCAACCTGATGCCCTCTCTCCATGGCTAAAAGAACAATATCGAGAAACTCAACAAGATTAGACTCAACTGGTCTTTTATTCACGATTCCATGTTGTTGGGTAATGAGCAGAGGTTTTATTAAAGGAAACAGAGTATCGTAAATAGTCTTCTCAAATAATTTAGGTATGATTGGTCAGCAAATTTGTCATAGTCACTATTATGATAATAGATTTTTCCATCGTTTATGTATTTTCGTTTTAATCAATTTAATTGAACACTTATTAAACCATACAGGATATTTATTTATATCGTATACTATTTTAGCTGGTACAAAGCGATCTACAATATTATTAACTATTAAATAAAACTTATCTACTGCGTTAGTTATATCACATGTTTCGAATTGTTCCACCAAATCAATATTATTTAACTCATTGTTAATTGCGTTTGATATTTGAGATCTATGATTTGGGCTTGATTAGTATTTATTTTATCAGAAATCATATTTAAATTTGGACTTATATTATTGGTAGTTTTCTTAGATATTTTACAAACTGGACATTTCCATTTAGCTTTATTCATAGGCAGAATCTTTTTAAATCGCTTTCATTCATACCAACACATGAGTAATGATACATACTTTGACAAACCGTACATCTTATCATTTTATACACATAAATTATTTTCATTTACACAAACTTTAACTATTTTTCAAAAGTTCACTCCCGACTCCCGATTATCGACATATACACTGTTATATAATAATTATTCGCTTAGCGATTACACACAGCTACTTGCTATTGTCGATACCGCATCAAACTCCTCAATCAAAATCAAAACATGCGGGCCTATTCAGTAACTCTTCATGGAAAATGATTGCGTAATGTCAAAAAAAAAAATTATGTGTATTTTATTTTGATGTAGTTCTACCCTTAGGTGGCTTACAATCAAAGATCGTCGCAACTTACACGTTCTTTCTCTCCTATATTCTATTCTATATCACCCCTGTACTCCTCCCTATCTAAAGGAACGCTTTACTTTTCTTGGTTCGGACTCAAATTTTCAACTAAACTTCGCTCCCAGAGTGAGAACAAATTAAGTTTGCCTATATGTCACTCCAAACTATATGCTAACTCCTTCACGGCAAAGGCAGTAAGACTGTGTAATACACTTCCATCAGATATCCGTCGATCCTCTTCAATTTCTATCTTCAAAATTCGTACTAAAAACTATTACCTGTCTCTGTAACCTATTTACTTCCTTCACACTTCACTCTGTCCACTCTTAATGTTATAAATGTTTGTATTTTAAATAGATATATGTATTTATGTATATATTTATTGATATGTGTTGTATGGTTTATAAATGTATATATGTATCTTTGTGTATGTAATGTTTGCATTTATTATATTTATGTATGTACAATGCACTCGTCTGTTAGGTCCTGCAAGCATCTTAATACAGGGTTGTCTGGAAGAGATCACTACTTGAGTGATAAGACCGCCCTTGCAGGCGTAGGCAATCAATAAAATGCTAACACAATTAAAAACATTATAAATGAGAAAAAGAGTTTATTTATTTGTTTGCTTTCACGCCCTAACTACTAAACTGATCACCATGCAATATTGTTTTCACGTTGTCACCAGTACAGAAAAGGATGGGGTAATTCTTTCTTATATTCCAAATATTTGTCGTTTTAGAGAAAACTTTTTTTTTTAATTTCTCATGATTTTGGTTTTTGATTGAGATGATGGATAAGTTATCGTTTTATTGATTTTTTCCTTTTATAATTGTTTTTCGTTCCCAATTGACTTCCCCGACCGCACAATTTTTTTTTTACAATTTCAGTATCGTCTACCAAAATCTCTCGTAAGTCTCGTTTAAACCAAAACATAAGAACTGGGAGACTATGAAATATAAGAGATAATATTCGCTACGCAGGAATAGTCTTTTTGCGTTGAAAATTACACTTTATTGAAGAGGCAATAAGGTTAAAAACTATTTGAACAATAACATAGGCGCATCGATCGCACCGATTCGCATCGCGATCGCGATTCTTTTACCCGGATTTATTATTATTAGTGACCGACGTCTATATTTAAAATACTTAAAGAAAAATTTTACTACCTTGAAATATTTATAAAGTTTTTGTTTATGGTTTCAAAACATGTTTTGTTGCGTCCGTGTTTAATTTTATGAACAAATCGATTCCCCGCACATTTCTAAGATTCCTGACTATTCCTTGAAATACAAGGCCAATATAGAATAGTTGAGTCGTAAATGCGTAATTTCTTGTCTAATGACAAGTTTGGCAAGAAAGACAAAGTTGCGGTAACTTTGTCTTTCTTTTCTACCTTGTCATTACGCACGCGGTTCACGTTTAAACCAAAACCAAAAAAACAAATACCAGGAAACTATTTATTTTCTAGGAAATACACTCGTCGTGGCGATGGTAATTTTGTCTAATTATTTTGAATTAAGTTTATTAATATTTAAAGATCGACTGAATTTACAGCTTGGTGAAGCTTGGGAATTGTGCTACCGTCCTGGGTATTAATATCGAGTTACGGAATAGAGAGTGCACCTGTGTTTGCGGACGCACTTGTGCACGATAATATGTCCTGCGCAGTTGGCTAATCTCTCTTGGATTGGCCGCCGTGGCCGAAATCGTTCCGGAGGACATTATTATTATTTACTTTTAGTTCCGCTACTACAAAGAATATTAAAAATACTTTAAGTATCGGTTACTTTACATTATCAGTAACAAATTTCTATTATGAAAACTGAAATAATAATGCCCGTCTGCCTGTAATAAGGTCACAGCTCCCAAATATCAAAGACAAAACTAAGGCCACCTCTTCGGGAAGCTTTGAGTTAGTTCCACCAAGCCGCTCCAATACACGCGGATATACACGTGATAGAATTACGTCAAACACATGCAAGTTTCACGACGTTATCCTTCACCACTGAGCACGAAATGAAATCTAAACACAAATTGCGTACTTGAAAATTCAGTGCTTTTCCAGATTCGAACCCTTCTAGATAACAACAGGAAGCCGAGATGGTCCAGTGGTAAGAACGCGTGAATCTTAACCGATGATCGTGGGTTCAAACCCGGGCAAGCACCACTGAATTTTCATGTGCTTAATTTGTGATTATAATTCATCTCGTGCTTTACGGTGAAGGAAAACATCGTGAGGAAACCTGCATGTGTCTAATTTCACTGAAATTCTGCTACATGTGTATTCCACCAACCCGCATTGGAGCAGCGTGGTGGAATAAGCTCCAAACCTTCTCCTCAAATGGGAGAGGAGGCCTTTAGCCCAACAGTGGGACATTCACAGGCTGTTACGGTTACGGTTAAGATAACAGCATTATCTGTGATACGTAATCATGAAATCATTAAAAAATACCATCTTTATTTTATAAATTACCTTTCAACAATTAATAAAGCAATACTAATTATTATCGCTAACTTACAAAATCGAAAGATTATTGCGCACGCGCCGGATATTACTGATCGCCGACTAGAACTTGATTATGACATTATTAAGTTAATTTAACTAACAATTAATTGTTTTACGCATTACTTTATAATTATATTACACTAATTTGTTGAAATGTTATTACAGGCAATATAACTCAATTAAAAACAAGTAGTTTACGGGTTTAATCAATACTAATATTGCGAAAGTAGCTGTCAGTTACGCTTTCACGGTACGAACACTGAACCAATTCCGATGAAATTTGGTGTGAAGCAAGCTGGAACCCCTAGGGAGGATATAGTTTTATAACTTACCGCCGACACCAACATCACTCCGTTTTTTTTTTTGTTGTCGAGGAGGAAAGGCGTTTACGCCTACCGCCCGGTCCGCGACCGGGACGGTTATGTGGGACTCACGGGGCAGAAGGCCACCCTACCCACTAAAACCTCCCCGTACCCTTTCCGTCTTAACGAGGAGCGCCACGGAATCGCTTTCGCATGGTACCGTGGCACCAACTTCACCCCTTACCTAACATATATAACCTTTTTTATTTCAATGAAGGAAATATTTTTATTACAAATGAATAAACTTGTAGTCGCTCTGTAAACAAAGAAACGACATTTCAAGTTTATTATTCAACATGGCCTCTCCTTCACAATTCCTTATTACTTTTAACTTAATAATTATTTTGAAAACATCAAATCTTTAAACTGCATTGCTAATTTTTTAAATAACCATAAATAAAATATTATGTGATATACCCATATACCCCACTGAAATACCAGCGCGAAGGCAAACTTAGAAATTTAAGAAATATTACAATTATTTCTTTACATATATTCCAAAGCCTAATAATTATTAAATTGTAATTATATTCGAATCAAATATCAATTCCGGCGACGCCTCTGCGATTTGCCGTTTGAAATATTCATATATTTGAATCTAATTAGAATAAAATTATAATTGTTATGTCGTTGTTATACACGGTTGCATTCTTGACAATGACATAGCCAGTGTCTCCGGGTTTGTCTGCGTTAAATAATTTGTTTAACAATTGAATATATGGATAAAGGTATGTAACATTTTTCATCATAGATAGTACGTTTTCGTAATTTTCTTACGATTATCATAGATGTAATAAAAATGAGCATATTTCATATAATATTGTTGCAGACCGATTTCGGCATCTCAACTGCGCAGGAGATATTATAGTGCACAAGTGAGTGCGCAAACACAGGTGCAATCTCTCTTCCCTCACTCTCATATTCGGTTGGGATGGCAATCCGACACGATTGGAAAGAGTTCAGGCGCAGGGCCAACGGCTTTACGTGCTTTCCGAGGCACGGGAGTGTACACACTTCCAACTTCCAGACTCCGGGATGCTAATGAGAATTTTCTGACAGAAAAACTTAATAACTTTTTATTGGCCCGACCTGGGAATTGAACCCAGGACCTCTGGGTCTGCGGCCTTATCACATAAGAATTCAAATATTCTTAAAATAAAAACTTAAACTTTAACTCATTTTTATAAAATTACAAATTCGTGTCTTGTCAACTTCATCAATTCATGTTTTCAATTACAATTAGAAAACAATAATATCTCATTTATTGCCACATGGTGACAGAAAGGCTGGCTAAATTTATCACCCAAGAAATCATAATCACGATTCTACGAACAGCTAGCTTTCTTCTCACCATTCCATTCAACGATTTTCTCAAATTCTTCCCACTATTCCACTCGGTCACGCTAATCGATTTGGAATCCAGCGTCAGCCCTGGCCCTTATTCAAAGTAGAGAGTGCTTACACTTCACATAAATTATATTTCAGTTAATTTTATGTAAATAATGGTAACACATTTATAAAAATCAAACAGCAACGATCCTCTCGCTTGAACCTCGTGAAGATTGGGAATATACAGTAAATAAATAAAAAAAACCATATATATTTGAAGAAACCCAACCCATTTCCTGATAGGTACAACGGTGGTGTCTTCTCAGGCGTGCTATATCCTAGACCGTGTCTAAGCTTAAGATCAGGCAGGGTCTTGCCTATTTACTGTAAATATATATATATATATAGGATATATATGTATATATTATATATCCTGGTGAACCAAACGTTAGCGTGATTCAGAAATTTGGTTTTTTCATACAAAAATTAGTACCAAAGTTTATTTAACTTCGGTTACGGTTGACAAAAATATTTAATAAGATAATTCAAACATACGTAAAAATTACATTATATGTGCAGAGCATTTAATTATTATAATTTATTTGACAACACCTTTAATTGTAAATTTGATAGGAAGCTAATATCCATATATGATTGATAAGGTTGTATTTTTTATAACTGAACTGAACTGTAGATCTTTAGATAAATTAGTCAAGCGTGAGAAAATATAAATATACTAAAATTTTTAAGGTTAGCATCTGATGTTCAGCATTTTCCTATTTGGCAATACTTAGGTCTGTACATGTATAATAAAGATGTTAAAAAATATATTTCAGAAATGAAATTCGAACTCGTATTCAAATTATTTATTTGTAAAACAATAGAACTTTCGATATTATAACTTCGGAAGCTATTGGTATTTTTATTAAATTCGCCACCGACACTGATATGTATTGCGGAAAAATAATAATCGAGAAATTTCCAGATATTGAAAGTTCGCAGTAACCCGCTGAGTTTCTTTCGGTTCTTCTGAAGTCAGGGCATTTCTTTTTCGAATTGGTGGTATTTCTTATTTGACTGAAAGTAAGTATCTCTAAAATCTATCTCTAAAAAAGTAAGTCTATGTTGAATAAAGTATTTTGGTTTTTTTAAACACTGCGAACCTCGGTAATTTGACGAAAACGACATACCCGGCTTTTAACGTCACGTCGTCTGGCGTGGCACCACACTCGCTATACATCATAACGCCCCATCATTCCAACATCGTCCACAGCGATAGTCCATTCTCGCATCCTCAGGACGTCCATCTCAATGAGCCCTCACGTGAGCTCCATTCTCCCCTGAGACAGTACTCGGCCCCTCACCAGTGATGCTGCCATTAAACCATAACAATACACAATGGAGGAAAAAACCACTTAATCGTCTACAAGTCTACGCGTGCTGGCTCTCGATGTCACCGACTAACTGTGACATCGATTCCATCGCGCACAAAGAAATTTGGCAACTCCTTTCTTTGTCGCACTTCCAAGAAATGGAATTCTCTACCAGCTCACGTATTCCCCTCCTCTTACGACCCGGGTTCCTTCAAACGAGGCGTGAAGAGGCATCTTGCGGGCCGGCAAGGCGAGGGCGGCTAGTGCAGAACCTTCTTCCCGACTGTACTGGCCGTCCTCACGTTTGGACTCTACTACCATCACCAGGACTATACTACATGTTAAGACTTCAGGTGGAGTAGAGTCATTTGCCCTCCCGGCAAATATAAAAAAAAATAAAAAAATCGTTAGTTAGAATTCATTGTTGACCGGTATGGAAAAAGTACAGTTAATTTTAAATGGAAAAAAAAATTAAAAAAAAAAATCCTTACATTATAAATGCGAAAGAATATTCGCTTGCTATGTCGCTTTCACATCGTAATTACCCAATCAATCATCATGATAACATTTTATCAGGGGGCCAGAAAAGTATATAGGGTAGAACACTGCGTACCATTGTAAATATATTTTTTTTTAAATAAAATACGATTCAGGTTTATACATATTGATCCATACAGACAAACGAGGTCAGATACATTACAATTCTTAATTAAACAAAAATGTCCTTTTAAGCACCGAGTAATTTTATCTCATCCATAGATTTCAATTTAACAGTGATTTAAGAGTAAATATTATTTAAAAAACCGACATTGCTGTCCAATACCTGATTTGTATTGCCGCATTTAGCTCGAAGTTATTGTATATTAAAATTATGGATGTTTCATCCTAATGTATTCAGCTTTAGACAGAAATAGTATTGTAGTCTTTCGTTATCGCTTTAGGATAGAGAAGGTTTCACCATTAATACGGACATACAAAGAATAACTATAGCACAGATAAATAATAATAAGTAATAAAAACTTTTTGCGTAATCATTAACATTATTTGTTATAAAATATTAAATTAAATTTTCAAATACTACCGATTAGATTTCAATTTTTATTTTTATTAGAAATATAGATAGCCCATATCCTTCATCGAAGTTGAGACTTGCTCATACAAAATTTTATCAAAATCGATTTAGGCATTTAGCCAACTGAAAGTTACTTTCGAAATTATATTATTATATCCAAGAAAAACAATAATAATTGTTTATTTTAAATCAAATTACACATAACAAACATAATATCTACGTATGCAAAATTCGTATTATTCCATAAGCATATTTATCCAGTGCAATATAAAATATTAGCAAGCTTGCAACTACGCAGGTTACATATGTTAAAAATCAGAGTAAGCATATTTAATTCAATTCACTTTCATTATATGCATACATTGAGTTACCTTAGATATAACATTTTTATATTTTGTTAGCTCATAAGAACTGAACACTGTTTTTAAATTTGTTTATCTTATTAATATAATAATATCCTGGGACATTATTCACACACGGCTATCTGATCCCAAATTAAGCAGAGCTTGGACTATGGAAACCAGACAACTGATATACTACATATACTACTTTTCTTTTGTGAATACATACTTATATAGATAATTACACCCAGACTCAGAACAAACAGACATGTTCATGCACACAAATGTCTGTCTTGGGTGGGAATCGAACCCACAACCTTCGGCGTGAAAGGCAAGTATCTACCAACCACGCCAACCGGCCCGTCAATGTATATAAAATACATTCCTACTTAATATTAATGCCAGAAAATCATATTACGGATGTGTTGTGTGTGTTACTGTGTGTGTGTGTGTTTAATCTTCTTCAGTCAACATTAAATAATTATAAGCTTAATGAAATTAAAAAAGAACAATCAACGGTCGTCAGCTGTCATCAAAGCTAGCCCGCACTGCAGATAATTGAGTATGCAGCGCGTAACTGCTTTCTTCCATTTCGGGTGTAAACGACATACAAAATGCGAGCCTCGTGCGTCCTTGACATTCTATGTGCAGCGTATGTGGAGTACCAAGAGTGGACCGGTTAGGGCCGGCGTTATGCGAGACTGTGACACGATACTTGTTCAATTATTATATAAAACAATTTACCATCATATGTAAAAATGGGAACTCGACGTTTTTAAATCCAGACTATCACTTTACATTACTGGTGGTAGAGCTTTGTGCAAGCTCGTCTGGGTAGGTACCACCCACTCATCAGATATTCTACCGCAAAACAGCAGTACTTGGTATTGTTGTGTTCCGGTTTGAAGGGTGAGTGAGCCAGTGTAATTACAGGCACAAGGAACATAAAATCTTAGGTCCCAAGGTTGGTGGCGCATTGGCGATGTAAGAAATGTCAACAATGTTTCATACATTGCCAATGTCTATGGACGTTGGTGACCACTTACCATCAGGTGGCCCATATGCTCGTCCACCTTCCTATTCTATAAAAAAAAATCGTAATTTGCACGCCGTGATTGACTGTAAGTGGAACTATATATAACCTCTTAACCTGAGTCTTTGTAATGTAGCAATAAAATATTTAATTAATCTGTACTGATATGTACGAGATGGCCCAGTGGTAAGAACGCGTGAATCTTAACCGATGATCGTGGGTTCAAACCCGGGCTAGCAACACTGAATTTTCATGTGCTTAATTTGTGATTAAAATTCATCTCGTGCTATACGGTGAAGGAAAACATCGTGAGGAAACCTGCATGTGTCTAATTTCACTGATATTCTTCTATTCACAAAAAGGGAGAGGAGGCCTTAGCCCAGCATTGGGACATTAACAGGCCGTTACTGTTACTGTACTGTACTGATATAAATAAAGTAAAGTAAGTAAGTCTGTCTGTTTCGCTTTTACGACTAAATTACAGAAGCGATTTTAATGAAATTTGCCATGACGCATGTTTGGATCCAAATGAAGGTCGTAGACTTTTTGTGCCTTACACCTGAAGTCATCCCCTGAATCCGGGAGGAAATTGGTAGGTACTAAAAGGTGAACTGATAAAAATTTAAATCCACGTACAACTATGAATATTATTTCTCAGTGTTACCTTTTTAGTGTTAATTTACCCAAAAAACCGTAACATGTCTTTTAATTGATTCATTGGAATTTAAGGTAATATTTTTTAATGGTCCTCTACTGCATAAACGTTTCATGCAATTAATTATACCTCGTCGGCACCTACAAAAATATTACACGCTACTTTATAGGCCGAGGGGTGGATGCAAATTATTATTTATCTTCAATTTATAAGCCAGGAGCTGGTCGTAATATATTAATGGAATCTGACTCAATTAATTACTACAATGTTAAAATGAGACGAGGCGAACTTCTTAAATACACACATACAATTAATTAATTCAACTAGACTAAGTACTTACTACTTTATACAGGGTTAAGTAATAGAATTATAAATTATAGTGTCGCTTAATGCTTATTTAATTCAAATTAAGTATCGTTTATTAAGTTAATGTTAGTACTGTTCGATTTACTTAAATTGAACTTGATTTTTGATGTAAAATTGCCGAAGAAAATATTCTTAGTTCTTTTTAAATTATGGTTATAGCTTAGGAGTTAACCTCGCACTTAAGTAGTACTACCAAAAATATTAATTATTGTTGTCTGGCTTGAAGGGCGGCATTGCAATCACTGTCACAAGTGATATGATATAGTTTCCACAGACAACATCACGTGGTTAATTAAGCAATTGACATATGTCATTATTTGCTATTAAGCGTTTGACGCTAGAAACTAGGCAAAGGCACAAAAAAAAATGTTTTTAGTAGTCAATTACAATATGGAAGTATCTCAAAAAAAATACCATACTAAAAATCTACCAATATACTATAACAATGCTTAATATGGTTGTGTTCAGATTTGAAGGATGTGTGAGCCAGTACAACAACAGGGACGTAACATCTTCGTTCCCAAGGTTGTTGACGAATTGGCGTTTTGAGGGATGTTGTTGGGATGTTAATCTTCATCATAGTTACACTGAACAACGAAAGGTTTTTTTATTGAATAAGGCTTGTCTCTTTCCTAAAAACATTTAAGATAAAAAAACCAAGATGTAAAATTAAAAAAAAAATCAATGCAGAATTATTCAAAGGGTTATAATAAATAAAGTAACGATTCAATTCGAATCATCCCACGTTATCTTAAAAATAAACCGCGTAAACAAGGTTTAAATATTTTCTTGTTACATTTTTATCAGAATATCGTGTAGATCTATTTCCTGGGTTCAACGTTTGACATTTAACGTGTTTTAGATCTTACTATTTTATTTTGTGGTGCGCGCTTTTTTATCTGTCTACATATTTTAACTGTCATTTTAAAAGAAGTCCCTATATGTTTTTTTTTCTTGTTTGACAGATGCTTTGTGGCATATTTAAAGCAATTATTGAACGTTATTCGTAATTAGTCGGTGTGTTGTTTATTAATTAATATTATTTTAATTTATTTATACTTATTAATTTATAATTTATGAAACAAACAAACAGGTTATTAAAAATTGATAAATAGTAGACGAAAATTATCATCAAGGACATTTAATGGGAAGTCGACAATCTGGACGAATAAAATTACACCTCCGCCATTTTTTTTTTTAAATATTTAAAAAGGTTAACATTGTTGCGTATTGATCAATTACACGGTTCAATAAATAATATATTTAATAGCAGTGTGGGTATGTGTTAGTATATATTATCTTACAAATTACTGTATATATTGTTAAGTTGCAATAAATATACGCGTTTGTTTATATACTTAATAGGAATGTGAATGTTTGGATGTTTGTAAATAAATCACTGCCGAATGCTGGAAAAACGCGCCTTTCCCCCACGGAAACAGTGGGAGGGGGGGTGTGTGGGGCTCGCCGGTGTCCAAGGCACCGAGTGCACCCCGAACATCGGAATACCCACTTAAACCAGCGGTACCCTTTCCGTCTTAACGAGCTGCGTCACGAGATCGCTTGCGCATGCTACCGTGAAATCACTCAAATTCAAATAAACTTCCATTTGCTAGGTTCTTACAATCTTTTTTTGAATCTTGGTTACACAAGATTACATTAAATAAAAGCGAGTGGACTCAGTTTATAAACTATACGTTTATTGTTAAAGTAAAATGTATAATAAAATTATATCGTTTAGGAATTTATGTACAACACTTTATTTCGTTCGAAATAATTTATTATCACAATAAAATTGAATATTGTCGTTTTATTTATCTATACTTACACTACATATTTATCATGTTTATATTTTTCTTATTGTACGTTTTTAAATCTTAATATTTTTTTAATACTTATTTTCATTTTTTATCTGTAATCTTTGTCATTCTCATGTCAGTCCGACTCCATTTATATGATTTATATTCTAACAGCTGGAGGAGTTGATAAAAACAAACTTAGAATCTTTTAATCTAATAATATAGGTAATCTTTTTACTGGTATACTTCGATCACTGCTTAACGGTGTGTTCAGTGCTTAACGGTGGGTAACATCGGGTGACATCTTGCCTAGACTTTAAGTAGTTCGGGACATTCTAGTCATCCTAGATTCCCGGGTGTCGGAACTTCAAAATTTTTCTATATTCCTATTTTTGGTTAGCCATATTTACAAAATTACCACTTAAGGATTACCTATTCATCATTTATTGGACATACAATCGAATTGTAATATGGTATCATTAATATTTGGGGTCCGAGCAGTGCACGTATGAAATTCTCAAGATACCAGTTTTTTTTTTTATAGATAAACTTTATATTTATAAAACTGACTTAGAAACGTAATTATAAATCCTTAAATTTGAGAAAATCGGTGAACGATAATCACTAAAATATCTTCTTTTTTTTAACAATTATTTCTAAGTCTAAAAAGACTTAATACTCATCATATACATACATATATGATATATATGTATGTTGTAGTGAAAATTTAATTTAATAATTAAACTTATGACATTTTGTAAATGACATCATTGATACGATTTTGACAATCATCAAGTAAGTCTCGAGTATTGACTTGAAAGTCCAGACACTTCGAGGCACGAGACATGATAAACCATAAATTTCTACCCCATGTGTATCCTTTCTTGCTTGACGGTGAAGGAAAACATAGTGAGGAAACCTGCATGTGTCTAATTTAATTAAAATTGTCCCACATGTGTATTACTGGTGGTAGAGCTTTGTGCAAGCTCATCTGGGTAGGTACCACCTACTCATTAGACATTCTGCCGCAAAACAGCAGTACTTGGTATTGTTGTGTTCCGGTTTGAAGGGTGAGTGAGCCAGTGTAATTACAGCCACAAGGGACATAAGATCGTAGTTCCCAAGGTTGGTGGCGCATTGGCGATTTAAGCGATGGGCAACATTTCTTACAATGCCAATGACTAAGGGCGTTAGTGACCACTTACCATCAGGTGGCCCATATGCTCGTCCACCTGCCTATTCTATAAAAATAAAAATAAAAAAATCTACCAACCCACATTGGAGCAGCGTGGTGGAATAAACTCCAAACCTTCTCCCAAGGTAGAGGAGACCTTAGACCAGCAGTGAGACATTAACATTACTGTTACTGTATCCCTTAAAACGTATTGGGGCACGTGCTGAATCGATTCAAAGATGGCCATGGACGAATTAAATTTTTGATTTAAAAAAAAAAAAGATCATGAAACGTAAATGGTTAACTTTAAAACCAGGTGGTCCTGACATCGCATGTTCGACTTAAATAATAAATCATCTGATCATTTTATAGCTATAATTAAATGTACTTAAGACGCACCATATTTTATCATCGTGCATACAATAAATAGTTGGTTTTTTTATCTGGATTTAATTTTTTTTTATGCATTTATCTGCGTTCAGTGTTGAAAGATGGGTATCATGGGAACCTTCTCGTATGCTGTGACGGGAAACGGCATGACGCTATCTTAATGCTTATGTGTTACTCACCCTTATGTGTGCATGGAGTGTAAGCTATATACTTCGTTGCTATATATATTATAATAATACATACATCTATATATTTGTTAATAAAACTCTCTTTCATTTTACACCGTATTCATTTTGTTTATTTTAATTATAAAATATTGCTACAACCATTTATAATCAAATATATATATATATCACACAGCTTTCATTTTTAATGATAATCATAATATTTTTTATCTATTGTTTTTAAATGATGAATACAAGAAATATAAAAATATATCATTTATTTTATAGAATCGTTAGGCGGTCGGACAAGGGGCCAACTGTTGGTAAGTGGTTATTGTCACTGTAGGAAATATCAGCCATCCCTTACATCGCCAATGCGCCACCAACCTTGGGAACTAAGATGTTATGTCCCTCGAGCCTATAAAATATAAGACTATAGTCGATAAGACAGACTTATTGGAACAAGATATTATCGGTATAATCTTCGCCTGACAACTTTACGGTCTTGGCCATACGATACAAGTGTAAAAACAGTGCAATACATAAACCTATTTTTTATTCCACCACACTCGCTAGTGGACATATCAGTATTGTCAGACGAGATGAACAGTAAACACAAATTAAGCAACAGTCAAAGTACATTTTTTTCATTATCTATATATATATTAGCGAAATACCGCTCATCATGAAATCTCCTAAGCTTGAAATTTGTTAGTTACTCCTTCTCCGACGTTGATTCACTAAGAAAGGATTTTACGCAAATTCTATCCACAATACATTTTTCTTCATATATATATATTTATTAAAGGGGTTTGCTAGCGATTGTTACAATGGTCATTCATACCGCAAACACTATCTATCCGTGCGAAGTTCATTATAAAGTCGATATTGTTTAGTGATTGTCAAAAAATCTACCACCATTTCGGAAATGAAACACACAGACCTGTGTACCGGCGAAATAAATACAGAGATTTTATTCCATGTCATATTTTACAATTATATGACAGTAACAATTTATTTTTTTCATTTCATTATTATTTTAGATGCTAGGACGCGTGCATCTTAACCTATGATCGTGGGCTCAAACCCGGACAAGCACTACTGAATTTTCATGTGCTTAATTTGTGTTTATAATTCATCTCGTGCTTGACGGTGAAGGAAAACATCGTGAGGAAACCTGCATGTGTCTGATTTTATTGAAATTCTGCCACATGTGTATTCTACCAACCCGCATTGGAGCAGCATGATGGAATAAGCTCCAAACCTTCTCCTCCAAAGGGAGAGGAGGCCTTAGCCCAGCAGGACCTTAACAGGCTGTTACTGTTACTGCACTGTGTCATTTTTGCATTTCTTGGTTACCTTAAGTATACTACTTTTGCCATTAGACCTTTTTATTAATTTGTAAACTTTCAATTTGTATATTTTTCTCTATGTCCTGTTAGTGATCTCACTAAGAAACTGGTCCACACTTTTGGTGACCCAAGAGCTGGTACTTATTTAACTCAAAAGCTGAGTCGGTGCAGAGAGGCAATAGTGCCAGCGTCTTGGGTACAATGGCACACAATCTTTTAGACGGCGTGTTTTTTCTATAAATTTGCAAAGCGTATTTGTTTTTTTATATTTAAAAAATGACAGTAGCTAGCTAATTAAAGAGTTATATTTAAAACGGCCCAAGATCGGGATGGTTGGCGTTCTATGGGGGAGGCTTTCGTCCAGCATTAGACGGCGGTAAGCTGATATTATTTAAAACGGTAAAGCACAGAGAGCTCGGTGATGTTATTGAGTCAGGCAGTCTTCAGTTAATATTCAAGTGAGTGTATCTCGAGTCATTTATATTTTAAGAATAGTTTTCGCGCGCATTTTTGAAGGTGGCTGCTAGAGGTTGGACTTTAAAAAAAGTATTCGTCCTTTTTCAAGGTTACTGGGTTACACGGCTTACTTCACAGCAAACTTCATCAAATTCGGTTCAGTGGTTTAGTGAAAGCGTATCAGTCATAATTACAATTGCATTTATAATATAGTATAGTATAAAGTTGTATATAATGTTTGTATCGAATTCTTAGTTTTTTTTTTTTAAGTTTTAACTCTATTTACTCATGTGAAACTTATTACACGAAAGGTTGTTTTTCGCTTCAAGCAATAACACGTAAATTATTATTTCATCTACTTTGTAATGTAATGTAAAACATTAATTAACTTATTGATGTATTTTTAATTTCAAATTTTAATTCAATTTCATTTACGGCTTTGTTTTTTCAACTTTAATTTCCGGATTAGGCAGCAGGCAAGTTTTACACATCCTATTAAGTATAAGCTATCTATTCTAAATCGTTTTCTTTAATTTTTTGCGTGATTAAGTAACAAATTTACAAACACATTAGTAAAATTTAATATCAATTGTAATTTATTTATAGTAAATACTCTATGGTGAATACCAAAAAAACTTTATAAAGTAAAATGGTAAGGTGATGAAAAACGATGATGAGGTTGTGAGGGTAACACGTTGGTTACTTACATCGCCGCACCCAGCAGGGGAACGCGGAAGTGACCCACGTACATATAAACTTCATGGAACTATATTTCCAATGTATAAATGGATACGGTAGTTTTTTTTTGAGTTAATTATGATTTGATTTGAAAATTAAATAAAAGCGAGCTGGCTCAGTTTAAAAAAAATAGTTGTAAAAGTAAATTGTATGATAATTATTTCGTTTAGGAATTTATGTAACGCTTGTTTCGTTCACAATAATTTATTATCACAATAGAATTTAATATTGCTGTATTTTTATCCATACGTACAATGTTTTATTGTTTTAAGTAAACTTTAAAACCTTAGTATTAACTCAATACTTTTTATATATCTGTAATCTTTGTAATTTTCACGTTAGTCTTTTTCATTTCATTCATATACCAAGCCAACCTCTTTTATATTCCACCGACAGGAGGAGTTGATAAAAAAAAAACGTCATGAAAATCGCACGGAATATGTAAATGAATTTACAAAATAATAAACGTTTTACATTTTATTTCTTTTTTTATATTTGCCAGAAATGTGGTTCTCCATCTGATGGTAAGTGGTAGTGGAGTCCAACCACGATGACGGCCAGTACAGAATACAGAATGTTCTACACAAGCCGTCCCCTTGCCGCAATGCATCATGCGGCAACATAAGTTGTTATTCTATTTAGGATCCTTTGCTTTTATATTTCGACTATTTTAAGGCTGGTTTGCTTTACAACATACTGTTTATGTTTATTATTATTATCTAGTACTCCACCATCAATGGAGATTAATATTCTACATACCACCGAAGATGTAGTTACACTGGCTCATTCACAATTCTAACTGGAACACAGTGGAACATAGTATTATTAAGAATTACCATTTAGCGGTTAAATACTTTGTTACAGTCAAATACTGTTTGTTGTAAATTTTATTTCAATTATATTTACTTGTCGATTACCTTAATTGTTTTATTTTTATATGCTTACCGTATGATAGATTATAATAAAACGCCATATCCATTCCATTTATAGCTTGATTTCAAGTTAATAGGTTTTAAGTTGAGTTTTTTGCGATGCACTGAGACAAGATATTTAAGTAATAACACACGGATAGTACTCTAATTACGTTGATCATTTTATAAAAATATAAAATGTCATTGATTTAATTAACATTAATTAAAATAATACATAATGAAGATACGAAACTTATATATGTATTTATAGAACCTTGAACATTTTGTCTAGAGGTAAAACTATACTATATAACTCTCTCTTTCTCTCTAAATCGTGTCTCTCTCTAACGAAAGGTGCTTAAACGTGACAGTAACAGACAGTAACAGTAACAGCCTGTTGATGTCCCACTGCTGGGCTAAGGCCTCCTCTCCCTTTTGAGGAGAAGGTTTGGAGCTTATTACACCACGCTGCTCCAGTGCGGGTTGGTGGAATACACATGTGGCAGAATTTCAATGAAATCGGACACATGACCGGTCTCCTCACTATGTTTTCCTTCACCGTAAAGCACAAGATGAATTATAAGCACAAATTAAGCACACGAAAATTCAGTGATGCTTGTCCGGATTTAACCCACGATCATCGATGATTCACGCGTTCCAACCACTGGGCCATCTTGGCCTATACGTGACGCATTGTTAAAATCTTACTCCCAATCATCATTACTACTACTACTACTCGATTCTACTTCTACTTCTCGATTATCGAATCGCCGCCTAAAAAGTTCCAATTCAAAATGTTGTAACTATACTAGTTTCCGGCCACGGCGTCGCTCATGAGTGAGGAGATGAGAGTAGATTGTGTACCATATTCTTTATACCCCTGACAACGTGCATGCAAAAATCCATTATTGATAAGTTAATTCTTGAAAGCATAACAAACAAAAAATCTAACTAACTATCCCTTTTGCAATAATAACATTTAGGATTAACATTGTTTATACAGTAAGTATTTTTGTAAGAAAACTCGTAAGTCACTTCAGAAATTCGAATTCGGTCGTGAATTGTCAGAAAGTGATATGCGACATTGACCGTAATAATCATAATATTTCAAGGACACACGCTTCACCGTAATACAAGTATTTCGTCGTGAGTCGGTTGTCAAAATTTCACGAGTGAGGAGGTTCATAGAACAGCAATGCAGTTTTCGAAATTCGACCAAAATCGTTATTAAATATGTGAAGAATTATAAGATGTGTATCATTTGATTATGGAATGTCGTTAGAATAATGCACAAAGGGAGTCCCTACCGTTACCCGTACGGCAACAGCCTGTGAATGTCCCACTGCTGGCCTAAAGGCCTCCTCTCCCTTTTTGAGGAGAAGGTTTTGGAGCTTATTCCAACACGCTGCTCCAGTGCAGGTTGGTGGAATACACATGTGGCAGAATTTCAGTGAAATTAGACACATGCCGGTTTCCTCACGTTGTTTTCCTTCACCGTCAAGCACGAGATTAATTATAATCACAAATTAAGCACATGAAAATTCAGTGGTGCTTGCCCGGGTTGATCGTGGGATCATCGGTTAAGATTCACGCGTTCTTACAACAGGGCCATCTCGGCTTTTCCTAATAGCAACATATTATGTTAATTGTATGAATGTAGCTGCTGCGCAAATTATTCTCTGTCTTCCAAATTCGAAACTGCAATAGCCATATATGATTTGGTAGCTTCTTCTCGTTAGTGACTCTCTTTATACTTTAAGGAATGATCTGTGTATGCTGTGTATTGTGCTTACGATATAAGGGGGCAAACATGCCCAAATGGACAATCCCAAAAAAATGAAGATTAAAAAAATATATATGTTAAGAAAATATACATTAATTTGCACGTTTACAATACAGAAAGATTAACCTTCGGTTTTAAAATATTTATACAAGGTCTATAGACCTCAAATTCATTGTTTAATTTGCATTTATTATTTTAAAGAAATAATAATTAATTTAAATTCAAGAAAATATTGATACAATAAATTAAATATATATCGCTTATAAATATCTTTTACAGAGGAAGCTTAAATATTATTAAATTATTGAGAATTCCTGTTCGGTCAGAAAAATATATATTTAACAAAAAGAAATAAGTTTTTAACAATACCTAAAAATATTTCTTTCAACACTAAGCTAAACTTTTGGGTGAGTTAGCTGGTGTACGTGTACAAGGGTCATAACATCTTCGTTCCCAAGGTTGGAGGCGCATTGGCATGGCATGTTTAATATTTCTTGCATCACTATAATGTATAAGAGGTGGTGACCATTTAATATAAGGCGGCTCATTGCCCGTCCGCCTACCTATAACATAAAAAAAAGAAAAAAAACTAAAACTGATTCCAAAAATTTGCCTGCATGTACTTTTTAAATGAAAACATTTTCCAATTTCACAAGAGGATAGGAAAACACATAAAATGCAACCAATATCACTTCACCTTTTTAGAAGAAGGTTTGACTTATTCCATCGCGCTGCTCCAATGGGGTTAGTTAGATATTTGAAGTATATGAATATTTAATTGAAATAAATCAGTGATAAAAAAAACTGCTTTTAAAAATTGATCAGCTTGCTACAAACATATGTCCGTATCCGTAACAGCCTGTGAATGTCCCACAGCTGGGCTGAGGAGAAGGTTTGGAGCTTATTCTACCACGCTGCTCCAATGTGGGTTGGTGGAATACACATGTGGCAGAATTTCAGTGAAATTAGACACATGCAGGTTTCCTCACGATGTTTTCCTTCACCGCAAACATATAGCGACATAACACCGCTAGTATTGACTTTTGATATGAAATAATGATATCGGTTCTACAAATAGATCGTATTTATGAATATATTAATATGATTCATACAAAATTGTCAATAAAATATTCATGGAATCAACATACTCGAGATACCTAAGATTTGCAATAAAGATTGTGTCACTCAAAATACACGAACCACGACTGTCGTGGTATTCTGTAAGAACTTCATTACTCACCCGTGAAATGTTGACAACCGACTTATGGTGATATACAATTTTGATGCGTGTGTTCTTGAAATGTTATGATTATTAAAGCCAATATTGCGTATCACTTTCCGACATTTCACGACCGTTTTCTGCTCTGTGTCTCTTCTACCATTTATTTCTTCTCGCTACGGAATGATACAGTACAATCAATGTTCGCCCGCATTTTAAGTAAGGGGGAGATGTTGGTATTGGTGTGGGAGGGGTTATTATAATAAAGTAGCCTGTGTTCTTCCTCGGGGTTCAAGCTTTATACCAAATTTCATCAAAATCGGTTCAGTGGTTTAGCCGTGAAAGCATAACAGACAGAGTTGCTTCCATCATTAAATTCTTGGGACTTTTGGCGTTTGATATAGGTTTTATTATATACAATTAAACCAGTATTTATCAGTCGGTTCTTAACGGTAGAATCTATTTTTCGAACTGCCTTTAATGAAAAAAGATTTTTATTTTTTTTATATACTATTAAATTACTCTCAAGTATAAAATTAAATGACACATCGTATCCTGTATGAATGGATGATATTTTTTTTTCACATTATCTGTGTAATGTCGGGGTAATTAGGAACAAACAAGACATCGTAATGTTGCCACATTCCTGAACGTAATGATCAATTCATATTCATCACCTAATGTAATTCATATGAGCTATAATTACGGGTAATGATTGAATTGTTATTGATAAAATTGAAAAAAAAACTCAAATATGTATTTTGATTAAGGTTTTCTTTAAAACAGGACACGGATTATGTTTATTTCTTTATAACGGATATATTAAATGCAGGGATTAATGTTTGATAAATAGAAAAATGTTAGATATGTCGAAAGATTGATGGCCGAGATGGCCCAGTGGTAAGACCGCGTGAATCTTAACCGATGATCGTGGTTTCAAACCCGGGCAAGCACCACTGAATTTTCATGTGCTTAATTTGTGATTATAATTCATCTCGTGCTTTACGGTGAAGGAAAACATCATGAGGAAACCTGCATGTGTCTAATTTCACTGAAATTCTGCCACATGTGTATTCCACCAACCCGCATTGGAGCAGCGTGGTGAAATAAGCTCCAAACCTTCCCCTCAAAAAGAGGAGAGGCGGCCTTTAGCCCAGCAGTGGGACATTCACAGGCTGTTACGGTACGGTACGGAAAGATTAATGCTTAAAAAGAGTGAGATGAGAAAAAAAACATTATGATCCCAACAAAAAAGTCCTTATAACATAATTATTAGTTCGTCGTGTGGTTTATATTTGAAAGAATTCGTCTTTCAAAATGGCGGTTAAAAACGACATAGAAGCCACTAACCTCCATTACTATGATATTTTATTTGTTTATTTACAAACTTTACACATTCTTATATTTGACGGGCCGGTTGGCGTGGTTGGTAGACTTGCCTTTCACGCTGAAAATTGGGTTCGATTCCCACCCAGGACAGACATATGTGTGCATTAACATGTCTGTTTGTTCTAAGTGTGAAGGCATCGATAGGCAGACGAGCATATGGGCCACCTGATTGTAAGTGGTCGCCAACGCCCATAGACATTGACACTGTAAGAAATGTTAACCATCGCTTACATCGCCAATACGCCACTAATTTTGGCAACTAGGATGTTATGTATCTTGTGCCTGTAAATTCACTGGCTCACTCACCCTTCAAACCGGAACACAACAATACCAAGCTGTTTTGCGGTACAATAAATATCTGATGAGTGCGTGGTACCTACCCAGACGAGCTTGCATAAAGCCCTACCACCAGTTACAAACGTCTTTGACTCTCATTTCCCAAATAAATGAAAATTCAAACAAATGGTAAAAATACTTAATTTATTTAAAAACACTTACCTTTCAAGGTTATTAAATTCAAATCATATTTTTAAAAAATATCAATAATAATACGTTGGTTATCATACATGATAAATAAATTTAATTGTGATTTAAATGATGAATATAATTTCATGTTTTATAATTAAAGTGTAATAACAGACTTTCTTCCCGTATTGTCTCAGTATCATTCTACATTCCGAACCGGTACAGCCTTAACCTTTTAAAAAGAATATATCAGAAGAATTCGTAAGTGGTATATATATGTACTAGCTAATTGCCCTGACTTCGCACAAGTAGATAAAAAGAAAAAAATATTTTGTAAAGGATTTGCGTAGTTCTAAGAGAGCGTCTTCGTCGGAGAAGGAGTAACTGTGACAAATTTCACGTCATTCGAGAGGGTAGTTTAGGAGATCTTTGAATGTATATTTATCTTTTCTTCGAGTTAAATATTCCCGAACGCACATGAGCGTACAACCTATATTTACAAAAGACAATGATCGAACTCTGAGGAAAAACATAACATCTCGGAATCATTAATTCGAGAGATCAGTTACTTCGTAATTGGTAAAAATACATTGAACTCCCAACAATATTCCGCTCAATATAATGTTCAAAGAATCTTTATTCTCAAAAAAGACGAACCTCACTTACATGAGAACAAAATGACATAGTTAAATAGAATAATGGTCGCCACTTAGGTACTCACCTAACGATCTCGTTAGCTGAGCACCTAAAAAGATACTTACTTGGTATCTACCAAGTAAGTATCTTATGTCATCAGTATTAATTTTCCAAAATGTAGCGTGAGCTACTTGGAACTCATTAATTGAGCTTACATTTTTTATAGTCGGTAGTAATTTGTTATAAAGTTATACTCCTTCGAACGTTTTATCTTTTCGTGCATACTTAGTTCCAATTTTCGGGAGAACTAGTAACTAGGTCGGCGGGCGCTACGCTTACTTACGTGCTTCAAAAAGGTCAAATTAGATTGGATATTAACGATAATCGCCTCAAAAATTTAAACATGTGCCGTTTTAGTAATGACACTATAAACCGTTTTTATTACGATTTATCTTCGTGTTTAACAAAAAAATTACGACATCTATTTCGAAGCTTATTTACTTAATAATAATGTATCTTAGTTCCGTTTGCTATTGTAACACTTGGATGTTGGAGTAGTGTGTAGAAACTTTTACTATACATAAATAATACGACTTCTTATTGCCCACTTGTGACAGGTTCCTTACTTACTGGTGGTTTTTTTTACCGGCGCCATTGCGATACTATGCCAGATTGCCAGATTGATTGTAGTTTTATTTGTATAATATAATTAAGTGAATAATTTACATTTTAAATTTTACTTGGTAATTGGGCTTCGTGCAAACCTGGTTGGGTAGCACACACCCATTATTTATTGTACCGCAAAACGGCAATACTTATAGTTAATATTGTTGCGTTCCAATTTGAATGATGGTTTTGACGTAAAACTCACCGTTTCTGAAATATTTGCAAAAATACGTTTTTCAAGATGGCGGCTAACGCTCGCGGGCTGGGATGACTACAACTCGGTTTTATACTTACGGGGTACACACTAACATAATCCAATCAAAAATATCGAGTAGTAGGATTTTATGCAGAGCGAACGCATTTTTGGTGCTAAAATTCCTGGACTAAGGAACGTATACTGCCACTAACATGAGGTACATAACATAAGGGAGATATAGATATAGATAGATAGAGGGACTGGCATAAGGGATGTAACGTCTTAGTTCCAATGGTTGATGACGAAATACCCTTTAAAAGATAAGGTTAATATTTCTTACAGTGCCAATGTCTGTGGATGGTGCATCAGGTGACACATTTAACAGGCTCTCTTAAATATAGATAATAAATAATTTAAGAAAAAAAATGCTTTAAAATATAAATTATGTATACATATATAAGTTAATAATAATTGTGGTGTGAATGTAATGAGATTGACAGAATTTCTTAATTATGTTTTTTTTTAATATGACATTGTATTATGCCAAATACGCACCGATTTCGACAATGTCATGTAGGTTGGAAAAATATAATATTTTTTTTCTTAATTGAAAAGTTTAATTAAGGACATATTCGACTACCCGTCTGCCAATCAATGTCAACCGGTAATCAATTATCACCAGTATTTTGGAACGTGTGTGTAATTGATAGCAGTGTTGCCAGCTTGATAATTTTACCACAAGTAGTGTTAATTATCAATGTTAATGAGTTTAAAAGTGTAAATACTCTATACTAAGTCCTTTTATAAAATATTAAATTGAAATTACGTTCTCATATTTTCATTGTTATTTCATATGTGTGTGTAAAATTCTGAACTATTCAGTAATCTAGAAGCTTCCATATCGACTAAATATATTTAAATTTTAATTTTAATTTAAAAATAATACATTACTATTACTTAAAGACAATTATGACACATATACATAATAAAAAAGAAAATATTGTATATTAGTTACGTTAAGGAAATAAAAAGAATTAAAATAATTAGAAAACATGATATATGACATGATAGATGTCTTATTTTTAGTCACAGCAATGTATTTAATAAACAAAGTTTAAAAGAATGAGAAAATATAACCGATGGCATATAAATTATATTATTATTTTTGACGTCACATATTAAATTCAAACGTTTTATTTTTGTAAATACCTATTGTCGTTTATGTTCAACTCAATACTAATATTTTAAATGTTTAGAGAAAAAAAAATATTTAAAAAAAGAATGTTTAAGCCTTCACACATCCTTTTACACGAATGAATTGTTTGTACTCTTATCGAAAATATATGTACAATAAAAATGTATGTATGTAGTAAACGCATGAATACAAGTCAAACTAGATTGAATTTTTCGCCTCATAAATAATTCGAGACGCGATCAATGTGTTTGTAAAAAAAACATTCCTTTCCTGTTCATTTCAACTTTAAAACATTACCCGTCGAAGATCATTGGACTTTAGAACTAGTGAATGCTACGCGTTAAAGTAACAGATAACTTAATTTTAAGGTTTTTTTTTCATTTAAGGTTTTCATCTCATTGCACATAGACAAGGGTTTATTATTATACAGCCGAACTTTTCGGTTTTTTATTTATTCAAATTCATTTAGAAATATTTTTGTTTTTGTCGTAGTGTTTGTTTTTGTGTTTGCACCGATTTCGTACGGGTATTCCAGATCCACTAGAAGGGAAATGCCGACTCTGAACTTTTAAGAGTACGTTGGAGAGAATGTGACTGGAGAAACACAGAAAAAGAATCTTTATATACTCAGAGATAAGGTTCAATCTGCATATTTATTATTCCCCAGAAAAAAGTAAATAAATTAATTATCTCTCGTTATTTATTATACGCTTGTGATCGAAATTAGCATAGCACCTTTTAATTATATACTTAAAATATAATACGACAATTTTCAAAATCGTCTCGTTCATTCATTGTTTAACACAAATAAATCTATACTATTTAAAATCTTAAGACTGGCTGGTTGTCAGTTAGGTGGTTATTATAATAAATATATATATAAACTATACAGAGTAAAAACATGTGACATTACTAATAATATAAACGCAAATTTTGTGCGCAATGTTTTTTTTTTTTTTATATTTGCCGGGTGGGCAAATGACTCTACTCCACCTGATGTTAAGTGGTAGTAGAGTCCAAACGCGAGGACGGCCAGTACAGTCTGGAAGAAGATTCTGCACTAGCCGCCCTCGCCTTGCCGGCCCGCAAGATGCCTCTTCACGCCTCGTAAAGAGACGTGAAGCGAGCGACGTATTGCCACGATAGGGATGGGCAAAGTGTGGAGGCGTGTTTCCCCCGGCATTGGTTCAGCCGTCGTCTCCACTGGACCAACACCCATCGCGGCAATGCTCGCTCGGGCACTGGCTGTACGCTGGCTGACCTCGAAACGCGGCTGCAAGCCACTTCACGAGATTTTCACCATGCGTACGGTGGTAACAAGCCAGGCGGATGTTTATCATCCTACCACCAGATGATATCCCTTAGTCGCCTCTTACGACACCCATGGGAAAGGGGCAGTGAAATGTATTCTTTCTCCGTCACTGCACGGATAACTCTCACGTGTTCGGACGCTGTATCTCACGTGTTCGGACGCTCGAAATCTTACGCTTCCTCGTCTAACGCTCGAAGTCTCAGCCCGTACCGTGTATCGAGCGCTAATATCGTTACACGACAATTACTAAATTGCCGCTATCCTAAAATTATGGCTTCAATCGTCGAATAGGTTACTTATGCCTTATAAATGTAACAGTTAACATACTTCGACTGCTCTGACTGACTGATTAGTGTAATTGTTAGCTATAAAGTCGTATTTTCAGTCGAGAACTAAGAGAGTATTTCAACTGGTGGTAGGGCTTTGTGCAGTCTCGTCCAGTTGAGTACCACCCACTCATCAGATATTCTGCCGCTAAGCAGCAATACTTAGGATTGTCGTGTGCCAGTTTGAAGGGTGAGCGAGCCAGTGTAACTACAGGCACAAAGGACATAACATCTCAGTTCTCAAGATTGGTGGCGCATTGGCGATGTAGGGGACCACTTACCATCAAGTTTCCTTTTTGCTCATCCACCTGCCGATAACATAAAAAGAACGAATGGTTTTCATGACTTCCGGTCGGAAGATATTAATTTTTATCATCAAAGTATATAAAATGAAAAATTAGTACAAAAAAAAATGATTTGAAATCTGTAACCTTAGATTTAGGTTAGATAAAAAGCAAAGATCGTTCAAACCCCAGGTCGGGTCAATGAGTTATTGGGTTTTCTGTCCAGACATTCTCAGTAGCCTGGAGACTGTAAGTTGGCAGTGTTGACATTCTGCCCCAGAAAGGTGTAAAGCCGTTGGTCCTGAGAACTCGTTCCGGTTACTTCGGATTTGCCGTCCCATTGGATTGAATTGTGTTTGCGCGCACACTCGTGCACAATAATATCCATGTTTACCATTAAACCCACCATTGCCAGTGTAAATAATTTACAAATCCCATCTCGCATACCTTGATAATATATAATAGTAGGCAGAACAAAATGGGGGTAACGCTTTGTTCAGTCTTATATGCAGCAAAACCAACAATACTATTTATTTGGATTTATTTGGGTTTATTATTTGAATACGATTTATTATTTGGATGTATTTGGATCTCCATCAGTTGTACATAACACACATTCCAAACACTTTTACATTAACCTGAAACTAACTACGCACAACCGATTACAGAAGAACACACCATTTACAAACACAATTAATAAATATACAAATAAAAAATAAAATAAAAACATGTATTATTGTGATCTGGTTATAACTACAAGTACAATGTAAGGAGATTATATATTAGATTTATTTATGGGTTTAGTGTAAATTTATAATTTATCGAAGCGATTCTGACGCAAACGAATACTTTGATCGATTTAATGAGGGGTTTTTTTTCTTAACTGGCAACACTGCCCGTTTACTAACGCGGTTATTAAATCGTGGTAAACGTAACAAGAACGTATCGTTTTCAGTAACAATATATGTTGGTCAAGAATTATATGAGGAATGGAACGTAGGTTTGACCTTAACCAAATTTATCTACCACTTTCCGACCGCGTGTGTCAGTATTAGATGACATTTGATTTTGTCGGTTTATATTGATTTAATTATCTGTATTGATAATTAGTAAATAGAGTATAAAATACGTTTTTTTTTTACTCTACATGCTCCTACTGGTTTCCTCCTAATTATTATTTTAAGTCCTAATTAATGTCCTTCCTCGGGATCAAGCTTGCTACATACTAAATTTCATCAAAATCGGTTCAGCGGTTTAGCCGTGAAAGCGTAACAGACACACAGAGTTACTTTCGCATTTATAATATAATATTAGTATTTTTCTGTTCTTAGGGGGTTTCTCGGGGTATAGAGAAAATAATAATACACGGTTTTTTATCACGAATTGAGGACTGAGCTATAGAGCTCGTAGTCCACTCAGCCAGTCAGAAAAGTATCAGACGCAATAGGCACCTCTTCGGAAAAGAAATCTCTTCTCTCATTATTCTCATATTTCTCTTCAGAAATAGACACCTCTTCGGACCTACCAATGATATCCTCGGAGGTGACTGACCTACAAACCACTTTTAAAACTAAGCAGTTTTATGTATAAAGAATATAGTGGTACATTAAAGTCGACATCAGTACAACTACCTGTAAACACTCTAAACTCACCATAGAAAACGGTCGTTAAATATCAGAAGGTGATATGCGACATTGACCATTATAATCATAACATTACATAGAATACACGCATCAAAATAGTATATCACTATAAGTCGGTTGTCAACATTTCACGGGTGTATAATGAAGTTAGTAGCAATGTAGGATAAAGTTTATAGGCACAATTGTAGATAAGTACAATTTTAGAGGAATATGTAGCTGAAGAATTTAAACGCGCTAATCGCAAGATCTAACATAGCGATTCACAAAAAAAAATCCTATATATTATATATATATTGAAAGATGTTATATACTATATAACATCACGTTACGTTGCAGACACATATGAGTGGTACCGCGCGAAAGTGCTAGTTAATAAAAAACATGTCTATGATTCATAATAAGTAATAACAAATGATTGCATAATAAATATTAATTACTATAATTGTTTAATAGCTTATATTTAAATTAATCTGTTGGTATTTTATTTTTAAAGAGTTACGGAAAGCAATTGGATGCGGGCAGCGCAAGACCGGCCAACATGGAAATCTTTGAGGGACGCCCTTGTCCAGCAGTGGACGTCTTTCGACTGACATGATGATGATGATGATTTTATTAGTCTTGCAACTGATTTTTAATCCAATTCTATCGTTCTATCAGCTTACTTAAAGGTATATACTAAATATAATTCAATAAAAATCGCGTACAAACCTATTGGGGGTAAAGAGAGCATAGTCTTTTTCAAGGTGGCTTAGAATATTGTTCCTTCAAACGAGGCGTGAAGAGCTTCTTGAAATCTTGCGGGCCGGCAAGGTGAAGATGGCTAGTGCAGAACATTCTTTTCGTCTGTACTTGCTGTCGTCGCGTTTGGACTCTAATACCACTTACCATCAGGGGAAGTAGTCATTTGCCCTCCCGGCAAATATAAAAAAAATACAATGGTGTAAGGTTCCTTCAGAAAAAGTGATTATGAACAACAGTTATATAAAAATTATAAATTAGCAGCAGCAATGTGAGACAGAGATATTGATCGTTCTTTTTAATGCGATAGACGAGACAAGAGAACGACAATCAAAGTCGTTTTCGTCTAATTTTTTGATATAATGGTTTTTTTAATGCCTAATTAATAATTTGGTATTAAAAAAACTATTGCCTTAGAAAGTAAAGCTGTCGGATTAGTTCAACTAATCATCAATCAATTCGACCTCGGTTAAACAATTAGGATTCCGGTTAAATGATGGGTCATTTGAACCAGAAACCATGCGCCGACGCAGTCCACTCCGACAAGACACTTATACTTACAATATGACAAACTAATATTAAAAAAGACCAAATCTAATACATCTGTATGTTACATTTTCTATAAGCCGCTGAACCGATTTTGATAACATTGATTTTATTGAAAAAACATAGGATATGTTAATGATAATAATAATTTCTTTCAAATATTAAAATATCTAGAAACATCTATTAAGTATTAGTATGTAATATGATACATAAAATTACACATTTATGTAAGAAATTTACGATTGAATTTAAATTCAAAGAATGTTTTAATATTTTATGCGTGGGCGGTACATACATAGTACATACTCGTACCATATACATACATAACCGTTCTTAACACTAACTACAAAGAAAATAAACCAATTAAATTTATTTATTATTAATAATTACTTACGACCTCATTTATAAATGTTACTTAGCTGCTGTTTAGTTAAACAATGCTTTCACTCTTTCTCTCATTATTGATTTGACAATCGAAAGAAGAAGATGGCATTTTTCTAATCATCCGCGACACAATATTTATAAGCAAGGTTATTCTAAAATACATTTCATAACGTACTGTGTGACTCGCCTTTGCTATATGCATTTATAAATAAAAAAAAGCTGCTAGCAACAATGTGTATTAAAAAAAATCAAATAATTAAACATAATTATATTAAAAATAACATAATCTAGGTATTAATAAAATAGCATTAACATATTATATTACTAGCGACAAAGGAGCAAAGAGGAACAATAATAAAACGATTAACGAATTAAAAAATAATACAAAAATTAATACAGCTAAATATCGTAAATTTCTCTGACATCACACTAAACTAAATAATCAGCCTTTGATGCAATAACAAAACAAATAATATATACTACACTGTGTTTTTTAGAAAGTAATAACAATAAAAAAAAAAAACAAAAGTTTAAAAATCTGACAGTTCTATTTTTTTTTTTAATGTGTCATTAGTAAGTCACAATTAAATATTTAACACTCTATAATACAAATTGATAAGGGTTTTTTATATTAATAAAATTCACATACGCTCATGATGTACAAATCGAAAAAAATGTATACACTTATTAAGGAAGACGAGAATGCGACTCGCCAGTTAGTATAAATTGGATCTACGCCAGCGAAATTGTATCAGTCTCACTGTTTAGTCGAGAGGATAAACAACCATGTACGCTAAACTGGTGAGATATATTATTTAATTAATTATATTATTATTAATTTAACCAATAATATATATTTGAACGGGTATCTATTGCGATTTATTAAAAATTCGATGATTTGTTTTTCATTACGACGCGCGCACTGTGTAATGTGTAAAAGTGCTTTTTATTTTTTTTGTAGCTAAAAATATTCTATTTTATTCTTTATTTTGTCTCACTGTTTATAATGACTATAATTAATTTTATATGGTAAATTTTATTATTTCCAAATTTAAGTGTTTTTTTAAACTATAACACGGGAAATTTCATAAGTGTGGCAACTTTTTATGCCATATATTATACATTATTTCTAATCGAAGATATTTTTAAATTTAAAAATTGGAATATTCGTGAGCTAAATTATTGAGATATATTTAATTTGAATAGAGCTGTAGAACCTCTTTTGATTTCATGATGTTCAAAATTGTAGCTTTCCAACACACAAATTTAAGTAGTTACTAGACTAATTGTATTCAATGACAAACGGACTTGAAACTACATTTGAATAATATATGCTGTAATCACATAATTGCTCGGAGACACAATTTAATCGCAGCCTACATAAATTAATAATGAATAATACATTCAATAGTTATCAGTAAAATATACGCAAAATAATGTCTATTTCTAGGCCAATATTTAGATAAATTTCACGCAAAATTTGGATTTCATATATGACTGAAAGATTCGTTCATTTGTTTCTACTATCATTTCAATTTTTTTATAACTTATAAAATCGTTTGCTAATCAGAGGCAAAGATTAAAAATATAATTCATGTCATAACGCTATACGCTGTTATTAATGTAAACAAAATAAAAACAGCTTATATATCTTCTTATATCACGCACAGTCGTCACATCGATATTTAAAAAAATATAAGTCTGAGCTACATTCAAATGTCGAACATCGAAAACATATATTTCAAAGATTTAATTCCGTGTCATACAGCCGTTTCATTGACCTGTGAATGCGAATAAAAAAAATTACGCCAATGATTTGCAGTAAAAGTTATGCACTATTTAATTTGACAATGTAATCTACGATTTACAGTAATAAATACTTTTTGCTTAATTACTTATTGCTTCGTAGTTGCCAAAATATCCGCATCACGCAATTATGCTATAGTTTCATTGCGCGTATATTTCAATTAAATATATATTTATATAAAAAAATATTGCTAGAAATAGTTTTGTAAAATATTTAATTATTGCAAATTTAATATAACACAAACCACAAATATTTTTAATTCTTTCATTTATTGTTTCATCGTAGTGGCGAATTAAAATAAGTCTGTCTTATTTTAAATTTTCATGTCAATTCGAATAAATATCTCTTTTTTTATAATAAATAATAAAGGCTTAAGATCAAATGATAATATAGTTATTTTATAAATATAGTTAGTCAAGAATGTAGATATATATGTATGTATGATAATCTAAATTGTTTACATGTAGTAAATTATTAATCAGCCAAAACTGTTGAATGTTGCGTGGGCGAGACAATGACACGGTATTCGGTTAGATTGATTGTTTAGTTCAATTTACATAAGATACATTTGTTGATAATTCAAATTCTAATATTTGAACGCATACAACAACGCTTATAAATTAAAATAGCAGATATAAATATTAACGTTTATTGTAAGCATTTCTTGTACATATTATAAAACAAGAGTGTAGTACAGCCCTTACTTTTAAAATTAAGAATGTATCGTAAAAACAAACAACTAATGTATTTTTTTTATAATTTTAATGCTGCCAGCATTTTTTTAATAACTGTTTGGCGAAGAAACAAAGTTTTGCATAAAATTTATTGAGATTATTGCTTATTTGTTTTTAAATTAATTAATTGATAATTTTAAAAAAATCCAATAATTGATTCTATTGTAAATAATTTTAAAATTAAGTAGACTATGAAGTTCCTGTAACTAATTACCAATATACCCCACAGTTCATCGTTTGCGCCCTTGCCGTGGTAGCGCTCGCCCGCGAGTACCCGGCCGGCCTCCACCCTGCAGTATGCCCCAACTACCCCTACTGCGACACCAACGCCTTCGCCAGGTTTACCCCGGACGGCATGCCGATACCTGAATGGGTCTACAATCCATCCATCCTCCCTGTAGCCCCCGCTGAGTGAGTATAAAAATATATGTTCATTTTTTAAAGCAAAAATTAAAGAAAACTGTAATTTAATGGTTAATAAGAATTATCGATTACAGCCTTAGACACGATTTAAAATAAATATATAAGACTTTAGAAACCTAGCAATATAATATCTTAATTTATTTTAAATGTCTAATTTTAATTTTCTTCCAGCCCCAACGCCAACGTTGCCCCTAAATACCCAGCCAACTTCAACGCTGCCAGTTGCCCCAACTACCCCTACTGCTGGTGAACAGTTTAGATACAACGGCCTGCCTTCCGGACGGACTCACATGTTAATTCCAGATATTTCTACGAAACGTCACTTTGACATTTAATTTTTTTTTTCTCAATCGATCCAGCCCAATTTCAATGGTTCAAAACGTTTCGTAAAACATCTGCGCGTATTAGCAATGTACTGCCATATTTTTACTATACCTAATTAAAATTGTAAATACATCTTGACTGATTATTTGCTCGGCATTTGGTATTTTTTTTGTAAAAAAAATTGTAAAAATTGTAAATAAATATGGTAAAAACATTTTCTATTTTTTACTTTTTTACTCTGTAAAAATATATTGTATTTTTGCGTCTATATTTTTGACGTCTACAAACGTCTTTTGTCTACATTCACAAGATAACACCAACATTTGAACAAAATATACAGCCTAAAAAAAAGTTTAGAAGTCAGTATTCAAAAACAAAAATTACTGTTTATAATTTATTGATATTTATTTTATCATAATAAAACTATTTAGTGCAGAATAACAACTAATTTAACCATTACTACAATAAATATAGTAGTACACCTCTTACAATGTAAACTAACATAAATAAACAGCAGTTATTTATTCTTCGACATTGCATTGTATTAAAATATGTCAGCCATTTTGGTAATGCAAGGACGCGCATCCGAACAAGTTTCCCGCGCTGTCAAAAGTTGCTTAATTATGACGAGTAATGAATATAAATCATTGATTACACTTTTACTTGTTTATTTATTGATTCGGAGATAATTGACCATAAAATACACAATTCTTTTGCATTTTTAGCTTACTTTTACTAACTAGTGGTACGCACCCGCAACAAGCGACTGTGTTATACTACTTTGTTAGGTTTTTTTATGTTATCTTATAACAATATTCATATTAAAAAACAACGCCAATTACAAAATAAATAATCTATAATAATATCTTAATTGCCTTAAACGTTTAACAATTAAATCCGACGAATACTACACTGTTACATGATATATTGAGCGCATATTTTATATTGACTTAAAAAATCTTGCAGAAATGATGACTAACATCGAATGGTTTACAAATGAATGCCAACAGAAGGTACTAATTGGGTTCTTGTAATCATTTACAAACAACATCATAGTTTTCATTACAGATATATATGTAAGCTAATTGAATGGGAATAACAACCGGGATACGGGTACAGACGTGGGTAGTCTGTACTCTATAAGAGTTACGTCAGAGCAGTACATCGTTTCTATATTTAAAAAAAAACCTACAGATGTTTATGATTTTACGAATTAAATTTAAACATTATGTTATAGACAAAATAATATATAAAGGTTCTACCACACTGTTAAACTCGCCTTTCATTTATTATTTGAATGTCACTCGGTATTTATGGATGATTACTTCCAACACATAAAATTGTTACAAAGATTGTAATTTTTAGTTTAAAATTTTTATTTGGTATATTCAATTACTTCAAACCTATTCATATATTTAAGCCTGGAACTAAAACTTTTAAATCAATGTAAAAATATAATTAATTGGGTAACTGTAGTCATTGGACCAATAAATAACTAAGTTATATATATGTGATAAAATATTTAAATAAAGACTGACTAAAAATATATATATTAATGTATTGTCTAAACAAAAGTGAGTATTAAAAAAAACGGAGAATAAAATCTAATGTAACTAATATCTTAATGTTTTATAACAAATCAACATCTTTATAAACAATAATAATTTAATAAAACATTATTTCAAATAGTTTTTACAAAACATTATTATGACAAATATAAAAAAAAAAATATTTTTTTTTGTTTGAAGCTTTTAACAGTATTTTATTTATATTTTTCTCACAATTAAATATTAAGTTGATTTTTAAACCGATAATTGACTTTCTGTTCAAGAAGACACATGCAAATATTTTTATGAACAATTATTAAGAAAAAATAATATCTCTGCAATGCGAGGACGAGTATCCGAGCACAATTTTCCCGCCTTGTTTTGACAGTGACTTAATTACGGCGGAAGGGTAAATTGACGGGCAGCGTAATCTATATTTGGTCGGTAATTATAATTAAAATAAATACAAGTATTTATAATGATTGATACATGTCGTTTCGATCTTTAATTACAGTTTTTCATCCGTACATCGCTTTTTAGGTCTTAATAAATATCAAAAGTGAATGAGGAAATCTTACAGCTTTATATAATTGCAGTGCAAACTCATAAATTTTTTTTAAAATAACAGTTCTGTTAAAATGGAATAAAATGAAATATTCGTGTCCCTACAATGTAATTATACCAGAAGCCGCTTTTAATCATATTTCTACAATTACCATGTCGAATAAACCCTTTTTACCCGCTCAATGTTGCCAGCTCGAGCCCTTAAAATTACTAGCTACAGTCATTTTAAGGGTAAAACATGGTAATAATTATTTATATTATTAAAATAAATTTATAACTTTCATTCATTATTATTTGTTAATGTTTACGTAGAGTTAAAACTTACTTACCTTCAAGCTGGATTTAATATACAAATTTAATTAATTTTATTTGATTAGTAAATAATGATCTAACTCACGATTTCTCCATTTCTTGCCGGTTCTTATCGGTAGAATTTACATTTTAAACCTTTTTTACCTTTACCATCAATTCAATCTTGTAAAATTACGATTCAAAAGTTATAACCGTAACCGTAACAGCCTGTGAATGTCCCACTGCTGGGCTAAAGGCCTCCTCACCTCTTTTTGACGAGTAGGTTTGGAGCTTATTCCATCACGCTGCTCCAATGCGGGTTGGTGGAAAAGTTATAAAAGTATAATTTAATAAAATATATTTTTATATATTTAAACAATTCTGCTATAAACTTAATCAATACGTGGTGTTGCATAATTAAATAGTTTTTATTTACATATCACTATTTAAAATATATACTAATTAATTATTCTATCCATCTACAGTTGATTTAGCTCGTTTAAGGGTATAAAATCGTGTTAACTGAGTTTTATCTTTAAACTTATAACAGAAATGGATATCTTCTTTCCTGTGTAACACATACACCATATATATAAGATGTTATTAACATCCGATACATTAATTTGAATAAACCCTGAAACTTTAACAGCTCATGTAAATCGCAACTTTTAATTAGCTTGCGAAATAATCCTTGGAAAATCACGTGACAAGCTCATTCATACCAGCTGCCCGTCCCGGCTTTTTTTTTAAATAGGGTACGGGCAAACGGGCCTGGCCATCCCTTATATCGCCAATATGAAACCAACCTTAGGAACCAAGATGTCACATCCCTTGTGTGTCTTACACTGGCTCACTCACCCTTCAAATCGGTAGAATGGCAACGCAATGAGGACGCTTGAACCATTTTTATTTATATAGATAAAATTTTATAATGATTGGTTTAATTGAAGCCGAGATGGCCCAGTGGTAAGAACGCGTGAATCTTAAGCGATTATCGTGGGTTCAAACCCGGGCAAGCACCACTGAATTTTCATGTGCTTAATTTGTGATTATAATTCATCTCGTGCTTTACGGTGAAGGAAAACATCGCGAGGAAACCTGCTTGTGTCTAATTTCACTTAAATTCTGCCACATGTGTATTCCACCAACCCGCAGTGGAGCAGCGTGGTGGAATAAGCTCCAAACCTTCGCCTCAAAAAGGGAGAGGAGGCCTTTAGGCCAGCAGTGGGATTCCCAGGCTGGTACGGTACGGTTTGATTTAATTCAGTTTATATATATAATAGTTATATATGTTTTTAGAACATTTAAATGAAAGATTGCTTTAATTTTTTTTTTTAACCTAACTTTAAAGTATCTTTAATAAAATATTTGCGTCCTCGCTTATATTATGTTGTAATGTATTCCCAAAAAATATGATTGCAATATATATAATTTCCTGTTTGTTTTTTTATCTAGTTTTTGTTACTTGTGTATTTGTCAGGCATTTGATAATCATACCTAAGGGTGAGTCAGACCAATCAAATCGAGATCGATAAAATCAATCAATGGTAGACCATAAATAAAATCAATCAATGGTAGACCATTGATTGATTTTATGGTGAATTTTATGGTGATGAATGGTATACCTTTGTTGTCGAAGGCCCTAGATCCCGCGGCAGGCCCAAGAAGCGCTGGCTCGATGTTGTGAGGGACGATATGAGAGAGCACGATCTCACTAAAGACGACGCTTTCGATCGGGCAAAGTGGAGGCAAAGATGTAGGAAAGCGGACCCTGGCACTTCTAGGCCGGGAAAACGCTAGGAAGAAGAAGAAGAAGAATGGTCTACCATTGATTGATTTTATCGGCTGTCGACTGTTCTAACAGTCGACGGCGATCATCATCCTAAAATATATAATGTACTAAAACATTATATTTAAAGAAATACTGACGAAGAAGCGCATGGAGATGCATCGTAGATTATCATCGACGTGTTATCGACCAGTCTCTGTATATCAGCCAAAGATACCAGACTTATATAAGTAAACCAAAATTTAGGCTAAAAAATTCAAAACTCAAAAACGTTTTGTTTGTTAAAGGATATTATAAAAGTAATGTCTTCATAGATGGCAACACATTTTGGACTAAACACGCCTCTAGACTGTTTTTAATAGAAATATGAATATTAGCCATGTAACGCTAATTGTTGAAAAGAAATGAAAAATCTCGTTGATTTTCTGTTGTCGGTTCTCAGGTCTGAGGTGTTTCTTTCCGAACCGGTAGTGTAATTTTTTATTGTATAGGTAGGAGGTCGAGCATATGGGCCACCGGTAAGTGGTCACCAACGCCCATATATTTTGGCCTTGTATGAAATGTTTACCATCGCTTACATCGCCAATCCGCCACCAACTTTGGGAACTAAGATGTTATGCCCCTTGTGCCTGTAATTACACTGGCTCACTCACCCTTCAAACCGGAACACAACAATACTAAGTACTGCTGTTTTGCGGTAGAATATCTGATGAGTGGGTGGTACCTACCCAGACGAGCTTGCGCAAAATTTGTAATAGTTTTTAAACGACTCTTAAATAATATAATTTGACATATGATAAACAATCTATGAGGAGATTTATATATATAAACATACATACCTAATTATAACATTATATTTTGTTAATTAATACTTACTTATATTTATCTTTAATAATAATAATCATTCACCACCACCTGTCAAAACTGGTAGAACTTTAATAAATATATAAGCGTTGTGTTTTGGATTTGACTTAAAATGTATGTCGATCAATGTCATAGATCGATTATCGACCGAGCGGTGCTGTAACACCTCAAATACATGTGACATTTAAGATGCCAGAATTATAAGAAGCATAACTAGAGGATAAACACACTTTTTGCTATAAAACCTTTTATTTAATTAAAGTATTATCACATTTTTATGTTGGTATCGTCAACTAATTACTATCTATCGTAAGCAAAGATCTATTGCTTAAAATAATTCCAAGTTCACATTAAGTTGTTCAGTTCAATTAGTGATGCAAATTAGAGGAAGCGAAGTTGTTTTTATGGTCAGCCGGTATTTGGTTTTGCGATAAGTCGCATTACTGTCAAATATTTTTATTATAAGACCATAAGTAAACATTATGATTAATCCAATATAATCTGTGGCCTATTGGGACAATTGACATCCAATGCAGTATAGTTTTTTTTTTTTGAATACTTCTGTCCTATTACCAAAGCGAAGGCTTAATGCAAAGCATCGTCTTCTATTTTTTATTTATTTTTTTCTATTTTTTTCAATATCGGGCAATCGTTTTCTTTACTTTTGTCGTTTGTCATAAGAAATGGCAATTTTATGAAACTAATAATTAGTTTATGACCCAAAACTTTCATTAAGATTAGTATTCGGTCATTAGAAAAAGTAAATGTCAAGAAATATGTTTCTTTTTTATAGATTAGGAAGGCGGACGAGCATATGGGCCACCTGATGGTAAATGGTCACCAACGCCCTTAGACATTGGCATTGTAGGAAATGTTAACCATCACCAATGCGCCACCAACTTTGGGAATTAAGGTGTTATACCCTGGTGTCTGTAATTACACTGGCTCACTCACCCTTCAAACCGAAACACAACAATACCAAGTACTGCTGTTTTGCGAAAGAATATCTGATGAGTGGGTGGTACCTACCCAGACGAGCTTGCACAAAGCTCTATCACTACAGTAGTATATGTTATCACAAGACCGTTTCTTACTTTGGAAGAATTTAGAGTATAGAAGTTATTCAGTAGTTTATATATCGTTGACGTAAATGGTGTTGTAATCGCACAAAGCTCGACGCATTCAAAACCAAATTTACCATCACACACTATGTTTACTTAGTATTTATTCAGCAGTACATCGATCGATCTGATCAGGGGAGACCTTTGACAGAGGTCATGAAGTTATAGCAGGTATGAATAAAACTCATACTACCATTAGAAGAAGTTTAAAAATGCAGAAATTTGACAATTGCTCTTTTATAACGCGTGCACTCCAAAGACACTCCAGCCCTCGACAAGTCGTATTGACTTCGATGCAACGTGTTTGTCTCACCAGGGAACGCATTAGAATAGCACACGAATGGGCACCACGATTTGTTAATTTTTGTAATTGTGCCTGTAATGGAAGCAGATGGAGAGTCATTCACGGCACCAGAAGGAGCCAGACTACACCCGTCTCTTTTAAGGTACTGCCAAAACCTATCGAATTAACATTACTCTAAAATCATTATTAGTAATTTACCTACCTGATTAACCAATAATTAATGAATAATTAATAATATAACACGTCTTTCTCCCAAAATTTAAGGATCTGATTTTTTTTTTGTACGCGGGCGCTAAATCTTAATATACAAATATATTGACATAACATTTATTTTACAATAACGATATAAGCGTACTATGACATATACAGCATGCATATACCTATGCATATACAATATGTCCGTAATCCGTCTTTAAACTAATAATCATAATATGAAAAACAAACAGACAAAACAGGTCTACGTTATTAGTATGAAAATTAAGTAATGAATAAATGTATTTACAAAGTAGACATATCTAATAAATAAATAGGAAGTCTTGAAACACGAAACCTTACAAAATGGTCGTAGAATACTAATAACAACCTTCATTACTAACATAATTAATAAAAAATTATGATTGCTCATTCATTAAATACTGTAAGTTATTGAATTTGATTTTAAAATAAGTTAGGCAGAATATTTTAGCCCAAAATAAAACGTACTGGCCATTTAAAAAAAAAAACATAAAATGACATAAGACATAAAATGTCATGTTATTAAAAAAATTAAAGGTAAATTTGCAAGTAATTGAAAAAAAAACATTATAACAAATACCAGACCAACGCAATAAACATTGAAATAAACAGCTTACATGTACAAATATAATTTTATTAACGACAATTATGTTACGCTAGATTTATTTACGGCTCAATATATTATTTCTTATTCAAGGAGAATGACCACTTCAAAATCGGTCTAAGAATTTTTACTGCGATCATTTTTATAAGGTTCGACATGACCATGAAGGTTTGCTATCGGAGTTTATCAGAGTAATCGATATTCATTATCGTAAATAAAAAAACAATAAACGATTTATCAGATCCAAATGACTGCCTCGTTGATCTAGTGGCTAGGTTTAAGTCCGCATATCCCGAAGTCCTGGTTTCCAATCCCAGTTTGGGCGGATTGTTAGTTATTGGGTTCTTCTGTTGAAGATTTTCAGTACTCTAGAAGATAGAAGTGTACACTCCCGTGCATAGGGAAGCATGTTAGCAAGTCCTGCGCCTGAACTCTTTCGTCGGATTGCCGTCCCATCGGATTATGAGAGTGAAGGAATAGAGAGTGCACCTGTGTTTGCGCACAAACTTGTGCACTATAATATCTCCTGCGCATTTGGCTAATCTCTTAACACTGGCAGCCGTGGTCGATATCGTTGAGGAGGAGATCGTCATCAGATCCGATTCTCCGATATATAAATAATACAACATAATATATAATTTTTAATGTATATTATGTATATATATGATATAAACGAACGGTATTTATAGTTAGACGAGCCGGTTGGCGTGGTTGGTAGATACTTGCCTTTAACACCTAAAGTTGTGGGTTCGATTCCCACCCAGGACAGACATTTTGTGTGCATGAACATGTCTGTCCTGAGTCTGGGTTACTACATCAGTTGTCTGGTTTCCATAGTACACGCTCTGCTTAATTTGCGATCAGATGGCCGTGTGTAAATAATGTCCCAGGATATTATTTGCTTATTTATTTATAATTCATATAAGTACATTGAAATTAATCGTAGGTATATATATATTATAGATAACAACAACAGCACCGTATACTTTGATTTACATCTGCTTGTTATTTTTAATTCTTTTTTTTTAATATCGTATTTCTTCATACCCAACGACGAAGCGATTTAGATCAAGACGATAATTTAAAAACTTTAAATAAATATTTTCGATATAAATTCGAAGCAACATAATATATACAGCTTTAAAAAAAAATGTCAATACGTTTAGTCTATGTACAATTAATTACTTAAATAAGTATATATTACAATTACCATTTTATTTCGCATTTTAATTTTATTAGCAAGGACGTTGCATTAAAAGCTAGAGCATTTTTTTAAACACATATGATTTGGACACTTGGAGCATTAGCTGAATATTTGTCAGCCTAAGGCTTAACTATTTGACACTAAAAAAAATTAATTCCAGATAGGCATTGGTAAAAAAAAAAAAATAAAGTGCATTGTAGCCAGTTTCAAAAGTAAAAAAATTGTATAATTTCAAGCCAAGGATATATTTTTTAAAAAATATGAATTATACGTTGAATTTATTTTATTAATATAAATTTGTGTTGCAATTTAAAAAAAACATCCCAACGAATAAATACAAATCGTTACATGACGTAAGTATCCCATATTTTAAATTACTTTCATTATTTATATATTTGTGAGTTCGTACTTCGGAAACTGTATTTATGATTACACGACCCGCCATTAAATGTTAACAAGGATTCATGGCGGCGTTGCTCGTTAATGTTTATGTGTTATTTTATTTGTTTATATTAATTTAATAAACATTTTGTAATTTTATTATAGATAAACTCATAAACCAAAAAATAATACTGGCTGTTAAAAATTTGGCATTAAATAAAATATATATTTTTGAAACTTATAAATGCCTTTAAATACAAATGAAAGAATGAAAAAAAAAGAATTGATTTTGCCGCGTAATTTAAATTTCATTGTGGTCTTTAATTTAGTATACTATCTTTCCTTATGTAAAATATAAAATAATATATAGTAACAATACTTTAAACTCTTAATCTGGTAAACAAACCCACACAATGTTATAAAATTTTACTAAGTAAAAAGACTTCAATAATTTTTAGGCGGGAAATGTCAACTGTCAAGATCCATTTTGCAATTTAAAAAAAGAACGAGATTCAGAGCGACGCATTGTTTTTGTGCAATTTATCCAATTAAGTCGACGTATATACTTTTGTACGGAATACATTGAGATTTAACGATACAGTAATGCTAAATAAATTGTTCTTTTTGTTTTATTGAACCTTTATTAATAAACATTGGTATTTCTTATTAACCTACCCAATTATTTCCAAATAAATAATCCAACTCAAAAAAAAAACTCAAAATATAAGGTGAATATACAAGGTTATCACAAAATCAATAACAAAATAACTACAAAAAAATAGTTGACATAACCTTGTAACAATGACATAAAAAAAACTGTTTTAATATAATTAAAATAATCATTTGTGCAAAGTTATGAATTTATTTGTTAGTCAATATAATGATTTACGGCCTTACTTAAAAGCGTAGTTGTATTTAAATCTATTTTAATATAAATGAAAGGCTTGAACGCCGTCCGTCACATTTAGGATTTGTTTTACATATCTTCCCTCTCTCTTTCACCGTCTTGACATTTCGCTCTAACAGCTGAATGTTTTCTTCCTCGTCCAGAAGCTTCGAGAAGACAGTCATAATGTCACTCGGTAGCATGTTGGATTCATCAGCTAATCTGTCAAGTTTGACAGCAATGGCGGCACGAGACTGTGACGTCAGCTACAAGTTGTAAACAAAATCTTATAAACTATTATTAGCAATATGAGTATCACTTTGTTTTGTATTTTTTATTACACTCGATTCGATTTTAGTTAATCAAGGCTTGTTAATTGTTTTGTTAATACTCAAACTTTAAAACCAATTTCATTAACTAACTCTGAGAACTCATTGAAATCTATAATAAAGCCTTAGGCCTAAAGCCTTAGCTGTTAAATATCCCTGAGTGTTCCAGAAAGGTACATAAATATGTTAGTACACAAATATCAATGATATGATCGACTAATTGTTTATTTATTGTCTATAAACAATTGCTTGGTACTAAAGTACGGTAACGCCATCTATGTTTTCTTTACCAGTCAACCTTTATAGTAAACATTTATTATTTACGATGGTGACAAATGCAAATATGTAACTTAATAAATATATACCATAATAGAGACCGCATCATGAAGAGGCTGAACCGAACACCATCTAGAATCTAGAACGACTCACATCTAGAACGAATCACAAGAAGATAAAAAAATGTAATGCAAAAATTTTGATTGTGATTGTGTCTGGAAATGAAAACATACAAGCACATAAAATACCAAACTATAAACCGATATGAAGATATAACAAAGAAACAATACAGGTCTCTGGAGACCACAAGCCGACATAATAAAAAAAAAACAGATAATAAAAAAATTAAAACCTTAGCCTAGCAGTGGGACATTCACAGGCTATTACTTACTTACTATATCATTCTATTAAAATTCTAGTATTCAAATAATTTTAGTGTTATACAAACTTTCAAAATCGTATTGTTAAATTTCTCCAATCCCACTTCAGCTTCATCCATTGGATTCCTGGATTTCAACCATCCGTAATTGGTATTGATTGAACCTCGACGCTGCTGAAACTTGGACTCCTTGATCAATGTTTCAATCTAAAGAAATAAAATGGTCTTCATATTTTTAATTGCAAATACACATTAAACACAAAATGCTATTGTTTTAGTTAAAAGTAGTAATTTAGTTAGTATAAAAGTTTCCTCGGGTAATGAATAAATATACCAAAGACAATATATTCAACTGACCAAAGTTTCATCATTATCGGATGAGTGGCTTAGGAAAGCATACAGGTCAAACAAACAATTATTCAAGAAGATAACTTTGTAATTCTAGCAATGTTATCCATTCAGTACTGATTTTAGTAATAATAATAATAATGTCCTCCAGACCGATTTTGGCCACCGTGACCAATCTCAATAGAGATTAGCCAACCGTACAAGAGATATTATAGTTTACAAGTGTGTGCGCAAACACAGATGCACTCTCTATTCCTTCACTCTCATTATCCGATGGGACGGCACGACTGGAAAAAGTTCAGGCGCAGGACCAACGGCATTACGTGCTTTCTATAGCACGGGAGTGTACACACTTCCAATTTCCAGACTCCGGGCTGCTACTGAGAATTTTCGACGGAAATTCTTAATAACTTTTTAATGGTACGAACTGAGATTTGAACCCTGGTCTGCAACCTTACACGTAGCCACTAGACCAACGAGGCTGTAAAAAAAATATACTTACATACTGAAGTAGATCAGATGACGAGAAATTATTATCGGATACCAATAGTTTTTCGCCGAAAAACATTATGGAACTGAGTTTCTGAACGAAGATAATCAAATAATAATAAAAAAATGAAATCGCTTTTTTATAAAAAGATATAGTAGACACAATCTCAAGTGCCCGATAACTTTTTTTTTAATTTAACCACTCATATTGACGATGAATGTTATCAAAACGATTCTTAATTAAATTAAGCGAATAGAATACCGCACGTTGGATTAATAATCCATTTGTAATAAAAAAAAACTGGGTGCGACCCTTGAGGCCCACATGATAAACTTCGAAGAATAAAAAACGATTAAATACATTTTTAAATTAACGATACGATTTCAAACTAATTTATTATTATATTATAACGATACGATTTCAAACTAATTTTTTTTTTTTTTATATATTTGCCAGGAGGGCAAATGACTCTATTCCACCTGATGTTAAGTGGTAGTAGAGTCCAAATGTGACGACGGCCAATACAGACGGGAAGAAAATTCTGCACTAGCCGCCCTCGCCTTGCCTGCCCGCAAGATGCCTCTTCACGCCTCGTTTGAAGGAACCCGGGTCGTAAGAGGAGGGGAATACGTGAGCTGGTAAGGAATTCCATTTTTTGGAAGTGCGACAAAGAAAGGAGTTGCCAAATTACTTTGTGCGCGATGGAATTGATGTCACAGTTAGTCGGTGACATCGAGAGCCAGCACGCATAGACTTGTGAAGGAAGGGGGAAGCAGGAATTAGGGAGAATAATTCCTCGGAACACTCGCCGTGATACAGTCGATAGAAAGCGCTCAGCGCTGCTATCTCTCGACGCAATTGTAAAGGCTCGAGGTTGTTAGTAACCTTTACGTCGCCAATAATGCGGATTTTATGATTACATTAAATTTTTTAGTTTTTTATTTTTACTAATAAGCAGCTGGACCGATTTTGCTGAAAATTTTTCAGTTCTTAATTATGTAATTACCAGTCCCATTTCAATAACATTTTTGATTCGTGACATAATCGAGGCGAAATATAATTGCGAACTTACATAAGAACATACACACATACGTACATACACACAGCTAGTGGCGGATTTACCAGCAGGCGAGTAGGCTTCAGCCTAGGGCGGCAGATTTTTGGGGCGCCAAACTTGGCGGCTCAAATAAATCAAAAAGATTTCTTCTTGTCAGTTTTCTGATGTTTTACAGATAGAAGTCGGCCGAATTTTGCCGAAGACTTGTCATTGTATATTTAACGGTGCAGCAAAATTCCACATTCTAGAGTAAAACAGAAAGTTCGCCGCCCCTAACGGCGAGTCCCGCATATCCTCATACTCATGTGGGGGAAACTCGTAGTTTTTCCAGCGAGAAAATAAACGCCTCGAACCCAGTAGTAGACTGGCATGTTAAAATACGACAGCTGTAGAGGCAAGGGCGGCAAAAACTTTACAGCCTACACTATGAAAATTTGTAAATCCGCCACTGCACACAGCATCTCTTTAAAAACGTTGGATTTGGTTTCTGGCGACCTTGAAACAAGCTTCGAACAAGGACCTCTATGTAATGTCATGTTTTGTGTTTAGAAATTATTTCTTCGAATAAATATAGAAAGGTAACCAGCGTGAATCTAATGGACTTGTGATACATATTCCTAAACTGTGTTGTGTATTTTTTTCAACCGTGGGACATTTTTGATATTATAAGTCTTTATTTAGTCTTTGTTTGTACATTTATGTATATAAATGTATATGTATATACACTAGATACTTAAGTAGATGCCCTTGCTCATAGCCTTGAGGCGGACTATCAGTGTCAATACTAATACTAAAACCATAGACAATTTTAAGTACTTTTTATAGTTTTGACATATTCCTAACATTAGGCAATTGATTTAAAAATCAATTATAAAAAATTGTTTTGGTTTTAAGATCTATAACTCGACAAGCTACACAATACAACCACGCGGAAATATTTCTGATGGCCAGACCTTGATGAATCGAGGGTGGAAATCTTACCCACTGCGCCGGGTGTTTTTTATTTTTTATTTTACATTATAGGTAGGTGGACCAGCATATGGGTGGACCTATAATATAAAATGGTAAACATGGTAAATAATGGTAATGGTAATATAAATACTATGGTAAGTGGTCACCAACGCCCGTTGACATATTTTAGCTGTACATATTAGGCTTTCTTCTATTATCTAAAAGCCGTACGCTTTTAGATAATATATAGTTAGTAAGACGTTTTTGTTATTTCCGTTCTTTTTTTAAACCATATATTTATTACCATATATTTGTCATATTTTTTCTCTCTCTCTGGTATTGTTAATTATTAGTCTTAAAATAAAATACGAAACACATCAAACGCTGCATCTATATATGAACTTTTAGAATAAACCGTTAATTTATTTTAAAAAAAAATTTATTTGTACATTTTGTAATTGTGTTTGTGAACATTTTGTGATTGTTTGGGGACTGAGTCACCCTCGTCCGTGGGAGAATACCCTTAACTCGTAACCCCACACGTGGTCCCTGGGTGGTGCCAATCAGGTGACAATCTAACTGCTTCCCCCTTCCTTCACAAGTCCACGCGTGCTGGCTCTCGATGTCACCGACTAACTGTGGCATCAATTCCATCGCGCACAAAGAAATTTGGCAACTCCTTTCTTTGTCGCACTTCTAAGAAATGGAATTCCTTACCAGCTCACGTATTCCCCTCCTCTTACGACCCGGGCTCCTTCAAACGAGGCGTGAAGAGGCATCTTGCGGGCAGGCAAGGCGAGGGCGGCTAGTGCAGAACCTTCTTCCCGACTGTACTGGCCGTCCTCGCGTTTGGACTCTACTACCACTTAACATCAGGTGGAGTAGAGTCATTTGCCCTCCCGGCAATTATAAAAAAAAAAAAAAAATAACTGGTGGTAGGCTTCAGCCGTTGTTAGTGACCACCCACCGAACAAAGCCGTACCGTGCCGTAGCCAAGCAACGCTGTTGTGTTCCGGTACGATGTCCGGTGACACCATTCCGAGGGTCGGGTCAGAACAGTTGCGTCTCTGCAGAAGATCGAAACAATGCACACTGGAATCGCCACATCGGGAGACTAGTTGCGGAAGGTAGCGGGATCCGAGGCACGGTGTACCGCTGGCCAACCGCAGATAGACGGGGGCCCAAGTAGTGAGCTAGCCACTCACAAAAGGCTGCCCCGCCAACTGTCAAAAAATCCCGAGATTGCACCATCGTGCCGGTCGGCGACCGGATGAGAGGGCCCGATGGACATCCTTGGGGGGGCTCGGGCGTCCCCGCAGTCTCCAGCTTAGTCCCCCATTAGTGTGCGCGATATTCCTTGTGTGTGTCATCGTGTCTTAGCAGCATGGCGCCTCGTTCTACTTCGACTCTTGCCCTGTATCTAGTACTCATAATCAAATGGTCAAGAAACGAAAAAAGAGGAAAGTTTCACAGCGGTTGCACTCCCTCTTGCTTAAAGTGCACCTCAGCAACATTAGAGGGATGCACTCTAATATCGTGCCAGTCCACTACCACCTTGAGACTGAGAAACCCCACCTCTTGTTTCTTACGGAGACGCAGATTGGTTGTCCGTCCGACGTATCGTATCTTTCCTACCCAGGGTATACCCTGGAGAACAATTTTAAATCACGAGCAGGCGTATGCGTTTACGTCCGGAATGACATCTGCTTTCCTGCTGTGTCTCCGACGATTTGAAGACACCACATTATCGGTACTTTGGGGTATTGTGGACACGGGTATGGAGAAAATCCTGTATGCCTGTGTCTACCGATCGCACAGCGGGAATCAGGAGACAACAAGGCTCACAGAATACCTCAGTGAGGCGGCTGACGCGGCTCAACAGTTGTATTCCACTGCCCAATTAGTGTTTCTGGGGGATTTTAATGCCCACCACAAGGAGTGGCTATCTCCATACCAGGACACTGACCATGCTGAGTTAGAGATACGAAAGCTAGCCTTAGCGTTAGATCTTACCCAGCTGGTCCATGGTGCTACACGGGTACCCGACGTTGACTCGCATAAAGCCTATTGCTTGGACCTTCTGCTGACAACTGATCCAGACCGTTACTCAATAACGATCTCTTCACCGTTAGATAAGTCCGACCACTGTCTGGTGAAATCTGTGTCTGTCTACTCCCCGCCCAACGCCAATCCCACTGGAGCTCGGCGGGTGTGGCGTTACAAGTCAGCAGATTGGGAAGGAATGCGCTCTTTCCTTGCATGCTATCCTTGGCAGCGTGTGTGCTTCTCTTCTGGTGATTCCTCGATTAACGCGCAAAGTGTGACAGATTTGCTACGTCTGGCTATGGAATATTTTATTCCGTTTTCAGACAAGCCACTGTCCACCCTAGCTCAGCTTTGGTTTGGGCCTGAATGCAGACGCGCAGAAGCGTTAAAGCATCAAGCGCACCTGGCCTGGGTTGATGCTCGTAACCGCAAAGAGAGGGACATATGCCTAAAAAAAGAGGCTTTAATAAAGCCGCCCAGTCCTGCAAGAAAGCTATGCAAAAGTCACGCTTCGAACACATTAGTCGAAGAGGGAAAAAACTGGCTTCGTACCCACCAGGTAGCAAAGCATATTGGTCCCTAGCTAAATCGGTCGAAGCGAACTTTTGTCGCCCCTCACTGCCTCCCCTTCAGAAGCCTAACGGCACGCTAGCTCACACCGCTGGAGTGTAATAAGTAGTATGTAAGTCAGATGGCGTATAAATATTAAGATCGTTGCACTAATTAGTCAGTAATAAATCATCTTCTACCAAATACACTCGTTTCAATAACATAAGTCCCCTCATGGCGACCGTGCCAGGATTTGGGGCGCGCGACGCGAATTTGATCGCAGTATAGTGTTACAGCTCCAAAATCGGACGATGAGTTGAAGAATTGGATATAAGTTCAAATTAAAGCAATATGTAGAAATTTAAGTTTATTCTTCGTTACTGTTTTACCAAAAAAAAAAAAAACTAACTATGTGCCGATCCAGTGTCGAGAAAGAAACAGTATTTGTAAATCAAAACGCCGCAGGCTCCAACCAGGCACAAGTTGAAGAAATACGAATGCATCTGTCTACAATCAGCATAGTTTTATTGGTTATTTGTGTGCTACTGGGCATTGCAGCACTGTACTTTATTTATAAACAGTACAAAAAATGCCATAAAAATTGGATATCGGATGAGATCACGCAAAACAACTTAAGACGGTCATTTACCCGCGCAAGAGACGTACCCAACCAGTAGAGAAGTGACGGCATTAGAATTACGAAGAAAGTGCGTGAAAATCAGGTGTTTATATTTAATATTAATAAAAAGTGCGTGAGTGTTTTGTAAAGTGATCCAATAAAATTTCAGAAATAAACTTTGAACTGTTAAAATGACTATTTATAAACTTTAAGGTGTTTTTTTTAACGAATTAGTGTAGAATCTAGTAAAATAAATGTATCCTATTAATATTATTTAATTGATTAAGTATGTATAATGTAAACAAAGAGTTTCATATTGCAATGTATCAGGTCGTAGCCCCTACCATGGTAACTACTCGTAAGTGAGTTAATATACTTGGTATGTATTTCTTTTATTAATATGTTGTTATAAGGGAACGGGAGATTTAGTTAAATGTTTAGATGAACTTAAATTGATAAGAAAATATTTAATTAAGAAGGGGAAGTTAAGATATCAAGGTAATGTTATAAAAAATAAGTTAGCGGAAACTGAGAAAATATTTGAGAAAAGTTCGAATATAATCCAATGTATTACTTCTAAAGAAATAAAGCCTAAGTCTCTTACATTCATTGCTTCAATAAGCGATGAAATAAAGTCATACTACTCACAAATTATCAATTTATGTTCTAAGCCTGCATGTCATATGAGTAGTAGTGACAGTGATTCTAGCGAAACGTGTTCGAATCCTGAACTAAAAATGGAGTTCGATTTGAAAACAGCATGTAGTTTAATTCCTGTTATGAATAATAACGAAAACAGCATTAAAGGTATCATTGACTCTATAGAAATGTATTCGGATATGTTGTCATCATCAGGTCAAAAATTACTAATTTCATTTGTTTTAAAAAGTAGGCTGTCACAGAATGCTAAATTACGAATGTTACCCGAATACAGTTCTACAAAAGACTTAATTAAGGATTTAAAAAACAAATTATTGGTAAAGAAAAGTCCTACCGCAATACAATCACGGCTGCAAACTGTATCTCAAGGATATCGCACTATAGAACAGTTTGGAACCGAGATAGAGAACTTATTTGCAGATTTAACGATAGCTCAGGCAGACGGCGATGCTGAAAAATACGAAATTTTAAAACCTATTAATGAGCGATTCGCAATACAACGTTTTTCTGACGGTCTAAGAAATTCAAGACTAAGTACGATTATTGCAGCACGCAACTACAAACACCTAAACGAGGCGATTCAAGCTAGCTAACGTGCAGCCCGTGCCTAAGAAGGGTAGTCGTGCTGACCCTGCCAATTACAGGCCCATCTCGGTTACGTCCATTCTGTGCAAAACAATGGAACGTATCCTGAATACTAGGCTCCTGACGTACCTGGAAGCCAATGACCTTCTCACTGACCGACAATCCGGATTCCGCCGAAATCGGTCCACTGGTGATCTTCTGGTGTACGTCACACACATCTGGAGTGAGGCCATCGAGAAACACGGAGAGGCACTTGCTGTCTCTTTGGATATCTCGAAAGCCTTTGACAGGGTTTGGCATGATGGCCTTATCAGCAAGCTTCCTACATATGGCCTGCCTGCTAGCCTTTGTGCGTTGATTTCAGACTTCCTGAGGAACCGATCGTTACGAGTGGTGGTTGATGGCCACTCGTCGGATCAAATGGCTATACATGCCGGTGTTCCCCAGGAGTTAGTGCTCTCGGCGACACTATTTCTGCTACACATCAATGATCTGGTGATGCCCGGTATCCATGGGTACGCAGATGACTGCACAGTTGTCGAGAGCTACAGGTGCAACGCGCGAGCCAGTGAGACCCTAATTCAGGCTCAGAGAGAGGCCATGGTTGAGCGCCTAAGCATGACTCTTAAGGCAGTGTCCGATTGGGGCGATGCCAATTTGGTCATGTACAATGCAACCAAGACGCAGGCGTGTTATTTACCGCCAAAAAAAGGGAATTCCAGCTACCTTCCTCTTTCCTTTGGGGCTTTTTCTGGAAAAAGCCCCAAAGGAAGTGGACCTGGCGAAGCCCCGATAACACAGCGATGAATGAGATCGACTTCATTTTATCCAATAAGCGCCAAATATTCAGGGATGTCTCCGTGATCAACAGGGTAAACACTGGAAGTGATCACCGCCTGGTAAGAGGCACCCTGAATATTAACACTAAAATAGAACGATCGCGGTTAATGAAGTCGACTCTTAGACCAACTCAGCCCCAAGTCGAAGCTGGTTGCGAAAGCTTCCAGTTGGAACTACAGAACCGATTTGCCATGTTGGAAACCAGGCAGGACATTGACGACGCCACCAATAGTCTGGTGCGTGTCATCCGCGAAGTGGGCCAAAATTACTTTCGACAAAAGAGCAATGGACGTAAGTCGAAGCTCTCAGGCGAGACTCTGAACGAGATGACGAGAAGACGAGAACATCAGAATATGACGCCATCTGAGTGTCAGGCACTTAACAGGAAGGTTAAAAAACTAATAAGGCGTGACACAAGACGAGCTAATACCCGGAATATTGAAGATGCCATAGCACTCAATAGGGGCTCAAAGGTTCTTGCAAAGTCACATACCTCCTGTTGTCACCTGACAAAACTCAGAACCACACAAGGCACAACCGTCACCTCAAAACCAGAGATTCTCGCTGAAGTCGAAAAGTATTATGGCGATTTATACTCATCACGAGTACCTCCACCTGAGTCCCACAGTGCGGATGACCCACGAGCCAGACTGACACGCCACCTATCAGACGATCTTCCCGACATCGATTTGGGCGAGATTAGGATTGCTCTCGGACAACTTGGAAACAACAAGGCTCCAGGAGATGACGGAATTACCTCAGAGCTTCTTAAAGCAGGAGGCACACCAGTTCTGAGAGAGCTGGCTAACATCTTCAATTCCGTCCTCCATAATGGTACTACACCGAAGACATGGAGCAGAAGTGTGGTGGTTCTGTTTTTCAAGAAGGGTGATAAAGCTCTTCTGAAGAACTACCGCCCCATTTCACTTTTAAGCCATGTTTACAAGTTGTTTTCGAGGGTAATCACGAATCGTCTTGCCCGGAAATTCGATGACTTCCAACCCGTTGAGCAGGCTGGGTTTCGAAAAGGCTTCAGTACCGTAGACCACATACACACACTTAGGCAAATAATACAGAAGACCGAGGAATATAATCAGCCTCTATGCCTAGCGTTTGTGGACTACGAAAAAGCCTTCGATACCATTGAGACCTGGGCTGTTCTGGAATCCATGCAGAGGTGCCTAATTGACTATCGGTATATCCAGGTGTTGAAGTGTTTGTACGAAGCCGCAACTATGACCGTCCAAGTACAAGATCAGAGCACAAGACCAATCCAATTGCATCGCGGGGTAAGACAGGGGGATGTAATCTCCCCGAAACTTTTTACCAATGCATTGGAGGACGTCTTCAAAACGCTCGATTGGAACGGACGCGGCATTAATATCAATGGCCAACACATTACACATCTGCGATTTGCCGACGACATTGTCATCATGGCGGAGACTCTGCAGGATTTGGAAGAGATGCTAAACAACCTGAGCGATTCTTCGAGACGAGTAGGTCTCGGGATGAACATTGAAAAGACCAAAATTATGGCAAACAATCATGTATCCCCGGGACCAGTGGTCGTAAATGGCTCTCCACTTGAAGTTGTGCAGGAATATATCTACCTGGGCCAAACTATACAACTTGGCCGGCACAACTTTGAGAAGGAGGCTAAAAGAAGAATACGTTTGGGCTGGGCGGCATTCGGGAAGTTGCGTCATATTTTTGAATCGTCGATCCCACAGTCGCTTAAGACCAGGGTCTTTAATCAGTGCGTCCTACCTGTGATGACTTACGGTGCCGAAACGTGGACACTCACCGTAGGACTGGTCCACAAATTTAAGGTCGCTCAGCGAGCGATGGAACGCGCGATGCTTGGGGTTTCTCTGGGCGATAGAATCCGAAATGAGGACATTCGCCAGAGAACTAAAGTCACCGACATCGCGCGGAGAATTAGCTCGCTGAAGTGGAAGTGGGCTGGTCATGTCTCCAGACGCATTGATGGCCGATGGAGCCGACACGTGTTAGAGTGGAGACCGCGCTTAGGCAAACGTAGTGTAGGGCGCCCTGTGACAAGATGGACCGACGATTTGAAGAAGGTGGCAGGCACGGGATGGATGCGGACTGCCCAAGATCGGGATGGTTGGCGTTCTATGGGGGAGGCTTTCGTCCAGCAGTGGACGGCAAAAGGCTGAATTCATTCCTCTTTCCGAAATGTGTCCGTACCTATAACTGACCACCTTGATCTTCTTGGCCTCTCACTACTCCGTTACTCTCACGTCAACTCTAAATTTCGGCTGTTTTATTGAGTTCAAAGCCCAAATAGCCGACCGAAAGCTTGGTATCCTCTCCAAGGTGAGACGTTACTTTACTCCAGAACAATTGCTCAGCTTATAAAAAGCACAAGTGAGGTCTTGTATGGAGTACTGCTCTCACCTTTGGGACGGCTCTGCTAAGCACCACCTTCGGGCTCTAGAGTTGATTGAGAAACGTGCCAGGAGGCTGATAGGAGACGACACATTGGTCGAGTCTAGACTCCAAAGTCTTGAACATCGACATGTGGTTGCATCGCTTGCAGTCTTCTATCGGATACATTTCGGAGAATGTGCGCAGGATTTACATAATCTAATTCCTTCCACCCCCTTTTACTATCGGACGGCCAGGCAAATGCGACCAAAGCGCCATAGGTACACAGTGGAACTACCCCGCCTGCGTACGAAGCGCTTTTTTTTATATTTACCGGGAGGGCAAATGACTCTACTCCACCTGATGTTAAGTGGTAGTAGAGTCCAAATGCGACGACGGCCAGTACAGACGGGAAGAAGATTCTGCACTAGCCGCCCTCGCCTTGCCGGCCCGCAAGATGCCTCTTCACACCTCGTTTGAAGGAACCCGGGTCGTAAGAGGAGGGGAACACGTGACCTGGTAAGGAATTCCATTTTTTGGAAGTGCGACAAAGAAAGAAGTTGCCAAATTTCTTTGTGCGCGAAGGAATTAACGTCACAGTTAGTCAGTGACATCGAGAACCAGCACGCGTAGACTTGTAAAGGAAGGGGGAAGCAGGAATTAGGGAGAATAATTCCTCGGAGCACTCGCCATGATACAGTCGATCGAAAGTGCTCAGCGCTGCTATCTGTCGACGCAATTGTAAAGGCTCGAGAATGTTTGTGACCTTTACGTCGCCAATAATGCGGACCGCGCGTCGCTGTAACCGATCCAAGGCCTCAAGTAGGTACTTTGCGGAGCCATCCCAAAGGTGCGAGCAATATTCAACGCAGGACCGTACCTGTGTGTTGTACAACAGGCACAGTTTTTGTGGCGTGAAAAAACGCCGCACCTTGTTTAAAACTCCGAGTTTCCGTGAAGCTGTTTTTATAACAGCCTCGATGTAATCCCTTGGACTAAGGTCGCAGCGAACGTCCATCCCCAGCATGGCGATTTTGCTTTGTATCACGAGCGGAGTGCCACATAGGGAGGAAAGAGGGGAAAATGGTGACTTTTTCGCCGTGAGAGCGCATACCTGTGTTTTCTTGGCATTAAACTCAACAAGATTATCTGAGCCCCATTTGGCGATAAGCTCTAACGTCCTATTGACTTCAATGACAAGATCCTCCCGCCTCTCCTTAATTTCCACTCGCCCAGCCACTGCCGTACTGACGATCATTAATTAAACAGTGATCTTCTAGGTAATGGATCAGTTGGTTGTTTAGAATCCGTTCCATCACCTTACAAAGAACTGAGTAGTAGCTGAGGTGATAGCTATTGGCCGATAATTTGCCGGGTCAGACCGATCCCCTTTTTTGGGAACCGCTTGCACATTAGCTCTTCTCCAAGCCTCCGGCACACATCCCGAAGAGAGAGAAAGTTGGAACAGGCGCGTTAATACAGGAGACAGCTCCGCCGCGCACTTCTTCAGCACTATTGCTGGTATTGCATCGGGACCGCTAGCTTTCCATACATCAAGTGATTGCAGCTCCGCACGCACATCACGCTGCCTGATTTTGATGTCAGGCATCGTGTGGCCACAAGAAGGTATTACTGGTGGCAGCGCACTACAATCATCAATGACGGAGTTATCGGCAAAGAGTTTAGCCAGGAGATCAGCTTTCTCTTGCGGACTGGGAGCTAGCGATCCGTCCGGATTTCTGAGCGGTGGCAGCGAAGGTTGGCAGAAATTGTTTTACACAGATTTAGTCAGACACCAGAAGCTACGGGAGCCCCTAGGATGTGAAATAGGGTCATGACCAATCTGTACAATGCGCTGTGCATCCGCTCTCGTGTAAGCCTTCCTACAGGACTTGGAGTTTTTATTGTATTTGCTTTCAGTGAGTCAATGTTAGATGCCCCGCTAATGCAGCCATTGATCCACTCGCGATATGCCGCCTGCTTAGATGATACAGCGTCGGCACATTCGCGAGTGAACCAACGGTTACGCGCACTCCTACTGACGAGATCTGAGCTAGGAATGTAGTATTCCATTCCCAACATGATCTCGCCAGCAACAGCAGCGGCACTAGCTGTCGGGTCATTCTCACTGAAGCAACGTCCTTCCAAGGGACTGACGCATAGTAATCGCGCATACCGTCCCAATCTGCCGACTTGTAGTGTCAAACGCGACGTTTGCATACCGCTGGTGGCGGCAGCTTGGCCTGTGGCACTTTGGTAGATATGAGACTGTGATCCGAAGAACCAAGTGGAGCTTGAACCACAACCTGATATTCCACCGGGTGAGAAGTCAGCAGAAGGTCCAGTAGAGAAGGCGCTTGCCTATCAATGTCTGGGATCCTGGTGGGCTGATCAACCAGTTGGGTCAAGTCATGTGTGAGAGCAAAAGCATGAGCAGTCCTTCCAGCATGGTCAGTTTTGAGGGATTTCAATGATTCATGGTGAGCATTAAAATCCCCCAAAAACACCAATTCCGCGTTAAGAAACTGCTCTTGCGCAGCATTTGCGACCCGACTAAGATGGTCAAATAATCGGCTTGTCTCCAAGTCACCATTGTGGGATCTGTAGAGGCACACGTAGACCCGACTCTGACGAACCAGATCCACACGTACCACCAACATGGAGAAGGAGGGGTCCTCAGGAAGTCTTCAGGAAGCAAAATAAAAAAACATTCAATAAACTATTGGTTTTTAATTTAATTAACATAAATTATATTCAAACTTTTGGTGTAGCGTAAATATATCACAGAAAAAATGTAATAAATTGAATAACAAAAAAGTATACATATATGTTTAAATTACTTAGTTGTATATTATCTGTGGGATCGTCTTAATGTATTTGATTATCTGTATAATTAGTCGATCATTCACAATTAAAATGTGTGCGTTTACAATAAAACAAATGACATAATATAAAAATTTAAATTTGAAAATGGAATCAAACTTTACAAAGGATTTTTTAACCTACATTACCTCATTAGAGTAATGAATCAAAGACATGTCAAATTTGCTTCCAAAATCAAAGACGGCATATTTATACAACAACAAGTAAACAGTGGCGCCATCTTTATCTTCAAATTCAAATATCATTTCCCTATAACCCGTATCGTTCTGTATTGCAAAGAACATAATTCTAGAAAAAAAATTCAACTAAATTATTCACATATTTTATAAAAAATATATTAAAACCATAACAAAACACCTAAAATAAAACATTTATTTATTTAGCAAGGCATAATTAAGGCATACAGTGCGTAGATAAGCCCATTTACATATATATATAGTATGTAATAGTATATACTATAGATAATATCTAGAAAGACAAATTTCGCTGTCATAATAAAGTTCTAAGCCAAATCTGTCGGTTAGAATTGATGTAACGAACACTCTTTCACATTTTATAACATATATATTAATATTTATATATATAGCAAATGGTTCACCAGATGGTAAATGGTTACCACACACAAACATTGGCGCTGTAATAAATATTAAAAATTCCTTACATCGCCAATATACCACCAACCTTCATTCCGTCACACAACAATACTTGCTGTTTGGTGTTAGAAGATATGGTAAGTGGGTGGTACCTACACAAGTACACAGACTGGCTTAGACAAAGCCCTACCACCAACTATTATATAGTTAGTTGATTAGTCGAAATATTTTTTGGTGTAACACATTTTATTACAAGAACTAAACGCTTCGTGTAGTCTAGGAGATGATTGTCGATTACATACATAAAGCTTTTAAAGAAAAATGTATTTTTGAGTAATTCTTTTTGTGAACATGTTTACTAATCTCAATTTTTTTTGTTATTTTATTTTAATTAAATCTTTGTTTTAAATGTATTGTGTGTCTAAAGCTTCATAGATTATATACACTATGCGTTTGACTTTCATAGTATAGGAATTGTATTTGTGTAGTCTAGGAGACAATTGTCAATTATGTAATTATTTAAAACTAAAACATACCCAAAAAAATTTTAGAGTCTACTAGTACTACCTTTTTTAAATTTATTTTAAATAGAGATTTTTCATTTTTAAATATTTCGTTTATCTATCTATCTAAATTTAATCTATTAATTAACTTTTTCTTTAATCTGACCGGAATACGGCCACTGGGCGACTGCTGGAACGAATCTTAATAGCAGGGCTGGTCTTGCGGTGTTCAATATAAACTGTAACGTATAGTACTTAAACGCACTAGCTCTAGTGATGTTCTCTTCGAGTTGTTTGAACGCGTATATCGATGTAGCGGTTGCGATTATCGATATGATTAGCGACCTTTTCTTTGTGTTGTGACGGTACCTGAAAAAAATATTATTTTTTAATTTTCACGACTAGTGCTGTTGACCGTGAATAGTTTTGACATTTTAATGGTCGATTGTGTTTATGGAACAATAATTCTCATCGCACTCACAAGATTAAATACACTTTTGCTATTGTATGTGTATGCTTACGAGCGTGTCTTTGTTATGTGTGAATGTTCCACAGCTGGGCTAATGCCTTCTCTCCATTTGAGAGATTTTTAGACAGTATTCGACGTCACGAGCTAGAGCGAGACGCACTGCGGTTTACTCACTCGGCGAGTACGGGCGACATACAAAGCGCGCAGCCGAGCAGGTTGGAGGTGCACTGCACCAAAGCGAACATCGGCGTCGTCGACACGTGGATGCTGTCTGGATCCTCGCACCAGCGGAATGCCTAAAAATAAATTGATCATTAATATATTAGTATGAGAGCCGAGATGGCCTAGTGGTTAGAACGGGGGAATCTTAACCGATGATCGTGGGTTCAAACCCGCGCAAGCACCGCTGAATTTTCATATGCTTAATTACTATGCTTACTTGACGGTGAAGGAATACATGGTGAGGAAACCTGCATGTGTCTTATTTCACTGAAATTCTGCCACTCGTGTTTCTCACCAACCCGCATTGGAGCAGCGTGGTGGAATAAGATCCAAAAACTTATTTTCAAAAAAATGAGAAGAGGCCTTAGCATAGCAGTGGGACATTCACAGGCTATTAGGTTACGTTACTTTTATATTACTATGACAACATTTAATAGAAATATTCTAGAAACTTCGAAACATGCGAAAGGTTATTATTTTAAACTTTCACTTCACTTCACTTACCAGTTTAACAGTGTAATGTGGATCGACACCACACAACACAAGACTATAGTAAGTGACGACACTTATCAATATGGCGACTATGGCGCTGACCACGTGCCATATCACCGCCTGTCTGATCGGCATCGCGGCGTGAACACTGTACCGCCATATAAACGGATCAGTCACATAAATGCAGAGCGCGGGCGCCAGGAATAAACCTAAAAAAAAAGTTATCAGACAGAATTAAAAATATTAATTTAAAAAAAGAATACGACTTTAACGAGATATTATGTGATAGAAATCATACACAGATCACATCGATATCTTACACTGACAGATACCAATTACGCGCGTAGAATTATAGAAAAAACAAAAGAAGCCCGTGACAGCTACGACGTGTGTGCTGTCAGCGTAGACAGAGAAACTAATAGACGCAATGCCGGTTTTCTTTTCACTTACACAAGAAAGAGAACGAAAATTACGTTACCTATGGTTTAGACAGAGATAGAATTATCAAATCTTTTGTCCCTTATCGCGTAACCTGTTTTGGTGTTTAAGTTTGTTTCGCTACTGAGTAGCGAAACAAACTTGACAGTTGGTGCATTAATTGTGTTTTTTGTTCAATTTTCGCTTATTTTTATGTTAAAAAACGATTCTGATCCAGTGAAATAGCCGAGAAACAATCCTTTTATCATATCGAAGGTTATACAATGGTGCATTGTCGTATTATTTCATGTTAAAGCGATAGCAAGAAGAAAATTGCCGACGTGTGTATTCACGCGTAAGTACGACTGTTTTGTCCCTAAATATAGTTTCCCAGTGACAATTATGTATGCTATAGCATGATGGAAGGTTATGTCGTCTTAAAATCCTGAAAATAATAGGTTTTGTCGAGTTTTTATCATTCATAACCTATAATTGTTTATCAGGTAAATGTTACCAGTGTCAGTGAAAAAATACCCCGATTTTCGATGAAAAAAATTGACTCGACAATGTAAACAAATAAAGACGGAGACTAATAAAAGCCTATAAGGCCTATATATATATATATATATAAAGAAGCATATATATATATATATAATAATATTTGTGATTAAAGTATTACACATGACAGAATGACTAGAATACCTGTGAGTACTTATTAATAATATAGCTAAGTTTATCGTTAGTTTTCCAAGCGATCCAGACCTACGTAAAAAATGGATAGAAGCAACTGGAAAAAAAGATTGGACTCCCGCAATATATTCTAAAATATAAATTTATATTTTATATTTATTTAATATTACATATTTACATCAATAATTTCCCAGAAAAATTGCTACTAGAAAACAAAAACAAAACAGTTCTGCATCCTAGTACCAAATGCTGTAAGAAATTATTAAAACATAATTTTTTTTTATTATTATTATATTTTGATTTGCGTGATATGTTAAAACATGTAAATGCACTAAACTACTGCCAGCCTACTAGCCTCTCCTACAACGTGCCACATATCCTGTGCTGTGCTATTGTGGTGTTACAGCACAACATATTAAATATCTAGTGAGTAATAGTGCAAAAACTTTTATCAAAAATATTACACCCCGTCTTATTGCCTCTATTGGTGACAGGAGGGCTGGTTAATTTTTCGCCCAGAGGGCGTTCAAAGGAGAAATGCTGCTTACATTCTTGCCACCATTCTTCGCGGTCATTATTTGTACAGTAACTATATTTAATTTTTATTTGCATTTATTTAAAGCATATAATATGTATATAATTATCGAATTATTACTGTATGTCATTTTGGTAATTTTAAATAAATAAAAAAACATTTCGTTTTGTTTCAAATCCTAAAAATATTTTTTCCCGAAACAGGGAAATGCAGTTACTATGGCAACATTATACACACACATTGACAAACTATCTCTGTCTCAATCGCGGTTTCACGACCCCTTGGTCTATTTGTTTCTCTGTCTACGGCTGTCAGTGATATTGTGCACAGATAATCAAAATTTGAAACCGAATAATCTCATATCATAATTATGTGTCATCTATTTTATATATGGCAGAATATTTTGCGCTCAAATAGCGTGGATACACACCAGAAATGAAAAAAAATTGTGCACAGATAATCGCTAACGATTTATGTAATTATAGTAACAATTCTACATTTAGACTCGAGCAAATACGGAATTGAATGAATAATATATTCTAATAAATGGAATCAAACAGACCATAGATTTAGATATTTCATGCGATTTGCTAGTGGCTCTGCTGTATTTCGCACAATACACAGTTATTTATTCAAATATCTTTATTGATAATAATACAACACTATTTCACTTAACATTTAAAAAGCAATTTAACGAATCCATCATAAATACAATACATTATTTTAGACGTCAACCAAGGATGTTTTTTATTTTTATAATATGGCGGATGGTAAGTGGTTACTAGTGCCCATAGACATTGGCACTGTAAGAAATGTTAACCATCGCTTAACCTTGGAAACTAAGATGTTATGTCTCTTTTGCCTGTAATTACACTGGCTCACTTAACCGTTCAAACCGGAACACATCAATACCAAGTACTGCTGTTTTACGATAGAATATCTGATGTGTGGGTGGTACGTACCCAGAAGAGCTTGCACAAAGCCCTACCACCAGTGTTGTGTCATTTCAATGTCAAATATGTACAGGCAATATTTCTCACCCAATATAGCGCCCAGCAAACACTGATGGGGGAAGTGTGTAGCAACGAACAGCCGTGCAAACATTACAGACGCAAGCGCAAACCCAAACAATGGATATGTGAAGTATTTCCACCAAAACGGATTCCATTTCCTGGAAACAATGAAACAAATGATTAATATTTCATTAATAGATTATATAATAAAAATATTATGACAATTTACTTAAACAAAATATAAAAGTAATTTTATTTCCTGCTTTCCGATAACATTTGTTTAGTTGATGGTTGATCTTTATGCAATTCCATCTGGGTTTGTTCCATCATACTTTAGTGAATATATGATGATACAAGCCCAGATGGCCAAGCAACAATATTTAGTATTGTTATGTTACAGTTTGAAAGATGAGAGAGCCAGTGTAACTACAGGCATGCATCTTAGTTCCCAATGTTAGTGGGGCTTTGGTGTCACTATCCTGCAGCCTACCTTAAATATCAAATAAAAAATAACTATAATTGAAGAACTAATATTTTGATATTACTTATTGTAAAGGATGAGATAAAAAAGAACCCGCTGAGTTTCTTTCGCCGGTTCTTCTCAGGTCTGAGGTGTTTATTTCCGAACCGGTGGTAGATTTATGACAATCAATAAGCAAGTGTAACGCTTCTATATTGAATAAAGATGTTTGTCTTTAACTTTGACTTTTGACTTTGATAGAACAAATAGCTTCTAACTACCAACTCGATACTGTCTGGGTGGGTACCACCCACCCATCACATCCTTCACCGCCAAACAGCAATACTTATACTCTTGTTATGTCCTGATTTGAAGTGTGACTGAGCCAGTGTAACTACAAGCACATAACATCTTAGTTTCCAAGGTCGGTGGCACATTGGCGATGTAAGGAATGGTTCAAGTTTCTTACAGCACAAAAGTCGACGATGGTGGATATAGACAATGGTGAGTTACCATCAGGTGGCTCGTTTACCCCCCTACCTATTTTATAAAGAAAAAAAAAATTGTCTTACCTGTCGTTACATATGTGTGACATCCACATAACAGCAAGGATCAGCACAGAAGCAGCAGTGGTGGTATGACCGGACGGGCTACCGGGACCAGTCTCACATGTTTGAAATGTTTGGTGTAAATGTGGTCTATTTGTGTTACTATAGAATGTGGTTTCTCGGACCCACCAATACGGCCGGTCTTCTAAAAGCCACCTGAAATTATACATTATTATATATAATCTGCATTATATAATCCATTCAATGGTGATATCTATATGAAAATAGGTACTGTAGTTTGTTAGTTTAATACATTTAGACAGATAGGCAGATGCGACGGGAGATTTTCTTTTAGACCTTATAGTTATGTAGTAATAATACATTAAAATATTTAAAAAGGATTTAGTTTATTTGAGAATAGAGACACTTTAACTTATAAAGCCCAGTTTGTCATAAATATGTATACCACAGTATGGTAGAGCAAGCTTCAAATCTTCAAAAGGCTTTTACATTTTAATATAATATGCTTAATAATTAGTAGTTTATTATAGATAACTATTATAATAATTCTGTTCTCATCAACTGCTGGACATATGACTCTCCAATGGCATTCCGCTGAGCTCACTCAGACTAAAAGACTTAACCGAGTTTCCTACATACACTGCTCAGCTCAGCTGTACTCTTATATGACTATATTATAAATAGTTAATGGTATAAAAAATATAGTTTATTATCTCTTACCATTTCAAAACGGCATTCATCCAGCCTCCAAAAGACATGCATACGATCAGCTGAGAAGCAAATACCGAGTCCAGAATACTGATAAGGGGGAATAACACTTCCAGAACATAGTGTGGATTGGAGAAGTGATTGATAATTGTAAAATAGTCCCCATAGTCTTCGAGCCTTTAATGGAAATTGTAAAATTTATATAATTAAAAATGTGTTAAGGTATGTACAGAAATATAAATTTTGTTCGAGAAATATTAATTTATTTGCAAAAAAGCATCAATATTAACATACCACTTAGACACTTTATAATTATAGTGATTTCATAAAATTATTATATTTTATTATTATGATGATTTTTTTTCCAATTTCAGTACTAAAATGTTAATAAGTATTAAAATTATCCGTGCATTGCAATAATAAATAAATTATTTACCAATATTGTACCAGTTCAATGCATGATACACCGAGTGCGTACACCTGCTCCATATTTATTAAATTTATTGTATGTTTGTATAATGTTACATAAGCATGTTAATTGATTTTAATCGCAAAAAAGTGTGTAATTTAAATCATAACAATTCGGCCTGTTCAATTATTGTGAATGTGAACTGTCAAGGTGACATGACATATATTACAGATAACAAAAACATTAAGAAATATTTCAATAGAAAACTCACAAAAAAATATTAAACTCAAAACATTATATGTGAGTAAGACAATTTTAGTTGCACTTTTATTTCATAATTAAATATAATATAATATTAAATAAAACACTATTACAATAATTAATCAATATTAAACCATTTTTGTATTCGTCCATAGATAGCGCTTAACATTTTTTTCATCAATTACTATTGCATAAGAGATGGCGCTACGAAGCAATTCAAAATGTTCATTTTATGACTATGTGTATTTAGTTAATTGTATATATAAATATAGATTTTGAATCATTCATGTAAGTTAAACTATTAATTGTTATTATTAAAACTTGAACTGCAGATTAAAAAAAAGTAGTTAACAGATAAAAATAAATAATAAAAAAGTAGAACAGTAACAGTAGTATATATATATATATATGTATTAATCAATCAATCTGCTGCGTTTGCTGTTCCGCGGTCTCCACTCTAGGACTCGTCTGCTCTAACGGCCATCGGTCCTACGACATACGTGTCCAGCCCACTGCCACTTCAGCCTGCTAATTTTGCAAGCTATGTCGGTGACTCCGGTTCTTTTCCGGATAATCTCATTTCTGATCTTATCCTTCAAAGATACTCCGAGCATAGCTCGCTCCATAGCACGCTGAGCGACTTTGAATTTGTGGACTAGTCCCGCAGTTAGTGTCCACGTTTCGGCACCGTATGTCATGGCAGGTAAGACGCATTGTTTGGAGTCTTCAAACATTGCGGTTTAGACGACTTGAGGACTTGACGAAGGTTGCCAAACGCTGCTCATCCCAAGCGAATTCTTCGATCGGCTTCCTTCTCGAAGTTGTTCCTACCGACTTGTATGATCTGTCCTAGGTAGGTATATTCCCTAACAACTTCGAGAGGTTTCCCTTCGAGGTATATCGGTCCCGGCACGACATGTCTATTGAACATGACCTTGGTCTTGTCCAAGTTCATACCGAGACCGACACGCCGGGAAGACTCGCTTAGGCTACGCAGCATTTCGGTGAGTTGTTCCAGCGACTCTGCTATGATGACGATATCATCGGCAAATCTTGACTCCATACCCAGTCCAATCCAACGTCTTGAAAACGTCTTCCAACGTGTTGGTAAACAGTTTATTATATATATGTATATATGTTAGTAATGATTTATCTTTATATTATGCTTTTACGTTAATAGAATAGTACCAAGATTTATAATTTTTTATAAAAATAAATAAATACGCATTTAAAGCATTCGCGAATTTTAAATGTCATTTCTTAACATAAATATATAACGGCATATATTTTGAAGATCTCCCGCAGTTTTCCTTGTACATTTTTCACCAAATACATTGGTATAGACAAATATACCTTAAACAATACAAAATAATTTTATAAACATACCTACATATATATATTTATATCGTTGCTTTGTTGTTCGACGGTATTGTGAGGGAGGTATGTATTTTCTTCTCGCAATTGTAATTGAAATGGCGGAAAAGAGTGACTACTGAGATTCACGCCGGTTTTTGAGTAATCACGATATCCGCGCAAACTAACATTGAAGTTAAAACAGCTTGTAAAAATATTGTAATCTTTTTTTTTAAATAATATTGTAATCGTTTTAAACTTTATATAATAATGAAAATAATTAAGGTCTTGATAACACAAGAAATTACTTTATTGATCTAGTAGATGGGTACTTTTGGATTTATTTAATTACTTCATTGTATTTAACCATATTGGACCATGCAAGCCATTCGATTTATTTACATAGTTTGTATTACTTCCTGCTTTTATTAAAACGTTAAAGTACAAACGCATGCAAATTATTTAAGCATATCTCAGAATTCATTCATTCATTCATTTACTGAAAGCTAAGAAAAAGTTCCAAATCTAATAATCAAGTTACCTGTGCCAAGTGGGTCATTTACATGCTGTTAGTTTTTATAAATATGTATATATATATATATATATAACTTATATTATGTATTCAATACCTGTAGGTTGGTAGCCCTGCCAGGAAGTTAGCTCTGTATCAGTGGACGCTGGTCTATATATTTCTACAAGTTCTATCTGATTTACGTATGGCTAACGGTTCTATAGACACAGATGCGCTATGCCGTCGCATAAATTCGGTTGAAATCTTTCTATTCAAACCAATGATAAAGAAAGAAGGAAGAAGTATCAATATTATTTAATTTATACAAATCCTTACTTATATTATGAATGCGAAAATGAGTTTGTTCGTCTGTTACGCTTTCACGTTTTAACTACTGAACCAATCATCATGAAATTTCGTATTCGTTGTCATGTTAGACAAGGACCTTAACTTCTGCCCCTACTTACTGTAATGTTCATCCTTTAACCGTGCTTTAAATTAAGTCGTAATATCGGTATTACAAATTAAATAATACATATTATATTTTATATAACAGCTCGCTATGCACACACGCCGTCTTCACTTCGCGCCAATACCAATATCTATATTCTATTTCCCGCGCTCCGCGATGTGTGTCATACGAGATGACAGATGCACAGATAATATATATTTATATTATAAAATAATAATTAATACATTATTGTAGTTGTGTGTACACTACAGTTACTACTACGAGGTCGAGTGCTGAATTTAGTACTTTATAGTACTGTTATTAACGCTATTTTCTACCAACCATCAAAACGTACACGAATTCATACAAAATTAAAGTAGAACAATAACAACATATATTGGTGTGTAATAGAATAATATGTGCTAAGGTTTGTGCTCTGTAAGAGCCGAGATGGCCCAGTGGTAAGAACGCGTGAATCTTAACCGATGATCGTTGGTTCAAACCCGGGCAAGCACCACTGAATTTTCATGTGCTTAATTGTTTTTATAATTATTCTCGTACTTGACGGTGAAAGAAAAATATAGTAAGGAAACCTACATGTGTCTAATTTCACTGAAATTCTGCCACATGTGTATTCCACAGACCCGCGTTGGAGCAGCGTGGTGAAATAAACTCCAAAACCTTCTTTTAGGCCTTCTTTAGGAGGCCTTCAGCCCAGCAGTGGGACAGTCACAGGCTGTTACTGTACTGTACTGTAAGGTTTGTGCTTGGTTGTTAGTTAAACGAACGATTGAACGGACTGTTATAAAGGTCATAGTTGATTATTTTATGTTATTAGTCAAAGTGTTTTTGTTTCTTGTTTCTGAAGAAAACTTAATAAAAAAATATTTAAGAAGATCAAGAGTTAACACTAGTTACTGAGTGTATCAAAACAAAATAATAACTACTATCGTCAAGATCTGTTTGCACATCGTTCTGTCTACATTTGTTACATAAGTAATATATAAGTGTTGCAGTGTTTTTGCTGACGGTCAAGTTTTGAATTTAATATCAATAGAAAGTTAATTTTTAGAAAATAAGTTAAAAATATTGTCGAGTTTTTAAGACATAATGAAGCTTTGAAGTAAATTTAAGTTACTAAGCCTACGCTGGCAAATTCCATATATTTTAGATTCATATTATATACAGTAAGGATGTATCGTGTTGTATTTTTTGTCATCTTAGATTTTATTATGTATTTTTTTTTTGTAAGAAAATCCTGCGTTTTGGTTGTGTTAATAGACGGCACATTTGTTTCCTCTGCTTACAATGCACTTACTATTTAATCAAGACAAAGACACATATATACGGATTAACATTACCTTTTATAATTTTGGGATATCCGGCTCGAAGGACCAAAACAGATGTTCTGTTTCGTGTGTACTATAGAAAGAGAAAGCTAGATATAAAAGTCTCTGTTTTTTTGATTGAAATTTGATTAATTCAATTATATATTATAGTAAGTAACAGATTGGTATACACGTGATTAATAAGGTAATTATATGTGTAGTGATTGGTTAGTTAGAAGAAATGGTAAAGTACTAATTGATATTGAGGTCACGCGAACCGGTAATTGGACTTTATTAAATTAGTAGTAACTGAAAGGATTCAAAATGTACTAACTTATTTCGATGTTCGGTGTGCTAAATTGATGCCACGTAATCCGCTTGTAGACAAGTAATATACGTGGAGCGTACAATTATATATTAATATGTCGGTTGTTGTTTAAAAACACGTGTTTTGGTTTTTGTGTTATTATAGAAAAATAAATTAAGCAAAAGTTTATATAACCTCATAATTGTCTTTTATATTTAATATTTTACAATGAGTTTAAACTAAGACATCATGATAAAACATTAATTTCTATGAACACTTAAACCTCGCTACCACAAATATACATTTTTTTATAATACAATACATACTTGCAAAGATAACTTACGAGTGGGATCTCCTTAAATTCTAAATTATTTACATTGAACTTATTCTAAAATTAAGCCTGCTTGAAAATTTGACGGCTATCATCAAGAAGAAAAAACAGAATGTTATTAAAATATATTGCACTAATTAAATATTTATGATACTTTGGTTTATTACTTATATTTTTTACACTGGGGTTAGTTTTGACGTAACTGTATTATCTTTGATGTTATGTCAAATTATACCGCGCTTTCTAACATTACAGATAAAAAATAAAAATATTTGTACATAATGGAATGAGTTAATTTACAAATTGTCTTTTATAAATAGAATAAAATATATTTTAAAGTTTAATAATAAACTCGCAAAATAATATTTGCAGGCTTACTTAAAAGCATCTTTTATGACGTCATTATTAATAAAATATAATCGATAGTAATCAATACTATACTCTTTATAGGTTATATGTATGAAATTCTACGTTTATTTTTCTAAAGTTTAATAAATTACCTAATTTTTTTTAAAAACCTATTTACATATACACATTAGCATAAACTTAACTGACATTTGATTCTCTAGATGCGTTTCGTTCTTGAAACATAAAATTACACACCTTTTTATACAGAGTATGTTATAAAATGATTAAAAGTATGGTTGGCTTTGTTTTTGGTAGGAAATATATATATATATCTCAAAATAATTAAATAAGAGTTTATTTTATTTAAAAATTAACGTAAAATGTCTTTTTAATTTATATATTAGTTAACAAAAAATATGTACCTCTGTTCCTAGAAACTTTATAACAATAAAAAATCGTACAGCCGTCCCTGTTTGAAAAGATTCTTTAAAGTCTAATGAATATTGAGAATTGAGGATCGTAATGCCTCAATAAATATTAAAAAGAAATTGAGCATTCAGAAATGTTGAGCGTAAAAGTGAAATTAACATCGTAATTTCTGTTTGTGAGTTTCTTATAACATTCTTAATTTATTTTGTATATATTTAATCAATTCTTAAAAATTATTTCTTTATCTTATATAAAACCTTATTTGTCGACATTAATATTAAAGTTCTGGTATGATGGCCGGAGGTTTGATTCAGTATTGACCGGGGATGGAGGTGTTGGAGGAATATAGGGATACCTGGGGTAAGGTGGATACGGGTAGGGATACCCTGAGGGTAATAGCTGTGGGTTGTGGAAAGGAGGGAGCAGTGCTGGGGATGGATATCCATAGGGTAATCCCACTGACGATGCAGCTGCTTGGAGTATAGATGCTGCGAATGCTGGGTCACTGTAAACAGCTGCGTACGGCCAAGCCACTGCTATACGCTGTCTCTTGTCTTTCATCCTACGGTTTTGGAACCACACCTGTTGGCAAATAAAAAAAAGTGTTAAAATTTAACCAACGATAATCTCTTTATTTCATTTAATTACAAAATGCAAGTGTTTCAATTTTTTTAAATATCAAATGTTTACCTTTTGTAATAGATGCTACATAGATATATAAATAGTGTATGTAGGTAGGTTTAATTATTTTGACGTATACATTTGTATGTACTTTAAAAATAAGATAGTTACAGTATTGGTAGGCGGACGAGCATATGGGCAACCTGATAGTAAGTGTTCATCAACGCCAATAGACATTGGCATTGTAAGAAATGTTAACCAACGCTTACATCGCCAATGCGCCAAAAACTTTGTGAACTAAGATGTTATGTCTCTTGTGCCTGTAATAACACTGGGCTCACTCACCCTTCAAACCGGCACACAACAATACCAAGTACTGCTGAGTGGATGGTACCTACCCACACGAGCTTGCAAAAGCCCTAACTATACTTAAGTCTTGGCTTAAATAATATTTGTACGTTATGTGTTTTAATGTCCCACTGCTGGGCTAAATTTTTAATAAACCGAGATGGCCCAGTGGTAGGAACGCGTGAATCTTAACCGATGATCGTGGGTTCAAACCCGGGCAAGCACCACTGAATTTTTGTGTGCTTTATTTGGGATAATAATTCATCACGTGCTTTACGGTGAAGGAAAACATCGTGAGGAAACCTGCATGTGTCTAATTTCACTGAAATTCTGCCACATGTGTATTCCACCAACACGCACTGGAGCAGCGTGGTGGAATAAGCTCCAAACCTTCTCCTCAAAAAGGGAGAGGAGGCCTTTAGCCCAGCAGTGGGACATTCACAGACTGTTACGGTATTACGTTATGTGTTTTAATAACATATTTGACTTGCATTCATAGCAAATGGTCGAAAAATATCACGATACTAATGTGGCGCACAAACTCCACTGTTTCGACAGACTAATAATTTATGCTATCCCTTTTTAATATATAGAATTAAAACGCGCTAACAAGTCCTTTAAAGGCTTTAACTTTTAACTATATTGTAAAATATTTTAAATCAGAGAAAACAAAGTTGCAATTAAAACAAAAACCTGTATAACATGACACTATAAAGAACCTTATAAAACTCGAATCTGGCAAACGGGTATCAATAAATACCTAATGCGTTATCACTTGGTTTAATTTTCCGATCATTCTTAAATTTACAACGTTTCAACTCACACTATATCGCTAATGACTTGTATATTAATATGTACAAGTATAGTATTATATTAAAAAACTGGCTCGGTATTATAAATGTGAAAGTTTGTACATTTTTTTTTTTTTAGAATTATAGAATACAATATCGTTGTTAGGTATACAATTATACTGCTTTGTTATTCTGTATGAACTCACTTCATTACCTGGCAAATGTTGACAAGCGACTTATGGTGATATACTATTTTGATGCGAGTATTTAACAAATATTATGATTATTAAGGTCAATGTTGCATATCATATTCTGCGATGAGTTTCGAGTTTGTTCTTAAATAATAGCCTTATTGCTTTGTTTTTGCGCCGGTTCCTAAACGGCGAGTTTTTTTTTCGAACCATCGATAGGTTTTAAACAATGAAGGCAAGTGTACAAATAATTAAGATTTGACTTTTGGTAAAATAATATAAATACCTTTTGCCATGATTTTAAATCTTAAAGAACTGGCGTTCAATATTAAAAAGTTATATTTATTTTCTTTTCTTTTTTCTGGCGTGTACCTACGCTATTTGAGCGCAAAATATTCTGCCAATGTCACGTATAAAAAAGATAAAATTATCTTTACATCAAGTTATTTAACTTAAGTAATAATAAATTAAAGTTTATTATCGATATTTCGTACTAAGCTAGAAATATTTACATTCCATCTTTATTTGATAATAAAGATAGGTACTTATAGCCTTTTATTTGAATGGTAAAAGAATTATTTTCACTTCTGCGTGTGCTTAAAATAAACAAACATTCACTGAACACTAATATTAAAAGCCATCTTGAAATCATTAAAACTGTTATGGTCGCTCAGACAACAAAGTATACAAACAAAAACCCTTGTAAACCTTTAAAACGCCTTTTGTGTACATGCAAAGAGTAACGTGTTAATTGGCGGGTATTTTGCGAGGGAACGCACAACGCAAAATGGCGGATTTTCAGTTGCATCATAGACAAGATTATTACCTTTTAAGATAAAGAAACACTACAACTAAGCCCTTTAGATACAGCAAAATATTATTATTTGTTTAATAATTTAATTGATATATAATATGTTTTCAACTCATTCCATAGAAACAAATGTTTTAATATACAAACTTTCTGAGCCTTTTATATCATCATAAAACTTCATTACAATAAACAAACACACGAAAAATCCAACTTTATAACTCATCAAATGGTAGCCGCGGCTTAATTTAATAGTTTTTAATTGGTATAATCTCCCCATAAAACAGCTGCCCGACCATAGACAACCGATGAACTTTTCATAGAGCTATTTTATGGACTTACAAAACAAATTGCGCGATAAAGTCAATTTATATCAACATTTATAATTAAATTAAAAATATATATCTTGTACAGTTTTTCAAAATATTCTGTTTATTTACTGCTTACATTAAATTACATATTTACTGCTTATAATAATAAATTATTCCATTTTTGTTAAACTTTTAATACACAGATCGAGCAATAAAAATAATCTAATAAAATTTTTCCAAAAACACATGAGTGAATACAACCTCTATCTCTTTTCTAAGCATCGTGCAGTCTATTTGTCTATGGTTATAATGATAACCTTTTTTTTAATCTTGAACGTTCTTTTCGGCATTAATGTTCATTAGCGTCGTACAGCTACTGAATAATTCGGTCGGTTTCTTTTATTAATGCACATCAACAAATTAGCGTGAATGTAAAATTCGAATGAGCCATAAACACGTTTTTTTTTACCGCCGGTTTTCTTTTTTTTTTACTGGAAGTGATAATTGACATTATGACTGGACAGGCTACGTTTACGGTGAATTTGAATTTAAATTGGCGTACGGTATTTGAATTTGGAATTAATTATGTTTATTGGATGAATAAAAGGTATAGTTTTTTTTAATCATGAATAAATATTAATAATTTTACGGAGAAGTGAATGATAAATTACAAAATAATAATAAAAAAACGAATAATACTAAATTACACTTCTTTAAAAGACCAGATACGACGGGGCGTTATTAAAAAAAATGGCGACAATTTTAAAAATCGGACACGTTCTTATTCATAAGGCCAAATTCAAATTGATCAGTTGTTTCACACGTTTGTATCATGTTTCTGCGAATTAGCAGACCGCCATAAATTGTTCGTGATGGAAATTATTGGGGATCTAATTGAAGCATCATACTGTACTCGTAAAACACTAAATGCGCCTTCGTCTTAGACAAATAGTATGGATGACTTTGTATACATATGAGCTAAGTAATATGATCGCACATTGAAGATTATTTATAAATAACCTGTAACGATTTAAAATGATCAGTATTCTGACGTCTATATTGATCAACTATGTGTTGACATAATCATATTGTTTACCTTCATATATAAAACTATAAATTAACAATTCGAAAATCGAATACTCTTGTTCACGCAGATTTTATCAAATGAGTTTTTATTAAAGAGGGTAAATATCGTTTTTAATTGAAGTATATTTAACTTTAGTATTCTCATCTGTAATGCATATCACTAAGTATTTAAGTAGTTTTAATAGAAGCCTTTGATTATAATGTGTCACTTCCTTAGCTACTCTACAAAGCATGATATCAACATGTCACGGAGCTGTCATGTTACGAAAACGTCTGTCCGTTGCGATGTTATAAACAGAGCCTGTTTATTCGGGTCACAACGTGGGCGGTTGAAGCTTCAGTTTCAAAACTTCATGTAGGCTTTACGGTTGATACGTGAAAATAATGAAAATGAACGTAGGAGCCGAGGTTGAATCTATTAGAACGAGGTGAGACAATATTCGTGGAAATCTTACGTAAAAAAACATTTCAATATACATATATTTTTTTGTCATAATTGTCCATTAATTATAAGGCCAAAGTAGTGTTTATAAAGACAATTTACCTTAATGGTGGATTCAGGTAATTGCAGCTGGGCTGCCAATTCACATCGCCTGGGTCTGGAGACGTAGTTCTCTTTCATAAATTCCTTTTCGAGTCGTGCTAATTGTTCTCTTGTGAATGCTGTGCGATATCTCCTAAACAAAACAGAACAATTAGTTGAATAATAATACTAAATAAAGATTTGATTCAAATGACAGGTATTATAACATTAAAAAAGTTAAATAGATTAATTTAGAAAAATATTAATGTTACATTTAATAAATATTGTTACGTAATATTATATAAGTATATTTCAAGGATAAAATTATCTTACCTAATATTTGGATCAGGGGCTGAATTGCTTGTGTTCATCGGTTCCGACTGCGGGCTCAAGGATTCTATGGACAAAAAAAAAGTTGATTAGATTCATGGCTTGTCATTGGTCGCGGCTGTCATTGATCGTACAAATATAAAAAAAAATACAACAATTATATATATTTTTTAATTAAATTATTAAATATATATATATATATATATATATAATTATGAAGATTAGCTTCAATAAATAATAAAGTTGTGTGTGTTCATGAGTTTATTGAAATATTAGGCATGCTGTAATTAAAAATTTATAAAATTTATAAAATATATTATAAAATGTCATTTCGCTGGTAGTTCTATAATAATTAAATAAACATATTAAATGTATAATCTACATCCGAATGACTTTTAATTCAATACATCATGTTGCCTTACAAAACTACTCGAGCTGATTGAATAACGTATATTTTTATTTTATCATAAAAATAACAAAAATAGATTTAAATATAAGTAATAAGAATGAACATTATTTATAATTAACAACAATTCAAGTATTGTACCGCTTAGTAAAACAGAATTAGACTTATCTCTTCAAAGTAGCTCTAAAGGGTTATAAGTACTACTCGAAGCGGCAACTTTCAATGGATTTATCTTAATTACTGTTTTGTCTAGACATCAGCTACTTGTACTAAGGAATACTTAATCCCTACCCTTAGTTGATGGCTTAAGAACTTATCTCATTAAAAGTTTTTTTGTTACGAACAACTTACATTATTTTAATATTTGCATGTTTATTAAAGCTATATTACAAAATTATGATAGAAGTTACAAATTGTTTCCTTTGTCAGGATAAATTAAAAATACATTGTAAATGAAAACAAAATTTTAATAGAGATTAGTTAGCAATTAACGTCAATTAATTCTAAATATATACAATTGTTTCAAATCAGATTTTTAATTTGTTTTTATTTAATTCTTTTTTATATATGGCAATTCAAAGTATTATCATCAATAAGTCGATCCTGAAGTACCGTAATAAATAATATCACACCTTTTAATTTCGATACACTGATGTTTAAAACTAATTACACCCAACGATTGACTTATCATAAAATCGCTTCGAAGGAACCAGTAGCCAGAGGTGTTAATTGTACACCCAGAGTTTCAAAAGGAGTACATTAACACAAAACAAACACAAATAAGCTATTGTATAATTAAATATTTTCCCATGCTTTCTGTTATAAGTATTTTACAAAGGTACCGAAGACGGGCGATCGCCGGCTTAATTTAGAAAAAAAAAACCACCAAAAACCGCCGACTTTACTGATCTGATTAGTCGTTGAAGTGGTTCTAAATTTAAAAGGGCGCGCCGTTATTGACACTGGCCGTTGAATGCTTTCAAGTCACGTTTATTGTCTATGGACGTAATGGCGGCGTGATTAAGACGTTCGATTGTCATTTCCGGCGCTTCATATAAGTAGTGATATTTAAATTATAAAGTATTGATTGGTTAAGTTAATACCAACTAAATTATTATCTATTCTATTCTTGTTACTATTCTAGTAACTAAGGTTAAGGTTAGTGTTTAGGACAATCTTCAAAAATAGTTATAGATAATGAAAATATAAACTTATATCTTCGCATTTGTAATAACTAAGTTATTATATCGCACATTTTGTACTAAAAATTATCAAATTCTATGTGTATATATGTGTAATATACTTTACTTGTGGTAGGGCTTTGTGCAAGCTAAGTGTCTAAGGGCGTTTGGTGACCACTTACCATCAGGTTGCCCGTATGCTCGTCCGCCTTCCTTTTCTATAAAAAAAAAATACGGCCCCCTGTATTAATTTCCTAGTGACATAACTTTAAAAGGAACTAAGAACACTTCCATTTTTAAATATCAAAATTTGAAGACGCTTTCTTGTAACAGGCTATGGCATTATCGTCGATACCGATGTAGTTGGATATAAACGAACATCATTATAGAATATTTATTGCGTGTAGTGCTCTTTTTTTATCGTCTCAACCACTTGAAATATTCCCATGCTGGGTGGCGACAGATCACTTAAACAATTCGCAATAGTCTAGCCTAACTTCCTTTTTGTTAGAAACAGCATGATACCTCTTTAGTCGGACCTCTTTGAACCAGCTGTACTGGCGTGTGTCTTTAAAAAAAAACATGTCAGACAATTTCGAACGCTTCCTGAATTAGCTTCCGTTCCATTTTAAATGGATATTTTTATAACTGGCGACATGAGATGTGTTTTATTATTGGATTTTAAGTGAGCAATAAGTATCAGGCGAAGTGCATGACATTTTAATTGCTTAAAAAAATTAAGTGGGTCGTCATACATTTTATCCTTCTAAAGTGACATTACAGACTATGCTTTATTAAAAAGAGGTTACATTGAAAAAAAAAACTTTTTTAACTATTTTTTAAATACTTTTCGATTTAACTTCATAATGCCATATAAAAGTAGTTGTTCTTTCTGTAAATCATTTCGTAACCAAGCCGTAGTCATTGTTTCAACATACGCTAATTGACAGACAAACGAAAGATCGTAAACTTAAAAAGTAAAGGTGATGACATACAAGAGTTGATATTTTTCAACGTATCATTTTATAATATCTTGATATTTCAATATTAACAAAATATGTTACGTCACTATTGAACGATATGGTGGTAAGTGATGCATTAAAACGTTGCTGGTGATTTGATGTTTTTTTTTTTAATATAGAATATGAAGGCGGACGAGCATGTGGGCCACCTGATGCTAAGTGCTCTCCAACGCCCACAGACATTGACATTGTAAGAAATGTTAACCATTGCTTACTTGGCCAATGCACCACCAACCTTTGGAACTAAGATCTTATGTCCCTTGTGCCTGTAATTACACTGGCTCGCTCACCCTTCAAACCGGAACACAACAATACCAAGTACTGCTGTTTTGCGGTAGAATATCTGATAAGTGGGTGGTACCTACCCAGACGAGCTTGCACAAAGCTCTACCACCAGTGAAGGCTTTATTAGTAAATTAAAAATAACCTTTCATAAGCCGTCTCTGAATTGACATTTTTAAATCCAATAAAATCCGGTTTAAACCGGTTCGAATTTTAAATACCGTGAAGTTACTGAGTCACACTTTTTATTAATCAAATTCTTTGTGAAAATCTATTGATAACAATAAATTCTATTTACTGTATTTTTTTTATTAATACTATACATACACCCTGACCTACTAAAGCGTAACGAAATTATAGACGTATTTCAATTGTGATAGAGGTCATTTTTGTTTGATTCAAGATGATTCTAATAAGCACATTATTAAGATGTTACGAAATAATGTTTTTGTTTCATTATCGCTTTTCAATGAAGCAAAATCATAACATTTATACTCTAGATATTCACATTCTTGTATGTACAGATTATAAATGATGAAATTCTTGTCACCATATCACACGGTAATGATTTGTATCCTAGCTATATTTAATGGTGGTAGGGCTTTGTGCAAGCACGTCTAGGATATTCTACCGCAAAACGGCAGTACTTGGTATTGTTGTGTTCCGGGTTGAAGGGTGAGCGAGCCAGTGTAATTACAGGCATAAGGTACATAACATCTTAGTTCCCAAGGTTGGTGGCGCATTGGCTATGTAAGCGATGATTAACATTTCTTACAATGTCAATGTGTATGGGCGTTGGTGACCATTTAACATCAGGTGGTCCATATGCTCGTCCGCCTAAACCTATGCAATAAAAAAAAACAATATTTAATTCATATTTGTTTATACTTAAGGACTTGCTATAAATAAATCTTATGTAAGTAAATATTTAATTATATGCAATTCTATTTAATTTGTATACAATTCGAAACTAATCAATATTATAATATACTTGGTGGTGAAGGCACATCGTGAGGAAACCTGCATGTGTTTATTTTCACTGATATTCTACCTCATGTATCCAGTTCCAATCTATTTCATCAAACGGAGAGCAGTAGTACAATTACGTTACTTACTTCAATAATTTCAATTACATGATACATATATGGTAGTAAATCTGAATCATTCATTCAGATCTATTATCCAAATCATTTAAGAAGAACGTAGTAGCGCGTAGTTTTAAGAAGAAGGTTTTTTATTAGTGCCTATCCTTTTTAGTTTCGTCTAATAACCTATTATTAAATAAATAAATACCCGTCCTATTATAAGCCGACGCATGAATACGATTATACTCACACATCCCGATCGCTTAATCGGCTAAACCGATTACCTTTACACTAAATGGCTAATTAATAGTAACACCGGTCAATTCGGATACCAAATAGCCCTTGTAATGGCCGTAAAGCGATTGCCATCCATTAACAATTGGAATTATCGAGAATGGCCATCGCCACCCTCCGCACACGCACGCCACGCGTCGTATATTGTCCTGTAATTGTAGCAATGTTTATTGTCTATGACACGGTGTAACCGTTACGGTTCATTCGAAATTAGAACGTTAATTTCTTTTCGATATTGGTTATGATAACATTTTGTCAATAAATAATATTTTTCCGCCATTTGTATTATAATAGTTATCGAAGTAACTTATTATTATAATTAGGTAATTTATTTAAAAGCAGAATCTGTATTGAAAAGGTTTTTCTTAAAACTGTTAGGTATATAATTTTGATTATCTGTTGCAGCATAAGTCATACGGTTATAAGATATATAATGTAATTATAAAACGGATAGTTCACCCTAAGTATAAAAACAATTTAGCAAGAACGAAAGCAAAACATTTGCCGAACAATTATCCAATGTAGAACCAATTATACGGTGTCATCCCCCGGCACGCTCCCCTAAACCAATTTTCATAATAAAATCCGTATCCACTAGTCGGCAACAATGTAATGAAGATAAATATCTCTACAGGGAGCCGGGTACGATAAAAACGAAATCAGTTTAAGCCCAATTGACAAGACATACTGCCTTGACATTGTGACGTGTAATTAAAAATCGAGTTATGTCAAATAGTGGCGGGAAATACACCCACGCATTGACATTTTACTTTTTCTATAGGTCATAGACAATTCATGGGCGATTGACTTTTGTCGAGGACAGCTGTGGTCATTTCGTGGTCAGCTTTATTATCCCTAATTGGTTTAAATAATGTATATAAATTAATTTTGCAACACACATAAATTGATATATATTATTAAAAGGTTTTCTGTCGTAGGCAGTTACTTCACTAATTAAAAAAAAACATCGGCTTTTAACTTGTCAAAAATGACTTTTCTAAATATTAATTGTTTTATTGCAATTGTTCAGAAATTTCTCGAAAGTGCAATTTAAATATAGAATAATCTAAGGGATGCGACAGATCTTACGGGTACCTAACGGTAAATATATTGACCTATAATAAATATAACAAAAGATAAAGCGGTTTCAAATACAACGTCGGTATCTCTCAAAGTCGTGTAAAAATCTCATAATTGCTTTACAACAACATAAAAAAAATACTTAGCACATATTGCAAAGGTCTTTATTGTCAAATGATTAAGGTCGATAGTCGTTTGAAAATATTGAGCTTTCAAATTACCTGCGGGAATTTTGTTTACAAAACAGTTTATGATATAGTCCTGTGCGGGTTTTTGGTTATTGTGAAGGCAGTGTTGTAATTATGGGTAACTGTTCCACGTTGGCTGGCAATAGTAATTGAGAATAATATTTCTATAACATTATTGCTATGCTGTAAAAAATAAAACTCGTCTAAGCATTTGAAGGTTTGGACCTTATTTCACCACGCTGCTCCAATGCGGGTTGGTCAAATACAAATGTGGCAGAATTTCAGTGAAATTAGACACATGCAGGTTTCCTCACGATGTTTTCCTTCCCGTAAAGCACCTAAACTTTCTCCTCAAAAAGAGGAGAGGAGGCCTTTAGACCAGCAGTGGGACATTCACAGGCTGTTACGGAAGCATTTGAAACACTTTAAGCAATGATTAATATTATGCAGAATTATTTAATTTCAAATTTAAAGCGGGAATACTGCTAGCATTATTGGGAATCTGTTTGTATATAGTTAAGGCTTCTATGTAAATAATTATTATATGCCAATATAAATTATGTTCAAAGTTATACAAATTGTTTTAGCTTCTCTTATTAATATATTCCATATTAATATTTTCATACATATATTAGTATAATTATTTTAATGTACAATTGGTGTGATCTGTATTGTTGTAGTTAAGTCAGTCTATACCTGGCTGGTTATAAAGAAATAAAGTTAGTTGTCAAAGAGGTGATGTCTATAACATACAACATGGTGGCAGCGGATTTATTAAATATTAATTATTAATATTTAAAATGTAAGAAGTGCGCTAAATTTATAAAAGTTTGCTTTTGAATGGGGATTTGATCACGTTACTTCTTCTCCGAACTATGCACAATCGAATGGGAAAAGCGAACGCACGGTGCAAACTATTAAAAATATATTAAAGAAATCGCTCTCAAGTAACGGAGATTTTTTTTTAGCCCTTCTTAATTACAGAAATACTCCTAGAGATGGTTTGAGTTCTCCAGCTCAGTTACTAATGGGTCGAACATTACGTTGTCAGCTACCTGTACATCCTAATATATTAAAACCTAAGCCTGTTGATCCATTAGAGTATAATACTATGATTAATAAACAAAACAAAGCTAAAATGTATTATGATCAACATTGTAAAACTCTACCGATTTTAAACAAGGGTGATCCTGTTATTTGTATTGATGGAAAATATAGAAGTAGAGCTAAGGTGGTTGGACATGCTAATGCTCCTAGATCATACATTGTGCAAACTGATATAGGCCGTAAGTTTAGACGAAATCGTCGTCATTTAATAAAATGTAAATCTAATATAAACCCTGTTAACGACAACAGTTTTGAAGTGTTTAGTGACGCCAACGAGGATGTAACTTCATCAGAAAATTTGCCTGTGCCTGAAGATTTAAATATTTCAAATGATAATTGCATTGAAAAACATACATATATCCCCTAGACCTTTTCGTAGAGCAAAAGAAATTGCTAAGCAACGTCTGGCTCAGAAAGTATTTAAATAAATTATCGGTTTTAGGTCAAGAAATGTGTTAATATTTTTCTCTTCAACTATTGTTATATTAATTTTAATTTATTTAAGTACTTAAGTTTTTGTTTAGTTTATTATTAATTTTAATTTACTTTAAAAGGGTAAGGTGTTGCAGTTGAGTTTTTTTGGTTATAGTTATATTAATTAGTTATATTTTTATTTTAGTCCTTAAGTTTTTGTTATGTTTAGTTTTAATTTTAATTTACTTAAAAGGGGGAAGATGTTGTAGTTAAGTCAGTCTATACCTGGCTGGTTATAAAGAAATAAAGTTAGTTGTCAAAGAGGTGATGTCTATAATTTACAACATGTATGTAATATTAATTACTTCTTAAAAAATATATTTGCGTATTAGATACTTATAAAGAAATCATAACATCTGTAAAACTATGTTCCATGCAAATAAATGATTATTATTATTATTAAGGCACACTTACATATCTTAGATTATTTAACAATGAAATATAACCAACAGAATCGTTACAAACTGAAACGGTCCTATTGTACGATACAATAATAGCTTTGAAGGGTTTAAAAAAAACATTCAATATTAATTTATCTGTTTTTATAGTTTACAGTTTTACCTAAAAGGTTGTCTTTATTGAGTATATATATAATAAATTATACATACAAGAATGTCGTATGAAATATTATAACAATGGTAACACAAAAATCATCATGACAAAAGTCCACGAATGTAATTTTTTAGATTTATATTGTCGGACTGTTTCTTATAATGTACTGTAATACTTATATTTTATCAAACAAATTTGTAAACATTGTAAACATTTTTACAAATTAAAAACAATTTAATATAAGAGAACTAGTTTAAATACTTTTGAAAATTTTAAATTACTTATTTTTTTTAATGTATAGGCTAGCGCTTGACTTTTACCACACCTGATAGAAAGTCAAGAGCGCGCTTGCCTTGAACATATTATTATTTAAAATATAATTAAAACAGAATGAATATATAATAGGTACATAATATAATATTAAGAGGAACAGATGAAAAACATAATATTAGAAGTGAAATAAGGATTTCATGTTTTTTATACCTTTAGTCTTGGGTGAAGAAGGCGGTGTGTTTTGTATAATGTCACTGTACACATGTGTCTTTGACATCATATCCGACGACAGATCTTTTAATTTGTGTTCGATCGAAAAATTCCTGAACGAATCCATTGTAAAAAATGATAAAAAAAAAAACAAAGAATTAAAACACTGGCAGCTTACAGTTGCGCGCTGAAAAAGTAAACTGTCACCGTCAATGTGTGCGTGGAACGCCTTAAGCTCGACACACACATACAGATTCAGTAAACCGTTCTCTATTTTCAAAGTGATAAGGACTTAAGTTGCTTACGTCAGAGCGTGGTTAACTCTACTAAAAATCCATAATTCGCTAGCCAATAACGCAGCCCGTTTCTCTCCCCACCAATGAGGGCGGGGCCGACATAATTTATCTGTCCCTTTCACTCACGAGCTTTCACGTTATAAGCTTATTGCACGTAAATGCTTTAAGCTCGCTACATACTGGCGTTTTACAATTTTATTGAGCTCTTTATGACATCTAGTGCTTACTTTGTAAGTAAAAATAAAATAGATTTTCATCGTCATCGTGTGACTTAATTTTTACCGATATCCAATTCCAGTAATAATAAACTTAAACCTTTGGTCCATATAAAAGAACTATGTAACCACCTAATGAGTGCTTCGACAGTTTTTACAGCATATATATTTGTACTTCGATTATTTTTAATTACTAATGTTATATATTTATAAAACATATATATAAAAAACCTTAAACAAACTAAGACCTCCTTCGAAGTAGTATCTAGTGTGCACCAGCCCTAACAATTTAATTCCGTTCATCTCATTTTAATCTCACAGCATCATCGGGCGTTATTACTCGACCGGAGTTATTAATACATTACAACACCTCAGATAAATTGTTTTATTAACTGTTCTGCTTTAGAGATAAAATCTATAATTCTAGATAAGTTAAGCGTTTACTTAACGCATCTATCTATTTGAGTTTAATAACAAAATAGAATGAAAAAGATTCAAGAAGATTTCACTATGAGATTCTTTGAAAATTTCTCGTACAGGTAAGATGTATTTGGCGAACTACACACACTAAACTTTTATTACAACAGAGCATAGACAATTTATTTTTTCTGTCTTTAAAAATGAATAAAATTGCTTAATAAAAAATAATAATAAAAAAATGTATTTGTAACTAGATAATCTTTACATCATTATAAATGATTAGCTACAATATGTTGAATGTGGATTCTACCAGAAGAACTAGCAAATATAACATTATTTATATTAATAAGGTAAGCAACATCGGTAATACATAATATATTATACATAAAATATATAAGGAATTCATTACATTAACAGAAATAAATTTGATTATACCATTTTAAATATTCAAAGCAGTTTTAGTTAAGTCACATTACTTGGAATTGTGAACTTGGAAGCAATAAAATCCGAAAAATTAAAATGGTCTATTTTAGGAACCATAAAAGAGAAATTTTTAACCAATGTCTATTGTGAAATTGGCCACAATGCACCACTCCATAATTGAGCAAAGAACTGTGTACCAAACACGAAAAAAAAAAGTTATTGTTCATGCATCCATACAGCCAACATATTGTCAATGTTGAACTATTGTTTTGGCGGTAAATCTGACAGATATCATGCTGCGACAAAATGGAGGACACGTATTATAACGAAACATAGTCGTTTAAACAAATAGCTACTGGATGGGGCGGTTGCTTATTGATAATTAAAGCGTGAATTCGTTTTGTGAGATTTCCGATAAGTCTTCACTGTGTAAACATTACAAAAAATGTAGAAATTGAAATGACGCGCAGGAAATAGTTCGAAAAACAACACGCCCAAAAACATTAGTATTTATTTAAGAATTCAGATTTTCAATTTATTTTATACTTTTCCGAGTGCTAAATAATCAATGCGCACATATGTAAAAATAAAAGAGTTTTGAATTCAACTACCCATTTTCTAAGTTTGCTGTTTAACCAATCTCGCAAGTATATTTCAAACTTTTTATTTTTTCACGCTGATAAAACGCATTACGCGTTTCCCTCACAGAAACAGTAGGGTGGTATGTGGCACTCACAGGTTTCCAATATGCCGTGTGCGCCCCAAACAACGGAATACCCACTAAAAAACCAGTACCCTTTTCATCTTCACGAGGAGTGCCACGGGATCGCTTGCGCTTACTACCACGACATTCTGACGGACAGCCCGCCTATGAGGGTCTCCATTCTCTAGGGACGATCACACTTTCACAGAAGGAGCCCATTGCCGACCAGCACTCCTCGCTTCCGAGCATCGCGTTGATGATGCTCGGCAAGTAGAGGTCTCCGCCGACGACCGCCGCCAGTGAATGCCTCTGGGCCCTCCACGCGGCACACTCCGTCAAGGTGTGTTGCACTGTGTCGAATGGCGCAGCACACTCGTGGCAGGAAGGAGACACCTCCCACCGCGCTATTTTTTGCAGGTACTTACCGAAGCAGCCGTGTCCGGTAAGTACCTTTTTTTTTTGTTGTTGTCGAGGAGGAAAGGCATTTACGCCTACCGCCCGGTCCATGACCGGGACGGTTATGTGGAACTCACGGGGCAGAAGGCCACCGTCCTACCGATTAAAACCTCCCCGTACCCTTTCCGTCTTAACGAGGAACGCCACGGGATCGCTTTCGCATGCTACCGTAACGTGCGTCACCTGAACAAGAGCGTGCCTCGTTTTTTTTGACCCAGCAACTCACGTGGGGACGTATTGCCTCTACTATCGCCAGGCCCGCCGTGGGGGACCCAAAGAAAGCGGTACATCTCCGCGAGCACCTCCCCACAGCAGTTCCCTAGGCGGATCGCCCGCGATATTTCAAACTATTATCAGTGTTCGTTTTGAAGGTTATCATAAAAATTTATAGATTTCCTCAACCTCGTTAAAGGTATACATTTTTATCGTTTGTACAGGTACCTACCACGTACATAGTAACTTCAATACATTTAAACTAAACATATAAATTATACATAAAAAAGCTTGACCTGAACATACAGATTAAACTACTACTGAGCTGAAATTTGGAAAATCGATTTGTTTCATAACGTAAGAAACGATTTAAAAATTCAACATTAAGGAATGGAAAATTGGAGATGCAACTTGTATGAATTTCACCCTCACAACATCGGAGCGGGCATTTAGTGTATATACTATAAAATTTAATAGCTAGTCTTCGAGGTACTTTTCGATGTATTCCGAAATCAATACGATATCTTATATATAATTCAATTGTAAAACCTCACCTTGAATATTTAATTGAAATTTGGAGAACTTCTGCAAGTACTAACTTAAAAAAAATACAAATAAAACAAAACAAAATCGTAAAACTACTTTTTCACTATAATTATCTATATCCTACTGAAAAAGTCTATAAGGAAACAGGGCTGATGACAGTATCCCAAATATAACACGTGTCTATTAGTGCAAAAGATTTTGAACAAACAAACATAAGATTATATGTATGTATAAGTGTATATGTGTATATTTGTATTAAGTTTATAAGCTTTCAATAAATTTTAAGTATAAGTTGTTCGCACACTATGCCCGATTAATAATCCTGGCTAAAAAAAAACAAATATTTCTCTTTACAGAGGTTGCTTGGAAGAGATCACTGTAAGTGATAAGGCCACCTTTGCTTAGTAAATGTACTACTTGTTATTATATGTTTGTAAATTGTGTGCAATAAGTAATTAATAAATAATAAATAAATAAACACAAAACTATCGTTCACAAAAACAGTACAAACACAGAAACGGATAATTGAACGGATGAATAATATACGACCACGAACCAACTACGGTAAAAAAGTATATTATATGAAGCACGGTTATACAACGAACTGCCTAATAGCATTAAGGATATTCAGTCTTTACCTTTATACAAAAACCCTAAACAACACTATCTTAAAACAGTTCTCTAGGCCCTAAAGTATTTGCGTTTGTTATGAAATTGTTTTAAGAGTTTTATTTAATATTATCAACGACAAATTTTCTACATTTTTATTGGATTATTGTGTTTTTCTTACAAAATTTTAATGTGTAAATTAGCTAAAGGAAATAATATCAATTGCTTACCAATTGCTATAACACAAACGATACGTAATATTGCTTTTGTCATACCCACATTATTTTAAGTGATCTAATTTGTTGTTCTTTTTTGTGTGTTGTATATATAATATTTAAATGTGTTGATCTTGTTTTCGTAAAATTTAAAGTGAATTGTTTTTTTTTCGAGAAATTAATTCTCACCGCCACCCAAAAACCATATAAGTGAACAATGGACATCAATGGACAATAATAAAGAAATAATACTAACTATACTAATAATTTTCTAGTTACACGATCTATTTAAAAATAATGACTCGACATTATTCATACATTTTACTTGTAATATTTATTCGTTTCGTCCACATGATCTATAAAACTATAAAGAGCGCTCAACTTATCGCGTGATAGAAGTGAAACGTCAAAAACATTTGAATTTGGAACGTTAAGCGTAGAAACGTTGCACTTTAATTTGATATTAAAAATTTCCTCTCGGCTTTAATTTATAGCTGTCAAATTTTTCAATTTAACACCTAAATAATTAGTATAAAGTATATTTTTTATTTCAATTCTAATTAAGTATTTGGTTATATATAATTTAATTTCAAATAGCTGTTATTTTTTATATGTTGGCAAAAATATAATAAGATCCTTTTATATGCACTGGCAACATTAGATTGACTATTTTTTTTATTTTTTATAATTTCTATGTAGGTATTGTATTCGGCACAATAAATAATCTCTTTTTTTATTCGTTGCTACCATAATTATTTCTTAAATATCTTTCAAAAAATTTACCTATAATTATCAATGTTTATGTAATCCAATTTCACGTACATACATTCTATATCTATTTATTAACGTTACTTAAAAATAACATCAAAGTTTATGGTACAATTAGATAACGTTAATTCTATGACCGTCGGCCCTTTGAAGACACAATACGCCGTCGTTAAGCATTCACAGCTACGTTTTAAAACCACTAATTTAACAAAAGAAATTCTAAAAGTTTTATATGCTATTAAATAATGTATTTTTTTCACTGAATGTTATGTGTATATTACAACTGACCTTTATTTGATATTTTCTAATGTTTAAATATATTGTTTAGTCTATAGTTCTAATCATTAATTAAAATTTTGCTTAAGGAATATCATCCATATTTTTAATAACAAAGACATCATTTTGTATATAAACAGTAAAGTTCACCAATCCACACAATCCTGTTAAAATGTTTATAATGGAAATGGTAAACTTACCATGTTGCCGATCATCAGCGCCGTCGCTATCAACTTCGCTCCTCGCACTTCCGGGACTCGCCCTCTTCAAGTCCTCAGCACCTTGAGCTTCTGGATATCCATTGCCGATAACTCTCTTATCGTACGACATGAAAAACGGGAAATTCGGTACTCGATTCTGTTGAAAATAGTACCCCATTTTCCCTTCCCTGAGCTTTAGGTCTTCATCTTCAGAGTGTTCGTTATTAAAATCTCCAATCGTATTCTCTATATCGATTTCTGGTGAACGACGGTCGTTGAGACCGACGATCGATTCGATCGAGAAATTTTTGGGCGGTATCTTTGTCTGCATCTTGTTTATTTCCGATTCCATCACTCGATTTATCGATTCTCCCAATCACTGCACGCACTGGCCACTAACACAGTTTGAATTTCGAACGTCCGTATCTGACAGATCCCTGATGAGTTTTGTGGAATCTGTAGAGATTGTGAATAACCACGCCTTCTAGTGGGGGAGTTGACTAAAGATATATCGCTACAATTCATTTTATGCCTTATTTGTATGGAAATAAAGTATGTTTTGATATGAGTTCATATCCGTATAGACGTTGAAAAAAATACTTCGAAACAAATTCAACTTTAAATTAAGAGTCATAAAGTCGGTTTTATTAGTATGTAAGAAAGTAGTATAATTGCACGTAATCTGTTGCGGTTTCCATTGAAGAAATGAGACTTTTTTTCATACTAAGACTTCATTATATTGTATCGTCTTTTTACACACGACGATCCATCGATGACACTTTTTTTTTTAAATAATGGTTGTATAATTTGTACTGCCTTAACAGTTACGTCAAACCAAAAAGGTTTTCATGCATATTTATATAAAAAATACCATGAGATTTTTACAAAAAAGACATCTTTGAGTTGTTGAAGTTAAAGATGTTTTTTTATAAGTACGTAAAAACATTTAGACTGAGCCGTTTACGTAGTTAGCGATGACCCTGCCTTCGGCTACGGGGTTGCAGGTTCAATTTCCGCCCCGAGTCCGGATGTATTATGTATAATAGTATGTATTCTTTATTTATTTATTTATTTAAAATTATATTAAATATGTAAATGTTTATCAGTCCGCTATTACCTATAACACAGGCTAGAATACACTTATGTAAGTTGTTTTACTAAGTTCAATTTAAAAAAAACTTAATTAAAAAAAAAACCTATTTGTCTCGCAATATTCAATTACCTTTCAATAGACTAATAAAATCGACATACTTTCTAATTAACGTCAATATGTCACAGATAATACACGGCTGGCCTAATTAACACGCCACGTCACTACACGGGACTTTATTAGACGTTGAAAATGCTATGTCTTAATTTCCTTCATCTCTATAATTACCTACGTGTTTTTTTTTAATTTATTTATTTTATTAACAACAAAAAATTACGACAATAGTAGGCAGTGTGATACAGTATTATAGTCTCAATAAAGAAAAAAATTATATTAATTAAAGGAAATTGCCATTTAAAAAAATATGTTTAAGTATACTTTAATATAATTTGATTTGGAAACTACTAAGGGATTGAAATAAAAGCTTAATTTAAACGAAATTAATAAATGTTTTTTTTTGTATTGTCTGTTATTTTAATTTTGTTTTTTTTTTTCTATCCTATAGCGCAAAGGCGTAGTTTCTATCCAGTTTTGGGCAAGAACATAAGCTTTACGCGTCATTGGAGGATAAATAGGAAGATTAGTAATTACTTAAAAACAGCTTGCTATTAATCATTAAATATTATTAAAAATAATAGTAAATAAAATTGTACCAAGTTTTTTACTGTTTATGCTATTTAATAATTTCAATATTTTATATTATATATAATTGAAATTGGCCTTATATAGGTAAATAGCAGATTTTAAGGGATTTTAGTCACAAACTGAATTCAACGCTGGCGAAGCCGCTGGTTTTGCAATTTAATCAATAAAAATAGTTACTTGAAAATAATTAGACGGTTTACTTAAGAAGATTTAAGTAAATCATAAACGTAACATTTTACTGGGTGGTAGGGCTTTGTGCGAGCTCGTCTGGATAGGTGCCATCTACATACTACATATTCTACCGCCAAACAGCGATACTTAGTATTGTTGCGTTTCGGTTGAAGAGTAAGTGTAACTACAGGCACAAGATACATAACATCTTAGTTCCCAAGGTTGGTGGCGCATTGGCGATGTATGGAATGGGTGATATGGCTTACATCGCCAATGTCTATGGGCGATGGTCACCACTTGTAATAAGTTGGCCCCCTCCATCTAGCTATAACATAATAAAACGTACATCCCCTTTTGAAGTGATTCAAACATATTCTCTATATTCCAGTTAACGAAAATCTTTATGATAAATTTTCGCATAATAACAATGTTATAACAAATACGAGACATACATCCACTTTTAGATAGGAATAATAAATGATAAGCGTGTTACGGATGAAAACGTTCCGTGTAGGGTGACCATTATATGTCCATTTGATTTCAGAAGTGAAATTGATTTTAAAAAATCATGAATTGGTCTTTTTAAAAATAGAACACTAAATCATACAAATTGACGTAGTTTACTCTCCCAATTACTCTTAATACTCAAATAACACAATTGAACACATTCAAAATTAATTAATTAATTACTATACTTTTATGTCCATTAAGACAATGGCGGTTTTTAAGTATATATACATATAGATATCAAGGAATCTTTTAACTATATACTATTTTTATAATATTACCTATATATTTTATAAATAAATAAGGACTATAATACTGTAATGTACGTCGCTCAAAAGGGGGTATTTGCCTTAGTCACCACGCTTGGCAGGCGAATTGGTGACCGCAGTGGCTGGAATCTGTCACTAATAGCGCTTAAGCCTACCAGGTACGGGATGGATGCGGACTGCCCAAGATCGGAATGGTTGGCGTTCTATGGGGGAGGCTTTCGTCCAGCAGTGGTAGGCAAAAGGCTAAAAAAATAATAATAATAATAATAATACTGTACAGGGTTATAAACGTACATGATAAATGATATAAGAGCTTGATACTAGTTTTCGTTGATGGTCATATAGGATATATAAACATAATAGTTTATGATTACTAATTATTATTATTTTTGATTTAGAAAAAAGATTAATTACCGAGTTTCTTGCTGGTTCTCCTCGGTAGAATCTACATTCCAACGTGTCCAGCTTTCCCTACCCCCAAAAAGGGGCAGTCCAGCCACCAAGACAACGTACTCATATCTCTATTCTTATACCGTCAAGTTGCCTTAAATACATACATAGGTAATTAATATATTAACTCTAAATTCGAACGTTCTTGTAATTCTGTGTTTAAATTTCTTATGTTGATAACTATTTAGGTTCAAGTACTAGTGTGTGTGAGCGTGTGTGCGTGTGTGTCCGCCAACGTACACTGGAACAAAGCACTGGAGTAAGCTAAAAACCTTCGCCTCAAGAGGAGACCTGTATCCAGCAGTCGGACTATAACGGAATCAAACAATTTATTCATATGCATATACAAATTACATATATCAAATTAAAAAAATAATAACAGGAAAATAGAAATAATCTAACTTAACTTATCTTCATAACACGATGCCTTAACATATAACATACTATTTATATACTATGTAATCATAGCTGCTCCAATAGTGAGTTAACTGACCGCCCATTGAGCATCAAAGAGAACATCAAATATGACAGCCAATATAAGTCACGATTACACCGGATCGCTTTAAATATCCCTTATAATAATATGGCATGAAAAATATATTCATTCGATCAAGATATCGACGCAATAAATGATAAGGGATGCTGAGGGAAATGGTATATTGCTACAGAGTGACCACGATTTTAGTGAGTAGGCAGGACTGGCTTGTATTTATTTATTTGCACCAATGTTTGTTATGTAAACGTAAATTAGTTTCACTTTCGCGTGTACTAATTTGCATATGATTAGTTTTTTATTATCATCCGTTTCTTCTACATATCGCTTACTAAAGATGAGTAATCTTTAACTTAACAGGGCTACCCAGCTGAATATACAGCATATCCCAGTTACAAGTTAAAGAAACAAATAATTTTTCATTAAAAACGTTACACAGAAGAACGCTTGGCACGCAACGCATACAAATTCGACCTTGAAATTAAGACTCATATAATTCCATTCCCCATCACCGCTGTATATGAAACTGTTAAAATACCAACCCACACACACACAAATATAATATAAACGTTATAAAACCCAACCAAAGCAAAAATACAATAAAGACAGTCCAATTATAGCGATTCAGCGACTAATGAAAAATACACCCAATGAATATTAAGGGTAAACAGACGCGTCACTCTATTATTTAGCGGAGATACGACGTGAGGTATTGCTTCAAACGCTTATTTATAACATACGACTTCTGGCATTCGAATTTCGAAAACTTTATTCCATTTAGAAGCATCACACTTATTGACAGTCATACCACAGATTCGAAAAGAAATATCTTTTTTTTTATTTGTGTTACATAATTACACATCATTCGAAGGTATACGATACAGTGTATCTAATGTTGTCAGATGTCATTGTAGCAAGCGTCTTATCATCTATTGGTGGTAGGGCTTTGTACAAGCTCGTCTGGGTAAGTACCACCCACTCATCAGATATTCTACCGCAAAACAGCAGCAGTACTTGGTATTGTTTTGTTCCGGTTTGAAGGGTGAGTGAGTCAGTGTAATTAAAGGCACAAGTGACATTAAAATCCTAGGTCCCAAGGTTAGTGGCGCAGTGGCGATGTAAGCGATGGTTAACATTTCTTACAGTACCAATGTCTAAGGGCGTTTGATGACCACTTACCATCAGGTGGCCCATTAGCTAGTCCGCCTTCCTTTTCTATAAAAAAAAAATCATTTATATATATACAAATAATCGCATTTTTTGGTGATCTAAATATAGGTGTGACTAAATATAGTTGGAAGTGTATTTTATTAATAATTAAGAAGAAACCTCTTTTTTAGTACAACTTATTTATACTAAAATGTTTTACTATGAAACATATATGCATTTTGCAGGGAAGCTGCTTTAAACACGGTTACCTTAACCTGTATCAGTTATACGATGAGCCTAATGTCGTTACATTATAAAATACTAACAATACCCGCATTCGGTCGCATAGAATTCAACTTATGACCAATCCTTTAAAATCTCCCATTGTAACGTACGTAATGCCTGTATGAATAGTAGTTTTAAAATATTAAAATTAGCAACGGTAGCGTTCAATTTAAAAAAAAAATTTTGGTTTTGATAACTCGCCAACTTTGATAAATAGCCTAACAGTTAATATAACTTACAAAGAGGCAGATTTTGAAATCACAGACAAATACTTCAATGTTTTTTATTTAATAAAAATAATATAGGAAACGATTGTCGATTTCAATATAATATATTATTCATATATAAGGTACGAATACGAAAACGCGTACTGAAATAAAAAACGAGCACAGATAGTTATGACGTTGAACAAGACTTTAAAAATGTTGGTGTAAAGAGCTGGAGACTGAAAGGGGATATCGGTGTGGAACAGTATGATTGATAAACCCATTGGCGTATGATCAATTGATGACGAAATATATCACTATCTTAAAAAATGAGTGGAGTTATCTTTAATTAAAAAATATTTTTACCACCCGTGATAAATAGTGGTTAGAACAGGTGATTGACTCAATCAAAGATTACGCTTTCAAATTGCTTAATTTGTGTTTAAAATTAGTATCGTACTCGTCTGAAGAGGAAACGTTGCAAGAAAACCAGCCTGTCTCAGAAGGAAATCTGCCACATGTGTATCCAAAACCTTCTCAAAAATAGTGGAAGCCTTTAGCCCAGCGGTACAAGCTGTTACTTTACTATTTGTCAATGATAATGTAACGAAAATCGGAAGCACTTTTAGTTTAATGACGAGTATCGGACGATGTATCGTACGATGTATCGCACTGACTAAACAACTTTACGTTCGTAATTTTGGGGTGCATAATACAGAAAAGTATAGAGGTGGCATTCGCTCCATCTTAATTTCGTATGTAATGAGGAAGACTAAATTGCTTGTAATGTTCAGACTAAAATAACAGAAAGAAAGACTAACTTTAACAAAATCTTTTAATTCTAGCAATTTTGTTTTTGTTTTCTCATCTTCCAAAACTCGTATTTACCTTTTTCCCTCACGTGAAGTGGGGGGGGGGGGTTGTAAAACTCAAGGACTTTGTACGCAGGAATACTTACTAAAAAGAACAGCAGTACCCACTCTGTTTATTTGGGGGACGACACGGGTTTGCTTAGCATTTGCATGGTCTATTTATATCATTCATATATATATTTTTAATTACCACGATTTTAAACAAAACATTTAACCAGAAGGGTAATGGCGTCACAAATGATAAAAGCATTCGAGTATATTGTTTCCAAGGTCATTGTTCTTTAGAAACAAACGCATGACCAACAGTAGCAGTTGATTCGACACGGTGCTGACTGTGGATAATATTATTTATGTTTTCATTTTAAAACTATTGATGTTTGTACAAAATTCGCTTTATCACCATAAACTTGGCACTACACTTTATTTCATTTGTCTTTATAAACTTTTACCATAACAAAAAAAAACAGATAAACATTTTTGTTGGTTGTAAATTATAAATTAAAGACTATTCTAAAAGTTCATAATCCTCGCGGAAAATCAGATAATTGTACCAAAATTGCATTTTCATTCAGCCAAATAATGTCTGCGTTCACTTATCCGCGCCAAAACTGAAAAGTATAAATTGGACGTGAAAACTCTTCGGTTAAGACCTTTTCGATCCGACCTGCATGGCGGTTACGACTTTTTAAATTAACGCTATAAAGAACACGGCGCGAGCAATTTGTTTTGGCCAATCGCGAGCAGAGTTGTTTTTTTAAAACAACCAATAGGTACGGAGTAAGAAAGCCCGTTTCGTTCCTTTATTCCGTTCGGAAACTCCCTGACCCTCCGAATAAGGTTGCTCGGGAAAAGCGTTCAGTGTATTTTCGCCCGTACTGTATTGTATAATCAGCCATCATGGAAGCCGAGGGCGATTCATGAGCGGTTTCAGAACGCGAAAAAGCTTAGCTCGCTTGATATTTTCCTATGTGCTCGAAAGAGAGGGATTTATGTATATGAATATGCGGGAAAGAGACAGTAATGAGTGGTAGTTACGTCGTTTTAAACATTCGTGTCGATAAAGCAATTTTCTGCCTTTTATTCATCGCGCAGCGCGAGCTGTAACACTACTATGTTGTTTAAGAATATTTATTTTGTAGCTAAAATGTTATTATTGTATGTTATAAAAATAATCGACTACAATAACTTGTTCACTGTAATTGCGTTTAATAATCATATATTCTTTATTTTCTCGTAACAATGAATGTCCAGTATGTACATATGTATAATTTGGACGGGTTGCCCATTTCATTATTATAATATTTCTTCATTTTATTGTCCAGCTATTCGCTCTGACTTGGAATGGAATGATTAAGATTTGATCCTTATATAACATTTTCATATAATATTCATTCTTTTTTTTTTATACCCAACTCGCAATTTTTCTTAACAGATATATTGCGAACTTACCTGTTTATTTAAAAAAAAAATCGACCACGATCACGACTGTAATCATAATTTTTATTGGTATGGTTTTCTTTAGTTCAAATAATATAGTGTGTTCATTTTGAAGAGACACATTTATTTCAGTCTCGTCTCATTGGTGCTTGTACTTAAACTCACTTTTCACAAATAATTTGACAATGCTTTTATGTTGCTAACTTATCGAAAACAAGATTGATTGATTGATTGGGTAGTATGTATCTTGCCAAGGAATTTCATATTCGATGACGTCTTTGTTATTAAATATACATAATATTAATACTGCAATATGCATATTAAAACTGCTATTTGTAACAAAAAAATAAATTTAAAAAATCACTAAAATTTCGTCTACAAAATTCAAGTAGTAGCGCCGTTTAATAGCATAATATCATAAAACAATCCTGCAGTTTCAGAACGTTGAACGGACAATGATAGCAGTTTATCCGCGGCGGGAAACAATTCTAAATGACGTTAATTTTGGCGCGGAAAGCTGCCATTTTAGTTACACGGCAAAATGGCCGACCTAATTTGTTTTTCAGCGGTATAAACTGTTTTCATTACAGTGGTATTATTCCATTGTTTTAATATAAATAAAATTGCATTCGAATTACGAATTCATAAAAAAAATTAAGACCCATATTACATAGACTATAATAGGCTGTATACAAGTTTACTTTTTCTTGGATTTCTCTTTTGTCCAAACAACATTGTTTTGATTTTTTTAAATTTAGCTGAAGTTTCCGTCGGATTCGAAAATCGAATGTAGAGATTATTCGAATTATATATGGTATAACAGGCCCATTGCTGGACAAAAAATAGAATTAACAAAAATTTATAATGAACACAATGATTCTTTTGAATAATTCAAATGAGATTCTATGTAACAATATTTAATACTGCCCTACATAACCTTCTGGAGACCGTTAAAAACAATTTTGAACGTAAAAGCTTTGATTATTAACTCAGCTAATCTCCATGTTAAAAAGCACTTTATATAGCATATAACAATCTCATTCCATTGTGAAATGATAGCTTATAAAATAATAACCATACTTAAATACATATACTATTTGTTATATGTTTATTTACTTTTGGTACTGGTGGTAGGGCTTTGTGCAAGCTCGTCTGGGTAGGTACCACCCACTCATCAGATATTCTACCGCAAAACAGCAGCACTTGGTATTGTTGTGTTCCGGTTTAAAAGGTGAGTGAGCCAGTGTAATTACAGGCACAAGGGACATAAAATCTTAGGTCCCAAGGTTGGTGGCGCATTGGTGATGTAAGCGATGGTTAACATTTCTTACAGTGCCAATGTCTAAGGGCGTTTGGTGACTTACCATCAGGTGGCCCATATGCTCGTCCGCCTTCCTATTCTATATAAAAAAAAAGTATCCTTTCTAATTTACCATCATCATTCATCATTACCCGATTGATAAGCTTATGATTATGGAAGTGGCAACCTGTTCGGCAGTAGAAGTAAATCGTCAAAAACACTGTAATTTGTAACATAACAAATATCGCACGAATTCAACAAATATCGCACAAATGGTACAGCAATGAAATGTATCACTTGTTTACGCCCGCGGCTTGTCCGTGTTAGGGGGAACGTGCAAGTATAAAACAGTTGCCTATTACCTTTGTTGGGGTGTAAGCTTGCTTCGCACGAAATTTCATCAAAATCAGTTCATTAATTTAGACGTGAAAGTATAACATACATAGTGAAATAGAAGGTGGGTCAGGGTAGCGAAATAAGATTTATGTAGTTATAAACAATATTTATTAACAGGCAGAGTAACCACCCTGCTCAAGTTCAACAATAATTATATCCGTTCATTGTAAATACATCGCTATTTATACCAAAGTCTAATCATTTTTAATGTTGGTAGTTGTAAAAATAATATCACGAAATTAAATAACATTGAAACAATATTTATAATCAACTTAAATAAATATTAGGTTAGTCTAAATTATATACGCATTGGTCCTAGCGTTGAGTTTAACATTAGTTTCTTGCATATTAATAATTTGAGTAGCGCTCTATTTTCTACATTCAATTAAGTGTATCCATCGCATTAGTCCAAATGCCGCATAAAGAAAACTAAGAAATATATTATACACGCATGTTACCTGTGACAAGTTACTATCTATTAAATCTTAGTTATTATTTTTAAGAGATGCGTAGCCTTGATATATATATATGATAATAATAAATAAATTTATTTAACACATTCGCATCCTCTACACTTTTCATATCTTCATACGCTATGCCGTCATACATTGTGTTAGTGAACCCTCTAGGAGGGTCCTCGGCAATACGTATAGCAATAGCCTTGAGCCCACGTCGTGGGTTCTTGGTATACGGTAACGATTCGTGATAAAAAACGCTCGAATATAGTTAAATTGGATATTTTTCGGATCGTTTTGCTATAAGCAGTATTTTTAGAGGCGTTCCCGTGCTTAGTGATAGTAAAAACGAACATTCAATGAAACATGAGTAAGTTAACAAAAATTTATTTCACTCGCTTCGATCATGTGACAGTGGTCTTCAACCTTTTTGTAGTTTTCATCATGTTTGCCAATAATAATAAATAATTCATTGAACATTGTTTTTTTGTACAATTTTTGCATCTCCTAATAAAACTCGCCTTGTCAAGGAATAAATAATTTATTATTATTTCGATGCAATTACACAAAGTCCATTCTTATTCATGAGAGCCAATTCCGCTGTCTTTAATTCGCAATGGTGTGCCTTTTCTATTTAAATTTAATGTTCATGTTCTGTATACTATCTGTAGATTTAACAATTCTTCTGCTAAACCTACGCTAGTATGAAAACTATCTGTATATCTGCGTTTCTAGTGGTTACATGTAAGGCCGCGGACCCGGGTTCAAATCCTAGGTCGGTACAATAAATTTATTGAGTTTTTCTGTCGAAAATTCTCAGTAGCAGCTGCTACTCATGTACGCCATGGCGCCTGTACCTGACGTCACGCCTCAGTAAACGACAGTAAACGTTGTATTGTGTCTATACTAAACGAAGAAAGGCAGAAAGTATTGCGTATTTCCTAAGGTTAAAAATGGATTCCAAAGCTTACAAGTGGTATGCGGTCTCTCTGTGTAAAAATACATTTGAATGCCAACCAGATCGAAGAACAATCTACAGAAGCAGAACGACCATATAGTAAGAATAAGTAAAAACCGTAAGATTATGGTTCTTGAAGAATGTGAAAAGCAATTAAAAGAAAGTATGGTTACAGAACAATTTGAAGAAATTGCAAATTTAGACAGAGATTAATAAAGATTTGTTATATATTTAGATTTATTGAAGTATTCGTAAATATGTAAATTCACAAATTCAGTACTAGTGGAGCTAAATAAAATATTGTCTTATAAGTTCTTACTGGTAAAAATATTAGGGCTCTTCATATGCGAGTAATACTATAAAGCTAACAGAAAAAAACCTATGATAACACTAAAGATAAATAAAAATGTACATACAAGGAAGTTTTCACATTTCAAAATTCAGATATGCAAGTCTTTATTTGATGAAAAAAACTCTACTAACATCAACAAATCTTGGGCAAATTAGAGGAATTTGCCTTAACAAAACCTTGTTCCATCATTGATAGATCTTGGATGTTTTATTTTCTTTACAAAAACGTAAAGACAACAACTGTTCAAGAGGTTGTAGATACCGAGGCGTGACGTCATTCGCTCTGATTAGTGTTTTAAATAAAATGGCCGATTGCATCATTGATCATTTATTTTTTAATTCTTTAATACTGTCATCATGCCTATTGTTATAGATTAGTAGAATTCCAGCTCTCTATGTAAAGACACCGTCTTAACTTCGCGCCAATTCCAATTTATAAATATTTAGCATCAAAAAGTTGATTTTACAAAAATCTCTAATTGGCCTTTTAAATAATATAACACGAAATCTTATAAATTTGAACACATTGAGCAAATCACAAGTCGCGGCAATAATTACTGTACCTTTTTATCCATTAAAAAAATGGCGGTTTTAAATTAGTGCGTGTTTTTTTTAATAACTATTAATTTGGAATTAAATATTCAAGAAAAACAAAATATATTGCACCAAAGCAAACAAAACAAGAGTGTAGATTTTTTTATATTTCATTACTAAATTCACAAAGTTTTTATTTTGTATTTTATTTCTTTCAACGTTTTCTACACCTGCAAGAGAACCCACGACGTGGGTCGTTGGTATCTAGCAAGAAGATAAAATTTATTGAAAAAATAAATATGTTTAAAACTAAAAACCAAAGCGTATACTAAATAGGTCTTGTTAAAATGGCCATATAATTTTGTTGTCGATTTTTATTATGGCATTTTTACGAAGAAAAACTTACTTTTAAAATGAGCCCACTACGTGGGTTCCCGGGCCCGCAATTGCGACAAGAGTGAGCCCACTACGAGGGTCACTGGCATTGAATGGGTTAAGATTCATTAACCGATGATCGTGGGTTCAAACCCGGGCAAGCACCACTGAAGTTTTTCATGTGCTTAATTTGTGATTATAATTCATCTCGTTCTTTTCGGTGAAGGAAAACATCGTGAGGAAACGTGCATGTGTCTAATTTCACTGAAATTCTGCCACATGTGTATTCCACCAATCCGCATTGGAGCAGCATGGTGGAATAAGCTCCAAAGCCTTCTCCTCAAAAAGGGAGAAGAGGCCTTAGCCCAGCAGCGGGACATTTACAGGCTGTTACCGATTTATTTATTTAGGTACACAAACAGAGTATAATAAGGACATACATTAAATTAATTTATAAAATATTAAGCAAGATTACACTCCTAAACATGTATACACGGTATGTTCATTAAAATAATATGAATATTAATTAAAGAAATATTATATAAACAAATATGTTGCTTATATAATAATTCGTTAAATTATGATAATTCTTCTATTGACATTAATATTATACACATGTTTTTTTTTCGCTCGCACTGAAATCTACCAGGCAGTATTAAAGTATTATCGTCTAAGATAACTCCTTTATTTATAAAGGTTAAGTCAAATAGTTATATAACATTATAGATATAAGTATAACAACACGCTACACTCATGAGGATGGAGAAATAACGCTTCCTGGAGAAACACCGCGAAGAACCTAAGAACGGATATAACGCGACGTTTGCGCCTCATCCTTGAATAACCTTATATCTAAAGAAACATTATCGCTATCCATGGATTTATTTAAAGAGAATGGAATTTGACAAGGAGAGAGAGGAATGAGATCTGCAAACATATTTCTACTCATCGAAAGTTTTGTGAATACAGAAGTTCGAAAAATTTAGATAGTTGAAGAGAAATGAAATAAACATGGTGAGCGATTACTTAAAACCTGAATCTGATGAAATAGACAAATTAAGTTTTGCTAACTTCGTTTGAAACAACGAGTTCAAGTTAGACTGCGAATAATTCGCGCACGTAAAACATTAAACAATCTTTAGACATGAATTTCTGAATGGCCAACTGTAGGGCTATTTTGTAATAAATTCGAAACGTACCGCAGAAAATGTTCGTGAAATGTCAGAAAGTGATATGCGACATTGACCGTAATTATCATAATATTTCAAGAATAAACGCATCAAAATTGTATATCATAAGTCGGTCAACATTTCACGAGTGAGTGAATAAATGAATAAATGATGTCGCGTTTATTGTACAAACTATTGGTGATTTTCCAAAATATTAAAAACTAACAAATATTACGTTATCTACTACTAGACTAACCTTTTAAAAGATACCAGAAAAGATATTTAGTTTTCGTGCATATAAATATACTTAAAGACAAAGTGTCTATTTTTTTTCTTATCTATAAAAGATGTATAATGAAGAAGTTTTAAAAAAAAAAACAATTGTTATTAGAAACGACCTAACCCAACAAATTCTGCGTTTACAACTAAACAGAAAGAAATTGTAACAAATTTCTTCCAGAGTTGGCGAAACAAACGCTTTTATTGCTTTGTACATAATGAATAAAACACAAAGCGGTGACAGCGCACCATTGTTTCGATGGAAACATTTTGACATATAAAAAAAAAAGATGGCTGACGTTTATTGCGTTCAGGAATCGTACCGTAATTGTTCAAAAAAGGTTTCATATTTGTCAATAATGGCCGATTCCCCGCTGAGATGAGTTTGTTAATACGGCTACCGGTAGCAAATGATTAGTTTCGGTGAACATTTTAAAGTGTGAATAATCTTGTCTCATATTGTATGTGATTTTATTGTGAGACGATGACCAAACAGTTTAGTGGCGGTGAAAAAAATTATTGTGTCTGATATATTCGTTGAAATTAATTAAAGGTTAGTGTTGTTTTAAAAAATTGTGTGGTTACGTTGATAGTTAGTTAGTTACGTTGATAGTTAGTTATCCACTGTAACAGCAGTAGTTATTTTTTTATATTATTCACACACGGCCATCTGATCCCAAACTAAGCAGAGCTTGTACTATGGACACCAGACAACTGAAATACTACATATACTACTTTTCTTTTGTCAATACATGCTTATATAGACAATTTAACCCAGACTCAGGACAAACATGTTCATGCACACAAATGTCTGTCCTGGGTGGGAATCGAACCCACAACCCACAACAATCTACCAACCACGCTAACCGGCCCAAATAGGAAGCCCGTTTGAAGAGTGTTTTTAAGTATAATCTATTCTACCACAGAAGAAGTAAAGACGAAGCAGCTTTGACATTTAAGAGACGCGATATTATTGGTCTTGAATAATCGATTATATTAATTAAGGAATAACGAAAAAATCACGTTTTAAATGTCGGCGAAGTTGTTATCGAAAGATTGGAGGTAAACTAAAATATATAATTACAATATCGTTAAGTGAAATAAATACAAATATATTAATCAAGAACTGTTTGTAGTATAACTATAATATAGCAGAAAAAAATATCAAACCGCGTAGAATACCTTCTTCGATTGGAATAGGCTATAGGCATTTATCACAGGAAAACAGTCTGGTAAAGAATTGTCAAAGGAAGTTATAATCCATACATTCCAATCATCATGCAGGTCATTGCGCTACTATCCGAAACATCCGTAACAGCCTGTGAATGTCCCACTGCTGGGCTAAAGGCCTCCTCTCCCTTTTTTGAGGAGAAGGTTTGGAGCTCATTCCACCACGCTGCTCCAATGCGGGTTGGTGGAATACACATGTGGCAGGATTTCAGTGAACACATGCGGGTTTCCTCACGATGTTTTCCTTCACCGTAACGCACGAGATGAAAACGTTCTTACCACTGGGACATCTCGGCTTTTTACTTCGGAGCTACTATGATAATAACTAATTCTTGATATAATAATATTTACTTGTCAACCAAAAATGCGCCAATACAAAATATCGTTTGTGCTATTGAAGGTCTTTTGTAACCAGGACGTCCTGCTTTTAAGTAATCGATAAGCCCTAGGACCCTTAGTGTTATTGTATTCTATTTTCAAACCTAAATATAATAAATAAATACCAATGTCGATTGGCTAAGGTGTAATGGTATTCGGCCTAGTAAATTAAATAGTATAAAACTCCAAAACACTAAACTATAAATTAAATAGGCACGTAGCAAAAAAAAAAAAACAAACTATGTTCATACAACTTAAAATATATATGAGATGCGGACCCGACATCTTACCGTGTAAAAAATAGTGCAGATAGGAACATGATTGCCCCGGAATATCCTTTATCGGCTCCTACCCGGTGTTTACGATGACCCGAGTGACCCTATACGGTAAAGGTGACATAAATATTTTATTACTTGAAACAAATGAAATTTCTTATATATCATGTGTTTTAGATTTCTTTGTTTATACAAAGTCATGATTGGTGTTTCACTTTTAATATAAAGTATATTTTTTATTCCAAAGAGGTTTCATTAGTTTGAAAACCTTTTTGATAATTGACATTTAAAAAGTAGTTATTTATTTTGTATCTGTAACAGTAACACGTGTTTATATATATTTTTTGAAATTATGTTTTAAAAGACAATAAACTTTACTAAAGTAGTAGGAGAAGGTTTTTGGAGCTTATTCCACCAACCCGCATTGGAGCAGCGTGGTGGAATAAGCTCCAAAAACCTTCTCCTCAAAAAGAGGAGAGGAGGCCTTTAGCCCAGCAGTGGGACATTCACAGGCTGTTACGGTAAAGTAGTTTATAAGTAATTTCGAACCAGGTATTTGAATATTAATGAATATTTTAATTATGATTCTTGCAAATAAATCTTTTAAAAAAACGAATTTGAGTACATTCATACTAAATATGTATTTCCTACTAATTCTATTATATTTTGTATACCCTATATGAAAATCGCCGACTACTATTTCGAAGCCTCGTCTGTGGTTATTCTGTGTGGTATAACTCCTTTTTTATTTATTATTACAATTCCTACCCCCTAACCTCCAATGTATTTTCTCTCTGTTCTCGACAGAAACTGGAGAAGCCATGGGATCATTTGCATACCCTGTTTGAATTCTTATTTTCCTTAAAATAAAACATTAGCTTAAAGACAAACTTGCTTAGAGAATCTACGCATAGCTAAATAAAAATAATTATGCATTAAATTTGATAAAAAATGATATAGCTACCCCTGTGACTCGCAAAACACAAAAACAATAACGTCTCTATAATCCCTTGTAATATAATAACAAGATTAAACTTCATTTATTATTAAAATTTTCGTCAGAGACAACCCTCGCGCCTCGCCGTCCCACGGCAGTCATGAAAATAAAATCATGGCGCCCGACCCGCGCAGATTGAATTCAAAATTGGAATCAAAAGACAATCCTTTTTTTCTTTTTTTATTGCGACAAATGGCGATCGTGCGAGTGACGGCCGGGTCGCCAGTCTTAAATTTTATATTAGTCTAGGAAATCGACATTCGGTCGCCGTTGAGGAATCAAAGATTTACATAATCTTGAATATATTAACTGAAAATAAATTAAAGTATAATTAAGTATATTAAAAATCAAACGACATATTTATAAAAGTAAACAAGCGGATGAAACTTAAAATAAATATAAATAAACACCAATACTTTAACATCAAACATTCATTTTAAAAGCATACTTCGTAAACCAATATGTCACAGCTGAAAGTATCAACCAATAAAGCAGCAATTAGGCGTAGTTTTTTAAAACATAAATAGAATGGGGGCGCCATAATGTGTTATCCTTGTTTTTAAAAAGAGAACGCTCAATTAGAAGGATGAGTGTTTACGGAGTTCGTTAATGGTTCTTTTTTTTTGTTGGATTATTTCTGTATTAAACTGATTGACAGGATGTGGGGTAAACGATATTGGCTAGTCTTCGCACGGGATTTTTCGCTTGTCTTCGTTAGCTTAAGGTTTTTATTATGTTGGTATTTGCGAATGCCTTTTACACCGCAATTGATGGAAAAAGATAGAAAAATATTGCAAAAGAAATGAGTTTTTGAAAGATAATAAATACATAAATAGGTTGTTTTAGATATAACGTTGGCCGATTTGGATTATAAAATACCATTACATTATACTATGACGTCCTCCTGACTGATTTCGGCCATGGTGCCCATATTCAAAAAAGATTAGCCAACTGCGCAGGACATGTTATATTGCACGAGTGTGTGAATGTGACTCTCTATTCCCTAACTCTCATAATCCGATGGTACGGCAATTTGACACTACTGGAAAGAGTTCAGGCGAAGTACTAATGGCTTTACGTGTTTTCTGAGGCACGGAAGTGCACTTCCAACTTCCATCCTCCGGGCTGCTACTGAGAATCTTCAACAGAAAAACCCAAAAATATCTTATTGGCCCGACCTGAGATTTGAACCCATCCTCGGGACCTCTATATAGCATATAATGGAATTCACACTAGTAAAGTTTAGCTTTTAAGAAATGAAAATATTATAAACGGTGCATTGTCATTTTTAATGTTACCTTAAATGGACCGACAAACCTTTTTCAAATGCTGTATTTTCTTTCTCAAACGCCGATACCCATTACAAAGTTTCCAGGAAGATAACGTTATTTTAATGATAAGACTATAATTTGTCTATAGGTTTTATTGAATAACAACAAAGCGTTTATTTGTAATTTATTTTACTTAATACAACACTATAACATTATTAGCAAAAACTCGACTTCCAACACCCCATGATACTCAAATGTTTATTCACAATAACCGAGTCAACACATCAGCCGGGCTAAACCACTTAGAGCCGGCTAAATCCACCCCGATCCAGTTAAAACCGGCCAAATCCGTATTAATCGTCTGTCAAATTGCGAGGGGGTGCACCTGCGTCACGTATTTTGCCCCTTTTTTAAACGTTTAACTCGAGCCGGCGTTTATTATTTTGTTTTGATACTTGTAGTAAATATGAGGGGTTAATGTGTAAGACTAAGTAATGAGGATTTACTTTAAGCCATGAAAATAAGTATTTATATGTACATTATCTGTTTTCATTTGAGTCTGTTTAAAAAAATATAATTAAATTTCTTATCTGTTGTTTTTTGTTTAATTTAATACAGCATTGGTGATCTAGATATTTTTTTCTACAATTTGCATTTATTACATGAATTGCAAACTGTAATTCTTATATTATTAGGTACGAAACAAGCTTGAACTCAAAGAAAGCACGTACGTTTTTCTCCTAAACCCACTGAATCTCTTGATATAAGTTTTATATATATTGGTTTAGTGCTTTTTTCAGTTAGGTACTACAAAAAAAGACCATTTATTTGTATAAATAATAATTACACATTTGGAAAATAATATAATTTACACTTCAGGTGAAACAATAGACGTTACATAATTGAGTGCGTAAAACGGGACGAGCTTTTTGAAATTATTTTGAACTTATAAATAAATAACCATAAAATATGTTCTAATCTTAATGTTTGTATTTTATGATGTGACAAATATCGTAACAATCTATTTATTTATAATATAGTTTTTTTGTGATGTAGGTACAATTAAGTATAAAGCTAAGAAAAGTAAGTTCGTAAAATAAATTAATTACATATTAAATTTGTTATTATAATTCATCTCGTGCTTGACGGTGAAGGAAAACATCGTAAGGAAACCTGCATGTGTCGAATTTCACCGAAATTCTAACACATGTGTATTCCACCAAGCCGCATTAAAGCAGCGCGGTGGAATAAGCTGCGAACCTTCTCCTCAAAAAGGGATAGACCTTAGCCCAGCAATGGGACATTTACGGGCTGTCACTTTACTGTATAAATAAGCACGATATTTCACACTTTATATTGCGGTTAAAATAAGTGATCTGTTATTAACACTTTACAACTTAAAATTATAGGCCCTAAAACGACTAATTTAAAATTACAATGAAATATGGCGTGTACTGTCAAAGTTGCCGCCAAAACAATGAGGCACAGACAATGTATCCGATTTTTATTGTCACCAGAATTGCGGTAGTATCTATATTACCTATGGTTGCAATATAACAATTAAGCACTACCGTAATGTAAATATGAATAGAGTTATAAGAGAATTTCTCCGACGGTTGGGCGGCGACCATAGACAATTTAGTTACGCTTTTTAGAATGATGAAATATTTTGTATCTTTTGTGAAGTGTCCTTGAAGATTTTCGAAATGTTCAACACATTTCAACGATGATCGTTTTCAAATGAAAGTTTTTATTATTTTAAAGTCTGTGGTCGTTACTAAATGTTTAACATTGTATATCAATAAACAATGTTTGTATTTAATTACAGAACGCATTCTATTCTTTTTTAATTCGAGACGTCTCGCACGCAACGACTCTGTACTGTTTGATCCTAATAATAAAAAATTGTTTTTTTTTATTTTATAAAATGCAATATTAATAATAATTTGCAGAAATAACAAGTTAGGGATAGCAAAATGTACACAAATATAATTAAAAAAAAAGTATTAATTCCCTTAAGGAAGATATTTAACAAAAAAAAAATTAAGGTGATAAAACAGTATTCAGTATTCGTTAATTTTCAGTATTATATTTTTTACAATTATTTCATGTAATTTAATAAATTAAAAAGAGTAATGTCTGAATTTCCTGCCAGTTATAATTGGTAGCCTACATTTTGAAAAACAAATAGAATGGTTAATACTTTAATTAATCTTGTAAATGTCAATTAAAATAGTCTGGTCAGCCTCGTTGAATGAAGTACATTTTTATTTTGTTTTTTTTTTTCTTATATTGATTGCATTGAGAAGAATGTATTTAAGCAACACGAGAGCTAAGTCCGTATAAATCATTGCTGTCTGTACCGACATAGCACAAATATTGTAAGCTAGAAAGAGACAGCACTGTGTAAACGGTAGACTGGAAGGGGTAATATCTACCCAGGCGAGGGTAGATTATATTTTAATGCAATAATTCTACGTGATCATACCGCGTTTACGAGTCCTGTACGATACACAGGTGAAAAATGAAAACGATCGGTCTTACGATATTTATTTCATTCATCATCATCTCATCATCATGGATCATCCGAAAGACGTGTGGAAAACTACCTCTTGCGCATATGAACTCGTTTTTACACAAGAAAAGTAGACAGTAAAATTCCTTGTGAAGGCCCGTCTGGGTAAGTACCACCCACTTACTTCATATTTTACCTCAAACAGCAATATTATTATTGTGTTCCGTTTGGAATTGTGAGAGAGGCAGTGCAGCTAAGGTACAATGGACGTAACTTGACTGATGTTAGGTGATCACTTACCATCAGCTGGTCCATCTACCCACCCTATTATACAAAAAAACTAACACCCAGGTCACCTTTTAGTCATTAGTGGTGACCCTCCATCTAAAAAGCACCCGCTTGCTTGCTGCGCTTGCTTTAGGCCAATATGCTTCGATGTCATTTAAATTGTTTTTAAATAAACAACCCTTAAAATAAACGATTACTTAGAAGCTTGAGAAGTACAACACTTGCCGACGTCAAAGTTTTCATAACGTTGCACTCAAATACAACAACAAACTACTATCGCAAATAAGGTATGCCATAAAAACATTAACAAAACACATCATATATTTTGTATCGATGAATAATATAATAATTAATATCATAAGATCAATTTGTAGAGCTAATCTCGTGTATGAGATATCCCGGAGAACGTTGTAGATTAAATTTGTCGAAATACACCAGGGCTTCAACAGCCGTACAATCCATACCACAGCGAGCTTTCGAAAATAAAAAAATATATTATGTTTTGATCATAGTGATCAAAACAACTTCACCTTTCCATGGGATGTCTGTAATATTATTCGTTTCATTATTATCAGATATGATGTTATTACGTATATATATAACATATTTGTCGGTGATGTCAACAATACGGGAATTGTTTTGACAATAAGCCGCAAGCATTGTCAGTTACATAACGGAGTCTATATTCGTCGGTGCGAGTTGGCGACGCGACATTTCAGTGCTAGCCGCCGTACAGACAACACGTGTGGAAACTGTCTTACGACTCGTTATTACAATTGTGTTAAAAGTTATCAGTAAATCGTTTGTGATTCTGGATTTGTTATCTGTTACCCGTACCCTCATATCGCCCACACATAATGTCTGATGGTGATGTCATCTGCTCACATCAACCACCTGATACGCCTATACGCCTATCTACTTTTTGGAAGCAATTTTGATAAATTGTTGATAAAAAAACCTTTGTGTTCAAGCTTTCCAAAGCAAACCCAATTTCATCAGAATTTTAATTGTTTAGCCGTGAAATCGTAGCAGACCGATTAAGCAGACCGACAGCAGACCGAACAGAGTTACTTTTGAATTTACATTGGTAGTATAGTTTATGTAAGTTTTAAAACAATTGAATCATCCCAATATGTGTCGGTGGCACGATTTCAACGCATTCACTCCATGACAATGAAAACTGTAGTGTAACATATATAAAACGACCCTTGTTTAATAACTCGAGTAAATAAACCGGAATACATATTAAAATTATGTCATTGGCGTGAAAATCGTAATTAATTTGTGTTATTACAATTGTATCCGACAGTTGTCCTTATGTGCTGTGGAATAAAGGCACACGGTCAATGCTGTGAAGAATTTTAGTTATTTTTATTGGAACTCAAATGAAAAGCGATTATTATCTCATATTATTAAATGAGCATCTCTTTTTTTATGTAAGGGTAACGAAGATGTGGCTCACGGGATTGAAAGTGACTACCACCGCCCATGGACACCTGCAACACAGGAGGGCTTACACTCTTTTCTTGAAGTTTTCTCTGTCATATCGGTTCGAACCGATGTGATGTATTCCATGTATTTCGGAAACCGCTAAATTGTTATTTGGATAAGGTTTTGCTTATTATTACTATTATTAAAAAGGGAAGCTCGGTCGCCCTTACCTTACTGGGAACTTACCTTAATTTTCAATTACTAATTTACTTAAAAAATAAGAGATCATTTTATCTCATAACATATATATTCAATGTAAAAACTCGTGTTTCCCACCGTACAGTTACCATGAAATAATATTCAATTATTAAAACAATAATCCCGCGTTCATCCTCTGGGGAACAGCGCCATCTATACAACGCTTAGTGCACTTAAAAGGTGTGAAATTTTAAAGCAATTTTCTAACACATTTTATCATTTTCACAAAACCCACGTCCGTCTTGGTGGATGTTTGTGATACTATTATACAATACTTGTTCTCAAATTGTCGCTGCATCATAAATACAAGTAGAAGCGAGACAATGCCTCTAAACAGGAAAAAATATAAGAAAAATTTAAAGATAATAAGTGAAATAGTGAACCAATATGGGCCAGTAGTTATGTGAATCCAAACCGATGATTTTGGGTTCAAATCCAGACAAGCACTACTGAATTTTCATATGCTTAATTTGTGTTTATAATTAATCTCGTTCTCGGCGTTGAAGGACATCGTGAGGAAACCTGCATGTATCTAATTTAACTGAAATTCTGCGACATATCCGCAATGGCGCAGCGTGGTAGTATGATGATCCCTCCAACCTTCAAAGGGAGGCGAGGCCTTAGCCCAGCAATAAGACATTAAATGTTTGTTACTTTAGTGTTCCATATATCGCATAAAACTATGATATAACTATGTTGTACTCAGCCTAAATATATATGCTGTCCTAAATATATATTTAAAATAATATAAAATATAATATAAAAAAGATAAATTGTAAGGGATTTATCATTCATGATACGAAACGTACCTATTTTCATTCGGTCAATAGATCGCTTTCAAAGACTACGTGAATTGTATTTTTTTTAATCTGCTTGACAAAAGTAATTAGGCTAATGCCAAGTACATTTACAGCATAAATTGCCCTCACTTATTTTTTTATCTCCGAACTCCGTCAATTATATTCTTTGGTCTGAGGCTTTACTCTATACGGACTTCAGAAGTCTAAATATACCTACAAGCTTACTCCGCCCGAGAAGTAACGCCAGTTTTAAGTGAAAAGAATCGCTTGCTGGCCACATTTTTTTTTAAATTTCTACATAGATATCATATGCTATTATTTAAATTGCGAAAATAACTGTCCTTATGCCAATTACGCTTTTACGGCAAAGTAAAGTAGTGCCAATTTAAATCGACTTTTAATTGAAATATGTCTTGAAGTATGTTTGATTTAAGCTTTATAAGATTATCAGTACTTTTTGGAATTTCCATTCATAATAATAATTTAATTATTTTTCATACATATTTGACTTGATCTATAACTTCGATCCGCCAAATGAATTCCACGTGACGTTATAATTTTTGTCTAATATAGCAATACCATATTTTATTTCACTTTAAAATTAATGTGTTGTGTTAGAAATTAAAATGACTAAATAATTAGCAATTTATTAAAAACTTATAATTATCTATTACTCCATAAAAACTTACTAAACTTCATATACTTAATACGCTGACTCTAAATCAAGTTCTACACATGTAACATAATGGTCCTATGTAAAGTTAAAAGCGATACGGTTACTAGTAACGCTATCTTTTATTAAATAGATACAACATTTTTCCATAGCAATTTGCTACGTATTAATAGATGCCAGTATAAAAACTATAAATAGCTCTAGTCGAGTAAGTAGTTCTACTCATATATCATAGATGGCGCTGTTTTTCAAAAAAGAAAAATGCTTTATTTATTACAAATTAGTTAATTCTTTAATTTTATCGCTCGATACTTCTTATCGAATATTTAATTGTTTTAAAATATAAATGGTAAACATCATAGAAATAGAAACATATTTCTATTTATCTTATAGTTCTAAAAATTTTCCCAGATTAAAACGATAAAATTTTGTTAATTACATATTCGATACAAATTAGCTACTTCCGTAACAGCCTGTGAATGTCCCACTGCTGGGCTAAAGACCTCCTCTCCCTTTTTGAGGAGAAGGTTTGAAGCTCATTCCACCAAGCTGCTCACATGTGGCAGAATATCAGTTAAATTAGACACATGCAGGTTTCCTAACGATTTTTTCCTTCACCGTAAAGCACGAGATGAATTATTATCCCAAATTAGGCACATGAAAATTCATTAGTGCTTGCCCGGGTTTGAACCCACGATCATCGGTTAAGATTCACGCGACCTTACCACTGGGCCATCTCGACTTAAAATACCTACTTGACTGTGTTGTTTTATATACTATACATACTTAGTAAAAAAATGTTAAATTAAGGCTTCCTTTGAAAATATAATTTGTATCGATCACGCCACTGAGTGCATCATATGATCTCCTCGCGAAGTAACACGATCTTCAAGGACGCTCCTGGCTTCATTTTGACTCGAAGGATGTTATTGACGGAAATAATATCACGGTGTATTTTGAGCCCGACAACACAGTGACCCGTTGATAGTACAAGCCTACGCATACGGCGGTGGTGACCACTTACCATTGGGTGACCCAAGAGCGTGCACACCCTGCCACCAAATGAAAATATATGAACATAAACAATCAAGAACAGTTGTAGCTTGAAGCCTGGAATGGTGATAGTACTTATATTTCCGCGTTCTCGTAAAATACTTCGCCTCGTCCTGCGTCTGATCATTTTCCGGTCTTGTCATGTTTCTATCACTTCATAGAGAGTGCACGTGGTACATATAATAAAAAAGATACATTTAAATGGGCACGAAAAAATAAATTGACAAAATATAAACACATATTTATCATAAGACACAATGAAATAAATTATTGTTGTTTTTGACGAGGCTACCCTGATGTGTTATCAAGGTTTATCATATTAAATGCATGATATAAAGAATTCTGACGCATCAGATCCATGACCTAACCTCGACCTTGCTAAACCTGTCTCCAAATAATATCGCTTTATCTTAGACCCTGAAAAAGGTTTTAATACAAAATATTTTTCAACTGTAACTTTGTTTATTCAATATGGTTAAAAAATTACTTTTTTCCGGGGTTTCTTATTATGCGTTATTAATTTTTATGTAATTTTTTCGTAAAAAAGTCATAAAAATACACCTTCAAATATCAAGCATTCGTCTATATGATATAAAAAAAAGAAAAAAAAATACCGGACCAAAAGACAGATAAAAAAAATATATTATTACAAACACAATCTGAATGAGAGTGCTGGTAGGTCGTAGTATTTAACATATTTCATGACAAAATCGAGGTCAATAGAAGATTTACAAGATTATCCAAAATAATAAACAAATATTGCAACACAGAAGGCATTAAATAAATGTAAATAAGAAATATTACATTTCTTGAATACATAAAACGGTATTGTCAACGTTTTCAATGAAACCGTGCACTATTATATTTATTGTGACGTCATAAAAAATATTACATTGCTTTGTTAATTAAGCATTCCATTAATGAATAATTTATACAAACTTTTATTCAGTTTACATTTCAAATTAATAATTTAAATATAGTAATTGTAATTTTTTTTTTTTTTATATAAAACCTTTTTGAATTTTTATTATCGTTGTTGACTCTTATTTTTTTTTTATTTATAAATTACTTTTTTGTGCTGTGGATTTTTTGTATTCATTGTTTGACTTATCAACTCTTTACACTGCTCTAATTTATATATTATATTTTTTTTTAATTAATGTAATCCGATAGAAATGCTTCACCAGTTAGACTGGTTAAAAAGAAGTAATTGTCTATGGGATTACTTAATATCTTTGATTTGTTCCTATGTTATTTGTACGCCAGAAAGCGATATGTGAGTAGTAATTCAAACAATAGACAATATATTACTTTTTATTGACTTACTAAGTAATTAGTATATTCTTCTTTTGAATGTTGGCTGCCCCCTTCAAACAACACCCCCCTGACCCCGCGGAGACGCTTAATTTGTTTATATGAGTTTGACGTTACGTGCGAACATTGTTTAGCATTTAAGTACACGTGCATTTTCAAAGATTTGAAATACGATTATTTCGCGCTGCTTTGAAATAGTTTTCTCGTCAGAGCTGTAATGAGCTTTGTTTGATATTCTGCCAATGTAAGGCCGCTTTGTTCGGACGTTTGTCGATTTGTCAACTGTCAAAGTCAATTGCGCAGTTGACGTTGACATTTACGTTGACATTTTAGTATACACTGTGCGCAAACAGAAGCACCTTTATTTCCTTCAGGCGTACTTCAGGCTTTCCACAACCGTACGACAATTATCGTACAAGTACGATATTCATCGATTTCATAACTACGTACGATGTACAATGGTACATTACTATCGTAAGATAATTTCCATTATGAAGCAAAATTTGATAATTAGATTAATAAATAACAATTACAATTGTTTTTACTGTTATTGAAGCCGCTCATATCCTTTTATTGGTTGCTACTGTCTGTCAATCACCGATCTTGGTTAGACGTGGTGTGTATAGTTACTGACTTTTTGAATTTGATCATGTTTAATCACCGTATATATTGCGTATTTTTGGATTCTTGTTTTTTTTAAGTTTTCAACTAAGTGTAATTAAAGTTTATTTAAAATATTGATTTTGTATAATATTATTGTATTTTATAATCATTATCCTGATGTATGATCATTTGGCTCAATGGACGATAACTTTCCGGGCCCTGGTAAGATAATTACCTGGCTTTAGGTTGTGAATTCAGATTTCCTTACACTCATAATCCTATAGGACTGCGATCCTACACTACCGAAGACCTTAAGTACATACACCTTATGTGCTTTCATATTAAAAAAAAAACAATTATTGCCAATTCCCCGAGTCGGAGCTGGAACGAATAATTTCTTGACAAGAACCCATTTTTGTTAGCCTGGAGTGGGGTTTGAATTAAGGACCTCGAAGTCTGCGACTTTATAAGCTGAAAAGGCAATCAATTTATGCACAATATTGTAATTAGAAATAATTTTATAAAAATAATTGATAATCAATAATTACTGGTGGTAAACTCGGCTGGGTAGGTACCACCCACTCCTCAGATTCTACCGCAAAACAGCAGAACTTGGTTGTTGTGTTCCGGTTGAAGGGTCAGGGTTAGTTGCAAAGGTTGGTAGCGCATTGGCGATGTAAGCGATGGTTAATATTTCTTACGACGCCAATGTCTATGGGTATTGGTGACCTCTTACCATGAGGTGGCCCATATGCTCGTCCGACAACCTATCCTATAAAAAAAAATTTAACATATGATTATATTTATTTTGAAATGTAACAATTTTTTAGTAAAATTGAGGTTGAATTAAAATGAAACATTTCCTTTTGTAACGTTCGAGTAGAACGGTTCTACAACAAAACATTTTATTGTTTTTTTTTTTTAAATGTCAGCAAAGGTTTTGTTATTGTTTTTAACTAACTTCCTGGCTAGTTATAGACTTCAATTAGAAACACGATGAATGACAATGCAAGAAAAAAAAAGTTATTATAATATTTAGGAGGAAATATTTTTAATAAAATACAGATTATATATATCTAACTGAACCCTAGAATTGTTACTTAAATAAATTGTCATCATGTATAAAAGCACTGAAAACCCGTTCACTTGTTTCATTTCAATTATTTTGTCTGCCGGAAACGGACGTAGAAATTGCAATAAAATAAATAATTAAATTCTTATAAAATTTGAGTGATTTTTGGTGATTATTTAGTGAAAAACAAAGCAATAGTCTATTTTATCATTTCTACAAAACGATTATCTAACAGACTTACTATAAACGCACAACGTAAACTATATCCTATACCTACATACTAAACGTAAATAACTTATTACTGTGTTATATAGAGGCGTTGTAAGAAAGGATTTTAGGACATTTTAATTAAAAAAGGGTGGGTGACTTAAAGTTATTACACGACTCTATTTAAAGGGTCAATCTTTATAGCACACTTAAATATGATCGTTTAATGGTATGGGTTTAGAGAAAATTATAACCCTTAACACGTGCTAATGTGTTTTAAACATTCCGCGGACAAAGCCGCAAAGGCTTGTGCAAAGCAAAACAAACATTGATAATTTATTATCAATAATATGATAAATTACTAAAACGTAATTTGAAGTAAACGTCAAAATGGATATGAATTGGACCTATCACGTCGGCCTGCGGTCCCCAAATCTCACGAACACGACCGTCAGCTTGCAAGAGAACTTTGAGATTGATTTGGAAGATACAAATTGGATATTAACTTCGTCCTTCATCATATTCACAATGCAAACTGGTTTGTTGTATATTTAACTATATTTTATGTGTGATTTAACTGTATGATGTACCTAGAGTACTATGTACCAAGAAATTAAAAGCGTATTCGTCACGGGCTCGAGGTCCCCGATGTAATAAACGTCCAACATGCGCAATCTAATTTGGTCCGCTATAAGTTCAAGTCTCAGACAAGATACATGCGCTAAATCCATTTAATATTTAAATTCGGTATTCGTCATCACGATCTCCTAAACTATCCGACCGATTGACTTGAAACTTCCCCGACGTAGACGCTCACTAAGAACGGATTTTACGCAAATCTTATCCATAATACATTTTTCTTCTCCGTGCGAAGACAGGACAATTAGCGCTGGCAATGTAAATTAAAATTTATATTAAAGACGGCCATAACTAGCGAGAATTGTAACAATTTGCTTGTTTTCCTTTAAAATGTACGTCGCCATGACGCAATAACTCGCTATAGGAACTGCTCGAAGGCGTTCTTAACCTTATAAGAAAGGATAAAATAAAGGATATTTTCTCGATAAATTGTTGCAAAATGTTATAAATTAAGCTGCCCAAGTTAAGTAAACGGTGAAGGTAAAGTGATGAGGCGGGATATTTTTTCATTGTTATGAATCTATTTCGCCAAGTATGTTTTTGTGTTTTTTTCCAAATCCGACTGATATATCCTGTGATTAATCCGTTCAAAGCACCATTCACCTTATATATTAATATGGATTAATCTTATAATATTAAATAACCAACTACATAGGTACATATTTTACTGGGCCACCCGATGTTGTAAAAACTAGATCTCAACTTGCAATCCGCAATGCTCGTAAATATAATTCAAGTCTATCAGTTTCCCGCCATAAAGAGTATCAATCAATGTTGTTGTTGCCAGATTAAAATATAGATTATTATTGATTCATATAAAAAATGACGGATACTCTCCAGTAATATTTAATATTAATTCATAGCATTCATTAGCATTCATAATATATGTATATTATTATATATTACAATCTGACTTAGTCTTACAATGTTAAGTGGTCACCACCGCCCATAGACATTGGCGATGTGGGAAACATTAACCACTCCTCACTTCGCCAATGCGCCACCAACCGTGGGAACGAAAGTGTAATATCCCTTGTGCCTGTAGTTAAACCGGCGTACTCAACTTTCAAGCCGGAACATAACCATAATAAGTATTGCTGTTTGGAGGTTCAATATGTGATGAGTGGGTACCCACGAGCTAGCACAGAGCCGTACCACCAAGTACATATACATATCTATCATACGATACTGTCGCCAATATACATATACCCTTAAGCCCTATTTTGTTGTATTTTAACTTAATATACCATATATATCTTTAGTATCTTTGTTATTCTAAAGGTTTCGGAATGCTTGAGTCTGGTTGCGTCTCTATAAAGAACGAAGCTAACATCATGATGAAAAATCTCGCTGACATTTCTTTAGGGGGTGAGTTTAAATAGCTACTATACAATTTATGACCGTTTATAATGATGGCGTGTGATATGGCCCAGTAGTAAGAATGCGTAAATCTCAACCGATGATCGTGGGTTCAAACCAGGGCAAGCACCACTGAATTTTCATGTGCTTAATTTGTGATTCTAGTTCCTCATGCCTGACGGTGAAGGAAAACATCGTGAGGAAACCTTATTCACTGAAATTCTGCCACATGTGTATTCTGCCTACCCACATTGAAGCAGCGCGGTGGAATAAGCTCAAAACCTTTTCCTCAAAAGGAGAGAGAAGGCGTTAGCCCAGCAGTGGGACATTCACAGGCTGTTACTATACTGTACTGTTGTTATAATGATGGAAAGAATGCTAATAGTATACCCCAAGTCAATCTCAATTCCGATTGGATTCTCTGGGCGCAAACCAGCCAGTGGAAACGATAAGACTGCATTATTGTTATTATGTCTTTTTACATACACATATATACTATTCAAGTATTAATTTTCATTGAGTTAACTGACTTGCCTTGCTCACACCTTGCTCACACGCAGCCTTGAGGCGGACTGTCAATACTCTCATGAAAGATATCAAAATGAGATCATAGACAATTTTTATTACTCTTTATAGTTTTGAAATATTCCTAACAAAGGCTAAGTGTTTTTATATTTTAGAAATGAAATGTGATTGTTATTTTTATTCTATCATGTCATCTCTTGTTATTTCAAGATGACATTCCAATAGCAACAATAAAGATAATTGTTTTACACAAAAAGACTAGCTATTACTTTAAACTTGTCAAATTTGAATTTCAATGATTCTGAACAGGTCTGACGTATTGGATCTTCGGCTACGGCATGTCATTCGGCGAAGGTCCCTTTTCTAACCCATTCATCGGAGTTGGCAACTTCTTGGTGGACCCGCCAGTGGGTGACGCGCTAATGGGACCGGTCTTTGCGTCTTTTCTATTCCAGCTGTCGTTTGCAACAACAGCGACGACAATCGTTAGTGGAGCAATGGCGGAGAGGTGAGCATTTTTAATATAATTATGGTTTGTTGCTAATATTTTGGGAGTGGCTAGCTCACTACTTGGGCCCCCATCTATCTGCGGTCGGCCAGCGGTGCACCGTGTCTCGGATCCCGCTACCCTCCGCGACTAGTCTCCCGATGTGGCGATTCCAGTGTGCATTGTTTCGATCTTCTGCAGAGACGCAACTGTTCTGACCAGACTCTCGGGATGGTGTCACCGGACATCGTACCGGAACACAACAGCGTTGCTTGGCGGTACGGCTTTGTTCGGTGGGTGGTCACTAACCACGGCTGAAGCCTACCGCCAGTTGGATTGTCACCTGATTAGCACCACCCAGGGACCACGTGTGGGGTTACGAGTTATGGGTATTCTCCCATTGACGAGGGTGACTCGGTCCCCAAATCGATAGTTAGGAAATAGAGAGTGCACCTGTGTTTGCGCACACACTTGTGCTCTATAATATCTCCTGCGTAGTTGGCTAATCTCTCTTGAGATTGGCCGCCGAGGCCAAAATCAGTCTGGAGGACCTTATTATTATTATATACATACATAGTATTTTAAAAATCTGTGCTTTAAAAGAATCTAGTAGTTCTTATTTGAATTGTAATAAAATGTGTTTCCTTTAAATGTGATCATGATTATAGTCAATATTGCATATTTTTTTGCCAGATTAAGGTCATGTTGGGTAGTGGGTTTTGAGCTAGACGGATATAATTATTAATGATATCTTTTATTAATTATTACAGTTGTATTATTGCTCTACATTAATCTATGGATATAATATAAAAAATAAGAATATTATCCTCAGGTGCAACTTCAAAGCATACTGTCTATTCTCGTTCTTGAACACCATTGTCTACTGTGTGCCAGCGGGCTGGGTGTGGGGTGAGCATGGATTCCTGAACAAGTTAGGGGCTGTGGATATAGCTGGCTCCGGTCCTGTTCATCTTATTGGTAAGACAAAAAAGAACTTTGCAAGGGAGTGATGAAAGTTATAGGTTAAATGTAAATTCTTTATTCCACTGTTTTTCCTAAGGTGGGTCGTCAGCCTTTGCATCTGCATTGATGTTGGGACCACGTCTTGGACGCTACGCCAGGGGAACTGACCCATTACCCCTGGGTAATCCTGTTAATGTCGTGATGGGAACTTTCGTCCTGTGGTGGGGATGGTTAGCTTTCAATTCTGGTAGTACCTATGGAGTAAGTTATTTTATTATTCAAGTTGAAACCAAATACAAACCTTCAAAAAAAGAAGGCTTGCAACGCAACTTTCTTTTTATAGAATAAGAAGGCGGACGAGCATATGGGCCACCTGATGTAAGTGGTCACCAAACGCCCTTAGACATTGGCACTGTAAGATATGTTAGCCATCGCTTACATCGCCAATGCGCCACCAACCTTGGGACCTAAGATTTTATGTCCCGTGTGCCTGTAATTACACTGGCTCACTCACCCTTCAAACCGGCACACAACAATACCAAGTACTGCTGTTTTGCGATAGAATATCTGATGAGTGGGTGGTACCTACCCAGACGAGCTTGCACAAAGCCCTACAAACAGCAACTACAAGCCCTCGGATATTGCAGGTGTCCAAGGGCGGCAGTAGTCACTTTCCATCATGTGAGCCTCATGCCCATCGAGAGGGGGGCACCTCTTACATAAAAAAAATAACTAAAACTCTTTTCATGAAACAAGGTTGTAGAAAATAAAGCAAATTGCCCTTAACCAGATAATGGTTAAGCCAATTAGCGTTAAATCGTTCTATTTACATGACAGTAAGCACGGAAACTCGGTGACTAGGCTTAAACGACGCCATTTTATAATTTGATGAGTTCAGCAAATTGGTTATTTTATCATGCAAGCTGTTCTATTATGTATTTGTGTAGCAATTTGAATAGATTAATATATTCGTTTTATTTTAAGATATTTTTGCTTATTTCGTTAAGTAAACTATGTTCGCCCAGTACTTGAAATTCGATTGAATATTTGAGAAAAATATATGAATTTGTATGTTTCGACAAATATATTTTTCTACTCCTATTTCCATAAACTTCTCGGCTGTCAAATGAAGCAAAAAAAACTAAAAACCAGCATGAAAAAATTAATTAAATTATTATATAAAATGTACATATATATACAAAGAGTATAATATTAAAGTGACAAATGTCAATAATATAAATCCAGATTATATAATTCGTTTGTTGGATTTTCCTTTCGACAAATTCTCAGCAGCATCCCAGACTTTGAAAGTTAAGTATCTACAGTCCCGTTCCTCAGGAAGCTCGTTAAGGCTTTGATCCTACGCTTAAACTTTTAACAGTTTATCGATTTGACGATTTGTGCTTTTATGTTTGTGCACATTCTATATCCCGTGCTTTTGGCTGGTCCGCCTTGAGAATGGCCGCCGTGAACAAAATCGGTTACTCTCGTATATTGGCCACATAACTTTATTGCTCTTAGACATTGATTTTCATCAAAAAATCAGAACAGAGGAGCCTGGGACAATTCTACTAATCTATAACGATTACGATACGTTCCCGATTCAATTCCAATCCAACATTGACTATTCTATACTTGTTCGGATCGGAACCGAACCGATATGATGTTATTTTTTTATAATGTAGGTTGGCGGACAAGCATATGGGCCACCTGATGGTAAGTGATCACCAACGCCCATAGACATTGGCATTGTAAGAAATGTTAACCATCAATTAAATCGCCAATGCGCCACCAACCTTGACAACTAAGATGTTATGTCTCTAATTACACTGGCTCACTCACCATTCAAATCTGAACACAACAATAACAAGTACTGCTGTTTTGCGGTTGAATATCTGATGAGTGGGTGGTACCTACCCAGACGGGCTTGCACAAAGCCCTACCACCAGTAAACAGCGTACTAAAAACCATACACCGTTATATCAAAACCATACATAATTGTTAACTTTTATATAAATAGTCGATAGTTAAATTAAACAATAAGAAAACGGATAAACCGCAAAGATCACGCTTCGATTCGATTGCGATAAAGTGATAATTTGTTAGTAGAATTTGCTCCCAGCTTGAGTTAAAAGTCATTGATTGGTTCTTGAGCTTATCTTTAGAGGGATTTACACGGTGCGTCAGAGCGGGCTGGTTGGGGTTCGTCCGTAGTATCACGCACTATAGGAAGCTTATATTATAAGCTAACAAACTAATATTATTTAAGGTAAGCGGCGCGAAATGGCAGTATGCAGCGCGGGCAGCGGTCATGACAATGATGGGATCTTTCGGTGGCGGGTGCTTCGGACTCCTGTAAGACATCTCTAAATTGCTAAATTAAAAAAAAGTATATAAAGGACCGTTCGTATTTATGCTTTTTAAAATATAAGTGGTGAATACAATGACGACAACATAACGTCACTTATTTACCATTTTCATTCTTTACTACATTATATTTTTATTTATCATTTGCAGTTTCACATTAATCAAGAACAAGGGACGCGCTGATGTTATGGAATTGGTTAACAGTATCCTGGGTTCGCTGGTTGCTGTTACTGGTGAGTTAATTGGTTGGCGTTCTATTGGGGAGGCTTTCGTCCAGCAGTAGACGGCAAAAGGCTGAAAAAATAATGGAACATCACTAACCGATCATTTAGTTACAAACTGTTGAATACCTATCAGTCATATATATGTAATATTGAAACGAGTTTTTTATTGGAAGGCATTTGAGTTACACGTCGAAGACAATTCTAGCAAACTTAAGTAAAATGATTAAGAACTTTTAAAGTAATAACTTATAAAGTAAGTTATATTTTTCAGTACTTTTTGATGTATGTCATAATATTCATTGTCTAACAGAAAATTATTTATCATTACCACAAATGAACTAGAAAAATCCTTCGTTCTTGCTTGTATTTGAAACTGTCTTCTGACCTTCTCATCTCGTCACTGCTAAGTTGAACCTCAAATAGGAACGAGAGAGATAATATTTTTGTCTCTACAGCGGGTTGCTTCTTGTACCGCGCTTGGGAGGCTGTGGTCATTGGAATGTTGGGTGGTGCTATCGCGTCCGCTAGTGTTCCTCTACTTGATAAGATGAAGGTCGATGATCCGGTTGGTGCGTCAGCTGTTCACGGAGCTTGTGGACTTTGGGGTAAGTTGGGACAATATGCTACAATATCTCCAATGCATTTAGCTAGAGTGAGAGATTGGTGTTTGTAGCCACCAATTTATTTTCATTTTATTTCAGGAGTACTAGCAGTTGGTCTGTTTGCTGATAATCCAATACCCATGGACACTACTAATGGAAGATCTGGTTTATTTAAAGGTTAGATATATATTTTTGACATAGAATAGGTAAGCGGACGAGCAAATGGGCCTGATGTTAATTGGTCACCAACGACATTGATGCTGTAAGAAATGTTACAATTCCTTTCATCACCAATGCGCCACCAACCTTGGGAACTAAGATCTAGATCACACCCAATATATTTTTTATTTTTATATTATATTAAATATAGCTTAGAGAGCTTCTTTAGTTGCAAGTTTACTGCAAGAAATCAATACTTTGTCTGTCTTGGTTCACTGGTCCGAGAAAGTCATTTGTCAAGGGCAACAACAAACATGGAGCCAATTGAAAAACACATGCAACAAAATAATACACAAACGTCATTTAATTTTAAATAACGCAAAACCAGATAGACTGCTAATATATAATAATCTGCTAAGCACCACCTTCGGGCTCTGGAGTTGATTGAGAAACGTGCTAGGAGGCTGATAGGAGACGACACATTAGTCGAGTCAAGACTCCAAAGTCTTGAACATCGACGTGTGGTTGCTTCGCTTTCTGTCTTCTATCGGATACATTTCGGAGAATGTGCGCAGGAATTACATAATCTAATTCCTTCCACCCCCTTCTACTATCGGACGGCCAGGCAAACGCGACCAAAGCGCCATAGGTACACAGTGGAACTTCCCCGCCTACGTACGAAGTGCTTTGAATCCACATTTATTATTCGCACTGCGAAACTGTGGAATGCTTTGCCTGAGTCCATATTTCCAGATGACTACAATGTAGGTGTGTTCAAATCCAGAGTAAACGGGTTCCTTCTGGGCAGGCGCACTCCATCCTAGACCGTGACTATGCTTAAGATCAGGCAAGTCAACGGTCAAGCGCTTGCCTATTAACGGTAAAAAAAAAAAAAAAAGACAACGATAATAATTATATTTGCTAAAGCGGCGTTAGATTCCAAAGTTGCAGAAATTGTTTATCTTTAATCTTTAATTGTGATCTAATATCTTATATTTCTTTATTGTAATACCAATCTAAAGAAGATTTTATAAGGTGCTTATAGTTGGTCTATGTTACTCAAAAAAAAATCAATAACTAAATAATTCGAAGAGTTCTTGTTTAGTTTACTAGTCGCATTATTATTTTTGGATGGGTTGTGGTTAATTGATTTATAAATCAAGGTGGTGGATGGTACCTCCTCGGAGTCCAGTCACTCACTGGCGTGTGCCTGATGGCATGGGGTGCGCTTGTTACCATGGCGCTGTTGTGGATTATCGACCTCGTGCTGCCCATCAGGATGGATCCTTACGAGGAACTGCTGGGAGCTGATCTCACAGAGCACAAAATTAGACATTCTCAAGTTAGTATTATATTCGTGAAACAAACGACATCGTAATTACATAACTTAGTATTTCGTTATTATATCGATTTATTATTTTTGTTTAATGTTGTTTGTTTATAAATTAAAGTTAAAAATATAAACTGTTTTATTTTTACTTTGAAAATAGTTAAAACACACACACACAAACACATATATTTTAACTATTCATCGAAACGATTCCTAAGACACATACCTATAATAACTTATCTTTGAAATAGCAAAAACGGCGATATAGTAGTAACAGCCTTTAAATGTTCCACTGCTGGGCTAAGGCCTCTTCTCCCTTTTTGAGGAGAAGGCTTTGGAGCTTATTCCACCACGCTGCTCCAATGCGGGTTGGTGGAATACACATGTGACAGAATTTCAGTGAAATTAGACACATGCAGGTTTCCTCACGATGTTTTCCTTCACCGAAAAGCACGAGATGAATTATAATCACAAATTAAGCACATGAAAAACTTCAGTAGTGCTTGCCCAGGTTTGAACCCACGATCATCGGTTAAGATTCACGCGTTCTTACCACTGGGCCATCTCGGCCAAACGGCGATATACATACTCATAATTAATGTTTATCTCTAGGTGGATGTTTCTCGTGCGGTCTCAGCTCTGCGACCGTACCACCGGTCAGTGAGCATTGAGGAAGTTGGCGGTATTGGGGTGAACACTGGCCATAGCCTTATCGTGGATAAGTTGCAAGAGGTTAAATAATTTTTTTTCATTAATTCATTCACTATAAATATCATATTATCATAACAGACAAATAACCAGTTTTTTGTAATTTTAAGTTTTAACATAGTCATTCTTAATAAATTAATAATAAAAACCAGCAGAATAAGTTTTGTTTAATGTATTAATTATTTTGACCAATAATTAATTTTGCCTTAACCAGATTCATAAGAAAAACAAAGGGAAACTCAACGGGAACTTGAAGATTTTTACCAATAACGGTTTCATAGAAGATAACGCATCGGAACCGGGTTCGTTTATAAACAACGGTTTTTTAAATAAACGTCCTGGCAACCCAGAAAACGATCTCCATCGCGCGCTGGACTCTATGGAAAAAGAAATTAGCGGTGAGAAATTTAAAAATCGAACGCACCCTGAAAATTGCGTGAAAATTAGAGTGATACCAGAAGAACTTAAAGGAAAAAATTTTAAGGAGTTGTCAGCGAGCGAATTGGTTGAATTGGGTGAAATTAATGCTAGTGAGGGGCGATTCAGATATCGATTTACAGAAGACGATTATAAAGACGATGTCGAAAGGGGCTCAATTGCAAATCCGAATATGCGATGGATCGATTAAACATCTATCAAACTCTAATCTCTTGGCCACTAGACAACACTGTACATACGTTTTTAAATTGCAAAAATCTTCAGCTTTTTAAAACCAAGCCTAACTAAATTAGCGCATACAATTTTTTTGTTATTATATTACGTAACTAGTAATTATAGTGAATGTTTGGACTGTCAGACTTGGTGTTTTTGTTAGTTATTATAGTTATATACGTTTTTAATTGGCGCTTCTCGGACTAACGCCGTGATGCTCACTTACGCCAATTTACTTTCTCTCCGCCGCCTGTACATTTCCCACTGCTGAGCTAAGGAATCTTCTCTTAATGACAATTACATGTGACAGAATCCCCATCCTCATCCCTATGCAGGCTTTCTGACGATGTTTTGTTTGTGAAGCAAGTGAAGAAAAGAAAAAAAGTATTTCGTTGCGTGGATTTGACTCCCAATCTTAAGAACGACGCAATTCAATTACTATCGTTATTATAAATAAGACAAAATGTCACTGGACTCAAAATTGAATAACGAACAGAAGTTCATTTAGTTTTATTCCTTTTTTTTAATTATAATTCGATAAATGTTTTATATAAAGATCCTAATTCAAATATCTGTTGTTCTATTCTTATAATTAACGTTAAAATTTTCACTGAACTATCTCGGCCATTTATTATCCGCTCATTGATCCGTTCGTTCCATCCGTTTTGATCTTATGTAAACAAGTCTTATGTAATTTATTGATTTACATACTTATTATGTTCCTTAGATTCCATACTTTTATTTAAGAAAAGTCTAAATGTAACAATGTATTTGATTAACCGCCTGTAATTTATTCTTTTAATGTGTTAAGAAATATCTTTGTATTTGTTATAATTGCTTAGAAACTGGTAACATTTGTTTTACAAGGGTACTGTTTTATAAGAAAAAAAAATATGATTTTGCATTGCTTGTAATAAATTATTTGGATATTGTGATGTTTATAAATAAGTATATTTTTTAATTATTATTCAGATGTTAATATAAGAAATAATAAAACTTTATATATATATATATATATTTTTTTTTTTTTTTTTATTTCAGTATATCCTTTATACGTTTTGAGTTTATCCCACCACGATACTTCAATGCATGTTGGCGGATATGAGTTTTCACACATGTCAATTTCCTCACGATGATTTTTTTTACACTCAAGATGAATAAACACAAATCCAGTGATAGTGATGCTTGCCCAGGTTTGAACCCGCAAGGGGGCGACGGCAAGTTGGTCCGGCGTCGGGTAGGCTGCGGCGTTCCACAGGGGTCGGTTCTCAGCCCAATTCTGTGGAACGTCGGCTTCGATTGGCTCCTGAGAGCCCCCGTCCTTCCCGGTATGGGGTTGTTGTGTTACGCAGACGACATCCTTATCACCGCGACGGGGCGGGACTTTCGGGATGCGGCCCGCCTGGCTGAGGTCGGGAAGACTCTCACCGTGGACCGAATGGAGGTGCTGGGCCTGAGGGCCTCCATATCCAAAACGAATGCCCTCCTTTTCCACGATCCACGGAGAGGCCAACCACGAGGGGCGAGTATCACCGTCCACGGGACGGTGATGCCGCTGCAGACCCACTCCGCCGGAAAAGACCGGGGAGAAAAAAGGCGCTATGCGCATCTTCTCCCCCCGCCACAATAGGCGCCGCCGGGACTAGGGGTGTTCACAGTAACCTGGAAACCCACCCAAGAGAATGGAGGCCCAGCCGGCATAGGCGGGCCAGCCGTCAGAGCGTCACGGTAGCATGCGAAAGCGTTCCCGTGGCGCTCCTCGTTAAGACGGAAAGGGTACGGGGAGGTGGGTAGGACGGTGGCCTTCTGCCCCGTGAGTCCCACATAACCGTCCCGGTCGTGGACCGGGCGGTAGGCGTAATGCCTTTCCTCCTCGACAAAAAAAAAAAAAAAGGTTTGAACCCGCAATATTTAAAATTCTTTCACTGCCAAACTCACTTACTAAAACAAGCCGTATGCCGGCAAACAGCAGTGAAAGTGTTAAGATTCAGTATTCTAACCACGGTCCTTATTCCAGTATTCATTTCATTTTATTTCAGTAGTCAAATAGGATACTAAGCACTTCTGTAAAACACATGTATATTATCAAACACATGCCCTGGTTTGCGTCTCCTATCTAAGGCAATAGATAGACACTAAGGTTATTACTTTAAAAAAAACTACAAACATCAAAAAAAAAATTATTCAAAAAACAGAGTTATTGAACCAATGATTTATTTCAGTTGGCAGCGCTTTAAAGCCCTTCACCGCTTCCTTGATATCTTCCAATGGAGCTGCCAGTGTGTATAGCTTATACTCCTTCTGAACTCGATTGGTAGTTGTATCTGTATTGTAAATAGAGTCAGTGTTCCGAACTGGCATTATTATTTCCAATTCTTGGAGATGTTCGAACGCTTTGAGGATCACTGGTCGTGGGACTGTCTGGGTTGAGGAGTTTGTGTTTGAGAATTTTGTATATCTGAAATATATTAAGGAATATTTTTAATACTGCTAAAACAGCAAAAAGGTTCTACACCTTAAAAAAGATTTTAAATGTAAAGCATTCAAATTTAATAACTTATTACTAAAATCTCTTTACAATAAAATATATCAATAGACAATTCTTACCTATGTAATACCATTTCAAAATTCATTGGTTGACCATCAAATATTTCCATACCATGCATCATTGCGATGACCAGAGACAATTCTAGTATCGACAGAGATTGTAGCAACTTCACTCTATGTTCAGGAGACACTGTGTTGTCTATGATCGATGATATATCATTCACATCTATAAATGGCTTTGTCAGAGACAATTTTGATACTATTTGAAACTAAAAATTAAAAATTATTTAATTGATTTTAGTAAGGCAGACTAGCAAATATACATGATGGTAATTAATCTCCACCGCAGTGATGTGTCCCGTTTTTATCCCATTCTTGTGTTTAACTATGTGAACCAGATGTAATGTCCCATGTGCTTGAAATTACACGAGGTCACCCAATACTTTTAAATAAATACAATACAATTATCCCCGATAGGGCCCTCTGTGCATTACATTTTTAATTATAATCCAGGTCCTCTTTTATGGAGTCTTAGATTATATAGATGAAAAATTTCTAGCTTATGTTTCCATGTCTATTTTTCTTGTGCGACCAGATAGTATTATTCACTAAAAAAGTGAATTATTGTCACTGTGTCTTTTGTCTTGTTTATTAAATATCCACTATATACATGTTAATTTTCAGTTATCCATCATAGACTCTACGCACGTAGCCTTGTGGCGTAGTCAATAATCAAAGATATTACGGTATAACCATAGACAATTTAGTACTTTTTAATGATTTGACATATTCCAAAGAAGAACTTACCAATACATCTTTAAATAACTGTTCATTGACAGTATAGTAAGCGAATTTTTCCAAAGCATCGATAACTTTCTGATCATCCACCACACTTTGTACATGTGCGTTCCAAGATTCAATAAAGCTATATTCCAGATTTTGGAATTCGCTGGAATCCACTTTGCATCTAGTGAGAACTTCTTCTGGAATTGCATATTGGTGTTCGTCAGTTGTATCTATGTCCATCTTGTCTTCTAAAGTTACTGAAAATGAATAATTATTTTTTTAGTAACTTTGTTATTATATAGTGGAATTTATTTAATGCTTTATTGATTAATCATAACGTCCAAATTGTTCAGTTATGGTGACCTTTTTTCATCTTTCATAACCCAGCTATGAGCCATTCAGAAGACATTGCTTTTTAAAATAAAAATGATTACCTATAGACTTTCTCCCTTTACGTTTCTTTGAAACGTTTTTCTTGTTTAAATTCAACGGCATGCTGAGATATTGAACGAATATTTCCTTGAATTTACTCAATGGTGATTTCTCAACGCCTTGTTGATTTTCGTTCGGGAATATGAAGATATGTCTGTGCGAGAAACGGGATTTGACTCTCTTTTCTAACATTTCCATGACATCAATGCGGTTTGTTATACCTGAAATATAAACACCATATTGTTAGCAAATATGTATTAGCCAATACCTTTTAGGAAGACAGGTCTATGTGCACTGGCATATAGACCATGGTAATACTAAAGACTTTGTATTCTACATTTAAGCTTTAGGCACTATGTGTGTAAGGTTACACCGATGCACTCTCTATTCTCTATTCCAGTACTCTCATAATCCCATGGCACACCAATCCGAAACAACCGGAGATAGTTTAAATCAGTAACGAAGCGAGGTGGGTAAGGGCTCCGTGCGGCGGTGCATTGAGCAAAAATCGCAGCGCCGCCCTTTCCATGGTTTAAATATATATGAAAAAATATCTTTAGTCTTAGGGCCTTAGTGCACCGCACCACCTTATCAATCTTGCCATATGTTAGGTAAGCCACTATCCAAGGTATGACTGAGTAACTTCTTAACTCCTTAACTGATACTTGTTTAACATAAATGTCTTATATCATTATATTGGTAATAATAGAACAACCAGGGTTGATAAAATTCATGATTTTTAAAAAAAATAAACAAAAATCAGGTTTATTTTACTTGAATCTCTTTTTTTAAATATTTCAATCTTTTTGGAAGTCAGATGCTAGCCACAAGATGAACAAGGTAATTAATGCATGGAACATGCATGTATTCAATATTGTAATAAAGTATGAGAGCCGGTTATACAATTTTTTTTAAATGATAAGTGAATTGTGTACCTACCTAAAACGCACATAGGTGCTTGTTTACTGTGTGTAATATCGAATAAGTTATACAATAATGTCTGTGTCCGACCGCTGTGACAGAACATATCAAATTCTTCTAGCACAAACACCATACTTTTGCATTTTCGATCAGCTCCACTCGTGAGACAACTAAGGAGGAAACTTAGATTCTCAGCAAATGTACCGAACACACGGTCACCGACAGCATTTTCTAATTGCATCTGAAATATTATGACAAATTAATCTTATTATGGACAAAGGATTACATTATTTGATTCTTCATCATATCTTCATCATAAATTGTTATTGAGTTATTTTATAATACAACAATATAAGAAAAATAATATATGTACATATATATTATATGTTACAGTATTAATCTTTACATATATATAATACTACGGTATTTATGTATATCACTGTACTAAAAAGCTGCTGGACCGATTTTATTAAAAAAAATGTTTTCGACCCCATCAAGGGTCTAGATGTTTTAGATTGGCCCGGTAGGTAATGCTTTTATTGGGTTTTAGATTTGCTTATGCAGCTATTAATGCATAAATTTTGGTTTGATAATATTATGCACAACAAACAAATTTTAATTAATTTATCTTTATTTATAAGACAGTAAACTTTTGCCACATTCAAATTGCCTTTTTTTATGAACCCATTATGTAAATATGTATATATAGACAATTAATTGTCTTAGCAGTTTAATTGCTTTTATTCCTCGTATGATTATGATGGAAAAAGCTGTACCATAGGACGATAATTAATACTAATACATAATAAGTAACTCAATATTTTTTTACGAAAAATTGTTCATTTTAGGAGGAACCAGAGAACCGTTTATATACATACAAGAAATTCTCATTGAGTATTATTAGATTTAAATATGATTGAATAATCATTTTATGTATTCCTCCAATTGATTTTAGTGAATAAGGATTATTTACCTGTGCTGTAATGGACTTAAGAGCAATTTTATCATCTTGATGTATTAGACCATTAAGTTTTATAATTATGGCATCATTCACTAAATCTGCTTCCTTTGAAATCTGTTGTAACACCGAGTTGATGAGCTGAAGATGTAGAAATACTTGTATAATTGATTAAATATATAATAATAAATTTATGTATCCTATGTTGATTTTTTGTTGATGTGCTATACCAATTTATTATTACAAAATATCAATGTTTATTAAAAAATATATACATATGTTTAAAAAAAATATTGTCAATCATACATAACGACCCGTGAGAAACATTTTTGTACAGTAACAAACAGCTATTTTCAATTGCATATATTATATCAACAGGCATAATTAAAATACAGTACATTATTGTATTACCATCTATTCCACAAGTCCCGCAAGTTTAAATTTAATAAATAAATTTAACTGATTGGCTCGTTGGCGTGGTTGATAGAAACTTGCCTTTCAGGCTGAAGGTGGTGGGTTCGATTCTCACCCAGGACAGATATTTATGTGCATGAACATGTCTGTTTGTCCTGAGTTTGGGTGTACTTATCTATATAATGTATGTATTTACAAAAGGATATTAATATATGTAGTATATCACTTGATTGGTTTCCATAGTACAAGCTCTGCTTAGTTTGAGATCAGATGGCCGTATGTGAATAATGTCCCAGGAGATTAAAAATAAAATAAAAATAATTGTAACTTTTACGCCTAAGCCCGTTCATAGTTAGCTAGCAAATATATTTTGCATACATATTGGAAGATAGCTAAACACTTTATCCACTTACGGTAGTCTTTCCACATCCTCGAGGACCAATAATAAGAGCTGAATGTGACTCCCCATGCATAATTGACCGTGATATTAAATTGTAAACATGATTTCTTTCACCCTCATGATCGCGAAATCTAATATTATCTTCTAATATTTTAAGTTTCAAATATTTTCTTAAGATTTTTATTAGATTTTCTGATAGTTCATGCATTATTATCAATTTCGCTTAACTTAATATATTATTATCACAATAGAACACTACTGCAGACTACCGTACGTAACAGCTCTATAATAAATACCTCCCTAATTGGCATTTTCGCGCCAAGAGAATATTTGAATTTGACAGTTTGACATTATACAAAACAATCAGAAACAATCAAATTTAGTATTTTTACCGATCACACTCTCGCTATGTTGCTTAAATAAAATGTTATATACAGTATTTTGAACCCTATTTATTATAAGTGAATTGAAAAAAAAAAGCAAGAAATTTACCAATACTACGTTTTTTATATTACGTACAACTACTAAACTACTTAAAATCTTATAAAATTTATTTACAAAAAATCAATCAATTAAAACAGTTTTTAGTCACTTAACAACTAAAATAATCTACAAAATGTTATTCAGCTATCGAATAATAAAAAATGAAATTTGCAATTACGGTCTGCGCATGTGTTGTCACTCCCATCTGCGCACTGCGTGAACTTTATAAATCGATACGCAACGCTATACATGAGAAAACAAAAATAATGATTTTATACATACATAATATACATGCCTATTGATCACCGCTGAATAATTTATTTATATCAATTTTAAGATGGTTGACACAATATTATGTTATAAGTACTAAATCTTAGTCATCGTCATTAACATTAGTACAGTGTTAAATTATTTTTAGATATCTAATTGATTCATAACTATTTACACGGTCATTGCTTAAAGAAACCATAAATAAATAATATTTAAAACTGCTAAATAATGAATCTTAAGATAAGTCTTGAGATCAATCCCATTGACTTATTTACCATGCACCACCATAACTTAATATGTACGTCTCTGTCTAACACTGAGCAATTTTATTCTTCTATCTTTGTTTTGACCTTAAACTCTGCAGACTTTACTTTGTCACACACGTGATAAGTTACGGCTACTGATTTCTAAAAATACACAAAATGTTATTAAGGGATTCCGCGATTTCTTATGAGTGTCATTAATAAATTTAATAATATATTTTTGTATAATCTGACAAAAACACCTTTCGTCATAATTTGCAAGCAAGCAATGTATATGACAACGAAAAAAGCTTAAAATATTATTTTTAACTTGTGCGGGCATAACAGTGATCAAGAATATTTTGAATTAATATCAAAAAGTGTTAATTAAGAGAATATCTCCTTAAAAACAAATTTAATATAAAACGAATAAATAAAAAGTGATAAAAAATAAATAATGTACTACTGAGACGCATTTTTTGACCATAGAACGTACAGCAGGTTCTAAATAGCAAATATTTATATAAATTTTGCACATATCACCAGCAATAAATAATCACAATGTAATTTGTAAAATATTATTAAACATGAGTGTAGTGTTGCTTTAAGTGTGCATAAACGGCTAGAAACATAACGATAACAGCCAAACATATTTGCTTAAAGCTTAAGAATTGTGAGTAACGCTTTTTTTATATTTAAGCTATCATTAAGTAGTGAGTACCTCATATCATATTTTTTTTTCAGTGAAAATATTGTAGATATATAAGTAATGTTGTTGTATTTACATTTTTATTAATTTTAATTTGCACATTTATTATAAAAGCTGGGACAAAACGGCTCAAAAAATTAGGCGTTGCTCTCAATAATTTTTATTTAAATTTAATCTATCAATTTATTATTTAAACTAATGTAGAATTTTGAAATTTGGGAGCTACCTACTTAATTTATATTACAGCTTCCTGACTCCTGTACTTGTGTTTAATCTGTGGTAGCCTCGCTTTGTCTTGTCTCGACTTCTTCTCGCATGTTTATTTTGTTTATTTGCGTGATAAATATTGTAATTATAATGAAAATAAGTGCTTGACTTCTTCCGTTCGTTGTTAAAATTGAATTATTGCAATAAACCGTGAGTATTATAATGTTTCCGCTGCATAGAATCATATACGTCTGTGTTTTAATTTCTATATAAATTCACATATTTTTGCTTATAGCAAAGAACAATTGAATTGTTCATTTAAAGATAAGTTATCAGTGTTAAAGGCAGTGTTAGAACTAAACAATTTTACTGAAACTTAACCGATAAAGTTAAACTAGTGATTTCATTGATTCTGTTAGTGCTGAAGCTGTTTTTTTTTGTGTATTCATCCAATTTTAAAAGTAAGATTTTTATTAATCCAATACCTTTATTTTAAATCGCAAATAACAAGTAAAATTAATTAAAAATAATATTTCTTTGTTTGTGTTCATTGTCTAGTGAAATGTTGCATAAAAAAATTGAGTCATCATGATAAAATTACTCAATAATTTTCATATACTTCGAATATTTTACGATACAAAACACATCATTTATAAAGCTTAGTGTATCTTTTTTGTAAATGGCATTTTCAGATAAGAATTTAGAGCAATATTATTATCATTCTTGAACTCTTGACCCTAAGAATACGTCAATAATATACGATTTTCATTGTTTGTATTCAAATTTTAAATTCAAGTGTATAAAACATGAACTAAGACTAAAAAATTTAACATTGAACTGTTACGAAAATGTGCCCTTTACATCTGTATTTATATGTATAAAATTCCTTAAAGTCCTTATACTGAAACATGACTTTCATAACAGAACTATTTCTTTTCAAATATTTACAATATACTTGAATTCTATATTCTTTACTAATATTACAAATGCAAAATTAAGTTCTTTGGTTATGCTTTCATAACCTACTACCGTACTACTACTGTTCATAACATACTCAACCGATCATTATGAAATTTTGCATACAGTCAGGTTACAGGGGTACAGAAAATGATATTTAGTACCTGACCAGACTTAGTCATAACAAAGCCTAGTATTGAGCAAACATCCTTCCAAGAAATCTGATCCTACACAAAACAAACTATCTGAAATTATTGCTATATTAGCAATTAATATATTACCTAACAGCTTAAGACAAGTGGATGAAGGTATTATATTACAGTTTTTGATTTTTTTTACATCAATGAACAATGTAAGTCAATACCTCTTATATGTTCAATTGAATTTACATTTTAATACTTGAAAATTTTTATTTTATATTTGTATTTACAGAATATTTAACTTTTTTTATAAGTTTCGATCAATAAATATCATAATTAGATCATACTGATATTCACTAGTATGGTAATGCAAAACATTTTTTTTGTCAATCAGAGATTTTCCTATTTGAATGTTAAGTTAGCTTATAACTGGTATATATTTTGTAACACTATTATTATATGCAATAAGAAAATGTATTTCTTAATACATCATGTTGGTTTCCTAATAAATAAATATACACAGGCATCATGGCACTCAGCTCTCACATTTTAAAACTTCATGAATAATTTAATAAACATAATGGATGCATGGCCTATGAACACACATAAAAAAATAATCTCAAAAACATAAAACCGTTTCATAACAACTTCTTCCACTTATTTCAGTTATCCAATATGCATATACATACTAGTTCAAAACATAATCAACTATTCCGACTAAGAATATAAACAATATAACAAAGCAAAATGAATATTGTACATAATGTATCAGAATACATGTATACAGTATACAGAAAACTAATTATCTATTATTTTCATCATTATTTTTATTTGCTTTCTTTTGGTCCAGTTTTATCTTCTAAATGGGTAAAAGATGTAAATAACGAATGTAATACTTAGTCTTTATTTTATTAAAATTATTTGTAAATAATTAAAAGTAATAACAACACCAGTCAACTGATTTTTTGGCTTATAAGTAAGTCTTTACAATCACCGAGACAGGTTTTAAATTTTTTTCAAAACTACCCTTAACATCTTATACTACTTTAGCAATTCTTGTTTACAGTAACAGCCAGTAAATGTCCCACTGCTGGGCTAAGGCCTCCTCTCCCTTTTGAGGAGAAGGTTTGGAGCTTATTCCACCACGCTAGTCCAATGCGGGTTGGTAGAATACACATGTGGCAGAATTTCAATGAAATTAGACACATGCACGTTTCCTCACAAGGTTTTCCTTCACAGTCAAGCACGAGATGAATTATAAACACAAATTAAGCACTTAAAAATTCAGTGGTGCTTGCCCGGGTTTGAACCCACGAACATCGGTTAAGATTCATACGTTCTAACCACTAGGTCATATATATATATATATTTTGTACTTCAGAAATTGCTTGAATGAGGTTTTGATTTTTAAAATTATCTATATAGGTCTATCCAAAATAGAATCATTTTTTCTTAAAAAAAAAACATAACTAATCATTATAGAAGCTGTATAGTTACTAGGACAAAAAGTTTTTGTTCACATTTCTAAAATTTGGAAGGTTTTTGGTATTTTATTATTATCAAATGTTGCAGTAAAAATGTAATGTAGATATAACTGACAAGCACAGCTTATAAAAAACAACACTTAAAAATAACATTTCATTACTATTCTTTATTGAAGATAAAAGGGTGGGTGCTCCAATTATAGTGAAGGACATGGTCCGATATACATCCTTATAAACAAGGATGACTATATGTCTGGGAATTTTATTAAATAATTGTTTCATAATCCATTGATACTATATTTAGATTTACACATACAAAGAATTGTTTGTGTTATACTTACTTTGCTTTTATACTTTATTGTACACCACAAAGAGGAAAATACAACACATGGATACAGCCTAAATAAAAGTAGTATAAAATTTTGGTAACCTTATCACAACATAGCGAACTCTTCCAGGCAACTACTGACATAGAATTGTTCCATTTAAAAAAAATAAAAATACAATTATATATATTTTTAACATATTGTTTTCTTAGTCATAATTTCTTATAACTAACTTTGACGTCATACTTACTAATAGGGACTTTAATCTTAACCGAAGATTGCTCAACCGAGACAAGCACTTCTGAGTTTTCATGTACTTAGTATTTATTTATAATTCAACTCGTACGCGATGTTAGTTATGTGATTTACATAGTACAGTTTCATACAAACTATTGTAATTTATATAATAATATTAAGCATCAATAGTGCAATGGTTTACAGGTCGCCTAGCGAGGCATATGTCCCAGGTTCCCACACGGTATTGTCGTCCCCACTCGTAACACAAGAAATTCCTTAAAAACGGGCCTTGAAAGTATTCTTTTTTTTTAAATAATACAATATCAATATCTTCGTTTTGTCAAATTATCTGCTATATTATAAAGAGTTAAAGTTCATAGCTATGGATGTATGAGGTATCTCCATAGCTACTTATAATATCAGCTTACCGCCGTCCACTGCTGGACGAAAGCCTCCCCCATAGAACGCCAACCATCCCGATTTTGGGCAGCCCGCATCCATCCCGTACCTGCCACCTTTTTCAAATCGTCGGTCCATCTTGCCGCAGGGCGTCCTACACTACGTTTGCCTAAGCGTGGTCTCCACTCCAACATGTGTCGGCTCCATCGGCCATCGATGCGTCTGGAGACATGACCAGCCCACTTCCACTTCAGCGTGCTAATTCTACGCGCGATGTCGGTGACTTTAGTTCTCTGGCGAATGTCCTCATTTTTCGGATTCTATCTGCCAGAGAAACCCCAAGCATCGCACGTTCCATAGCTCGCTGAGCGACCTTGAACTTGTGGACCAGTCCTACAGTGAGTGTCCACGTTTCGGCGCCGTAAGTCATAACAGGCAGGACGCACTGATTATATACCCTGGTCTTAAGTGACTGTGGGATCGACGATTCAAAAAAATATGACGCAACCTCCCGAATGCTGCCCAGCCCAAACGTATTCTTCTTTTGACCTCCTTCTCAAAATTGTGCCGGCCAAGTTGTATAGTTTGGCCCAGGTAGATGTATTCCTGCACAACCTCGAGTGGAGAGCCATTTATGACAACCGGTCTCGGGGATATATGTTGGTTGATCATAATTTTAGTTTTTTCTAAGTTCATCCGCAGACCCACCTGTCTTGAAGAATCGCTTAGGCTGTTTAGCATCTCTTCCAAATCTTGCAGAGTTTCCGCCATGATGACAATGTCGTCAGCAAATCGCAGATGTGTAATGTGTAGGCCATTTATATTAATAGCTACTTATCCGATGTAAAAAAAAAACTTTTACGAATTTTTAAAGGAACATGGACATAGGGCATATATGCTTAAAGAAAAATGAGTTGTTCGCTCAGATAAATTTTGCAAAACGATTGTACTGTCTAACGATTGAGTCTTACGAATGCTGCCTTAACGGGAAGGGATATATGAATGCATTCAATAAACAGAAATACGTAAAAAGTCTAGTTAGGGACTCCGGTGAGTTCGCAAATTGATAAAATATGACCAAAATATATAAGTAGGTATTACATATTTTTTTTATATATATTACTAATTTTTTATTTTTATATATTACACAAGCAGGACGGCGTCCATCGGAATGGTGCTTATTAATAAATTTATTACTTGACTACTATGAAGTAATCAATAATGGACATTGGTAGTTCAAGTTTTCAAGTCTTAAGTTTCTAGTTTAAAAATTAAAGGCATTTTATTGATCTGTCCCGGCATTGTACTGGTAGAACTGTTTACATCAAATGTTCATGGAAACATGAAAGAAAGGAAGAAAGGAAAGGAAGAGGAGAAACATACAAAGAAAAGTCTTCTCATGTCGTAAGCCATGACCTTCGCTGGCGCACGCGGAACTCCTTACCAAAGTTTCATCATAATCGGGTGATTATTTTAGAAACGCGTAGAGGACAAACAGACGCTTACACATATCTGGTTATATGTTTCTAGAATGTTCTAATAATAACACTGTTGATACAGGTATTCTCATTTATAAAATTGCCCGCCTACAAACAATTTATATTATTTCAAGGACGTTTCAATATCTCGTTATTCTATGTTTTTACATTATTACTCATTCCAGTATTTTAACGTCCAAAGAGGTTTCACTCTATGTATTTTAATTACATCCTATGTGTAAGTTAAATTTGCAATGCAATTTTTTTTTTATAATTTACGGCCAGCATCACAATTACGAGACATATGAGAAAATTTTAACAGCGACTTATTTTTTTTATTTATTTATTAAAGTAAGTAAGTAAGTAAACGTGATGTTGTATATACTGACGTTAACATAAATCAATTTTAAGCGGGAACCAATAAACATGTTGTATGTTTATTATTTAGAAGTAAATCTTAATTATAAATATATAAAACAATAACTCCGGCGTCCCACGGGTTGAATGATAGTATTTTTCCTTCTCGGGCGTACGTAGAACAACTCACCAAAGTTTCATCACTATCGGATGAGTGATTTAGGGAAAGCATAAAGGACAAACAAACAAATATTCATTGTTATATATTAAGAAGAAGATAACTTTGTAATTCTAGTAATGTTATCCATTCAGTACTGATTTTAATAAATTCGTACTTAAAGGAATTTTATATATTACTGGATTGGATATCCTGAAGTTGAGTAGAGTTGCACCAGTCGTGTTTAGAGGTGAACTGACTGCCAACAGCGCTTTGAGTGAACGAGTCTTTGACGAGTTTTTGAGCCTAACGCTTTCTACCATAACACAATCTTAGCGCATAAATGTTGTCTTATTGTTTTCCAAAAATCCAAAATCCAAATATATTGTCGGCCCTCTTTGAGATGAGAAAGTGGCTCATCAAAATGAAATTCTTCACCTTGAACACAATAGTGAGACTATACTAAAGATGCCGTTAATGACCCAGTGGGCAAAGGTCCTTTCTCCCTTTAAACTAAACGTTTGGTTCTTATAACACCACACTGTCCCAATACGTGTTGGCTACGTTTCAGAACTGTCTCCCATTAAGTTTGATGAACACTCATCTTCATCACCCACAATCTTCTTTATCCCACTGCAGGGTATGACGCTTTTCGCAAAGCATGTGCCTCGGTTCTGTGCCAGTCTTGTCCAGATTCGATACGTAGCTTTGACTATTATGAGTCATCGGCTCATCTTGTTATTGGACGTCCAATGCTTCGCTTCCTTCGTTTCGGCCACCACTCCGTCACCGCGTCACTCCACTAATTGTCTCCTGCCCAAGTCCAATTCAAAATGAACACAAAAATATTAGTGGTGCTTGCTCCAATCTTTTAATTTTACTTATTAACCTGTAGCCAACAGCGTTACAGAAATTGTTGTACAGTTATTACTTAGTACTAAAATAAGATCACATAGGATAACAATTTCGATTATGAAAATGAAAAGTATTTAGTAAGATCTAGTATAAGTAATATGTACAATAAAGTACATTTACTGGTGGTAGGGCTTTGTGAAAGCTCGTCTGGGTAGGTACCACCCACTCATTAGATATTCTACCGCAAAACAGCAGTACTCGGTATTGTTGTGTTCCGGTTTGAAGGGTGAGTGTGCCAGTGTAATTACAGGCTCAAGGGACATAAAATCTTAGGTCCCAAGTTTGGTGGCGCATTGGCGATGTAAGCGATGGTTAACATTCCTTACAGTGCCAATGTCTAAGGGCGTTTGGTGACCACTTACCATCACGTGGCCCATATGCTCATCCGCCTTCCTATTCTATAAAAAAAAAACTTTTTTAATATGGACGATCTTTGGTGTAGTTCCATCTACTAAATCTCGGGTCACAAAACCCGTCCACGTAGCTATCGCGGCATTCATTAGCAAAATTCCGTGGGCAGTTTCATTCCACGGCCGCTCATTCAAATTTAATTAAATACATATACTACATAACTTGGTAGTATAATATTTTATTATACGTTTGCATAATTCACGTATTCGTTATTATAAATTATACTTGTAGCTTTTAACTATAACACGGTTGGTTGGGTTGGGGCGATTGGTTCGGCCAATATGCGCCACTGTATAAATTGACCAAGTTAAAATGCTCATTAATACGAGTTACATGATTCATATCCTGCGATTTTGCTATTTTTTACTTCTGAATTATCGTGAATTATCAATAAACCCGGAACACTGAATAGTATATACATATTTTATAATATAGGATGAGCCATGTTGGTAATTGGTCACCACCGCTCATGGAAGTTGGCGACGAGAAATATTAATCATCGCTTACATCGCCGATGCGCCAACAACCTTGAGAACTATGATGTTACGTCCCTCGAGCCTGTAGTTACACTGCTCACTTACCCTTCAAACCGGAACACAACAATATTTATTGCTATTTGTGGAATATCTGATGAATGGTTGGTACTCTACCCTGCTATCCAGTCGGGCTCACATTACCTACCACAAATAGTAACCAAATATTCGCAGCAACTTTAAACTTAATAAATTGATTTAGTACTTATAAACATTTTTGTTGCTAACTGTACATCGAATAAGCAAAAGACTTTATTTGGTTATCTGCGGTGCTATTCTGCATGAACTCACTTCATTACTCACCTGTGAAATGTTGACATCCAACTTATTGTGATAAACTATTTTGATGCGTGTGTGTGTACATGAAATGTTATGATTATTATACGACCGTTTTCTGCAATGAGTTTCGCGTTTGTTCCAACAGATAACTTTACTGTACTTATTTTTTTATAGTTATATTTTTTTTTATTAGTATTTTAGAATATATATATGATAATTTTTGTTGTACATGATGTTAAGTAAATAGCACTGAGCCTAACGCTTTCGCATCTGTCTCCCTCTCTCTCACAATGCTCTCACTCACACCGGCTTACACACGTCAACAAACAACCGACAATAGAAACTCAGTAGTTCTTTTTCGACAATCAAGTTACATAGATAATTAAATACAATTGCATTATAGCTCGAGTGATAATTCGGTATTGCAAAGTACCAATTTCGATAGCTCTTTCTTAAAATTAAGCATTTTTATACAAACCGTCATCCCCTTTATCACCTTAGGGGTTAAACTTTCAAAATTCCTTCCTTAGTGCTAAGCCACAAAGGAACCTGTTTATAATTTTTTGTGGTCCTAGCCACAGTAGCTTGGGCCATGCGTCAGTTAGTTTTATACATAGACAAATAATAATGTTATATAAATACATAATAAATATATAATGTAATAGCTAATATATGTATATAGCTTCACGCTGTCTTTGTTATGCAACGTCTTGTGACTTAAATTAATTTGTTGTAATGTCAAGGTTGCTTAATATTATATTATATATTTATATGTTAATTTCCAGATGTATCGCAATATAGTCCGTATTGACATCCCGCACAATGGAGGAACAGGCGTGTCTTGTGCGCGCACGCTCCGACTCTGAGAGCTCGTCGAAATTGGGCAGCTTCGGGTCCATATCGCGCACCATGACATACACGGAGACAAGACTGAGTGGTAATTATTTAAATTTGAATTTAGAATGAATGAAGTCAATTAATAGCCCGTATCCTACTAAGGCCATGGACATATGTCCATATCCAACGGCACGGCGCCGTGTACGGTGCACCGCACGTTAGTTTATGTTTTGCTGTTGCTTAGTTCGCACGTGTTAATAAATATGGCTGAAATTTAGATGTCGATTTTTTTAATTCACTAGTAGACATGTATCCACAGCCTAATGGGATAAGGCTTAAAACTTCTCCTCAAAGAGAATCATCTCCTTTTTGAGAAGAAGTTTTAGTTCCACAGTGTTATTAGACATATGCAGGTTTCCCAGTAATGTTTTCGTTGACCGAGCACGAGATGAATTATAAGCACGTATTAAGCACAAGAATACACAGTGGTGCTTGCCTGGTCTGAACCACTGGGCCATCTAGATTTAATTGTGAATGCAGGCACTAAATGTTCCTAAATGTCGGTAATGTACGGCATTAAATATCTCAGACATAATGACCAAAAGAAACTCAAGATTTTTTTACCTCAAATATCACAAGGTTATAACATGACATTTTCATTTGAAATATAAGAAAAATATTCAAATCACCACAGTGTAAATTTATATAATAGATATACAAAGAAGTCTAGCCGGTATAGACCGGGAGACAATGACGGAAATTACCAAAACATTTGCTAAATGTACAGCGACCCAGGTATCGAATTACATCGGGGCTTAATCGAATTTGTCGTATAAATTACAAACGGTTCAAACGGTTTCTATTACGTAAATCTATTAAGTCGATAAGACTTAGTGCTGGAGAAATGCAATACTTGTCTGATGTTACCCCGATGTAACCAAGTTCGGACTTAGAGATCCAAGTGCCTTGACATTTAGGCCCCCTATTCAGAAGTATTAAGCATAAAATTGGACTGGTGCATTGTAAGCTCGTCTGGGTAGGTACAACCCACTCATCAGACATTCTGCCGCAAAACAGCAGTAGATTGTTGTGTTCCGGTTTGAAGGGTGAGTGAGCCAGTGTAATTACAGGCACAAGGGACACAAGATCGTAGTTCCCAAGATCGGTGGCGCATTGGCGATTTAAGCGATGGGCAACATTTCTTATAATAATAATGTCCTCCAGACCGATTTCGGCCACGGCGGCCAATCTCAAGAGAGATTAGCCAACTACGCAGGAGATATTATAGTGCACAAGTGTGTGCGCAAACACAGGTGCACTCTCTATTCCCTAACTCTTATAATCCGATGGGACGGCAATCCGACACGACCGGAAAGAATTCAGTCGCAGGACCAACGGCTTTACGTGCTTTCCGAGGCACGGGAGTGAACACACTTCCAACTTCCATACTCCGGGCTGCTACTGAGAATTTTCTGACAGAAAAACCCAATAACATTTCATTGGTCCGACCTGGGAATTGAACCCAGGACCTCCGGGTCTGCGGCCTTACATCAAGCCACTAGACCAAAGAGGCAGTCAACAACAACATTTCTTACAATGCCAATGTCTAAGGGCGTTGGTGACTACTTACCATCAGGTGGCTCATATGCTCGTCCACCTTCCTATTCTATAAAAAAAGAGCTTAGACTGAAATTTAAGACTGGATATTTCTATTAGAATACTTTACACTATTATGTTCATTTATGTACCACCAAATGAACCACCACTGGATACAATATGTATCCAGCTTTGTGAACGAAATGAAATGGTAAGTAAATGAATATCGTTAGTCTGACATTATTAACTTAGAATTGTTTATTATACCTATTCATATATATAGACAATATAAGTTGAAATGGCTGGATATTCCTTTGCATAACAATCAAGGCGATAAATAAAATGTTGTAATATATATATATATATATTTATCGCATTTATCGCATTAAGTGTTACCTCACATTTACAAATGACACGGCACTGCGTTACTTCATTAGCTGTGAAAATAATATTAAAATAAATTGACAAGATATAATGCAAAAATAATTATATATTTACAAAATAACGTCACGACGCGAACTATGTGAATTTGTTTGTATACATTTCTGGTGATAATGAACACTCGAAGAGAGAGACAGTGCTTTCCACAAGCTCGTCTAAGTCGGTAGCGACAACTCTTCCCATACTCTACCACCGGGCATCAGTACTTAGTATTGTTGTGTTCCGGTTTGAAGGGTGAGTGAGCCAGTTTAAGTACATGGACGAGGCGCAGAACATCATTTCCAAGGTTGGTGGCGCATTGGCCATGCGAGGAATAGTTAGTACTTACAGAGTCTACTTACTATCCAGTGGCTCACGGGTCAGTCCGCCTATCTAATATATAAAAAAAATATCACCATTTTTCAATAAGGGAAAATATTTCGTCCCCAGGGACAGAAGGCGCAGGTGAGCCCGCCAACGCCACAAACATGACGAACATGCCACCAGAGAACCCGGAAGGCAACGAAAGTGGTGAACTTCTGGATTATAACGATTCAAGTGTACTGGAACAGTTCCATGAGGATGCGTTACGGCAGGTTAGTGAGACATGATAATGATAAGTTACTTCTAGAGTTCAGGATTTCACACCGATCAACACAAATTAAGCACATGGAAATATGTGAACTATATGATGCTGAACTGAGCACAGCTGGGCTAAGCCCTCGTCTCCTCTTAAGGGGGAGGCTTAACACAGGCAAGTAAATTTCCTTACGATGTTGTCCTTCATCGCCGAGCATATTATTGATAAACAAATTACTGGTATGAAAATTCATTGATGCTCGAACGGGTTTGAATCTCGCGATATTAAGATTCACATATTCGAACCACTCGGCTTAGATTATGATAATATAAAATTTTCTATCGAAACAAATTTTATTTGTGGAGTCACTATAATTGTTTGGACCCTGGATTGAGAATCCCCTATATTGCATTTGATATATTTTCCTATTCCAGGCTGGGTGTGGTCTGTCCCAAGCGCGCGTTTACCTCGCAGTGTGTCTGGCTGTGGCCGGAGCGTCGTTAGAGCTCGCGTCTATCGCCTTCATCCTACCTTCAGCTGAGATTGAACTTTGCATCTTACCGCACGAGAAAAACTGGCTCGGTACGTGTTTTTGCAAAACAATATTTATATTGTAAATGAGTATCATATCTCGATGATTTTTTTTATAAATTTTGTTACGTAGATTGGGTCGAATTTAGAGGCCATTAATTATTTTCCAAATATCTGAAGATATAATAAATAATAATTATTAGTTGGAATTGGCATGTGTTTCGTTTAAGAAATCTCTACTGTGGGTTCCCTCTTATGAAGGCCCTGAGGCTGAGGCTTTGGATATAGGTCCTTCCCTAAATCCGTTCCTATGCAGGCACATTAAAATAACATAAAAAGAAATTAAAGATAAGATATCTAAGGCATGGCAAGGCAGTTTCAGTTTGATTGTAAATATTAATTTTTTGTGAGTATTTTAAAGACATTTTTAAAAGAGCAAGCTTAGGTAGTTAATTTCTACATGAGTAATTTTTATGTTTTAATATGGAAGTGATATGGAAATGTTTTTAATGGTAAATTTTATACACGTAGAGAGTATAGTTCGTTTAAGAAAAGGATAATAAATAGAGAGTGCTTTCTCCAGTGCTGATCAGCATAATGGGCTGGTCGCTGGGCGCGGTGGGCTGGGGCGCGCTGGCGGAGCGCGGCGGGCGGCGGCGCGCGCTGCACTCGGCGCTCGCCGTCAACGCCGTGTTCGCCGCCATCGCCGCCTTCATGCCCACCTACGGCACCTTCATGATGGCCAGGTGCGAGCCTGCACTGACACACCAAACTACACCTGTTTACCGACTATTTGAAATAATATTTACTTTGATATACATTAAATATATGGCGTCGCTGATTGTTGGCAGTTTGGAGACCTCCAAATCTCTGAAACATTCCTTTACGGTCATAGTTTTGGCCGAGTTCACTTCGAAGGAGCCTCTCCCGACAATTCGTCATCTTAAAAAATATACAATATATTGATATTACATATATGTGGTCGGTCAGGTTCTGCTCGGCGATCGGGTCGGGCGGCATCCTGTCGGCGGGCTGCACGTACGCGGGCGAGGTGGCGGCGCGCGGGGTGCGCACGGCGCTGCTGGGCTCACTGGCGGGCGGCATGGCGGGCGGCGTGCTGCTGTCGGCCGGGCTGGCCAGCGCCGTGCTGCCCGCCACCGGCGAGCGCGCGCTGGCCGACAGCCGCGACCACTTCAGCGCCTGGCACAGGCAAGCACGGGCGCTATCGACAGCGTCGCGAATTCGACCTTGAAATTTTACTAACAGTACATATATTCGAGTTTTCGAGTTCTGTCTGTCTCGTAGCTGATAAATAGGGATCGGTGCTTATTCCAGCTGGTTTAGTAGATACACACATGAGGCTGAATCTTATCCGACACAAGCAGGTTTCCAATGTCTTTCTGCACCGCCCAACACGTTGGTGACAATGTGACCTGTTCCCGGATATGAACCTACAGTCTTCGATTGAGATTTATGTATTCATGACATGTGTGATTTTTGAAAATGTAACCCCAAGGGGAAGAAAGTTTATATGAAATTCCTTCATTTTTGGAGAAAGTGCTATGACGATTGGTATTTACGAATACGGAATCAGGACGCGAGCGAGGCCGCGGGTGAAGCGCTCGTAATTGAAACGTATTTCGTCTTCCAGATATCTGCTGCTTTGTACAATACCCATACTCGCGTCGCTGATCAGTCTGATATGGACGCCGGAGTCGCCGCGTTACCTGCTAGACGTCGGACGAGAAGTCGACGCGATGGTGGTGTACCAGGTATAGTCGGTTATATATGCTACAATCGGTAGAACTATTCTGTTTGAACAAACACGAACCTCACCGCGGATCACACGATCGTGTAATGTCAGAAAGTGATACGCGACATTGACCATAATAATTATAATATTTTATGGGTTAGTATCATATCACCGTAAGTCGAGTTTCGACATTTCACAAGTGAGATATGCAGTGAGTTCCTAAAGAACACCACTACAATTAAACCAGTATTCTTTTTAATTAAAACGATTTTTTATTTGATATATGGTTAAAAGTACATGGGTGAAGTCGACTTTCAACATAGGTCAGTGCATTGTAGTGTTCAATTGAAATTTGATTTTGGTCGTAGCGGTAAGTTATATAAATTCGCGAAATTCAGTTCAAATTTGGCTTAAAGTCAATAAAATATATTTTTTTAATTAATGGAAACAGCGTGTCAGCACGTGGTATAACATTATTATTGGTTTCTTAGACATAAGTTAATTGAAAGTTAATGCATACGCAAGCAGTAAAGATAAATAAACAACTGTGACCTTGAATGGATGTGACGTCATTGGTCGAGGTTTAAATACTCTGTGGTATACTTGACAAAATGACGTTTTAATTTGCTAAGTTAGTATAAGAACTTTGGAAGTAAATTAAAGTGGATAATATATAGGTGGAATAGTGATGGATTATAAATAAATAAATATTATTCGAGAGCTTTTTGTTGTGTATAATATAGACGAGTTACTATGAAACGGCACGGAATGTGTGCCCGTGAGGTGTGTAGTGGTGGCTGAGTGCGTGTGTGTGCGCAGAGCCTGCACGTGGGCAACCAGTCGCGCGTGTGCGGCGCGGCGCGCGAGGCGGAGTACCGCCTGGGCGAGCTGGCGCTGCCCGCCAAGCGCCGCCCGCCCGCGCTGCACCACGTGCGCCACTCGCTCAAGATGGTGACTATCGGTTGCTTGTGATCACGACCTTCATCCTCTTGTCTCCAATTCATAACTTTCATGCTTACTGTTTATATTTTCTTCTTAATTAATTACTAAAGAAACCAACACCCCCCCCCAATGTCTTCATACATATACACTCCTAAACTAAGTCTTTTTTCACGTAATAAGCATTGATAACCTCAGCTGATGTAATAATACTCGCGTCACTCATTTTACGTCGCGTTTATTAACTAAATTATTTTCATTGTTAAGCGAATATATCGTAAATATTAATAACATATTAAGTTCTTTTGTTTACCTATATCATTTCATTGATACGGATTAATTTTATGTTGTGATTTATTTTGCACCATTTCCCTCTATATCGATATGAATGTGGATCATCACTATGGCCTTAGTACTACATAGGTGCCGTAAATACGACGAAATGTGCCATAAGTGGTATCTTGCCCTTAAGGGAATTAAGACTAAGAGCACTATAGTAGTTAGATATTTGCTAATATTTCGAGCCGAGATGGCCCAGTGGTAAAGAACGCGTGAATCTTAACCGATGATCGTGGGTTCAAACCCGGGCAAGCACCACTAAATTTTCATGTGCTTAATTTGTGATTATAATTCATCTCGTGCTTTATGGTGAAGGAAAACATCGTGAGGAAACCTGCATATGTCTAATTTCACTGAAATTCTGCCACATGTGTATTCTACCAACCCGCATTGGAGCAGCGTGGTGGAATAAGCTCCATCCTTCTCCTCAAAAAGAGGAGAGGAGGCCTTTAGCCCAGCAGTGGGACATTCACAGGCTGTTAAGACATTACATATTTGCTAATATATAATATTGTGATACCCCTTATCAACAGTTCTGGCAGGCGTTTTTTCAAATATTCTCGAGTACCTACAGAAGTACGACGCTCTCTTTGGCTGGTATGCTACTGTTCGCTGTTGCTATACAAGTAAGTTATAGTATAAAAACGATATCTTCAGATATAATTTAAAAAAAAAAACTTCTGTGATTATTATTCACAGTACGCGTTTTTGTGTCGGTATGTATATTCGCGTATGTTACAAACCGATAACAATAGATGGCGCTCATTCAATATGTCACATTTCTGAATCGCGCTGTCTCGATATTCGCTATTGGGTATATATAGTGTGGAATAATAATTATAAAATCCCCCTCCGACTACGTCCTGAGCCGAGGTGCGATCTTGCAGGAGACACCCTCAGGATGGACGTCTTGTAAGAGCCCGTGACGGCTCCAATTTCACGGCGGAGTCCAGTACTCGCCACAACGCCCGGTAAAGGCCATTAGGGCCAACAGCATAACTCATTCAGGAAAAAAAAATATAAATTGGTCAAATTTAGTAATGGTCTCCCGATATTACTTCGATGTAAACAGGGTATTTGAATAAGTATCAAAAATTTATAGTGCTCAAGGGTGTGCGTAAACACTGGTGCACTGTGTCACTCCTACTAAACGTACCTACCTCCTCGACCGTAGATAGTTTTGATGCATCATCAACGGCTTTACGAGCTTTCCAAGGCATCGGAGTGTACACTACCAACTTCCAGACTCCGAGCTGCTAGTTAACAAATATCTTTTTATCGACTCGACCTGGGATTTGAGCCCAGGGACTCGAGATCTACGGCCTTATAGTTAGCTATTAAGTACACCATTTTTCTATTTTTCAGTTTTATCTTTCGTCATACATACCAGCGACTGTCATGAAAATCGAAACGGAAGCGTACGATGCGTCCAAACAGACGATACAGAACGTGACGTACGAGGGCGTACATTACAATGAGACGTTGGAGAATATCGACTTTATCGACGTTTCGTTCAGGAATTGTACGTTCCGGGACATCCTTATGTCTCACGTCGAATTCGTCAACTGCTCCTTCGTGAACACGGCTCTGTCGAATATCAAGACTTCGTATACTGCGTTTAAAGGAGCTGTCTTCGTTAATAGCACGTAAGCTTTTTGTGTTTGGATCTGCTACGGCTATGTCAATAATTGACTTACTAATATTATTAATTCGAAAGTGAATTTTGTCAGAAAGACAAGGACATACAAAGATACTTAACATCTCCCCCCTCCCCCTGAGACGCGAGCGAAATCGCGGCCAAAAACTTTCAAAAAAGGTTGAAATTGACCGATTACCTCGCCCGCAGCATCATCGACACGGACATGGAGGTGGGGCGCGAGCTGGACGCGGAGTGCGTGCTGAACGCGAGCACGGTGCGCGGCATGACGGGCGCGTGCGCGCGGCGCGCCGACCTGCGCTGGGCGCAGCGCGGCCGCCTGGCCGAGCGCACGTACGCCGCGCACGCCGCGCTGCTGGCCGCGCCGCTGCTGGCGCTGCGCCGCCTGCACCGCCCGCCCGCGCACGGTGAGTGGCGAGCGCCGTGAGGGAACTTACGCATATCGCTGTCTCATTCTTCCGATCGTCTTAGATGCAGTTGATTAATCGGTGCGTCTCGGTCCCGCTTTTTTCCTCAAACGCACGGTGAGTACGTAAACTTGTGCGCGAAAAGATCACACAATAGTCACGTCACATCACAAGCTTGACAATAGATCATATATATATATATATATAAATATATATATATATATCATATATAGATATCAATATAGAATTAAATAAATTCATAAAACCGCATGACAACCAGTTTGGATTCCGACCTGGATTGTCTACGGAAAGTGCTATACTTTGTGTTAAGCATGCTGTCACATACTATACTAGGCGTAAGACTCTAGTTTATGCATGTTTTCTTGACATGTCGAAGGCATTTGATCTGGTTTCGTACAACATCTTATGGCGTAAAATGAACGAGATTGGCATACCTTCGGAACTGACCAATATCTTTAAATTTTGGTATGGAAATCAGGTCAATAATGTCCGATGGGCAGGAGCATTGTCACGTCCATATGGGTTGGAGTGTGGGGTGAGGCAGGGAGGATTGAGCTCGCCAACACTCTTTAACCTTTATGTAAACGATTTAATCGCCGAGCTTAGCAGCACCAGGATCGGCTGTTACATAGACGGTATTTGTGTCAATAACATTAGCTATGCCGATGACATGGTGCTGTTGAGTGCGTCTATTTGTGGTCTTAGAAAACTGATGGCCAAATGTGAGGATTATGTGGGAGGTCATGGTCTTAACTATAATGCAAAGAAAAGTGTAGTGATGGTTTTTGAGGCCGGAGGTAAAGTGCCAAGTAGTGTACCACCTGTAATGCTCAATGGTACAGCACTGCAAAGGGTTTCCCAAATTAAATATCTTGGTCATATATTGACCTCAGACCTCAAAGACGACGCTGATATTGAAAGAGAACGGAGGGCGTTGTCACTGAGAGCGAACATGCTGGCTCGCAGGCTTACGCGCTGTTCGGAGAGCGTCAAGGGCACGTTGTTCAGAGCATATTGTATGAATTTCTACACGTGCAACCTGTGGGCCAAGTATTCGCAAAAGTCGTACAACGCTATTCGTGTTCAATATAGTAATGCTCTCAGGGTGCTGATGGGCCTGCCCCGATTTTGTAGCGCATCAGGGATGTTCGCGGAGGCTCACGTGGACTGTTTTTATACTACTATGCGTAAAAGATGTGGAGTCCTGGTGCGCAGAGTGCGGGGCAGTACCAACAGCATCTTAAAACTAATAGCGAGCAGGCTGGACTGCACATATGTGGGGTCACTGCTGCGCTATTTCTAATGGAATGGCGCAGAGGTGACTCACATATCTTAGATTCATATTTTTTTAAGATAGCCTTAGGTTAAGTACTAACATAGACATTTAAGTTTTTTGTATTACTAACAAAAATGAGTCGATGATACTTGAAATAAATATTATTATTATTATTATAATATATTTACCTATCGTAATGCTTATGAAAATCATTTTTAATACGCCTAACGAATTTTAAACATTAAAACATAACTTGCGAAATTTGGTTTTTGGTCTTTTTTGGCCGCAGAAATTCCCGTCGAATATTATTCGTGAGGTTTAAAGTAAATCACGGCAAGTCAGCCTTCGCACGACACCCACCACTAACGAAAACCATTTTTATAATAATGTTTAAAAAAATACTAAATTAATTGATATGTGTTGAAGATCAACATGATATGTAAATCACGGCAAGTCAGCCTTCGCACGACACCCACCACTAACGAAAACCATTTTTATAATAATGTTTAAAAAAATACTAAATTAATTGATATGTGTTGAAGATCAACATGATATTTACAAATAAATTTATTTCCAGTGATAGTATGTGGCGCTTGCATATTGCTGTCTCCCTCACTCTACGTGGCGCATAGCGAGACGGCGCTATACATAGTGGAAGCGGTGTACGGGCTACTAATTATGATAATATTCTTCAGTGTCGCCGTTAAAATACTTGATACTTACCCAGCTAATTTGAGGTGAGTTGTTTGACAAGTTGGCAAATATTTTTTGACTTTTTACAAATATTGAGATTTTGCTTTTTTATATACACTTCGATGGCCAAATAGGTTACATTATAGTAATTGCCAATATTAAACATCCCTTACATTGCTAATGTTCCACCAACCTGGGCTAACTAGGTTATTATGACCCGTGTTCCTGTAGTTACACTGGCTCACACACCCGTGCTACAAAAATTTACTAAGTATTGCTATTTGGTGGTAAAATATGTGAAGAGTAGATGGAGTATCCATACAGGCTTCCACAAAACCCGACCACCAGGTAAAATGTATGTAGTACAATAATAAATATAATCTGCCCCCAGGTGTACAGCCCACGGTCTCATCCTGTCTATCACTTACATGGCTGGAGCGGCCGTACGAGGGATGGGAGAGTTTGGACCGTTCGTCAGTTGCGTACTGTGCGCACTCTTCGCACTTACAGCCACCGCGTTCGCGACCCGCATACGGTAGAGCGAGACGGAGATATAGTTACCAATCAGACAAGGACGGTTATATAAATTGTCACAATTCAAAAGTGAACAGTGATAATAGAACGTTTGCAAAAATAAATGACAATTGATGATACGAAGTCTAAAAGAATAACTGCTTTAATATGAGAATACTAAATATTATGGCCTTACTCATAAAAGTTGTGGTGCTTAGTTTCACAGATTTGTCTCTTTCTGTCACCGTTGATTTGACAATCGAAAGAAGGGGACAGCATTGTTTAACTAATCACCTATTCAACAACATTTATAGGTCAAAAATAAAAATAAAAAATCCTCGAAAGTGTCATATTGATCAATTAAATAGCAATATTGATGGCAATATGTTTATAATTAAAAGTATATTTTGCGACGAAAGATAACTTTACCATTCCTATTAAATAAAGATTGATTTCAATATGATTATAAATTAATGATAATTAATTTAACCTTAAATCGTTATAACAATAGGGGTTATATTGCAATAAACAATATATCGAAGAATATAAAAATAAGGACTGTGACAAAAAATATTACGAAATGAATTTTAAATAAAGAACAAAAATAAACTTCCATATAGTTTAATGAATATTGAATAATTTAAATAAATAAATAATTTTGATAAAACTCCCACCGAAATTTACCATAGTTATACTAATTGGTCTAAAAATATTACAATTCGATACTCATTCTTAATTTAAAAAAAAAAAAAAACATTTTTTTTTTAACTGTCGTTAATTCTATAATTTAGTGGTCGATTCTCGGATTGTCCAAACATATCGTTTTAATGAAAAAACAAATTAAAAAAGGCGATGACGAACAAAGCGATACGTTTAATAAATTGGCAGCTAAAATGTATAGAAGTTATGTAAATATTGTAATAAATTAAAAAGTTATATGAATACATTTTTAAAATTGTTCTATTTACTTATAAATGTTGTTGGATTAGTTAATCAATGTGTCTCCTTCTTTCGAATGTCACGTCAATGATGACGGAAAGAGAGGCAAACAACGTTTATAAGTAATGCTATAAATTTGTTAAATTAACAATATGAATATTTCTCCATTGTAAAATTATAACCGTGTTGTGATTTAATCTACTATTCAAAATAATCCTATACAATGAATATAATTTATATTTAATAATAACTTAATAATTAAACTAATTAAATAAATAGTCATTTTGCCAATCCAATCTTGCACTACTCATATATCTAGATTGTTAAATTAGTCGCGATTTAGTCATTGGTGTAGCCGTTCGGGGGTTCCCCCGGGATTAAAATAAATATAAATTAAACTATCGTAATTATTATGTAAATTTTTAAGTATTATAAATGAGTTAATTATTTTCTAACGTCTGGCTGCTACGAGAATGCCTTCCTATCGACTCCGTGATAAAATTGACTGTTTTCTCCACAGAAGAAGTGAAACGATAAATATCATTAGCAAATTGTTATAATTTAATTTTAAACAAATAACAAAGATGTCAGAAACGTATAATCAGCGGCCGGACTTTGAAATATGTTATTACAGATTAATAAAAATACAGGCTAAATAAATGTTAAATTTTAATTCAATCTACATCTCTTTTGTCATCAAATATGTCGTTCATTAGTAGGAAAAATGTCTATAAATAAAACACTGTCTTGATGCTGATATAAATAACTTTGGTTGGCAACACTGAACATCTGTTATTGTTGTATATAAAAAAAAGTATTCTTCGCATTTATTATTTGATTATTTTTTGATGTCAGAAATATTCAAATATTTGTTTTTTTTTTGGCATTTTTATTCAAAATACTCAACAAAATAATTGTTTATGTTTGACAATCTACAAATTGACATAAAGATGTGATGTTGCCAGGATAATATAATTTAAAATAATAATCAGCATCATGGCAAAGAATATTTGCAAGATCGGATTTAAAAAGCAAATATTTTTTTGTAATAGGCGAGTTTTTTAGATTTGCAATTATTTATACGAATTAACAATGAACAAATTTGATAATGTTTTGATGAAGTGTTTTGTAAATGTGAATTTCTTTGATAAAACGGATTTTTCTTTCTTACAAATATGTCAGTAAAAATTGGATGGATTAGGTGCTGCTTTGCAAAGCACATAGCTTCGATGTATTTATTTTATTTATCAAAACATTTTGACGGATACACAGATAACAAAAAACAAGTGTTGATTGCGTTTTTAAAGGAAATATAAATATTTTTAAATTAAGATCTCAAAATCGAAATAATTAAAGTAAGAATATAGGAAACAAAATAATATTGTCATTTCGTATAGAAATAACAACGATACGGACGCAATTTTCTTACTATTTACATAAAAATTTTGTATTTATTATCTGTACAGTATTTCTGAACTGAAGATAAATAAAAATTAAATTAAATGCTCTTTCTGGACCAAGTTCACTTGACATTAAGAAAAGGGTTTCAAACGGAAATTAAGTCATTTCTTATCGTTTTTTTTTAAGTTTAAAAAATGTATATTTGGTTTTGTTAGTTTATTTCATATGAAACTCAAAAAATTCTGTACTGTGTTAGTTACTTGTATTTGGAGATGAAATTTTTTTGTCTATTGTCTGGGTGACGTTTAGTTTCCCACGATTCGCGGCGGTAATCGATATGTTCGGTATCGAAACGAAATGTTTGCGCGTTATTTGTAACGTTTAGCGTGACGATATTGCGTTATAACGCGACTCTTAGGTCTTGATAGTTGAATCCAATTCTCATTTACGCTAAGATACTTGAAGACTCCAGATATAAACCGACTTAATTCTAATTTTATTCGGTTATTTACACTGTAGCTCACAAATGAGACAATATTGTATTTTTTTTTTTGTTTTGACTACAATATTGATTAGGCTTTTTATTTATTTTTATAAACAATTATCTAATACGGCTAGCGACCAACCGTATGTTGACGGTACTATGCGACCGTCAACAAAACAATACATTGAAATGTAAAGGAACGCAGACGAGACAACAATATTGATTTTATTATAATAGAATATTTTTTTAATAATATGTATATTAATCAAATCCATGTATGTATTAATGTATAAATTTTATATAAATAAAAAAAAATTACATCACAATAAGCTTAGTCAATGTATAAAATTAGCATAGAGATTAAATTTGTTATAAAATTATCATATTTAATGTCAGATTTTGGTGTGGGGTGTTTAAAATGTGTGTTACGACTGCGTCTTGTAAAGAAAACGCCAAAAGCAGTCAAAAATATGATTGATTTCAAGTTTTAATCGAAAATTATAGACCGGTAACAAAATAATATAAACAATATTGGATTAGGATAATACGTAATGATTTTTCACCTAACCGAAGATCGTGCTTATGAAATGATGAAAAAAATAAATTCTAGTAAGCTTTCCTTTCGGCCATTTTGTTTTTTGGAAACGCTTCTCAATCAGCTCATAGTTGACTTTGATTAGTCGATAGCAACGGATGACGTGATAGGCGACCAATGAGATCGTAGTATTTATCCAGATTAACTGTCAGGCTCTGAAAGACTCATGGAAGCACTTGAAAATAGTCGTGTTACACTATTAAATTTCGTTTCGAAATGTAGATTCCAATAACTGACAAGAAACTCATAAGAATTTTAGATATATATGTTGATTGGGTTGGGTTGAGAGGTTGTATTTGTTTCAAATTTAATTCAAACATTGGACCCGAAAAGGTTAGCGGTGTGATTGTAACATTAATATCTAATGTAATATTATTAATGTAAAAGTAACTCTGTCTGTTCGTCTGTCTGTTACGCTTTCACGGATAAATCGATTTGGATGAGATTTGGTATGAGGCAAGGATGAATCCCAAGGAAAGACATGGACTAAAATAAATAATTTTCGATTAACGAATTATGATTACAATGGTTTTTGGATATTTTAGTTTTGTATATTTCCATTCATGTAAAATAATATAAATGAAACAAATATATAAACAGTAAATCTAACGTAAATATTTTCAAGATGATTTCTAAGTGAAGCTTAAAGAAATTTCGGCTTTGTCGTTCGCTCGTTTCAAAACAATGGTACGGATTTTTTAATTTAAAACTAGCCACTCTGCTTCGCTTAGAAGAATGATTTACATAAAGCGTTTAAATTGAAGTATACAAAAGTCAAAGAAGAAAGTCTTGTTTTATTTTTGTTACTGTTCTCGGGCGTTCGCGGAACAATTCGCTAAAGTTTCATCACAATTGGACGAATTGTTTACGATCACATAAAGGACAAAAATACGTTTTTATTTACACAGATAGATATCAATTTTTACTATTATATGGTGAATTTTTTTTTAGTAATATTAAGTGGTTACAAATGATCTTGGAAAGGACAAATAAGATTATTAACGTGTAATTAAAGGAATATTCGATTATAAATTTAGTGGGTACCGTTTCTTAAGGCTGAACATATCGTGACGGCGCGAGGACGCTATCTATGGTTGTAATTATTTTGTACGATGAATTTAGTTTTACGAAAAATTTTATCTGTTTCAAAGTTCAATCAAAAATGTTACGAGATAAAAATCCACTGGCATGAATTATGGACGCGAAACTCATTTATCTCGGTGTGCTCGAAAGGATAATACTTTGAACGGATCTATTGGATGAAGGTGAGTGAGGGGTACAGCGCTCCCCGTGCAGTATCTACTTCATGAATAGAAACATATTCAACCCAAACTCCAAATATAATCTCAATTTTACTTTACGTCGACCTATGCGTTAACGGTAAATCACTCGGTTGCTTAGTGCGAGTTTTTGATATTGTATGAAATGAAAACAGCGCCGTCTAGTGGCAATAATCGGAATTACAATAAACAAAAACTCCCACTAGTCTTGCAAAAATGTAAAAAATGTTAGGAGTAAAATGAAAAATAAACTTTATTTCTAACAAAATAAAGTCTCATTTCCATTATACGAAAGCTGAAATTTTTCGTAAAATGTATCGTGTATGTTTAGATGTAGATAGATTAACGTAGTGAAGCCATATCTATTATAACGTTATAAGTGATATTCATATAGACTGCTTTTATTTACTAGATATTGAAAAGACATTATATCCATATGTTTTCAACTGCCAATAAATTTATCTGGCCCGGTGTGACAGACGTTGTGTTTCCAATGTAGTATTTTTTTGCATTCAATGAAGTTAAATTGCGTGAAAAATTCTTACGTCTTAATAACACGTTTGTTTTTTGAAATTGGAAATAGACTGTTTAAAAAAAATAAACTCATCAATGTTTGGAGATATATTTACAATTTAAGAGATAATAAAAATCAGGCCATGTGACATTTGAAAAAAGAATTAGTTCTACAGATGTCCACCAGTCCAGATAAGTCTATGGCACTGTAGTTATTTTGCCATATATAATTTTTTTTTTTTTCGATGGATGGATTTTGGCGAAAGTTCGATCTCAGAACGACAAAATTTGACATTTCTCTTAGTCATTGAAATATAACTTGCCATTCACAATACTCAGACTCATTTTCGGTTTAACGCCATCGTTCACCATCGTGTTTCTAGAATAAGTTTCAGAATTTAAAAAAAAAATCATATCCATAGTTAATAGATATCACAAATAGGGTTGTCAATGTAATTTTAATTATGTAATCAAATGTAAAATGATTTTTAGCTTGAGAAAAAATCAAGGATAAATGAATTAAAATCCGCGTCTCTTAACCCTATCTCTCATCAGATACATTCTTCCTAGTCAATTTTTTTTTGGTAATTGTTAATTTAAATTGGTTTAAGTAGATAAAGAAATATTGATTGTAATGTCAATTTACTATGATTGTAATGGAATATTGTTTCCAGTTAAATTAAAAAAAAAAAGAATGTAAAACATTTATTTATGTAATACTTATTATAAATGTAAGTTGTACTGCGTTTTAAAAACATGTAAAAAAAGGCGCGAAATTACAATAGTTTTTTTTTTTAATTTTTAAATCCATGTTAATGAATATTTTACTAAATACAGTTTTGAAACGCAGTTTTTTATAAAATTTATCAACTTATTAAGTTAGTAGATAAAAGTATATTTACACGCATTTTATTTCAACGTTTTTTTTATTGATTAAACGGTAACGGTATGGAAATGATTTTATTAATATTATAATGCATACATCAATTAAAAGTTTACTTGTTTTTTATTTATTTAATGTGCCAGTCATTTAAAGTTTTTATAAACAAACGCTGATGTTTGCGCTAACGAACAAAGTATATAAAGAAAACTTAAAGCGCTTCAAGCGGGATGGATTAAGTAATGTTTTTAAGAAAGTTTTGCTATAGCAAACTTCATAGCGCGGTAAAAAAGTAGCGACGCCATATTCGTGTCGCAACATATTCTTCAATATTACAGATACCTGCAAACATCTTGATTGAGAATAATGTAGTTTGCAAAACTATTGGTCGGTTAAAAAAATGAAAAATGAACTTCGCGGTAAAAAAGTAGCGACGCCATATTCGTGTCGCAACATATTCTTCAATATTACAGATACCTGCAAACATCTTGATAGAGAATAATGTTGTTTGCAAAACAATATTGGTCAGTTAAAAAAATGAACGACTGAATCAACCAATCGCGTGCTCGAAACGATTATACTTTCGATTCCACCAATAGCGCGCGTTTGCTTTTATCGTTCGTAATTGTAAACGATAATTTACCAAATACATTTATATTGACAATCTAATCAAATTACTACTTTCAAGTAAGCACATTTGAATCGCCATTTTATATGATTATAAATTAAATGTAATGTTACCAACGATTCAGAATATGGTGTTTAGCAAGCAATTTAAAAATAAAGCGCTTATTTATACAAATTAATTGATCATTCTTTTATTTTTTGGATAAAATTTTGTATTTTCTTTTTAATATTTAATGAAGATGAAGACACAGATTAAACATTAATTTAGTTTATTCAAGATGTTTACAGATACTGTAATACTGTATTGTACTGTGGAAATTAACTTTTTTAATGATAAACTCAACTCAAATAAGTCGACAGCCAATTTTAAAATGTATAAAAAATATCGAAATTTATTTTACTTCAAAAGTATGTGTATAATTGATTAATTATTATTTATATCATTTAACATATCGTTTAGTTTTTATTTACTTGAAGTATATTTAATTGTTTTTGAATAAGCTTTGAGCTTAAGTCTAAGGTTGAAACCCTTACAACGTTAACATCAAAATTTTATGATAAAAAGAAAAAAAAATAAGGATTTAACTCACTTGTGCGATCAAAAGCGAAACGACTAATTATTGTTAAGTCTGACCGTTAGCAAAGCAGATGAATAGCACGCAGTCCCCATTTTAACTTCGCCTTTAGTCGCAAGGTGTGTTCAAACCCTTAGATTTAATTCATATAATCTGTTATAAAAAATACTTATATACCTAATCTAGATGAACTATAGCGTTTTAAAAATTCTTAATATTTTCTATAAATATTTCAAAGCTTCATTTTATTTTGAGTAATAAATGACGATTTTTTGGTATCGAAAATGTATCTTATATAATAGTAATAAGATTCAATTTACAATAAACGTCAAAACAATAAACTTTAGAAACTATCGTTGTCTCATTATTTCTCTACAATTTATTTATGGTAGTTACAACGCTCATCGTCATTCCAAATTAAGCCTTGTCTGTATAAAATAGAGTTTAAAATTGATTAATTTAATCTGAAATATGCAGTAGATTACCCTCAAATAAATTTTATGATAATTTATTTTTACTTAATACTGTTTAGTTTTATCATACTGTAGCAGAAAGAAACTGCCTCGTTGGTCTAATGGATCAAATCCCGAGGTCCTGGGTTCAAACCCCGGGTCTGCCCAATAAAAAGCTATTGAGTTTTTGTCGACGATTCTCAGTAGCAGTCCGGAGTATGTAAGCTGAAAGTGTGTTTACTCTCGTGTCTCGAAAAGCACTTAAAGCCGTTGGTCCTGCGAATGAGCTCTTGCCGGTTGCGTCGAATTGCCGTCCCAAGGGATTATGAGAATTAAGGAATAGAGTACACCTGTATTTGCGCACACACTTGTGCACTATAATACACACACAGTTGGCTAGTCTCTCTTGAGATTGGACGCCGTGGCCGAGGCCGATGGGAAGGACTTTATTGTAAGAGAAAATGTATGATTGGTTGTAATTTGGCAATCAACCTTTAATTTCTATTTTATATTAATTTTAAACATAAACATGTTCCTGGTGGCGTTAACAAAGTATTGTCTTTTTCGTTCTACGGAAACTGAGTGCAGAAATTCAGTTAGTCTTTTTGCTGATTGAACACCTGTGTTACCGTCATACCTTTTATATAAATAATTTGATTATTTATATATATTTGTAATATAAAATTACTTATAAAAACAATAGAATATATCATCAATTTACTGTTTGCTACAGCTTCGTGCAAGCTCGTCTGGGTAGGAAGCACCCACTCATCAGATATTAGGTCCTTACATATGAAATTAGCGTTTTGTCGTACTGACCACTTTGATCTGAAATATCTCCTCTTTGGTTAAGAATTCCAAATTCAAATTTATAAATTCTTTTGGCTGGTACATTTGAGTTTTGAAAACAGTCATTTATTTGTTTTTTCCTCATTATTTTTTTCTTTGGCGTCACTTATTACCGCACAATGGAAAATATGAAATATCGGTATATTTACGAGTACGAGTTCTACCGTGGCACCAATGCCGCAGAAACAGCTCGAAGGATTAATGATGTGTACGGTGCATTTTTGGTTTCAACGTTTTCGTTCTGGAAATTTCGACCTTCAGAACCAACCCCGTGGCCGGCCGGACCAACCCGCATTGGAGCAGCGTGGTGGAATAAGCACCAAACCTACTCCTCAAAAATGGAGAGGAGGCCTTTAGCCCAGCAGTGGGACATTCACTGGCTGTTACGGACGGCCGGAGACCAAAATGGAAAATAAAGAATTAAAGGCTATTGTGAAAGTGGATCCATCATAAAGCTCTTCAGAGATAGATGCAGGCTTCAACATAAGTGATAAAACTGTATTAATCCACTTGAAGTAAATCGGGAAAGTAAAAAAACTTGAACGATGGGTACCTCATGAATTGAGTGAATCGAACTTGCAAACACGCGTCGACTGCTGTGTTACTTTGCTCAACCGACACAATAATGAAGGGATTTTTAATCAAATCATCCCTTGTGATGAAAAGTGGATACTGTAGGATAATCGGAAGCGCTCGTCGCAATGGCTGAACCCTGGAGACCCAGCCAAATCCTGCCCTAAACGAAAATTGACTCAGAAAAAGTTACTTGTGAGTGTTCGGTGGACTAGCGCCGGTGTTGTTCACTACAGCTTTCTAAAATCTGGCCAAACGATTACGGCAGATATCTATTGTCAGCAACTGCAAACCATGAAGGAAGAACTAGCTGCTAAACAACCGAGATTGGTCAATCGCTTTAGGCCACTGCTGCTTCACGACAACACAAGACCACACACTATACAACAACCACTAAGTTAGATGAGATACAATTGGAATGTCTGCGACATCCACCTTACTCCTCGGACCTTGCTCCAACAGATTACCATTTTTTCTGGAATTTGGACAACTTCCAGATGCGGCAGTCCAAACCGCCTTCAAAGAGTTTATTGATTCTCGTCCCCATGGTTTTTTAGAAAAGGGATCAATGAACTACCTATGAGATGGCAAAATTGCATAGATAACAACGGTGCATACTTTCATTAATTAAATATATTTTACAAAAAAAAAATTGACTTTATATTCCTCCCGTACAAAACGTCAATTTCACATGTAAGGAACTCATATTTTTTCGTATAAGAGGTATAATATAGTAGCCTATGTCTTTCCTTAGGCTTCATACTAAACTTCATCAAAATCGGTTCAATGGCTGTAACCATATAAGCATACATGGAAAAGCTATCAAATAATGGGTTAATAGACAAAAACGCACGCCACAGTCGTAGTTTATTAGTTTTTTTATTTATTTATCACCCTTCAAGCATTACAAGTCTCTGGTGATAGAATGGCTAACACACAATACCTACTGATAAAATGTCCTCGCCGTTATACCACAGATAAATAAACAAATTTGACATTTAAAATCTACTTTATATATACCATTAATGCTAAACTGGACATGTAGTTACATGCTTTATTATATAAACAATGATTTATATACATTAACATTATATTTATAAATACTTATGTAATTATTTATTTTCTAGTGTTTTTTTTTTCATTATTATTCCTTAGTCCATCCCGTATGTTATTGTCTGCAAGCTGGCTGGCCTGGATGGCTGTAGTCCAGATTCTCCTTCGTAGTAACCAGATAAATATTTAATACTATCGATACAATATACAATTAATTTTTATACAAACATAATTTCCTGAGGCTGTAACTGATGAGTCCTTTCGCGTTTGTAAATACTGAAGAAAAAAAAAAAATTTTTTTTTAATAAAGTCGATGTACTAGGAGATGCATATAAGTCAAATGTTTTACAGAATCTTGATTGGTTATTTATCGTAAGTGTGTGAGTGAGCCAGTATAATATACATATAATTACAGCCATAAGGTAGGTAGCATCTAAGGCAACGTGGGCAACGCAATTATCCAACGATAAGTGGTACTTCTTGCAGTGCCAGTCTACGAGTGAAAGTGTAATTACCTCCCGCGGTTTCACCTGCGTGTAGAGTGAGAGAGGTGTACTGACCTTTACTCAGACAACGTGTATGCAAATTCCATGATGTTAGTTTGAGTATTTAATATGAAACTAACCACTAGATAACTAGAACAAGGAGACACACACAGTAAAGTCGAGGTCGAAATAGCCTAGTGAGTGAGCCTAGCCGCGTGAATCTTAACCGATGATCGTGGGTTCAAACCCGAGCAAGCACAACTGAATTTTCATGTGCTTAATTTGAGTTTACAATTCATCTCGTGCTTGACAGTGAACGACACCTGCATGTATCTGATTTCATTGAAATTCTGCCACACATGTATACCACCAACCCGCATTGAAGCAGCGTGGTGGAATAAGCTCCAAAACGTTCTCCTCAAAAGGGAGAGGAGGCCTTAGCCCAGCAATGGAAAATTAAAAGGCTGTTACAGTTTAGTGATTTTTAAAGTAATACTCACACAAGCCGACCGCCCTGATTCTCTTTAACATCGAATTCCAAAAGCGCGTCGTTCAGCGCCTCCAGCAATGCGTCCCTCTCTTCACATATCGCGGTCTCTCTCCTCAAGCATATTCCGATAAATGCATTTATGGCATCAACCTCCTCACTATCGAACGGACCCAATAATCTATATTCCGTATATTTCCTGTTACCCGAGAATTCTTTGAAATAATCCACCAATTTACCTAAGAAATATAAAAAAATATATAGAACGTGGAAATGCAGCCTGCATTATCGGCAGCTTTGCGCCGGGTGGGAACCAGAAGAGACTATTTTAAATTTGACTTTGTATAACAATTATACAGGGTGACTGGTGAATTAGGATCAATATTTTAGGAGCATAATCGGTACATGATTCTCATTCGAATTATGTAAAAAAAATTGGTACTTAATTTTTGACCAAATTTACAAAAATTTTACTTTAAATAAATAAAGTGTGGACATATTTCCGCGGCGCGTGCGGCGTGGTGTTTGCCACCCGCAACCCCTGCCCCGCGGCTAATTAGTATTAGTAGGTTAGTAGGTTAGTCGGGCGAGCGCCGCCGTAAGGTTCGTCCATCTTCCCGCGCGCGCGCCCCTAGCGATCGATCTTACGCGTATACCTAATGTTTCGTGTGTGAGTGTGACCCGTAATTAGTAATTAGGTATGGCTTATCAATACACAAATGCAGAATAATGTGAGTACTGTGAGTAGTAAAGTGACCCATTCGTGTTAAAGCGTGTGAAAGACAATATGCGTAAACGTGCCGAACTGTGTATCACACGAGCAGGAGCTCACTTTGAACATTTGTTAAGGTTAGTGTAGTTATGTAGGTAAATAGGTAGTTAAATGATTGACAATCGTTGTAAATAAGTATGATTCAATTTTTAAATACGCCGGAAATACCAAGATAGGTAAACAGTTAATTTTTGTCCCAAGTTCATATCATTTACCTAGTCAACAAATTTGTTGCTTAAACGAGTGAAATATTTTGGTATTTTTGCCTGTTCTAAGCCAGGTTTAAAGTATGAAGGGGGATTGGATCATGCTTGTTTATCAAAGGTAGCCTGCTACCCTGTTAACACGCGGCGGCGTTTGGACGTAGGGAAAGTACCGCGCGATAACTAAATGTACCTAACGGTGTTGTGTCGTCAGCGCAGCTAGGGTGTCCACATGACGCGTAATTAATTACATAACTTTTGGTTAACTTTACTTAGAAGTTTATTAATATTTATGTTATATGTATTTTTTTTTGGTCGTATATGGTCGTCAAATATCACGTCCTTAAGTATTGATACTAATTCACCAGTCACCCTGTATAGAAGCCGAGATGGCCCAGTGGTAAGACCGGGCAAGCACCACTGAATTTTCATGTGCTTAATTTGTGATTATAATTCATCTCGTGCTTTACGGTGAAGGAAAACATCGTGAGGAAACCTGCACGTGTCTAATTTCACTGAAATTCTGCCACAAGTGTATTTCACCAACCCGCATTGGAGCAGCGTGGTGGAATAAGCTCCAAAGCCTTCTCCTCAAAAAGAGGAGAGGAGGCCTTTAGCCCAGCAGTGGGACATTCACAGGCTGTTACGGTTAACAATTATATATTATATTCATTTGTAATTTGTTTTATAAAAATACAATATTTTCTTTTGTAAATACAAAAAAAAAGAAAAGTACAATAAATATATATCCGCACTAATATTATAATATTTACCTAAAATGCTCTTCGGTGTAACGGCATCGGTAACTTGTTGGGAGTCGAGCTGCTTTAAGTTTTTATCGTTCTTAACTTTAAGCGCTTTCACTCGCTTTGTAAATTTTTCAATGTCGGTTTCTTTCTTTTTCACTTGAACGTATTTCTTTTTGCTCTTCGCTTCGATTACGACATCTTTCAAATCGTCTGGTACTATTAGATATATATGCGAGGGCGCGTCTTTGTACAGGCATAATTGTCTGGAAAAAATATAACAATAAATTGTAATCTAAATGTGTAATAGCGCCTATTGTAGCACGAGAATAACAGGGGCTCAATGATTACGATACGTTCCTGATTCAATTCCAACTTTCACAGGTGGTAGGGCTTTGTACAGGTGGTAGGGCTTTGTGCAAGCTCGTCTGGGTAGGTACCACCCACTCATCAGATTTGCTACCGCAAAACAGCAGTACTTAGTATTGTTGTACTCCAGTTTGAAGGGTGAGTGAGCCAGTGTAATAACAGGCACAAGGGAAGTAACATCTTAGTTACCAAGGTTGGTGGCGCATTGGCGATGTAAGCGATGGTTAACATTTCTTACAGTGCCAATGTCTATGGGCGTCTGGTGACCACTTATCATCAGGTGGATGATTTAAAAATTGTGTTCTATTTTTAAAAAGACCAATGCGAGTTTTTTTTTTTAAATCAGTTTGACTCACGGATGCTAAATAAATATCTTACCGATTGGGGGCCTTCCCGGCGCTCTTCGTAAACAACAAATACATATTCTGCCTTATAATGTCACCGGCGATGGCTGTATCAATCGGATTGTCATACGCCAATTCTTCAACGTTAGCACATTTCCCTAATTCCTGAACGATATTATGTATCCGCTTCCTTTCACATCTCCACATCGCGACATCGAACAGTACGTCGACTTCGAAATCGTTTTTTATAAAATCCAATATATTTAAGAGCACGTTCGTTCGGAAATAGTTATTGAATTCCAGGTCGTCATCGCGCACTTCCACTTGTTCTGGCTCAGTCACGTGACCTAGGCCGAACGTTTTCGTCGCCTGAGGATTTTTATTTTATAAACTTATAATAGAAATTTTGAAACATAACATTATATATGCAAGGAAGAATTAAGAAAAAAATATATTATCAAACATCACATTATAGAACGAAAAAAATAAATACAAATAAGTTTTTAAAGCAAATTTAAAAAAAGAATACTTTGTATAATAATGCATATTTATTATTGTAAAAAAATAGAATAAAAACCTTTTTTTTTTCTAAATAGAAAACCACTAATAATAAGAGTAATAACTATTTAATCTTACATAATAATAATATCAATAATATCTTATAGGGTTCTAATCTTAAGAGCTTATTATATCACACTGCTCCAATGAGGACTTGGTGCATATGCATGTAACAAAATTTCATCTGATAGGTTTCTACACATTGTGTTCCTTAACCGCTGAATATGAGTTGAATTTATTTCATAATTACATAAGTTGAATCATAATTACAATACAAAATGACTACAAATATTTTTTTAATCATCACTAAAAAACACTTCATATTATTAATACAAATATTATTAATATAAAAAACACTCACATATGTCGCCTTTGGTATAATGGGTTCCAATATACCCGCTCCATCTTTGCCGAGGCCACCGCCTGTCCATCCCATTTTTTCCAACATACTGACAACAAACAATTAAAGTATATATTAATAACACTCACCAAAAATTAAATAACATTAATATAACAGAATATCATGTGACACATAAATGTTTTCTTTTATAGCTATTGGTGGTACATTGACGGTGTAAGAAATGATTAATATTTCTTTCCGCACCAATGTCTATGGGGCATAGTGACCATTTCAATGTACCTTCTGTATGTAATGACCACCAACCTTGGGAACTAAGATGTAATGTCCCTTGTGCCTGTAGATACACTGGATCACTCACTATATATGTGATGAGTTGAATATGTGATGAGTTCGCTTGCACAAAGCACTATGACCATGTGTAATGTACTTATAAATTATTCATTTAAAAAAACAATAGTAGTAAGTAATATTTATACCTTTTACCCTTGCTTATTTCAGCTGGTTTCTCGAGCATTTTATTAAATTTCTTTTCAAATTCATTTTTTCTTTTATCATACTTTTTTCTTGATTTTGTTTTCTCTGGCTCTTCTGCAGAAGGTTCTCCTTCTTCTCTCTTCCAATACTTTACATTGTTTCTTAAATTACTTAGTTTATAGCTAAGAAATCTGTAAAGCAATTTACCAGTCATTTTATTTTCATAATAAATTTGTTCAAAAACGAAAATAATAATAAATTTGTTTTTAACTACTTCCAGAATGAGGGCACACTCGTGTTTTACAGAAAGGGCAAGGATTTGTACCCTATATCCTATTTTATACCCCTGATAATGATATACATGTAATTTTTCATGATTGGCAATTAAGATGTGAAAGTATTTAATATGTAACATGTTTAGTGCGTAACAAACAAATAAATAAATCATTATTGCATTTATGTTAGTAGTAAGATAAAAAAATACCTATTATCATGGATATATGATTGCACTTCAGGGTTTCTGTATAGGGCTTCCCTTTTTATTGTCCTTAATTCATCACTGCTTCCTGGAGTTCCTGGTGTTATTTTTAATTCGACGTTTTTGTCAAATTCAGTCAAGATTTTGTTTCCACAAGATGACATTGGAGTTGGATTAAGAATTGAATCATTATAGAATTGGGAATAATCAAACTTCTGATTACAATTAAATGGTTCAGTATGATAATAACCTATTTGAAAACCGTCTATTTGATTGCGAGTTTTCCAATTTCGATTTTTACGATGTTTTGGCATTTCAGTGAAAATTGTGGAAGTTAATGAAATGGAAAAAAATAGCACTAGTTTATTATTATTACTGTGTATACTATGTATACTGTTTTTATGCAGTAAGGTCACTCAATTATTTAAAATGTTTAAAACATTTTAAAAACCTTTATTAATATTATAGTTTTGTTTGGTTTAAAGTAACATTTATTTATAAACTTTACTTTTCCTTTGACAACATATTTGTTTTGCTTTTCCCTTATGGCGTGTATAAACACAAGTTTAGTGGAATATTTTCTGCCAATGTCACGTATAATATAGAAGAGAAGAAACGGAGGAAAAATACAAATATTGCATTTGTTAGAAAAAAATCAATAATAACAATATGACAGATGACTATTTTGACACTATGATCATAGATAATATATAATATGTATTATGTTGTGAACTATGAAAAAGCAAATAGGTACCAAAGAGAATGGAATTACTCCGTTTTAATAGGTACTGTGACCTGCAACGGCTTAATGACAAGATTTTCATTCAGATTTTATTTCCCCTTAAAAAAAGGGCATTTATTTATAAACATTTTATTTCTGACATGTAATATTCGTAGATTTTTATATTTTTGATGTTACCTTTTTTAAATTTTGATTTAGATGAAGTCATTCGTGTAACGACACGCCAGGAACAACTAACCAGAATGCTGCGTAGCCTTGGTGAATCTTCCCGGCGTGTCGGACTCGGTATGAACTTGGACAAGACCAAGGTCATGTTCAATAGGCATGTTGTGCCGGGACCGATATACGTCGAAGGGAAACCTCTCGAAGTTGTTAGGGAATATACCTACCTAGGACAGGTTATACAAGTCGGTAGGAACAACTTCGAGAAGGAAGCCGATCGAAGAATTCGCTTGGGATGGGCAGCATTTGGCAACCTTCGTCAAGTCCTCACGTCGTCCATACCGCAATGTTTGAAGACGAAAGTCTTCAATCAATGCGTCTTACCTGCCATGACATACGGTGCCGAAACGTGGACACTAACTGCGGGACTAGTCCACAAATTCAAAGTCGCTCAGCGTGCTATGGAGCGAGCTATGCTCGGAGTATCTTTGAAGAATAAGATCAGAAATGAGATTATCCGGAAAAGAACCGGAGTCACCGACATAGCTTGCAAAATTAGTAGGCTGAAGTGGCAGTGGGCTGGTCACGTATGTCGTAGGACCGATGGCCGTTGGAGCAGACGAGTCTTAGAGTGGAGACCGCGGATCGGCAAACGCAGCGTAGGGCGCCCTCCAGCCAGGTGGACCGATGACCTTAAGAAGGTGGCGGGCACCGACTGGATGCGGAAGGCGGAGGACAGGGAGCTTTGGCGCACCTTGGGAGAGGCCTATGTTCAGCAGTGGACAAAATATTGATTGGCTGTTTTGATTCGTGTAAATAGTTTTTAGTATTAAAGAATACATTTTGTAATCAGCGTTACTCGTAGACAGAGAAACTAATAGACCAAGGGGCCGTGAACCCCGATTGAGACAGAGATACTTTGTCAATGTGTGTGTACAATGTTGCCAAAGTAACTGCATTCCCTGTTTTAGGAGATAAATAATTTTCTTTTTTTTTAATTTTGTTTGTCTCGCTACTTGAGTAGCGAACACCAAAACTGGTTACGCAATAAGGGACAAAAGATTTCATAATTCTATCTCTGTCTAAGCCTAAGTAACGTAATTTTCGTTCTCTTTCTTGTGCAAGTGAGAAGGAAATCGTCATTGCGTCTATTAGTTTCTCTTTCTACGGCGTTACTCAACCTTTTCTTAATAGTGATCACAAATACGTGTTAGTCATGGTGACGGGCCGAAAACAATAAATATTTTGGTAATGATTTTTATGTTTCGGGATAGTTACAAATTAAATTAAACAATTATGAACAGATTCATGCAGTGTCCGTGGCCACAAGCAGTTGTTTAATTCAAATTATTTAGGTGTTAATAAACCTTTGAAATTTAAAATAGTTCAAATTAAAGTAACATTAAGTGTGCCAAACATAAAAGCCCGGTGGGCCGCAAGTTAAGTACCGCTGCCTTAAATAATCTTTTATTCATTTAGAGGAAGTTGCCATATAAGAAAAACAATAAGAGGTAAAAAATATTTTAAAAGATTAAAGAGGTCTTCCGTCTTGATGTCTAAAATAAAATGTTTCATTTTTCGTTTATCTAGTCATTGCTATTTGAAACTGAACAGTTTGTCAAAGCTCATCTTTTTTGTAATATACTTTTGAAATTGCCATCTTATATAATTTGTATTTTGTACAATATTAAATAAAAAATAAACGTATTGCCAACATTTTATTATACTACAAATTATTTAAATTGCTAACATGGACAAAAAGTTAAACAGCAGTTTTATTAAAAATTTAAATACCTTTAAAGAAACTTGGTTTATTTCTTGATTATATGATTTAAAGCAAAAAAGTAAAACGACTTAAAAACTTTTCGGCTGTTATTTTACTTTATTTTCATAGAGCGATTTTGAGCATCGCTTTTTCTAGTATGCTGTCTCACTCGCACGACTAAAATGTTGTAATTATTCGGTCATCCAGTACAACCGGGAACCGAATCGCGCGGGTTTCTTCTCAACATCATCAGGCAGAGCTGGTGTGGCATCAGGATAGACAGCCTTCTCTTCAACTGCGGGCTTAGGTCTGCAAACACAATTATATAATGAGATATGCATTTTTTTTAATTATGTCTACTACGAGGTTCACAAATTCCTATTAAATTACTGCATAATAAATTTCTGATACAGATATCTTACTAATAACCTGAGAGAAATCTCTATTTCTCAGATACACAAATATAAACAAACTAAATTAATAATTCTAAAATGTTTCTTGAAAGCAAGTAATAATTACTTCTATTGTATACATGATTATGTATAAGATACAAAATATCTAATACAAATAGAAGAGCTAAGGTATAATGGATAATGTAGTAAAAACAAAGCTAAATTACTGTAGTAAGTAATTATGCTCAGCAATCCAATTTGATTCATATTACCCTTCGTACTAGGTGAACTGTATGACGGTAGAAGCAAAATTCTCGATAGCATGTCTCTAGCTGCGTTATGCAAAAGTGATATGCTGCTTCTATAATTATTCCGATAAGTACATTTATTTTTATTTAAAGTTAACCTAGGTTATATGTTTACATTTGAGGAAATTTATGCTTTGTTGTCTTGATTTAGATTGTATTTAGTAAAATCCTTAGTGACTACATTCATAGATATTTTATTATATAGATACGGAGCTAAATAAAGATTAAAAGATTTATTACAGTTGTTTAAAAACAATAAATAATATGACAAATGGTAAAAGTGGTTAATAAAAACAAATCTTTGTATATTACAAAATATAAAAAAATTGCATGGAAGGATAAACTTTTTGTACTTGTAGTTACGTAATATATGAACAATGTTTTTAATTTTTATTTTATTGTAGGTTTAATTTTTAAAAATACTATAGTCTTACCTTTTAGTGTCGTGAACTCTCGCTTCACAGAAGTAGCCGAATGGAGGACGTTCCAGATTTAAATTTTCAAGCATACACTTATCGAATACACCTTGAGTTTTACGGCAACTGCAAATTAAAATAATATATGGTATTAAAACAAGTTTTATGTGTCAAATAATTACACTTTTTTTTTAATTAATGCTTTTTTAAATAAAAAAGGTAAAACATTGTTTTATTAAGGATTTTATTTAAGTTTTTATTAATAATCCCATTATATTCCGCTTACTAACAATGAAGTTTTTTAAGCTAATTCTCTATGTAGAAGGAGACTTATAGACATTTCAGATATATTTCCATTTAATGATAGTTATTTAAACTCTAGCTTTGTTTTGAGCTTTTTATTAAATGTATTTAATACTCACTGTTCTAAGCCAAAGTCCCCAGAGCTCTTGTCAATGCAATTGGCGTATTGGTTAAATTCAGCAAGGCACGCCTTTTTAACCTTCCGGAAGAAATCCAGGGTACAGGCTGTGACAACTTTCCCTTCATTGATACACTTACGAGGATCTTGCTCTTCAATACGACAGAGCATAAATTCCTAAAAGAAATGTAGCCAAGCTATAATGTATTTCTTCTTAAAAAAATTAATATTTAATTAAATAGATGATTTACAAAATTAATAATATTTTGTGTATGTGCTTATTTATATTCGATTCTATACAAAGTTATTAAATTCATATACATTAAAGTACAGCTTTGAAAAAAATATCATTATATGCGAAATTATTTATCAAAAACTACCTATATACTAACTATTAAAATTAAAAATATTATAGATAAGAAAGTAAATGAAACGAAATGGTTCCTTTTTTATTATTAACGTTATTATTTCGTTAGGAATCAACATTGATATCAAAACATAACCTACTTTTGGTCTGATTATGCAATCAATTAAATTTAAATTACATATTAGGCGAAACTTCGTAACGCAAAGGCATTTAAAAAACAATTTTAAAATATGAGTTTCACTTACATTATTTGCTTTTTCACAATATTTTCCCAAATGGAAGGAGCCAGCTCTCAAAGAGGCTGTTGATAAATTAACTTCCTCTACGGTCAATTCCGAATCTTCCGGCAAAACAACATCGTTCGTCAACACCATTTTGTCCTTTATCAATTACACTAAGAATTTATCTTTTTAAATGAATAAAACTATTGAAATTTCTTCCACGAATTCATGGAAGAAAATAGAGATTATAAAGGGCGTAAAAATGGTGCGTATGTAAATATTGATAAAAAGAAACAGATGCTTAGATAAGACATAGAAATCGAAAGAGACCAACAAAAATTTTGCGACCTTCTAATTTGGTCAGATAATACAACTACATTGACATTGACTTTTTAACATACATTCCATTTCATGCAATTATAATTAGTATAAAAATATATAGATATATGAATTATTAAAAGTAATTATTATAAAATAAAAAAAGGAAAAATTGCATGCATTATTTATTTTCAAAGTTTATATAGCTAACAGTGACTAGAAAAATAAAATAAAAAATTGTATTCCATCGTTTTCCAAGCCGGATCATGTTTAATGTGTTTTCAATGATTTCCATAATAATCTTCTTGTTCTGCAGTCATCTTAGAAATATTTTCATCTGGAAATTGTTAATGTTACAATAAAATATACTAATTGTTAATCTAAAAATTATATAAACTATTTGTTATTATAAAGTAAATACACACCTCCATAAAATTCTGAGTTTTCAGACGGTACTTGATACAGTTTTGGAATATCAAAACGATTCGCCTAAATAATCATAACAAATACATATTAATCTATAATAATAAATCACATCATATATTTAAAGAGTTTAATATAAAATCTTACCGAATCATAATTTCTACGACCCATTCGCGGTATATTTTTACTTGGAATAGTTTTAATAACGTAACCCATCATACTTTGATCAAAAGGACCATCAGCTTCGTTACTTCTTCCTACTCTCGGTACGTTATTAGGTTTTATAAAAGAACTTTCAACTAAAACGTAAACTAGGCAGAACGCAGCTAGACTAAATGTCAATTTCGAAACCATTTTAAAAAAATAAGTCAAATTTTGGCGCGAAAACTCGTTAGCTTTAGACTGCAAGCTGGTAGCGTATAGTTATTTTGGGATTAAATACTCTTTTTATATTGAAAGGTTTCGATCTATCCCCCATCATAATAAGATATCATCAATACCCTCATGATGATGTTTTTGGAATACTAATTGATCATAGATGTGTATCGGTATATGGGTAGAGATAAAAATCTAACAAATTTCCGTAGCCACCAAAGTACTGCATATTAATGAATTGTGACTAAAATAATAGGAGGTAAAGTCGCTGTTGAGTAAGTTGTTTTTTAAATTAGGAAAATTTTCCTTAATATTATATTGCATAAGAAGCTCTTGTCTATATTTCGTATGTAGTAGCAGTGACAGCCTGTGAAAGTCCCACTGCTGGGCTAAAGGCCTCCTCTCCCTTTTTGAGGAGAAGGAAGAAGCTATCGACGATGTTGGTGCGAGTCGTCGTGTATTTGTTTAAGAGAAAAACCTTTTGTTACAATCAATTCCAATCGAAAGAGGAACAAACCTTTGACTTACATATGTCATCACGGTAACAGCCTGTAAATGTCCCACTGCTGGGCTAATGCCTCTTCTCCCTTTTTGAGGAGAAGTCTTTGGAGCTTATTCCACCACGCTGCTCCATTGCGGGTTGGTGGAATACACATGTGGCAGAATTTCAGTGAAATTAGACACATGCAGGTTTCTTCACGATATTTTCCTTCACCGTAAAGCACGAGATGAATTATAATCACAAATTAAGCACATGAAAATTCAGTGGTGCTTGCCCGGGTTTGAATCCACGATCATCGGTTAAGATTCACGCGTTCTTACCACTGGGCCTTCTCGGCTCGTATGTACAGCTATATTAATATAAACAGTGCCTCGTCTAGTGATTAGCTTATACATGATGTTTCGGGTATTAATGATATTAAATTCTCCGCTATTAAAATTCTTTACACAAACTTCTTTTAAATGACTGATACGTTATTTTTTAATTATTAGGTATATTATTTACAATTAGGTAATGCATAGTCGATTAAAATATTTTATTTATTTCTTTTTACATATTCAAGCCAAACGTATAAAATATAAGGCCAAAAAATGAATAATAAATAAAACACATTTAGGATATAGAGTGTGTATTTATTATCTGTTCTGTGCAAGTGAGATCGGTAGAAATACTTGATATTTCGGAGTGTTCCCTCCCTTCGCTATCACAGCTCGAACGATCGAAAAAGGATCTAATTTCTTCTTTACCACTAAAAATCTGCAATAAAATATATATACATTAGGATGGTGTTTACTGTCACTACAATAGCACAATCTTTTATTAACCAATACCAAAACGGAGAAGTTTAGCTGTAGAATAAGTAGCGGTGACGATTGAGTGGTACCTACTCGGACTTGCACAAAGCCCTACCACCAAGTTATCTATCCTATATCGTTGCTTTTACGTCTTCATTATTAAAGGACACTACTTTCTCCTGTCTGTTAAAGAGGATTCGGAGCTTACTCCCTTTACAGCTTAGCTTTGAGCTTTTTCAATACACAAATAACCAAAAGTTCGCAACCCCCCCCCCCCCCCCACACACACACATATACACACAACGCATACACCTGTGTTTTAACCGCGAGTCCATTCCAGTACGAATAACATTTACCTATCATCATCTACGCCATAGCTCTTAGAAGCCAGGCCGATTTGTTGCGCGGTCTGGTGCAGGGCCGCACGTTCCTCCTTATTGAACTCATTGCTGAAGACGAGGTCCACGTCGATGGCGTCCGATTCCATGAACCTCTTCATCAGCTGCATACCGGCTCGTTTCAGCTGACGTATATTGACGTTGCTACCGAGACCGGCGCGGTTTACCTAAAACGTTATGTGCAATCACTTTAGTAGCGTCACTTTTTCTTTCACAACTAAATGTATTTATCATTTTAAAAAGCAATAATTAAAAAATATAGAATACGACGCACACAAAAACCAACAAACGCACACACTCACACATTAATTTGATTCTCATCTCTTTATTGTGTTATTACTGTCTTTTAGTAATTCAATATATGTTAAGCTAACTGTGTAAATCCAATTTTGATTTTAATTAAATGTTGAATTAAGAAATAAATACATAAAGTAAAAAAACTTGACACACCCACGTCTAAAGACTTCTACAAAATTCTAGAATGAATTAATATTTGTGCTTAAAACTATGAGTAGTACTTCTAATGGGCGCTATAATTGCAGTAGTAATTGCATCATAGATTGATCCCATGATATTTTTTTTTAATTAGGCAGGCAAACGGATTACCCAATAGACATTGACACTGTAAGAAATATTAACAGCTCCTTACACTGTCAATGCCAACCTTGGGAACTGAGATTACGTCCCTCGTGCCTGTTACACTCGCTCAATCACCCTTCAAACCGGAACACAACAATACTAAGTATTGATGTTTGGCTGTATAATGTGATGAGCGGGTAGTATATAATATCCAGACGGGCTTACACAAAGTCCAACAACCAAATACATTTTTGATAATTACGGGAACAAATTTAAAATTTTTATATTTAGCGATATTGTAATGTGGAGTAAATAAGAGGCAATATATAACAATTAAATAATGAATAACGTTTGAAAATAAATAAATGAAAAACAAAAAAGTTAAAGACACTAAATTGCTAAGCTTATACGCATCTACAGATACAGCTGTCCGACGACATGCACTTACAAGGTACTTGGTTTCTGAAAACAAACCAACAAATAGAGCAAAGAGTGTGTATGGGACAAATAAAATACCATTTGTAAATGAGGTTTGATCGGCTCCTCTATCCCTTGGGAATCCGCCCCCAACCCTCCACCCGTCCAACCCATTAACTTCATCATCCTGTAATAAATTGAATTATTAAAAAAAAACTTCTTTACCTAATTAGTATAATATACTGAACCTCTTTTTAAGCAGAAGGATCTTATTTCTTTGTTTTTCTTCAAAGATGAGGTGAATTATAGCGAAGTAAAAGTGACAGATTGCAATCACAGCGGCCATTTTTAACGGACACTACATCTGCGAGGGAAATATTATAGTATAGGAGTGTGTACAAACACAGGAGCACACTATTCACTCACACTCATATACCGTTGGTATTCGTTCGACCACTTTGCTTGCCAACTTTCAAACTTGAGAAAACACCAATAAGGTTGTATTCAAATTGTGTATTATATACTAACTTCACAGCAACGCTGGTTTCAACGGGTTTCCCGAACTCTTTCACTTTAGACACGTCGCATGCGGACACTCGCTCCCCTTGCGACACCCACAGTTCCTTTATAATCAGGGTTACCATTTGCTCACGTAGTATCTTGAAATAAATTGATAATCTTATCACACTGTCCATACATAATATATTATTTTAGTGCGTGTTTTATTATTACTATATGTCTTTAGTATTTGTTTATTTACCTATGTACACTAAATACATACTTGCACAAATCCCAACCACCTATTATTCTTTAAGCATTAACATTATAAACAAAATTAAGAGCATAATAAATAGCACATACATACATTCCATGCCAGTGTACCAACTTCATTTTTGCATTCAGCTTTCAGACCTGTCGCTTTAGCAACAAGTAATCCTTTTATAAAAAGAGTCAAACAGTTATCCTTATATGATATAACTATTGGTATGCGACATGCTTGGCAGCTGGCTGAAAATTTTATAAAATATCTTGTGATTTCTATAATAAGATTCTGAATATATTCAACGCATATTAATAAATTTAAATATTATGTTAAAATCATTAATTAATAATTGTCTGATTAGTTAAAATGTGTAAGAGTTTACCAACAAAAAAATTAATAAACACTCATTTTTGCATTTGTAACATTAGTTTGATTGAAGATTTAAATCTAATTTTTTTTTTATCATTTCTTCTTTAATTCCAATAGACTACTTATAATTTATTTATGTAGGTAATATTAATTAAAAGCTTACATTGAATGTTGTTTAGCTTGCTTGCCCAGGGTCTCATCAAAAGTACCATTTTACCAAATTTTGTATTGAACATTTTTTCAGAAAATCTACTCGGATCTAAGCATTCAATTGCTAACATTTCATTAATGTATTCATTTAAATAATCAGATTTGCTATATGTTTTATTATTATTAACACATGGTACATCATTATCATTAGATTTGGGTGTAATATTATTATCATTTAATTTGGGTGTAATATCATTATCACTTTTTATATTTTTAATTGCTACTTCCTCTGATATGTTCGGTACTGGTTCTTCGTCTTCCTTTGTTTGAGGTACAAAGATAATTTTTTTATTTTTGTTAATTGGGCCTTTAATAATTCCTCCTTCTCGTTTCACACCTCTCGCTCTGTCTTCTGCTGCGTCAGATGCGGATACAAATGTCCTTTGTAATTTTGTTTTTTTATTATTTCTATATTGTTTTGTTACCTAAAATTTTAATTTAACTTACATAAAACATTAACATCCCATGTAATTTTTTTTAATGTTTTTTAAAATTGGTTTTATAGTGTTTTAAAATATATATATAGTCATTTAAAAATGATAACAGGTTATACTAACATCGTAAGACAGTCTAGCAACTTCCTGCATTACTTCTGTAGGGTATCTGCATCCCATAAATTCTATGTTAGCAAATACCTGCGCCAAACAAACCAATCTCTCCTCAGGATAATCAGTTTTCCATCTTTCCATAAAAGATTTTCGTAACAACCAGTGTTCATCGCTTTCATGTTCCTCTTTGTATTTATCCACTTCCCAACTCATATCGAAAGCCATTTTTTAAGTATTAATATTTAAATTTACAGTTGATATATTTACATTTAGAATAATTAATAATAAAGAAACCAAAATAACATAGATTAATTATTGTTTACAGTTCAATAATAATATGACAGAAAATTTATGTGTTGCCAATTAACAATTAAGATGAAATAAAAAAAAACTAATTAATACCGATATATTTATGAAATATTATTGACTCGCGAATTTTTTTACAGATTTTTTTTGGAGATATAATCTATTTAATTAGGAAGATCTATATTTTTTTTTGTACTGATATAATCTTTACACGATTATAATAACACGTGTGAAAAAATTATGATTATATCAAGTAAACTTTTTTTTTATAAGAAAATCAGGCAAAATTAGGCGCTCTCGTTAATTTTCTTGCTCCGTCCGAGTTTTGACTGTGACGTCACATCGCCGGTTCGTTATTGCAGGCTACTCTTGCGATACCTGCGTTGATAATTTTCTATTTATTTTATCCTTCTTTGTGATTTGACGCCCCACATGTTATTTTACTTATTATTAGAACGATTATCAATATATTATTTTATGCTAAAATAAGAGCAGTATTTTCACGTAGACTAACAAATAATCTACCGAGTTTCGGTCTTATGATTGCGGATTCTTTCACAAATCACTCGAAATATTTTAGTAAACTTATTATTATTGTTTATTTTAACATTTTGTTAATGCAGTTGATCTTAACTGTGATCGGCAATAAGTCCGTATTCTTCATGTAGATACTACTGATTTCCGCTTTCGATAGAAGATAATATCGTTATAGAATATAATATACATTTCTTACATTTTAATTTTACGTACATAGTTCGGGGTGTGATGGTATAGAGCCACGGCATATTATTGTAAATTTTCCTCTAATGAAAGTGTAAATAAAATTAACAATGTCGAATGTGTAGGATGCAAACATACTTTGTCATTAGTAGCGCTCATATCGATGTGAGGAGCCTACTTTTAATGAAATAATCTGTTACTGGAAGAAACCTGTTTTAGGTAAAAGGAGGCCAAACAAGCAGGAGGCTTTCCTGATGCCTTAAACGAATAAGTAGGCTTAGGCTTTTCTTGAAGGCTTTTCTTAAACATAGAAACATGTCATAATGGTTCGGAAAAGTCGATGGGTAATATGGTTCCGCAGAAAAGGCAGGAAATGCTTTAAAAATAGCGCTGTAGTAGTGGATTTCCACACATCGCGATAGTATCGATGGAATTTAGAGTATTGACGCGATGTCCGGTGGTGAAATTCAGCGCATGGGATTAATCTAAACAGTTCCTCAGAGCATAGGCATGATGACTGGTTTTGAAATAACCTTGTATAATGTAGGCACATGTCTACTATTACTGAAAATAATTTTATTTCAGTAATAAACTAACTGCTTACGGAAATAATTACATTTTCATTTATCTATTTTGAATTTTGCTCGAAAACACCCGCAGGTGTCATGGCGCCTGACGTGACGTCACGCCTCAGAAAACGACAGTAAATGTTGTATTGTGTCTATACCTAACGAAGAAAGGCAAAAAGTATTGCGTATTTCCTAAGGTAAAAATGAATTGCAGAGTTTAACAACGTGCAATACGATGCAAAATTAATTTTGAAACGCGTAAACACAACAACTGTTCAAGAGAGACGGTTATAAATAAAAAGGTTTGACGTCATTCGCTCTGATTAGCGTTTCAAGTAAAATGGCCGATTGCAGAATTTTATACTTTTATCTTATTAATCCCAATGTGTATATTAAAATAGGATAATTTTTTGGAATCCTTTTAAAATAGTTTCTTCTCTAAAATCATTTATTTTTTAATTCTTTAATACTGTCATCAGCTCTATTTTGCCTAAATTTTCGCGTTATTCTTGATTTTATTTATATATCGGTTAGTATAAAAAAAACCTTTCATATATTTATTATACAGTACAATAGCATACTAATTTAACAAATAAAACCCAGAAAAAATACTTTTTCTATATATATTATCAACAAAAACAACTGGATATTTTCGTGATGAGCATTTTAATATGAGTAAGATATTAGTAGTGAAATTTGTCGTATTTATAAGTTTTTAGTTTTAGGATCAAACATTTTATTTTTACATGCTAGTTATAAGTATTTGTTTAATATAAACATACATTAGAATTCCAGAATCTTGGTAATAACGGCCTTAATACTTTGAATACCGATAGTGTTGTCATAAGAGTTTGTATCGATGAAAAATGCATCTTCCATGCAATCTTGAAGATGATTTGTGAAGAGCGATCTGTATTATAATTGAACACTTCTGAGCTCTCACCAGATAGTATAATGTTCCTTGCTTCTGAAATTAAAATTTAAAAGAACAATTAAATGACTCAAATACAAAAAGACAAAAGTATAGAAATATATCTAAGATTATATATACATATAAATTTAAGAAAAAAGATAGTTCTTCTTCAGATTTATGATTAACGATTTCGGTTAAAATTATAGAGTATGATCATCAATCGAGATAAACTTTGATTGATTATGAAGTAGGCGCGTGGGCATGCTCTGGGTCTAAGTCTGCCTTTTAAGTATTCACATTTATTTTATATGAAAATGGCAACACATGTGACCTATTAAAATTTTATAACTTTTAGTCGGTACTCAACTGTACTTTCTTGTACTTATGTATAGGAGTTTTTTTTTCTACTCGGGTATTACCGGGAATCGGGATCCGTATTTTAAATTAAATTGCTATATAAGCATCAATTTTTGCTCACTAATGCATATATGGTATAATATATATCTACATTAATAATCTTCACTGGTTACTTTTGATTGAGCAGTCTTTTAAAAACCATTATCTGCAAAAACTATTTTATTCATATAATTTAACAAAAATATTGAATTAATAAAACACTGCAGGAGTAGATCTTCTATAGTTAATTCCATTTAAAAAACTTACGAATATAGCTGGTAAGTATTTTGCATTTAAATGTGTTTAAATTAGTTATAAGTAATTATAACTTGTTTTACTTAACTGTTTTGGTTTTTTTTTTAGAAAATGAGCGATGGTATCTCCACTATCTCCCAATCGTTCAAAGTGAAATGGTTAAATACAACATTGAAATTTGTAAAAAATGATAACCAGATGATTATGAAATCCCCTGAAATGCCTTTATCTCATGTGGAATATTTACACAATTTAATTTGGCAACGTAAACATGATGTTGGTCTTGGGGTCAAGTCACTGTATGCTCCGCTTTGGGAAGCCATGAGGATTTTCAGCTTGAAATATAGGTTTAAAGTATCTGTTATGAAGTCTATAGATAACACAGGGTATGATTAATATGCAGTCATTTACTATTTTTAATTGTTATAAATTTAATCAAAAAGTATTTTATAAATTTGAGCAAAAAGTATTTATTAAATAAAGTTAATAATTAGTAAGTTTCTTGTCAAGTCTCAGTATAACCTACATCTGACCATTGTTTTAAATTTATCCTTGTATTTAGCCGAGTATGACAAGTAAAAAGTTTTAGCTTTACATATAATACTTTATACACATGATTCACACATGCTTTTAGAAATCTACTCGAATAATTTATGTTTTAAATTACATATCGTATTACAGGCAATTAGTTATTGAGAAAATAAGGAAAACAGACCAAGGGGCGGATAGAGTTGAGTAAGTTTTTAAATATAATATCTCTTTAAAATTTACTTTTATATTTGATGTAATATATTTTTCAGTAATAATAATGAAGAGTCAGTAACAGATCTGGAGAAGGTTTCACGGTCCAGGTCTGGCAAAGAAATCAATAAAAAAAAGCAAACAAAAAGTCAGAAATATTATAAAGACAAAAGTAAAATAATTGAAACCATTTCCCCAATATTTCTCCGAATAACTTTACAAAAAATCCTTGACTTTATCAACGATAAAGAAGAAGCCAGTCTCATATTCACGGACTTAGCGCACATAGAAGCAAAATTTTTGGAGAATTTCCTCGGTATATATAATAGAAGGAATATGTTTGAAAGTATGATGTCTCCAGCTTGTAACAATATATTTAATGAAATGCAGAAATGTTTTAACCAATTTGATAAAACATGTAAATTGGAAGTGGATGCTAAGAAAACTAATGTAAAGAGAAAAAATAGGTATGTTTTTTGTATATATTTTTTAATAGAATACTAGATAAGCGAGATAATTTTTACAACATTTGTTGTAGCTAAAACACTTTCCAAATGTCTACAAAACAGATGCTTAAGATAATCAGCTTATTTTGTAATTGAAAAAAGAGTTATGGCTTTGTATACCTTACCATCATTACAATGTGTTACAGAAGTAGAAAATCATTAATACTTTATTCAAAGTCTACACTTATAATATAAAAATAGTTTCCCTACACTATCAATGCACAGCTGATATTAGAGTCTAGAAAGTATGCATTCTACAAGCACTTAAAAATGTTTTGTTTTTGATTTTGAATACATTTTTATCAATACAATTATGTGGCAATAATTATAGCATATTTAAATTAAAAAAAACTGATGACGCAAATAGCGTCCTAGATGGTGGGCCGACTCATCTTGGCAACTATCGTACTACCTATCCACTTATAGTCCAAGGATAGAATAAATAGTCAAAAGATAAACTAAATTATTATATTTACTGGTGGGATTTGTGCAAGCCCATCTGGGTAGGTAGGTATTGTTGTGTTCAGGTTTGAAGGGTGAGTGAGCCAGTGTAATTACAGGCACAAGAGACAAAACATCTTAGTTCCCAAGATTAGTGGTGCATTGTTGATATAAACAATGATTAACATTTTTTACAATGCATGCGTTGAATCCAAAGCTAAAGCTGGTGGCAAAAAACTTGGTATCCTCAATAAGGTTAAACAGTACTTCTCACCGGAACAGTTTTTGATCTTATATCAAGCCCAAGTCATATCGTGCATGGAGTACACGATAGCCATATGGAGTACACACAGCCATTTATTGGACGGCTCTGCAAAGTACCAGCAATCTTTGGATTCAGTGGATCGTCATGCTTGAAGGCTCATTGGCGACCAGACACTGGTCGCAAAACTCCAGACCTTGGAACACCGTCGTAAGGTTGCCTGCCTGTCGGTTTTCTACAGAATATATTTCGGAGAGTCTGCCCAGCAACTATTTAATTTGATTCCTCCGTTACCTTTTTACCACAAAACTGCGAGGCATCGTAAAGATCTGCACCCGTATGTAGTTGACTCAGAAATGATATGCTTCCTCATTTCTGATACGCACCGCTAAGATCTGGAATACCCTTTCGTTTTCCCCACTACCTACAATATGGGTACCTTCAAGTCTAGAGTGAATAGGCATCTACTAGGCAAGCGCGCTCCGTCTTAGACTGTATCATCACTTTCCATCATGTTATTAGTCAAGCGCTAGCTTATATATTTAAAAATATATATATAAAAAACCCTATATTTTTTTTCTTCTTTTTTTTAGAGAGGTGACCTTTTTAAAAGTACCAAGATACGTTCGACCTACAATGACAAAAGCCGTGTAAGTAGAATATATCAATAGCTTCAGTTTATAGTGTGATTTCTGATGAGTATCTAACAAAAACTTTTATTATTTTGTTTATTTGAATATATTATTGTGAATTAGCATGTTTCGAATATTTTCTCACTTTTTGTTCTGTTTCCTGGCATGGGTAAAAGAAGGAATCCATGACTCCTTTTTAAAAAAACTGTACCAAAATTGTATTAAAAGTGCTTGTACCGAATTGTTGTGGTTTTGGTCATTTGGCCAGTTCTTTTATCTGTATAACATATTAACGAAAAGATTGCTTTATTGGAGATCAATGGCAAATTTATTTATTTCAGGTTGAAACAAATGGTAAATAAAAATGACATTGAAAATTCCTCTACAACCGATAAAACAAATGTTAACCCGAGGTGTAAATCCTTAAAGGCTTTATCAGTAAATAAGGACTTAAGTAGTATAATGTAAGTAGTTTATATTTTAAATACTTTTGTTTATTACTCTTTGGATGCAATGAAAATATCGAAATTGGGCGCTGCTCCTCTATATCTCATCTTTTCTATATTGTTAAAATTTTAATAAATGTATAGGTATACCCTATCCCTGTTGTATCCTATCCCTATTGGAGGCTAAAAAATAAACTAACATAGATTTACATATATCATGCAATTTCCTAAAAGCTCTGCTTTATTGTACACTACAAACAATTCTTGTTAAATATATAAATATATGTGACTGCCTCGTTGGTCTAGTGGCTTGATGTAAGGCCGTAGACCCGGAGGTCCTGGGTTCAATTCCCAGGTCGGGCCAATGAAATGTTATTGGGTTTTTCTGTCAGAAAAATCTTAGTAGCAGCCCGGAGTCTGGAAGTTGGAAGTGTGTTCACTCCCGTGCCTCGGAAAGCACGTAAAGCCGTTGGTCCTCCGCCTGAACTCTTTCCGGTCGTGTCGGATTTCCGTCCCATCGGATTATGAGAGTTAGGGAATAGAGAGTACACCTGTGTTTGCGCACACACTTGTGCACTATAATATCTCCTGCGTAGTTGGCTAATCTCTCTTGAGATTGGCCGCCGTGGCCGAAATCGGTCTGGAGGACATTATTACATATATATATATATATATATATATATATATATATATATATCGAGATAGGTCGAGATCTTGAATAATGTATGATATTCATTATTCATTTCGGAATTCGTAAAAAATTCAGTGAATATAAGCGGTTAAGTGTTATATATATATATATATATATATATATATATATATATATATATATATATTATATAAATATATAAAAATTCAGTGAATATAAGCGGTTAAGTGTTATATATATATATATATATATATATATATATATATATATATATATATATATATATATATATATATATATATATATATATATATATATATAACACTTAACCGCTTATATTCACTGAATTTTTTACGAATTCCGAAATGAATAATGAATATCATACATTATTCAAGATCTCGACCAATTATGTCAATTAAATATCAAAGCTGTTTATTTGTCTTTATTCCTCCTTTGATTGGAATAGATGTATATATAATCTATTCCAATGGCAGTAGTAAAGAAGGTAAATAAACAACTTTGACCTTGATTTTACATGACATTTGAGTATATAGTGAGGAGAAAATTATTGAATGAGTGGGTTAATGAATAAATGATTAAGTGTGGAACGATATATTTTTAGCGTTTTAACGTAATTTTACGATTGCGGGTGAAGTAAAATAAAACATTAAACAACAATTTAAATTCAGTTTCTCAGTACTAAACATTTAAAATAAATTTGGTAGATTCAAACGTTGTATCATGGACTCTTGTCTTATTCTTGAAATAAGTACATACAGCGGCGCAGCCATATACCCATCTGATTTTTATGCCCTCTTTTATTACAATGCACTTATTAGCTTAAAAAGAGGCAGTTATTTTTAATCACAGAATCACAAAATTTTATTTATTTGAATAGATTTTATTTTCTTTTCAATCTAGAATTATATTCCCAACAAAAATAAAAAGAAACATTAAATTATGTTTTAATAACAAAGCATACTTTTCAAGAAATATATTGTGACGTATTTTATAATACTAAGACTTCACTTAAATTATATTTTAAATATCTTTTAAAGAAAACTTAATTTTTACTTTACCCAAAAAGGACTATCAACTTTAAATAAACAAGATTGAAATATATTGCATTCAAATTTTCGAAATTCGAAAAACATATATGTAATTAAAATAACAACTTAACTAAAATTTTGAATTAAAATAGTAATGCTTAGCTTGCTAGCTTAGTCCGTGTTGAAGCCAAAATAAAAGTCAGTACGCAAAAGTAAAGGGCCGTAATTAAAAAATCCATTTCAAGCACGGTCCGTTTAAACAAAGCCAGGTCGCAAAAAATACTTGATAATTCCGAATAATCACCCGTGCACATAATACGAAAGATCTGAGAGAATGTTTGCTTTTGTATTATTTTCAAAACTATAAATTGATTATTACCATGCATAAAAGTAATCTACATTTCAACATTTTAAAATTTTATTTTTACAAATAATTCATATTCCATATTATATACAAATTAATAAACAAATTTCTATTATAAAAATCTAAAATTTGGGACAAATCTAAAATAATGTATATTTTATCTGTATACGTTCGTTCTTTGTCCATTCGTTTTGCGAGCATCCTCGGTCTCGGAAAAATGGCGTCTTAATGTCGGCAAAACTGTTTTCGGAACTTTGGAAATAAAATTAAAGTGGATTTAAGTAGTTATGTGAAATATTTTTGTATTACAAATGAAGATATATTAATCAAGAACTGTTTGTAGTGCATAATATGGCAGAGTTATCAGCAAATCACTTGGAATATTCAAAATTACGGTTTGTTTATATTTATTCCTATTTTCATTCGAATAGATGTAAATTTAAGGTGTAATTTGTATTAAATCGAAGTCGTACATGTAAGGCCTTGTTGTGACGTTAAATTGCTTTTTATATTTTCCAGAAATACGCCACCAGCAAACATACATATTCCAAGTAATGATAGAACAGTAAATACCTTAGAGATTAAAGTACAAAATGAAAGTATTCAAAATAATTATACAACAGACATTCAAGACACGCTCAATAACAGTTGTGATGACAAAAAAATAACGGGAGTCGATGGAAATAACAGTACAAACATATGTGATGCAAGTAAAGGTAGTTCTAAGATAAATATTAAAACAGATAATAAAGTAAAGCCCAAGACCATAAACGATCCAATCAAAGACAATAATAGTGAAATAATCAACATACATAATAGTGAAAATAATCTTGTTTGTAATGTAACATATAATGAAAGTTATAAGAGTGAATTAAGAACAGATAATCAAGAAAAAGCCACAACGGCAAGCAATAAAGTCACATACTATATGCTGCAATCGGAAGAAAAATTCACTGTTGATAATAATAAATCCAATAGAGAAAATTGTAAAAGTGAAATAAATATAGATAGTGAAATAGAAAGTGTTACAATACACAATTCTAAAATCGAAGAAGAAAAAAATTGCAGTCAAACAAGTGACGAAAGTAACAAAAGTGAAATAAGCCTACATAACGGAAATACCAATACTATGAATGACTTAGTTACCGTGGAAAAAAAAACAGAACCTGATGAAAAATGCAGTCCTAATATAAGTGAGGTGAATACAGACACTGAAGTGGAAAGTGTAACCAAGGGTGCTTCAAAATTCTTAATGGGTCTCGTAAGCAGTAAAAAGTAAAATTTTAATTTTTTTATATGGTAACATTTGTAATATTTTCTATAACTGGTCAGCAGTCTCATCTCTTTCTAAGGAGATTAAAAAGAGAAGATTTGGAACATTCAACACACTTATGTAATTCAAGTTAATGGGTATGGTGTGGTTTCCTGGCGATGTTTCGTCAAACCCGAGACTAATTTCTTACTATATCATATGTCTGACTAGTTTTAGGGGGAATAGATAATAAGCAGCCTAAATACTTTTATTCTAAAATTGGTGCAATGGTTTAGTTGTGAAAGTGTAACAGACATACAGAGGTATAATGTTAGTATAGATTACTATACCAACGACATTTAGAATTATTAACTTTCAAAACTTCTCTATGTTCCATCTTAGCATCTTCTTCAATTAATCTTTGCCACATCACCAACATCATTTCATCCTAAATTGGATTTAGAGCATTAATAATACATGCAGGTTTCCTGACGACGTTTCGCTGACACAAGGCTAATTTATATCTGATTCGACAATGTGCTTTGGAAATATCTTGATGATCAGTTGAGTTGTTAAGATGTGAAAGCTTACGTATATATATATATATATATATATATATATATATATATATATATAACTTTTATAACATGTTTTATATACCAGTTCAGTTAATTAAACGGACTGTCAAAATTGCTAAGATGGACAGATTAACTCTGTCCATCTTAGCAATTTGACAGTCAGACTCTGCTTCAATTTAAATTAATTGGCTATATTAGTGCCGTGTTTGTTTTCAATGAAAAAATCTATCATTGCCTAATTGTCCTAAGTATTCGCAGCTTCATAAGCTAGCTTCAGCTCATCAAGCTGCGAATACTTAGGACCTTTGTTCATACCGAGGGTGAAGCCAAAAGAAAATTAAATTGTTTTTCTTGTTGAGATATTCTCTGAGACTGACAGTTGGCAATGTTTACTCTCCCATGCCTCAGATAACACATAAAGACGATGGTTGAATACTTAACCATATTTATAATGGTAATGTTTATATTTCACAGGAAGATATCACCTAAAAAATCGATCATATTCAAGAAGTCGACAGAGTCTGTAACTAATGGTGCAGTTGGTGAGCAGGAAATGGACATTGAGATAGAGAAGAAAGGCAGAAAGAATAAGAGTGATGGCAACTTCAGGAAGGATAAACTTCTAGAAGATATGTCAACCCCATTGGAAAGTGAAATTGGGTTAAGGTGACAAATGATTTTTTTTTTTTTTAATTATTTACTTATTTCCGAACGTATGTGGGTCTCTGACAATGTGCATGCAAAATTTAATCCTGATCGGTTCAGTGAGTTCATTAAGAAGTTAAAGTGTGCTTAACATATAAACAAGATCATTTTCGCATTTGTAATATTGAATATGTTTTTAAATTTTTCATTTCTAATATGTTTTTTTTTTAAATTTAGAACAGCCTTTTCGGTCTATCTTTTTTTTTTTTAAATATATTGATCTTTTATGGCTCGGTTACATTTTTATTATTAAAGAAATTAATAATAAACATAATATCATCTTTTGAAGCATTGTGGGAACAATGTACTTATGTATATATAATATTTATACCGTTACATTGTCATTACAAATTTTATACTTTAAATTATATTTGTTTGAATTATAAAACATACATTTTTTAATTTACATTCATATTTAAATATAATTATTGTAAGTCGAAAGTCTAAGTCTTTTAGTTAAATCAAGTGTTATAATGTAAAATATAATTGATATTATATATCTAATGTATATATACATTTCAAGGTTGATGCAACAAATGGGCTGGCAGGGCGGAGCGCTGGGGCGCCGCGGCGTGGGCATCACGGAACCAATCATACCGATGCTTTATCTTGTAAGTTTGAAACCGTAAATGACCATATCGGTCTTGAATAGGAATCTATATAAAGATATTGGAATTAAAGAGCATGTTTTATTTTTATTTTTAGTTTATTATGACATATGTAGAGATAAAATTGGCGTCGTAAGGAATTTCAGCCTTGAGAAAACTAAGATGTTAAGCGGCGTCCTAATTGGGAGCGATCGTACGATGGCGCGATGCGTTTTTCATCTCACGATCAAAGTGATCGTGCGATGACCTAACAGGTGCCCTAATAGATCGCGCGATGTCCATCGTGTGATGCCGTCACTCGATGGCTGGCGCTCACGCCACTTAAACGATGGCTCTTTACAGAGATGCACAGTTTTTGCTGTCGGGCAATATTGCTTTAAAAATTTCAAATGACATTGAAAAAAGGAAACGTAGACAAAATAAAATACTTTATAGATCCACGAATCTGCGCGGTGAATTTTTCAACCTTTATTTTGATGTACGAAATAACGAAGAAGACTTAGATTATTTGTCCGTCAAAAGAATGATTTAATTACATGATCGCACGATCAACGCATCGTACGATCGTTATTAAGCATTTCATGTGCTCGCACGATTACTTGCGAGGTTCAAATAGGACACTCTGATGAAATCTGTATGTTTAAAATCATCGCACGACGAGAACGCATCGGGTCATCGTGCGATCTTCGCCAATTAGAACAGAAGAAGAAGAAACATAAGGCTATGTTTCTTGTCCATGTAATTTATTATTATAGGCTTTTAATATTTTATTCTAATACCCGCCCGCGTAACGTAAGGCTCGCGACGTAACGTAAGGCTCGCGACGTAACGTAAGGCTCGTGACGTAACGTAAGGCTCGTGACGTAACGTAAGGCTCGTGACGTAACGTAAGGCTCGCGACGTAACGTAAGGCTCGTGACGTAACGTAAGGCTCGTGACGTAACGTAAGGCTCGTGACGTAACGTAAGGCTCGTGACGTAACGCAAGGCTCGTGACGTAACGTAAGGCTCGTGACGTAACGTAAGGCTCGTGACGTAACGTAAGGCTCGCGACGTAACGTAAGGCTCGTGACGTAACGTAAGGCTCGTGACGTAACGTAAGGCTCGTGACGTAACGTAAGGCTCGTGACGTAACGTAAGGCTCGTGACGTAACGTAAAGCTCGTGACGTAACGTAAGGCTCGTGACGCGACTGTGCTGTTTAAGTGTCCGTTCCTTCGATCACTAATAAAAACTAGATACACAATCGGCTTCAAAAAACGTCCTCACCAAATGAGCACCCATTTGAACATTTGGGGGCTCTTTTAACTTAGTACCATTCGGACGCGCCGACAGTAAACACGCCTCAGTGCTCTTTCAAAAATGCAGAAATCACACGTCTAGGACGCTGAAAAAGGATGGAGTTTCATATTTTCGGTAAGTATTAATTGTACCATTATATAATTGTTATTACTGTGTTGTAAATAATGGTTTTTCTTTAGGAAAACATTTTTAAAAACTAAATCGTAATAAACACCACGTGATATAAAGCATGACAATTATAAAGACTCTTGATAAACGTGTTATTCATACTATCGCGTACTCACTTAAATTGTTCGGGTTACATAAGTTGTTTCAACAACAATGGAACATAGTTGGTGGAGACGCTGGTGTTAGTTTTTGTTTTTATGAAAAATATGATTATGCATTTCTATTGTTAAATTAACATCTTTACTGTGTCTATAAATATAGTAGTAAAATATTATTGATTTATATTTTAACTGACTAAGTAGAAGGTTCTCAATTTGAATCGATTTTTTTTAATTATTCCGTGATTAATGGACAGTTTTGAATCATTCAAATTTATTTTTGAAAGATTATAATAGGCTCTGAAATTAGACTTACATGAACTAAACCGACTATAGCCAAGTTCTTGTTTATACTAGACCATCTAAAGGCTTGGTATCGACTCCAAAGCGAGAATTAAAGATTTATTGCAACATTTATGCTTAGTCAGTTTTGTTTCTTGATATTATTTTTTGACTACATGTGATTAAATTGACGATGACAGATTTTATAATGGTTTTTAGCTTTCCTCTAGATCCTGTGCGGTGTGGCGAATGGATATCTGTTATAATAGCACGTCAAAGATCCGAAGAATTCTTTTAGCCGACCCAACGAAGCGTTGTATGTTCGAAGCATTTTTTTAGAAAGTGATAAATATGTAACTATATTTTGATTTTGATGATTGATTATGTAAATAAATAATTATGTCTATATTTATCTTAGTTTAATTGATTATTAATGTAAATTTAAAGCACAAAATACACCTTTGACTAAATTACAAAAAAAAATGCATTTCAAATTTAAGTATGAAAATAAATATATTGAACAGTTCGGCTCCATTTAGTCCTTGTGCTAGCGGCGAGCCTACCTCGTAAAATTTTCTTGCTTTTTTTTCGTTTTTTAAATTCTACTTTAAGTTAACAATGTAAGATTGAATTTGTAATGTATGTAGACCAGCTATTGTCGGTCTAAATATGTGTGTGTGTAAATATGAGTATGAGTTGTGAATACAACTTTAAGCGATGATCTTAAGATTGAATTTGCATTAATGTGGTTTTGTTTCAACTACAACTATATAAACACATTAAGGGACAGTTTTAAAATGATTTTTCTACGGGAGTGTGTATCTAGTTCTTATTAGTGATCGAAGGTCCGTTCACATAGATCGGTTCGGAGAGAAAATCAACCTTATTTCAATGGTTCAAAACTTCTTTTTAAACGCGTTCAATAATCTAAATGTACTCTACTAGCCGGTCTGTGTGGACGGACATGAAAGGGTGAAATTTATAAACTATTTAGTTGAAAAATTTAATATGTATAATTAATAACAATAACATTCGTAGAAACGACGCGCAGGCTTGGGTCATGTAAAAGATGAATCTGCAGAAAAGGCAGTATTCGACTTCCGCGTTGACATATTGGAAAACATTTTAGAGTTTCTCGACAGTGAAAATACTGATACAAAAATTGATTACGTGGACGTATTATCTGTGAAGGATAGGAGCTTCCTGAAGATGATCTCGGCAACTTTCAATGACAGGAAACTAGCCTCTCTACGGAGAGGCCTTGAAAGTGATATAGGAAGGAACATTGTAGACCAATTGACGAAGGAAGATAACCTTTCTATAAGTATAAGGTTATTATCAAATAAGTAAGTGTTTTTTTTATCTTCTATTAGGTAGTTTGACTGGCAAGTGGGCCGTTTGATGGTAAGTGCTCACCACCGTATATACATATACAGCGCTGTAAGAAATTTACCATTCCTTACATCCCTAATGCGCTACCAGCCTTGGGAACTAAGATGTTATGCACCTTGCACCTGGCTCACACCTAACCGAAAAACAATATCCTTAGAATATACGATACTATAAGCCGAGATGGCCCAGTGGTAAGAACGCGTGAATCTTAACCGATGATCGTGGGTTCAAACCCGGGCAAGCACCACTGAATTTTCATGTGCTTAATTTGGGATAATAATTCATCTCGTACTTTACGGTGAAGGAAAACATCGTGAGGAAACCTGCATGTGTCTAATTTCACTGAAATTCTGCCACATGTGAATTCCACCAACCCGCATTGGAGCAGCGTGGTGGAATAAGCTCTAAACCTTCTCCTCAAAAAGAGGAGAGGAGGCCTATAGCCCAGCAGTGGGACTTTCACAGGCTGTTACAGTTATACGATACTTGAGTAGTACCTAGGAAACTAGGCTTGTACAAAACTCTAATGGTAACGTTGTGGATACATTTATTTTGACTCGGCCCTATCCTTGGGGTATATTCAGCGACGCAGTACGTAAACACGCGACAGGGTATACCCGTCTACAGTATTTTAATTTTGTCTACCTACTAAATTCTTTCTAGTTTTGCGATTGCAAATTTTAGATGTTATTATAAAAAAAAGGAAATTCGTTTTCGATGAAATAGGAACGGTTCAATAAAAATTTATGTTATGTTTTTTTTTTATTAGTGTATAAAAAACACCAAAATCAATTTAAATAAAAATATTCACAAAACGCACGCTCACTGCTTATAAAATCGTCACAGTTCGGTATACATAGCGACCGTTTATATAAAGATCTGTTTTCATACATATAATATTACTGTGGTATGTATGTATGGTAAATACCCTTTTCACATTGGCATTCGGTTAAGATTCTATCCGCTTGATTTAATAATGATTAAAATGTTTTTTTTTTATTTCAGAAAGTTAATACTAAAGAAAATATACGAGAAAAATTCAAATGAAATGAAATTAAATTGTAAAACTATACAGAATATTAAGGGATCAACAACAAACACGCTCGAAGATGATAATGATTTTATAGTATTGTTTATGAGGGAAATCTTAGAAGCACTTGTAAATGAGAAGAAAAATAAAAAGATCTATTTCGAAGGTGATCTGGTGTTTGAATATCGCGTGCATATAGAGAATATAATTAGTAATTTAAATAGGAGGCAAATATATGAGAGTTCACCTTTAAAAGATTTATCGGAAGACATTATTGAACGTTTAGGCAATCATTGTTTGAAAGCGGAGTATAGTGCAGATAATATGTAAGTATATATCTCATTGCCCTCGTGTACATGATGCTTTGTCTTATTCTTTCTTCTGTATTATCACTTATGTCGAAGAGAGAGCAGCGATTTTATTCACTAGTTACACAATGTTTATTATGAATGCGTTTTTTATAACAATTAGTGGTAGTTAGTCGAACTTGTAAATGGGCCACCTTACGGTAAGTGGTCACCACCTATAGACATTGGTGCTGTAGAAATATCAACAATTTCACAAACCTTAGGAACTAAGAAGTGATGTAAAATTACACTGGTTTACTCAAGCTTCAAGACGAAACACAAAGCCGTTGTATTAATATTATAAATATGAAAGTGAGTGAGTGATGGCCCAGTGGTTAGAACTCGTGAATCTTGCCTCATGATCGTGGGTTCAAACCCGGGCAAAGCTCCACTGAATTTTCATGTGCTTAATTTGTATTTATAATTCATCTCGTGCACGCTGCTCCAATGCGGGTTGGTGGAATACACATGTGGCAGAATTTCAGTGAAATTTAACACGTGCAGGTTTCCTCACTATGTTTTCCTTCACCGTCAAGCATGAAATGAATTATAATCTAATTTCATTAAAATTCTGTCACGTTTTTTTTTTATAGAATAGTAAGGCGGGCGAGCTTATGGGTCACCTGATGGTAAGTGGTCACCAAACGCCCTTAGACATTGGCATTGTAAGAAATGTTAACCATCGCTCACATCGTCAATGCGCCACCAACCTTGGGACCCAAGATTTTATGTCCTTTGTGCCTGTAATTACACTGGCTCACTCAACCTTCAAACCGGAACACAACAATAACAAGTACTGCTGTTTTGCGGTAGAATATCTGATAAATGGGTGGTATTCGTGGATTAGTGGTGGTGGTAAAACTCTACCACCAGTAGATCTTGTTTATTTGTTACGTGTTGTCGTCTTAACAACTCAACCGATCTTCATGAATTATTGCATACACGTTGTCAAGAGTAAAGAAATAGACATAGGATACCTGATATTGAACCTAATATGTGAGTGGGGAGGTCACGCGGGCGAAAACTAGTACAAAATAAACTTTGTCTGTGTCGTTGAGGGTTGTGCTTGATGTTTTTTTGTCTATTACCGTAAACGGTACACCTGTCTCGCGTAGCAGGATTATTACCGATATTTTTTTAAAAAGACATTGCAAGCCAGGTCATTAGATCATTTAGTATAAATCTCTTAGATTCTAGAAAAATATTTTAAAAATCAAAATCAAAATTGACCCATAATAGTAATTCATAATTTCACTAGACTTCACTACAACTTCTTAAACCATAGATTATAGTTATGACAATAAACGACGTCACACCGCTATATTTATTTTGATTTTTTAAATGATCAGTTATAAACTTATTTGCAGGACCTTTGTTCTAAAAAAAGTAATTGACCAAAACTATCTTAAAAACGACGCGCAGAAAACTTTAAACAATAATGCAAATAGTGAGGAAAATGATGACAATGTAACAAAAGATAATTTAGACGTGAATGACGAAATCGACAAAGGAAACAGTAAACAATCCTTAAATCATAAAAGTCATAAAAACTATGATTCGTATAACAATTATGATGTGATAAATGAAAATAGTTTAAATATCGAATCTAGTGATGACATACATAATAGTCAAAAATTAGACTTGATTGATAGAAATAAAATAGACCTGTCTGTTTTATTTCAACAAAACAACTGTGAATTAATAGATAATAATAGTGATAAAATGGAAACAGATAATATAGACATTAAAGAATCAAAAACAGTTGAGTGTGATGATGCTATTAATAATGAAATTATCTTGGTTATGGTAAGAAAGAAACCTGATCTGAATAATAAGAAAGAATCAACAGAATATAATATAGATAGAACAGTTGGACTTAATACTGTAGAAAATATAGATAATTCGGATCATGTTATTGCTAAAGAAACGAAACCACCCAAAGAGATTTCAAGCAATGAGTTTGATATTAAATGTGATAGAAAAAACTGTGATAGTAGTTCCGTAGGTAAGTTTACTAATGAAATGAATGCTTCAGATGTATATTCAAGTAGCGAAAAATCTGCAATAAATACAGAAAAACGAAAAGTATTTGTTAATACAGGTAACCAACCTCGAAGAATCGTTATAATTGAAAATGTCAATAAACTGTGCTCTACAATTTTTTTAAAAGTGATTCAAAGTGTAATAGCAAATAAAATAAGTGAAACAAGTGAAACCTTTATACCTCAATTAAAGTGCCATGGCGTTGAAATACGTGGTATTATATATAGTTGTCATAATGAAGAAACTTTTCAATGGTTGCTAAAGGTTTTATTTAATTATAAAATCAGAAACTATAAACTGGCCACAGATAAAGATAAGTTTAATGTGCAGATTCAAATAAAAACAATGTTGGAATTTGAAAAAGTTTTAACATTGTTAGAATTGTGTAATGTGGGGTTGTGTTGTGAAAACTGGGTAGTTTTGGATGCAAACAATAGTGACTTTTCTGTATTTTTAGTCAATATAGATAATGATTCATTGAATTATATTTGTGATAATAATTTTAGGTTATCAATTGGTATCGATGAAGCTCAATTTAGTATATATTGTAATAGTAGACAAAGAAACAAATAGACCAAGGGGTTGTGAAACCGCGATTGAGACAGACATAGTTTGTCAATGTGTGTGTATAATGTTGCCATAGTAACTGCATTTCCCTGTTTCGGGAAAAAATATTTTTAGGATTTAAAACAAAACGAAATGTTTTATTTATTTATTTAAAATTACCAATATGACATACAGTAATAATTACATAATTATATACATATTATATCCTTTAAATAAATGCAAATAAAAATTAAATATAGTTACTGTACAAATAATGACCGCGAAGAATGGTGGCAAGAATGTAAGCAGCATTTGTCCTTTGAACTCCCTCTGGGCGAAAAATTAACCAGCCCTCCTGTCACCAATAGAGGCAATAAGACGGGGTGTAATATTTTTGATAAAAGTTTATGCACTATTACTCACTAGATATTTAATATGTTGTGCTGTAATACCACACTAGCACAGCACAGGATATGTGGCACGTTGTAGGAGAGGCTAGTAGGCTGGCTCTGCCTCAGCTTGGGAACTCCACGCGCCTCCCTACTTCTGAGGACAAAAAGTAGAATCAGTTTATAAATTGACAAAAAAATTTGTTTGATAATAATCAGAATCAATTTAATACAACAAATCAAATCAAATCAATTTTACAATGGTAAATTATGATGGTACTAATTTAACTAAGTTATTTGTAAAAATTAATAAACGTTAACAAAATCATGGCCGCCAAGACGACCACACACTACAAGCAGCACCCGTTCTCGAGCATAACGCAATGTAATGAGATAATCATGTCAAAAAAATAAAATGACACATATAAAGTATTATTTAACTTGTCAGTAAGCTAAATAAAATGAAAGAATATAATAGCATTACTGATTGCGAAACAATGTTAATTTTGTGATCATATTTCTTACTTTTACTCTGGGCTCTGAGAGCTGTTTTGTTTTGTATATTTGTAAATGCGAATTTGAAGGTTCTGGGTAATTAATTTTATCAAAAGGATTTTATGATCATCTATTCTTCGATCACCAATATAAAATAAATATAAATTAAATATAAATTAAAATTATATATATATATATATATAGATAAAGAAGCATTATAGGCTTTTATTAGACTCCGTATTTATTTGTTTACATTGTCGAGTCAATTTTTTTCATCGAAAATCGGAGTATTTTTCTGCTGACACTGGTAACATTACACACAATTAACGCACCAACTGTCAAGTTTGTTTCGCTACTTAGTAGCCAAAACTGGTTACGCGATAAGGGACAAAAGATTTGATAATTCTATCTCTGTCTAAACCATTTGTAACATAATTTTCGTTCTCTTTCTTGTGTAAGTGAAAAGAAAAACGTCATTGCGTCTATTTATTTCTCTGTCTACGATTGTAATCAAAGTATTGAATAATAATGGAACCCAAATAGGAGTCTACTTGGAATAAAAATAATTGTTTTGATATACATATATTGAAAGAAGACGAATTAACTTGTTTTTTTCTTATAATAAATAAGCAAAAAAATACTATTATATAAATAATTCTATTGATTATGTTGTACTTTGTAATTTTGTAATGATGTTTGATAGTTTGTTCTATTCTCTTTAACAGTCATGGGTTAGAGCGAGAGGGGTGATCGCTCTCAGTGCCATGTAGTAACGGGTACAAAAATGTCCAAAACAATTTCCATCCAAAAAATCATTCAATCTTTATGTACCCCCTGTACATAAGCATTGAATGATTTTTATAAATGTCAATCTCGCTCTTCACGAAAGAAGGGCCAAGACCGGTGCGGGGTTTACGCCGGGTAACGAGATACGGTTACGCTAGATAATGCTGCAAGTTAAAGAACTTGGCCATATTGAAAAATCCTACTATGCAATTCTTCTTATTTTTGGAATAGAGAACCTTCGAAACAGTGTTAACAGTATTATCTTAATACGTTCATCATAGACCCCACTCTGTATCAAAGACATTAGTATGAGACCATAGACATTGTAGTACTTTGTAAAATTTGACAAATGCCTATCAGAAAACAGTAAGAATTTGTCGTCACGTTAAAAATGCTACATAATGTACAGTTTGTGTCAATAAGTATATAAGTAATAAGCGGTAGTGTTACACGCATAGAGAACATCATTTTTGAGAATTGTCATTTTCCTAGTACTTGATTAATTCGGTGGCCTGGTACTAAGGGGACCAATATCGATGATACTTTTTGTATGATACTTTTTATTATATAACTTTTTGCGTAATATTCTTGTTATTAGTAATGTTAAGCTATGTCGTTTAGTACAAATAAATTTATTTTATAAGTATATAAAAAAATGTTGTTTACATTTTGCTTAAAAATGTACTTAGGCCCTTTGGACATTGAAGGGCTGATCAAATCACTGAAAAGCAAAAGTATTAACAGATTATTTCGTAGTAGCTGAATAATAGAAGAAAAAACAGCGACAGAAGAACATTACTCTAAGATCTTCCACACTTTTTCTCTCTTTCTTTGTCCCTTGGCCGCTATCTTTTGACTTACGTGTCCAAAAAATGGCGGCTATTTTAATCTATTTCTTTTTAATCTTCTTAAATTTAATCTTTATAGAACATTTCGGAAAACTATTAAAATATAGTTTTAATAAATTGTAAACAAAATCAGAAAACTTGTAAATTTTATATATGTTCTGTCCTTAAATATATTCCAGTAGAAGAATCTCGTATTAGGATTATAAGATAAATAGATGTACATTGATGTGACTATTTTGTGCCAAAAAAAGAATTTATGTAATTTTTACTAGTAAGTCTATCTAGTAAGTCCTATACATAAACATTTCGAATGAAACCTTCATGAATGACTTTTTTGTGTTGTTGTGTTGTATCAGAAAATTTTGTTGTTGTGTGCGTGTTTGTGTGTTTGTGTATGTGGGTGTGTTTGTGTATGTGGGTGTGTTTGTGTGTGTGTTTTTCATTTTTATATCGCAATATATAAAAACATTAGTAAAAAAAACATTGTCTTATTTTTTTTAACCTATTCCACCGTTATTCGTGCAATATTTCCAAATAACGAAGTGATATAATCATCAAATTATCTTCTTTTTCAGGAGATAAAATACAGTGGGTATTTTATCTCCTGAAAAAGAAGATATTGATTCAGACCTATTTATGAGGGGAGATCAAAAGCACCGCGGGCCGCGGTATGAAGACATTCGCATATAAATAAAACAAACAAATTAATTTCCTTTCTTGTATTTATATATGTTATATATGAACTTCTTGTATTTCGATCATTATTATATGAGTTGCTTCATTCGAAGATACATAATTAAAATGCTTCGAAAAATTAGCTTCTTTAGAGTTTGATTTGTTTGTTGATTACTTATGACCCAATTTCCAACAAGTCTCTAACATACGATTTTGAATGAGCAAATGTTCACACAAGATCAAGTTGTTTATACAAAGATTTTATTGGTAATTTCGATACCTATATAACAAATTATGAAACATGAAAGATAATGAGAATAACTTTAAAAAGAAAACATAATTTTTAATAAAAAAATCCATTCTTATTGTTATTAAAAATTTATTTTCATAATAATATAAAATACAATGCAATTATTTATTGTGAAGTTTCAAACGCGAAGCGATACTAATTAATTCCACTTGAAGCAAGCGATAAATATATTACAACCTTAAAAGATAATAAGTGTAATAACTGTAAAAGCGATAAGTATTTGTTATCGTATTATGTTAAACAAAATAAAATTTCTTTAAAATGTTAGACGGAATAATAAGTAAAAAACTAAGTAATATATTTGTTTCTAAGCCAGCATTTATTCACGAAGACGAGAAGGTAAGTCTTAAATACTTTAGGTACTTACTTTGTTTGCTTTGTGACATTTGTTTATTATTATTTACTTATTGCTTGTTAGGTGTTACTTAAAAGACATGTCTTAAAAATTTGCATTTGTATTTTTTTTCCTCTTTTTGGAGTGTTGTACGCTAGTTGAGTGCAAAATATTCTGCCAATGTCACGTATTAAAGAGCACGCATAATATGTAACTAATCGGTTAAAATTTTTTCATGTGTTTAATCATGATGCGTAGGAACAATGTAATACTACAGTAAAGATCTAGAACAACATGATTATAATTAGGTACATGTAGGTATAATGTTGTAGATGACTTTAGTACACGTTGGCATGTAGATAAAAAAAAAACAATTGCAACTTTATTTGTCTAATATATTATCATTTATTTAATATGTTTGCTTAGAAGTTGATAACAATTTTACTATAAATTGAAAATATAAGTAATTAACAAAAACTTTAATTAGTGAAATTATTCAGTGACTCAAGCTCATTAATATATTTACATAATTTTTATTTTACTTACCTAAATACAAATTTATCAAAATATTTTAGTGTATGGTTTTCGAAGAACAATTCAACCCGCAAGCTCCCATACACTTTCTGGTTGTGCCTAAACGAATGATATCACACCTAGCAACAGCCTCAGGCGAAGACGAAAAATTATTAGGTAAAAGTATCATTTTTTTTAATCACTACAAACAACAAATCTCCTTTTGATGTGTAAGCATCTCGGTACACGGTAGGGGCTAACTGAGACTTCGGCCATCACACTAGTGAGACACACTTAATTTTATTTTAAAATATATAGCATGCAAGCGGACTGTTTAATGGGCCACCACGGTGTGTGGTCACTACCGCCCGTAGACATTAGCATTGTAAGAAATATTAACCATCAATTAAATCGCCAATGCACGATCGACCTTGGGAACTAAGATGTTATGTCTCTTGTGCCTGTAGACACACTCACCCTACAATCTGGAACACAACAATACCAAGTACTGTTGTTTTGCGGTAGACTATCTGATGAGTCGGTGGTGCCTACCCAGGCGAGCTTGCACTAAGCCATATTAAGTTTTTTTTTAAAAGAGGCCGAATTTATCTTGACTGAGTTTATTCCTACAAGGGTACGTATTGAAAACCAAAAACGTTTCGTTTTCGATACCAAGATCTGATCTTGCAATATCTGATGACTTTAGTTTTTATATAACAATAAAAGTTAAACACAAGCTGAATAATATTTTGTCTGCAGGGCATTTAATCCTGGTAGCTGGAAAAATAGCTGAACAAAAAGGATTACCACAAAATGGTTTCCATGTGATGGTTGATGAAGACTACAAGACATCGAGATTTAAATGCTTACATGTATTTGGCAGAGCACTTCAACATATGATATGGCCAATTGGACCTGCAAGTAGACTTTAAGATAAAAAAAATACAATTATACAAATGTAAAATTATTTTTGAATCTATATAAGATTGAAGAATGTATACATTCATAAAGGTTTTGGATTACAAATAAATAATATAAAAAGCTATTTTTCTTATTCGTAACATGAACGCTATTATTGTCAATATGTAATGGTTATTGGTAAAGAAATAATATGACAAATTCCTTCTTAAAAAGTTATTAGCCTCAACATATTAATTTTGTGTCAATCTGGTGATAGAGAATAAGCTACTGTTATGAGAGTAAAGTGTTTTTATTAGATATCATGACTAAGATGTTGCAATTAACGCAATAAAAGCAATGCGACAAAATTATCTAGTAATGTATGGAAGTCTTTATAGACCTGTAATGACATTATAGGTTTGAATGTCAAGTGAAAATGAAAATTAAATAACACAAATTAAAAACATGGCGGGCGGTGAAGTGGAACTCGCTCAATCCGCTTCTGATGGAGGCGATACTATATTTGGAAAGATATTGAGGAAGGAAATCCCAGCTAAATTCGTTTACGAAGATGACCAGGTACTAAAATAAACATATTTCAATGTATTATTATTAAAAAATAGTAGCCGGGGTTTTACCGATCAGCTGTTATAACCAATGATTAAAAAGATTCTTATTAGTTATTCTCTATAAATTAATCTCTCAAAATTGTATTTATCAGCCAGTATTATTTGTTTAACAAACAAAAATGTTGAATAATAAAAAAAAAGAAATTATGCAGTACCATCAATAATTTGTATATATATATTCCAGTGTGTCGCATTCAACGACGTGAACCCTCAAGCTCCAACCCACATCCTTGTCATCCCCAGGAAGCCGATCTCCCAGCTTTCTAAAGCAGAAGATGTTGATGAGCAACTCTTAGGTAACCAATCAAAGTTTTAATTTTTTTGTTTCGGTTGTATAACAATACTACATATTTCGATGTTGAAACAAGTTCAGTTTTATTCAAACTTTTTGAGGCAGTACTTGTTATTGTTGTGTTCCAGTTTGAAGGGAGCCAGTGTAATGACAGGCACAAGGGACATAGCATCTTAGTTCCAAAGGTTGGTGGCGCATTGGCAATGTAAGCAATGTTTAATATTTCTTACAATGTCAATGTCTATGGGCGTTGGTGACCACATACCATCAGGTGGCCCATTTGCTTGTCCGCCAACCTATACTATTTAAAAAAAAATGTCAATTTTCGTCAGCTTATACAATCAATCTAATTTAGTTCAGCAGCTAAGGCAACAGTGTTACTTTTGTATTTTAATGTAACTATTATATATTATATATATAATATGGTAAGTCTAACTTTAAATTACATTTATAGTATGGCATGGCTTATATATTACTGCTGAGGGTTCTATTCAAAACTGTGATATATATCCTAGGATGTCTATACTAGTATTTTAAAACTGAAGAGTGCATTAGCATTAAAACAAACAATGCATGCAATATTTGAATGCACATATATTAGACAGCCCATTTATTGAAAAAGGCATCACTCAAAGTAACATAACTAAAACCTATGGGGCAGTTTCTTTTAATGCAGTTGAAACTAAAGCAGCTAACATTATTTTATTATCTCCTATAGTGAAAGACTATAATTTTGATTATAAGGAATAAAATAAATAAACATTTAAATGGACTTTTTAAAAGAATATTATTTTCAGGTCATCTGTTAATCGTAGCTCGTAAGGTTGCTGCTCAACAAGGCCTTGATAAATCTGGCTTCCGTTTGGTCATCAATGATGGAAAGAATGGTGCTCAAAGTGTTTACCATTTGCATATTCACATTCTTGGTGGACGTCAAATGCAATGGCCTCCTGGTTAAAAAAAAGTTTATAACACTTTAATCTGTGCTCTGTGATTAATAAATCAAATGTCATTTAATGAGCGTAATTCTTTTATTTTTACATTTTGTAAATCCTAGACATCTCTTGCCTATTGAGTTTAAATATTGTCTTTGATCAATTTTTAAATTTATTTCTTTTTAGGCAATTATTTTTAATAAACAAACGACAAATATATATAATCTAACGATTAAAATATAACAGACTAATAATAGTGTCCTCAAATTAGTTACATAAAGTTTACACTTCTAATACAAAAAAGTTTTTTTTTAACTTAAAATCTTACTAATGTTATAAAGGCTCATTTAATCAAAAATAATTAGTCTCGATTGGCTTTGTCGATTTTAATTTTCTATTGGAGTCGATTGTGTCATTGACTATCACTGCAGTGGTTGTATAAATGTAAATTTATAGATACTTTTTGTTTAATTTACACTAAGCAAGGCGCCAAATTCGTCTAAACGTCAAAATAAAGTTTGTTGTGGCAACAATCGAAAAAACATCAATAAACAACGATTAAGCTAACAGTATATTGACTTTGAATATCGATTTTTAATAAATCGATGATTGATTATATTAATATTGCCTGAAAATCTTTATTTATTATTTAACCTATATTATGCAGATTTGAAGTAGGGTAGAAACCGCATGCTTAGTAATACTATTAAAACCTCGCTTGTTTATTATTTGCTAAGATGGTGCCTCATGAATTATTTGGTATAAGTTAAAGTATATAAACGGTTTTGTAATAAAATGTACCCAATTATACAAAGATAGTAATAATATATATAATTTAACTTTATTATTTACTATATTACTACTTTAATTTACATTCAGCAGATATAAATCAGCAAAAAATCGGTAGTTATTTTGTCTAAGGACTAAATATGTTAGGTACATGTTTAGTTCTGTCAATTAATTACAATATAATTATTATATATTTTGCATGTAATATATATATATATATATATTACATGCAAAATATATTATATATATATATATATATATATATATATATATATAATAAAGCATTTCCTAATATTCGCAAACGATAAATAAATATCGATGTTTTGATAAAATCGATTATTATAAAACAGCTACAAATACAACCCTATCATTGACTTATGGCGGACTGCTGTTAAGTATTAATAAATAAACAAACTTATTTATATTGTTGCGATATTACGATAAATAAAGTAAAATGAGTGGAAACCATGTTATCACTACCATTTTCAGCGAGTTCCAGAAAAGTTTGGATGAAGAACAAGAATTACGCGAGGCGAGTAAAAAATAAACAACGAATCATCTTTCGGCAATAACAAAATTGATATGTTTTTAATTAATATTTTGCTGTTTAAAGGAAAATGCTTAAAAACAATATGTTTTATAGTATTTGACGTATAACGAGTACAATTTTATATGTTTTTAATTGTACTTACACTTATATTTAATGTTTTGTAATTTTTAGGTTATACGTAATATATGTAAAGATGTGGATCAAATATCGCGTAAAATAACGACCGTTTTGCAAGTAATACACCATAATCAGGCTGAAAGTAAGTAAAATCAAGTAATTACAATAATGAGCTTACTGTTTACCTATTTAAATAAAGAAATTACATCTAACTAGACTTTATAGTATTTAAAAGGCTTCAAATAACTTTTTAAGTTTTATTACATAACTAACTTACGATATATGATTTTTGTAAATACTTAATACAATATAATGTATGTATTATGTAATATACGAAAGAGGTGTTAAATTAAATGGGACTGGTAAATAATGGTCCCATTTACTTAAAACCCTTACCTTCCTAAAGACTTGTACAAATTATAATAAACATAACACTTATTTGGGACCATGTTATTTGGGTTTTTGTATATATATTTATGTATAAAATAACTAGCAAATAGGCCTCCGGATGATAGTGGTCACCAGCCGCACATAGACATTGGCACTATAATAAATACTAACAAATCTTTGCATGAAGAGAGAACTAAGAAGTTATGTCCATTCTGCATGTTATTCAGGGTTTTTTGTGTTATTTAATCTCCATAATATTGTCCATAACATTATAATTTACTTAAAAAGGTTTCAATGTACTTATTGTTTAATTTAAAATTCTCATTACTTACAGTTGGTCAAGCGTGCTTGCAAGCGCGTGAGTTATTCGAGAAAGCAAGTGAAGGTTATGGAAAGTTAAAAGAAGCCGTGCCGTCAACAGATTATTATAAGTATGGTATAGCTTACACATTCACAATTATTATTTATTGCTTTAACTTTTTATATCTTTTACACTGTAGTCGGACCGATGACATTAATTTAGCAATTTTTTCAATAAAATCTAAATAGCAGCACCAACTTAAAAAGTTGCTTATAATTATGCTTATAATATATTAACGTTAAAATAAAGTCGTATGGAAAAAGATGAAGTCTTTCTATTTAAATTGTTGAATAACTATATTGATTCTCCTTTCTTACTTTGTAATATATTCATTAGATGTCCTCGCATGCAAACATGAAATAAAGTTTTGTTCGATCTTCCTAAGCCTAAGTACGTACGCAACAATTTCCTTTACAGATCATGTATAAACCATAATAATAAATTCAATGATCTTGATATATTTTTTATGTCATTGAAGGAATTGAAGTGTAAAATAAATTGTCACCTTGAATAGAATTTGAATTTGTATATAAATTATTTTTTACTAAATCATTTATTAATTTGTCATACTACATAAAATTTTAACTAATCTTTAATTTTAATTTTTATTTGTTATATTTTTTTATTATATTCTGCTATGTATTTTTTTTTGATTGAATAATTTGTGAAAACTTTATTGGTCTATGATGTTTTCTTAATGTGATAAATATTTTTGTATATGTCAACTGTTTGTCTTCCTTGATTAAATAAATAAATGTCGCGCACTTGGCTGCAACCAGTCGCCAGTCTGGCGTTTGCGGTTTATTTAACCTTATGGTTGCTACTAGTGCGCGAAGTTCTTAAATCCCCTCGGATATAGAAATCAGGCGTTATTTGTATTCCTTCTGTTTCAGATATCAGGATCATTGGCGATTCATGACACAGCGTTACTGCTTCCTCATCTCGTTGACGATCTGGTTGGAGAAGGGCATCCTAGCGGCACACGAAACCGTTGCATCTATTTTAGGCAGTGAGTACACTATTCATATATATATTTTAACATACCTTCATGGTATTACTAGATTATATGGTTACAAGCCTCAAATCCCCGGGCACTAATTCCTGCCTGATCTCTGTAGAAGTCAGGTGTTTGGAAGATGGAGTTTATTAAGGTATTACTAATATTCCTATTTACCCCACCAATTAAGTGTGAAAATTTTACATTATTAAAAATAACTGAGGATTTTTTGTTGGTTTTAATTTGAATTTGATTAGATTGAATTTGGAAGCGTGCTATGTACACTTTTAAGTGACATGCATATTAGATATACTATTATTGTTTTATAATTTTTTTTTAATTTAGATAACATCACTGCAAAAGCGTCAACAAAAATAATTTTATACAATGTATATGAGCGAAGCTTCCTAGAGTATTGTAGTACAGTATGGTCGCCATATTATAACGTGAATCAACAAAAAATTGAGAGAGTACAAAAAAGATTTTTGCGTCATTTAACTTTTTCAAGTGAAGGTTCAAAACAAAATTATAACTACAAAGATCAATTATCATTTTATAACATGTACAGCCTTTTAAGTCGTAGAATTATCTTGGACCTTTTGGTCTTGTGCAAAATAGTCAGAAATAAAATTGACTGCCCTCAAATTCTCAGGGAAATAAATTTCAATGTGCCCAGGAAAGTATGTCCACCTTATCCAATAAGTGTATTTTACATTAGACCATTTAACTAAACTGGGACAAAATTCACCTCTTGTAAGATTAGGTAAAACGTATAATAAATACTCAATGTCACTTGACATATTTGAGGACTCCATTAATAAATACAAAATACAAATTCTGGAGTTATTATTAGAATCTTAATTACAAAAAAAACATACTGTAAGCATGTTAGTTTAAGAAATTAATGAAAAAATGTATTTAATGTTATTATTCAACTTAAATTTTTAATTAATTACTATTTATTGTTTTCTTATTTAAATTGTTTTTTTATATGTTATTAATGTGATAAATTAAATGAGTGCACTAGTTTATAATATTTATAGCTTTATTTTCAATGTTATTAATTTTTTTTTAAATCTTTTTTTTTGTCTATAGAAATGTGGTTAGCAATTTTTAGTATTATAAAAAATATTACTTATGTTAGCGACAATGGGCGACAGTGGACAGTGGTGGACACAAGGTGGTCCTTAATATTAAAAAAAAATCATCACCGTAATAATTCTCTATACATGCGAACATAAAGACATTCTAACTAAATAAATAATATTAATAACGTCTCAAAACCTCACATACCAGACAGACTCTTTATCACGACAAAAAAAAGCTGATTAAATTTATCAAAATTATATCATATTAATACATCAATTACGAATTTCCTGTCCAATTATAGGATAGATTAATAATCCCATGTCGGGCCATTTATTTATAAATATTATAAGTGAAAATATATAGTGAGCGCATATGTATATGAAAGCACAGAATATATAGTGCACAAGTGTGCGTGCAAACACAGGTGCACTCTCTATTCCCTAACTCTCATAATCCGATAGGACGGCAATCCGCGACGACCGGAAAGAGTTCAGGCGCAGGACCAACGGCTTTACGTGCTTTCCGAGGCACGGGAGTGTACACACTTCTAACTTTCAGACTCCGGGCTGCTACTAAGTATTTTCGACAAAAAAACCCAATAACTATTTATTGGCCGGACCTGGAATTTGAACCCAGGACCAACGAGTTTTTGGGGCCTTATATCTAGCCATTAGACTGAATGCTTAAGATCGGTATTTATCGTGTATTATTTTTGTTACAGTAAGTGCAGTTGAGGAGAAGGAAGGGTTCCATCTAGACATCGAAGACTATCTGGTCGGACTCTTGCAGCTGTGTTCTGAACTAGTAAGTAAATAACTCGCAATATATACTTTTTTTTCCTTACAGCAGAAAGGTAGAAATGTAAATGGGGCACCCTAATCTGTACTCCGGCGATCTATAGGCAAATGGGGGCCCTGATTTTTGCTAATCTGTACTCCGGCGGTCTACAGGCTGTGGGTCTGCGTCGCTGGTAGCCGGGCCGCCTGGCTATCGACGGTGTTGGTGCGAGTCGTCGTGTATTTGTTCCTTCAAACGAGGCGTGAAGAGGCATCTTGCGGGCCGGCAAGGCGAGGGCGGCTAGTGCAGAACGTTCTTCCTGACTGTATTGGCCGTCCTCGCGTTTGGACTCTACTACCACTTAACATCAGGTGGAGTAGAGTCATTTGCCCTCCCGGCAAATATAAAAAAAAAAAAAAAAAAAAAAAAAAAAAAAAAAAAAAAAAAAAAAAAAAAAAAAAAAAGAAAAACCTTTTGTTACAATCAATTCCAATCGAAGGCGGAACAAACCTTTGACTTACATATGTCATCACGGTAACAGCCTGTAAATGTCCCACTGCTGGGCTAAGGCATCTTCTCCCTTTTTGAGGAGAAGGCTTTGGAGCTTATTCCACCACGCTGCTCCAGTGCGGGTTGGTGGTATACACATGTGGCAGAATTTCAGTGAAATTAGACACATGCAGGTTTTCTAACGATGTTTTCCTTCACCGAAAAGCACGAGATGAATTATAATCACAAATTAAGCACATAAAAAACTTCAGTGGTGCTTGCCCGGGTTTGAATCCACGATCATCGGTTAAGATTCACCTGTTCTCACCGCTGGGCGATCTCGGCTATACATATGTCATGCTATATGCTAATGGCTCGGCTGTATTTCCAGTCTCGTCTCGCGGTCAACTCGGTGACGCGAGGCGATTACGAAAAGCCGCTTCAGATATCGAAGTTCGTGATGGAACTCAACGCTGGTTTCAGGTGAGAGGTCTCTATTAACTACAGGAGTAGGTCTATACTATAATAACAAACTCGAAACTCGCCGCAGAAAATCATCGCGAAATGTCAGTTATCATCATCAGATATTCTGCCGCAAAACAGCAGTACTTGGTATTGTTGTGTTCCGGTGTGAAGGGTGAGTGAGCCAGTGTAATTACAGGCACAAGGGACATAAGATCGTAGTTCCCAAGGCTGGTGGCGCATTGGCGATTTAAGCGATGGACAACATTTCTTACAATGCCAATGTCTAAGGGCGTTGGTGTCCACTTACCATCAGGTGGCCCATATGCTCGTCCACCTTCCTTTTCTATAAAAAAAAAAAAGAAGTTTATGCGACATTGGCCATTATAATCAAAACATTTCAAGAATACACGCATCAAAATAGTATATCACCATAAGTAAGTTGTCAACATTTCACGGAAGATTATTAGTTATATGACTTCATTCATGATGTATAAATGTAACGCAAAAATAATTACTATTGGGTGTGGTGTTATTTATCTTGTAATGACGTCGTCAAATGTGTTTGTAATGTTTAGTCAGGAGTTAGAGGTCCCAGGAAAACAAGGAAGTGGAGGCCATTAATTATTTTCCAAATGAATTGTGTAGGCATGCGTCCGATATATCAAAACGAATTCGAAATCCGATTTCAAACACAAATCGATTTGTATCGATTTCGCAAATTGAAAAACCGATTGCAAAAATCGACCCAGCCGAACCAAACGCCAACGATCTATAGATTGATACCACTAAAAGATTTCGAATCGACAAATTAAATCACTGGATATCACCAAACGAATTGTGTATCGTATCCAAACGCAAACTGATTGTTGCGTACTGTGAAATTCGCTTTCTCTCTTTCTAACCAATTGGAGTAAGGCCGAATAAAAAGGATAGCGCGAATTTTACGAATCGGATTTCGGTTTGTTGGTTCTGATACGGTATTTATTACACAATCATCGACCTTACTACTTACTATTCATGGGCGTTTTTGGTATGTATTATGGCGGATATCTAAAATATTGGATTTTAAAATTGATTTGTAAATCTGAAATCGGATAAATATCAGTTTGCGTTAAAAACCAAAAACGCCCATGGTTAGCATTGGGCAATTTTGTTTGTCATTTCATGCGGAACAAACATATGGAGTTACAGTAAAAAACAATAATTATACTTGTTTTTTACTATATCTAAGTACTAGTACATAATGACTAAAAGTGTTTCGTCGGTCAAGTCAGTATTGTAAATATTTCTTTCAGTTATCCTCAGTCTTATTATTTAATGTTTTTCAGATTACTAAACCTCAAAAATGATCACCTACGGAAGAGGTTCGATGCGCTAAAATATGACGTCAAGAAAATAGAGGAGGTTGTCTATGATCTGAGTATTCGAGGACTTTTGCCCAAAGCTCAGCAAAGTGCAGAAGAGGCATAGACTGATTTTTTTAAATAAAGCTTTAAAAGATATATGTTTTTTTTTTGTAAAATTTATCTAATGTTGCCAGCAGTATGAAATATATGATTTACTAATAGTAATTTAGATATTTAAGTATAGAAAATAGAACGAAGACTTATGTTGTTTTAGATATTCGATAAATAAATTTAACGTTTTTTTAAAGTGAATTTACAATACGGATTATGAACCTGGGCATATTAAATGTAGATTTTGACAACGTATTTCTGTTATATGAAAAAAAAATCTAAAAAAAAAACAATTGTAATAAATGATATAATCTGTAATTACCAAACGGATGCATACATTACACATAGCATTATCAATCATTTCATTATGATAACTGATAGCTTAAAATATTTATAGATATATAAGATATTTATCAATTTACGTAATATTAATTACAAAAAATGGGCCACGCAGCTGATCCAATCACGTAAGCGGGTAGGTAATATAGTTTCTTAATATTAATTATTTGAAGGTTAAAACAAAAACCGTTATTCAAATTTAAATCGAAGGAGTAAGAATAAACAAACCATACATTTATATATTCCACGCGATTTGTTAATAGCTCTGAACCACAAAGAGTTCTTGATTAATATATCCTTATTTATAATGTTATATTGTATTCCCAAAGTTACTATACAAATTTCGCCGACACGTAGTTTTTCTCGAATCTATAAAGAATATCAAAAATATAAATTATTCAAAATCTCGACCAATGATATTGCGTCACGCCAGTTTTTAATATCCATAGTGAATATCATAGATTATTCAAAATCTCGACCAATTATATCGCTTTAATTCAATGTCAAAGTTGCTTACTTGTCTTTACTCTTGTGATTGGAATAGGGTAAAGTCGGCTATATTTTTCAGTACCGTTACTACAGTAGAAAATAAAGTATCACATCGTGGCACACTATATAAGTTGAATCAAGTGTTATTATTTAAAATTATGACGTAAACATTCTATCGGCGAGTCTGCGAGACCGACTCGTGGCAACGAAAGCTCTCTACCCCATTGTGTGTGCGTGGGGCGTATACTTTATACTTCTTAGCTGTATGTTATAATACTAATGTCCTGACCAATTTCGGCCAAGGCGGCCAATCTCAATTATGGAATTGCGTAGGACATATTATAGTGCACAAGTATGTGCGAAAAGACAGGTGAACTCTCTATTCCCGTACTCATCAGATAGGACGGCAATCCGACACGACCGGAAAAAGTTCAGGCGCAGAACCAAAGAAAACCCACTTACGTGGGGAGCACCTCATTTTAAGTAGGAGGTATGTGGGACTCACTAGAACCGAGTGCGCAAGAATACCTTCTTCTCTCATTGAGGGCGTGCGACGCCCTTGCACATAATACTGTGATAAGGACAATACTAGGTATTAACCTGATTAATATATGTATATATATATAAATAAAAATATTTGGAAACCTAAGTTTGATTGCGGAATTCTAATTAAAAGAGTATTAAAGTTGTCATTTAGATCGATATGAAAAGATATTCTGATTATTTTAAGACTATCAGACTATGTAGGCTTTACCTACATATAAGCGTTTAGCGACCTGAGAAACCTGCATGTGTCTAATTTCATCGAAATTCTGCCACATGTGTATTCTACCAAAACGAATTGAAGCAGCGAGGTGGAATAAGCTCCAAACCTTCTCCTCAAAAGGTAGAGGATGCCTTAACCCAGCATTGGGACATTAATAGGCTGTTACTGCATTATACTGTGTACAGATTTAGATTTGCTATCACGATCTTATTGCGTAAATGCGTGTATCATAGACTGAGATTACGAAAGGACTTCACCTCGTTATCGCCATACATTATCGTTCATAGTATTAAGCGTTTTATATTTTAAGTACCGAATGTGATAAAGATAATTAAAAGAAATTCTTTGATTTTACAAAAATATTACTAGCTAATCGTCCCGGTTTCGCAGGAGTGGAAGAAAAAATTATTTTGTATAGGATTTGCGTACAGGTCAATCGAGCGGATAGTTTAGGAGATCTCGTGATGAGTGGTATTTCGCTTATATATATAACGGTTTTATAATAAATTGTACTACAATTATTTTTAAATGTAGATACATATATATATTGTCCGTCTAATATTATTAAGTCGATTTAATTTTCATAAATCAACAATTATTTACGGTCCTTTTAAAAAGAGTCATTTAATTTGAAATATATAAACTCAGACTCAATGTGTCATAATCGGACATCCGTATCATAATACGCATAATACCCAACCTTGGACGCCAATGCCGGAAACTAGACCTTACTAATATTATCAACTAGCAAAATCCGCAATACTTCTCAGCTTGAAATTCGGTTTGTGACGAAAATCCTTCAAAATTTGCCTTTTTAATACATTATGCCTATTCGGATATCCATATAACTTATTTTAATGATTATATACCAGCGGGAGTCTAAAATAAAAAAAAAAAAATAAACAGAAACAATACAAATGTTTGTTTCGGTTTTGGTAACGCAAATAGCCATGTTAACTTAAAATAGGCATTTATTTTGAAATCACAGAAAGACACTTTAATTTTATTCATTTATATAAAAGTGAACGTGAGTTTTTTCTTTAAGCTTCCACGTCTTTACTATTTAACCGATAATACTCGATCGACATAGTAACAACATAGATGGTATTTTTCTGGAAAACATTGCTTAATAATAATTCCAAACAATATAATTATATTACGAATGTTAATGATCGTATCTCAGATCTAGTTATGCCTAATAGTCAGAATTTTATAAAAGTTCATAAAGTCACCAAATGCCTTGGTTTCAACAGATAACCATCATCCACCGTTGGAAATTACATTAGATATTACCAAGGACCACTTTATAAAATCTTCTCGGACAGTCTGCCTTAATTTCTTTTCGTGCGGCTACGAGTGTATGTAATGAATTAGATCAAATAAATTGGCCATTATTAATAACAAATACGAATTCCGTTGATGAAAAACTAAATATTTTCTACAATATGTTAATGCCTATTATTTATAAACACACACCCATGGCAAACCACGTGATAATCATTACCCGATATGGTACACAGCTCCTCTAATAAGGGCACTACGTGAAAAGGCAAAAGTCCATCATAAAAGCAAGACATAATAATTCAATGGATAAATTTACTTACGAGTTGTTGCGGGAACATTGCACAATGATGATTAAAAATTGCTATGATAGTTTTAAAAAACGCGTAGCCGATACTATTCGAAATGACCCTTCATATTTCTGGAACTTTTTTAAGCAACAAAGAAAAAATGGCACTAAATGTATACCAAACGAAATGTTTCTAGATGACTACGTAGTGAAAGGAGGGAAAGATATATGCAACGCTTTTGCTAAGCACTTCGCCTCGGTATACATGGAAAGCACAAATTATGAGGTAGTAAATAATTCTTTGACATTAATTTTGAAAAATCGAACTCGATTTAGGAATTCGGATGCACCATTTAATAATTGTAAGCTTACTGAAGATGAAGTTTTTATACAACTTCCTACCTTAGATCCACTTAACGGCCGGTCCAAATTATCTAGCTCCAATATTCTTAAAAAAATGCTCTAAACAACACTAACCCTAATTTATAATTGTTCTTTGTAAACAGGTATATTTCCAGCTAAACGGAAAATTGCTCATGTAACTCCGATACATAAGTCCGGAAATTCAAAAGATATTACAAACTATAGGCCCATATCTATTTTATCCGTCTGTGGAAAGATTTTGAAATACCTTGTACAAAAAAAATCTACTGTCGTATAGTATCTTCCATAGTTTCAAATCAGCATGGATTTCGCCCTCATAAATTCACAGCTTCTAATTTAGTTTGTTACGTTACGGATATCACTGAATCAATCGATGCTACTAGTGGATTTGAATTTTACATGCAATTTAAACTGACTTTCGTAAAGATTTTGATCAGATCAACCATAAAATTTTATTAAATAAAGGGGAATGCATGGTAAATCATGGTTCACTGTTATGTTGGTGTTAATCATATTTAGAAAACCCTTCGCAATTTGTCACTTTTAATGGTTTTAAATCCTTCGAGAACAACGTACGCTCAGGAGTACCTCAAGGATCACATCTAGGTCCAACATTATTCTTAATTTTTATAAATGATTTGGCATTTGATATAAAATATAAATTCAAAATGTTTGCAGATGCCTTGAAATTTACAGAACCATTGAAAGCCAAGCAGATGTCGAAGTTTTATAACAGGACATTGATACTGTTTATTCGTGGTGCACAAAAAATGCTATGTCTTTGAATATTGAAAAGTGTTTTTACATAAAATTTACTAGAAAGAAGTCGCCGATGTACTGTACCTAAAAATTAAACAATATGATCTTAAAATAAGTTTCTAGTATTTGAGATTTGGAAGTTATCATAGATTCTGCTATAAGCTGTTTCGACAACATATTGAGCATATTACATCTAAGGCATCTAAGATCAGGTCTAGTTTTTAAGCAAATGAAAATATTTAAGGATCATAATTTGTCAATTCTTGTGTTTAATAGTATTGTGCGTAGTATCCTTGAGTATTAGCAAAATAGAGGTTGCAGATGTGATTTTTTTGTATAAATTAATAAATGGTTTAATTTTGTTTTGCTTTAAAGTTATTTATTTTTATTTTATAGGTTTTATAATAAATTATATAATATATAGTATATAATATATATAAAATAATGACATTATAAAAGAATAAAGACTAAATGAGGTTTAATATCACTAAATGCACCCACTCTGCGCTCTCTATTTGATCTACGTAAATTTGATTCCTGTTCTGATGAACGAGAATGACCTACTGTAGTTGGTTGCTCTTCTGTAGATTCATAAGCTTCACTTTTAGGTGAAGAAGAATCAATAAATTTGGATGTATTATCTTCGCTTGCTGAATGATTTTCTACATTACTCGATATTTCATTGGAAGATAAATTATCTTGAGTGAATATTTAAATTCTCCATTATTTTGATCTAATGGTGCTAAATTGCGTATTGACACGGTAGTTTCTCGACCATGTGACAAACGAACGTGAGAATAATCAGGATTAATGTGAAGCAATTCCACCTCTTCGACTACCGGTTGATATTTACTGGCGCAGATGAATCTTCGCATAAGAATGCTCTTATCATTATTATATTCATTCAGATCATGCGATCTGAATGAATTAACCAGCTCGGCACAGATATACCATTTGCTGATCTTCTAGCGTGCATAAACATTCTTTCATGCGGCATGCAATTTGTAGCAGTACAAAGAAGAGAGCGGATTGAATGTAATGCTTGAGGCAGGGCTAATTCCCAATTCTGAATGACAGTTTTTGCAGAAATATCGGCACAAGGAAAAGCAAACGGGTAACGCGAATATTCATCAATTACAGTCAGTATATAGTTGTTTTTCGTATCACTGGGAATTGGTCCTTTAAAGTCTCACTTAATCTTTCAAATGGAGCTGTTGCTTTAATTTAATTAAGACTGGGAATAGCATTTCGTACATAATTAGGCTTTATTTCTGAACAAACACGACAAGATCTTGTCATGTTTCTAATGTCTTCAATAGAGAATGGTAAATTCTTTGTTTTAATCCAGTGAGTTATTCTTGTAATTCCAGGATGACATAATGTCGTATTAAAATGGTGCTAATTCTAAACTCGATCTCTGTTTTTTCTCGTTTTTAATTTTGTTTGTCAATTTATTATTAAACATGACAATGACACAGATCTTTGATCAGTAATTAATCGAATGGGTTTCCCAATTAAATAATTCTAATAATAAGTCTTTATTTTTTTAAAGCTTCTACGATCGCATAAGCTTTTTTTTCAATGGCTGAATGATTTTGTTCTGTTTAATTTAGTGTTTTAGAAAAAAAGGCGACAGGTTGACCATCTTGCGATAAAACAGTAGCAATAGAATGATCAGAGGCGTCTGTCTCGGCGGTTAAAGTAGTAATCAATTGCATAATAAGGTGATTTCAGGATGTCTGATTTAAGTGATTGAAATCTTTGTATTAAATCTTCAGACAATCGAAATATTTTATTGTGAGGTATAGCGTGAATTCTTTCAGAGAAATTAGGTATCCATCGACTGTAGTCTGTAAACATAATAACAATGTCCTCCAGACCGATTTCGGCCACGGCGGCCAATCTCAAGAGAGATAAGCCAACTACGCAGGAGATATTATAGTGCACAAGTGTGTGCGCAAACACAGATGCACACTCTATTCCCTAACTCTCATAATCCGATGGGACGGCAATCCGACACGACCGGAAAGAGTTCAGGCGCAGGACCAACGGAATTGAACCCAGGACCTCCGGGTCTGCGGCCTTACATCACACCACTAGACCAACGAGGCAGTCAACATACCAACGATTCTACGTAGAGACGATAAGTCTTTTGGTGTTAAGGACGTCAGAGGTCGAAGACGATCTGCATCGGGTCCTATAACTTGGTCTTTAATATTATAGCCTAAAATATTTATTGCAGTTTGAGAGAACTTACTTTTATCTTTGTTAATAGTGAGACCATATTTTCTAGCTAATTTTTTTTTTAAATTTTTATCGTGTTCATTTGTGTTTTAATAGTAATGTCATCTAAATAGGCAAATGTATCTTAAAGTTTTTCTTCTTTTATTACCCAGTCAATGATTCTTTGAAAGCTGGAGACACCATTAGTAACTCCAAAGGAAATACGTCAGAATTGATACAGATTTCCATCTGTGTGCTGTGTATTGTTTTTCTTTAGCTAGTATCGGTTTTTGGTGATAGGCACTTTGCAAGTCTATTGTGCTAAAGACACAATACTTGGATATATGAGAAATCATTTTTTCTATATTTTGAAGCAGTTATGCATCCAATTGTGTATATTTATTTAGTGTTTGTCTATAATAAGACGTTTTTTATGATTTTAATTTTTTGGTATTGCTGCTCGCCAAGGCGAAGTATTCTCTTCAATTATACCATCAGCTAAAAGCTTTCGAATTTCTTGAACAATAAAATGTTTATCATCTTGACTAAATTGACGAGATTTAATTGCTATTGGCCTATTTACTATAAGTAAATTTAAACTTTAATATCACTACAGAGCCAAAGTTTATGAGCGGTGGTGACTACTTACCATATTTGTCCTACTTTTTTATTTGTTATATATATTTGTTATATAAAAAAAAAATATTGTATAAATATTCCACAAAGATAAGAAGCTCGATTCTTTAATAGGATAACAATATCTATTATCTCAGTTACAATAACATAATTTGATAAAAAATGTAACTTGTATCGTAACCTTACATTTGGTCACACGTATGGTACCACTGTTATAAAATTAAAATTATAACATAAAATGTTCCTGCTTTTGTTGGGTGTTATATTAATCGCCTTGTACTTTTATGGTACGAGAAATTTTAAATATTGGGAGAAGAGAGGTGTGAAATATGAAAAGCCGTTGATTTTCGTCGGCAGCAACTTGAAGCAATTCATAGACAATGTCAGTGTGTCTGAGCGTTTCGCTGCTCTCCATAGAGCATATCCTAACGAAAGGTTTGTTGGATTTTTTGAGGGCAATGGACCCGGGCTACTTATTCGTGACCCTGAGCTTATGAAACGTATTCTCGTCACGGACTTCCGTTACTTCCACCGAAGGGGGCTTCATCCTCACAAGACGGTGGTAGAACCTTTAATGAGAAATTTGTTCACTGCTGATGGCGATGTATGGAAATTGATGAGACAGAAGTTGACACCGACCTTTTCAAGCGGTAAGCTAAAGGCCATGTTCCCGTTAATCGTTGAGAGAACCGAGAAACTTGAAAAGATTGCGGATGGTTTAGCCGAGACTGGGAAAGAAGTAGACATAAGAGAACTCATGGCGAGATACACGACCGACTTTATCGGAGCTTGTGGATTTGGAATCGATTCAACAGCCTTAAACGACGAGGACTCAGATTTCCGAAAGTTAGGCAAGCGTATATTCAAAATAACTAAGCGAGACCACTTTGTGTCTTTGCTAAAGAGAATGGCTCCGGAAACATTTAAAAATCTTACATTCTTAGCACCAGACATTGAGAAGAAAACCATTTCACTTGTTAGGCAGATCATGGCGCAAAGGAATTATAAGCCGTCGGGCCGAAATGACTTTATTGACATGATGCTCGAATTAAAGCAAAAGGGAAAAATCACAGGTGAGTCCGTGCAGAAGCGTAATCCAGATGGTACTCCAAAAATAGTTGAATTAGAACTCGACGATCAATTGCTGTCCGCCCAAGTATTCATTTTCTTCGCTGCTGGATTTGAAACTTCTTCTTCAGCTAGTAGTTTCCTTCTCCACATGCTAGCGTACCACCCAGAAGCTCAAGAACGCTGTCAGAAGGAAGTAGACGAGGTGCTTCAGAGGTACGATGGTAAACTTTGCTTTGAAGCAGTAAAGGAAATGAAGTATATGGAAATGGCTTTCAAGTGAGTATTTATTTTTTATGAGTCTATATTATAATCGGCCTAAATTAGTTCTCGTGTAATTTACGTTTAAAGTAAGCGATATTTTTGCTTTCATTTAAATTATTAACATGTTTTAATTTAAAAGAAAGCTTAAAGCTAGAAAAATATTCATTTCGATTTCATCTTGAGTTCGGAGTTTAAGAATGCCATGTTACGTTGATTCGTGAGGAAACATGCATCTGTGAATCTACCTTAAATGAACTCAAAAACTTCTTCAGACTGTTACTTTACTTTCAACAACTTTCTTTCAGACTGTTACTTTACTTTCAACAAACAAGAGATCGCGTGAATATTGATCAATAAATTATTATTTTCCAGAGAAAGTATACGCTGCCTGCCATCACCAGGATTTCTGCTACGGAGGGCTGCATCAAAATACACAATACCGGATACAAATATTACCATAGATGAAGACACGCTCGTGATAATGTCAACTGAAGCCATGGCCTCTGATGAAGAGTACTTCGAGGACCCAGAGAAGTTTATTCCTGAAAGATTTCACCCGGACAACATTGATAAAATAAAGAAGTGCACTTTTATGCCCTTCGGAGATGGTCCCAGGTCGTGCATAGGTATGGCGTTTTATATATTTAAAAAAATATTGTAGTCAATACAAAATAGGGATGCCTGAAGGTTGAAGCGTGCTCAGTCCACCTTTACGTTAATCAGAAATACTAAAAACTATTAAAATTTAACGGTCTTAATGATATAAGTTGCCCAACGGGTGATTTGTTAAACAATTATAAATTAATAAATTAATCACAGCGCAGTCTAGTTTTTAATATTTGTAACATTTGAGCGATAATATAAATAAAATAAAAAATAGATGACCGCACAAAAACTTTGTTTTGCTTAATTGATTATATTAATAACAATTGATGACTTGTAACTAGAAACTAGAACTTGTAAACTACATAAGAAGGTTATGTTTATATTAACGAGTTTTCCGCTTTAGTTCAACTTAATTTTAAGGCCAACGGGCAAATTGGCTTGATGGAAGTGGTCAACAATACATTTAGACATTGGCACTGTAAGAAAAGTGAAATATTCCTTGCATTACCAATGCGCCACCAACCTTGGTAACTAAGATGTTCCCTTGTGCCTATAGTTATACTGGCTTTTTTTTGGAATAGGAAGGCGGACGAGCATATGGGCCACCTGATGGTAAGTGGTCACCAACGCCCATGGACATTGGCATTGTAAGAAATGTTAACCATCGCTTACATCACCAATGTGCCAACTTTGGGAAGTAAGAAGTTATGTCCCTTGTGCCTGTAATTGCACTGGCTCACTCACCCTTTAAAGCGGAACGCAACAATACTAAGTACCTTTTGCTTTTTAGCATTTGTCTTATATTCTCGTGTCAATAAATTGTGTTAATACCTAAATACTTTTTAATTAGATTTCTTAATCGTTTTTTTTTATAAATTATATTAGGCAATTATATCTAAGTGTTATCATAATATATTTGATAAAAATGTTTGATATTGAAATTATTTTAATCTTCTTTAAATCTAATTATAATCATAGATAATAAAGTAATTAACGCAATTACTGAACGTGAACGTTTTTTTTTTAATTAAAAATGTGTAGACAGTGGCAAATGAGCCACCTAATTAAGGCACATGACCATAGACATTGGTACTGTAAGAAATATTATCCCTTATATCGTTAATGAGCCAAAAATGTTGGGAACTAATACGTTATGTCGCACTTTTTAACTGATGTCCTCCGATTACAGCCACGGCCAGGGAGATTACCTGCGCGGAACATATGATAGCGCACAAGTAGTAGTAAGTAGTGCGCACACGCAAACACAGCTACTCTCCCTATTCCCACACTCTCATAATCTGATGGAAAGAGTTCTGGCGCAGGGTTAATAGCTTTATATTTACATTTACTTGGTGGTAGGGCTTTGTGCAAGCCCGTCTGGGCAGGTACCATCCACTCATCAGACATTCTACTGCCAAACAGCTATATATAGTATTAATGCGTTCTGGTTTGTAGGGTGAGTGAGCCAGTGTAACAGGCACAAGGTTCACAAGAAATTCGTTTCCAAGTTTGGTGGCGAATTGGCAATGTCAATGCGCCACCCAATGTCTATGGGCGGTGGTGACCACTTAACATCAGGTGTCCCATTTACCCGTCCTACCAATACCATAAAAAACGTGTTTTCCGAGGCTCAGGAGTGTACACAACATCCATACATCCATTCATCTACCAGGCTGCTATTGAGAATTTTACGGCCGGACCCGGGGTTTGAACCCAGGACCTCGGGATATGCGGCAGTGTCTGAGTCATCACTTCCTAAACCATATTCATTAGAAAAGCTGTAATTTCTTATCTAAAGTAACTTACAGGTTTTTGTAATTTGAAATTGGAATTTTATTTGAACATACGACTCATAGGGATAACTTTTTGCGATAATAGTTATTAGGTCTTTGTTGTGCATACTTGAATAATATATATTTTAATTTTAAAAAATATATAATGATCGTATTAATGCTTATTTTTTTTCTTTGATTCCAGGCGAGCGCATGGGTATAATGCAGTCGATGGCGGGAGTGGCTACCATTTTGAAAAAGTTCACTGTTTCGCCATCACCTAATACGATTCGCAAACCTCTCATCGACCCTTATTCCCTTATCGTTCAGACAATTATTGGTGGTTTACCTTTAGCCCTTAAACGAAGAACAAATATCGCTAACTAGTGTATTGTTCTAATTTTTCGACAGCTTACGAATGTGTTGCCAGATAAAACAATATATATGACGGGCCGGTTGCCGTGATTGGTAGATACTTGCCTTTGAAGGTTGTGGGTTCAATTCCCACCCAGGACAGACATTTGTGTCCATGCACATATCTGCTTTTCCTAAGTTTGGGTGTAATTATCTACATAAGTATGTATTTACAAAAGAAAAGTACTATATTTAGTATATCAGTTGTCTGGTTTCAATAGTACGAACTCTGCTTAGTTTGAGATCAGATGGCCGTGTGTGGATAATGTCCCAGGATATTATTATTATATATAAAATAACGATACAAATCATAGATCTTTCTTTTTAGAAAAGGCAAAGATATTGCGACATACAGCCTGTCATAAGAAACTTATTGGGTTACATTTTTATTTTAAATAACATAATGCTTATATATTTATTTTTTCTGTACGTGTCTATGTCACTGAACTCATTCTGAATGAATGGACTGATTTTGACAGGATACAGGTGGCGATGCGTTTTAAAATTTTCCTTTTTTAACTAACGAAATTGTATAAAAATATGTTTATAAAATTTTGTAAGTTAAAAAAGAAAAATTGTAATTGTAAAAATGTAGAATGTCAGAAGGGTAGCTAGTTAATTACTCTGCTAATAAAGTGAATAAGTATTTTATCGAAATAAAACAGATATGGCAACACATTCTAAGACTTAAATGTTTGTCTTGTTCACACTGGCTTAAACAGAAACTAATTTATGTTAAGTAGTGAAGAGATTTAATAATAAATATTGTAATTAGTTTATTTAACGTGATATGTATAACATTTTGTTAAAAATAAATATCAATTTAATTAATGGTTTTTTTTCCACATGCAATATAATAAAAGATATAAGGGTTCTTCTGCACTATGGTACATATGGAGATTGCGTGTAAAATCTATATCTATACATGTAATAAATCTGTAACTGATCGCTGTCTGTACATGGAAGATATATGAAGATATATTAACTGGTGGTAGAGCTTTGTGCAAGCTCGTCTGGGTAGGTACCACCTACTCATCAGACATTCTGCCGCAAAACAGCAGTACTTGGTATTTTTGTGTTCGGGTTTGAAGGGTGAGTGAGCCAGTGTAATTACAGGCACAAGGGACATAAGATCGTAGTTCCCAAGGTTGGTGGCGCATTGGCGATTTAAGCGATGGGCAACATTTCTTGCAATGCCAATGTCTAAGGGCTTTGGTGACCAATTACCATCAGGTGGCCCATATGCTCGTCCACCTTCCTATTCTATAAAAAAAAAACATTATCATAATTTAAACACCAAATATCTTTAAAAATTTAAAACAATCAAATCAGAGTCTGCTATAAATAGCTTGATAAATTATGGACTTACATTTTCCAATAACTGTTAGAATATAAATTTAGTGAGTTTTAGACATTTACAAAAATAAAGCGATTCCAATATAAATATACTCTAACGCCAACAGAACAAGATCATAAGGACAATTGCAAAAGTACCATGGTACATAACCAACAATGAAGTTCACGAGCACCTCGAAATGAGAACAATCGAAGAGGAAATTCGGAGTTTGGCAACTAAATACAGAGCCCGGTTAATCCATCACCCTAACGAACTCGCTCGCCAACTCACCACGGACTAGTATGTGATACGACTAAAACGTCATCATATCCTAGAGTTAGAAGACCGGCAGTAGCTCTGGGCAGCAGATGAGTAGACGCTTTCAATGGGAAGTCACTCCGCATGACAGCATCACAGAACAAATTTGCTCAAAGTCTTGGGGCTGATTGCAAATACACACAGAGAAAAAAATATATATCTTCTTCTTCTTCCTAGCGTTTTCCCGGCCTAGAAATGCCAGGGTCCGCTTTCCTACATCTTTGCCTCCACTTTGCTCGATCGAAAGCGTCGTCTTTAGTGAGATCGTGCTCTCTCATATCGTCCCTCACAACATGGAGCCAGCGCTTCTTGGGCCTGCCGCGGGATCTAGGGCCTACGACAACAAAGTCCAGGCATCGGTTCCCAACATAGTCTGGCGGTCTGCGGCTAATGTGACCAAACCAACGGAGACGGCTTTCCTGCAACTTATCCGCTACATCGCAAACGCCAAGGCTACCACGGATGTGCTCGTTAAGAATACGATTTATTCGCGTAACGCCACACATCCACCGCAGCATCTTCATTTCCGCGACGTGAAGTTGCTGAACATGTCTCGCGAGAGCTGGCCACGTCTCGCTGCCGTACAATAACACTGGTCGGATGATGCACTTATACACAAGGCCCTTTAATTTCACCGGTATCCTGCGATCACAGATTACCCCGGTGACTTTCCGCCATTTGGCCCAATGACAAATAAAAACAAAAAGATCAATATTTGACAGCTTATGCCGATAGATGGCGATGTGCGTGCATTGTGTTCAACGAAACATAACCACAATACTATAGAAGTAAATATCATTTAAAATACTTTTTTATTTTTTATTTTTTATGTTTTGATTTAATCGGGATTTATATCGTCTCTTCATTGCATATTTCTTATGGAAAGTCGAAAAAACTCAAACTCCAGCAAATGTAAATAATGAAAACATAGAAAAGTAAGTTAACAAATCATACAACGTAATAATTACAAGTATTTATATATTAGCTGTGTCCGTGGTTTCATCCGCGTATAACTTAAAAAAAAAACATTAAGAGCAGACTTATAATTTTTCAGTATACACAAGATTTTTAGTTTAATTTTCGTGGGATATAACAATTTATTCAAGAAAATAAGCCGGATAAAATAATCGGAAGCCGAGATGGCCTAGTGGTTAGAACGCGTGAATCTTAACCGATGATCGTGGGTTTGAACCCGGGCAAGTATCACTGAATTTTCATGTGCTTAATTTGTGATTATAATTCATCTCGTGCTTGACAGTGGAGGAAAACATCGTGAGAAAACCTGCATGTGTATAATTTCATTGAAATTATGTCACATGGGTATTCTACCAAACCGCATTGGAGCAGCGTGGTGGAATAAGCTCCCAACCTTCTCCTCAAAAGGGAGAGGAGGTCTTAGCCCAGCAGTGGAACATCAACAGGCTGTTACTGTTACTGTAAGAAAATAAATACGTATATATGTATGAATGAGTATTTTCAAACAACTCGCTCAACTACCCGTTGCAATAATATACCAAAACTATAAAAAGTAATAAAAACTATCTATTTCTATTTTCGGTCTTATCTCGATATCTTTCATAAGAATTAATATTTAATAGAAACCACTTTGCCAATAATACATTACCGATCTTAGAACAGAGTTGATTACCATACAAAAAGTTATAGTCAACCTTAAAATAGAGACATATATCTACGCATGCGCGAGTTTACTGACGTATACCAGCATAAGCTGAATCCTATTTAATGTAATTGATCTTATAGGTCTGAGTTCAACTTACATTGGAATTCTCAATCTCTGAAAATGTCCATTTTTTAACTTTTTTTTGTTCCTGTAAACTTTCAATCATCATCATCTTACAGACCATCATTTATAGGTAGCTAAAGTTTCAGCCAATTCATCTGAACAGCTATTTCATAGCAATTTTATCGAATAAATGTTCGACATGATTCTTTAAATTGACATAACTTTATTATTTATGAACCGATTGAAATAAAACAAACAATAAATTTTAAATTAATTTAGCCACAATATATCAGTGAAAATCACACTCAAATCCGTTAAGCCGTTTCTAAGCACAGACGCACAGACAAACAGACAAAAATGTTGACAATCAGTGTTTTGAGTTCTATTGCGTTGCTTTATCAACTTCCGTTAATAGTTTTACTCATTATGTTCAATGTACAGACAGCGATCACTTAAAGATTATATATATGTATAGATACTAATCATTTAATTTAAGTTTAATATTTAAAAATTAAATATTTTAAGTAAACTTAGTAAGTAACGGTTTCGTAGTATTATTGTAATTAGCTTTTATTATAAACAAAACAAAAAATCAAATCCCTATGGATACATAGCAAAGGAAACTTGGCTTATATTAACTGTACTGGTGGTAGTGCTTTGAGCAAGCTCGTCTGGGTAGGTACCACCCCCTCATCAGATATTCTACAGCAAAACAGCAGTAATTGGTATTTCTGTGCTCCGGTTTGAAGGGTGAGTGAGCCAGTGTAATTGCAGGCACAAGGGACATAAAATCTTAGGTCCCAAGGTTGGTGGCGCATTGGCGATGTAAGCGATAGCTAACATTTCGTACAGTGCCAATGTCTAAGGGCGTGTGGTGACTTACCATCAGGTGGCCCATATGCTCGTCCGCCTTCATATTCTATATAAAAAAAACTTAAAGAATTGTATATAATAAAGTTACAATATATAACATTTGACATACGTCACGTATGTATGTAATTTAAAGTGTAACTAACCACAAAAAACCTTCCAATACATACCTATTACATTACATAAAGGTATAGTGCGTCTTTAAAAAATCGCTAGGGCCTTGAATATCGCAAAACGGACCCAACCATCAACGTCTGTCGCGTCCGGGTCGCACACTCGAAAATGAGCCGATGGCCGAAATCCGAATAATTCTTTCACACCCTCAGTGTACCTGCATGGCAAGCGCGGCGCGCACATTGTCATCGTTGTAACTTTTAAAATATTTGTCCAAATGGTATCGTGTAAAACATAAAGTTTATCTACTTTAAATATCAGAAGTGATAAAAGTATTTGTTTCGATAAGAATCGACTTGTTAATACAAAATGTGTAAATTGGACATAAATATCAAATTTTATTGTCTTTTCGATTCACTATTTAAGCGATAATGGCTTTCACATAAAAGATAGATATGCTGTCGCGGACTTTTTTGTAGAACTATTTAAGAGATACATTTCCACCATACATTTTATTCGTATATGACTCTTACGGTTTTTGCAGCGCGCGCCAGAATGGCTCTCAGATAGGAGAAAATTTTCCGACTTACGTGACACTTTTTATATTTTGGCCAATTAAATGAATGGCTGTATAAATTATAGCCTATATGTAAATCAGATGTATGAGCTATATTATTGTAAAGTTTCATTAAAATCCATTCAGTAGTTTTTGCGTGAAAGACTAACAAACATCCATACACACTTTCGCGTTTATAATTTATTTATTTTATTTATTTATTTATTTGGGAAACAAACAATTATAATTACACTTAATAGTAAAAAAACAAATATAAGAAAAACATAAATCAATCAAGTTTCCACTAAAAATTAATACAAACAAATGACATATTATATTAAAAATAAAAACAAAAACAGAAAGCACAAGATGCAAGTGAAACTGCTATAATTTAAATATATGACGTAAACTAAATTTAAATTCGCTAATTTTTGAGTTAAATATATCTAATTCTGTACAATGTTTGTTATAACTTTTACATGCACGTAACAAGAACATATTCTTTGAATAGTCACAGTTACAAAGGGGTACAAAAAATAAAGTTTGGTTTCTCGAGTTAAGGCGAGGACATTTAAAAAGTATATTATTAAAGAGACTCTTAGAATCAACAATGTTATGAACAATTTTGTATAAAAATATTTGGTCTCTTATACTTCTACGCATATTTAACGGAATGATACCCGAGATATTATTATTGTCAGTATTATCAGAAAGGCCACCTCTAAATCGCAAATGTTTCAAAAATTTTGACTGAATTTTTTCTATTTTTTTTACATACGTTTTATAATAAGGGTTCCAAACTGTAAAGCAATATTCCAAGATAGATCTAACATAAGCATTGAAAAGTAGAATTAAGGTAAAGCTATTTTTAAATTCCTTAGTCAATCTAAGAATAAATCCTAGCATTTGATACGCTTTAGCTATTATATAATTCATATGATAGGTAAAAGTTAGCTTCTGGTCTAAGTAAACACCCAAATCTCTAATCTCGGAAACTCTAACCAGACAGCTATTCTGCAATTTATAATCAAATAATATTGGCCTCAGTTTCCTAGTAAATGTTAGAATGTTACATTTTTTTAAATTTAAGCGTAAGAGGTTTTTATCACAGTAATTATCTAAGCTATTGAGATCATTTTGAAGTTTTAAACAATCTTGGGGCGACTTAATTATTTTGAAAATTTTCATGTCATCCGCATAAAATAATATGTTACAATTATGAATAGATGGACTAATGTCGTTAATAAAAATATTAAATAATAATGGCCCGAGATGAGAACCCTGAGGAACACCAGAGGTAACGGGCACAAACGATGAACAAAAACCTTTGATAGAAACAGCTTGGCTACGATCCCTCAAATAAGATTCGAGCCAACGAAGCAAGTCCCGTGAATACCAACGGCAGCAAGTTTTTTTACCAATAGTATATATAATGTTAGTAGGATAGGAAGTAGGATTATCTACATTCAATATAAATATATTCTGGAGTTGGTTCGCGAACGCCGAGGGCATAACGTTAGCGTAACATATCCATCACAATATAATCGTTTTAAAATAAATTAAGTGCAGGACAGTGAACAGTTTGTGATTTATTACTAGTTATTATAATGAAGAAGTGGAGATAAACATTATTTACTACATGCAATTAGGAATTCATTCAGAAAGTGTAATTTTAAGTTGTCCACTGTGCATAAATAAGTGGAGTGTTATCATATTATTAATAAAACTACCTTCATATATTCACATATTATAAATCAGATTTGTACTTGAAGAAGCTTTATTTCAGAACTTTAAATGTGTTAACTGTGGCGTAATAAGGATTCTGTTTGAATGACCGTCAGAATTTATTCGATACATCTTGGTTCAAATCCCGTGCTTTGGCGTATGTTATTTTTCTTCTTTGTTTTTATTGCTGAAATAATTATTATTTTATTTTAAAACATATTTTTACTACGAAAATGCTTGGCCAATGTTCAGCTTGCAATAATAATGTTTTAATTACACAAAAGAGATTAAAGTGTTCTAATGGAAGTTGTAGTCTTTTGTACCACAATGAGTGCGTAAGATATGATGATAGTACCACATCGAATCGGGCGAAATGGATCTGCCCTTCTTGTGTAGTAAGCAAGCCAAAGAAAGACAACACGAACCCACCAGTTCAAAATAAAAACCGCAAACAGCAGCTTCCTGAAACGGCCTCTGTAATGCCTCAGCAATCCGGTGCGGGTAAACTGAATGAAAATGTCATCATTGATGAGATTCGGAATTTGCGTCGAGAAATGAAAGGCCACTTTGAGAATCAGCAAGCAAGTCTAAATAAGTTCGAGTCTAAGCTAACGGATGTTCAAAAAGAGGTCAGAGATCTTGGAGGTAAACTTTGTTCTCTACGAAAAGATATCGACGACCTGATGACATCTATGCAATTCTTATCTGGAGCTCATGACGCTCAGACACAGCTAAATGATGAAACTAAAAAGTCTCTTTCTAGTCTCAACACTGAAAACAGCACCTTAAAATCTCAAATGATTGAACTAAATAGCAAGATAAATCAACTTGAACAACAAGCCAGAGACTGCAACGTTGAGGTACAATGTATCCCAGAAAACAAAAATGAGAATATTCTTGCAATCATCCGAAAAATGGCCTCAGTAATATCATATGGCTTGCCAGAAGAGAACGTACTAAACTGGCACACAGTTGCTAAGGTGGATAAACAATCTCAACGTCCACGAAGCATTGTCATTAAATTAGCCAGCCCAAGATTAAGAGATGACTTCATTGCATCAGTAAAACGCTATAACAAGAAAAATCCACGGGAAAAGTTAAACACATCTGATTTGGGATTTGCTGGTGAAAAAAAACCTATTTATGTCATGGAACACCTATCCCTTAAAAACAAAAAGCTACATGCCGCCACCAGACTAGTGGCTAAAGAGAAGAAATACGAATTCGTGTGGATCAGAAATGGTCGAATATTTGTCCGGAAAAATAATGAATCGTCAGCATTGTGGATAAAGACTACTGAAACTTTAAGAAGCTTAAAGTAGTATTTTAGTATTTGTTTTAATTTTTTCCTATTATCTATGCATGTATTTAAATTGTTACTATATAAAATACGCGTTAGAAATTTTTTATCAAAATGTACGAGGTCTCAGGACCAAAACAGAGGCAATTTATACAGCGGCGCTATGTCATGACTATGATATATTAATACTTACTGAAACATGGTTAAACAATACGGTTTTCGATAATGAAATATTTGATAATCGTTACATTTTATACAGACGAGATCGCAGTTCATGCCCACTTTCTAGCCATAAGAGGGACGGCGGTGGGGTAGCTATAGCTGTTAGTAAAAAATTTGAGTCCATTAGAAAATATGATTTGGAATCAAAATGTGAGGATTTATGGATATCGATAAAAGTAAATAAACGTAAAGTTATATATATCTGCGGTATTTATGTCCCGCCACCTGTAACAGAAGATTACTTAAAATGCCTATTAAAAAATGTTAATTACGTTTGTGATAATAAAATTACTCCTAACTCTCCAACGCTCATTATGGGAGATTTCAATTTACCTAGTATAACTTGGGTAATGAACAGTGACGGCGACGACTTCATACCCGATCGACATATTAACAAAATATATAGTATTTTTCTGGAAAACATTGCTTTTAATAATTTAAAACAATATAATTATATTACGAACGTTAATGATCGTATCCTAGATCTGGTTATGTCTAATGGTCAGAATTTTATAAAAGTTCATAAGTCACCAAATGCCTTGGTATCAATAGATAGCCATCACCCACCGTTGGAAATTACATTAGATATTACGAAGGACCACTTTATAAAACCTTCTCGTACAGTATGCTTAAATTTCTTTTTGTGCGACTACGAGAGTGTATGTAATGAATTAGATCAAATAAATTGGCCATTATTATTAACAAATACGAATTCCGTTGATGAAAAACTAAATATTTTCTACAATATGTTAATGCCTATTATTTATAAACACACACCCATGGCAAACCACGTGATAATCATTACCCGATATGGTACACAGCTCCTCTAATAAGGGCACTACGTGAAAAGGCAAAAGTCCATCATAAAAGCAAGACATAATAATTCAATGGATAAATTTACTTACGAGTTGTTGCGGGAACATTGCACAATGATGATTAAAAATTGCTATGATAGTTTTAAAAAACGCGTAGCCGATACTATTCGAAATGACCCTTCATATTTCTGGAACTTTTTTAAGCAACAAAGAAAAAATGGCACTAAATGTATACCAAACGAAATGTTTCTAGATGACTACGTAGTGAAAGGAGGGAAAGATATATGCAACGCTTTTGCTAAGCACTTCGCCTCGGTATACATGGAAAGCACAAATTATGAGGTAGTAAATAATTCTTCGACATTAATTTCGAACAATCGAACTCAATTTCGGAATTCGAAAGCACCATTTAATAATTGTAAGCTTACTGAAGATGAAGTTTTTAAACAACTATCTACCTTAGATCCACTTAAGGGACCCGGCCCAGATTATCTAGCTCCGATATTCCTGAAAAAATGCGCTAAACGATTGGTCGCACCACTAACCCTTATTTATAATTGTTCTTTGCAAACAGGTATATTTCCAGCTAAATGGAAAATTGCTCATGTAACTCCGATACATAAGTCCGGAAATTCAAAAGATATTACAAACTATAGACCTATATCTATTTTATCCGTTTGTGGAAAGATTTTGGAAAGCCTTGTACAAAAAAAAATCTACTATCATATTGCACCTTCCCTAGTTTCAAATCAACATGGATTTCGCCCTTACAAATCCACAGCTTCTAATTTAGTTTGTTACGTTTCGGATATCATTGAGTCAGTCGATGCTACTGGTGAAGTACATGCAATTTACACCGACTTTCGTAAAGCTTTCGATCTGGTCAACCATAACATTTTATTAAATAAAGTTGAATGCATGGGAATTCACGGTTCACTGTTACGGTGGTGTGAATGATATTTAGAAAACCGTTCGCAACTTGTCGCTTTTAATGGTTTTAAATCCTTCGAGAGCAACGTACCCTCAGGAGTACCTCAAGGATCACACCTAGGTCCAACTTTCTTTTTATTTTTTATAAATGATTTGGCATTTGACATAAAATCTAAATACAAAATGTTTGCAGATGACTTGAAAATTTACAGAACCATTGAAAGCCAAGCCGATGTTGAAGCTTTACAACATGACATTGATACTGTTTATTCGTGGTGCACAAAAAATGCTATGTCTTTGAATATTAAAAAGTGTTTTTGCATAAAATTTACTAGGAAGAAGTCGCCGATGTACTGTAGCTATAAAATAAACAATATGACCTTAAAAGAAGTTTCTAGTATTAGAGATCTGGGAGTTATCATAGATTCTGCTTTAAGCTTTCGACAACATATTGAGCATATTACATCTAAGGCATCTAAATCAATCCTTGAGTATTGTAGCACTGTTTGGAGTCCAGGATACCAAGTTCATTCCGACAAATTAGAGCGGATCCAGAAACGATTTCTGTACCACCTATCGTACACGGACTTTAAATGTTGTCAGCTGTTTACTTACGAATCTCGTCTTACCCATTATAATATGAGGTCACTCAAGGAGCGTAGAAGGGTTGCAGATGTGATTTTCTTGTCGAAATTAATAAATGGCCTAATTGATGCACCTGAACTGCTCGAGCGTTTATGTTTCGCAGTGCCTCGGGACGGTAGCCGCTTACAGAATCGCAAGACGTCTGCTGTATAGAATGCTATCTTTTGCTAACCGTTTTAGAGATACTATAGATATCTTCAACGATAATATAAGGGCCATTAAAAAAAAAAATGTCTACACAAATCGGTTAATTTTTAGTTTTATTTTTAAAATATTTATCAATTTTTTTGTATTTATTTACTTTTTAATTTTGTCTTGCCTTAAAGTTATTTATTTTAATTTTATAGGTGATAGTTTTTATAAATTTCATGTGTTTGTTCATATGTAAATCTTATTTTTTTTTGCTCTTTAGCCCTCATATAAGCATGTAATGTGCACATCGAGAAGACTCAATTGTAAATATTTTCGGTTTTCGGTATTACTGTATATCATTGTTGATTGTATAATTGTAGTCAGTTTTGTGGACTAAATAAAAAAAAAATACACATAATTCGAGTGTTTAATATTTACATGCATTACTAAAATATTATAGTCAAATCATATGCTAAGCGTCAAAAAGTATATCGTATGAAAAAAATAAAAAATCAACTTCAGAACAAAAAAAATATATCCAAAAAACAAACTCGATGTCAACGTAAATTCGAACAGAATCTAAAAGAAAAATTACATAAAAATAATACTGAATAATTCGAGGTATGTATATGTATATATTTATTTATTTAGCACGACAATAAGACACATTTTTTTTTTCTTTTCCATTTGTCTTATTATTGAAGATTACTCGGAATCCAAGTTGATAGTTATTTAGGAGGGGAGTGGCATCAAAGTTACACAAATATATATATAAGCTATTTGCCCATCCCGACTTCGTATGGTATAAAAATTTTATACCGTGTATATATTAATCAACAAAATATAAAAATTAGAGAGAGCTAAATAAAGGATGAATGCACTTTTTGTTTCGATAAAAATACAGCAATCAATAAAAATCTCATCAGATATTCTACCGCAAAACAGCAGTACTTGGTATTGCTGTGTTCCGGTTTGAAGGGTGAGTGGCGCATTGGCTATGTAAGCGATGGTTAACATTTCTTACAGTACCAATGTCCAAGGGCGTTTGGTTACCACTTACCATCAGGTGGCCAATATACTCGTCCGCCTTCCTGTTCTATAAAAAAAAAATCTACATTTTAAGACACGTTTTGATTTGAAATATTTCGCAAAGAACTTCTTTCTGACGGGGTACACGCGACTGCACAACTTTTTTTTTTATCATTGTTTTCTTAAAGTTACTTAGTCGGTTAGTTGATAATAATTTCTTATATTTTTAAAACACAGATTATAAAAGGACACAATTTGCTGTGAACGTATCGTTTGCAGTCACAATAAATAAAGCACAGGGAAAGACATTCAAGTATATCGGAATAGATTTAAGGGAATTATGTTTTTATTATGGCCAATTGTGTGCTGCCCTATCTAGATCCAGGTGCGGCGAAAACTAATAAATACTAATGTCCCACGAAAATAAAACTAAAAATGTTGTATATACTAAAATATTTTAAGTCTGCTCTTAGTGAAATCTTCAACTTATACGCGGGTGAAACCACGGGCACAGCTAGTCATAAATATATTTATGTCAATTGCATCATAATATGTATTAAAGAAACACACAATAATGTATTGCAAATATTATTCAACTGTTGTTTAGTGATGAAAAAATTTCAGTGATAGTCGAAGAAAACGACAAAGATCGTTATTCAAATAAAAAAAACTTTATTTGTCACAAACATAGGTGTAGATAATAATTATTTTACAAACAATTTTACAATAAGGCATACAAATATTATTGTCAATTACAATTTATTATAATTTACAAATCCTACTACGATTGTCACGATATAGAAATTTTCAGCTGAATATTAAATATAAAATATAATAATGTCAATTGATTTATATTAAAATAAGTTACATTATTTTTTTTTTTATGAAATTAGCAGTATGATAATACAGCCTAACAAAGACAAAACATCGACCGATAAAGTTTCCACAATTGCATCATAATTGATTATAATGCGAGCAATTATGATTATTAAGTACATTTTGACACTTATACAATAATAATTACTAGATCTCGTTACAGTAAATTATGCTAAAATTTAATTTTAAAGAAGTCATTGATATCATAATTACACTCATCTAATATTTTTTTAGTTTTTTTTTTTAATTTTGACATTGCTAATGACTACGTCATCCGGTCAGAATATACAACTAATATTTTTAACGACAAGCAATAAACAGGTTTTTATATTGGGCCAAGCATTGGATCGGTCAAAATTACATTTAGAGAGAACATTGCAAGGTTTTTCTTTACAAATTTTTAATATATAAAGCCGGTGATCGTGTTTTTCTTTTGAAATAGTGACTTGCTACTTTTTAAATTTTTCGCACCGCAGAGGGTTCTGATGCAGCTTTTTTGTGGTCTAAATACTCTTCTGACATCTACAGAATTACTCCATAGGTTAGTATAACAAACAAAACCAAACAATGGCACGTTAACTGCAATATCAGAAACAGATATTCGGAGTTCACTTAGAACATATGGAAATGTATCCAATTTTGAACAAATTTTATTAATATGCTCTTTCCAATTACAATGTTGGTATATTATTCCGAGAAATGTACTGTTCTATCTTATATCTGTGGTGTTGTTGTTATGACTCTTGAACGTATTACGTATGTAATGATTATTTTTTACTCTTAACTTTATCAATTTTATATTTAATTTATTTTAATAGTAAACTATGTACAGGCATTTTTATAATATACGAAAAAAACAAAATACACAATTTTTTTAGCAAAAACACGCCGTCTAAAAGATTATCCTGTGACTTTGTACCCAATACGCTGGCACTATTGCCTCTCTGCATTGTCTTTTTTAGATTCACAGTAAGGTTATGAAGCAAGAGTTATTTATTTAAGATTCTAAATTCAAAATTAAAGTTCAAAATGGAACATTAAGCGTTACATATTTATTGATTGTCAATCTATCACCGGTTTGGAAAAAAACACCTATAAGAAAAGAAACACGAAATAAAACAAAGAGATTTTTTTTTGTAACAATTGCTGTGTTATTGTACCTTAATGGTACCACTTAGTAGAGCTTTGCGCAATTCTATCTGGGTGGGTACCACCCAATTATTATATATTTTGACGCCAAAGAGCAATACTTAGTATAACAATACTGTGTTCTGGTTTGAAGGTAAGTGGTGCAGTCAGGACTGGGCAGTAGAAATTCATTAAAATAATAAATTTAAATGAAAAAATAATAAAAGGTTTTTTAGTTTGCGTCAAAATAATTCAAATATTAAATATTTTTTTCTTTACTTTCTTCTCTCGAAACGAGTTATAACTTCGTCCACTTGAATGGGTATGTTTTTGTGAACGTAGAGAAGTGCTAGTCCAGTGAGGCGATCTTCTGCTTTTGACACACTAAGCCAAGTTTCGAGCCTCTTGAGTTTAGAAACGGGCCTTTCTGCCGTCCCTACGCTAACCGGTAGTGTAGCAAGTATACATAAAAATCTTCTAACGTTAGTATACACAGCATCACAATTTTCTATAAGATTAGAAATCGACTGCGGAATATTTTTATTCCGCTCCCATTTTGCCATCCACAGCTGATATTCGCTTATAATGCCTGAAACTGCAGTGTTATCTATTAGCAGCTTATAATGATTTGCGATTTGTTTAACATTTTCAATGTCCATATAAGTGTAAGAATAATTTAACTTTGGAACAAAAACGTCTAGTTTAAGGAAATTAATTTCTTCAGGAGACAGGCGGTCTTGTAGTTCATTTATTACAGAGTCTAGAAGAGGGACGTACACGACCTTTCGGAAATATGCTTCAGCTGATTGAGCAGGTTGGGGGTATGCTCTTTGTGTTTCTCTTGACACTTTTATGGGGCATTTAATTTCTACGCCTAGTTGCTCAACTATTTCTTTTGCTTCTTCAAATAGTTGTCGGAAAAATGTGTGGTCAGCATCTGCCTTTTTTCGTCGTAAGGCATTCAGTGCATCCTCCATAGCGTTCGTAACCTTTTTTAAATCAATTGAGTCCATTTGCAATAATTTACTCAAGGATACAGTTGTATCTGAAAAATAAAATAATAAATTTAAATTACGTTTAAAAAAAAATGTTTTGTGTTTTACAAACACAAGTTTAATTAAATAAATAATTGAATGTTTGCTTTCATGCATTTGTATTTAAGAATAACAAACGAAATACTTAGGTACCTAAAACATCACGCAAACAGATAGATGTCATAATGAAATCCGGGCTGCACAGTGTTTGCAGTAAGCAATACGCGTCATTAGAAATTTTGTTGTTTTGCCAAGCAGAAATCTTTTCCAGAGCGCTACAAATTTTCACCAAGTTGTTTCCTTTAAATAGTTGATGCCCATCGTACCTTTCAACCCAACGCGTCTCACATATACCTTGCATTATAACTCCAAGTTCTTTTTCAAAGAATTTTTGCGTCTGAGCGGATGAATTGATAAATGCTATAACTTTTCTCATAGTCCCCAAGGCATTGCGGCAAGAAATTAGTTCGCATGATGTAGCTAGCAAGCTATTAAGAACGTGGTTGCTGAAAGGACAGCTTTTAGCATGCACAGCTTTTTTTGACAATTCTTGTATTGCAACTTTTATTTCTGAAGCCAAAGCCGCGCAGGTGTTGGTTCCAATACCTATACACAATTTTAAATCTATGTCGAATTTGAGACAGATGTTTTCAACGATTTTCGCCAGCGCTACACCCGAAAACCGACGCTCCGTATCGTCTGTATTGTTAGCCATTTGATCACTTGTAAGCGTATCACAGAAAGTTACAAAATCTTCCCTTACGATACCATTTTGAAGATATCTGAATGATAAGTACAGCTGTGTTATATGTGATGTGATATCTGTTGTTTCATTGAATAAAATTGAAAAATATTTAGCTTCCTTTACATTCTGAAAAATATTTTCCTGAATGATTTCTTCGCAAACATCAATCAACTGATTTCGCTCAGTTTTGCTGATGTATAATCTGTTGGAATTGGAAGTCTCTAAATTATGCATCGTTGTGTTACAAGATTGTTTACGGAATTTCAAAAGGGCTCTTAAATTTCCTTCATCTAACAATTTACCATCGTCACCGTGGTCATGTAGAGATATATTTTGATGACCACAAAATATTATCGTTTCGACAAATAGTCGCAAGTATTCTCTTTTTTCATTAGCTTTTGGTAAGGCGGAAACTGTTTGATTACTAATTTGGTTAATAATTTTATTTTCAGGTTTTTGAAATCTTAATAAAAAATTTGTCGCCGCTTTGACAGTTAATTCGTGGTATGGGCGTCGCTGGTGTGTTTGCAGAACACCCTTTTCACTGAGTAAATTTTTAAAACCTTTTAATGGCTTATTGACGAGTATTCGTAGATATTTTTTGTATTCTATGTCATCTTCAGGTGCAAATAAAACACAATATCTGCAGTAAAAGCCTTGGTCTTTTTTCGAGAAAACAAGCCAGGGAAACTTGTCAAGGGGTGCCTTGACACATTTTTTAATTTTGTTACCTTTTCTAGTAACAAAAGATACCAGGAAAGGATTGTCTGGGGCAGGCATCCAGCGATTTTTAAGCAACATAGCTTTTTGTGAATCCTCTATGTTTTTACCTACGTACAATCCCATATCTAAGGAAAATTTTGTTCGAGAAACCGAACTATTTATCTCATCTGAATTGGATGTAGACGTGTATAATATCTTGCATTGAACAGCATCAGTAGCAGGAGTATACCGTTTTTCTTCATGTAAGTCTAATGTAGCTGAAGATGTAGAAGCAACGATAGCAGGTGTATTATCATCTGTATTAGAGGTTGTTGAAAGCAAATTCGGGTGTTGGTTAATCTCATGCTTTGGTTTCTTCATAAAATATGTGTCTATTGTTCTAAATGAACCACTTATTTTACGTTTTGACCCACTAGCATCATCTACATTATTCCTAGAGTCATCCTGCGAAAAAAAACCATGCACAAATAATTTATATATAATTATTATAATAATAAATTAATTAAAATAAATTTTTTCATTAAATACAGGGATGTTAGTAACGCAATAAATAGTAAAGTATTATTTAAGCCCTCGAGTGTTGCAGGTGGTGGTGGACTGGTGGTAGAGCTTTGTGCAAGCTCGTCTGGGTAGGTACCACCCACTCATCAGACATTCTGCCGCAAAACAGCAGTACTTAGTATTGTTGTGTTCCGGTTTGAAGGGTGAGTGAGCCAGTGTAATTGCGGGCACAAGGGACATAAGATCGTAGTTCCCAAGGTTGGTGGCGCATTGGCGATCTAAGCGATGGGCAATATTTCTTACAATGCCAATGTCTAAGGGCGTTGGTGACCACTTACCATCAGGTGGCCCATATGCTCGTCCACCTTCCTTTTCAATAAAAAAAAAGGTGTCCATGGGTAATGGTAGTCACTTTCCATCAGGTGAGCCTCCTACTCGTTTGTCACCTTTTACGTAAAAAAACCCTTCAAGAATGCCTCGTATAGTCGGGCCATCCGTTGGGGCGACACGGTAGTATGCTCAAGCGATCCCTTGTGACACGGCGAGACCAAAGTGAACCAAAGTGGAACCACTGTGAAGAGACACTGGTGTTTCAGTGGGTATTCCGGAGCTTGGCGCCGGTGAGTTGAGATAAGCATAAATACGTTTTTTCAGCGATAAAAAAACGAGTAAAGTTTAGATAGAAACGATTTGGGTATATCGCTTAAAATTAGTTAAAATAAAAAAGTACTAAATTATTTGCTCATGACTGCCCTGGAGGTTGATGCTCAAAATCATACTGAAAACAAAGAACATTCATGAGGCAGACATCCGGGGATCTGCATCGCGAAGTTTTATTTGATTATTATAACTGAGACAAGAGGTGTAAAACTAATTCAAATAAGCCATAAATATAGCCAAGCCTTAATCATTAATTTGACTCCATTTTGCCACTCTACTTATAACCTTGATATCATAAATATGATTATTTGCCACTTACCATATGAACCAACTTTCAAGAACTAGTATGCTATCTATTGAAGTGTTAATCTCACAATTTTTTTATAAGCTACTAAATTCACGCCAATCCTGCATACACGTCAAGCAAGCGCGAACTAGTACGTCTGACTGAGAGTAGAATGGTTGGCTCGCCCAGATTGGTTGATCATTTAGTGCGACATATCGGATGATCGGTTGCGAACCAATGGCGACGTGAAAAATACTTTTATACCAAACTTACTATATGAATACATATAGTGCTAATTTATCTTTTAGCTGATAAGCGTAATTACGAATATACTGATGCATACGAAATGCATACCAATATTTTAAATAATAAATGTCATTTTGCTGTAATCGAGTCACCCTTATCAGATTATAATCATATGAAAAATAAGTACTTTCCATATAGCTCGTTTAGATTGAATTGCACTTATAAAAACCTTACGTCATATTACAATAAAAAGGTTAGCAGACGCGCAAACGCCGGGCGACACGACCGATCTTGTTTGATACTACGATATAAACGTTTGGAAACTACGCCCGCTAACTCGCTCGGGCCCGTTGCGATTGTCACTACACTGTGGACGAAAGCGGCGGCTCCGCGCCCGTCGTCGCAACCGCGCCAGGCCGTCAATGTGGACGCACACTGTTACTTAAAAATATTCTTATAAACATTTACAGTTATAATTATCATTCGCAATCACGAATGATGATTGTATCGATTGAATCATGCAATAATTATACATATTTTTAATACGTTTAGACAAATAGGACAAACGGCTGAATTGATAAATCGACAGCGATCAAGAATTTTATCAATGCATTAAAATTTACCACGAATTGGACTGGTTGACCGATAAAAACATATCAATTCAATATCCTATATAAGATTAGCGTAGTGATAGTGTTAATTGGTATTTGTGAAAAGTGATTCATGCTGTCAGCTCAATAGTTGCCCACCCGAGAACATGCCACGTATACTTGTCCGTGTGATAAGCATGGTGTGCCCAAATCTAAGCCACAAACGGACCTCGTTTGGCTTTGCCACTTATCGATTTATCATTCTCGACTTCATCGACATATATGCATAAAGCACCATCCTGTGAATTTTTCCATGCGTTTATTTATTAGTGTTTTCTTAGGTTATGTCTGGTGGCTCATCGTAAATTCGTCCCACATTATGAGACAGAACTTTTGAAAAAGGTGGTCCGTTATTTGTTTTCTTTATAATATTGGTAAATGGTCACCCCCACCAAGATACATTGGAACTATAAAAATATTACCATTCCTTGAGTTGCGAATGCGCCACCACCACCTTGGGAACGAAATTGTCCCTTGTGCCTGTGTTTGTGTAGTTATGACTCCATCACCCTTTAAGCCGAAACACAACAATAATAATTACTGCTGTTTGGCGGTAGAATATGTGATAAACATAGTACATACGGATGGAACATAATCTTTTTAATTTTGCCGTGACTCCTAAAATATTAATTTGAATTAACCCTTTTATAATTCCAGTGAGACAACCGCGTCTGTTTATTGCCTTTTAAACAGACAAATCGAATTACTGCTAAATATTTTTTGAAATATAGTTTATAATATAGGAACACCTTTATTAGCTAGCAGTATGAAATATACTTTACGAACTATTCTCATACCTCCCAAATATTCATAACAAATTTCATAAAAATCGGTCTTGCCGTTTCGGAGGAGTTTAACCAAAAACACCGTGACACGAGATTTTTTTATATGTTAGATATAACTTGCAGTATAATAATAATGCTGCTATTTTATATAATTTCGAGTGTAAGTGCTTTTAAGATCTAATGAGGACCAAGAAAAATACGTTCGATGTCCTCCCGTGAGCGAATAAGTAATGCCGCTTTGCCTTCACGTTGACGAAGAAGATTGCTCTTTGGTTGCCCTAACAGTGTGCGTAGCCTTTTTATTTTTATTTTGCTCGGACTTCTCATGTTCGCAGATTCACGAATCGATTGTTTTTATGCAACCATGCGTAAGCGATGTACATCTCTTTTGCGCAGGGTTCGGGACAGCTCCAACACCATCCTGAAAATGTTCGCATGCAGATTTGACTGTCAGTACTTGAATCATTGCAATATGATTCATGTACTGACTAATAATGAATATTAATATGTAAATTGACAATAATTACATAATGGAATTTAATTTAATGTAATTTAAATTAATTTAATATGATTTAATCTAATTTTATTTTATGTTATGTGATTAAGTCTAATTTAATATAATTTAATGTGATTTCTTTTGATTAGTGAATTGATTGAATTTAATTCAAATTTAGATTTGATTTTAATAATTTAAGTTTAATTCGGTATTATAATTTTAATTCGAATTGATCTACGTATCTCTCTTTGTATCTCTTTCTAATCTCTTTTTGTACGTTTATTTATAATATGTAAAATATTAGTATTGTAATTTTTGTCTTTTTACTATTTATTATATATTTTGTATTTATGATCCCTGTTTGGTCGAAATAAATATTTTATTATTATTATATTATTATTATGTAGGACTCGCCGGCTCTGAAGGCGCCGGAACAACCACTAAAAAACTGGCGGTCTTTTCGGGGGACGACACGGGATTGCTTGCGCATACTACCATGATGTCCCGACTATGCAAGCCCTGGGTAAGTGCTACCCACTCATTACATATTCAACCGCCAAATACAAATAACCGTAACAGCATATGAATGTCCCACTGCTGGGCTAAAGGCCTCCTCTCCCTTTTTTGAGGGAGGGCTTGGAGCTCATTCCACCACGCTGCTCCAATGCGGGTTGGTGGAATACACATGTGGCAGAATTTCAGTGGCAGGCAGGTTTGCTCACGATGTTTTTCTTCACCGTAAAGCACGAGATGAATTATTATCACAAATTAAGCACATGAAAATTCAGTGGTGCTTGCCCGGGTTACATCATACGGGTGAAATACAAATACTAAATAATTATCATAGACAGTTTAGTACTTTTTAATGATTTGACATATTAACCACAAGCACCTCTATACCAATCGGATACCTCGGAGCAATATCAATGATTATTACCCACAAGTTGGGACAAACATGTTATACGTGTACCAACTGGTAATGAAGTTCTTCATCTTCATCTTGTTGGGAATATGTGTCTTTCATAAGATTATTGACAGTACGCCTTGTTACTAGCCTAGTATTAAGGCTGCGTGTGGGCAAGGTCTATAGCCTATTCCAGCCATAGGAGGAGTAAACCCAAATTAACGACTTTGACACCTATATCAATTGACGCGATCATTGGTCATTGATCAATGGCGTTTTCCATGTCCACGAAGTTGTAAACGGAACTTCGAAAGTTAAATTCATATGGTTATAACTAGTTAAGTGGAATAGTGTTGTATTATATATAAAGGTAAATCAATCAAGAACTGTTTATAGCGCGTAATACAGCAGAACAATTAGAACATCGCATGAAATTTGTTTATCTTTACTCATACTCCGATTGGAATACGGAATAGGACAGCTGTGCCGAGGATGGTCATCGCAGTGGTTTTAATGGGTAAGAATCCCACATAACTCGGTTCGTCCCAAAGGAGTCGGGGTACCTTTCTGAAGGTTTTCACTGAATGAAGGAAAATAATGGCATATGACAGTTAACTCGGTGACAATAATTACATGAATAGTATATATGTGTATATACAAAGACTCATAATAACAATAAAAAAGAACTGGTGTAAAATAAGCCCCAAGTTTTCTTAAGAGGGGAGGAATCCTTTGTTTGGGATATATCTTTGATATAATTTCTATATCTGTGATGACGTAATTGCCCGTGTTATCCTGACTGCCACTGACACTGTTATTTGAAGCATACTTCATATGTGTGACAATTGTCGATAAAAGGGTAATCTAATGCAAACATATTATTTCCACATGGGCTTGTAGATAATATGATTATCGCGTTCAAACAAACTCTAGCTTATTTTTTTTTATAGAATAGGAAGGTGGACGAGCATATGGGCCACCTGAGAGTAAGTGGTCACCAACGCGCCACCAATCTTGGGACCTAAGATTTTATGTCCCTTGTGACACTCACCCTTCAAACCGGAACATAACAATACCAAGTACTGCTGTTTTGCGGTAGAATATCTGATGAATGGGTGGTACCTCCCAGACGAGCTTGCGCAAAGCCCTACCACCAGATATATGATGATCGCGTTCAAACATACTAGCTAGCTAGCTTTATATATTAGTATTCATTGTATAGATTTCGTTCATAATTAGAATGTAAAGCTCTAAACTCGTCCATGAATCGCGTCCGTGATCTTATCCGCGATTCGCGCGTGATATCTGAGCGAAACAAATGACCTGCATTCACAACCTTTACGGCTTCGTTCAGAGTAAAGCGCATCGTTCGCCTACCTATAACATAAAAAAAATTGGTATTTTTACTATTTTATGTATATACAGGGTGACTGGTGAATTAGTATCAATATTTTAGGAGCATAATCGGTACATGATTCTCATTCGAATTATGTAAAAAAAATAGGTACTCAATTTTTGACCAAATTTACAAAAATTTTACTTTAAATAAATAAAGTGTGGACATATTTCCGCGGCGCGTGCGGCGTGGTGTTTGCCACCCGCAATCCCCGCCCCGCGGCGAATTAGTCGGGCGAGCGCCGCCGTAAGGTTCGTCCATCTTCCCGCGCGCGCGCCCCTAGCGATCGATCTTACGCGTATACCTAATCTTTCGTGTGTGAGTGTGACCCGTCATTAGGTACGGCTTATCAATACACAAATGCAGAATACTGTGAGTACTGTGAGTAGTAAAGTGACCCATCATATCATTTACCTAGTCAACAAATTTGTTGCTTAAACGAGTGAAATATTTTGGTATTTTTGCCTGTTCTAAGCCAGGTTTAAAGTATGAAGGGGGATTGGGTCATGCTTGTTTATCAAAGGTAGCCTGCTACCCTGTTAACACGCGGCGGCGTTTGGACGTAGGTAAAGTACCGCGTGATAACTAAATGTACCTAACTGTGTTGTGTCGTCAGCGCAGCTAGGGCGTCCACATGACGCGTAATTAATTACATAACTTTTGGTTAACTTTACTTAGAAGTTTATTAATATTTATGTTATATGTATTTTTTTTTGGTCATATATGGTCAAAATTTCTTTATTTTCTTATATTCTTCTTTATTTATGGTTCAAATATCACGTCCTTAAGTATTGATACTAATTCACCAGTCACCCTGTATATTTACCATTTTTGTACGTTTATTTATATATTTTTGCGTATGTAGTATTTATTTATATAGCAATATTATTTTCCTGATTTTTTTCCAGTCGTGTCTGATTGCCGTTCCATCGGATTATGAGAGTGCAACTGTGTTTGCGCACACATTTGTGCATTATAATATGTCCTGCGCAGTAATAAATCGGTCATCGTCATCAATATTATTTAATATTAAACTTTTAGATGAAACCATTTTTTGATCATTTCAGTTTTATATTCCTCAATACCTCTAAGTTTAGCTAAAAGAAATCTCTTCTAGTCCGACTTTGTACAGTTTTCTTATTTAGTTTAGATTACTTATTATGTTACAACAATTTGACAGCACTACAACACAGATAATAAAACATCAAGTTAACAATATCAATTTGTATATTTATAATAATATCATAATAATTTATTTACAACCATTGTTTAATCATAATTTTGAATAAAAAATAATCACAAATATACATTTTTTTTCTGGAAGATTTAGAATGTTTATAGCTTAAGTACATTGCTTTATGGAACACTAGTGTATATGAATAACGATAGACTACTATAAAAAATTGGATATAAACCTTATTTAACGGTTATTGGGTTAAACGTTTCACTCTATTTCTAGCATTCGAAAGAAGATGACATTGTTTAACTAATAACTCATTAAAAACTATTTACAGTTGTGGCCGTACAGTAATACAATTAAAAAAAAAACCTTAAATTATTATCTAATATTTTTTAATTACATATTTTAACTAATACATTACTACAAATTATATATAATAAAAGCAAACATTAAAATAAAAGTACACGATAATAGATCAATATTAATAAAATTATTGATTAATGTGAAAACAATTGTGATGATGATAATGATATGGCAACATTACGTTTCATGTATTATATTTACAAATAATTCTAATATAAAAACATTATTATGTGAACATGTTAAGGCATATTTACAATTATAAATAGTCCTAGGCTGTTATTCTATCACTGAGAATTTTATTTTTAAACAAACATTTTTATTATTTAAATACTAAGAAAATTAGCTCGGCTGAATAACTTTAAATCAGAGCCTCAACATAATAATATGGCGCCAATGTTAATTGTTTATATCCTAAAATCTCTGTATTTTCGTCTTATTCATAATATGTAAGTATAAAAGTAAAAAATGAATAATTATTTTGATATATTAAAATAATGCGTTATTAAATTATTGCGAGGTCGGCAGGTAAGATATTATTTTTAAGGTTATGTTGATCAGTACGTGAATACAATATATAGAAGCGTTAACTATATATACTTATGTATAAGTATGAAAAAGTTTTCAATGTCGACACACAAAATCTTTGTTATCTTAAAGTTGCGTTATTCGGGTTTTCACGAATCGTTTTTATATGATCAATATTTGTTTAGTAATAATCAAGGAAACCGACAGAAATATATTTATATTTTTTTATTTCAATTTTGTTATACAGACTTCATCGACAACAAAAGCGGTACAAGCAAAATTAAAAAAAAAAAAAGTAGTGTTGATATTATTCGTATTTTTGGAAATATCAGTCGAACTTATATATTAGCAAAATTTTAAAACATTTTTATTTACTAATGCAATGTCACATATATTTTAAATATTTGTATTGTCTATTCCAATCGCAGAAGGAGTACAGATAAACAATCACAGATTCACATATTCCATGCTAATCGTTCTGCTATATTATGCACTAAAAACTGTTCTTGATTATTATATCTTTATTTATAATACAATACTATCCAACTAAGCTACATATATCCACTTTAATTCAACAACGTCACCGACATTCAAAACGCTATTTTTATAACGACCACAGATACAAAATCTCAATTCTCTTATGTCAATTAAATGTCAAAGTTGTTTATTTATCTGTACTCCTCCTATAATTGAAATAGACTATAAATGTAATGACTAATTAGCTATTTACTATTTATTATTCTTGTATACATACCTGTTTGAATTATATATAAACCATTCATCGACATATATTTATTTCAATATAATATTAAATTAAGAAAATAAAAAAACAAATAAAAAAATAAATGGATTGGTTTCGTTTTTAATACTTTTATAACAGGAATAAAAAAAATACATAGCAAAAAGGTTTTATATAACATTTATTAACCCCAAGTCGGGTCGTATTTGGTCCACTCGTAACTGGGAGCGAGGTAGACTCGGCGATTTCTTATAAAACATGTCACTATACCGCGATACGCTGCCCTTGGGATACCACTCTGAAAGTAAAGGTAGACTAAGATCAGGCGACAATGACGTCAGAGAGGCCGTTCACACCCAAGACCGATTGGATGATCGAATGACTGCCTCATTGGTCTAGTGGCTTGATATATATATATATATATATATATTTATATATAACGCCGTTGGGTCGATCACGTGGGGCAATTCGTTGTCAGAGCCGTTATCAGACACGTTGTAGGCACAAAGTAAAAGTTCGGTCTCGTACAACTGTATTTAATTTGTTCGCCTCTAACGCCTATGGTCCTAGGTTCTAACCAGAGGTCGGGCTAGTAAAAATGTTATTGGGTTTCTCAGCCCGGAGCCTCGGAAAGCAAGTAAAGTCGTTGGTCATGTCCATCTGTGGCAGGCCTAAACACTTCTTCGGTGGTGTCGGATTGCCGTCCCACACTAGATAATAGAAACTACTACTAGAAATATTATCATTATAAGTTACAGTTTAATTTATCTTATGTATCGACATTTTGTGTTATGGTTGGTTGTGGAAATTTCGCGAGAATTTAGATTAATAAAAAATAATTAAATAAAAACAAATGAAATATGCCACGGATGAATAATATAATTAACAAAAACTAAACTCACCCTAAAGTCGTCCATAAGACCCAGCTTCTTAGCCGCTCGTTGGTAAGTCCTCGCTGTGGAGTACGACACGCGGACAGCGGGTTCAGTTCCCGCGCTTGTCATGACATCCTCAGCGGAAACCTCTGGCAAGCTGTACACAAACGATGTTAGGTTTTCATCGTATGTGTCCTGCAATTATAAAAATATAATTTATATTTGAATTAAAGAAAGAAAAAAAACAAAAGTCGCCCTCCGCATCGCTTCAGAGAGAATATTTATCTATGCTTTGTTAACGGAAAAAGATTCTATGACAGTAATACGAGTTACCGTCTTGCAGTATTGTATGAAAATGAAAACGACGGACTGTTCCCGTAGGTGACCATAATTTGTGATTTACGGTGATACCTTAATAAAGTATATATTTTTATGTACATAAAGTATGTGTAATATATATGGTAAGAGCGAATAGGCCACCTGATGGTAAGTGATCACCACCATCACTGTCCATAGACATTCCCTAGAAATATTAATCATTCCTTACATTGCCAATGCTTCACTAACCTTGGGAACTAAGATGTTATGTCCCTTTTGCCTGTATTACACTGTCTCGCTCGCACATCAAACCGGAACGCCATCTGATGAGTGGATAGTATCCATCCAGACGGGCTTGCACAAGGTTCCACAATCACGGTAGCATGCGAAAGCGATCCCGTGGCGCTCCTCGTTAAGACGGAAAGGGTACGGGGAGGTTTTAGTGGGTAGGACGGTGGCCTTCTGCCCCGTCAGTCCCACATAACCGGCCCGGTCGTGGACCGGGCGGTAGACGTAAATGCCTTTCCTCCTCGACAACAAAAAAAAGCTTCCACAACCAAGTTAATATATAACTTAACACTGCATTTAATAACCAGATACCAATTTACAAATATCAGACTACGACGTCACGCTGTGAACCAAGGAGCCGGTTTAAAAATGAACGCGGGCGAAATTGAACCTAACTGTACATACCTTAACTAAATACGTTAGGTTTAATTTAGTGAATTCGACGTATTCCATGTTCAGCTGCATGTACCGCAAGTGCATGTCGAAGAACAGACCCTTGCTAACGCCAATCTGAAAGACCACCAATTTTATTATTATATATTGACGAGCCGGTTGGCGTGGTTCGTAGATGCTTGCCTTTCGCGTCGCAGGTCGTGGGTTCGATTCTCATCCAGGACAGACATTTCTGTGACCAAGCATGTCTGCTGGTCCTGATTCTGGGTGTAATTATCTATATAAGTATGTATTTACAAAATAAAAGTAGTGTATGTAGTATATCAGTTGTCTGGTTTCCATAGCACGAGATCTGCTTAATTTGGGATCAGAGGGCCGTGTGTGAATAATGTCTCAGGATATTATTATCGTGTTAAGGAGGAAGAGCTGGTGTTAATAACAAAGCCTATGTACTTCCTCCAGGTACAAGCATTATTCATAACGGGTACCATACCGAATTTCATCAAAATCGGTTCAATGGTTTAGCTGTGACAGCGTAACAGACAGACAGAGTAAGCTGAGGGTTGCGGGTTCAAATACAGACGAAGCATCACTGAGTGTACATTTAATTAATTTGTCTTTATTTATCTCGTGGTCGACGTTGGTTAAACATCGATAAAATTCTGCTGTATTTGTCCACAAAGTCGAAATGGAGCAGCGAGGTGGAATTAGCTCGTTCTCCTTCGAGGACGCCTTAGCCCAGCGGTGAGACATTTTCAGGCAATTACTTTACGATTATGTGTAATATCATGTCATGCATCACTTAGATAGTTTAATTTTTACAATACTTATAAAAATTTCAACAATTTTCTATGATGAATTTCTTGGCCTTTCGGATATGGCGATTTGATGATTCGATTAAACATACAGATCGATTTGTATCAAGAACAATGTCAGACTGGACGATCGAGGCTGAATTCAAGATCGAGAATGTCGAGAACCTTAACGTTTCCACTTGTGGTTAGTTTACACTAGAAATGAAAGTCACTTACTTGTATAATGTCTATATTACAAGTCCACATAAAAGTCAGAAGGCACACATAGTTTTATAGTACATTAATACACAAGCACAAGAATTAGGAACACAAGCACAGATAGGAAAGCAGATGAAATTATAAAGATGAGAAGAAAATAAGTATGAAATTATGAGAGCAGTCTTAAGCGTATAGCAATAAAGTCTAAGGTTGCTTAGCAAAGTTATTAGCGAGCGCGAGCGGGTCAAGCGTATGAAAGCCGTCGGCGAACTGACGCGTTGTTTTGCGAGTTGCGTAGACAAAGGATTGTCCGATCGGCGCGTGCGGCTCGCGAGCGATGCTTAAGACGTTGCTTCTTGGGCCGCTAAGAATGTGGACAAAATAGTCCCACACACTCACCTCGACGTGGAAGATGAAACCTCAACCTTAGCTCTAACAATTATGGCAAGAATCACATACCTTCCCAAAGCTATACGTTCTTGATATCTCAGGTCTTATACACGCTCGGCCGTCTGTGTTCTCAGGATCGCGGAGCCAGTCGTCGAAAAATCTAGAAATCGATGGAAGAAAACAACGTTTCCATTTACAAATGGTTGTTTGAATATGGCTGGTTGTCTTCGGTAGGATCTACATTCGAATTCGAATCGGTGATAAAAATTACGTACAATCTTGTATAATGATTCAAGAGCCTACTTAAGGTTAAGATTTAATACAACAGGGGTTTAAATTAATCAATATAAGATAAATTCAAATGAAGCAAAGACACCAAAGGTCACTCGAGTTTTTTTTTATTTAAAGAATATAAATATGTACTCACGCTTGTGGCCATTTCGGTTCTAACTGGAGCCAGGTATCCTTCCTAAGCAGCCAGCCCAAGCCTGGGAAGAAGTCCGTCCTATGCAAGAGTTCAGGCCTTGACAGGTCGATGTGTTCCTTTTTCCCATTGTCATTCCATGCAGATATGCACCTGGAAAAAAAAAACAATTTTTAGAGAACCATACACTAGGCCTTAAGAACAAAATTAAAAATATATATAAATAACCAGCTGATTCCATACATAGTTGAGAAACAGCACAAACAGCTTACGTGTTATCCGAGGCAACTGAGAATGTCCGGACAGAAAACTCTTTTTTGTCATAAAATCTTATTATCTTAATACCACCTGATCGTAAGTGCCCACAATTGTAACAGTTGTGATCAATGATAAGAAAAAAAAATATATAACAAACAAAAAAACAACAATCCGAGATGGCCCAGTGGTAAGAACGCGTGAATCTTAACCGATGATCGTGAGTTCAAACCCGGGCAGGCACCACTGAATTTTCATGTGTTTAATTTGGGATAATAATTCATCTCGTGCTTTACGGTGAAGGAAAACATCGTGAGGAAACCTGCATGTGTCTAATTTCACTGAAATTCTGTCACATGTGTATTCCACCAACCCGCATTGGAGCAGCGTGGTGGAATAAGCTCCAAACCTTCTCCTCAAAAATGGAGAGGAGGCCTTTAGCCCAGCAATGGGACATTCACAGGCTGTTACGGAAAAAACAACAAAAAAAAAACACAAACAACGGAGGAGGTAAACAAGTGAGGGGTGCTTAGTCTATGGGGAATTCATGAAAATATATACGAAATCGCACGCCAGCGCGTTCTAAAACATAATTATACGAATAGGTTAATTCGAGTCTATTCGTATTTTTTTTCGTGAAAAGTTCTTTTCAATCGATTGAATTGTGATCAACTATTTTATTCTATTCCTCTAGTGAATTAAAAATACTTTTATATTTTCGTGTGCTGTGTTTGTATCAAGTTGGATGCAATTAATTATTTTTGGTATTATTATTGGGTTCATGTATAGAAATAGTCTCATATTGAAATAGACCATCACAAGCACTTTTGAATCGTCATTTTATAATATTAATTTTAACATCAAGTTACCACCGGTTCCCCGTCAAGAAACTCAGTAGTAACTCTATTTTTCTTACAATAAATAAAATAAATATCTAATCGTTTAAATACTATAATTTATACTCCTTACCATATACTGGGATCCTTAAAAAGTAGAGGATACGTGCCAAGAAAATACTCGAAAAAATCTGGAGAAATATCAAGGTCATCTGCGGAAAAATATTGTTCATTTAATTAATTTCTTTCATTTACATGCAGCTGTTCTGTAAGAACAAAACTCGAAAGTAACCGCAGAACAGCAGCGCAATTCTCTAAGATCTCACTTCATTGCTCACCCGTTAAATGTTGACAATCGACTTATAGTGGCCTATTCTTATATACTATTTTGGTGCTTGTATTATTTGAAATGTTATGATTATTAAGGTCAAAGTCGCATATCACTTTCTGACATTTCACGAGCGAATCCTGCGTTGATTTTGGAGATTGTTCTTACAGGATAGCCCTACAGAACATGCCCGATTGATATACATTGAAAAAATCAATTATCCGTCACATCATGAGACAAACTTGGTAATGATTACACACCTTACCGCTTACACACCTCCTCACCGCTTTATATATGTATTTCTTGTCCTTTAACAAAAGGTTGTCTGGAAGAGATCGCTCTTTTAGCGATAAGACCGCCTTTTGTTCAAAATAGTTTTCGTTTTTCTTTTATGTTTGTGTTTGTATTGGTTATGCAACTATTTTGTTACAATAAAGCATATTATTATTATTATTATTATGATTTGTCAAATCTGAACAGTTTGACAATTGGTTCGACACGAGAATTATGCTCTAAATAGAAAATAAATATATAAACTTACCTTCAACAATAATCACAGCCTCATGTTCCATGGTACCAAAAACATGGTTCAAAGCGAAACGATAGTGTCTTGCTATTTTGTAATAACCTTTGAATTTCACTTTCGCCCGCGGCAACGGTATCTCCGACAGATTCGGTTGTCTCACCACCGTGATGCTGGGGTCACTGTCCGTGTAGGATTTGATAACGTGGTAAGTTTCATTGTGCCCGCAGTCCTGTGAAATATTTGAAAATTACTGGTGCAAGCTCGTCTGGGTAGGTACCACCCACTCATCAGATATTATTTTGCAGAACAGCAGTACTTGGTATTGTTGTGTTCCGGTTTGAAGGGTGAGTGAGCCAGTGTAATTACAGCCACAAGGGACATAAAATCTTAGGTCCCAAGGTTGGCGGCGCATTGGCGATGTAAGCGATGGATAACATTTCTTACAGTGGCAATGTCTAAGGGCGTTTGGTGACCACTTACCACCGAGTGGCCTAAATGCTCGTCCACCTTCCTGTTCTATAAAAAAAATTGTAACTATTCGAAATGATCGATTATAACGATTGTCATACACAATTACTAGATTGTGACATGATCTGACATGCATAGAATATTGGTGTATGTTGAAATTCCATACATGTAGGACTGTCAAATGAGTCACTCTCACATTGACACTAAGAATTATTAACAGTCCCTTACATCGTCAATACGCCACCAAACTTGGAAACTAAGATGTCTATGTCCCTTGGTTACAGGCACCAAGGTTACATCTCACTCAGTTTTCAAAACGGAACACATACTACTAAGTATTTCCTGATTGCTGGTAGAAAATGTGATGAATGAGTAGTAAATAGTATCAACTTGGGCTTGCGCAAAGTCCTACAGCTTACAGTTTTTCTAGCCTTATTCCATGAGTTAAATTAAATCGGTACAACAAAATCACTACGATCATATAACATAAGCATCAGCTAAATTTGCCTTTATAGAGGAACATATAACCCATTATAATTTATATAATTATATATATTATATAAATTATAATGGGTTATATATTTTATATATATCTATTATTTATTTTATCTTATTATTTTTATATATATATATAATTATTATATAATTTATATATATCTATTTGGTTTAAATAACGAAAACGTTCATTACGCGTAAAGAGACCTCACTCTGCGTCATTGCAATTGCAAATACCCTAAACCATGATAGTTGGCAAAAAAAACGACACAATAAGAATAATTAGAGCGTAAAACATGACCGAACAACGTGCACTCATTAAGGCAATTCATTCGTTCAATGAGTGAACGAAGAAAATTAGGATAATTATGTCATTTTGAGCTTTATCGCTCAGTTACCGGTAGTAGGGTGCAATGTTTGAACTTTATTATAAACAACAACGACAATTATACATAGATAGTTTTTTTTTTTTTAATTTTTGGATTGGTACCATTCACTCATCATCATCTAGGTATTATTATCTTTTATTTTTCAAACAGTACAATATTACCAATTTACCAAATATGGCTGATTAAAGTAAATCTTTAAAACTAATACTGGTCAAAATGTATCATAAAATTTAATATAATGTAAAAATAAATCACTCTTATTACGTTGCTAACGGTACTTATAGGCGTCAGTGACGTCATACTTGAAATAGCAAATATCTTATATATTATATAAATATAGAAAAACGAAAACGAATACATATTTTTAGTATAAGCTAAACTATCACACGTTCGACGTGAGCAGGAGGGTCGAGAGATACGCCCCTTTGGATCTGGCATAACGTTATCTGGAGCATCCTGCCAGACATGACTCACCTGACTAACTATAATAGGGAATGTATCTTTATTTGGTCTAAATTTGACTAAATTGTCCAAACACCTCTTCACGGTGACTCTGTCGCAGGCGATCACTAATATTGGCAATACTGGATTTTTGTAATCTGTAATGAAAGAATTAAGTTAATAATCAGCTTATATTAACAGTTACATATTTTTACGTTTTTATACTTCAGGTCGGGCCAACAAAAGTATTTGGGTTTATTTGTCGAAAATCCTTAGTACTAGCGGAGTCCAAGTTGGTAGTGCGTACACTCCCGTACCTCGGAAAGAACGTAAAGACTTTGGTCCTGGATGTGAACTCCTTCCGATCGTGAATAATTGTCGTCCCATCGGATTATGAGATTGAGGGAATATAGAGTACATTTGTTTTTGCACACACACTCGTGCACTATAATATGTCCTGCAAAGTTGAATAATCTTTCTTAAAGTTAGCTGCCGTTGGTGAAATCGGTAAAGAGAAAATCATCATTAGTATAATAGAGATTACTAACCTAAACGATCATATTTTATCTGTTTCCAGTGAATAATTATAATCTCTATATCAACTTATTGAACGGACGATATATAGCAAAATAAATATTATTACTGAGGACTGATAGTCCGATAAGATAAGGTTTTCGTAGTTCAATACACATTACACGTTAATTTAAAAAAAAAAAAGTTTCAACAGATAATATATAATAGGAAAGATAATTGGATAATAAAAACTTTTCTTTAATATTATTTTTTATAATAATATATAGAAACGAAGTATACGCGCCACGCACACACAAGGGAGTAGTCAGAGACAGCAAAGGGGGGCACGAACGCTAAAGAGATCGTCACTATGTTTGCCGTCACGGTCGATTTTACTCCTTAGGCGCGCCAATTGATGTTCTACGTCAAAAAACTGGACATAACTTTAAAAAAATATTATTCGATATCGCTTTGTTCGCTCTGAAGTGCCCAGTGACACTCCGGGTATACATAGGTAGGCAGACTGGTAAATATACCGCCTAATAGTAAGTGGGAAGCCCATAGACATTGGTAAGAACACCTTGGAAACTAAGATGTTATGTCCCTTGTGCCTATTACACTCGCTCATTTACCTTTCAAATCGGAACGCAATAATACTAAGCATTGATGCTTTTAGGAAGGGTTTTGTTCAAGCCCGTCTGTGTTGGTATCATCGATTCATCATATATTCCATTGCCAAGGAGTAATTCTTGATATTGTTGTGTTCCGGTTTGAGTGGGCCAGGCGCAAGGGGAATAATATCTTAGTTCCCAAAACTGATAGCGCTTTGGATTTGTAAGGAATGGATAATATTTCTTGCAATGCCAATGTGTATAGCCGGTGGTTACCGTCAGGTTGCCAGCCTGCCTACCAATTAAAAAAACTTTTGCTTTATATTTTATATTGATTGGTATATTTACGACTATTGACACTATCGACATCCCTCGTTATCGCTTTTATTGAACGTGACGAAAGCCACACGTTACACGTATCAGGTGGACAAAATAAACCGCAGATAAACGGCCTAATTTCATAGAAATTATATTATATTTAAACTTATCTATATTAATATAACATAGCGTAAATTTTGCTTATCCTGATTAGTATTATAATATAATGGGATTATAATATAAATGTTAAAGTGAGGTTGTTTATTTCTTTGTTTGTTACGATTTCACGACTTAACTTCTCAAACGAAAATCGTGAAATCTGGCATCCCCTGTGGTGCTGAAAAGTACGTAGAGTAACAACTGCCTCCCCACCATCACACGCGGGTGAAGTCGGGTACGAAAACTAGTATTATGTAGAAGATATTTTTGGTTGTTTGTTTTTTTACATTCGCTTAAAAATTACTTATTCGATCTACATGGAATTTATTTTGCTTTATAGTTTCAAGGCGGACATAGGCTTTATATTAATAATAATGTATTTTAAATTAAGCACTCGTAACAGTGTTTCTTAAAAATCAAATAATATTTTTAAATAGACGCGTTGGGATATATCGGAGCGTGTTGTACGAATGTTTATACATAAAGCCTATTCCAACCACAAGAGGAGTAAACCCAAATAAGCAAACTTTGACACCGATATCATTGGTCACGAATATCAATTGACGCGATATCATTGGTCGAGAACTTGAATAATCTATGATATTCTCTATGGATTCACGAAACATTTTTTTCAATGTCCGCGAACTTGTAATCGGAACTTCGATAATTAATGTTATAAATAGTGGAATAGTGTTTTATTACACATAAACGTAAATTAATCAAGACCTGTTTTCAATGCGTAATACAGCAATTAGATTATTTTTTTATATAGAAAAGGAAGGCGTATGAGCATATGGGCCACCTGATGGTAAGTGGTCACCAACGCCCTTAGACATTGGTATTGAAAGAAATGTTAACCACCGCTTACATCACCATTGCGCCACCAACCTTGGGAACTAAGATGTTATGTCCCTTGTGCCTGTAATTACAAATCCTTACCTTTATTCCTACTCCAATTTGAATTGGGTATATATTTTTACTAATTGTATTAAATTCTCTCTGATTTAAAATAAAAACTTATTTTCGATTCAATTAAAAAAATTAAGTGGCTTATATTTTATTACAGGCAGTCTTCGTACATACGGCATGTTAGGTTCTCGAAATACGCGACGTAAATCGAAACGACGTAAAACGAGACATATTTTTTCATACGTTTACATGTAAAACTCGAGGGTTAGGATCCACACGGACTCGAAATTTAAAAAAAAAACTGCATTTATAAATAAGGATATAAGGACACCTTATTATCAAAAGTTCTTAAAATAATTATATATGCACTTATGAAATTGCTAGGTATTTTTGGTATTTCTGTTATTAATTTTAATAATAATTAACAAAATATGTATGTAATGAGAACTAATAAATTAAACTTTTGGCTTAAAGAAACTATCAATTCTAGAGTGCTTCGCTTCTTTCTTCTTGCTATCATAGGCTTGCTGTGATAGGCTGCACAAATTTTGTTATTAACATTGAAACTTCTCTCAAAATTAGGAATTAATTAGCGTTTTCTTCAAAAAATTTCATGGCATTCTCCAAATTTGCGGAAAGTTTTTTTAGTGTAAGTTCTTTTTCAGAGTTACTAATAGAAGAAGCTATTTCTTGTGACTCGATTGCTTCCTTTTGTACGTGTGCCTCCAATTCAATAAAATCTTCATCAGTCAGTTCTTGCGAATGTGAGCATAACAGATCATCAATATCATCAGCAGTAACTGCAATGTCAGCCAAACGGTTAGCCAAATGCAAAATGTCAGTTGTGATCTCATCGATATTTGGTTGATCTGTAGACGAAGAACTTTCAGATGGCTTAAAAAAATGGGCATAACTTTTTCCAAACTCCTTTTAAATTGTTGGGTCCACCTCATCCCATGACGCAGCAATATTTTTTACGCATTGCAAGATATTATAAATTTTCCAAAAATCTTTCAGCTCCATGCCATCATTTTCATTAGCCTTTACAGCCTGCGAAAAAGTTCGCCGGAGATAATAGGCCTTAAAAGACGCTATAACTCCTTGATCCAGCGGCTGAAACAACGAAGTGGTGTTTGGAGGCAGGAACGAAACTTTGATTTGAGGATAGATATCGGCAATACGCACAGGATGGCCGGGAGCATTGTCCAAAATAAGTAAAGCTTTATAAGCCAAATTATTGTTTAAACAGTACTGTTTCACTGTCCCACGGTCATTGACATCGCAAGTGAATTCTCCTATGCCGGAAATTGAAACAAATGACGTATGCTTGAGGAATAGTGTCAAAACATTGTTCAACGTAACTTGAAACGACGTAAGTCGAGGACTGCCTGTACTATGGATTCGCAATATGGAGTTGTAATTGGAACTTTGAAAGTTAAATTAATGTGGTTATAACTAGTTAAGTGGTATAGTGTTGTATTATAAATAAAGGTAACACAGCAGAACAATTAGAAAATCGCATGCAATTTGTAAATCAACGGTTTGTTTACCTTAACTCCTATTCCGATTGGAATATATGTATCTCATTGTTTATGTTAATGTCCGGTACATTTTTTTTCTATAAAATTCGGACGCAAGCAAGCACGGTCTACATGATGGTAAGTGGTCACCGTCGCCCATGGATATTTCTAACATACTGGGAACAGCTGATGCGTGACTGACTCGATATTTAAAAAAAGGAGTGTAATTACAGGCACAAGGGACATAAAATCTTAAGTCCCAAGGTTGGTGGCGCATTGGCGATGTAAGCGATGGTTAACATTGCTTACAGTGCCGACGTCTAAGGGCGTTTGGTGACCACTTACCATCAGGTGGCCCATATGCTCGTCCGCCTTACCGTTCTATAAAAAAAAAAGTAAGTAACGGGAGTTTACAAACTGCCAGACTTCCGAGCTACTACTGAGTTATTTTTTCGACAAAAAAAAAACATTTTACTAGCCCAACCTGGCCTAGGGATCTGTCTTGTATCTAGCACTAGACCAACGGCAGTCTTAGCTGTACACTCAAAAACGAGAGCCTATATATATCGGGTTGAACCAAACGTTAGCGTGATTCAGAAACTTGATTTCGCACACAAATATGTATTTCATTTTGAATAATTTAACACTGATAATACATTAAACATTTCTATGTTTATGAATATATTATAATATTAAATATTTTGTGTTATGCTAATATTTTAGCTATGTAACATTAATATGCGGAGACCGAGCCCGCATATAAATACTTATATACCTACTTCTGTAGAGCTATTACTTAAGAATAAATCTCATCGCTATATACGATTGTGAAATGTCAAAAGGCATATAATGTGCGACATAGTCTATAATAATTACAACATTTTCCTCATAAATACAAATCCTTACATAATTATATGTTTATATATATAATAATGTATGTTCGGGCGTTTATGAATGGATTTTGACGATTTATTTTGCGTTTGGTTCAAGTTTTGCTTATTTTATAAATAAGCCGACGTGCAAATGGGCCATAGAAATAAGCGACATAAGCAATATTAACCATTCCTTACATCACCGATGTACGACCAATCTTGGGAACTGAGTTACACCAAGGACCAACTTGGTATCAATCAGTTTCCAGTTTATTGGTGGTAGGACTTTGTGCAAGCTCGTCTGGGTAGATACCACCCATTCATCAGATATTCTACCGCAAAACAGCATTACTTGATATTGTTGTGTTCCGGTTTGAAAGGGTGAGTGAGCCAGTGTAATTAGGCACAAGGGACATAAAATCTTAGTTCCCAAGGTTGGTAGCGCATTGGCTATGTAAGCGATGGTTGACATTTCTTACAATGCCAATGTCTAATGGCGTTGGTGATCACTTACCATCAGGTGCCCCATATGCTCGTCCGCCTCCCTGTTCTAAAAAAAAAACCTCACATCATACATTCCTCTACTATCGTAGTAATTCAAAACTCACGACTTAAAAAAAACCAACGCAAGTTATTTATCAATTGGCACCTTTTTATTTACAATTTTATTGTACATTTTAGTAAATAGAACGTTACGTTAACATTCAGACGCTATATATAACAGATAATGTAAATAAAATGGGGAGTCATCGAACTTTATGTTTATATAACTGTTTGATAATCAAACATTATATATTTTAAAAGATTATATATTTGAAACATCTATTAGCACGACTTGGGGGTAAAACCAACTCGACAAACGGCAATCACATATATATATATATATATATATATATATATATATATATATATATATATATATATATATAGTAAGCTTTATAATACTTCGCTATATATTATAACAATACTTTTAAAAAAAAAAAAATTGTTTTAGTGAAGAAACTATATTTTAATTTATGAATATATTACAGCGAGAAAAAGAATGAACAACAAAATAAGCAACTGAAAATTAAATTGTGCTTCGGGTTCCGGGTTTGAACTCACAATCATTGATTAAAACTCACGTGTTCTAAACATTTGAGCAATTCGGATTCATTTGTAAAAAAAACTATAACGAGAAATTCAAACGAAGCGCTCTTAGATGGGGGGATCTTCTTAGATGGGGTCCATAGTCACATAACCATTTCCCAGATAAAAAAAAACCTAAATAACACACCTATACACTAACAACGTATATGTACAGCACACACACACAAACCCTATCATTTTCCGCTGATTTATCTGCGGTTTATCTAGCTATCCGATATCATTCAACAGATGAATATTTCTAACATTCAAACTTTATTTCTATATTTTAGTCATTTAACATAAGAAGTTCTGTTTTTTGTTTTAGTTCTTTAAGTCGAATCATTTTAAATTTGTACCGTAACAGCCTGTGAATGTCCCACTGCTGGGCTAAAGGCCTCCTCTCCCTTTTTGAGGAGAAGGTTTGGAGCTTATTCCACCACGCTGCTACAATGCGGATTGGTGGAATACACATGTGGCAGGATTTCCGTGAAATTAGACACATGCAGGTTTCCTCACGATGTTTTCCTTCACTGTTAAGCACGAGATGAATTATAATCACAAATTAAGCACATGAAAATTTAGTGGTGCGGGTTTGAACCCATGATCATCGGTCAAGATTCACCGTGAATTTGTTAAGTTCTTAATTTTAATTTTACTATTTATATATATATATATTATAGAATAGAATGGCGGACGAGCGTATGGCCACCTGATGGTAAGTGGTCACCAACGCCCTTAGACATTGGCATTGTAAGAAATGCCAACCATCGCTTACATAGCCAATGCGCCACCAACCTTGGGAACTAAGATTTTATGTCCCTTGTGCCTGTAATTATACTGGCTCACTCACCCTTTAAACCGGAACACAACAATATCAAGTACTGCTGTTTTGCGGTAGAATATCTGATGAGAGTGTGGTACCTACCCAGACGAGCTTGCACAAAGCCCTACCACCAGTAAAACGATAACGATATTAGCTGTTACTTAGTTGTATGTGACGGATGCTGTGGTCTCCTGTAACTGAGGTAGCACATAGACTTATAACTCGCATAATGTATTAAAGCTTGTGATGTGTATTCCTTATCGGAGATCCTATTAAAAACAAAATTCAATATATAGAGTTATTTGTTATTTTCATATAATTTACAAAAGGAAAAACTTTACTTGGGGGGTAGGTACTCCCACATCATATATTCTACCGCCGAACAGCAACATTTATTATGGTTTGAGGGGTCAGTTCAGAGATTCTTAGTTACCAAGGTTGGTGGCGCATGTAAGCAACGGTTCATATTCCTTACAGTACCAATGTCTAAGGCAGTGATTCTCAACCTTTTTTTGTTGCTTCACTGCACACTTATAACTATTTTTAAATTTGGCGGCACACAAAGAAATATATAAGTTTAAAAATTATTTACTTACCTATACACACTGCGTAAAATGGATTACGAACCCAATAAATTTTTTTGAATTTAAATATCTATTCCTGTTAAAAGGATTTTTCTTTTTAAATCATATTATTTAATAATATTAACATAATTATGTCTAAAATATGGCGGCATACTTTTAGAATTTCGCGGCATACAAAAGGGCCGCGGCTCACTGGTCTAAGGGCAGAGGAGACCACTTAACATCTGGTGGTTCATTTGCCCGAGTAAACGTATTGTAGTTGATTGTTCATACGGATATTATCAAATCGCATAGAATTAATAAATCCTGAGTTTGTTTTCTTACTGTCTATTTTTACTTGTTCGATAGTAATAGGCTATGAAATACTTTATAAATATATACATATATATATCTTCATTTGAATATGGAACAGCCTACAGACAAACAATATTATATACAGCAAGTATCTACTTAACAAAAATTGTTCTACGACGTGGTAACATCAACAGTTTGCAATTACGATGTATAATATCCGTTGGTTAAATGTTTACAAATTCCGCGTAAAATATACATTTACACATTTCTGAGAATCGCTATACGTAAACATGCGTATGTTACATTTAAATCGAACATTAATCTTTTATTATTTATAGAACAATTCGTTTAATGAGACGTAGCCTGGGGCAGGGCTGGACACAAAGAACAGGAAATTCGGCGTCCTATCCGAAAACAACAAATTATTCTGCCGTGTCAGCAAAAAAAAACGCTGAAACGATTATCTATATTGTTAAAATTTTAATAAATGTATAGGTATCCCTATTGTATCCTATCCCTATTGTAGGCTAAAAAATTAACTAACATAGATTTACATATTTCATGCAATTTCCTAAAAGCTCGGCTTTATTGTACACTACAAACAATTCTTGTTAAATGTATATATATATATATATATGACTGCCTCGTTGGTCTAGTGGCTTGATGTAAGGCCGCAGACCCGGAGGTCCAATTCCCAGGTCGGGCCAATAAAAAGTTATTTGGTTTTTCTGTCAGAAAATTCTCAGTAGTAGCCCGGAGTCTGGAAGTTGGAAGTGTGTACACTCCCGTGCCTCGGAAAGCACGTAAAGCCGTTGGTCCTGCGACTGAACTCTTTCCGGTCGTGTCAGATTGCCGTCCCATCGGATTATGGAAGTTCGAATAGAGAGTGCACCTGTGTATGCGCACACACTTGTGCACTATAATATCTCGTGCGCAGTTGGCTAATCTCTCTTGGGGATTGTTCGCCGTGGCCGATATCGGTCTGTAGGACATTTAATATATTTATATATTTCAATAGGTAGTTCTTTAAATCGTCAATGGGCCAATGGCTTGCGATGTTATTATGTCCGATGCGTCTGTATTAACACTTTGTTCAGGCACCAAAAATGGCACTTAGCATTGTTGTTTTGCGACTTTCGATCGTAAGTATTGCCTAATATGTGCCACGTGTGCATAACATTAATTTGTCATGGAAAGCTTGGCGGATCAAAACTGTTGGTCACCAAAATAATTTCAAATTAAAGATAGGAAGATAAAATTAAGTGTTTATAAGTAGTCGATACGTCGTTCTATAATTACTATTATAACTACACTCTATTCAAATCGAATAATTAATAAAGATAAACAAATCTTAAATTTACATTTTCCATGCGATTTGCTATAATAGGTCTGCTGTATTATGCGCTCCAAAGAGTTTTTGATTAATTAACCTTTATTTATAATAATATACTATTTCACTTAACTAATTAAAAACTCTTTAATTTTACTTCCAAAGTTCCGAGGACAACTTCGTTTACATTTAAAACGTTATTTCGCGAATCCATTGTGAACATCGCAGATTCAAGATTTCGACCAATGATATCACGTCAAATCGACGTTAAAATTTCTTAGTTGTCTTTGCTCCTTTTGTCTTTGGAATAGGCAATACATTATTGTATTTATAATACAAATATAATTTTATGTATTCCTGGCGCGTACACCTTTGTCGCTAAACTTAAGTAGTATAGTATATTTTTTTCTCTAAATGTTTTGTCTATTTTTCTCTGTGGCCAAGGCCGTCTTTATTGGAGGCCCCAATGACCGTGACAATATCTTGTGTTTTAATATAGGTTATCGTTTACAAACAAATATATAATATACCGTCACAATTTTTTTTGTATGACGAAACGTTGTATTTTAATATACACGAAGGTAGTTTTGAAAATGAAATTGTTTGGTTTCCTTATAAGTTACGCCTTTTAAGTGTGTGAAACCTTAGAAATATATTCGTCGAACTTCTCAACTTGAAGCGGTTTTAAGTGCGACATTCGTAATCTATGCATTAGTTTGTTTGATTGATATATTTAAGATGCTAATCGATCCACCGATCCTTTTTGAAAATTAAATGTTTCGTTTGATACAAAAACAGTATAAAAGCATAGTAAGATTTAATGAAAGAAGAAAAAATGAATTATATTATTATTTAAATAGAGATGAATAATCCTATTTACGCTATAACTTTTATCCTCTCCTATATATCATATACATTATTTGGCATTACTTAGGTTGGCCCGAGGTGTTTCATTACAATCAGTGTAAATTGTAATACATTAACAAAAAGCCTGATAAAGGCCGGGCCGACCAAAATCAAAAATATTGGACCAGAAACAACTTTAAAACGCCAAACATGTGGCAACACTAACCAAACGACACAAATAATTTGAGTAACGATAAGTACAATGTTATTCTAATCTTGAAAAGTATTATTTAATTGATCCTTGACATGATATTCAAGGCAGTGAGAGAATTGATGACCTTAAATATGTATAAATCTTGCTAAGGGCTGTTTAGTTAAAGACTGGTTTTGCTTTTTCTATCATTATTGATTCGACATTCGAAAGAAAAAGACAGAAATGTTTAAGTAATCACCTGTTAAACAATGTTTTTAAGTAAAGTTGTTAGTTCTTAGCTGTCATCTATATGTATGATAGGTTTCACTATTTTTATCTGTAGTGGTTACGAGAAACATATTGTCTATCTCATGATTTATAATCTGCGTTCGTGTAAGTTGTATACGATATTGCAGCTTTGTTAACTGGTGGTAGGTGGACGATGGTAAGGACATTATACAATCAATAGTAATATTGTCAACATAGTTCTGTTTTTTATTATTACTGTTAATGATATTAGGTAGGTAAACGGGCAAGTGAAATATCCAATGGTAAGCGATCGCCGATGCCCATATACATTGGCATCGTAATAAACTATCCCTTATACGCCAATATGCCACCAACCTTCGGAACTAAAATATTATGTTCTTACAGTTACACTGCCCACTCACCCTTCAAACCAGAATTCTTCAATACTGGTATTGTTGCTTGACTGTAGAATATATAACAAGAGATTTATATGTAGGTACTACTAGTCTGGGTAGCCAAATTAGCTCGCACAAAGCCCTACCACCTAGTCAATTTTAAATTCCTGCATTTGAAAGTGAAAAAACTACTGTCAATACAGACAAGGAATATAATATAGATTCTATAGGTTAGCAGTGCATTACAATATAACGTACTACTAAACAAGATTGTTTGTTATAATAAAATTTCTCATATAATTAGCCTGCGACCACGGTAGGGTAATGTAGATCAATGCATCCCGTTATGTCAATTTGTGGAATGTTTTATGATTTGTTTGTGTATCTGTTTAACAAAAATTTTATGTTATTTCTCAGATTTAAGCGGAAGTTGACTGGAGGATGACTTTTATTGAATTGATGTTATTATAACAACATATAACAATGTTTCAAATAACAAATATAGATTAAAAAGAACTTACTCTGGTTAGTGTCAATTTCATTCCAAGCTGGCTGAGAGTTCTTGACACTCCCATCTTTCTTTTCTTCAGTCTTTTTTAAATGCAGTCTGACTTTTTGTAATAAGCTATAACTATCTGTTAGCTGGTTTTGCATCTTGTGTTGCAATCTGTCTATTTCCATCTCTATATCCGATACGCTGCTCCTCGGTTTGTAAATGGGACCGTAAGATGATGAATACGACACGACAAACCATAGTAATAAGAAGGAACCACTAAATATAATAAATTTACGTAAATTCACTCGCATCGTGCACTTTATAAATTATGCTTTATCAAAACATCGTTAAACCTTCCACGTCTAACACTTTTTATGAATTGTGACAAACTATAAAATAACAAATATCAAAATAATTGCATATTTCGTTGCGTTGCAAAACATTGTTATTAGATTCAATGATTTTTCATCACTATAATAAAATGTAACAGTATGCAGTGGACATGTTGTTTGCGATAACTATAATTAAATTTTTAATTATTTTAAGTGTATTTATAGTTTATTTATCGAAGTATCGTAGAAATATACAACTTCGTACACTATTTCCTCGGCAACTGATTACTGAACCGACAGTTTGACGTTGACAATATTGACATACAGTTAATATAGTGTTGTCATGATAAAAAATAATATTCTTTAAGACTATTTATTTTAAAAAAGGAGCGCATATTTATTTCATAATTATGACAGTAAAGGATTATACACAATTAATGGAGTTATTCAAAAATGATAATGGAACCTAAATTTATAATTCAAAAAGAAACTTTATCATATAAATCAATCTTTATAATTGGTTTCAAAGTATAGAGGTAACTGTTAAGATGGGAAGTGGCAACCGTTATTGTATTGACAATCAAATAGCTGAAAATTGATGACACGGAAGACGTGGCCACACATGTTAAGTATTAATTTGTATAATTCAAGGATTGGTTGCCAGTATTGGTAAGGTATTATTAATAGTAGTGTTACAGATGTTATGATTTCTTTTTAAGTATCTAATATATTGTCACGATAGGCAAGTAAATATTAGTAGTAATATATATTTGTTAACAAGTAACTAATATTATATACAGATCACACCAATAATATTTGGTTTAAAATTAACAATAATTAAATTTACATTTGAGTGCATAGTTACTAAATAAGATAATATACATAATATGTTACTGATTCATAGACGTCGACGTTTTTGGTTTTTAATGCAAACTGATATTTATCCGATTTCAGATTTACAAATCGATTTCAAAATCCGATTTTAGATATCCGATTTCGGTAACGCCTAGAATCACCAAATCGCGCTATCCTTTTTATTTCGCTTTATTCCAATTGATTAGAAAGAGAGTTACCAATCAGTTTGCGTTTGGATACCATACACAATTCGTTTGGCGATATCCAGTGATTTTATTTGTCGATTCGAAATCTTTTAGTGGTATCGACCTATCGATCGTTGGCGTTTGGGTCGGCTAGGTCGATTGTTAAAATCGGATTTTAAGTTTGCGAAAACGATACGATTCGATTTGTGTTTGAATTATAACGCATGTCTACTAATTCAAATTCAAAATGTCAGTCGTTGTCAAAAAAAAGTCTTTAAATAATTATTCATTCATTCAATACATGCTTATATTTGAAATATTCATTCATAGAATAAAAATTATTACTCTATAAATGAATATTTAAAATATAATATTAAGTTGCTTTAAATTTTAAAATCAGTTCCTTTCCTTTTTTCTATAGTAGGTATGTATTATAACTATGTATTTACATTTCTTATCCATGTGCTACTTTCTCATTACCTTGCCTTTGACTATGTATACTTGGTAAGTTATGTACATAAATATTAATAACTAATAGGTATACATTGAATTTTTTTCTAAGATGGGGAAATAAACTTTTATTTATAAAATGCCATAAGCTAATTGTTACAGCACATCGAGACAGACGTAAATCGTTAGACCTTGCCAACGATTTACAATACGAAGGATCCAATAACAAGTTCAAGTTCAAAAGATCTACACCCATACGTAGTTGATGTTGACGTATTTAAGACACGTACGAAACGATTTGCTTCCTCGTTTCTGATACGCACCGCCAAGGTCTGTACTACCCTCCCGACCTTCGTTATCCCCACCACCTACAATGTGGGTACCTTCAAGCCCAGAGTGAATAGGCACCTTCTAGGCAAGCGCGCTCCATCTTAGACTGTATCTCACTTTCCATCAGGTGTGATAACAGCCAAGCGCTAGCCTATACATTTAAAAAAAATTACACTGTACAATGCGCGCACGCAGCAGGGAGATTACCGTGAGCTATAGCCTCCGCTATGGGTGTAATGGCTGCATATCGGAAGTTGTCAACTCGCGAGGGCATTCTTTTAAAAGTACAGCATACATGATTTTAATCAATATGCTGCTGTACTAAATATAAAATGCATTAGATTTTTTAATGTGTTTATTATTTTGCACGGAACATCCTTTGTTTTATCATGACGAAAGAAAAAAGTTTCGAATTTCGTTCGTTCTGTCCAGTTTATTTATAAGGTCTGTTAATTTATGTGTCAGAAATTAAACAAAAAACTTTAATATAAGCATGGTTAAGTGTTGTCTGCCTCCACAATCATACCGTTGAATCGGCTTTCCTTGGCGGGGTTTCCGAACCAATACGACCTGAGAGCGTTCAAGAAAGGAACCTTCAACTTACTCTTTCCTTAAAGGCCGGCAAGACCAGCCTTCTGGTTTTGCAGATGTGTGCGAGTCTCCCGCCGCTTCGCCTCCTATCCCACAATTACGGCTTTCCTCAGTAATGTGACATTAACAGGCTGTTAATTTACATGGAGTTAATTACCCCATATGGAATATAAAGATTAATGAAAGGGCTGGCAAATATAACTTCTATAATATTCTTTCATGTCACCGTTCCTATTACATAATAGTGATAATAGTATGTACTCGCATATCGTGTTCCAGAATGATAACGACGCCACGATTGGTAATGATTGGAGTCTGTTATAAAATTGTATACTACTAACTAACCACTCTCGCATGGGTAGAATTAGAGTTTACAGCGTTAAATAAAATTTAATTTAATCTTATTACCAATAAGATTATATGTAAATTAATTTAACGGCGAAATTCTGCTAGCATTTTAGAGATAATTGTACTCCAAAATGTTTATTAGTTATAATTAATTAAGTATTACAACAATTTTGTTATGATAATTTAAAATAAATAAAAAAACATAAATCAAATCCAATATTTTCTAAGGGAACGTTATAAACATTTTTATAAAGTTTATTGATTTTTTTATTCCGTCTAATTAGGAGTTATTAATTTAAATGATTTAAAAAAAAACTGTTGTAGCCAAAACGGTGCCATGCCGTGCATGTAAAAAAAAAAAAACAAAATAGTGCAGCCTCTACACGTGTAAATTATTGCATCCAACCGCGCATACCGAAGCAATTTGATGAGTTCAAAGTTTGCGTGCCAAAGTAAAATATGCGGAAACGTTGTGGATATGACAAAATTTAATATTTTTAGGGATCGGTGTGGAATTACTAAAAATAATTATTTTACAAGCTTATTATTTTAATATTACTTGCAGATAGAAAATAGATAGAAATCTTTTTTTTTCATTAAATTATAAATAAAATAAATCATGTAAATTAAAAAAATATATATTATTCAAAAATACCAGATATATTGACATTATTGAATTTTTTTTTTTACTAAAATTAAACAATAATTTACGACAATCACTTATTAGCTGTACATTTAATTATAAACTGTAACATTAATTATAAACTGTAACATCATGACAATCAACTAAATTAATTTGATTTGATAATTTTTGATTTTCAAGCTAAATAAAACGAATACAGAAAATATTTCAACTCACGCTTAGCCAAACTTTACACGAACCGAACGCATCAATCTTAATTTAAAAAAAAAAGTGAAAAAAAATAAGCGCCATAGAGTGGCTTAATTATGACAAAATATGTCGGTAATTTAGAAAGGCGACAGGAGTCTGTTTTTATGTGTTATTTATTGATTTGTCTATTAAAAACGGCGTTATGTCAAATGTTATTATATTTTGGGGATGTTACCGTTTCAATTGGATGGCGTATTTTTGTTTTCTTAATTAATATGGATTTATATTTCCTGAACGTTTTCTTTGCATGTTTTTTTTTTAATGGAGCTAAAGCAATATAATTACAATTCTTTAGTTAGTAGTTTAAGTTAATAAGTAGTAAGATAGTAATTTACTTCTGTTCTGATAGTGTTATTTCTGTTATCTCTAGGCATAAAGTACCGGCCTTGGGATCCGGTGAGTCAAAAATAATATAATATTACTCCAACCGCTTCTCACAGATATCAAAATACCTTTTTTTTTCTCGCAGTGGAAACCTTCAGAAAGGTATCCGGTCCCGTGGGGGTGGAATCGGGTTATGTGGGATTCTTACTAAAACCACTGCGATGGCCGTCCTCAGCACGGATAGGAGAGGCTGCATCGAATACTAAGTGCACGTTTTTTATTATCAACTTGTTTATGACCGCAGCTTCGTCTGCGTATTAGTGGGACAGTTGTAATGTTTTTTTTTTATCGAAAAGGAAGGCGGACGAGCATACGGGCCACCTCACCTCAAGTGGTCACCAAACGTCCTTAGACATTGGCACTGTAAGAAATGTTAACCATCGCTTACATCGCCAATGCGCCTACCTCCAACCTTGGGACCTAAGATTTTATGTCCCTTGTACCTGTAATTACACTGGCTCACTCACCCTTCAAACCGGAACACAACAATACCAAGTACTGCTGTTTTGCGCTAGAATATCTGATGAGTGGGTGGTACCTACTCTGACAAGCTTGCACAAAGTCCTATCACCAGTAAAAGTTTAAAAAAGTAGCATAACTCCTTCCTTGGGTATTAAGCTTGCTTCATGCCAAATTTCATCAAAATCGGTTCAGTGGTTTAGCCGTGAAAATGTAACAGTTACAAGCGCATCTATAATGTTAGACAGATACAATTATCCGTCTAGAAGAGATCATTACTTCGGTGAAAAGACCGCCCTTTCCATGCTACTTTATGGTCTATAGTATGACTATATATTATATAGTAGACTATTCTTAAGATTTCTTTTTTCTTTAACCGTTTTTTTTTCTTGTCAGTTTGCAATAAAGTTATTTATTATTAGTAATTATGCATAAAACAATTATAACTTCTCTCCAAATCATTATTTAATACTACAAAAGCGTAAGATTTATTACTAGGCAAACATAGCGTCGGGTGGATTACATCGTTACTATAAATTGATAGCCGACTTACCCGGACAGTAACAATGACATCTAAAAACAAAAGACGACAATCCATTCGAGGCTCATATAAATCCAAATGAAACAAAACACAGCTCAATCAAAACGTAACACAAATCAAAATCAGATCCAATTACTGCTAACGATGCCAACGTCCATAAACACATTCAATACACTCATTAAGTCACAAGTTAGGATCTTAACCACGTGACGTGTCCAATTAAACGTACCAACAATATAATTATCACAATTAATGGACACGGACATATTTCAAGAGACTCCTTAAATAAATCCCAATTTGATGTACCAAAAGACAGACGCATGAGCATACCAGACACGCCCACCGACTTCCTATTGGTTTATAGCTAATTATATCTTGAAACTGCTGCTTTAAGAGCTATTTGCATCGTTTAACTTTAGATAAACTAAAATCAACTCTGATACCTTGATTTAGAATTGAAGATTAATTGCAGTGAAATTAAATGCGGCATACAAAATTGTCATCCACATAGACGCCCATTAGTCGAGCTTTTTCATCTTCATTTCGATTAGAATCATTGCCAGATGGTTCGGTGCTAATTGATTTTTTACTTTATTATAATGGGACATAAGGTTTATCTAAAATGGTATTTCAGTGGCATCTTTCAGAAGAGCCAGTTAACATTTCGTGCGCAGTCGCTCCTGTATTACAATTTGACAAAAATGCGACGTTAGTTTTGGGTTCAGTTTAAATTATTATCTCGTGTGTGACGGCACTAAATGTGACGAGAAAGTTGTCAAATTATTCGGAAATTTTAGTTCTTCATGTGCAAGGGGTGTAGTGATACGTGTACTTTCAAAAGGTATACATCTGATTTATAAATAAAGATAAATTAAATAGTCTTAATATGAATTCTGTGAAATCTGAAGCAATGGATGTCAGCGAAACAAATGACGAACCGAAAAATAATAAAACTGAAAATAAATTAGCGTTTTCTATAGATAATTTACTAGCTGATAAATTTGTGGAAAATGATAAGGGTGTAAATGAGAACGCATCGACTTCAGATCGTGATTATTTCAGTGTATTCAACAAAGAACATGTAAATATTGAATCAGATGATGATGATAAAGATAGCAGTGATTCAGAACAATTGGATGTTGAGAGTTCGACGGCTGATGCGCAGGAGTTTGCAGAAAGTAAATCGTCTGAGTATCAATCAGGTAATATTTTCACTGTCGATTATTTTTTTAGAGGTAATAGATATATTTAGGTATATTTTACATTTCAAAAGAGATATTTTTCATGATAAATATTATCATAAAAGAAATAAAATAACAGCATTAAAACAAATAACAGCCTATTGTAAAATGTATGATAGCTGGTGATAGGGCTTTGAGGAAGGATAGGAAGGTACCACCCACTCATCACATATTCCTAAATAAAAAAGAAATTATACCGTAGGTTTTTGCCGCAGAATATATTAAGTGAAAAAAAAAGATATTTTTAAAATTATATATAAATTCTCGATTTGTTCTTACTTTACCAAATAAAAATTTTACAAAGATTATAAATTATTTAAGACCATCGAATTTACCTGTCCCCTTCCCAACTTGTGTCAGGTTATCTTCATAATTCCATTAATTTCGTGTATGTGAATCGTTTAGTAAAAATAATTTGAATTCTTAAAAGTATAATTTAAAAGTTGAAGGTATCAAAAACATTTATGTTTATTTATGTTCTATTTAAAATAAAAACGAAAATTTGAGCTAACCGAAATATTTCGTATTGTGATCGCTATTTTTTTCATTCTTCATCGAGAGACGCTATTTTGCTTTAATTTTCAAATTAACTATGGCCAGCGCGGACGCAGTGTTGAAATATTCTGTGTTTTAATTTCCTTTCTCAGGTATGTGTAAAACACTTTTATATAATAATTGTTATTGTTGACATGTTGCAAAATATTTGTAATATTTGTTATTAAAAAGTTAATAATCTTAAGTAGGATAGGTAATTGTTAAACAATTTAAAACTACGAGAAGGTAGCATTATGTGACCTCCGTTTTATGAATAATTCTACCGTCACATTTAACGGAACAGAAGGTCACAACAGGTCGGAATGCACAAAGCTTAGTTCATATTGCACCCGACTGACCAAATAAATGTATACTGTTACAAAATGTTATGAATATAGATAATATGTGTATCAAAAAATATGATCAAACTTTTTAATTTCTTAATCATTATCATTAAAATAATGTGTTTTTGATGTGAAATAGTAGGTATTATAACAGTAGTACTGATGTTCCTCACTTCCAAACAAAAAAAAAGTAAATGATCTAACGCTCGATGCTTTTCGAATTTATCAGGCTACAGCTACAATTCTGAAACTGAAAACAAAGTCGGACAAAAACTTTGAAAAAAAAATTAAAGTATAAAAAAATTACCAACTATCATTACTTGCCATAAATTAAACGTTTCGTTTCTAGGTCGGAAGCAAAATGTATGTCATAATAGGTACACATTTCGGCAATCTTGATATCATGTGAACACAATCTTTTCTTTTAAGACTTCCATTTTTCACGTCGGACGTCCACTGTGTTCCTTCAAAATTATGAAGTGAAATCTATGAAATCTACGAGTTTTTACGATTTAATTCCGTGCGGCCATAATTATGTATCCAGTAATATATTACTTTTCGAAAAAGCTACTCACATCAAGTAAAATATTATATTTACGGAGTAAAATTAAAAAATAACCAAGTTAAAAGAGACAGTCACAAAACTGAATAAAACACATTTATTTTGTGTAAATCCTTGAAGCTACGACTATTATCTTTGATTTATCAAGTAATAATACGGATTAAGATTTTTTTTTATTTTGCTTTTAAATATAGTCGCACAACGGAAACAATTACGTCACAAAGTCCGTTTTGTTTCGATATTTAAGAGAAAATACCTCGAATTCCGCGTTCCTTCTTATTTTTATCTATAATAAACTATTTTCCCTAAAACATGATGGTAAAGTTTGTAATAAAGAGCAACATTACAAATAAAATTAATTTTTTTTTACTGTAAGTTACAGTTTCTTTTGGAATTGCTCTTATGCGTCTTTTTCTCACGAATGTCAAATCAATAATGACACAAAGAGAGAAATCAGTATTCAACTAAACAGTCGTTAAACTACGTTTATAAGTAAGGCCGATGTACTCTTATTATTATTTTCCACTAACTAACCTACCACTCACCACAACCTTAGAACTTATAACTTATTTGTACAAATAATCAAATAAATATTCGAAGTTGATTTACTACATTTCAAACAAATTTGAAACTCGAGAATTGTAAACGTCTAATTGGAATTGAATATAAAGACCAGCTTCACTCGTGTCATAATTCAAAATTGCTATAAACCAGTTTTCATAGCTCTTAAAAAAAAAAAGAATTTTCATATAATCTTTCGTCCCCTTTATCACTGGGCAAAGCGGGTACATAATATATAGCGATTAATTGCTTTATTACGCTATTAAACCTTTTTAGTTACATTTAAATTCACATTTTACAATCTTCGATAACTAAACCAAGTACCTCTAGTCTAGTCACCTACTTATATGTATAATCTAATCTGTCTCTTCTTAGGAGTGACATGAGCTATTATAGTTTCTGTGCAGATTCCAGAACAGTTTTTGGCATCAAAGTTTTTAAAGTCTTGGATCTTCCTTCATTTCGTCCCCTTTATAGACCTGCGATCTCCATTATCTAAGTAGTTAAATATTCAAAAAATCCTTTTTCAGTGCTAACATATTGTAAAAATGAACGCGTATGAAAATTGTCATGTTGTTAGCAATAGTGGTTTGGGATTTGCTTTGATATGTATGTCAGTCAGGTATTATATATATATATATTAAAAATCGTGTTGATTTTCATGCGAGATATATAATAATATAAATGTATTTAACTAACAACGATAGTGGTTTAGCTATTTCGCTCTTTCTATCATTACTATTTTGACATTCGAAAGAAGAAGACACCTAAGCAACCTTTACAAGGCCGTTATTTTTTGAATATGAATAACTAAAATCCTTTGTCGTTTCTTTTATAATTTACATTCTGAATCTGCGCTAACTTTAAATATTCTTATAAAATGATGTATCAAAATAGCTTGTAGCTCTACTTAGAGTATATTTTTCATTTGACTTAATTCACTTTGTGGTAGGGCTTTGTGCGAGCTCGTCTGGGTACTCAGCAGTACTTAGTATTGCTGCGTTCCGGTTTGAAGGGTGAGTGAGCTAGGCTAAGCTAATGGATGTCAAGAATAAAAATGATCATTAATATTTTGTTGTTAATAAATAAATAAATTTGACAGTGGTTCAGGTTCAACAAAATCTGTCAGCAAAAGCCCTCACGATGATGTTGGGATTGGCTCGAGCCTGCGTACCATAGATTTGCACCGTTTGTGCATAGTTTACAAGCAATCTACTTGCGCCTCGACAAACATACCTGACGAGTGCAGTAACGAGGCATCATCAGCATCCAGAGGACCAATTCTATTAACAAATTGTCACTTTATTGCAATCTAGTCGAAGCGTGATGGTTGCCGTTTTTCCGTTTTCCTATTCTTTAATTCAATTATCAACTATTGCCATAAAAGTTAACAATTACGTTTGATTTTGACATAACGGTATATGTTAACATACTATCGGTTCGGTTCCGACTCGAATAAATACAGATGATTCAAAGTTGGATCGGAATTGAATCGGGAACGTATCGTAATCGTTATAAATTAGTAGAATTGCGTTATTGTTGAAAGCGTAGGGCGCATTAAAATTGATATAAGTAGTTAAGTTGAATATTGTTGGCTTATTAAAAAAAAGTATATTATTCACGAACTATTTGTAGTGTATATAGCAAAGTTATTTGCAAATCTCACATAATATATAAATTCAAATTTACTTTATCTCTACTCCTTCGATTGGAATAAAAAAATTTATTCATCGTTCTTTTTTAAGTCGTTGTTAGCATTCAAAAAGAAGAATAATAGCAATTTCATTAAAAAATTGAACGACGTTTTTGTGGACTCAACAAAAATTATAATAATTATGACATACTTAATATATAATGCGTTCTTTATTTATTTATCAATTATATTTATTATGCAAGGAATTTATTACATTATTATCTTTATTTTTCTTTTTTTTATTCAGATAAAGTATTATTAGATACTATGTCCAGTCATTTTCATTATATATAAAATTAAAAAAACAAAATACACATTACAAATTTATAGTAAAAACACGCCGCACACACCCAAGACGCTGGCTCTATTGCCTCTCTTCACCTCTCATTCTTTCCACTTTATTAGGATATTTTTTTACTATTGGACATATTTATATGAAACTAATTTATTGTCAAAGTCACAAACCTCCTGTTGTCATCTGAGAAAACTCAGAACCACACAAGGCACAACCGTCACCTCAAAATCAGAGATTCTAGCTGAAGTCGAAAAGTACTATGACGACTTATACTCATCACGAGTCATCACACCTGAGTCCCAGTGCGGATGACCCACGTGCCAGACTGACGATCTTCCCGACATCAATTTGGGCGAGATTAGGATTGCTCTCGGACAACTTGGAAACAACAAGGCTCCAGGAAATGATGGAATTACCTCAGAGCTTATCAAAGCAGGAGGCACACCAGTTCAGAGGGAGCTGGCTAACATCTTTAATTCCGTCCTCCATAATGGTATTACACCGAAGACATGTAGCAGAGGTGTGGTGGTGCAGTTTTTCAAGAAGGGTGATAAAGCTCTTTTGAAAAATTACCGCCCCAATTTACTTTTAAGCCATGTTTACAAGTTGTTTTCGAGGGTAATCACGAATCGTCTTGCCCGAAAATTCGATGACCCGTTGAGCAAGCTGGGTTTCGATACACACTTAGGTAAATAATACAGAAGACCGAGAAATATAATCAGCCTCTACGCCTCGCGTTTGTGGACTACGAAAAAGCCTTCGATATCATCCCGACCTGGGCTGTTCTGGAATCCATGCAGAGATGCCTAATTGACTGTCGGTATGTCCAGATGTGTTTGTACGAAGCCGCAACCATGACCGTACAAATACAAGATCAGAACACAAGACCAATCCAATTGCATCGCGGGGTAAGACAGGGAGATGTAATCTCACCGAAACTTTTTACCAATGCATTGGAAGACGTCTTCAAGACGCTCGATTGGAACGGACGCGGCATCACATTACACATCTGCGATTTGCCGACGACATTGTCATCATGGCGGAGACTCTGCAGGATTTGGAAGAGATGTTAACAACCTGAGCGATTGATGCGGACTGCCCAAGATCGGGATGGTTGGCGTTCTATGGGGGAAACTTTCGTCCAGCAGTGGACGGCAAAAGGCTGAAAAAAAAAAGTTTTTGCACCTTACTACATAGACAAATTTATAAATGGAAACTTGACTGGTATTGGTGCTAATGTTAATATTATAGTTTTAAGAATGAATGTACTGTGTGTTTACCAAAAAAAATAAAATAGACAAATTTGTCTGCCACTGAAACCAACCTACTATTTTTAAGAAACCATTTTTTATTGTTGATCTTTTTAGTAACGTTAAACAAATAAATACATATTATTTATTAATTTCTTTAAAATAGTCGTTGATAATATAAACGCGAAACAGGCGCCGCGTCGTCATCGAAGGCACTGGAAATGGTTGAAAAAATTTTTAAGCCGGGATGATATCTTATGGTTTATTTACGCGGAGAATGTCTGAAAACGATTTTTTTCGTCATGGAATGACAAAATCTATGTTAATGGTAACAACCATTACCTATTTTTTTGTAGCAGATGTAGCAGAATTGTGCTCGCGTGTAGCTGCTACGTTTCTGACTGTTACCCACCTAGTCGGGTTCAGAATCATCTAATCTAACGATTTTGTGCGCCGTAAAACGACGGTAAATGATTTTGTTTGTGGGCTATTTGTTATATAAATATATTTTAAGCAGAGTTTGTTGTGATATTTATACTTACCATTATTTCCTTTGACAAAAAGATAATCTATCCCAAAAAAACTGGCTAGTGAAAGTATATAGATGTGTATGTGTGTGAACTGTACCTTATATAAGTATATTTGAAACGTGGAGGACTGAACTTATTCCGGTCGTGTCGGATTGCCGTGGATTATGAGTGTTAGGTAATAGAGAATGCATCTGTGTTTGCACTATAATATGTCCTGCGCAGTTGTCTAATCATTCTTGAGATTGGTCGCCGTGGCTTAAAACGTTCCGGAGGATATTTGAAACATAACTTAGTATGTATAAAGAATGATAAAGAAAATGAAATAAACAAGTATTCAAATTTCATTTTAAAATTGAATATTATAATGGTTACATTTATCATTTACTTTATTAGATGCTAGCGCTCAACCCGCGGTTTTGCCCGCGTCATAATCGAAATTCCTGTTAAATGGGATAAACACACAGACAATGTGAAGAATATCCAAATGATCACAACACACACATCCTTTCGTATATAATGCCTTCTTATATACTATATTAAGTGTAGTACCACCTCGTAGTAACTACATCGTTGGTCTAGTGGCTTGATATAACGCTGCAGACCCGGAGGTCCTGGGTTCAATTCCCAGGTCGGGCCAATAAAAAGTTATTGCGTTTTTCTATCAGAAAATTCTCAGTAGCGGCCCGGGGTTTGGAAATGGCCTCGGAAAGCACGTAAAGCCGTTGGTCCTGCGCCTGAACTCTTTCCGGTCGTGTCGGATTGCCGTTCCATCGGATTATGAGAGTTAGGGAATAGAGAGTGCACTTGTGTTTGCGCACACACTTGTGCACTATAATATCTCTTGCGTAGTTGGCTTATCTCTTTTGAGATTGGCCCCCGTGGCCGAAGTCGGTCTAGAGGACATTATTATTATTATTATTAACGACTAACACGTGAAAATGCTACATATAGTTGTCCCATGAGTAGAGCAGCAGCAATTTATAGAAAAAAAATAAAATCCTTCTTATCTTATTTGCCCATACATGGCGTGGAAGGATTTCTGAGTCGCAGTGTCTAGATTTTCCGAAGTAGAGTGAGCTTCAGCCATACTTATTAGTATTGGCGTTTCGTTCAAATTTGTGTTGTCGTTAATCTGTCGTTGTTTCATCTGATTGTTTTGATCTTTTTTTTTTTTATTAATTTCATTATTATAATTTTCATTGATTAAATACTTTGTGACTTAAGGTTGCAGTTATTAACGAAGTTGTAATTTTTTTTAATCCTAACTTCATATATATATCTTTTTTTTATAGAAAAGGTACGGGCATATGGGCCTGTTACCTGATGGTAAGTGGTCACCAAACGCCCTTAGACATTGGCACTATAAGAAATGGTAACCATCGCCAATGCGACACCAACCTTGGGACCTAAGATTTTATGTCCCTTGTGCCTGTAATAACACTGGCTCACTCACCCTTCAAACCGGAACACAACAATACCAAGTACTGCTGTTTTGCGAAGCCCTACCACCAGTTAATTTTCTTAAGTAATATTTTATTTTGAATTTTATAGATTATTACTTTTGAGGTTTTGTTGTTTTAGGGTTTTATAAAGTTTGCATTAATTTATTTAGTTTGACGAGCCTGTTAGCGTGGTTGGTAGATACTTGCCTTTCATGCCGAAGGTTGTGGGATCGATTTTCACCCAGGACATACATTTGTGTACATGAACATGTCTGTTTGTCCTGAGTCTGGGTGTAATAATCTATATAATAGTATATCAGTTGTCTGGTTTTCATAGCACAAGCTCTGCTTAATTTGGGATCAGATGGCCGTCTGTGAATAATGTCCCAGGATATTATTATTATTAGTATCCTTATTTATAGTTTCATTATACCCATGTGCAGGTATATGTAGCATATTTACGTAGCATACTATATATTCATTTATCTTTATCTTTAATTACTAGAATAATAACAATAGCGTTACTATCATACATACGAAAGGTTTTGTGTTGTAAACATTTGTTAATTCTTCACGGTTTATCACAACTAAAATATGACATAATTAACATATTTCGGTCATTTTATCTCGTTTAACTGGATTTTTGATAAAGGCACGGGCGAAGCCGCGGGCCTAACGCTAGTATACCATGAAAGTCAAATCACACAGCACGTTAAGATCAAATGTATTTTATAATAAGTGTGCAGTAATTAGCCGATGGGATATCTTACTTAAAATAAAAATAAATAAAATAAATTTATTGTGTATCTGTGTTTATTTTACACATATTGTGAAAATTTGAGAAAAACATATATGAGTTTGCATGTTTCGAAAATTTCTTATTCTACTATTTCTCAAATTGAAAACGCAAACGAATAAACGCATCAAATAGCTACTAAAACAGAGACAAGTGGAAGAGAAAAAAAAAACTGATTTATTTTGTCTATGTCTATTTATAGTTAATATATTATAGATTATTCAAATCCAACATGTAGTTTCATATGCGCGTACAATTAAAAAATTTATAAATTGAAACGAAAACATAAATAAAACAAAATATAGATAATAAATATAAATTAAAAAAAATCAAAGGATGTGCAAGCTGACATTAAAATTTCGAAACAAAAAAATCTCACTAGTACACGAGAAGAGATATTACTTTTTTTTTTTAAACTAACGATACTGTTTGCTTTTGAAGATAGTTTTACAAATTAATCATTGAAATGTGAGTAAATGTAAAATGACTAGCAATAATTCATCCCGTTTGTTAAAAAAGACTCGACTTCGCGCCTTCTCGGCCCATTGCCGTTTACGCTATGCTTTTGAGCCGCCATATCTATTTTTGGCGCCAATTACGTTTTAGTTTCGTTAGCTTAGATTTATTTTGTATTTAATGTTAATATAAATAAATATTCTTATTATGAACTATTTCGTGCTTAATTATTATAAGTATGTATTTATAGATATCATTTACGATAACTCATTAATTAATTAGTTAAGTCATCGATGGCTTTGATTTAGATATACCGCGCTAAGTATGAACATAATGTTGCTATTTAAAAAAAACTTAAAAATAACTGATATAATTATCTTTTTATTAATTAACGAAATTATAATTATTGTCTAAAATATACTGAAACAATTAAAATAATAGTTAACCGAGGAAGTGTGCTCAATCGAAGCGGACGAGCCATATCGTCACCTAACAACTATTTTCAATAAACACCTTCGACTCTGAGTAATTAGTGGCAATATATCAACATGTCGCCCGGACGCCATCTTGAAGCGTTTCCCGCGCTAATGAGCCCGCGAAAATAAGTGTCATTCAAGTTTTTAAACGCCTTATTACTTACGAATAAGGTTTAATTTTGTTTGTCTGCGGCTACGGATGTTTTAGTTTTTGCTCGCGGGTTTGTCTTTAACAAAGTAATAGGTTAAAGTTTTTTAAACGGTTAGTTTATTTATAATTATTAAAAATAAGTTTGTTTTCTTATCATTTTGTAAAATTTTGAATAAGAGTAATATTGTTTTCTATTAAAATACAATAATCTACATCAAATCTTTAAAACGACGATGAATTAATTATATTTTGATAATTGGTTCGATTTCCTTTGTTTCCCGACAATTAAGTAATTAGTCAATCATATTATAATAATTATAATAAGAGTAATGAGTTTGATTTAAAAAAAAAAAAACATTATATTGTATCTGTGCATACTTTGAAAAATAAATCTTTTATGTCTACAATAATCTTCATCATATTCTTTCATAAGCCCTCTTTTAGTATCAACTAACCTTTGCGATGGCCGTCCTCAGCAGTGCTCTGTGGTAACATAGAGCCATACGTTCCACTATGCTGATCATGTACTCGGAGTAACTTGTATAGCACCGCCATTGCATCCGGCCGGCCAGAGTACCGACCATGCCTAGTGCTCCACCACCGCCAGTGTGGTAACACTCCGAACCTTCTAGTCGGTTCTACCTATATCCATGGTTAAGATGCGGTAACTCTGATCTACTTCACCCGAAACCATGTATTTTAATAATCACATCAAATAAATTTCCTAAAACATTCTACATACAGACGCTTCTCTGTTACAATTTTATTATATGTGTATGTTTGTCGGGCAGACGATTTATTGCTTGTACGAGGATCGTTAAGGAATTACGGAAAGCATAAGGAGTTGTATTTCACTTTTTAATGATTTAATGTGAGTCAGTGTCAAATTAAACGTTTTTAATGTTCGCCAGAGTTGAAAAATAATATTATTCGGTTGTGGCAACATTTTACGGACATGTGTCCGTAACTCATCAGCTTGTAAGGTGAATCTTGACTTTTATATACGGTATTGAGTTTGTTTAATAAGCTTTCAAGTCTTATATATTTAACCGATCGTCATGCAAGTTCGTCTGGGTAGGTACCACGCACTTACCTATCACATATCCTACCGCCAACTAGTACTACTACAAAGTATTGCTGTAGCTGTATTCCGGTTTGAAGGGTGAGTGAACCAGTGTAAATACAGGCACAAGATACATAACATCTTAGTTTCGAAGATTGGTGGCGCTGTGGCGATGTAAGGCCATTCCTTACATCGCATCTTCATATTTCTTATCTATGGACCGGTGGTGACCTTTTATCGTCAGGTGGCCCATTGGACCTATTTTTTAATAAAAAAGAGTTTATACAACGTAATGCCTACAGATCCATCACATTGAGGAATGTGATGACCATAATTTGGACCATATGATTGACCATAATACAAAAATAAACTTAATGACATACGCACGCATCATTGTAAAATGTAAATTGATTAAAAGGAATATTTCACGGACTTTTATACGCTGTGCTAAGCAATTTCATTAGCCGACTTTAAAAAAGGATGTAATTTGTTCAACCACATTGATGTTTTTTTAAATCTAATATGTAAAAATCTCGTGTCACGGTGTTTGTGGCCGAACTCCTCCGAAACGGCTCGACCGATTTTTATGAAATTTGTTAAGTGTATTTGGGAGGTACGGGAATAGGTCGTAAAGTAAAATATTTTTACCGCTAGCTGATAAGGGTGTCCCTAACCATTTTTTTTTAAATTGTATGTATTTTAATTTAGCATAAAAAAATATATATAACCTCAAATTTTCACCCTCCTAACCCATCATCCCATTTTGTAATGACGATTTTAGTATTTTTGTATGAACAATATCAAAATAATTACATATAGTGAACCTCATCGAACTTACGTCTACGCCATTCACGTCGCGTCGCGCAAGCGTCGCGTCATTTTGACATTTAAAAAATTTGCTAAATATTCAATGATTTATTTAATTGATAAGAAACATAAACGTGTTTTATGATATTGAAAAGATTGGTAAAATACTAAAAGATCAAATACATTATCGGTATACCGTTTTTATCAGTAAATATAACATTTGGATTTATTTGTTTGCGTGTGTTACAGTTTTCATTGATTTCAACAAAATATTAGTTAACTTTTAATTAAACTCGGAATGGACGCTTCTTTAGTAACGTCCTTGGTGGGCGGTATGCTCAAGATCGAAATACATTAAGCCATTATTATTTAGTTTATCTTCTCATCAATAGATGGCGTTAGATGTATTTTACATTGCGCTATAAAAATGTTTTTTTTTCAAAGAAACTAAGTAAATTTATAATGAGAGAGAACAATTACACTATCTGACCAGCAGTACAAACTCGGTGGTTTTATTCTGAAGTCTCAGTACCAATACTACCGGGTAACCCCAAACAATTACATACATTCAATATACTCATGATTCGATTGTTTACTATTGACAGTATAATCAGAGAAATGATAGTATAATCAATCATATGCTCAGCGTCAAAAAAACTATCGAAAGAAAAAAAAAAACTCAATGACTATTATTTATCAAGAAATTATAACAACATTTAATTTATATTAGACTCTGTTTTGATTGTTTGAAACTTTTAAAGACATTTTTGATGTTTAATTTATTGTTAAAGGGTTTACATTACTTTGACAATATTCAAAATAAAATCCTTTAGAAATTATATCATTATTCTGAATCAAATTTAATTATTTAATGCAATAAGTAAAACTTAATTCCGTTTGAATTCTATTAGCAGCGCCACCTTTGAACATACTATGTTTGTTTACCTATATAGTTTGTGTGAAATAAATAATCTGGAGTTGTGTAAAATATTATACTACATTTCAAAAAATATTTAGCAGTATTTCAATTTGTCTGTTTTAATAGAAACTAATAGAAATTGCTCTTCGAAATTAATTAACTGCTTTAGGATAAAAGTATATTACTTTTTTCATTTTAACTATAAATATGTCCATTACATTAATGAAATATATTGAATTGAGAAAATGAATGGTTGGTGTTTTTTTTGTTTTTATCGGCGGTTATCGTCTACAGCGCTCCTTTCCTTTTTCTTTCATAGATCCCATCCCCACACACTACCATACATTCGTAACTTTTTATTTAAAAACCAAAATATTCAGTAGATATCATTTATATGGCAACACAACGTTTGCCGGGTTAGCTAGTAAACTATAAATATATCTCAAGTCACTAAGGGTTAAGAGATAAGAACTACATGGTCAAATAAAAAAAAACTGGCTTTGTTTTTTAATGTAACATTTCTTTAGAAGATTTTTATATTTTTCTTTGTAATAAATACATTATAAAGCATATAATTAAATATAACATTTTTGGAAACAATGTCTGCCACTTGGGTTTGTCTACTCAGCACAATTAATCACAGAAGGGGTATAGACAAATAAACAACTATGACGTTAAATTGACGTTATATTTTTGATATCCTAACTAGTCTATGGTAGTTCTTATTAATTCGCGCATTTTAAAAATTAAAGTGGATATGAGTAGTTAAGAGGAATGGTATTGTATTATAAATAAGAAGTATTGAATACGAACTGTTTCAAGTGCATTGTAGTTGCAACTGTTTTTAATTGCATTTGCTAATGGTTTGTTTATTTTTACTCTTTCGATTGGAATATGATATACATTACTATGTATACGATATTGCTAACTAAAGATATTTCTATTTCACTCATCTTGTTTGGGTTGAAAAAGGACAGGCAAAATATAAATCGTGTCAGTGTCTTGAGATTTTATAAAACACAGGTAAAACAGCTTGAAGATATTTTTGCGTTTTTTATCTGTAGTAGTGTTATACATACGGTAACTGAAACTAGAATAAACTAGAAATAACCAGAATAAAAAGAAATAAAAGCGTCATGCTATTTTGTTTATTACTTTTTTCTTACTTAATTAGGTCATGGTATGTTTGATTTCATTCATAATTTGCTGACCGTTCACTACTACATACGCAAAACGCCAACTTTGCAAACGCACATTGAGCGTAATTATAATTTAAATTGTATTGTAAATGTGTATTTTTCTACGACTATACTATTTTCTAATCCCAACAAAGCTTAGATAATGAAACAGATACAAAATAGAATAAATAATGTAAAGTTCATTTTGTGGACCGTCTAAAGCATTTGTAAAGCAATTAATGTCAAAACATCGTCACCTGTCAACGGCTAATGTCTTTGTTTCGCGCCACTTTTACATAAGTCATTATGATGACAGATAAAAAAATAACATTAGTAATTCTTATTCAAAAACGTTAGACACAAGAAGAAATTTCGAACGCTTTCAAATTTAAAAATCGAAGCGATAATATCGTCAATGACCGTTTGACACAGTTCCTTCAATGACACGCTAGCTTCTGTTATAGAATTTTACAGCTTTTTAATGAGCTCCGACCACTTACTAAATTTCAATCGTGAGACAGTTTCTTTTCATCTTTATTTTTTTCCACGCCGGTGAATAATTACAGGGGAGAGAGATTTAACTAACAAGAGTCGGGAGGCGCAGAGATTTATCTTTTCGTAACAAATTTAGAAAATGAGACATCAGAGCGCTGTTAGTGTGAGTTCGAATCATTTTATTTGTTAGCAACTGAACGTCATGGAACCAATTCAAACGGCTAATTTGAAGCGCGCCGCTTTCAAACTTCGAACGCAGAATCAGATACTTTATCGTTGACAGATCGTAAATAAATTAGCGCGCAATTTTCTTGGGTTCTTTTTCTGATTATTGCACAAATTAAAAAAATGTTTTCCTCTCATAAATTTGTCTTAAGGATAAAATATTCTTCGCTTTATTATGTCGTCGAAATAAAATGCCTTAGAATCAAAATAGTTCTTATATCTCACAGTATGTATTATGTAAATGAGTTTTTATTTTTTAATATCCTGTTTATTCGGGATGATGTATAGCACGCATTGGTTTAATGGAATCTAATCCTCTTAATTATCTGCATATATTGTGACATTTGATAGCTAGTTTTGATTTGACATAACACTTTTTTATCTGTATTTTGTACTGGGTTTCAATTCTACTAACAAATTGACACTTTATCGCAATCGAATCGAAGCGTAGTCGTTGCCGTTTATACGTTTTTGCATTCTTTAATTTAATTATTGACTATTGGCATAAAAGTTAACAAGTAAGTTTGTTTTTGACACAACGATACATGTTAACATCGTATCGGTTCGGTTCCGATCCGAATAAATATAGAATAGTCAAAGTTGGATTGGAATTGAATCGGAAACGTATCGTAATCGTTAGATTAGCAGAATTCGGCCTCTGTACTGTCTCACGATACACGACACGACGCTTAACAAATGTTGTCTTATGATGTTATTTTAGTACAAACAATATTAGCCTTTAAGTGATTTTAAGTATTTGTATTTTTTTTCTAGCTTCGTGTTCTCGCGGTAAGAGAGCTCGAACGGCATTCAGTGCGCAGCAGATCAAGAGCCTAGAAGCTGAGTTTGAGAAGAATAGATACTTATCAGTCGCCGCTAGAGGGCGCTTAGCACGACAGTTGAGACTTACAGAAACACAGGTACATAGGATAATAAGTTATTATTTGTAGTTATATAAACTAAACAAAAAAAGACTGTAATACTATATACTTCAAAAATATTGTATCATAATAATTTTATTCTGAATTGAATTGAATTCTGAACATGAAATCATTTAGCATCCTGAAGTGTAACTGATTTTAAAATATCTTCGTATTGGTCTTTTAAAAATAGAACACCAAATCATAAGTAACTCACTCAATTACTCATAAGAATCCAAATAAGACATTTGAACACATTCAACAAATCACAAGTCGCGCCAATAATTAATTAATTACCTACATTTCTGTCCAATAACAAAATGGTGTTTTTTTTAGCGCGCGCCTTTTTTTTACAACTCTGTTGTATGGATTGTAAGATTATGTTGTTGTATTGTAAGATTATTTTATATATTTTTTTATTTATATGACTACTATTCACTATAAGAACTTTTTTCTGTTTTTTTTTTACGTTTTATATTCAATACAAATGACATATTTAACCTTTTTGTATTTCAGATAAAAATTTGGTTTCAAAACCGCCGAACAAAATGGAAACGAAAATATACTAATGATGTGGAAATACTAGCTCAACAATACTACAATAGCCTAGGTATTATTTCACCAAGGCCTATGTTCGTTGGCGATAGGCTCTGGATCTTCAACTATCCAAATAGACTACAGCCTACCCAACAACAACAGTGGGCGAAATCCCTCAACACCATAGCAAATGTACAACAAAATCCAATTATAGACAGAACAATGTTCAGAAATATACCAAAGCCGGATATACCATTTCTATTGCCACCTCAGTATCCTAATGATCGCGTGTTTTTAAATATGGAACGAAATGTCAGTTTGACAGGAAACGTCAAAGTTCCCGCGCAAAATCGCCTCGTCTCAGTCCCAAGGGAGGTGTACAGCAATATGGCGACCGCTCAAAGGAGTTTAGATATGTACAAGAATAATATTTTAAGCCACAGTCCAAACCAAGATACTAACGTTGATCATTTAAGGCGTTTGGAAGAAAATTTTAGCATTTAAGAATTAGTTATTATGTTAATGTACTTCGTTTTATAGTGATTTATTTAAATAAATTGTATTTAATTGATATTTGATTTATTTTCTTTACTTATAATGTCTTCTCATCGAAGAAGGTTACATACGATTTGCTAAAAGCTTTGCTGTATTATGCACTACAAACAGTTCTTGGTTTATTTACTTTTTTTTTAGATTACAACATTATTAAACAACTACGTAAACTAATTTTACAGCCAGTTCCTAGTACAACTTCGCGGAAATTTAAAAAGCTATTTTATTAAATACCAATCGTCAGATTTCAGATTATTCAAGATCTCGACCAATCGCGTCAATTAGGAGTCAAAGTTTATTTGTCTATACTACTCTTGAAGTTAGAATATTCTATAGATAATTTTTATTCGTTAAGAATTATGACAGTAATTTCATTCAATGATCACTATCACCCTTAGATATTGGCAATTTGAGAAATATTAACAATTCTTTACATAACCAATGCAAACAAGCCTCGGGAACTGAGATGTTATATACATTGTGGTGGCACCTTTTTTTATAAATTATATTATTATAAAATACATGTAGCGATATTTAAAAATGGTGTAATGTTCAATATTGAGCAACACAACATGTTGACACAATAAACTCTTGCAAGTTCAAGACGACCTCGGCTTTTGTCACGTTTAATTTCATTACGTAATAACTAGCTTGGAGTAGATTTACTTTAAATTTGTATTATGTATGTATATAATTTACTGGTGGTAGGGCTTTCTGCAAGCTCGTCTAGATAGGTACCACCCATTCATCAGATATTCTACCGCAAAACAGCAGTACTTGGTATTATTGTGTCCCGTTTTAAAGGGTGAGTGAGCCAGTGTAATTACAGGCACAAGGGACTTATCATCTCAGTTCCCAAGGTTGGTGACGCATTGGCGATGTAAGCGATGGTTAACATTTCTTACAATGCCACTGTCTATGGGCATTGATGACCACTTACCATCAGGCGGCCCATATGCTCGTCCGCCCACCTATACTACAAAAAAATAATAATCCAAAAGCGGACATAAGCAAATTGTATACCACACTATTATGATTTTATATAATATTTTTAATTTAAAAGTATTTTTGTTACCAGAAAAATGGAAGCGAGAGATTCAAAACAAACAACGTTTGTAAAAAATATTTTTTATTGGTAACACTATATGAACTAATTATTTTATTAGAAACATAAATTATACATCTTATCTTCACTTTTGAAACGATGATCAATGTTTAATTAATCTTTTTACTTTCTGAACTGTGATTGGTCGGCAGCCGATGACGTAATAGGAATAGCCAATGAGCGTTCAGTATTTCAATTAGTAAATCTGACTGAGAATCGTTTCAAAAATTGAAGGCTAATATGCTTATCAGTAGTAATATCCTTGAGCTCCACATCCACAGCCGCAACTGCCAGCAATACTAACAGTACCGATAGCTGGCAGATCACCAGCGAAGCGCACAGCACCAAGGATCGGGACTTGTCCAGCAACTAGTGTTGTACCAACGACCGGCATTTCACCAGCAACAGCAACGTCACCAACACCAGAACCACCATACCCGCCAACAGCCAGTGGAGCTTCAAGAGCTGGAGCTATTCCTGGATAACCGGGCGCAATGCCCGCTGGTCCTGCGAAGCCTGGAGCGATACCAGGTCCAATGCCGATTCCAGGTCCATACCCAAGACCGTAACCATTAGGGAATGTACCCGCTGGTCCAAGGCATTGACTGTAGGCATTCTGGAAAGGAATTATGATAATAATTATGTAAATCTAATAGGAATGCCTTACAGCATACTTAACCAGTTACAAGCTTTACCAACACTTATTGTGACTTAATTGTTAATCTTATTTAATATTTATGTATACTAGCTTACTGGTTGAAGTTTTATAATCATTATTGATAATTTTTTAAATATATTTTTTTTGTTGATTTGTTTTTTTAACAAACAAAGGAGAAAAATATACGGAACTGGTTTCGCCTTTGATATCCGATGACATTAAATGTCAATCTACTCTACGAGTAAAGTTATATCATTTAATAATAGCCTAGTATATATATGTATATTTAAAAATAAATGTACAGCCAAGATCGAACATTTTATGGCTATCCTCTGAGAATCATTCAAATTCAAGGCGAAAATGAAGTAGAATTTTGTCAAACCAAAGTTGACAATTCAAATAACGTGTACGATTAGTGTTTAAAAAAATAAGCAATAACAAAACGTCATCGTTAAATTGAATGTAAACATAATTTTTTTGTCATATACGCTAATTAGCAAAACACAAAGCAAAGCGAATTCTCTGAAAATAATTGACACACAATTTTTACCTGAATCAAGCAAATTACGGATATCAACAATACGCACAAGCTCTTCATTTTGTATATCGTTATCCAAACTGAAATGATGGTACGATCATAACGTTACACTTTATATACTATATCTGTTTTGAAAATGTCGTTTTCATAAGAATAACGGATATTCTGTTGAAAACGATATCTCTGGCACGACGCATCTTGCGTACTTCTTATCATATTCGTTTGTATCACGTATTTTTACATAACATATTTAATCATTTCTGATTTTTAATAAAAATTTGCTCGCTTATAAAATCGGCAATACCAATACAATACCAAGTACAGCTGTTTTGCGGTAGAATATCTGATGAGTGGGTGGTACCTACCCAGACGAGCTTGCACAAAGCCCTACCACCAGTAAATATTTATTAATATGGAGCTATATATTAAGTTAGTTTAGGCGTGCCTCGGAAAGCTCGTAAACACTTTACTGCGCCTGCGCCTGAACTCTTTCCGGTCGTGGCTGATTGGACTCATCGGATTATGAGAGTTAGGGAATAGAGAGTGCACCTGTGTTTGCGCACACACTTGTGCACTATAATATCTCCTGCGCAGATGGCTAACCTATCTTGAGATTAGCCGCCGTGGCCGAAATCGGTCTGGAGGATTATATATTTAGTAAAAACCTGTACATCTCCTACTTCTGTGCTAAGGCCTTCCTTTCCTTTTAAGGAGGTTTTGGAGTTTATCCTATCACGCTGATTTAATTTTACATAGTAACTACATATGTGGTAGATGTTCATACATATTTCCTTACGATATTTTCCTTAAAGCCAAACACGAGAACAATTTTAAACATTAATTAAACTCATGAAAATTTAGTAATGTTACTTGGGTTGACATTTACATGTTCTAATTTTAAATGTTGTCGACCATTTTGGCTTATATTTAATTATATTATAATATATATGTATTTCATTATATTATATTTACTAATACATACTGCGTTAGTGTGGAGGTACACTAATAAACGTCGTGTTTTTGCCAAATGGTTGTCTGGAAGAGATCGCGTTATTAGCAATTAATTTTCACCCGGGCCTTCTCCCGTCTTTTAGGGGGACAGGAGCAGGTGTTAGGTATAAACAAAGTATGTTGCCTATGAGGTGTTATATATAAACAAAGTACCCTATATCTTTGCTCCATACCAAACTTTATCAAAATCGGTTCAATAGTTTAGCCGTGAAAGGATAACAGACGGACAGAGTCACTTTCGCATTTAAAATATTAGTATAGAAATATGGATAGGACCACCTTTGTACATTTATGCTTTTAAGTTGATAATTGTGCTTCAAAGAGATGTACAATAAAGATTTGATTTGATTATTAAGAAAACGAAACAATATTCTGTTTTCGACTTATTTAATTGGTATTATTTTTTCTAGCTTCTAACAAGTCAATATATTAGTTCACCATATTACAATGGTTACTCTGATGATCTTGGATATGGTGGCTTAAGAGTTGCTCCATGTGCTTTTCATAGTGCTGCAGCCAGCCGCTTCTTATGGTGGACGATTCCCTATTACCAGCGTATCACCAACACCTTCCACTGGTGTTTATATCAGAACGCGTATGATGGTGCTTTGGTTGTATCTGGTGTTTTGCCATTCTTGGGTGCTTTTGCTTTTGAAGGTGGCTTGCCAACAGCTGGAGCTGGTACCGTTACTTATAGCTGTGGTAATGGTAATGTCGCTATGCTGAGTGAAGACATTGACTGTAATAAAATTGGTGGTGGGTGTTACGGAGCTGTGATTGGTTACAATGGCTTGACTAATCCAGCTGGTTACAAAATAATTTTTTTCAATAATGACAAATAAGTATATAATTTACGTTTATATAAGAGTTAAAAAAGGAGAGCCTTAGCCCAGAAGTAGTACAATCATTCACAGGCTGTTACTTATAAGAGTTAACTATATTCTTAATGTATAATCTGTGGACTACGAGTCTGGCAACACAAGTGATAGATATCACGAATTCGTTTTTTGGTTCCTGTCATTTAATAAAAACAAAAGGGTTCTTTTTTTTATATTTGCCGGGAGGGCAAATGACTCTAATCCACCTGATGTTAAGTGGTAGTAGAGTCCAAACGCGAGGACGGCCAGTACAGTCGGGAAGAAGGTTCTGCACTAGCCGCCCTCGCCTTGCCGGCCCGCAAGATGCCTCTTCACGCCTCGTTTGAAGGAATCCGGGTCGTAAGAGGAGGGGAATACGTGAGCTGGTAAGGAATTCCATTTTTTTGAAGTGCGACAAAGAAAGGAGTTGCCAAATTTCTTTGTGCGCGATGGAATTGATGTCACTGTTAGTCGGTGACATCGAGAGCCAGCACGCGTAGACTTGTGAAGGAAGGGGGAAGTAGGAATTAGGGAGAATAATTCCTCGGAACACTCGCCGTGATACAGTCGATAGAAAGCGGTTCGGTACGGTTCACAGCCGTACGATAATTATCGTACAAATACGATAATTTCATAACTACGTACGATGTACGATAGTACACTACTATCTTTCGATAATTTCCATTATGATGCAAAATTTATTTTTTTTTGCTTTTTAGTTTACTGCTGATTTTAAATACAATTACAAGTTATTTAACATATATTGTTGTGATTTTGTAAAATTGTATGTTATAATCCTGATGTACGATAATTTTGCTCCATGTACGATAATGTTACAGGCCCTGGTACGATAATTGCCTGGCTTTAGGTTATGAACCCTAAAACAAATTAGTTTGGTCAAATTATGAATCAATTTCATCTTCATACAAATGACTGATTCTACACATACAGAATTAATTACACATCTAATGGATTTATTAATCACGTTTATCTTAATATACCGGTTAGGTGGCATAAAATAAACTTCAATTGTAATATATAAAATACATATGTAAAATAAAATACTTGCGAATGTCCTATATCAAAAAAATAAAAAAAAAGGTTTATTAGGTTAAAGGTTTATTATTTATAGGTATAAAAAAAAGATTATATTTCAACAATAACATTATTATATTCGGGGTAATAGGAAAACAAAGGTGTTTTATTCTTCCACCGTTTTATCTCTTTCTTACATAATTGGTTTGACATTCAAAAGATAAAGACAAAGCATCGTTTAGTTAATACCCGCTAAACAATTTTAATAATGAATAGAAAAGTCATAAATTAATAAGTAAATACTTTTTTCTTCTTCTTCTGGTACATACCAATTTTCGCTAATTGGTTGTCATAGACAAGACAAATTAAAAAAAGTTACTTGTCATAGACAAGACAAATTAAAAAAACTTTATTCGAATACGTTCTCCGTAACCGTAACAGCCTGTGAATGTCCCACTGCTGGGCTATAGGCCTCCTCTCCTCTTTTTGAGGAGAAGGTTTGGAGCTTAGCAAAATACGTTCTCACAATCACTTATGTTCTCTTTTTAAAATTTTAATAATAAGCTACCACCGGAATGTAGATTCTACCGAAATGGTTCGGCATATAAGCTAAAACGCTGAATGTCAAATCTCAAATTTTGAGGTTTTATGTGATATGATAAAGGAATACAAATATTAAAAGTAAATACTAAATAGTACAAGTCATTTGATTTAACAATTAAATTCAATTCTTAGCTTAAATATATCATATGTCATTTTTTTTGACAGTTAAAGTTAATTCGTACGTAATGTCACGTCGAACGAGTCGACCGAAGAAAGATTTTTTATTTTTTTATTAACTAAGTATTCGTGAGATTTGAAATGCTAATGACTTTAATACTTTTTTTTATATTTTTAAAATTGAAATAATAAAATAGAAACTGTCGTGGTAATCACAAAATAAAACCAGAGGCTCTTTGAATTAATTCTCACAACCACTAGCACAGGTATTTCTTATTTATCTTGTTATATTAAAAACCGGTAAATCAAATATGTAAATATATTGGCATTTGAAAGCCTAAAGGAAAAAAAAACATATTTTTAAATAAAGAATCATTTAAATTACGAGTAAGCGAACAATACATTTCGAGACTATAATATCAACGAATCAATATTTGTAATAGAAAATAAAATATCTTAAAGATATGATATACAGTGATAAAATATGAGTATAAGTAATATTATAACATCGAATTGCATTAATATTGTGCAAATCAATTGATTTATCTTCTACGTAATAAATTTTATCGCTTTGAATCTTAGTATAAAATCATTAATTAATTAAAAATATATCAATCACTTTTGTGGCTTTGTGATACATACAATCAAGATGAACCGTCAATTATTATTTATCTGTGCATCTGTCATGCTATTCCAGGTGAGAAAATGAACTTGTGATACGTTATCTGTATCACTTTGATTTTTTTAATTTAAAGTAGTAAGGACTTCATGATACGGGGTTGTTGCCGCCATTGGAATTGTAATTAATATTAACAATTCCTTACGTCCCTTACATTCCGATCGCCAATGCAACATTAACTGGAAACTTATGTGTCTCTTGTGCATTAAGCATAACAATACTAGGTATTGCTGTACATATAAATGATGAATGAGTGGTATCTACTCAGACGGCCTAATTAATAATTGTTAAGTGTTCTTTTTTAATTCCACGGCTTAAAAAAATATTTTATATATTATATTTTAATAACTTTTATGTCACAATCTGCCCGGAAAACGGGAAAAAGGTAATAAAAACTGTTTTATCAAAATTCAGGATTAAGCTTAGTTAAAAATATATATTTAAGGCAATTTTAATATATTATTTTCATACTAATTATCAAATAATTTGTCCACAGATTATATCAGGTCAATATATTGGTCAAGGTGTATATGGCAACAATTATTATCCGAATGCTGTTGCTGCCGAAATGAATTATGCCAATAACATGGCATACGGTCCTCTAGCTTCTGAAGTCATACCTGAAGCGGGAAGATCATTTAACGGCGGTGGATTAAAAGTAACTAGCTATTCACCAATCTCTCCAACTGGTGTAACTGTTGAATCTGATAATTTGATGATGGAAGGCCCCTTGGCCGTGAGCGGTCGATTGCCATTCTCAGGAGTTGTGTCCTTAGAGGGACCTTTGCCAGCAGCTGGTCAAGGTGCTGTTGCGTACGCTTGTGGCGACGGTAATGTTGGCATCGTCAGTGAAACTGTCGAAAATGGCTACGGACCAGGATATGCCAATGGCTTTGGCGCCGCTGGGCTACCTGGATATAACGGAGTTGGAAATGTACTAAATCGACTTTAAGCCTTCTATTAAATGTATTTGTTCTTTAATGTTTTAAGAAATAATATTTATTTTTAAATTTGTTAATTCGTTGTAATAATAATTAATAAAAATGTTAAATAGTACTGTTTTGTAATTTCATATGGCAACCCTCACCTCTTTTCCCGCCTTAATATCTCTAAACAAAACATACAAAATTTTCTCTTCATTCATCAATACAGTATTGACTCTGAAATATAAAATAAAATTATGAATGTCAGATTGTTTAGTTTATATGACGAAATAACAACTATTATTTTGGGTTTCGATAAGGAGACACAATTGTAATAGAGATAAATATGGAGAAATTTTTAAGCTGATGTCAATGGTGACATTTTGCATTTGAATGGTTGAATGAATAATATTTGAATAATAAATTAACATTATATAATAATATAATATAATATAATAAAGCCTTTATTGCTGTTCTTATTTATACAAATAGTTATGATAATATTTTTCCTTTTTTTTTTTTTTTTTCTAAACTTTTGAAGTAAGATATTGGCTCACGGTCGTTAATCTCGTACAGCTTGTCTTCCAACAAAGGCCTCCTCTAAAGATTTCCATTCTATCTTTTTTTATCATTTTTCTTTCTTTTCTCTCATCATATGTCCTGCCCATCTCCACTTAAGTTGTTTGTATGATGTGTATACATCTTTAAATTTTGTTTTACTTCTTATGTTTATAAATTTTTCTCGGTCCTTTCTTTTAACTCCTGCCTTACTTCTCTCTATTCCGTTTGGCAAATTTTTATTCTGTTTCCTAATTGTTCTGTCAATGCCCAGGTTTGACACCCATATAGTAAACATGGTAGAATACACATATTATATGTTTTGCTTTTTTATTTCATAGGCATTTCTTTGTTCTTAATAATTTCACTAAGTGACCAATAACGTTTCCAAGTATTAGCGATTCTTCTTTCTATTTCTTTCTGCATGCATTGTTCGGTAGATATTAGCTGTCCCAAGTATATGTACTTCTGTACGTATTCTATTTGCTCATTATTTATTTTTATGATCTCTGTTTGCGAAGAATTTGACATTATTTTTGTTTTTGTTAGGTTTATTGACAGACCTGCCTTTTCGCTTTCATCCGTTAGCTGTTGCAGCATTGTTTCCTGGGTTGTGTCTATAGTTCGCTATATTTCTTTTATCGCCTTTTTTATGTAGCAGTATAATTGTCGACTTAGTCCAATCCTTGGGGATCTTTTCAGTCTTTACAATTTCGTTGAATATTTCCGTGAGCTTTGGTGCAATCACTGGTAATGTAATTTTTTATTAGTTCATTTGAAAAGAGGTCTGATCCGGGTGTTTTATCAGCCTTTTGTGAACTAATTGCTTTGACAGTTTCAGGTATTTGTTCTCCGTCAGTTTGAGTATCGTTTCCTATTAATATCTATATAATTTCCGGTAAAATTCAAGTAGCAACTTTTAGTATTTCGGATCTCTTACTTGTAGTTTTCCTATCTTGCGTTTTCATATTTAGTATCCATACTTTTTTGTCATTTAATTTCTTCCATGCCTTTTTTATTCGTCCTGTTTTTTGTATATAGTTTTTTTTTATAGTAGTTAACCGTTTGGTTTTCCTTTCTTTCCGAAAGTGTTCACTAATCGTTTTGCTTATTTCTGTTATTTTTTTACAGTTATCGTTATTTTCTCTTTGTTGTAAAAGTTTCTTACGTTCCTGCAGTCGTTGTTTAGTGTTAGGTGAAATTTCTTTCCTGCTGTTTGTGTTTGTTTGTCTAGTTACCGTTCAGTTGATTCAATAGTTTATCATATTTTGCCTGTAATTAAGTGCATTCTTTTTTACGAGTTCATCAGCATCTAGTGATTCTTGAAGGTTGTTAAGCAGAGATTTGGTGTTACCTGTGTATTGGATAGCCGTGTGTTGATTTTGAAATGGTCTTGTTTTTTTGGGGCGCGCTCCTGCCAATGTTGCCCGAATCATCCTATGGTCCGTGTTAAAATTTACATTGTTTATAATGCATACATCTTTAAAAGCTTTTCTATTGTTCGAAGTAATGTAATCGAATTTATTTTTAAGCAGTCCATTAGGGGAGATCCATGTCCATTTTTTTGATGGTTTCTTTTTATAGAAACTGTTAAGAATACTTAACCTGTTTTCCAATGCAAAATAACTAATCTTGTGCCGTTTTTGCTTCTTATGCCAACTCCATAGCTTCCTATTATGAGCTCTTCTCCATTGTTTTGTCTTCCAATTTTGTCCGTTGAAATCTCCCATCACTATGATGTTTTTATGTGCGCTTTCGCAAGTTTTTTGAAGGTCTTCGTAGAATTTTTCAACTTTTATTATGTCTTCTTTGTCGTCTAGTTCTGTTGGTAATAAAAAAGGTTAATCCACCTGGATAATGGACCACTTTTCTCCTTTTCCCCATTCTGAGTTCTGCGTTCTGAGATTCCTCTTATTTCTTCTATGCAGTTTTCAAGATTTGTTTTAATCATGAATCCGACTCCATATAATCCCGGCGTCTCCCCTTTATAGTGAAATATAAAGTATCCGTGATCTGCTATTCCTTCTCCGAATTTTCTCATTTCGCTAATACCGATAATATCCCATTTTATGTATACTATTGCATTTTCTAGTTCTTGGAGTATTTCAGGGGTTCTAAGAGATCGACAGTTAATAGTTGCTAAATGTAGATTATTTGATTTCTTTTTGTTGTGGATGTAAGTGTAATTTTTTATCTTTGGAGGGTAGTACTAGTAGTTTTCCCCCACGGGGACCAGTCGGCTTGGGGTAGTGTGGTATTTTATTGTTTCTTCTCTTTTCATGCTACGAGATAGTTGTGTTAAATTAACATTAAACGATAATAAAATTTAATAATATATGGTAAATAAATTATTTACCAATGGAAAGAAAGGTTAAAAAAAAAAACAAAATTAAGTAGGTAGTAAGTTGTAAGCACTACCAAAATGTGTCAAACCAGTGTTGCTTATAAGAGTTGAACTAGCGTTTCATTTACTATATTTTCATGTATTGCTAAAATATAATTGCCGAAATGCTCAAGCACTGATTAACCTTCCTAGGGTCAACAGCACTTTGAATAGAGATACATGATAAAAAATACTTGAGATAAGTCATTGACTTGATCAGAGCAGCCACTGTTTTCAAGAAAATTTAAGTGGAGGTGGATATGAGAATGGCAACGTGTAAAGTCAATTCATCCTTCCTTTAGTAAGGAGTTTGGTAAAATCTTAAAAACATAAATTTAAATTGATAAATAACGCGTATTATTCCATAAAAGTTATATAATTTAGATAAAGCCTTGAGTTAGAATTCGATGATTTTCATGCTCAACAAAAGGATATTTAATCACATTCGAGTATATATAAATATAATATAAAAGAAGAAGGCAAGAATAAAAGATATAATATGCTTGAGATCAGTTTTAATTTATATTAAACCAGTATATTATAAATATCAGTAATAGAGACCACCGTAACCGTAAGGACCTACGATGCCGTCGTAGCCATAGGCTCCAGCAATACCATCGTAACCGTAGGCTCCAGCGAGGCCATTGTAACCGTAGGCTCCAGCAAGACCATCATAACCGTAGGCTCCAGCGAGGCCATTGTAACCGTAGGCTCCAGCAAGACCATCATAACCGTAGGCTCCAGCGAGACCATTGTAACCGTAGGCTCCAGCAAAACCGTCACAACCGTATCCTGCACCATAGAATCCATCGTAACCGAAACCGGGTCCGGCTATTCCATCAAAAGCGAAGGGAGCACCGAAAGCGTTGATGCCAGGGGTGAAGTCCTCGGTCACGATAGCAACTTCACCATTTCCGCAGCCATATGTAACAGCACCAGCACCAATGGTTGGCAGAGCACCTTCTAACGCCACAGCTCCTAAGAACGGTATAGCGCCAGCAACAGCTAGAGCGCCTTCGTAAGCGTTTTCGGAAACCATGGAAACACCAGTGGGGGCGATGGGGGAAGCACTGGTAACGGCGAGACCTCCACCGTTAGAAGCAGCGAGAGCGGCCGGACCGAGGCCAGCACCGCAGGGAGCAACGAAAGCAGCTTCAGCGCAGGAACCGATACCGTATGCACCGTAGGGCGCACCCAAGCCAAAGCCATTGTACGCTCCGATGCACTGCGCGGAGATAGACTGGAAAATATAATTAGTAATGTTCGTTAAATAAATCAAATACATAAAATTATATGACTTGTCCACAACTTATTAGGATAACTTTGAAATTCGATCGAATCGAAATTCTAAATTTAAATGTTAATATTAATTATATTATATCAAGTAAGGAAAATAATTGAGAAAGCATTTGCACCACCAACCTGAACGAGCGCGAGCGCGCAGACGAGGAGCACGGCTTTGCAGGACATGTTGGCAGAACCAAGGAACTGTTCGAATGATTTTTGAACGGCAATTGGAAACTTTTATACCAATAAAGTTATCGGTTACTCAATGTTTAGGTATATTTTCAATGAATTTTGCCGTCAATAAATATAAATATAATAATATAAATACGTGTAATATAAAATGTAGTTATCACGTCCATACATGTAATTTTTAAATAATTTACGGGCTCCCCATGTCTTATATATCAATACTGTACTACTGCTTTTTATTATTCTTTCACATTTTACTGGTGGTAGGGCTTTGTGCAAGCTCGTCTGGGTAGGTGCCACCCACTCATCAGATATTCTACCGCAAAACAGCAGTACTCGATATTGTTGTGTTCCGGTTTGAAGGGAAGGTGAGCCAGTGTAATTACAGGCACAAGGGACATACAATCTTAGTTCGCAAGGTTGGTGGCGCATTGGCTATGTAAGCGATGGTTGACATTTCTTACAATGCCAATGTCTAAGGGCGTTGATGACCACTTAGCATCAGGTGGCCCATATGCTCGTCCGCCTTCCTATTCTATAAAAACACTGGAAATATCATAAGCATATGAGAAGATTTTGTCTAAATATTTACGTACTAGTTATTTGTATATGATATATATCTTACATATATACGATAAATATGTTTTTTTGGAAGAAGTTTCTGACACAACTCGCAACTCGAAGCCGCGGGCGAATACTAGTTTTATAATAAATTATTCCTATTTTAATGACATTTTAGAAATATCTAAATAATATAATCATAAATATTATTACAATAATAAGTTTGATAACAATATGTAATAGGCCGCTAAAAGGTCTATGCAATTTTCACTATCAACCTCCTTCGTTTAAAGATTTATAAAAAGTTTTAATGGAAATTTTTAAAAACAAATATTGTTGCTATGCTGGTTGAAATTAGGTCGAAAAGAATTATTCTAATGAATAAATAATGCAATATTAACTATCAGCTCTTAGTAACAGTACATTTACGTGCACAATCTGTGTTTTGTTTTCAAACAATGAATTAACACATATTCCTTGTACAGGCTGTTTGTTTCAATATTATAAAAGAAAGTGTCACCACCGCGTCTGTCTCATCACGAAACGGATTATCGAGCAATTTTCACCAATGAACGTACTGTTTATTAGGAAGGATTAGGTGCTTAATTCATTAAGTCTATGTGTAAATTGAATGAAATATGACGATGATTTTTGGAAATTTTGGAAGAATCAGTTAAAGTATTTAATATAAAGTTATTGTTAACCGTTGAAAAAGAAAACATTTTGTTGACAGTGCCCTGATTTGATTTTTAGCTTTATTCAGGGTTAATTGTGCTTTCATTTAATTACCAAAGTAAGCATCAAAGCTCTACAGATACACTCGTAATATAGACTTCAAGTAAATATTTACTCTCATAGAACTATTGTCCCTAATTAGTTGGCCACGACTGTATATACATTATAAAAGTACATAATTATTTAGCATTATGATAATCATTTAAAACACATAGACGATAATGTTATCTGATATTCTCCATTTTTGAGGATAAGGTTTGAAGTACGAATTAGTGACATTTATTTATTTATTTAATACTTTATTGCACACACAATGAAAGGACATACAAATAAAGAGAACAATTACAACAAAGACAAGAAAATAAGAGCGTGCAAAGGCGGTCTTATTGCTAAAGCAATCTCTAACAGACAACCTTTGGTGAAAGGATTTGCAAAAGCAGAAACAGGATAGTGCAAAAAATAAAAATGAAATAATATTCAAGATAAAAGAAAATAATGACTTATAATATACATACTAATGTAAAATATATATAACCTACATACGTTACATATAAATATATATATGTATATACGTACATACATAGATACATATAAATATAAATACATACACACATATTACATTTTTATATATAATACATATTCAATAAACGTACATACATTACTTATTGTAAGGAAAGATAGTGAGTTTTCACACGACGTTTAAATATATAAATAGAATCAGAGCGACGAATTTCCGGGGGAAGCATATTCCATAGCTTCACAGCTTTAACAGTAAAAGATTCACTGTAAAAGCGAGTATGAGCTGTTGGCATCTTTAAGCGATTGTCACTACTTGACCGCAGATCAAGAAGACAATCAGTGTCAGTGCCTAAGAAAGAGAAACGAGTTTTTAGGTAATTAGGAGAGTAAGGATTATAAAGGATAGAATAGAGAAGGGAGAGTATATGCAAGTTGCGGCGATGTCTAATTGTAAGCCACTTCAGTTGGTCACGGTATTCGCTGACATGATCGAATTTACGTAGCGCAAAAATAAATTTGATACAGACGTTTTGTAGTCGTTCAAGCTTGTTTAGCTGTTCTTCTGTTAGGTCTGTATAACTACAATCAGCGTAGTCCAGTATTGGGAGCAGTAGTGATTGAGCCAGGCAAATTTTAGTTTTAACCGGTAATAGGTGCTTCAAACGTTTAAAAGAGCTAATAGTGGCAATAATCTTTCTACTCACTTCTGCAACTTGCACGGACCAGGAGAGGTTACTATCTATAAGGAGACCAAGGTTTTTTACATGGGAACAGAGGGTTAAGGAAACATTGTCATAAAGAATAGCAGGTAATTTACTACGATTAAGTTTGGAGAGTTGAAAGGTGCTACCGATTATAATGGCTTGGGACTTGGCAGGATTAACATGGAGTCCATACGCCTTGCACCAATTGGAGATATTAAGCAGGTCCTGATTGAGTCTTGCGATGGCATCATCAATATCATGTGCTGTACAAGTAACATAGACCTGCAGATCGTCGGCATAGAGATGGAAAGAGGACATTGTATTTCTATAACAAACTAAATAAATAAAAATTGTTATTTTCGCATAATAAATATAAATTATGAATAAATGAAGACATATTATAAATAAAATATACTATTGTACATATCTTAAAACCGTTATAAGGTTCTACATGCGCCTATACATACATAGTTATATACACGCGTACACATAAATATGATACTAATAATTTTGACTGCCTTGTTAGTCTAGTGACAAGAAAGAAGGTCGCAGAGATCTGGGATCAACCCCAAGGTGGGGCCAATAAAAAAATATGTTTTTCTATCGAAGATCAGTATCAGAGTCTGAAAGGGTACACTCCCGTACATCAGAAAGCTCGAACTCTTTACGATCAATGGCCAGTAACAGCCTATGAATGTCCCACTGCTGGGCTAAAGGCCTCCTCTCCCTTTTTGAGGAGAAGGTTTGGAGCTTATTCCACCACGCTGCTCCAATGCGGGTTGGTGGAATACACATGTGGCAGAATTTCAGTGAAATTAGACACATGCAGGTTTCCTCACGATGTTTTCCTTCACCGTAAAGCACGAGATGAATTATAATCACAAATTAATGGCCAATGGCCGCCACATCGGATTATGAGACTGAGGATATAGCTCCCATGAAGGCGGACACCGCTTCCGAAATCGGTCAGAAGCACATCAACATACTATTACGAACACAATATTAAAAAACTCAAACAACAAAGATTTTTGTTTTTTTTTCTAGTTAATGGTGAGTGTTATCATAAAAATAGTTCAGACGAAAATTGTAGAATAAATGCAATCATCTACAAAAACTGTTTAAATATATTTTTTTTCCGAAGAAAATTTTTCTTCGCCTTTGAATTATGAAAAAATATAGTATTTTTTTTTTTCAATTCCTATAATAAATAGTTATGTAACTAACACACATATGCACATCTAAATAAAATAGGCTATTTCATAAATTCTAATGTAACTCGTTCCAGTTAATCATTACGTCGAAAATATTTACTTTTTGTATATAAAAACAAACGGAATTGTCTAAAGTACATTCGGTTTTTGGACAGAAAAAGAGCTACAAGCATGTCTTCTTTTACTTTCTTCATATTGTGCGTCCAAGCTTGCTTGCTACAGGTAAAATGAGCTACACCACTTCTCTATATCATGAATATAATACTAGGCTTACATGATTAACATGGGGCTTCGCTCGCGTCATAATTCAGAATACCTAAATACCAAATTCTATAAAAACTCTTCAAAAATGAAGGATTTTCAAAAAACGCTATTATTACCAGTACCTTATGGTATACATTTTCAAAAATCCTTATTTTGTGCTACCTTACTGTGTAAATGGAACTCGTATGCAAATATTCATGGTGCAACCCCTAGTAGTTTGGGATGTGCTTTGATAAGTCAGTCAGTTATTCATTTGTATATTTAGATAACAATTTACTTTCTGATTTGAAATTATAGAAAACTTTAAATTTATTTTTATTATTTTTCAGAACGTAATCGGCCAGTACCTCGGTGCCGCTGGATACGATGGTCTCCTCCCGGGAGCGATTGCTCCATTAGGCGTTGGCTGTGCTGGTCCTACAGCGTACGTTCTGGGCGCAGAAATAGTTGCACCGGCTATCACTGCTTACCCCGCTGTTGCTGCGTTCGGAGGTGCTGGTGTGGGCGACGTTGCCGTTGCTGGTGAAATGCCAGTCGCTGGTACTACACTCGTCGCTGGACAAGTGCCGATCCTAGGTGCTGTGCGCTTCGCTGGTGAGCTGCCAGCCGCTGGCACTGTCACCATAACTGGCAGCTGCGGCTGTGGATGTGGAGCAGCATACTATTATTAAAAACAAATTATTGTGTAATAATGTTACTAGAATAAATATTGTAATGAGTTTAATATTATTTTATTTACACTGGTATGTAGATAATTTAATTTATGTACCTACTGACTTCACTTGGTTGGTGGGTCTTAAATATCTAACAAACTAAATGTTGTTAAATAGTAATAATAGTAACATAATGTGAACTGCATTTCTACTGTTGACTAAAATAAGGTCGACGATAGAACAAGTCAACCATACTATTAGAAGCTTATTGTCTCCAGCTTTAAAGGTGCTTAGGTTGGTTTGTGCCTGAAAAAACAGATAAGGCGAATTTTACATTTACCCTGTTTGTATTATAAAGATTTTTACAAATGCACTTGGTTCTATAAGTTCTAGAAGGGTTATACAAGTGTGATGGCAAGGTTAGTGTCACGGTAGCATGCGCAAACAATATCGTGGCGCTCCTCGTTAAGACGGAAATTGTACCCGGTTGGCTAGTTTTTTAGCGGATATTTCGATGTTAGGGGTGCACTCGGCGCCTAGGACACCGGCGAGCCCTTACCCCCCCACTGTTTCCGTGGGGGAAATGCGTAATGCGTATCTCCAGCGTAAAAATAAATAAATATAGAATATAGAACATATGCTCATGAAGATCATATCAAAACTTTCCAAAGTACAACTTGTAGAACACAATCAAAAAGGTTCTATACGTCTGTGTAATATACTACACTAACAATATCATTAATACATGACCTAATTTTACAAATAATTTGCTACAAATAATTTTCAATTCACCAAATTTTCATCACAAACGGATGAATATTTAAGAAATGCATAATAACAAACATACAGGCATTCTTTTTTATTTATATACATAACAATAAAAACAACTTGAATATAGACGAATTGCTATAATTTGTCGTTATTATAATAATAATATATTTTTTATGATTATTTTTTTGCTGGAAAGGCAAATGACTCCACTCCACGTGATGGTAAGTGGTAGCAAAGTCCAAGCCACGGCCAGTACATTCGAGAATGTTCTGCATTAGCCGCCCCCACCCCGCCTTGCTGGTCCGCAAGATTCACGTCTCGTTTGAAGGAAATAAAGTTATATGATGAAGGGATACTCTGATAAAAGACAACGATTACACTTCGATTCGATTGCGATAAAGTGACAATTTGTTAGTAGAACTTTACCCAGCTAACCTACTTTTTAAATGAAAATTATCTAACATTTAAAACCAGCCAGCAATATCAATCTAAATTCTACATTCATTACTATGGATACTACTAGAACCATAGGAATTGTGTTGTTATATATATAATTGACGAGCCGGTTGGCGTGGTTGGTAGATACTGTGCCTTTCACGCCGAAGGTTGTGGGTTCGATTCCCACCCAGGACAGATATTTGTGTGCAAGAACTGTTTGTCCTGAGTCTGGGTGTAATTATCTATATAAGTATGTATTTACAAAAGAAAAGTATTATATGTAGTATATCAGTTGTCTGGTTTCCATAGCACAAGCTTTGTACAAGCTTAATTTGGGATCAGATGACCGTGTGTGAAAAATGTCCCAGGATATTGTCCCAGGATATTATAATGTTTATACATATAAACCTTGTTTTTAAACATTTTGACAGTTGCTTGGTTTATATAACAATAAGGAAGTTACATAGTGGAAGGGCTTAATGCAAGTCTGGGGAAGTACCACTAACCATATTTTCTACCATGAAGCTGTAATACTTAGTATTGTTGTGTTCCGGTTTGAAGGGTGAGCTAGTGTTGCTACAGGTATGAGGGACATAACATCTTAGTTACCAAGGTTGGTGGCGCATTGGAAATTTTATACATGGTTAATACAATGCCTATGTCTATAGGCAGTGGTGACCACTTACTATCGGGTGATCCACATGCCTCAGCCTACCAATTTAAGTATTTACTTGAAACAAGAATGAATAATTTTATTCAAGGTCACTATAAAACTAAATCAACAAAGAAGAATTTTGCAACATTCAAATACGTAGTTCTTTACATGTAGTTCACTTGCGTACGTGACAAAACGAGTCGCCAACTCAACATTCATAGATATCGTTACGATGCGTTGTAATATCTTACAACGCAGGCAAAGCCTAGTAAGCATTTAGTTAATAAGCATTTTGTCCTAAATTATAACCTTAGTCAATGCAATGGTATGGCATATAAAAATACACTCGTTACGGTTTATCATTCATTCATTGGTTTTATTTACAACGTTGAACTTATGCTTTTTAAAAGTATAAGATATGATACGATTAGCATCCAGAAGTGAAATTGATTTTATAAAACCTTATATTGGTCTATTTTTAAAAATGGAACACCAAATCATAAGAATGTAAATAACTCACTCAATCACTCCTAAAGTCCAAATAACCTTGTTAATAATAACCAATAATAACCAAATAAATTAAACAGATTCAACAAACCACAAGTCGCGCCAATAAAATTAATTAATTTTTAAAAGAACTTTACCTTTCTGGCCACTAACAAAATGACGGTTTTAAATTAGTGCGGGGTATTCCAAAGATGAAAAGCGTCAGAAAATAAGCCATTATAAACCCTATCAAATGCTTTTTTTTAAATACAAAATAGATCCGTATTCTTTAAATGTATTCTTTATCCGTGCAGTGACGAAAAAAGAATACATTTCACTGCCCCTTTCCCATGGGTGTCGTAAGAGGCGACTAAGGGATATCATCTGGTGGTAGGATGATAAACATCCGCCTGGCTTGTTACCACCGTACGCATGGTGAAAATCTCGTGAAGTGGCTTGCAGCCGCGTTTCGAGGTCAGCCAGCGTACAGCCAGTGCCCGAGCGAGCATTGCCGCGATGGGTGTTGGTCCAGTGGAGACGGCTGCTGAACCAATGCCGGGGGAAACACGCCTCCACACTTTGCCCATCCCTATCGTGGCAATACGTCGCTCGCTTCACGTCTCTTTATGAGGCGTGAAGAGGCATCTTGCGGGCCGGCAAGGCGAGGGCGGCTAATGCAGAATCTTCTTCCAGACTGTACTGGCCGTCCTCGCGTTTGGACTCTACTACCACTTAACATCAGGTGGAGTAGAGTCATTTGCCCACCCGGCAAATATAAAAAAAAAAAAAAAAAGATTGCATTCACTTGCTTAGTCTTAGCAAAGGTATATAAATTGTCGTCAAAATACAATAAGATCGCTATACAATAATTAAGAACGATTACGAACGAAACCGTTCATTAATTATTTTAACGTGAGAATAAATAGAATAATAAATATATATAAGTGACTCGATACATGATAAGTCTTAAATGCGTCTATTTTTGGTCACACATTTTAAATTTCTACACATTTCTCTCAAAATTAAAAAAAGAAACGATGTGTTATTTTGTTTAAAAGTTTAAATAAAAAAAAAAAAAAACATGTATTTACTTTAACATACACTGACAGATGACAATTATCCGCCTAAAAGATTAAAGTATTAAAAAAAAAGAAGCCCGTGACAGTTATGATGTGTTGCCAGTGCTATTGTCCAGATATGTAATAAATATATAAATACTTTTTGTGTCTTATATACCAATAACAGATACTTGTTCTTAATTAAAATATATTTTATAAAACAACAATATTGCACTTCTTATTTCCACTTTATTTCAACTTTCGGATAACATCTTAACCAACATTCAAAACGGTTTTCACGACCACGAATCCGTAATTAATACTCTACTCTACCAATGGATTCATGTTAATACAAGGACTAAGTTTTAATATATTTAGTCCTTCCGTCATTGAAATGGACTTAATAATAATAATAATGATATCCTAGGACATTATTCACACACGGCCATCTGATCCAAAATTAAGCAGAGCTTGTGCTATGGAAACCAGACGAATGATATACTACATATACTACTTTTCTTTTGTAAATACATACTTATATAGATAACTAGCTGACCCGGCAAACGTTGTTCTGCCATATAAATGATATTTACTGAATATTTTGATTTTTAAATTAAATGTAACGAATGTATGGTAGTGTGTGGGGATGGGATCTATGACAGGAAAATAAAAGGAGCGCTGTAGACGATGACCACCGATAAAACCAAAAAAACATCAACCATTCATTATCTCAATTCAATGTATTTCATTAGTGTAATGGACATATTCATTGTTTAATTGAAAAGTTAAATGTAAAGTGAAAAAAGCAATATATTTTTATCCTAAAGCAGTTAATTAACTTCGAAGAACAATTGCGATATTTTTTGTCAGTCCGTCTTTAGCCAACACAAATAAGCTCAAGGCAAGTGGGCAAACCCACCCGAGAACATGCCACGTATACTTGTCCGTATGATAAACATGGTGTGCCCAAATCTAAGCTACAAATGGACATCGTTTGGCCTTGTGACTTATCGATTGTCATTATACATATAAGCATAAAGCACCACCCTGCGATGTTTTTCATGCGTTTATTTATTATTGTTTTCTTAGGTTATGTCTACGATTTTGTGTGTGAGTAGTGGCACACTGTACATTCGTCCCACATTATGAGAACTTTTGAAAAGGTGGTCCGTTATTTGATTTCTTTATAATATTGGTAAATGGTCACCCCAAACCATTACCCCAACATGGTCACCCCAATACATTGGCACTAAAAAAATATTAACCATTCCTTGCATCGCGAATGCGCCACCAAACTTGGAAACTAAATTGTCCCTTGTGCCTGTAGTTACACTGGCTCCATCGCCCTTTAAGCCAGAACACAACAATACTAAATATTGCTTTTTGGCGGTAGAATATGGGATAAACCTAGTATAATATAATCTTTGCGCTGGCTATTTCATTGTCGCATTGTTGGCCATCACCATATTTTTTTTCAGAGCACAACTATACAGACCCAATTTACTGGTAATTTACTGGTAAGGCTTTGTGCAAGTTCGTGACACTCATCAGATATTCACTCAATCAGACTCAGACTCATAAGGGCGATGGAGCCAGTGTAACTATTTTTATAGCGCGATGTAAAATACATCTAACGCCATCTAACATCAAACGATAAAAAAAAATGGATAGGGACACCCTTATCAGCTAGCAGTATGAAATATACTTTACGACCTATTCTCATATCTCCTAAATATACATATCAAATTTCATAAAAATTGGTCAAGCCGTTTCGGAGGAGTTCTGCCACAAACACCTTGATACGAGATTTTTATATATATTAAGATTACACCCAGACTCAGGACAAATAGACATGTTCATGCATACAAATGTCTGTCCTGGGTGGGAAACGAACCCACAATCTTTGGTGTGAAAGGCAAGTATCTACCAACCACGCCAACCGGCTCGTCAAGAACTTATACACATTTTCAACAGAAAACAATTTGCATATTATATACGATATTGATATACGATATTGATTGTAATAATTATAAAATTTAAAGGATACAAGCATCAAAAATAGACTATAACCGTTAGTGGATTTACAACATTTTACGAGTGAGATACAATGTGAATTCTTACAGCATAGTAGTGTTGTCCTATATTATTTTGTAACCTTGATGAACTAAACATTACGTGTAATGTAAAGAGTACGTTTTAAATTAAAACACACGCATAAATACGTAATAAGTAAACATACTATTTCAATAACTGTAACGAATGATAAAAATTATTATAGAAATTATTTGAATTATTTAGCTAGAAATGTATTATGACATTCTTTACTACTGCGCAATGGCGTCGGATTGGGTTGAAGGTGTCGAACGTTTTCTGGATCTGTGGCAAAAACGGATATCATATGACTTTTATAGAGTAAGAATCCCACATAATTAGCAGAGAATTCTAGGCCGTCCGTTATTTCCAAAAATGTTTAATAATCGGAATCCATACGGGTAAGTTTTCAAGGATATTTGAGGTCTAAAAACAACATTGACGTTTGGACTTACAAAGGTCACGACTTCTAAAAAAATACATTAAGTTCTGTCATTCTGAATTTTGGCGCCATAAGCCTAGGGGGACACGAGCTATAGGGAAATCCCTCTGCACATAAAAGCCAACATAATAGATCACATATTATGCAATCGAAGTACATATAGGCTTATATTTACTGGTGGTAGAGTTTTGTGCAAGCTCGTCTGGGTAGGTACCACCCACTCATCAGATATTCTACCGCAAAACAGCAGTACTTGGTATTGTTGTGTTCCGGTTTGAAGGATGAGTGAGCCAGTGTAATTACAGGCACAAGGGACATAAAATCTTAGGTCCCAAGGCTGGTGGCGCATTGGCGATGTAAGCGATTGTTAACATTTCTTACAGTGCCAATGTCTAAGGGCACCATCCACTTACCATCAGGTGGCCCATATGCTCGTCCGCCTTCCTGTTCTATAAAAAAAAATTTATAGGCGAGGATAAAGCGTCAAGTTCGTATTCGTTGATCCCATACAGGACATATAGTTTTATGTCGTTGATTATATATTTCATTAGAGAAAAAGAAGGAAGGCGGAGGACAAGGAGCACCTTGGGAGAGGCCTATGTTCAGCATTAGACAATTATTGGCTGTTGATGATGATGAGAGAAAAAGAGTAACGACTGACTTTTTTATCAGTTCTTCGAGATGGAATTTACATTACGAACCAGCGGTAGCATCATAATTCATAATTTAATCATGTCGAAAGATTCAACATTGTTTATAATAGTCCCCTTGAATAAAGAATATTTTGATTTTGTCATAACTAAATTCTCATTTTGTTTTAATCGAAAAGTGACTTAATTAAAACATAAATAAAGAATAAATTAGAAATATATTATTTTAGGTGTATAATAAAAAAAACTTTTAACAGTAAATAATGTAAGACTTTATAAACTTCTTTAAATTTATTAAAAAATACAATTAATAGGTCTAACGGTAAAAGTTGCTATACTTATAGGTAACCATGACTTGCAAAAATGACATCTTGATGAATAATGAAACAATGAATTCTTTAAAGAAATGAAAATAAATAAATAAATTTAAAACAATTTGGAAGTATAACATATAATAAAAGTGGTATTGCTATTACAAGGCTACTAGAAACTATATAATAACGAAATATAGACAAATTTTACAAAAGAGATGATTGAATAATAATATATTTGTTATTTACTTTTAATAGACTTTGGTTGGTTATTTTTTAATCACTTTAATCTTTTTTTAAAAGATCATTTCCCAATATTACTCGCCCATTACACAATGTTAAATAATATAAATATGCCTATGTGGGTGCTGATCAGTTAAAAACAGTTTTTTCTCGCCTTTCTTTTCTATATACAGTAAATTAAAAAAAAAAACACCCATATTAACACTAGTAACAAAATAAAATAATATCGTTTCCACTAGAAACGGTTTTCGCAATTTACAATAAACATTTTCAAAGCAATTGTAGAACATTGAGTAACCGATAACTTTATTGGTATAAAAGTTTCTAATTGCCGTTCAAAAATCATTCGAACAGTTCCTTAGTTCTGCCAACATGTCCTGCAAAGCCGTGCTCCTCGTCTGCGCGCTCGCGCTCGTTCAGGTTGGTGGTGCAAATGCTTTCTAAATTATATTCCTTAGTGGATAGACTATACTCTATATGGACATTTAAATTTAGAATTACGATGATAAAAAGGCCTTGAATTTCTAAGCCATGTCTATCCCAATGAGTCCCAGGTCAAACATTTTGTCTAAGATAAATTTTGACAAAAAAAATCATTTTTCAGTCTATCTCCGCGCAGTGCATCGGAGCGTACAATGGCTTTGGCTTGGGTGCGCCCTACGGCGCATACGGTATCGGTTCCTGCGCTGAAGCTGCTTTCGTTGCTCCCTGCGGTGCTGGCCTCGGTCCGGCCGCTCTCGCTGCTTCTAACGGTGGTGGTCTTGCCGTCACCAGTTCTTCCCCCATCGCACCCACTGGTGTTTCAATAGTTTCCGAAAACGCTTACGAAGGCGCCCTGGCCGTTGCTGGTACTATACCGTTCTTAGGAGCTGTGGCGTTGGAAGGAGCTCTGCCAACCGCTGGTGCTGGTGCTGTTACATATGGTTGCGGAAATGGTGAAGTTGCTATCGTGACCGAGGACTTCACCCCTGGCATCAACGCTTTCGTTGCTCCCTTCGCTTTTGATGGAATAGCCGGACCCGGTTTCGGTTACGATGGATTCTATGGTGCAGGATACGGTTGTGACGGTTTTGCTGGGCCCTACGGTTACGATGGCCTCGCTGGAGCCTACGGTTACAATGGTCTCGCTGGAGCCTACGGTTACAATGGTCTCGCTGGAGCCTACGGCTACAATGGTCTCGCTGGAGCCTACGGATACGATGGCCTTGTTGGACCCTACGGCTATGATGGTCTTGTGGGTCCTTATGGCTATGGTGGCATCGCTGGCCCCTATTACTGATAGGTATATTAAGTAATAAAATGTATGTTTAATTTAACTATTTTTTAATTTTATTGAAACCTCTTTTTACCCATGCGAATATACTTAAAAAATATATTTAATTATACTAAAGAAAAGTTTGTAAGGAAATATACAAAATGATTGTTTTTAAATATTTTTGGGTATTAAATAAGACTCCAAAGACTTTTGGAGTCAGGTTTCTTATCGAAATTGCTTACCTTACTTTGGCTAACACTGACTAATATAACATATACTTAGTAAAATAAATTTATGACATAAATATATATTATATATGCGTAACATAATTAAATGAATAATGATTGTAAGTTCTATATAATACAAGAAAAAAAATATCATGCCTTGAAAAACTTGAACGATATTGAAGATGTCGTGCTGCAGCGCAATCTTGCGGGGAGTAACAACGCGTTCACGTCTTAATTACTGAACCGATCATCGTGAGATTATGCTTACACCTTGGGCACTCTGGGGCACTGAAAATGGCAGTCTAACCCTCAGGCGACACTCCTCTTCAAGAGATGATGCTATTAGGACTGTATCGTCAGCGTATCTGATGTTGGTGATATACCAACCATTTATTTTGACTCCACATTGTAGGGCTTCAATTGCTTCTGTTATTATTTTTTCCGAGTACAAATTAAATAGCGTGGGTGATAATATACAGCCCTGTTGGACTCCTCTCTTTATTTCTACCTCATCAGTCTCCTCATTGCCAACTCGTACAGTAGCCTTCTGGTTCCAATACAGATTCTGGATAATACGTACATCTTTGTAATCTAAGCCGATATCATGTAATTGTGTGGAGAACACACACACACACACACAATAAAATATATATTTCAAATAATTAATATTAATTACGACGCAAGCCCGAGTGGACGGCGTTGTTAAAAAAGTACCAATGGCTTGTGCCTACGCGCAGTCCACGATCATCGCAGCGGGTAGTAATTTTTTACTTGCATTACCCTCCACTAGGGATATATTTCGGTCGCGCTAAAATAATTATGTTCTCGTTTATGAAAATTGATGTTAATGCGAATCCGAATATTCTTTCTGTTCTGGTTACCGTGAGGATTGTGTTACGAATTATATGTGTACGTCTGGACCAATTAGTGACTTTTATTTCGTCCTGTAGTGAGATTATCGAACATATTATCAAGTGTTAGTTGCATTCGAACTGCCTTCACAACTAAAATTGCAATTAGACGGTCGTGCAGTATTCTGTTAATTTTAATTATAATTATGTTTTTATATTATTTATATGTTGTGTTCAATTAATTATTTTATTTATTTTATTATAATATTGTTCTAGATATCCACTGTAGTATTAGATAGTTTCTAATCATCATCATTAAATGCTTCGAAATTTGAAACCGAATGATCTCATATCATTACATACTGTGTTTTAGCAGAATATTTTGCACTCAACTAGCGTAGATTTACTCCAAATAAAGAGAAAAAAAAATTGATGTAGGTCTGTAAATTATTTTCAATACTAATTGAATTTTTCTTTTCGTGTCACGATAATTTTGTTATTAATTACTTGCTGAAATTGATATTGCACTTCTATCTTACAAATATAAGTATTTTCTTCTTGTTTGTCTGATGAGAGAATAAGATAGTTGAACGCAAAATATTCTGATAACGTCAGGTATGAAAGAGACGACGCATATGAGTCTAATGATGATGAGGAGGTATGTTTTTTATAATACTATTTATGTTACGTTATCAACGTATTTCACTTGTTTGAGTATTATTTTAATAGTTGTAGTATCTATTTATGTATTTCTGATTAGCCTAAAGTTTGGTAGACAATGCCTTCAGGTATTAAGGCGGTCTTTTGTACCGATAACAATATTTACACCATTTCTAACGGAAGACAATAATATTAAGTATTGCCGTTCGTCGGTAGAACGAATTAAACCCAGGTGGGCTTGCAGAAAGCCCTACCAAACAACACACAACTGACACTAAAGTAACGCAACTATTTAATTAGCTAATTAATTTAATAAAGTAATTTATTGGAAAAAAATATGCTACAAAGTTTAAGAGTTTTAAAAGAATCTCTTAAATATTTAAAGCGTTATTAGACTTAAAGGAATACTATAATTATCTTTATGTAAGAGGGGGCAACCCAGCAAGAGACTTACCTGATGGAAAATTATGCCCATAGACATCTGGAACATCCGAGGGCTTGCAGGTGCGTTGCCGGTCTTTAAAAATTACATAATAATACTCCGTTTTAAAATAAGCATACATTTTTGCTTTATTAAATAGCTTATCTAATGTCATATACAACCTTTCATCCCCTATTTAACCCCTTAAGAGATGTATTTCAGAAAATACTTTCTTAGTACTCATCTACCTTCTGTATGGAATTTCTGTGAAAAAAATCATCTTGTTAAACCGAATTGTTTAAATTGTGCAGTGTATATCGGCCATTGTTAAATATTATTAAGGAGATTAATTCAATAAAATGGACGTATTTCTCGAAACAAACGGAGCTTCAGACGAACGCTCATATGTATTGTATTGTATTGTATTGTATTATATAAATCGCAATAATATGTATGGAAAAAATATTTTATTAAAGTAGTAAGTAGGTACTTTTGCAGCATGTTACAGAATAAATTCAAAGCTACCATTTCGAAATCTTTTTTTTTTTTATAGAACAGGAAAGCGGACGAGCATATGGGCCATCTGATGGTAAGTGGTCACCAAACGCCCTTAGACATTGGCACTGTAAGAAATGTTAACCATCGCTTACATCGCTAATGCGCCACCAACCTTGGGACCTAAGATTTTATGTCCCTTGTGCCAGTAATTACACTGGCTCACTCATCCTTCAAACCGGAACACAACAATACCAAGTACTGCTGTTTTGCGGTAGAATATCTGATGAGTGGGTGGTACCTACCTAGACGAGCTTGCACAAAGCTCTACCACCAGTAAATCTATACTATATGTAGTTAAACAAGACTAAAGAGTAATGTGATAATGTTCAGACCGATTTCGGCCATGGCGGCCAATCTCAAGAGAGATTAGCCAACTGCGCAAGAGACAACGTTGGTGTCTTCAAATCAAGAGTGAACAGGTTTTTTCTAGGCAAGCGTGCTACACCCTAGACCTTGTCGATCCTTAACAACAGGCAAGTCAACGGTCAAACGCTGGCCTATTAAAGGTAAAAAAAAGATATTATAGTCCACAAGTGTGTGCTATGTGTAGAATTAGCTCGCTGAAGTGGAAGTGAGCTGGTTATGTCTCCACGCGCATTGATGGCCGATGGAGCCGACACGTGTTAGAGTGGAGACCACACTTAGGCAAACGTAGTGTAGGACGCCCTGTGACAAGATAGACCGACGATTTAAAAAAGGTGGCAGGTACGGGATGGATGCGGACTGCCCAAGATCGGGATGGTTGGCGTTCTATGGGGGAGGCTTTCGTCCAGCAGTGGATGGCAAAAGGCTGAAAAAAAGTGTGTGCGCAAAAACAGGTGCACTTTCTATTCCTTAAGTCTCATAATCCGTTGGGACGGCAATCCGACACGACCGGAAAGAACCCAGGACCTCCGGATCTGCGGCCTTACATCTAGCCTTGTAACCGACGAGGCAGTAAAAGTGTTAATAATACTTGTTCAACCCCTATTTCAACTACAAGAGGAGTTAATACAAATAAAGAACTTTGACTTTGAATTGACCCAATCATATCATTGCTCAAGGTCAATCTTGAATAATCTATGATATTAATTATGTATTCGCAAAAAATTGCTTTATGAATGTCGATACAGTTGTTATTAAAACTTTAGAAACAAAATTACAGTGAATATTGCATTCCAAATAAATATATATTAATCAAGAACTGTTTGTACTGCATAATAGCTCTTAATGGTATTAGCATTCCACTAATAAGGACTTTTGAAATACAAAACGAATTTGTAAAAAAACAAATACTTTATTGTAATATTATATGATATCTATAACAAACTTAATAAATATATGCTCCATTTCCACAACCACAGCCGCAGTTTCCAGTTACGCTGACGATTCCAGCAGCTGGCAGCTCGCCGGCAAAGTGAACGAGACCAAGGATAGGCACTTGTCCCGCAACGAGGGTAGTGCCAGCAACTGGCATTTCACCAGCAACAGCGACATCACCAATACCAGCACCTCCGTACGATGCAACAACATCAGCCACGACTGGTGCGTAAAGTTCAGGCCCTCCGAAACCATGTGGACCAGCGTAACCAGGAGCGTAGCCAGCTACAGCTGGACCGTATCCAGGGGCTATTCCTCCATAACCATGGCCATATCCAGCACATTGACTGTAGACATTCTGAAAAAATATATATCCAATTATTAATTTAAAAAAATGTATATCCATATTTCCATCCATTATTAAAACACAAGTGGCAGAATTTCAATGAAATAAGACACATGCAGGTTTCCTCACAATGTTTTCCTTCACCGTCAAGCACGAGATGAATTATAAACACAAATTAAGCACATGAAAATTCAGTAGTGCTTGCCCGGGTTTGAACCCACGATCCCGATGATCGCGATCGTAAGATTCACGCGTTCTAACCACTAGGCCATCTCGGCTGTACGACAACATAGCTATGAATTATCGTATGGTTTGGATGAGTTAAGCATGAGTACACAAGAGTGTTAGGACCTTAGATCCCATTGATTCACGATGTAAATAAGAGTTTGACAATATAAGCATACCCATGTACTTTAACTGGCGTAAAAGTGTAAATTATCAGTTTGGCCTTTGGTATTTGGCCGTCCGCTTACCATGACATAAAAAAAAGTTATGGGTAGGCGGATGGGTAAAACAGGCCATGGTGGTAAGTGGTTACCACTGCACATAGAAATAATTAACCATTTCTTACATCGCCAATACGCCACCAACCTTGGGAACTAAGATGTTAGTCCCTTGTGCCTGTAATTGCACTGGTTCACTCACCCTTCAAACTAGAACACAACAATACCAAGTACTGCTGTTTTGCGGTAGAATATCTGATGGGTGGTACCTACCCAGTCGAGCTTGCACGCCTTACCACCTATTAAAAGTATATGTCGTTTTAAATAAAAGTTAAATAACAAATATTTACTTGAATGATGAGTGCTTGAAGACAAAGGAAGGCGAAAGCTAGTCGGGACATGGTTGCACGGAAGCTTGTGACACTAATTTAATTCGTTTCACGAAATTTTGTCCTTTATAGTGATATTTGACTAAACTTTTTAGGCAATTGTCTATGTCATAATTATTTGAACGTGATAATGACACAAAAAAGAAAACGTTTTGAAACGTAATCATTGTTTGTCATTCAATTTAATGTACAAATACGATAATTAAATTATTCGATAAGAAATTATAAATATGTAATTTTTAGTATTTATTTACAGAATTATTTACATTAAACCTTTGAATATATAGAAATTAAAATTAAAAATAGCTAATGCGCAAACCATGACCGTGGGCTGGTGGCAAAAATGCTAGCAGCACTTTGAATCGCAATTCCGATTCCCTGGTCGAAAACTGAAGCGGAAACCAATTCGGATATGTGGATACATATGTGGCAGATTTTTCGACACACGCAGGTTGTCTCACGATGTTTCCCTCGCAGCGGAGCACGAGATTAATAATAAACACAAATTATGCCCAAATTAAAGTAATCGCTGAAATTATAATTGAAAACAGACATTGTTGACTAGTATTCTATTTTCAACATTTAAACCAACAAATGTCGGTTGGGATTTGATCTAACCGCTCGGTACACGGTAGTTCGAACGTCAGATAACGTCAGATAACGTCAGCGTATGGAGCGTCAAATGACAGCGTAAGATTTGTTATTATAAATTAATGTGTGCATAAGTGTTTTGGCACTCTTTTAATTTTTAATACGTCATATATTTTTTATAAAATCGATTGAACATTGTTTGTTTCTACCTTAGTCATTGCATGAACTACGATAACATGTTGAATATCACATTGACATAATCAAAAATAAAAACGTAATAATATGATAGTTATGTTCAATGCTTTCATAACTATTATTGTTATATTTTACATAATTGATAACGTAATTAATGTATATAAAAGCCATATAGTTTAATCTGAACATCATTCAAACACAATCTTCGTTTTCAACAACAACGAAAAAGAAAAATTTATAATTCAAAATGGCAGCCAAATTTGCTCTTTTTGCATGTGTTTGCGTGATTGCTGTACAGGTAACATTATTTTATTAAATCCTTAATTTCAATCCGTATAATAATTTCGTTATTGAAATGATTTAATTTTTTTTTGTTATAACAGACTATATCGGCTCAATGTATTGGTGCGTACAATGGCCTTGGTCTGAATGGCTGGGAAGCTGCTGGACCCTGGGGACCAAACGCTTATGCTGCTGGAGCTCCGTTTGCTGCACCTTGGGCTGCTGCTCCAATCGTTGCTGCGGAATGTGGAGCCTTTACTCCATTTGTGCCATCTAACGGTGGTGGCTTCACTATTACCAGTGCTTCTCCGATTGCCCCCACCGGTGTCACTGTGACATCTGAAAACGCTTACGAAGGACCTCTAGCCGTGACTGGTGTTCTGCCATTCTTAGGAGCTGTAGCCCTGGAAGGTGCTCTACCAACCCTCGGTGCTGGTAACATCAACTACGGTTGCGGCAATGGCAACGTTGGGATGCTGAATGAAGATTTCGGTTACAATGCTCTTGGACCTTTGGGTTACAATGGATTTGCTGGACCATTGGCTTACGAGGCCGGTCTCGCTGGTCCAGGATTCGGCTACAATGGCATCGGCTATGGCGGATGTGGAGCTTATTACTAGTAATGTATTATAGTAATAAGTTAATGTTATTAATTAAGTGGTTTTGATTATTGTAAGTTAAGTTTTCGAAATAAAGTGACTGATTATTAACAGGTTTTTTATTGTAAAAGATACAATACATAAGATTTAAGTATATAAGTATTTGCTTATAAATGGTACCATAAATAGCCCACTGCTAATATAAACTGTTTTTAAATAATGATAACTTCATCTCTCAATCTAAATAAATTTAATATTAGGAATATTTTGAAGAAGTAGCTGTTAATGATTTTTATTATTTATTTAAATTTATATTTAGTAGTGTAACCGTAACAGCCCATGAATGTCCCACTGCTGGGCTAAAGGCCTCCTCTCCTTTTTTGAGGAGAAGGTTTGGAGCTTATTCAACCACGCTGCTCCAATGCGGGTTGATGGAATACACATGTGGCAGAATTTCAGTGAAATTAGACACATGCAGGTTTCCACACGATGTTTTCCTTCACCGTAAAGCACGAGATGATTTATAATCACAAATTAGGCACATGAAAATTCTGCGGTGCTTGCCCGAGTTTGAACCCACGATCATCGGTTAAGATTCACGCGATCTTACCACTGGGCCATCTCGGCTTTATTTAGTTGTAATTATATTTTAAAATTCTCTTTCTTAATTTTTATTTTTTCACTTGTGTTTTGCGTCTTCTTTCTTTTAATATTTGTCTTTAATATAATATGTCTGAATATTGGTAATTTTGTTGGATAAGTATTATATTAATAATATTAGTTATTATTAAGTAGTATATTAATAATATTTCTCATTTTTATATAATTACACATTGCTTGCATAAAGTAAAACAAAACAAAATGGAAGCCTTCTCTCCTATTAGGGTAGAACATTTTCATCATTCTTCATACCTTTACGTGTTAGACATATGACAAAATATCTTCTTACATAAAGGCTTGTTTTTTTTTTAAATCAATTGTTTGGAGACTGAGAGCTGAGGATCGAGCTCAGTGGCGTTCCATTTGAGAGACCTATGTCCAGCAGTGGACGAGAAAAAGATGATGATGATGTTTGAAAAAAGACAAATGTAACTTTTGATTACATTTTACGTGGTCTACTTAAAGGCTGTCTTGATATTTCATATAGCTGTAAAAAAAACTGTCGTCAAGTAAGTTCATTTGAGAAGTAATTTATGAACAGCGAATTAAAAAAAAGTGCTCAGAGAATAATATTATTATAAGTTCTAAATTTAAATGTAAAGATAATTTCATATGTTTTGAGCATGATTAGTAACTAGCCTATCACCAGCGACTTTGAGAAAAAATCAAGGTCATAATGTATATATCCATATCTATGCATTTCTATGCATATAAATAAAATTGAAGTGTCTGTCGGTGATTTCAAAATAACTGTCTCTTTTAAAGTTTATACGGCTATTTGCAATTTACCAAAACCAACACAAGCTTTTTTTTAAAGTTTTGTGTCTGTCTGTTTGTCCAGGCTAATCTTTGAAACGGCTAAAGAATACAAATTGAAATAACTGAATTATTATTAGAAGTATTTCAAGGTTCCGTTTTGTCTTTATTTCATCAAAATCGGTTGAGTCTATCAAGAGTTTTAAAAACATACGTATTTTTGTTGCTATCTATACACATATAATGATAATAACTTGTGTTGACTGTGTAAGAAACTTGAGCATTAGGCAGTTGATGCATTTTATGATGTAAGCCCACTAAGGAAGGATTCCTGGAAATTCCACTCCGAAAGGGTTAAAATAAGGGATGAACGGTTGAATGTGAACCCGTCATATTTAAAGTTAGAGGCACGAAATTTATTATACAAGCTTCTAGTAAAAATAAAATTTAAAAAAATTATATTTAATATTAAGGTTTCTGAGAAAAAATAAATGTACATTTGTATAAAAGAAAAAGGGTTTGTGTGTGATGTATTTGGATCTGCTTGAAATTTACTATTCGTGTTTCTTGATTGAATTGATAAACATATATGTCAAAGTTTTTAGAACATCCAACCAAACGGGTGGCAAGTTTTTCATGTTCGCTATAAAAACTTCATATACATACATTCAAATAACGAAATGCAAATTACACAATGTCATAATATCACCATGTTCTAGGCGGATGCAAGTAATAAAGCTAATCTATCATTGTTGATTTTAATGATTGTCATAATTGATTTGGCATTCGAAAGAAGAACATGATTGTTTAATAAATCACTGTCATTGTTGATTTGACATTCGAAAGAAGACACATGATTGTTGAAAATACACTGTCATTATTAATTTTAAAGATTGTTGTCATTGGTTTGCGCCCATTGCGCGTGAAGCGTCTTTATCTGTATTCCTATGAAAGTGTTTGGAAACCTTCATGATAATCATTTGAGTAATTTAGTCTTAAAAGCGTAATAAAAAAACAATATACTATAATAACATAACATAACAAAGAAGTCACTCATAATTATAATGTTACTAAGGTTTTAATTGTAACCTAACCGATTATACATTTTGCCTACACGTAAATAATAATATGCTGACCATGGATTGGTTTGTTTTGTCTATAATGTTTAATTTGCTTACGAACCAAATATTGTTTTTGCTACCTACAAAAATATAGTATATTTTTTATAAATTCGAAAATTTATAAATTGTTTTTTTTTTTTAAATTAATTTAAACTATGTAACTTCTACATAGACTCTTATTTATTGATAGACAAATTTATAATTTTCATAATATAATAGTAAAACCCTTCAAAATCTACTATTTTTATATAATTCCTATTTTAATTACACATATAATATATTTAAATTATTAGATGTTTGAAGACAAAAGTCTTCAACAAATGCGTCTTACCTGCCATGATAAGATCAGAAATGAGATTATCCGGAAAAGAACCGGAGTCACCGACATAGCTTGCAAAATTAGTTGGCTGAAGTGACAGTGGGCTAGTCACGTATGTCGTAGGACCGATGGCCGTTGGAGCAGACGAGTCCTAGAGTGGAGACCGCGGATCGGCAAACGCAGCGTAGGGCGCCCTCTAGCCAGGTGGACCGATGACCTTAAGAAGGTGGCGGGCACCGACTGGATGCGGAAGGCGGAGGACAGGGAGCTTTGGCGCACCTTGGGTGAGGCCTATGTTCAGCAGTGGACAATGATTGGCTGTTGATTGATTGATATTAGATAGCAGCGATTCTTTTTTTTATCTCATATAGGCCAACGTTTGACCGTTGACTTGTCTGATGTAAAGTAAAGTAGATGTAGGAAAGTAAACATGGTCTAGGATGCAACACGCTTGCCTAGAAGAATCCTGTTTACTCTAAATTTGAAGACACCAACGTTGTACCTATCGGGAAATACAGACTCAGACAATGTATTCCAAAGTATTGCAGTGCGAATAATATATGTGGATTCGAAGCGCTTCGTACGTATGCAGGGAATGGTCACCATGTACCGATTGCGATTTGGTCGCGCTTGTCTGGCCATTTGATGATGAGCACCCACCCCCTGGATGAAATTAAATTGTGTAATTCCTGACACATGGATCCCTGGCACATTCTCCGAAATGAATTCGATAGAAAACGATTCTACTAATTTATATGAGTTACGATACGTTTTAAGACTTTATGCAAGCCCTCTACGCTACATATTTTACCGCTAAATAGCAATCCGTAGTATTTTTATATTCGAGTTGAAAGGTTGAGTAAGCCAGTGTAGCTATAGATACAAGGGATATAATATCTTAGTCAACTTCCATAGTGTAAAGCCAGGTCAGTCAGAAAGCGTATTGGACGTTATTAATTTCGCACTGAAGAAAATGGTTCAAGAAAGCATAATGTCTTCACTGATATTATAAACGCGAGAATGAGTTTGTTTGGTTGTTACGCTTATACGTCTTAACTACTCAATCGAACGTTATGAAATCTTGCATAAATCTATCAGAGGTACAGAAAAGGACATAGGCTTTCTATCGCCTCCCCCCTCCCTCAAACGCGGGCTAAACTAGTGTGTGTAGGGAAATGCCATAAAATTAAACAATATTTTTGATTTAATTGGCGTTTATTTATAAAAAAATGTTACTTATTATAGACTTAGTATAATGCACCACAACCACATCCACCGTAGCCGAAACCATATCCTGGCCCAGCAAGACCAGCCTCGAATCCGAGAGGTCCAGCAAATCCATTATAAGCTAGACCTGGTCCAGCGTATCCGAGTGGGCCACCAATATAACCAGGGGCAGCAATTTCCTCATTCAGAATAGCAACGTTGCCATTACCGCAGCTGTATGTAACAGCGCCCGCTCCAGCTGTAGGCAGAACTCCTTCTAAAGATACAGCAGCTAAGAACGGCAGCGCACCAGTTACTGCTAAAACACCTTCGTAAGCATTCTCTGATGTCATTGCAATGCCAGTCGGGGCGATTGGTGAAGCGCTGGTAACAGCGAGACCACCACCGTTAGATGCCGCAAGAGTAGCTGGGCCGTAACCGAGTCCCCATTCAGCGGCACAAGGAGCAGCAGCATATGCACCCCAAGGTGCTGCTTCCCGTGCTAATATATTTCCATTTCCCCAGAGACCGTCAGCATATCCATTGTATGCTCCAATACATTGACTGGAGATACTCTGCAAAGTTAATAAAGATTACTTCCAGATCGGGATTCAAGTATTCCACCAACCCGCATTGAATCAGCCTGGTGGGATAAGCTTTAATGATTTGTAATGTATTGTATGTATTTGTAATGTAAAGATGGTATTGAACACCTGATGGTAAGTTTACCTAGGCCTTTAGGCTAAACAGAAATCCGTGAAGGCGGTAATTAGTAAATTATATCAACAACGATTCAAATATATATACACAAAAATATACATACATACACATATAATATATATATAGTAAACATTTATAGAAAAATCAACCATTGGATAATTATTATTACCGTTAGCTTTTAATAAATCTAGCAAGACTGTAAAATGAAAATTGTAAATAGAGCACAAAAATACAATATCATGGTTCAATTTCAGCTGATTTGTATCTAAGCTGTTTTAAGGATTCTCTGCCCACGACCTCTTCGACCCTGAAGCCCTTCTGTACCTTTCTTTCGTCGCTCGCAACACTGATCACACCTCAAATTATTACTAACCTATAATTATTTATTGAAATAGATATAAAACTTATGACGGCTTTTAATATATTTACCTGCACTAATAATGCAATAAGGCACGATACAACGGAAAAATACGCTGACATATTTAATTATTTCTTCGACGGTTAGTTTTAATACAATCTTTAGAATGTTTTAACATATAACACTATGTTGTTTTTATACAATATATGTTATCAATACATATGAAGAAAGTGTTCAATGTTGTGAAAATATAAAAAAAATATTACGTGTTACAAACCTGGGTTGCAATCTTCGATAGAAGTTTAATGTGTCAATATGATATAACAATAAAATTATTTAATACATTTAATATTTCGTTTTAATATACTAGTTATTTACTCGGACTGAGTTATCATTTAATGTTTTTTTTTTAATTTATTTGACAGCTATGTATATATAATCTGTTCTCTAATACAGGCAACTTTTACCCTTAGACCTAAGTTGTAAATTGTTAGTATCTAAACTATTGTATGTCATGTTGGTAATCCTAACTAAACCGAACAATATGTCTGCCTTTTTTCTATTTTGAAAGTAGCTTAAATAGATTTAGTAGACATTATTAGAACTGAAAGAATTTTCCTTTGTCTACTTATAAATAGCTATTAAAAAAACGATTTATTTCCAAAAATAAATTATCATGATATGAAAGATCGATCAATTTATTAGTTTAATATAAAAAAACAAACATCTAGAATGTTTTTAATATATAAAACGTTTTACATCACATAATTATCAGTATAATTATTGCCTTTATAGTGATTTCTTAAAAAATCACGTACGGTACACTTAGTATGAAATTGTAAGTTAAATGACCACATAATGTAGGTAACTGACACTATAAAAAGTAAATGACTTGTGTTCGTGTCATTCTATTTACAATACACGAAAATATAATCATGTCTTCCTTTACTATCTTTTTAATTTGCGTCCAAGCTTGCTTGATTCATGTAAATACTTTTTTTTTTTTTTTTTTAAATGTCACATAGAATGTTTACATTTTTTGTTGTGTTCTAAATATAAATTCGATAATATTGTAGTTCGTATCAATTCGTAAAACACTGTTTAAGCTTTTTATTTGATTGTTTTTTTTTGGGTATAGCCCAAGTTTTTAATGATTTTTTTTTTTTTTACAGAACGCATACAGCCAATGCCTTGGCCCAGCTGGGTTGGTAGGATATGGACCAGGTATAGCGCCTGGTGCGTATGGCTACGGACCAGGATATTATGGTGCGCCTGCTGTCGAAGTAGCACCTGGATACGGTGGTACTGGAGTTGGTGATGTCGCAGTCGCTGGTGAAATGCCTGTTGCTGGTACAACACTTGTCACTGGTCAGGTACCGATCCTCGGTGCTGTTCGGTTCGCTGGTGATCTACCAGCAGCTGGTACTGTCACTATTTCTGGTAGCTGCGGCTGTGGATGCGGTAACGCCGCGTATATTTACTAAATAGAAAGTTATGCTTCTCTATTATATACTGTTATAGTGAATGGATTAAATATAAGGAAGATATATAAAACTAAAAATTAATTTTATTTTTTTCTTCGTATAAACACGTTATTTAAATTTAAATAAAACAACTACAGTTTTTAACGAAGTAATCGCAAAGCTAATTTCACTGACGTCCAAAGTACGCAAGCAATAATACTATATAATACTATAATAATATAATAATAATAATAATAATAAATAATCTTTATTCACACAAAAGTTACAAATACTATATATACTATATACTATACAATACTAAGCAAATGATTATTTTAACTACCTTCCCGTTGAATGTGTTTTTTTAAATTATTTGGACTAATGAAGAGTTTTCGATTTAAATAAACAAATAAAAATTAATTCATTAAAAAAACACATTCTGTGCAAACGCTTAAAAAAAAGACAACATTTTTATATAATAGTATGTACAACTAATTTGATTTTATGTACATAAATATAATGCAAAATTTAGAGAAATAAAAACGGGAGTAAAAACTGGGAAAATAAGAAATGAATTTATGTATTCTAGTATTTGAGATACCAGCAATCTGCACAATTATCCGCGTAGGATGTACTATATAACACTCGTTTGTGCACCAACACATGTGCACTATCTATTCTCTCACTCTTACATTTTTGATGGGATGGTATTCCAACATGATTGGTTTCAATTTTCAACTTGCACTCATTGCACATATTCTGTGCAGTTTTTTAATCTCCGCTACTTTTGGCGTCTTGTTTACTTTATTATTTAAGTAATTGATTCAAGTGATATTTTTAAAATTATAAATACTGCATAATTATTAATACTGTCGATTAAATTATACCGATTAGATCACAGCTGATTAAAATACTTGGAACTATTTATTTATAAGGTATACATATAATGTGATGATACATATATCATAATAACTTTAATACAATAATAATTACACAATCACTAAAATTTTACAAAAACAAAACATACATAAAATCATAGAATTAAAAAGTAATAGTACTCCAAGACTGATTTCGGCCACGGCGGCTAATATCAAGAGAGATTAGCCAACTGCGCAGGACATATTATAGTGCACAAGTGTGTGCGCAAACACAGGTGCACTCTCTATTCCCTAACTTGAGACGGCAATCCGACACGACCGGAAAGAGTTCAGGCGCAGGACCAACGTGCTTTTCGAGGCACGGGAGTGTACACACTTCCAACTTCCAGACTCCGTGCTGCTATTGAGAATTTTCGACAGAAAATCTCAATAACATTTTATTGGTCCAACCTGGATTTGAACCCAAGTCCACCGGGTCTAGGGCCTTACATGTAGCCACTAGACCAACGAGGCAGTCAATAAATAGTTAATAAAAAATAATTACTTAATGAAAACAGGATACATTAAGACTTAAGACAAGCAAGTATGAATATGGTACAGTGATAAATTTCTAACAAACTAAAATATGAAAGCCGAGATGGCCACGTGGTTAGAACGCGTGAATCTTAACCGATGAAACCCGGGCAAGCACCACTGAATTTTCATGCGCTTAATTTGGGTTATAATCCATTTCGTGATTGACGAAGGAAAACATCGTGAGGAAAGCTGCATGTGTCTAAGAACTTGTTCACTAGACCCTAAGAATGTTCTATACTTTGATCTCAGTATGGTAGAATAAAACATTAAGATGCCACAGTTTACCATACTACATTCAAAAACTACCGTGAAGTATATTAAACAAATAGGGAATCTTGCCATCGCGATGTAGAAATATTACAGTTATTACATAGCGCCATCTAGTACTCAAAGGTGGAATTACAATGAGCTCATAAAGTTTTAATACAATATGCAATAGATAAAGAGACTATGCGAGACCTTGGACTTATATTGAACTAAGAACAGCGATATGATACATACATATAAATTTTTTATCCAAATTTGACCTAGTAGAGATTTCAATATGCATTTTTTTTACCACACTCACCAAGAATACATATGTGCACCAAGGAATTAGAAATTGTGCAAAAACGTTATCTCTATAATACTTCTTACAGCGAAATTTGACGAATAATTCTTACGGTGAACAAATGGCTAATCTTTCAAACAAGCAAGCATTTTGATAAACTCCAGCATTTTCAGATGAATTCTTAATTGTCGTAGGAGATTAATTTAAATTATATATTTTATTAATCTGTATTTTTTTATTTTAACTTTCAATTCCAACAAAAATAAAATGTTGCGTTTCGTTTCATGTAATAATCGAAATACCTAATATAATAAAAAAAAACCAAATTAATTCATTATAATTTTAATAGTTTTTATATAAATTTTATATTTATTGTATAACATGTTTTTATTTATCGTTTATAAAATTTTGTTTAGTTTATATTTAATATTTAAGCTGTGGTCTCGTATACTTTAATACATATATTTTTAATAATACCTACTTTAGCTCTTATTCACCACACACGTTAAATGTGCATCTCGTAATAGACTAAATAAATAAAAAAATAAGAATTCAATATATGTGCTGTTATTTTTAAACATTTTGATGTTTCTTTTTTGTGTATCAATCTTTAATAACAATCGACTTATAAAAGTTATTTAGCGAGTGATTAGTAAAGAATAGCTGTCACTTTTTTAGAATGCCAAATCAATACTGATAGAAAGAGCGAAACCGATGTTTAACTAAACAGCTGCTGAACAAGCTGAGCTGAGCAGCTGAGCAACGCTTATAAGTAATGTCGTAAATGTTTTATAATAATAAATATGAAATAAAAATAAAAATCTAAGATACAGCTTATTATTGTTTAATTCCTTATTAATACATAACATGAAATTTAATAACAGAATTAGTAAACTGCTCCACATCCTCTGTACCCGAAGGCAGGTCCATTAATCCCAGCTTCAAAACCGAATGGGCCATAACCATATCCTAATTCAGCAGCTGCGATTGGACCGTAGCCGTATGGACCAGAAAACGCATTATAGCCAGCAGGAGTGACGTCTTCAGTAATCATAGCCACGTTACCATTTCCACAGCCGTAATTAATAGCACCAGCTCCAGCTGTTGGCAGGGCACCTTCCAATGCTACAGCTCCCAAGAACGGCACTGCACCGGATACGGCTAAAGCTCCTTCATAAGCATTATCAGAGGTCATTGCAACACCATTTGGAGCGATTGGTGAAGCGCTGGTAACAGCAAGTCCACCACCGTTAGATGCAGCTAGAGTAGCCGGCCCAAAACCGCCTGCCCATTCAGCAGTTACATATGGAGTGGTAGCGACAGGTGCTGTAGCCCAAGCCGCTGCTGCACAGGGAGCTCCCCAAGGTCCAGCTGCTTCCCATGCTAGAGCATTCGGAGTACCCCAGGCCAAGCCTTCAGCGGCCATGGGATTGTATGCAGCACCAATACATTGACTAGATATACCCTGTGAAGAAGATCAAAGTGTGTTTGAGAAGATTTTGAATTGACGTGCAAGAAAAACAGTTGAAAATATCGTCTGTCTTTTTGTCTGTATAAATAGAAACAACTGAATGTATGGAATACATTTCATTTGGAATACATGGAATACAATTCAGCATATAAGAACCACGGCTAGAAAAGGATTATTTTTATGTCAAAAAGTGAAAGGCTTATTCACTTGGTGGCTCTGTTCAAGCCAGCCTACGTAGGAACCAAACACTTATCAGACATTACCACCAATGTGCCTTAAAATACCAATTTTTATGCGTGGTGGTGACTTATCATCAGGTGGCTCATTTGCCCGTCCAGCTTATTAATAGAATAGTTTGACGTTAAGGGTTGTGTAGCGAAATAATTAAAATACTATTGTAATAATTAATTTCTAAACCAATCATAACAAAAGATACATGAAGTTCCTTATTTAAATTCATGAAAATTTAAATATTGCTGACGGTTCTAAAAATTTGTTCTATATTCAAATATTTATACCACAGATAATTTACCTTGAATAATAGAGCTTGAGCACAGAAGAGAAGAAACGATTTTGCAGCCATATTTTGTTATTTGTTAGTATCGAGAGCAGTGAATGACTTACTGTTAAAAATCCATGTTTTTTATAGTAATTATAGAGTGAAATTACAATCCTTATCTGTGTGTTTATGGAGCAAAACTGAGGTTAATTCGATTATGTAATTACACGTGTAATAGCATTAAGTCATATCTGCCATGATTATGTAAATTTGATAAAAATTACATAATTAATATATAATTACTGTTATATATATTGATGGTAGGTAAACAGAGAATTATAAAGTGTTTAACTTTATTCGAATTCAAAATGTCGACTTTTGCTTTCTTGTTCCTTTGCGTCCAAATCTGTTTGGTTCAGGTAAGGATAATTTTGTGTTTTTTTTTGTCATAAAAATATATCGCGATTTAATAATAAATAAAGATTGAAAGAAAGATTTATTGGCATTAATACGTCATATTGCAGACAAAGTAAAAAAGCATTAACAAAAAAATAATAGTAAAAAAAACATTGTCAGAATTATTGTGCGTTAACCTTTTTGTGTGTAAAGTTGTAAAATTAAACGTCAAAAAGTCACCTCCAAAAAGAATGAAATTGACAAAATGAATTTCGCATCAGTGGTGGAATAAATTCCAAAGCCTCAAAGGGAGAGCCTTAGCCCGGCAGTGGGATACGTACTATAATATTAATTATCGTATTAACAACACGAATATACTTTGAATAGAAAAAAAGGTATTATAAGCTAAAAAAAAAATACGGCTTTTAGTATTGTATTTTTTTTTATTTCAGAACGCGTACAGTCAATGCTTGGGCGCTGGACCACTTGGACCTGGTTATGGTTATGGACCTGGTGCTCCAGCAGTTGCAGCTGGCTTAGCTGGCCCTTATGGCTTGGGGGCTGGTCTAGCTGCTTCACCGTTCGGCTTAGCTCCAACCGCTCTTGAACTGGGTGCACCTGGACCATACGGCTTCGCTCCAGCTGCTATTGAAATAGCGGCTGGATATGGTGGCACTGGTATTGGTGATGTTGCTGTTGCTGGTGAAATGCCAGTCGCTGGTACCACTGTTGTTGCTGGACAGGTTCCCATTCTTGGCGCTGTGCGTTTCGCTGGTGAATTGCCGGCCGCTGGCACCGTCTCCATCACTGGTAGCTGCGGATGTGGTTGTGGCAGTCCATACTATTACTGAAATTATTTATAAAAAACATATAAATAAGTGTTATTTGAATATATAATTTAAAAAAAGAATAATTTTTACCAGTTATTTAGTTTTCATTATTATTACTAGTTATCACCCGCGTGGGGGGAAAGGGGTAGGTGTTAAATATAAGACACTAGCCCAAGTCCTTCTATGGGATTCCAGTATACTTCATAGCAAATTTCATCAAAATCGGTTCAGTGATTTAACAGTCAAAGCGTGACAAACAAACTGACAGAATAACATTCCCTTTATAATATTATGCATAGATTATAGAATATTGTTACGACCTTATGTAATAAAATATCCCGAACATAAATAAAACAACAGTTTTAAATGGAATTAGTTTTATTGCCGAGGGCAAATTAAACAATTACCCATTTTTCCCGTGGAAATGGGGGCATCCATAAACACATCCCAGAATGTCGTCTTGGAACTTAAAAGCTTAAAATTGTTGAACATTTGTAGATTTTTAGATCAATATAAATACAACGAGGTAAAATAACGCGTTCGTTTTATATTTATATTCGTTAACGCTTAAATTTAATAATATTTTATTTATTTATTAAATTATGAAAAAATTCAACGAATATAAGAAATACTCTTAGATTACAAAATAACCCTTATCATAGTATACAAACAGTTTGAAATCCTACTTTCATAATTTATTGAAACTATATTATTATGAAACATTTTTTTTTTTATAACTCAAAATATTTAGTGTATAAATTGGCTTTTATAAACACTTTTGAATCATCATGTTACGGTATTAAATTGACCACGACCACGATTTCGACCACGACCACCAATCTTAAGAGCCAACTCTCTCTTTTTAGCAAAGAACATATTATAGTGCAAGTGTGTGCGCAAACACAGGTACACTCTCTATTCCCTAACTCTCTTAATCCGATGGGATGGCAATACGACACGACCGAAAAAAATTCAAGCGCAGGACCAACGGTTTACATGCTTTTCAAGAGTGTACACACTTCCATGTTCCAAATTACGGTCTTCTACTGTTTTTTTACAGAAAAACCCAAAGATATTTTATCGACCTGACCCGGGCTTTGAAACCAGATTCGAGATCAGCCTCTTTATATCTAGCCACTAGACCAACGAGGCAGAAATTAAATTTAAAGTAAAGTTACACCGCTTCCGAATGTTAATTGTAACGAGAGAAACCGGTAACTCAGTTATGTTTTTGACCAACTAAAATAAGTATATTAATTAGGTACAATTAAATTATTGTTCAATTATATCATCTACGAGTATATTAGCCTTATTTATTAATTTAACATGCGGTGTTATTGTTCAAGATCAATTTAAAAACGTAAGGGAAATCTCTGACCTTTTTAGGGTTTGCCTATTCCAACCACAAGAGGAATAAACCCAAATAAACAACTCTGACAACCATATCATTGGTCGATAACTTGAATAATCTATGATATTCGCTATGGATACGCGAAAAAATGACTTTTTCAATGTCCACGGCTTTGTAATCGGAACTTCGAAAGTTAAATTAATGTAGTTTTAAATAGTTAAGTGGAATAGTGTTGTATTATAAAAAAAGGTAAATTATCAAGAACTGTTTACAGTGCGTAATACAGCATAACAATTAGAAAATCTCATGCAATTTGTAAATTTACGGTTTGTTTACGTTTATTCCTGCCCCGATTGGAATAGGGTATACGTATCTCTTTACTAATGGAATCTTTTTACCAATTGTATTAATTTATCTCTGAATTGAAATAATAACTTACCATGGATTCAATTTAAAAAAATAGTGTACTATTGTTTGGCGTTACTCGGTAGTACTGGACAGTGATGCTATAAGAATAAAACTACCAATGTACTGCTGGTCAGATAGCTTTATTGGTCTCTCAAAGTCAAACAGGCCAAGTCTTATTAAGCAGTTAAACAAATAAGAAACAATAGCGCGATTCATAAAACAACTAGTGCCATCTATTAACAAAAAGAAAAATTAAAATAACAGTCGGTAACCACAAAAGTGTTTGTTAAGTTGTAATTTGTTTTATTGTTCAGTTTATATAATGTTTTTGTTTACGAATATCTAAAATGTCGCTAAATATATTATAACGAATAAAATGTTTAATAATGTGTCTCTGAGTCACGTTTCATGACGTGAGAGATTATAATAAAGCATAATTGATTACATTGTGAAATAGTTTTGTCGGATATTTAAGTATAATTTTCGATATAGGGCATATTTTATTTTTCTATACGCGTAAATATTTTTTTAACTTTTACTTTTTTTATGATGTAATCTTTATATGTGTAACTTAATTTGTGGAAAATTTATCGGTCTAACTATACTAAAATTATAAATCCGAAAGTAACTCCGTCGGTCTGTTACACTTTCACGGCTAAACAACTGAACCGATTTATATAAAATTTGGTAAAGAGCAAGCTACATACTTTTAAGACAAAGGCTACTTTTATCTAGTACTTGATTCCTTGCCCCGTCAAACGCGGGCGAAGCCGCGGGCGGAACCTAGTGTGTTATATTTTTGTTGTTAGTTTTAAAAACTACTATAGATATTTGTTGCTGTCATAGACTAGACGTTTTTGTTTGCACTTGATCAAAAGCGCGTGATGATGTAGACACATACATCAAGAGAAATGTAATCATTTCAATTTTTTTATTGTCATTTTGTTTTGTAAACCTATGAACATAAAATAAAAAAATAAGAAGCCTTTGTTTACCATGACAATTCAGTTAAATATAAACCAAAATGCCCAAACTGTCATAACCGTTGATCGAGAATTCAAATCAGGATGAGCACCATTCAACCGTGACGGTTATGAAGACTGAATGTTTCTGAAGATGAACGACGAAAATGAAGACTGCTGTGTATCCACAAAAAGCATTGGAGTAGCGAGTTGAAGCAGTGGAATATATTTTGTATTTTTATAAATTAATGATACTTCATTTTAACTTATTTATATGTAACTTAACTGTTGTGACATTGATTATGGCAGTTTTTGAAGATAGACAAAAAAGGAAATAATTAAGGATATCGGGATCTAATATATGTTAAATACAGCTTATATATAGATTAAAAACAAATATATTTTTGTTTATCATTTTAATAATATCTAACTACACATGTAATAACAAACTATCAGTATATTCCCCCACACCCTCTGTAACCATTGTAGCCATATGGTCCAGCAACACCTGCTTCATAAGCAAGGGGACCGTATCCATAACCAAATTCTGCCCCAGGTCCATAGCCATATGGGCCTGCTAATGTATTGTAGCCTGTAACATCCTCACTCAGCATAGCGACGTTACCATTTCCACAACCATATCTAACATCACCAGCTCCTGCTGTTGGTAAAGCACCTTCCAAGGCTACAGCTCCCAAGAATGGTAACGTACCAGTCACAGCTAGACCGCCTTCGTAAGCATTTTCGGATGTCATTTTTACACCAGTAACTGATATAGGAGAAAAGCTGCTCACTGCGAAACCTCCACCGTTTGATGCAGCAAGTGTAGCTGGAGCATAACCAGCCGCCCATTCAGCAGTAGCACAAGGTGTTGCTAAAGGACCAGCAGCCCAATTAGCAGCAGCAAGAGGACCGTTCCAAGCTGTTGGACCATAGAGACCAGCTGCATCCCACCCTAATCCATCATTATAAACATTGCCGATACATTGGCAATAAATGCTCTGAAATAAAAATAATATGCCTATGTTACCATCTAAAAGTCTGTATTAAAATAATAGACTATTTCATTCTTCGTCAATTATTCTAGAAGTATTATAAATCTATATATATTATAATAAAGCTCCAACTTCCGATTGTATATTGAATATATTTTTTGAAATCACAAATCATGAAAAACAAAAGAAGGTAGGGCCAACTCTACTAAATGTCGTCTTTATCGCAATCGAATCGAAACGTTATCGTTGTCGTAAGTTGTATCGAAATATAATCGAGAACGTATCGTGACCGTTATAAATTAGTAAAATTGGTTTATTTCGAAACTTAAGTCATAATTATAAATTCAAGTTGGTAACCACATAGTTAAATTTCCAACATTTTTAATTATTCTATGTATAATACCGATTTAAGATATGAATAAATATTTACCTGCACCAAAAATGCTTGAAAGCAGAGAAGAACTATTTTCGTCTGCATTTTGTTATAATTATACGACTTTTAACTTTCGACAGTTTATAGTTGAATGATGAATCGTGTAAGTTCATTGCGTTTTTATATGAATTGATTTCATTGTTGTTATCGGTTAAAATATTATAAAACTTCGGTTCTGATTATGTTTAAGTAAACTTCGATTACCAAGTATTGTTATGTCAGATTGATTAATATAACGAAATTATTAACGTAAATAAATATAAATAACGATAGATTTTATTCAATTTTATTCTTGATTAAGCATTCATTTAAAATGACTGGTTTAGCATTTGTGTTAGTCGGCTTACTCTGTTTCATGCAGGTAAGGAAAAAGATCATATGTAATAAATTAGAAAATAGTATTTAATCATGTCTGTTTTTTATCTCATTATGACTAAACCTATGTATGTTATGGAATTATTGGGGTAACTAAATTTGGTTCGGATAACATCGCAGGGATGACTTCTTTTTAATATCAAATGGACAAACGAGTTGGAATATAACACTAACTAAAATCAAATGAATATCTCGTCAATAAAATATTGAACGTTATATATTTTATTGACATAATATTAATTTCAAATCTTCTCTTTATTTCAGAATGCTTACAGTCAATACTTGGGTGCTGGACCTCTTGTAAATGGAATTGGTTATGGAGCAGCGCCTGCTATTGCAGCTGGACTAGCTCCAGGTTATAGTTGTGATCCATACGGCATAGGTTTAGGACCATACGGTGCACCTGTAATGTCTGAATGCGCTGGTGCTTACGGCGGCACTGGGGTTGGTGACGTCGCGGTCGCCGGGGAAATGCCAGTCGCTGGTACTACACTTGTCGCTGGCCAGGTGCCGATTCTTGGTGCTGTTCGTTTTGCTGGTGACTTGCCAGCTATTGGTACTGTTACTATTACTGGCAGCTGCGGCTGTGGTTGCGGTAGTGCCGCTTACTTGTACTGATCAAAAGCCAAAGTTTTTATAAATTATTAAGAATAAAATTATTTTAATTATAAATATTATTTTTATTGATTCAATATTCAAACTGTTTGAAGAACAATTGATTTATTGAAATTCTACAATACTACATACAAACATGCTTACGTCACATGAGCATTTATTTAATCATAAACAACAATTGTTGGAAAATTAAGTATATTCCCGTTGAACGTTCTTTCCCGTGTTATCTAAGCTTTGTAGTATTTTTTCCGGGTCGATAAGGACTATGGCCTATTCATCACGTTGCTTCAACGCGTTGGTGAATACACTCTCCTCGCTTTTTCTTCAGCGCCGATCATAGATGCATTATAAATAAATAATATAATATAAATACCACCAGTGGCGTAGCTTGCCCATAATTGGCAAAGGACCCATTTAAGGGAAAATTAAAATTTGGTGTAATTCTCATAGATTAAGAGCCAGTATTGCATAGTAATAAGACAGCAAGTATTGAGGGAATATCTGTTCGTCTGTGATATTTAGGAAGCAGATTTTATTTATTTATTTTATTTACACTAACAAAACACGTTTTACACAATGCAGCATAAACATATAAATAATTTCTAATACATATATAGTGTACATATCATAGTATCATCGCGTGAATATGATTTATAAAATTAAAAACGAAATGTACAATGAAATAAACAAAATATTAACCTATACTTTTAGTATTTAACAATAACAAGAGAATATATAAATTAAAATAAATTTTAAGTAGTTAATTAACAGCCCTCAAATTTAATTCAGTCAATTTTAATTGCATGAGAATATTTGCAACTTTAAAACGCTGCTCTGATACACGTGGTAGATTATTATCAGTCGACAGATACATCTATTTTTTTATTGAATAGGTAGGCTGACGAGCTTATAAGCCACCTGATGGTAAACGGTCACCAACGCCCATAGACATTGGCATTGTAAGATATGTTAACCATCGCTTACATCGCCAATGCGCCACCAACCTTGGGAATTACGATGTTATGTCCCATGTGCCTTTAATTACACTGGCTCACTCACCCTTCAAACCGGATTACAACAATATCAAATACTGCTGTTTTGCGGTAGAATATCTGATGAGTGGGTGGTACCTACCCAAGCGAGCTTGCACAAAGCCCTACAACCAGTAAAATTATATCATAGGATATAAAACATAAATATGATAGCATTTTTTAATGGGCAAATGGGCCACGTGACGGTAAATTGTCACTATCGCCCATAAACATTGGCACTGTAGGAAATATTAACCATTCCTTACACCGTCAATGCGTCGTATTATTGGTATTGTTGTATACACATATATACTTATCAAGTATTCATTGTCATTAGTTTAGCTGACATAGACCTTGCTCACACGCAGTCCTGTCAATACTCTCATGAGAAATATATGTATATATATATATATAGGATTTATGAGATCATAGACAATTTTTAGTACATTTTATAATTTTGACATATTCCTAACATGTGCCACCAACCGTACAACAAAGATGCAATGATCCTCGTACCTGTAGTTACACTGGCTCACTCACTCACAAACCGGAGCACAATAATATCAAATATAATCATAACAATGTTTATAATATAAAAACTATTTTTATTAATGATTGCCGAGCACGTGTAAAACTAGGCCGAGCCTGTGTTTTAGATATGTAAGCCTCTCGATGACATACTTAGCAACAACTTTATTAACTTAACAATTCCTGTATATAATAATATCGACTCGACTGCCTCGTTGATAAGTGACTTGATGTAAGGCCTCAGACCCTTTTTTTTTTTCGCTGGTAAACCTTACGCGTTTCCCCCACGGAAACAGTGGGTGGGGGGGCGTATGTGGGGCTCGCCGGTGTCCATGGCGCCGAGTGCGCCCCGAACATCGGAATACCCACAAAAAACCAGCAGTACCCTTTCCGTCTTAACGAGGAGCGCCACGGGATCGCTTTCGCATGCACCCCTAACCCTCCTGGGTTCAATTCCCATGTCGGGCCAATAAAAAAGTTGTGTAAACACACTTGTGCAATATTATATCTCCTGCACAGTTGGCTAATCTCTCTTGAGATTGGCCGCCGTGGCCGAAATCGGTCTGGAGGACATATAAAAATATTGTCTATATAATGATTTGAAATATTTTTTTTATTTAGATAGGGTTTTATTAATCTTTTTCTTTATTATAAATTAGCTAAAGACAATAAGATTAATTAGGAACATAGGATACGTAATATTGTATCTTGGTTTTGTCATACTCACATTTTTTAAAGTAAAGAATTAAATCTAATTTGTTGTTTTTTATTTACTGTGTGTGTGTGTGTGTGTGTGTGTATGTATACCTTCATATACCGTGTATTGTGTATACAATAGTTAGGTATGTCAATCTTGTTTTCTCACATCTTTAAAGTGAATTCTATTCTTTTTTTGAGAAATAAATTCTTAAACCGTATAATAGTTTAGTGAGAAGTCTCATGGAATATGGCTCTGCTATCTGGAGGCCTTGTTATGCAACGCACATACTGAGATTAGAACTCATTCAAAAAATCTCATTTGGTATTTGACTTCGAGTATTGGAAAAGCTATCAGAAATATTAGATACAGTAAAATATTGTCAATAATATTGTCAGTAAAAAGAAGAAGAAGATTGTTGTGATTGTTGTTGAAGTTTAAAGAAACAGTCAATTATATCCTACTAATATTATAAACGTGAAAGTTTGTATGTGTGTATGGATGTTTGTTACTCTTTCACGCAAAAACTACTGAATGGATTTTAATGAAACCTTACAATAATATAGCTCATACATCAGAATAACATATAGGCTATAATTTATTCAGCTATTGATTAAATTGGCAAAAATATAACAATAAGTGTCACGTTAGTCGGATCTGCGAGCCATTCTGGCATGCGCTGTAAAAACCGTAAGAGTTATACGAATATAATGTATAGCGGATATGTATCTCTTAAATAGTTCTACAAAAAATAACTGTTTAGTTGAATTTGTTGAAACTTTAGCTACCTATAAATGATAGTCTGTAAAATGATGATGATTGAAAGTTTATAGGAACAAAACAAAGATAAAAAATCAGACATTTAGTACTTCCAATGTAAGTTGAACTCATATCAATACGATCAATCATATTAAATAGTATTTAATATAATCAATCGAAATATTTAAATCAACATATTAAATAGTATTAAATAGTATTTAATATGATTGATCGTACGTTGTACGTCGGTTAACTCGCCCATGCGTAGATACTATATGTCTATCTTTAAAGGTTGACTATAACTTTTTGTATGATAGTCAACTTTCTTCTAAGATAATGCACTATTTGCAAATTCGTTTTTATAAAATATTAACTCTTATGAAAGATATCGAAATAAAACTGAAAATAGACATAGACAGTTTTTATTACTTTTTATAGTTTTGACATATTATTACAACGGGTAGTTGAGTAGGTTGTTTGAAAGTACTCATATATACATAAGTATTTATTTTCTTGAATAAATACTAATATCCTACGAAAATAAAACTAAAAATGTTATATATACTGAAGTATTATAAGTCTGTTCTTAGGGATTTATTGAAGTTACACGCGGGTGAAACCGCGGGCACAGCTAGTATTATAATAACTTTGTGTCGTTGCCAAAAAAACGCATTTATTCACTGAAAAAAAACAACATTGAATTCAAGTTTTCATTTGCATTCAATGTTTAAAATTAATTTATCTATAAAACTAATACATATTATCACAAACATTTATAATATACCTAATTATCAAATATAATTCCGAAATCGTTATCATTTTGACATAATGTCTTAGAAATAACCTAACTTCATCACACTATTTTCATAATGGTGTGTGTCAACGGTTGTCACATATTACTGATAAAGGTGATATTAAAAACGTATATAAGGTGATATCTTTGTTGTTAATTATTCACAAGTGTCGATCACAGCGAAAATAAGTTTTATAAATTCAAAATGGCGTCTAAAGCTGTCTTCCTGTTCTGCGCTCAGGCACTTTTTGTTCAGGTGAGTTGAATTTTTTAAAGGGATTATAGAGTATAATGTGCAACGATAGGCTTTTAAAGGCAATTCTGAGATCTGATTCTGAGAAATTCTAGGTTCACATATTAGACCAATACAATTTTATTATTAAGTTAACTAAGTTACAATCTCCTGCATAGACCAGGACGTGAAGCCGATTGGTTAGACAAAACACTGCACCTGTGTTCTCGTACACTCTTTTGGATTATATTAATTCCTATGCAATTAGTCAATCTTAAGATTGACCTATCTTGGTCAAACTCAGTCAGGAAAACTTCATTCTTTCATTATAGTCAGCACAATGTTCAGAAATTTGGTTAATTTTATTTCAGATAATCTCTGCCCAGTTTATTGGTACACCATATGATGGCCTAGGCTGGGCTACTGCTGGGAACGGTCTTGCATGGGAAGCCGCTGCTGGTCCTTATGGTGGCGCAACACCTTGCGCTGGAACATGGAATGCTGCTCCATACGCCACCGCTGAATGGGCTACTGGTTACACACCTGGTTCATTTACTGTATCTAATGGTGGAGGTTTCGCTGTAACCAGTGCGTCTCCAATCCCGGTTACTGGAGTAGCCCTAACGTCAGAAAACGCCTACGAAGGTCCACTAGCTGTGACAGGTGCTTTACCATTCTTGGGAGCTGTAGCATTAGAAGGTCCTCTAGCAACAGCCGGTGCTGGTGCTGTCAATTACGGTTGTGGAAACGGAAACGTCGCGATACTGAATGAAGATATAAGCCTGGGTTACAATGGCTTTGCCGCTCCGTATGGACCATATGGAGCAGCAGAGTTAGGCTATGGATATGGCGCTCCTCTGGCATACGAAGCCGGTTTTGTAGGACCCGCTTACGGATACAGAGGATATGGAGGTTGTGGAGGTGTATACTAAGTTTTATGTTAAGAATAATTATAGGAAAAATAAATTTATCAATGAACAACTTTCTTCGTTTTATTTTGTATAAAAATAATATGCTTTAAATATATTTTCTGACTGAATCAAAGCTATAATAAGTGAACTGAAACTTTATCTTAGCCAATTTAATTTGAACATACATTTAGATAGCAATAAGGTAACGTGTATCGAAAATACTACGACATCTAATTACCAAGGTTTTTTATGACCTTTATCTAACTAAGAGTTAGCTTATCTGTCTCTATCTAGACAGAAATGGGTAGAAAGATGATGATGATTGTCGACAGTATACTTATCTACAATCAATTGTATGCAAACAACAAGGGCACCATTGAATTATGTAGGTAATACTTCACTTATCCTTAAACACACTTGAGCACAATATTAACTTCGTGCTTGTTTGGCCTTGAAATTAGCCACCGCAGCTAAAACTCGATAATGATAGCATAATTATTAGTAATCTCTTACAAACCAAAAAAAAAAAACACTTCCATAAACAAGTACTGTAATACTTTCTTTCGTTTGAAATTTGACCTAAATAGTACATCAGATATGTAGATGGTTAGAATGGGATTCCTTTACTTTACTTTTTACTTTTATACTTTATTGTTAATTCCTTGTTAAGTCTCAAAACATATATTCTACATAAAACAAAGAAAGCTTATAAGACCCTCTTAATAAATTGTAAACTCAAACGGTTACAAGAATGGCTTCTTTCAAAATCATATGATGATATTGAAATGTTACTCAAAGTATTCATTTCATAATTGAAACAGAAGCTGAGCCAGGATAGCGAAATTGTGTGTTTATAAAATATTATTTATTAACACGCAGAGTAACCACCCTGCTCAAGTTCAACAATAATTAAATCCGTTCATTGTAAATACATCGCTATTTATACCAAAGTGTAATCATTTTTAATGTTGGTAGTTATAAAAAAAATAATATCACGAAATTAAATAACATTGAAACAAAATTTATAATCAACTTAACTTAAAAAAAAAAAATATTATTAACTTAACTTAAAAAAATATAGTTATTCTAAATTATATACGCGTTGGTCTTATCGTTGAGTTTAACATAATTCTATCGCACATGCAAATATAAACACTAAATAAATAATTTTTCTCTAACGCACGCATACACACACACTTACGCAACTTATATATTCATATGCGCACCTACATACACACTCACCATACACGGTTGTGGGTTCGATTCTCACACAGAACAGACATTTGTGTGCATGAACATGTCTGTTTGTCCTGACTCTAGGTGTAATTATCTATATAGTATATTTAGCTGCAGAATAGACTCCAGGGGTATTTAGCTGTGACGTCAGAGTGGCGTAATTTCGGTTCGAGGTGAAGAGGGGAACGCAAGTGATCGAGCGGAGACATGAGCAGGCGCTAGTTTTTTCACTTCTGCTTGGACTCTCGGTTGTATGTTATAAATAATATTTCAGTAGCTCAGTCTTGATTCCTTTGTTCTATAAGCCAAACCTACTGAGGCCTATAAAAACAAGCGCTCAGTCGAGTGTCGAGTCATGTTGGGTTATCTAAGAAACTACTTATTGCTTAAATTTTATATGGATATTATTTCCTATAATTTATCAAGAACGCGATAAAAAGTTACAGAAAATAAATGAAATTGATATAAACTTAATTTGATTGAAGGAAAACAGTGATTACATATTTTATTACATACTAAATTACAGTAAACAAGTAACATAACATTAACAACGGCGAACAGAGCCGAGATGGCCCAGTGGTAGGAACGCGTGAATCTTAATCGATGATCGTGGGTTCAAACCCGGGCAGGCACTGAAGTTTTTCATGTGCTTAATTTGTGATTATAATTCATCACGTTCTTTTCGGTGAATGAAAACATCGTGAGGAAACCTGCATGTGTCTAATTTCACTAAAATTATACTACATGTGTATTCCACCAACTCGCATTAGAGCAGCGTGGTGGAATAAACTCCAAACATTCCCCTCAAAAAGGGAGAGTAGGCCTTAGCCCAGCAGTGGGACATTTACATGCTGTTACTGTTATCAAATCTTTGAAATTACTTAATTAGACATATAAGTAGTCGAACAAAAAATATTCCTATATTATGTAATTATAAGTTAAGGGATATATATTTTAATATTTCCTCACGTACTTGCCAAAGGAAATAAGGACAAATTTATATAAAAGAATTAATTTCATTTATTAGTTTAAATATAAACCTAATCAACGTTACAAAATAACTTTTTTTAATAATAATAGGGACCGCCGCATCCACAGCCACAACTGCCGGTGATTGTAACTACACCGGCCGCTGGTAGATCACCAGCGAAGCGCACAGTACCAAGGATCGGTACTTGTCCAGCGACGAGTGTAGTACCAGCGACTGGCATTTCACCAGCAACGGCAACGTCACCAATACCAGTGCCACCATATCCAGCCGCTATTTCAATAGCAGCTGGAGCGAAGCCGTATGGTCCAGGTGCACCCAATTCAAGAGCGGTTGGTGCTAAGCCGAACGGTGAAGCAGCTAGACCAGCCCCCAAGCCATAAGGACCAGCTAAGCCAGCTGCAACTGCTGGAGCAACACCAGGTCCGTAACCATAACCAGGCCCAAGAGGTCCAGCGCCCAAGCATTGACTGAAGGCATTCTGAAATAAAAAATGTTTATAAGTTTAAAAGCCTTATCATTTTTTTTACTCGTAAATAAATATTATGGTAAGGCAAAATTTAATAATACCCCTATAAAAATACATACACCCTTTAAACTAAACACTACATGAATTAGTTTTAAAACTTGCTCCTACTAGTGCGCCTACTACACTACAATTTTCGTGGTATACATTAAAATGTAAATAAAAGGTTTTTTTTCTTAGGCCTGAAACATTTAAATTTTAATTAAAAAAAAGTACGAACACTGACGAACCAAAGGGCAACTTCATATTTCGATAGTAAATACCTTCGTCTATAGAAAGTGTTATTAGAATTAGTGTTATAAGAAAAGAAGAAGATGCTATTTCCACGCCTACGCCACATGAGTACACTCGATCACCATAAAATCCGCACGAAGATTTTAAAAGAATTATAAATTGGCGGTTAAATAACTGGAAAATAGGAAACCCTTCCAGACCGACCTTCATAAAGTCCTACCATCGCCAAACCTACTGTTTTTTTATAAATTACCCCATTAAACATTCCCATCTCACCTGAATCAAGCAAAGTTGAACACAAACAAAAATGAAGGCGAAGGAAGTCATGATCGTGTTTATCGAAGGCCTTACAAAAATATAATACAGAATACTAAACTTTCGTTATATAAATACTATAACATTTTGTAATCTTTATGATACTGACATAATAAAACTAAGAATCAATAACCCAACAATCGATGCTTACACCACTTTCGAAATGGAATCTTTTGTAACTAATTATCGCGGTAGCGATAACGATAAACATTGGTATAAAACGTTGACAGTTCTATATTCGATCATATACAAACCTGAACATTAGCTAAGATATATCAAAATGGTTGCTAAGGCATCTTTCGTCCTTTTATTCGTTCAAGCCGTTTTGATCCAGGTATATAATAATTCTTTTAGTTAAATATATATATTAATAGATTGGTGGGTAGGACTTTCTGCGAGCTCATCGATTTGGTATTAATAAGTAACGGTAGTATTAATTACAAAGGTATTTATTTAGTATAGGTATGGACGAGCAAATGGGCCACCTGATGGTAAGTCGCCAACGACCATAGACATTGGAATTGTAAGAAATGTTAAAAGCGCCACCAACCTTGGGAACTAACAAAGTATGTTCCTTGTGCCTATAATTACACTAACACACTCACACTTTAAACCGAGACACTACAATACCAAATACTGCTGTTTTGCTGTAGAATCTGATGAGTGGGTGGTACCTACCCAGACGAGCTTGCAGAAAGCCACCAGTGAAAGATCTTAGATCCTATGGTTAGTTGAGGAATGAGGAAGGGTTATTTCTGACAGTGTCATCTATACTTCTTTGGGCGGAGAAAACCAAGTATCGTCATGTGTCGTACTTTGTTATATTAAACTAAATGTATCTTTGCAGAGTATATTCAGTCAATGCCTTGGAGCTGCATATAATACGTACGCCGATGGATTATCCTGGGGAGCAACTCCTAATAGTCTTGCTTATGGTCCTTATGCTGCCGCTGAAGTTGCAGCTGGATGTGGTCCAGCCCCATTTGCTGTATCTAATGGTGGAAGTTTTGCCGTAAAAAGTGCTTCTCCCATCGCTGTCACGGGTCTTGCCTTAACGTCTGAAAACGCCTACGAAGGTCCTCTAGCAGTGACGGGTGCTTTACCATTCTTGGGAGCTGTAGCATTAGAAGGTCCTCTAGCAACAGCTGGTGCTGGTGCTGTCAATTACGGTTGTGGAAACGGAAACGTCGCGATACTGAATGAAGATATAAGCCTGGGTTACAATGCTCCGTATGGCCCATATGGAGCAGCTGAGTTAGGCTATGGGTATGGCGCTCCTCTGGCATACGAAGCCGGTCTTGCAGGACCCGGTTACGGCTACAGAGGATATGGTTGTGGAGGTATATACTAAGTTCTTATATTAAGAATTATTATAGTAAAAATAAATGTGTTATTAGTTATTAATATGTCTTATTATTTTTATATATTTTCAAATTTAGCATTTGGCCTATACTTAAATTATTTTTTAATAGATTGCCTGCACTTCCCTTTTTGCATGGTTTTAAATTTGGAATGACTTGACATCCTTGATTTAATCATTGGTATTAATTGAAGCTTCTTGCTAATGATAATCAATACCAAGGTAGAAATAACTTTTAGTAAAAGGTTTAACTGCTTATATAACTCTACTTTACCACCATTTATTAAATTGCTATCAATAAGTTGCCAGGCGCCTTTAATATATTTTTTATTGTACAATACACTTACAATGTTCACCTGTAAATGACCTTAAAAATGTTAATCATCATTAAATTAACCTTCTCACATAATCTTACTTAACAAACCTATAAATGTCGACAACGACAACAACAACAATATGTACTTACTGTGTATGAGATTATATTTGACGACTGGACGCAGTTTAAGCATATTGTAGACCTACCTATTGAATGCGAATATTTTTTTCGAAATTACTAACAGGCAAAAATTTCATGACAATATTCTAATAACCAACCGCTTCGCTTAGCGCAATATATTTAACACAATAAGACGGGGATTTACCTATAAATATTATTTAGGAGGTATAACCTTCGATCACTTGAAGGGTATAACCCTCCTTAACAAAATTATTAATAAAACAATTTTGTCTCCTAGCGAATGTTAAATCAGTAATGAAAGAAAGAGCGAAGTCAGTGTTTAAAAAAACGGCTAAGTAACGTTTATAAGTTTTAAAGATATTATCATATAAACTCGAAAAATAATTCCATTGTATACCAAAATTAAATATATTTTACTATTAGGACAATACATATCCATCACGACATATTAACATGGCGTTAGTAATTCCCAAACAGTATATTATATATGATTTCGTGAAATAAGTAAATGTTAAAGACGGACTTGCAAATGGGGCATCTGATAGCCACCACCGCCTATATACATTGTCACTGTAAGAAATATAATGATAATAATAAGTTTATTTATATAAATTCAAACATAAACATACTTTGATACATAATGAATTCACAGGGCACAGTAAAAATGTTTGGTATTGTTTTGTTTCACTGATTGTATTGATATTAATTATGTAATCAAAAAATAATAAATAATATAATCAAAAAAGGAGTTATAACAAATTTTATTTTTATCTTGACTTTACCACTCCACTCCACTAATCCAAAATGTAATTGAAAAGAGAAATAATTCAAATTCATCGTAAAAAAATAAAGCAAATAACCACACACACATACACACACACAAGCATTAATACGATTTTCTCGCATTAATATTAAGCAAGAATGTTTTTACTGTAAATATTAATACTTATACTTTGTCTTACTTTTATTTTTTCTCAAGCTTAATTTTATAAAATTGTAATCATATGTGGCCTTTACTTCCGTAATGAGTAATAACTGTACAAACATTTCTGTAACGCTGTTGATTACAAGTAAAAATAAATAAATAAGTAATTGAAATATATGTTGATTACAAAACGCTTAACATACAACTCAATCCAACGATTGAGAAAAGATACACCGAATGCACTCGGACAACACGTCTCAAGGCATTTCGAAAGTGTAAATAAATACAATAAATAATGTTGACACTTTTATCATAGGAGGTTTACAAAACCCAACCACCAACTAAAGTTTCAATTAATTTTAATATAATTATAACATATTCTGGTTGTTATATATTGTGGTGGTTTTTGCTTGTGAGCTAGAGCCTTGTTCCCGTCACCAAACAGCAATACTTAGTATTGTTGTGTTCCGGTTTGAAGGGTGAGTAAACCAGATTGTTTGCGCCTTGACAATGTCCGAGATGGTTATCATTTCTTACAATACCAATATTTATGGAGGTGCTTTAAAGCGGTGGTGAGCACTAACCATAAAAAGGCTGCTGACCTATTTTAAATTGAAAAAAAAAATATCATCTTTGAAAATAAGGTAAACATAGCCAATGAATATGAGTGATAATTATATCATAGCTACTAACTAAAATGTTGTGTGAAATTGTTATTTTTTGGGTACTTATGGAAAACACGAAAATAGCTGCAAATTCTTTTTTATTGTATAATTGGTACTGTATTTGAAATTATTAGGTTTTTAGATGAGGGCACCACAACCGCATCCAGCGCGGTAAGGACCAGCGAGAGGTCCGATGCCGTAGCCGAGACCACCGTAGCCGAAACCGTCAATAGCGCCATAAGGACCAAGGCCGTAGCCGAGTGGGCCAGCAATACCAGCGGGAGCGAGTTCCTCCAGAATGGCGACGGCTCCGTTACCACAACCGTAGTTGACAGCACCAGCACCAGCAGTGGGCAGAGCACCTTCTAGAGCGACGGTTCCCAAGAACGGCAAAGCACCGGTGACTGCAAGAGCTCCTTCAATAGCGTTTTCTGAGAGCACAGATACTCCGTTCGGTGGGATAGCAGAAGCGCTGGCAACACCGAGACCGCCACCGCTAGAGGCAGGGGCGGCAACTCCACAACCACAAGTGCCAGTAAGAGGACCAGCGAGACCGTAAGGGGCAGCGGCCCATCCAGCCCCAATGCATTGCCCAGCGATGGACTAAAAACAAATAATGACTTTATTAGCAATTTGTTTATAATACCTTACCATTGATTTATTACCTTTGGTTACAAGTCTATTAATATAGGGTTTAATAAAGTGTCGCATCGTCCAGCGATGGACTAGAACCAAAAATATTTACAATTTATTTATAATTATCACCATAAGTAAAACTTCTGATAAAATATAAAGCATATTATAAACGAAGTTAAATTTTAAAGCCAAAAGGAAAGAGGCAATATTTGATTAATATTCTTTTACAGACAGAATAAGTCGTAGACTAGATAATAAGTAGACTATTTAATTACCTGGATGAAGAGCGCCTGCGCGCAAACCAAAAGTGGAGCCTTGAACATGTTTAACGTCAACAGAAAAATGTGAATGCTTACATTATTAAATCCATTACATTATATACTAAATTTCTTACGAAAAACGTTATCAGCCGTGTCGTGTGAAGTTTTCATAGAGCTAGTACGAAATAATACGTGACATACTGTGCGGCTAAAGGGCCATTTAGAATAAATGGTTCAATTTCTGGTAAATATTATGTCGAATCAAAGCATCTATCACCAAAAAATTGTTATCAACGTAATGGTGTCGACTTATAAACAAAGAAGTCCTACCCTATCTACGTTTAAATTTTTTTAATGATCACTATTGACACATACTTTATTCAAGTTAGCTTTTTAAAGTAACCAGAAACAACAATTGGCAATAAAGCGGGTATCTATGTTAGCGATTATTAAAAAAAAATCATTACTTATGCAGAACACAGTGACGTATTTTCTTGAGTACGTCAAGAGTGAATGCGTGGTATGGTGGTGGAAACCTTGGTTTTTTTTTATAGAAAAGGAAGGTGGACGAGCATATGGGCCACCTGATGGTAAGTGGTCACCAACGCCCTTAGACATTGGTATTGTAAGAAATGTTGCCCATCGCTTAAATCGCCAATGCGCCACCAACCTTGGGAACTACGATCTTATGTCACTTGTAATTACACTGGCTCTGTAATTACAATACCAAGTACTGCTGTTTTGCGGCAGAATGTCTGATGAATGGGTGGTACCTACCCAGACGCTTACACAAAGCTCTACCAATAGTGGAGTTATGTATCCACTGAGGAGCTACTGGACCAAGAAATCACCGCACAAGAAGTGAGTCTTAAATATCTTAAATATTTTCATAAAATTATATGCTATTTTTACAACAATATCCATTACATTAATTTTTGGAACCTTCAAGTGATGGTTTTGGAATGTCAATTCCGAAAATAATCTGATAGAAACTTAAGTTTAAGCTCAATGTTCAAGTCATAGTCATCAATGTATAAAAAAAAAGACAAGCAACTAGACAGTATGAGCACGTATTAATTATCTTGTCAGTGTTGTGTATATATGTATGTAATTCGTACATATATCTGATATATGTTTCTATAATATGCTACTAAATTCAAAATTGCTTAATATATATACTGTAGATGTGTCTTAAAATGAATAAATAAATGTATTGTGAAATTCAATTCGTATTTAATGGTTGCCTTGTGCAAGCTCGTCTGGGTACCCATTATTACCCATATTCACCCACTCATCAGATATTCTATCGTAAAACAGCAGTATTTGGTATTGCTGTATGCCGGTTTGAAGGGTGAACCAGTGTAATTACAAGCACAAGGGACATAACATCTTTGGCAATGGTTAAAATTTCTTACAATTCCAATGTCTATGGGCGTTGGTAACCACTTAGCATTAGGTAGCCCCAATGCTCCGCCTATCTATACTATAAAAAAAAGTATTCGTATAAGTAAGTACTTTGTTCCAATAATGAATTATAATTTATCAAGCACACAATCAGCGCATCTATAAATTTCGCTCTGGTTTAAAAATATCTCAATCAAGTCAGTAGCACGTCTTATATTATGTATTATCCGAATCAAAATGAAAACTATTCCTTTTAATTAACAAATGAAAATATTATTTTCGTTTAATCACATTGAATCTCAATAGTTAATTTTATTTACAACTAGTATCCGCCCCGTGTTTGAGGGGGAAGGGGGCAGGTGTTAGCCCTATGTCCTTCCTTGGGGTTCAAGGTTGCACCAAATTTTATTAAAATCGGTTCAGTAGCTTAGCGAGCTACTTTCACATATTTAAGATTTTTTTAAACCTTACCCTCCCTATAACCCCGGTTAAATTCCTTTTTGTAATTTCACTCTCCTTATTTCGTTAACATATTTAAATATTTTTGGAATATAAGTGAATGTATTGGTATGTATTTAAAAAGCTGATAAACACGTCCATAGCAATTGCCTCACACCAGTTTAAGTAAAGGATGAGTTTTGCTATAAAAACCTGTGACATATACCCAACAACACATTGTAACCTCAACGTCGTTGACTACAAACCAACCAACATGTCTACCTTCGCCTTCTTACTCCTCTGCGTCCAAGCTTGCTTGGTTCAGGTAAATATTTTATCTAAATTTTGCTCAGTTATGGTCAAACGTCCATGAACTCACATTTAATGATTTATTTGGTGTTTTAGAATGTATACAGCCAGTGCCTGCGTGGTGCTGGACCTCTTGGATGGGAAGGAGGTCTTGCTGGACCCATTGGCTACGGCTGGGGCCCTGGCATCGCTGGCTTAGGCTGTGAAGCCGGTCTTGCTGGACCCCTTAGCTTAGGCGTTGGTCCTTACGGTGCTGCCTACGGCGGAGCTGGTGTTGGTGATGTAGCCGTCGCCGGAGAGATGGCTGTCGGCGGTACCACCCTGGTCGCTGGTCAGGTACCAATCCTCGGTGCGGTAGAATTCGGAGGTATCGTGCCAGCTGCTGGAGCTGTCTCCATTACCGGCAGCTGCGGCTGCGGCTGCAACGGTGGATACATTTACTGATCAGTATATATTGCCCTCCTAATCAATTCAACCAAAACAAAGAATAAATGATTGATTTGCATACTAATATATCTTAGTTTTATTGATCCGTTTAATTTTGATTCTTTTAAAAGAAATAATTATTAAATAGGCTCGGGAAAGTATTTTTGAGTCGCCATATTACATATTTCAAATAAATGAAAAGCTTCTAACAAACAATTTAAGAATTATACAATGAAATGTTCTGGTGGTAGAGCTTTGTGCAAGCTCGTCTGGGTAGGTACTACCCACTCATCAGACATTTTGCCGCAAAACAGCAGTACAGCAGCAGTTGGTATTGTTGTGTTCCGGTTTGAAGGGTGAGTGAGCCAGTGTAATTACAGGCACAAGGGACATAAGATCGTAGTTCCCAAGGTTGGTGGCGCATTGGCGATTTAGGCGATGGGCAACATATCTTACAATGCCAATGTCTAAGGGCGTTGGTGACCACTTACCATAAGGTGGCCCATATGCTCGTCCACCTTCCTATTCTATAAAAAAAAATTGAAAAAGAAACTATGCTATATATATAAGACTATACAAATTATAATATATATATATATATATATATATATATATATATATATATATATATATATATATATTATGTCCAAAGGATTGTTCTTTTCCATGGGTTTGGTCTACATTCATTACAAATTTCATCTCATGAGGCATTTTATTATATTTAGGCACCGCTAGGCTAACGATCAACCTAAAAGCTAAATAACTATAATTGAACAAAACTAATTTAAATTCATAATTACCTATTAAGAATTTGTAATAGGAACGAACAATTTTTGATGTCATCGTGAATTTATAGTTGCTTTTTTTATTAGATGTTTTCTTTAAATAATTATTAACAAAGTGACAAACATATATAATTTAGTTCAAACATGCTGACGTCACACGTCAATGTTTTTTTTTTTTTGTATCAACATTAGTTGGGCGCGAAATATTCTGCCAATGTCACGTATAAAAAAGATGACACATGAGATCAATCAGTTTAAAATTTTGAAGTGTTTAATAATGTTTATCTAGTTTCTAGGACAACATAATTATTAAATTAATTAATTCATAAAATGGAACATATAAAAACATACTAATTATATATTAGTATATAATTAGTATGTTTTTATATGGGGGATTTGACAGTCACTCCGGGTCCTGGGGATTTGACAGTCACTCCGGGTCCTACCTGGCGCAGAGGTTGTCCATTGCCGTACAGCGTGGAAATGCAGCCTGCATTATGGGCAGCTTTGCGTCGGGTAGGAACCAGGAGAGACTATTTTAAATTTGACTATGTATAACGACTGTATATTATATTCATTTAAACGATAATTTAAAACAAACAGACCAATATTTGACAATTTAATAAAAATTATTTATTATATATTTTATAAATGTTGATTAAACTATCGTCACAAGCATGTTTACCGAATGTTGGATGTCAGCAATTAAAATTGTATTTATAAACAAACAAAAGCCCTGACATTGCAGGAATGTATAATCATTTTAACGTTCTTTAATGCTTAATTATTTTTACTACCTAAGTGTTAGTTATTTTAATATCACAGAGTATCACTTTAATTTTATTTATTTGTATAAATTTATTATTTACGTGACCCTTGTTGAATATTTTTTGCATATGTAACAAAAATAAACTGCCAGTATTAAAATATATATAATGTCATTTATAATACCTTGTAAAATTGTATTTTTTACTTTATTTATTTATTAGATCACCAACAATGATCAATACATGAAAGTGCATAGTTGACAAAATAAAGACAAAACAAAATGGTAGGTGATAATTGCATCAATAATAAGAAAACAAAACATTATAGCAAAAAAAACTTACCCCCGGTGTCCTATTTGCCCGACGCCTACCTATCTAATGAGTAGGTGGTACCCAGACGGGCTTGCACAAAGCCCTACGATCAAATAAATTTGGCCGCTATGACCGAAGGCTATCAGTATACATAATCTTCACTAATTCTTGATAGTAAATTTATTATATTTATTTTGTTACTTTTATATTAAAATTAGCTAAAAAACATTGATTTCTTTTGTTGTTAAAAACCCATAAAAATTTAAAACAAATACAATTTTAATTATGTCATTCTATTATTTCTGTATCAAGTATTTAAGGTTTATTTTTCAATATAGTTTAGTTAATACTTGTGCTGAATAGCACAGTATTGCTGTTCTGTTAGAACTTCAATACTCGCCCACGAAATTTTGACAACCGACCTATAGTGATATACTAATTTGATGAGTTTATTCATGAAATGCTATGATTATTATGGTCAATGTCGCATATCACTGACATTTTATACCGTTTAATGCGGTGAGTTTCGACTTTATTCTTAATGGAAACTAGCAGTAGATTATACTGTTACAGGGAAAGGTTGAATAAAAAGAGGTTTATCGTCATTAAGTTCGGACTACGCTCATATTTTCAAAAGTTCTTACCGTATAGCCCTACTGTTATTATGTTGTTCAAATATGGCGTTACGTTATTCTCTATTCTTTATTTAACGTATAATGATTGTACATAAGTAACCTATCGTTATTAATTGCGAGTAACGGTTAACAAAACATTTTATATTATCTACGGGATACTATTGAAATACGCGTAGCACTAGTTTTCGAACGCGACTTTGCCCGGATGCCAGGGGAAGGTAGATGTTAGGTACTCTATGTTATTTTATGTACCTCTGACGACATGTATGCTAAATTTTCGTGAGGAGTAGTTGAGACGTGAAAGCGTAACAAACGAATAAACAAACTGACTTTCGCATTTTTAATATAATTTAGAATTTTATAATACGTTAGCAAAACTAATCTTTCTTGAATATATTTATTTGAATCTTTAGCGCAATAGCTATCTGGCCTAATGTAAAAGTCGCAGGTTCAATATAACCCGTTGAGCTCATAACGTAGGTCCTAACACAACTTTACGCTTAATTGGAGGGTGAATAGTATTATTAGTAATTCCTTAAAAAACGGACATTGCTCATACTTATAAAAATGTTATATATAGTAATCGGATATAAACAATTGAATTTATTTCATTAACCTAAACATACATATATTTTTTTTTATGTAAATACTACATTCTTGCTGAAAACTAAAAGAAGGTTCAAAGTCTGAAAGTCGTCTGTCGTACACTTACGCCACTTCCTTGGGGTTCATGAAATAAAAAATTGACCAATTCAGATGCAAATAGGATTTGTTTTTTATTAGGTTATGAGTTGAAATTCATTGAAGCTGTATTTGTTGTTTAGAGGGCACCACAGCCGCAACCACCGCGGTAAGGTCCAGCCAGAGGTCCGATGCCATAGCCGAGACCACCGTAGCCGAAACCGTCAATAGCGCCATAAGCACCAGGACCGTAGCCGAGTGGGCCAGCAATACCAGCGGGAGCGAGTTCCTCCACAATGGCGACGGCTCCGTTGCCACATCCGTAGTTGACAGCACCAGCACCAGCAGTTGGCAGAACACCTTCTAGGGAGACGGTTCCCAAGAAAGGCAGAGCACCAGTGACTGCGAGAGCTCCTTCAATAGCGTTTTCTGAGAGCACAGATACTCCGTTTGGTGGGATAGGAGAAGCGCTGGACACACCGAGACCACCACCGCTGGAGGCAGGGGCGGCAGCAATTCCGCAGCCACAGTTGCCAGCGAGAGGACCGGCGAGACCGTAAGGAGCAGCAGCTAAGGGAGCGCCCCATCCAGCTCCGATGCATTGTCCAGCGATGGACTAGAATCAAACATATTTACAATTGATTTATAGCTATCAACATAAGTAAAACTTCTGATAAAAAAAAAACATATTTTAAACGAAGTTAATTTTAAAGCCAAAAGGAAATATTATCTAGGCAATATTTTATTAAAAATCTTTTACACACAGTCGTAAAGACTAGAAAATAAGTGGGCTATTTAGTTACCTGGACGAAGAGCGCCTGAGCGCAGACCAAAAGCACAGCCTTGAACATGTTTACCGTTTGAATACAAACTTCACAATGTTTCCTAGAATAAGCGTCTACTTTTTTATACTGAATATGTCTTATAAAACCCTTATCGTTGTGATGAAAATTACATTTCAATGTCACTTACAGAATAAAACGTGACACTACGAGGTTTAGTCAATAGGTCACTGATAATATGTAGTTCAACTTTTTAGACCTTATTTTCTTTTGCACTAATAACTTTGAATTATATTTAAAAACTAGCTAAACCGGCGGCTTTGTCCGCGCAGAATTCGTGATGTACCAAAAACCCATTCAACTTAACTTTACTTCACTTTTACCTGGGCTTTGTGCAAGCCCGTGTGGATAGGTACCACCCACCCAATTATGCAGCCAAACCAAACAGCGATACTTAGTATTTTTGTATTCCGGGTTGAATGGTGAGTGAGCCAGTGAACTAAAAACTCTTAATTCCCAAAGTTGTGGAGTGACGATATAAGGAATTGTTAATATTTCTAACAGCGTCAATATCTGTAGGCGATTGTGACTATCCACCATCCACGTGGCTCAACAGTCCTTCCACCTTACTATATTAAAAAAAACAAAACTATATAACTTATTGGGAAGCACCGGTGGAGATTATGAATGCAAGACCAAAGTTACTGGAGCGTTGTGGAGTATGGCCTAACTTTTCTTATAGTGAGTACATACTGCGACATCTCGTGTTTTTTTTTATAGAATAGGAAGGCGGACGAGCATATGGGCCACCTGATGGTAAGTGGTATGGCTCTGCAAGAAATGTTACCCATCGCTTATATCGCCAATGCGCCACCAACCTTAGGAATCTTAGATCATCTTAGATGTTATGTCCCTTGAGCCTGTAATTACACTGGCTTACTCACCCTTCAAACTGGAACACAACAATATCAAGTACTGTTATTTTGCGGTAGAATATCTGATGAGTGGGTGGTACCTACCCAGACGAGCTTCCACATAGCTCTACCACCAGTACCACCTACCAGTTCAGCAATGGGACAACTTATTAAGAGGTCTAATATTATTATTAAGCTTCTGCCCACGATTTCATTCGCGTGGACTTTAGGATTGAGTCTAAATTGAAGAAACGAAGTGTGTAAGTAGAAAAAAATTATGGGATGAAAAATTATATTGGTATTTTTAGACGACGTGCAAAAACACTTCTACAGACGACATGGCACGACGACATTGGTTAATAATCACGTAAACGACAAACTATAGCTATTTTTCTTTATCACAGCGCAAGTGAATTGACGGGTGGAAATTCTTAACCTATTTTTCTTTTTCATTTATTACCTAATTCTATAGTCTGCGCATACGAAGTCACAGGCAGAAGTTAGTTGTAGTTGTTATAACGTAGCTTTAAAGTATATAGATAAAAGTCATTGAACCACGTAATTTCCCGGGATGAAAATTGTTTAGTTTTTTAATCCAGGCTTCATAAGTAACAAACATGTAACTTTTCACATTTATAATAAAGTAGTAGAATAGAATGATTATTTTTGCTGTAACTTATCAAAGTTTGCTCTAATAACATATATATATGTACGTTTCCTATTATTAACAAGGGAAGCTTGCATTGCCACAAAAGAGAGCAATGTTGAAATCATTTTATACCCAATAAGGAGATCTCTGCTGAGATACGATTGGAGCATTGTACATGGAGTTACGGAAGCGTTATATCAAGAAGGGTTTTTGTTCCTACATAACCCAGGGCACCTCTTGGGATTATCATTCTGAAGGTTTCTCTTACAAAACGTCATCATTATCAAAGTAATATTATATGGTGAAAATTTTTAAAAGTAGTTTTTCACGGTGAAAATAGATCAATAACTCGCGATAAACACGTCCACGAAAATTACAAAACGCTAGAACACATGAAGTATCTGTAACAAGTATAAATACGACAGCTTCTCTTGTATTAATCATTCAGTATTGAATACGCACCAAGCATCATGTCCACCTTCGCTTTCCTCCTCCTCTGCATCCAAGCTTGCTTGGTTCAGGTAACGATGTAACTTAGATTTCAATAGGTAGTCAGACGGGCAAATACCGCCGTCCGTAGACATTGCCAATGTTGAAAATATTAAACATCCAATTAAATCATCAATGCGCCAACAAACTCTATTATGATGTGTCTTGTCTCTGTAGTTATAATGATATGCTCACCCTTCAAACCTGAAAATAACAATACTAAGTACGAGAGATGTGAGACCCAGAAGGGCTTGCAAGCCCTACCACGAAGTGAAGTATAAATTAAACGTAGTCATTGTGCAAAGTGTCCATTGCTATTAGCTCTAAGGCAGTTCCACCATTATTTACCGTCCGCTATCAGGCAGTTTATTCATATATCTAAAAATATATGTTAAATAATAATATGCAAATATTTTGATTACTTATTAGTTTTTTTCTTTTGCTTAGAATGTATACAGCCAGTGCCTGCGTGGTGCCGCAGCAGGTCCTCTTGGATGGGAAGCCGGTCTGGCTGGACCCATTGGGTGTGGTTATGGTCCCGGCATTGCTGGTTTAGGCTGGGAAGGCGGTCTTGCTGGTCCTGGTTACGGACTGGGCATTGGTCTTGCGGCTCCTTACGGCGCTGCCTACGGTGGTGCTGGTGTTGGTGATGTAGCCGTCGCTGGTGAAATGGGCGTCGCCGGTACTACCTTGGTTGCTGGTCAAGTACCAATCCTCGGTGCTGTAGAATTCGGAGGTATCGTGCCAGCCGGTGGAGCTGTCTCCATTGCTGGTAGCTGCGGTTGCGGCTGCGGTGGTTACCTGTACTGAATAACCTTGAACATTGATTACTGCTTGACGGAACATAATAAACTTGATTGGCATGCGAATATTTTATATATTTTTATTTAATAGTTTTCCTTAATTATATTTGTTTATGATGACGATAAAGATGATGTTCCTAAGATCAATTAATCGGACATAACATAAATTATTAAGAGACTGTCCAACTGCTCGGATACATTATAGTGCATAAGTGTATGCATAAAAATTATCTCAATCATGACGTAATCGGACATGGAGATCAGGAGGTTCAACCTAATTTTACATATTGTCGACTGACATTCCCAATTTCTTCTCTTATTTAAAGAAATTTACTTTCAGTCTTACTTATAGGTGTTCACGTTCACGTATGTCACTGGTTTCTCTCTCTGTCATAAGCGATTTCTCTTTCATAAGAAAGAGACAAAACATTTATAAGTAACGCTTTGAACGGTTAAGAATTATAACAATATCCACACATAAAAACAAAATTGGTGTGGAAAACTAAACAAACTAAAATCTAACAATATTAGGAAAAAGTATAGTTAAGCATCAATAGAAAATTATAACATTGAAATTGATTACAAAAAAAAAAAAAACATTAATAATATATAAAGCCTCTTTTTTTTCCTTTATGTTACGTTGATAACTGACTTACGCTAGATTACGGTAAGTTTACTGGCACAGTTATTAGTTATTCTCTAGAATCTTTAATAAGCTTGTTTGCAGTTTAGAGTTTCACACCTGACTTATTAAAAAAACACTAAATATAAAGAATCACCCCCGTTAAACGTTACTGCTCCGTGCATGGTCTACTCTAATCGATAAACAAATCAAAGATTTAATATTTCAAGCGCTTATAACTCCGCTATATAGCTATATTAGCAAACATATTTCTATATTTACTGGTGGTAGAGCTTCGTGCAAGCTCAACTGGTTAGGTACCACCCAGTCATCAGATATTCTACCGCAAAACAGCAGTACTTGGTATTGTTGTGTTCCAGTTTGAAGTATGAGTGAGCCAGTGTAATTATATGCACAAGGGACATAAAATCTTAGGTTCCAAGGTTGGTGGCGCATTGGCGATGCAAGCGATGGTTAACATTTCTCACAGTGCCAATGTCTAAGAGCGGCCCATATGCTCGTCCGCCTTACTGTTCTATAAAAAAAAAACAATTATTGTTTTTTACTAGATAAAGTTTTTATTGCATACTTTTTTCCCCACAGTCATTTTTGAGAATATATAAAATAAAAAAAATAAAAAAACAAAACTCGCATGAAAAATTTACAGAAAAAACTCACTACCGATAACAATTTCGCCGATACACAAAACGCAATTTTTTCATAAACCAATCATATCACAGATCATTAATTTATATCTCGATATTTAACGAATGGAAAACAAATGAACTTCGGTAATTAAAAAATATATTATTTTAGTTTCATCACGTGTTTTTGATATTCTTAAATACATATTTGTTCATTAATTTGTGCATTATACGTAATGTGAAATATTTCTAAGAAAATTACGTGTAACATAAACTTCTCATAAAAATATGATGGTCATTATGTATTGTAACGTAACGAAAAATTCCAAAGAGATGAAAAACTGTAAATGTAGATAATCTTTATACATAGTGTAATGTTCAACCTTTAACCGTGCTTTAACTCAAGTCGTTATATCGGTATTACAAATTAATTAATACATATTATATTTTATATATCAGCTCGCTATGCATACACGCCGTCTTCACTTCGCGCCAATACCAATATATATATTCTATTTCCCGCGCTCCGCGATGTGTGTCATACGAGCTGACAGATTAATAGATACACAGATAATATATATTCATATTATAAAATAATAATTAATACATTATTGTAGATGTGTGTACACATATCAACGTCCAATTTAAGTATAAAGACAATGAAATATTAGAGTTAACCAACTCATTCAGTAATTTACTCCTCACTAGTAAACCTCTTAAATGTCATGTCAAGGTCAAAGTTTTTTATTTTCATTTTTTTTTTCTTTTTTTCCATTGGATAAGTTGTTGAAGGTTGTAGCATAGTTTTCACGGTAGCATGCGAAAGCGATCCCGTGGCGCTCCTCGATAAGACGGAAAGTGTACCGCTGGTTTTTTAGTGGGTATTCCGATGTTCGGGGCGCACTCGGCGCCTTGGACACCAGCGAGCCCCACATACCCTCCCCACACTGTTCCCGTGGGGGAAACGCGTATTGCGATTTCCAGCGTTAAAAGAAAAACGTCGAAAACTATATTTTTTTATTAAATTGCACACGGAAATCCAAAGATTAGTCCGTTTAAAAATACTAGCCTTCTATAATAATATAGAAATATATACTACATTTAAGTCAATCAAATAACATCACCTTTTAATTATAATTTAAGCAAATATCGAAAACATGCAACCGAAAGATTGCATACTATTTATTGTATAAGTATTTTTTTATCAATTCCGTTATCGATTGCTTTTAATTTCTATTTATATTAAAACGTTGAGGTTTCAGATGTTACACTTAATAATCAGTCAGCTATTCTGTGAGAACAAACGAGGAACTCATTGTAGAAAACAGTCGTGAAATGTCATAAAGTAATATGCGATATTGACCATTATAATCATACCATTTCAAGAACACACGCATCAAAATAGTATATCACCATAAGTCGGTTGTCAACATTTCACGGGGGAATGATGACGTTAGTTCTTACATAACAGGTACTAGGTATATCATAGTAATTAAATACAAATAAGTATATAACACAAATCATATATTATTAAAATTTCTTTTGTTTTTTTAAGCTATTTACACATAAATCTTTATGAAATATTATTGTGATATTTAAGTTCATATAGTTGATGTGAATGTTAGATATATTTTGTAGAAGTTTTTAGATGAGGGCACCACAGCCGCAACCACCGCGGTAAGGTCCAGCGAGAGGCCCGATGCCGTAGCCGAGACCAGCGTAGCCGAAACCGTCAATAGCGCCATAAGGACCAAGACCGTAGCCGAGTGGGCCAGCAATACCAGCGGGAGCGAGTTCCTCCACAATAGCAACGGCTCCGTTGCCACAACCATAGTTGACGGCACCAGCACCAGCAGTTGGCAGAGCACCTTCTAGAGCGACGGTTCCCAAGAACGGCAGAGCACCAGCGACTGCGAGATTTCCTTCAATGGCATTTTCTGAGAGCACAGATACTCCGTTCGGTGGGATAGCAGAAGCACTGGAGACACCGAGTCCACCACCGCTAGAAGCAGGAATCGCAGCAACTCCACAGCCACAGGTACCAGCAACAGGACCGTAAGGAGCAGCTAAGGGAGCACCCCATCCAGCTCCGAGGCATTGACCAACAATAGACTAGACAATATAAAACATATTCAAATATAGCTTCCGTCGTTATTAAAAAAAAATTATATAATTAATAAATTATTCCATGTTTTTATACTATAGGTGGACGAGCATATAGGCCACATGGTGGTAAGTGGTTACTAACGCCAATCGACAAAGGCAGTGTAAGAAATGTTAGCCATCGCTTACATCGCTAATGCGCCACCAACCTGGGGAACTAAGATGTTATGTCCCTTGTGCCTGTAATTACAATGGCTCACTCACCCTTCAAATCGAAACACAACTATACCAACTGATGCTATTTTGCAGTAGAATATCTGATGAGTGGGTGGTACCTACCCAGACGAGCTTGCACAAAGCCTATCACCAGTAATGTAGTAATTTCTGTATAACATACCTGGATCATGAGCGCCTGAGCGCAGACCAAAAGTACAGCTTTGAACATGTTTACCGTTTGAATGCAAACTTGATAATGGTACGACGAAATTCTACTCAGTTTTTATACTAACGAAACGTAGGAAAAATTTATCAGCATTGCAGGTGCTGTGATGTAATTTAAAAGAAAAATTGTGAAAAAATACGTGGCAGTTACACTGTTACATTAGAACATTATATTTACTAAAATGTGTACTTTCTTTTCCCTTTTTCCCCTGTCTTAAGTCCTTTGCCTCACCTGGAAATGATCGAAGTCTTAGCGATAAAGCCGCCTCGTACGAGGAAGACCTTGTTTGTATTTTATTTTTACTTTAATTGCTATGTTTTATATATTTTCTCTTGACTATTATTATTATTTTTAATTATTGTTCTCTTATATTTTTCGATTTTTTTGTTCTAAAATATGTGTTTCCTTATTGTGCATGTAGTTTTTACCTGTTATTATGATTAGGTACCACTTGTCTTTATTTTGTCAACTGTGTAGTTTCATGTATTTGTGTTTATGTTGTTGGTGATCTTATAAATAAATATACAATAAGGAGTATTAGTATTGTCTTTTTAATCATAAGTATTAGTATTAAGCCGAGATGGACCAGTGGCAAGAGCGCGTGAATCTTAAACGATGATCGTGGGTTCAAACCCGGGCAAGCACCACTGAATTTTCATGTGCTTAATTTGTGATTATAATTCATCTCATGCTTGACGGTGAAGGAAAACATCGTGAGGAAACCTGCACGTGTTTCACTAAAATTCATCCACATGTGTATTCGCATTGGAGCAGCGTGGTGGAATAAGCTCCAAAACCTTCTCCTCAAAATGGGAGAGGAGGCCTTTGCCCAGCAGTGGGACATTAACAGACTGTTACTGGTTACTGGATTTTAATCAATTGACTTTTGAAATGACTGGCGCATTAACAGTCTAATGATGGAACCAAAAAAAATGCGAACGCATTGCGTAAAATATTTCATTAGTGGAACTCCTAGTGGAACTATACTCCAATTGACAAAAAATATCATTTCATATCTATTTGGCGCTGATAATACTATTGGCGTATTGGTAAGAAACATTTCAGAATGTTAAAACTCCAAACTGTTTGAATTTGTAATATTTTTAAGATAGACACGTCCTGAACTATTACATAAAATATCATAGTTATTGGTATAAAAACATGACATTATTTCTTAAAAATCATTGTCTTCGCAACGTTGAATACAAACCAACCGGCATGTCTACCTTCGCCTTTTTGCTCCTCTGCGTCCAAGCTTGCTTGGTTCAGGTAAAATATTTTAAGTAATGAAATCTCAAATTAATTGTTCTTAACAGTTTAGCGTTATTTTTTTTTAAATGTTAAACGTTCTTTTTTTTTAAATGTTAAACGTTCTTTTTTCTTTTAGAATGTATACAGCCAGTGCCTACGTGGTGCTATTGGGCCAGCTCTCGCCGTTCCTGCTCTAGGCTGTGAAGCCGGTCTTATTGGCCCTGCTGAATTGGGATGGGGTGCTGGTCTTGCTGGTCCCGCTGCCCTGGGCTGGGGTGCAGGTTTTGCTGCTCCTTGCGGTGTCGCTGCTTATGGAGGTGCCGGTGTCGGTGACGTAGCAGTCGCTGGAGAGATGGGCGTTGCTGGTACCACCCTGGTTGCTGGTGAAGTGCCGATCCTGGGTGGTGTTGAGTTCGGAGGTATCGTGCCAGCTGCTGGAGCTGTCTCCATTGCCGGTAGCTGCGGTTGTGGCTGCAATGGTGCTTACATTTACTAAAAAGAAAGGACATTTTTTTTTTAATTTACAATATAATATATCAATGATAATAAAAACATCGCTGAAGATTTAATTTAATCGTTTTATTAAAACTAGTGTTCACTCAGTAGTCGAATTTCGACCATAATCATCAATCAAAATTAAAATTTGCATTAAAGAAAAAACATTTTAATCGTCAATAGCTGCGAACCAAAAAAAACCGTTGACAAAAAAGAGAAAAATCTTTCACGAACAAATATTTTCACAAAATACCCACCCTTCTACATTTTCTTCTCATATTTATAATGAAGATATAAATGTTTATCTTCTGATGGTTGAAAAAAACAAATCCAAGTGCTTTTCAAAAAAGGATAAACCCTCGTAACAAGCTGTATTGTCCTACGATCAACAATATTCGGTATATTTGATCGAAGGTGTAGTCGCATAATTAGATGTGCCTATTTATGTGGGATAAAAATATTACATAATGTTAAAGTATAATTATTGTTAAAACGGAACGCAGTGGATGAAAGAAAGGGAAGTATGTGTGCGAGTGAGAGAGGGGAGGAATGGCGAGGGACAGATTAACGAAAAACGTACAATGTAACGCTGATTTTCTTGTTTGTGCTATAAATAAAGTTTTAAAAGTTATTTACTAAGCTAGTTCACTTTGACATATCTATACATAAAATCATTAATAACTTGATTTATATTACCAAAAATATAAAATACTTAATCTTTTACGTATAATTTGTAAGACTAAGTCAGATTGTAATATATAATAATATATGTGCCACGAATTAATATTAAATTTTACTGGAGAGTATCTGTCATTTTTTATATTAATCAATAATAATCTATATTTTAATCTGGCAACAAGAACATTGACAGATACACTTTATGGCGGGAAACTGATAGACTTGAATTATACTTACGAGCATTGCGGATTGCGAGTTGAGATGTAGTTTTTACAAATTAATACAATTTCCTTCTATTATTTACCAAATAAAAACCAGTTAAGTTGAAAAGAAGCAATTTTACAGCAATAAACATATCTAAAAGAGGATGTTTGTAATTTCAAGGACTACCATTAAATTATTTATCCACTACAGTATCACCAATTATATTTATTGAGTTCATATATATATAACCAGGTATATAAAGGCGATATGATCTTCAGACGCATCAGCTAACCACTAGAATAACGAGTTAGTTTAAGTATTTATATATTAAAGTTGAGACAGGACTTTCTTAGTTAATTTTTTAATTGGTAAGTGGACTGGCTAACAAGCCACATATTGGTAAGTGGTCACCACCACCTAAAGACTGTAACGGCTTATAATTTATAATGTAAGATTTCGTTTATAAATGTAAATATATATTGTATAATATAAAAGTATACTGATGGTTTTTCTATTTAAAATAAATAAATGTATTTTTATTATATCCCAGCGTCCACCTATTTCTATATATTTAGGTCATATTTTGTAAAACTTGTACAACTATATCATCACCAAACTATTTGCTCCACCTCAGATCTATTTAAAGATATTATATATCTTTAATTGTGCTACACAAAAAGATTATATAACATCAGGTTACGCGGTCATGCGTTTCAGCGTTATTGTATAATAAACATGCCTACCTTCAATTTTCTTTATAAATAATATATTACTAAATCTCCTTACTTGCAAATAGTTTAGTACTAAAAAATATTTTTGAAAAATATTATATTCTGCGAGTGAATTATTTCTTAAAATAATTTAAAAAAAAAGCAATACTTAGTTATTATTATTATTATAACTAATAAACCTCTCGTATTGCAGCTTCATTTAAAATCTCGTATTGCAGCTTTATTTTAAAACTTACTGTATCTAAAATTTATGTTATTAAAAGCATAAGCAAGTAGCTGTTACCCGCGACTTTCGATGTTGTACACGTGAAACGTTTGTGATGTTAATTTTCAAATAATGTACACTCCATTAAATACATTTTCGGGAGAGGTATTCAAGAAGTCATTAAGTCCATTTCTAAGGTTCAATATTTGAACTGAATGATTATTTCAGCGCCTCAGTCATAAATGGACGAGACAGATTTACATATTATATATTTTCTCATATTCAATATTTCAATTCTTACCATGACTTTTCTAATGTTATCGTAGGTTAACTCATATTTTCTTTTTGTAAAATAATAAACAAAAATTACTGCATAATAGTTTTATTTGACAAGATGATCAGATTCGTGTTATTTTCAGATGAGAGCACCACAGCCGCAACCAGCGCGGGGTCCAGCGAGAGGTCCAATGCCGTAGCCGAGACCACCGTAGCCGAAACCGTCAATAGCGCCATAAGAACCAAGGCCGTAGCCAAGTGGGCCAGCAATACCAGCGGGAGCGAGTTCTTCCAAAATGGCAACGGCTCCGTTGCCACATCCGTAGTTGACGGCACCAGCACCAGCAGTTGGCAGAGCACCTTCTAGAGCAACGGTTCCCAAGAATGGCAGGGCACCGGCGACTGCGAGATTTCCTTCAATGGCATTTTCTGAGAGCACAGATACTCCGTTCGGTGGGATAGCAGAAGCGCTGGCCACACCGAGACCGCCACCGCTGGAGGCAGGGACGGCAGCAATGCCGCAACCACAGTTGCCAGCGAGAGGACCGGCGAGACCGTAAGGAGCAGCAGCTAAGGGAGCGCCCCATCCAGCTCCGATGCATTGTCCAGCGATGGACTAAAACAAAACAAAATTACAATTTAATTATAACTACCAAAATTGGTTACTAAATTTACAGGCAGCCAGCAGTACAGCCAATTTATTATAAACTTTTTAAAATGAAACTTAGCCAAAATTATTCTTATATTTAAATTTTATAAGCCACAAATTTGTACGTACTTTTATGTATTGCGTTAATATCTAAATATATAAATACTACATTTTGTTTAGATTAAAATATGTGAATATTACCTGGACGAAGAGCGCCTGAGCGCAGACCAAAAGTGCAGCCTTGAACATGTTTACCGTTTGAATACAAACTTCACAATGTTTCAGATGTATACGAACTGGTTTTTATACTGAACGCATCGTAGAAATTTGTTATCAAAGTAAGTTAGTAAAGCGGATTCCACCGTGAATTATGAAACAAAACGTGACACGAAAACGTTTGGTCAATCGATGTAAGAAATAACTTTACGCGTGACCATGCCTTAGATATTAACAAATGATGGCCTTTCGACAATCGTCAATAGCCATGGTATTTTGAATTTGTAAATTGATCACCATTCCTAAGACAAACAAAAAGCTCACTAAGAAATCGTGCAAAACTCAGAGTCTCTCCAAGTCTGAGGAAGGAGGGCTACGCCATTTACATTATAAAGTACTGAAACAGGTAGATACTGAAACTGGTAGATACCAGTGTCGGGATGCACCTGTGGCTATGTCGACCATGAACCCTTTTGTGAGCGATATCTTCAAGGCTTCTCATCTCATGACACACGATCATACCGAAGGGGATCTTGTCTGTTCTTCGTTTACAGAAGATATGTCGTCATAAAACATTAATACTTGAAAATTTTATAATTCTAGCAAAATTATTATACGCTCTAAAATATTTCACATTTTTAGATCTGATGTGATATGATGTGATCTGATGTGAATGTATGATGATGTGTTCCTGGCCGATTTCGTCCACGAAGGTAGTTTGCGAGTTATACCACTAACAAATTTAGTGCACCACAAAGTGACAGCCTGTGAATGTCCTACTGATAGGCTGAAGTTTACTCTGACTTTGAGAAGAAGATTAAGTACATGGAAATCAAGTGGTTCAATAGTTAAAAATTTTATTCGCCTATTAATATTATTATTTATTATTATTACTACATACACCACCTACCTGATATCTTACACCAATGGTCACCTGGAAGAGATTGCTATGTAGGGATAAAGTGCGAAAAGTTGTAGGCGTTTATTTTAGGCATTTCATTTTATTTATTAAGATTCTCCAGGAGTAATTACACTAATACATTATTAAAAAAGCGAAAAAAATATAACTTAAATCTTATTTAGGTATTATAACTAGGGAGTATACATTTTTACTATTTTTTTAATCTTTGGGGTGTTTTATAAAGAGTAAAGTTAATATTGAAATCGCAAATATATTATATTTTAACCTGCATCATTAAAACTGAATTATCACTGATTACATCGGTAACAGCCTGTAAATGTCCCACTGCTGGGCTAAGGCCTCTTCTCCCTTTTTGAGGAGAAGGCTTTGGAGCTTATTCCACCACGCTGCTCCAATGCGGATTGATGGAATACACATGTGGCAGAATTTCAGTGAAATTAGACACATGCAGGTTTCCTCACGATGTTTTCCTTCACCGTCAAGCACGAGATGAATTATAATCACAAATAAAGCACATGAAAAACTTCAGTGGTGCTTGCCCGGGTTTGAACCCACGATCATCGGTTAAGATTCACGCGTTCTTACCACTGAGCCATCTCGGCTTTTTTCACTGGGCCATCTCGGCTTTTTTTTTTATTGATTACATACCGAAAATTATTTTACAATGTTTATATGAAATTCTTAATATTATTTTTATCAATATAATTAAACATATTGAAACACGTTTAGCAATTGCGCCATTTCTATTCCATGTACGAATGGTACATATATAAGCGTCAGGGTGAATTCTCATAATCATTGTATATTCAACTTTGAATACGCACCAAGCATCATGTCTACCTTCGCTTTCCTCCTCCTCTGCGTCCAAGCTTGCTTGGTACAGGTAAGCAACCATTCGTAAAAAGTAATTACTGTTCAGTGTAATTTTAGATTAAATATATAATAACACTTATGTTGAGAAAACCTTTTAATTAATCACTATATTTAATGAACTGCCTCGTTGGTCTAGTGGCTTGATGTAAGGCCGCTGACCCGGAGGTCCTGGGTTCAATTCCCAGGTCGGGCCAATGAAATTATATCGGGTTTTTCTGTCAGAAAATTCTCAGTAGCAGCCCGGAGTCTGGAAGTTGGAAGTGTGTTCACTCCCGTGCCTCGGAAAGCACGTAAAGCCGTTGGTCCTGTGCCTGAACTCTTTCCGGTCGTGTCGGATTGCCGTCCCATCGGATTATAAGAGTTAGAGAATAGAGAGTGCACCTGTGTTTGCGCACACACTTGTGCACTATAATATCTCTTGCGTAGTTGGCTCTCTTGAGATTGGCCGCCGTGGCCGAAGTCGGTCTGGAGGACATTATTATTATTATTATTATTATATTTAATGTATATACCACCAGACATGCATTTGTTGTTTGTCTGCTTCCTCATATACATGTCTTACTGTATTATCGTTTTTTTTAATGTATCTTTTTTTTATTTAGAATGTATACAGCCAGTGCCTTGGTGGCCTAACTGGACCTCTGGGATGGGAAGGCGGTTTGGCTGGACCTCTCGGTTACGGCTGGGGTCCCGGACTTGCTGGTCCCGCTGGTTACGGATTGGGCGCTGGTCTTGCTGCTCCATGCGGTGCTGCCTACGGTGGTGCTGGTGTCGGTGATGTAGCAGTCGCTGGAGAGATGGGCGTCGCTGGTACCACCCTGGTTGCTGGTCAAGTACCGATCCTCGGTGCTGTCGAATTCGGAGGTATCGTGCCAGCCGCTGGAGCAGTCTCCATCACCGGTAGCTGCGGCTGCGGCTGCAACGGTGGTTACATCTACTGAGAAAAATTATAACATGATTATTATAGAAAATCTTACCAGAACAAAATTAAACAATATTTTTGGCATTTAATTTTTTGTTTTTCTTATAAAATATTATAAACATAAGTCGACAAGATTCAACAGGAAGCTTCAAGCATCAAATATAAATCTATTACACACCAAGAATTATTAATTAAAAAACTAAGATGTCTATGGCCTAATATTAATTTTACATATAGTGTTGGAAACAATTAGTTTTAATTGCGTATATAGTACAAAAATGAAAATAATAATTTCATTTTTATTAATTTTTATTAAAATCAATTAATCACAATGAAAATATATTTTTTAAATAATTAATAGTACTTGTGCACGACTAACAAATATCAAGTAAATAATATCGTATAAAATTTTCTTGAGCTCAAATGTACCACAGAAAAATATATACCAATAACATCTAAGAAAATTATTTGAACATTTTGTCTGAAAGTTTGTGGCTATTCGGTAGTTTTGTCATCGTGGTAAAAGAATGAAAAATTGTGTTATTATATTTAATAAACATTATTTAGAAGAAGTTGCAATTCTTGACTCTGCTCTGCAAAAATATGCGAAATCACACATATTCAGATTTTGCACGAGACATTAAAAATAAAATAGAAATATTTGGAACTAAAAAGTAAAATACAGTCTGCAAATGTCTTAATAATGCTCTGCTGAGCCTTCCCTTCTTTTTGAAGAGAATGTTTGGAGCTTACAACGCTGCTCCAATGCCGGTTGTTTCCGATAAACACGCAGCAGATTTTCAAATGGTACGTGAGAGTTTCGCATTTTTTTCCTGCCTTTCTTTCGATACCTGATTTTGAACTCTCAATATTCGCTTATGATTCACCTGTGCTAGCCACTGAACCATATCGGCTCTATAAAACCCATATATTTTTTAAATTTGAAACTATTAAGCATACCTTATTACTTTACTTACTTACTTTATACTTTTTATTGTACATCACAAAGAGAAAAAGATTACAAAAACATGGATACAGCCTAAATAAAAGTAGCATACAAATTTGGCGACCTTATCGCTACATAGCGATCTCTTCTAGGCAACCAACGGAGTAAGAGATAACTCATAGAATATGAGGTAGGTGGTGCTCTAATAATAAATAAGATAATATTAATATATGATTAAACAAACTAATAAATAAATGTAAATGTAAAATACATATAATAAATATCAATAAATAAATTATATTATCAATACATATATAATTACAAGTATACAATATAAATATTACTCATTATTTAAAAGTGATCAAGAATTAGAAATTTTATTATTTTTCAAATTGAATTATCATATAAAACATTAAGGATATGATAATAAATCACGAGAGAATTCATTGATTTTTAAAAATAATTGTAATTATTTTTAAATGTATTTTCAATTGTATTAAATAATATATGTATTTAATGTCTGTTGGAAAAGAGTTGCTACTGTTCCTTGCCATCTCCACGTGAGTGGGTTTACTGCAAACGAAACAAAACTATTGATTTTCTTCAAATATAAATTATTTGAAAAAAACATCAACTTTAATGTTTCACAACTGGCGTGCTGTAACGGCCATTGTTTTTTATATTAAACATGTTATGTAAAAAATGCTTCGTTGTTAACACAAATAATGCGATGTATTGCGACGTTATACGACGTCTCGTAATGTAATGCGATGTAAGCAATATAATGTAATGTATAATGTGTAAATGCGATGTATTTTAATATCATTATTTCATTATGCTATATTAAGATACTACGAACAAAAAATATATAGGTAGATAAAATAAATAATATTACACGGTAAGAAAATAAGCTCATCATCATAAAGAGCAATGTTCGCCGAAATAATTTCTTATTGTCGAATACTATACTGGTGGTAGGGCTTTGCGCAAGCTCGTCTGGGTAGGAACCACCCATTCATCAGGTATTCTACCACAACAGCAGTACTTGATATTGTTGCGTTCCGGTTTGAAGGGTGAGTGAGCCAGTGTAATTACAGGCACGAGGGACATAAAATCTTAGTTCCCAAGGTTGGTGGCGCATTGGCGATGTGAGCGATGATTGACATTTCTTACAAAGCCAATGTCTAAGAGCGTTGGTGACCACTTACCATCAGGTGGCCCAAATGCTCGTCCGCCTTCCTATTCTATATAAAAAAAAGAATATTTCAACAACATCTATTAAAATTGTGTTATGAGTAAATTAAGGGCAAGAGTTTTTTTTTGTCGTTTGTACTAAATAACAAGCCACTAAACCTAACGTCTTATCCACGTAATAATAACAATAGAAAGTCATGTATAATAACAGCCTGTAGCCTTACTACTGAGCTAAGGGCTCCTCTCCTTTTGCAGAGAGGGTTTGCAGTACATACACCACGATTAACTTAATGGTAGGGTTTCGCATAAGCCCGCCAAGATAGCTACCATCCACTCGTCAAACATTATTTTTTTATGATTAATACCTCACCTCACCTCACCTCATGGAAATTGACTACCACCGCCCATGGACACCTGCAACACCCGAAGGCTTGCAGGTGTCAGGCCTTTAAGGAATGAGTATGCTCTTTTCTTGAAGGTAAATAGCAATTTAGTATTGTATTTTGATTTAAAGGGGAAGTAAGGCAGTATAACGAAGATCATTTTAGTTCTCAAGGATAATCATCAATCAAAGGTACGATTAATATTTCTTGCAGTGCCAATGTATATGGGCGATAGTGATTACTTATGGATGGCTTATTAAACCGTCTGCTGATCAATTCTATTCAAATGAAAAGCTACTCTAATGATACTGAGTGGATGTAATGACGCCTTACATTCTTCAAGTGAATTCTGATTTATTTTCCTGTGTGTATATGTATATCGAACATGTCGTCTTGTCCTACACCTTATATAACTTCAATATATACTGATATAAGTCTTTAGGTTTTATTTTTTTGGGAATAGGAAGGCGAACGAGCATATGGACCACCTGATCGTAAGTGGTCACCAACGCCAATAGACATTGGCATTGTAAGAAATGTCAACCATCGCTTACATAGCCAATGCGCCACCAACCTTGGGAACTAAGATGTCCCTTGTGCCTGAAATTACATTGTTTCGAAGACACACATAATTTAACCATTTTTATATACAGAAAGATATCAAGGCATGTACTAATGATTATTATATATGCTACGAAATATGAATCTTCAGGATCAACAAAATACAAATAAAAATTCTATAAACGCTTTTATTTCATATGAAGCTTGCTGTTGTTTTAAATGAGAGCACCACAACCACAACCAGTGCGGTAAGGTCCAGCGAGAGGTCCGATACCGTAGCCGAGACCACCGTAGCCGATACCGTCAATAGCGCCATAAGCACCAAGACCGTAGCCGAGTGGGCCAGCAATACCAGCGGGAGCGAGTTCCTCCAAAATAGCAACGGCTCCGTTGCCACATCCGTAGTTGACAGCACCAGCACCAGCAGTTGGCAGAGCACCTTCTAGAGCAACGGTTCCCAAGAACGGCAGAGCACCGGCGACGGCGAGAGTTCCTTCAATAGCGTTTTCTGAGAGCACAGATACTCCGTTTGGTGGGATAGCAGAAGCGCTGGACACACCGAGACCGCCACCGCTGGAGGCAGGGATGGCAGCAATTCCGCAGCCACAGTTGCCAGCGAGGGGACCGGCGAGACCGTAAGGAGCAGCAGCTAAGGGAGCACCCCATCCAGCTCCGATGCATTGTCCAGCGATAGACTAAAACGAAGTACAAAATAAATGTTTCTTCATATTCATTATTAATTATTAAAACATTATGATAATAATTTAAACTTAACGATGGACACTACCAAGAACATTATATGATGAGAAAAACCGTTTAACTCAATGTCCAGATCTAAATTACCTGGATGAAGAGCGCCTGAGCGCAGACCAAAAGTGCAGCCTTGAACATGTTTACCGTTTGAATACAAACTTCACAATGTTTCAGATGTTAACGGACTGGTTTTTATACTGAACGCATCGTAGAGGAGTGTTATCAAAGTAAGTTATAACGTTGATTCCACCGTGAATTATGTAACAAAACGTGACATGCAAACGTTTGGTCAACAGGTCATTGATACAGATAAAACATGCACGTATGACTGTGTATCAGATATTTTTTTGGCGTTTTGAAAATCGCTAATTCACCTGTATCCTAAAGATAGAAATAAAAAAAAACATGTATCACTCGGTTAAATCTGCTACGTTAATACGCATACGGTAATACGCATACGCATACTGGTTAATACGCATCAAATATGAGTATTTCTTGCATCTGTAACAGCCTGTGAAAGTCCCACTGCTGGGCTATAGGCCTCCTCTCCTCTTTTTGAGGAGAAGGTTTGGAGCTTATTCCACCACGCTGCTCCAATGCGGGTTGGTGGAATTCACATGTGGCAGAATTTCAGTGAAATTAGACACATGCAGGTTTCCTCACGATGTTTTCCTTCACCGTAAAGCACGAGATGAATTATAATCACAAATTAAGCACATGAAAATTCAGTGGTGCTTGCCCGGGTTTGAAGCCACGATCATCGGTTAAGATTCACGCGTTCTTACCACTGGGCCATCTCGGCTTTCTTGCATCGCCAATGTCAATTTTTTTTATAGAAAAGGAAGGCGGACGATCATATGGGCCACCTGATGGTAAGTGGTCACCAAACGCCCTTAGACATTGGCACTGTAAGAAATGTTAGAGATCGCTTATATCGCCAATGCGCCACCAACCTTAGGACCTAAGATTTTATGTCCCTTGTGCTTGTAATTACACTGGCTCACTCACCCTTCAAACCGGAACATAACAATATCAAATACTGCTGTTTTGCGGTAGACTATCTGATGAGTGTGTGGTACCTACCCACACGAGCCAACCACCAGATGGACGGTGATGTTCGTGGTAAAAAAAAACAAGTTAAGGGAGGCAGATAGGCCCAATTGCTGAATATCCCAACAACATTACGTATGCTTTATTAAATAAATATTTTTATGAAAATATGTATAAGGTTTGAAACAATACAAGTATTATTTATTTACAGACGAGCTTGCACAAAGCTCTTCCACCAGTAAAACAATACCAGTAATATAACATCTTAAAAAATATTCTTAATCTAATTAAGGAAGAAGACTGGTCAGTGAGTTATTTACAGTATCGTATCGTTTATTAAATTCTGATATTGATTCTTCATTTCTCAATTTTTATAATAAGCAATGCAAAATATTTCTTATTTTAATCAATTACATTAAAATTATATTGAAACACGTTTTTCAATTGCGACATATCAATGCTATGTATGAACAGTAAATATATAAGTGTCAGGGTGAATTCTCATAATCATTGTATATTCAACTTTGAATACGCACCAAGCATCATGTCTACCTTCGCTTTCCTCCTCCTCTGCGTCCAAGCTTGCTTGGTTCAGGTAAATCTTTAATAAAAAGTTGGTTATCGGAATTTATATTTTCAATAATTGAATACTTTTTACTCTGTTCTTTTTAACCACCATATAGTACAAATAACCGTCACGTGAGAGCTTCGCATGTCTTCTTCCTTAACTTTATCACAAGCTGAACGGTTTGATTTAACATCTTGTTTTTTGTTTAGAATGTCTACAGCCAGTGTCTGCGTGGAGGCATCGCTGGACCTATTGGGTGGGAAGCCGGTCTAGCTGGACCCGCTGGCTGCGGCTTGGGTGCTGGACTTAATGGCTTAGGTTGGGAAGGCGGTCTTGCTGGTCCTGCTGCTTTAGGTTGGGGTGCTGGTCTTGGTGCTCCATTGGGAGCTGCCTACGGAGGTGCCGGTGTTGGTGATGTAGCAGTCGCTGGAGAAATGGGCGTCGCCGGTACCACCCTAGTTGCTGGTCAAGTACCGATCCTCGGTGCTGTTGAGTTCGGAGGTATCGTGCCAGCTGGTGGAGCTGTCACCATCACCGGTAGCTGCGGCGGCGGCTGCGGCTGCGGCTGCAACGGTGGTTACATTTACTGAGAAAAACTTGTAATTGAACACGGCAATGATTCCTGAACGAAAATAAATGCTATTTTGAAACTTGAATATATAATATTATTTCAACTTAGACTAGTAAAAAAACCTATTATATTTATATATTAATTGACTAGAAAACCTATGTTCCAAATTTAAGATCATTAAAAAATATATATTTTAAACATAATTTGCATAAGCAGCAAAACAGACACTTGTAACACGAATGACAACAATATATTCCAAACCAAACTAAATTATGTTGCTGGCACTCGAAAATATCTTTTATTACTACTTGAACTAAGCCCGAAACAATTATAGTATTCTAGCTGGCTCTATTGCGTGCGCCGCGTATACCAATAGTTTACAAATAGGATAATAGTATATAACGATATAATAGTATATAACAGTAGTATACAAATGTTTATCTGATGAATTATTTGATTTTATCTAATGAAAGCTGGTTTGTCAATAACACAGCATGTAAAGCACGGTAACGTCACAGTATCTTCATACAAACGGTTGGAATGCGAGTCATATCTACGCGCCCCGAGTTCGGTACACACTCGGTACATCAAGCGCAGCGGTGACGAACGACACGTGTGATGGTTTATAACCAATAAACGTGGGATTTGTGAATATTTAAATTTAAAATTGTTTTTTATTTTGTATTAATTTTAGTGTTTTTTAATCTACTAATAAACAAACACGACATGTATTTTTAAAGAAATCTTGGTATTACATTCATAACGAATTTCATTATTGTAAATAAAAAGCCCTATCGCGTGTTTACGAACCGCGTGGCGTGGTAGGTATTTATTTCAAGGACTAGGTGGAGTCACATTTAGTAGTTTTGTTCGCAATACGTAATATAAAACAAAAACGTTATAATCTAATATAGAACTATATGACAAACAAAATAAGTCTTGAGTTTCGATAACAAGCGTCACTATGGTCGGATATTGTATATAGCCGGGACTGTGCTGACGATGCTTTACTAGTATGCGTAAAATTTTGCAAGTTTCAGAACGAAACTACCACAGATAGTAAAATCAAAATATTTTTTACTCAAGTAGGGTCATGAAAACTCTTGTGAAAAGTTTCGAAATAAACGTAAACCACTGGTTCGTAATGTAAATAAATACTATTTACAAGAACGGGCAAGGGACTCAATACTTACTCTTCTACACTAATACACATAAAATTTTAACAATTTGTACTCAATGTTTTGTAAAAAGAGTACGATTGCTGTATTAGAATAAGAAATGCGTATTTTTAATTTTATTTTAGTTTTAGTAAGATTATATTATAAATAATAAAAAATAAACCTGGAATAGTAATGAATATTAAATCTTTTTGAGTTCAACTTGGATAATATTTTTATAACATTATTATTTACACGAAAGCCGAAAATATATAAAAATAAATATATAAATATATATTTAAAGACAGCTGCGAGTCAAAGGAAAATCCCGCTAGCATTTTGCTACCATTATATGCGGTCATAATTTGTATACTGGTGGTAGGGCTTTGTGCAAGCTCGTCTGGGTAGGTACCACCCACTCATCAGATATTCTACCGCAAAACAGCAGTACTTGGTATTGTTGTGTTCCGGTTTGAAGGGTGAGTGAGCCAGTGTAATTACAGGTTTAAGAGACATAAAATCATAGGTCCCAAGGTTGGTGGCGTATTGGCGATGTAAGCGATGGTTAACATTTCTTACAGTGCCAATATCAAAGGGCGTTTGGTGACCACTTACCATCAGGTGACCCATATGCTCGACCGCCTTCATTTTCTATAAAAAAAAATACTACTGTACAAATTATGTATTTGTTGAAAGTACTACTGTGTATTTTTCATTCGAAAAAGTTATTTATGCAATTTCGAACAATTTTATTTATTTGTTATGTCATTACAATTGTGTTGTAATTTTTTTATATTTTTTTATTATTGTTATAAAAGCCTGTAATTGTGTATCGCACTGTGCTCGCCTATAATTGTAATTTTTTGTTATGATTTTGTAAACATGCCGATGGTGTTTCTTATATCAATAAATAATAGATATGACTGCCTCGTTGGTCTAGTGGCTTGATGTAAGCCCGCAGACCCGGAGGTCCTGGGTTCAATTCCCAGGTCGAGCCAATGAAATTTTATTGGGTTTTTCTGTCAGAAAAATCTTAGCAGCAGCCCGGAGTCTGGAAGTTGGAAGTGTGTTCACTCCCGTGCCTCGGAAAGTGCGTAAAGCTGTTGGTCCTGCGCCTGAACTCTTTCCGGTCGTGTCGGATTGCCGTCCCACCGGATTATGAGAGTTAGGGAATAGAGAGTGCACCTGTGTTTGCGCACACACTTGTGCACTATAATATCTCCTGAGTAGTTGGCTAATCTCTCTTGAGATTGGCCGCCGTGGCCGAAATCGGTCTGGAGAACATTATTATTATGAAATAATAGATAAATTAGACCCATAACAGAACTTTTAAATCGTAAAAGTCGAAAATCTCTATTCAATATAGAAGCGTTACACTTACTTATTGGTTGTCATAAACCTATTACTGGTTCGGCAATAAACATCTCAGACTTAAGAAGAACAGAATAATATTTTTTAATTTGAAATAGATTGGAGGCGATCGTTTCACTCCCAGAACGATACGATCAATCATGTGTCAAATTTGAAATAAAGGTTTTCGGTATGTACCTAGATTCTACCGAAATGGTAAGAAGCTCAGTATGCACTTACGTGCTTTGTTCATCATCTTAGGATTTAGTTTCATTAGATTTTTGAAAAATTTAATTCGTGAAAATCTATATCGTTCTATTGAGGAAAAAATATAGTCTCTTCGAAAGAGAGAGAGAGAGAGACTTCACATCTCATAGAGTTAATAGATTAATTATATGTGGCGTGTATGCAGTGGCGTAGCTTACCCTTGATGGGCTTTGTATCAAAATTTGCCGGAGAGCCCTTAATCCTTACCGCTGCGTTGATCGTTGTTTTTCACGCGAATTTATCGTTTTGACCGTCAACGAGTTAAACTCACCATTCAAATATATTTATTGTATAATGTTTTCTCTGCTCGATCGCACTAAGGAGGACGCTTTAGATCGGGCTAAGTGGAGGCATAGATGCAGGAAAGCGGACCCTGGCGTTACTAGGCTGGGAAAATGCTAGGCAGAAGAAGAAGAAGATGTGTAAAATGTTTTCATTTCTTCCCGGGAAAATTAAGCGTACGGTCGTCAGTGTCATTATTTATTTATTTATTTATTATAATATCAACACCAACAAGAAGTAAACTAATAATACAATTGAGTCTTTAAACACGTTATACAAATCAAGTCTCCTAACTTATATTGGACTTTCGATTATAAATAGAAAAGATTATAAAATATAAATTATTTATTATAAAATGATCACAAGATTGGTATAAAATAAATAAAATATAAATATCTGAGAACATTTAACAATTTTGCATGCTATTAAAAGCAAACCAAAGGTACGAGGTACCATTATAAAGAAGTTAAAAACAAAAATTTATCCATTATTATTGAGTTTTCATTCTATTTTATGACGTATATTATGTCAACATATATATAATAATTTTGTATTCAAATTGATCTATAATGTATTATGTGTAAGAGACTTAACACTTTTCTCTCGTGTACACGTAGCAGTTCTAGTGAGATCACTTGAAGCCGCTCACAACCGCTTAAGTACCTTAGTAAGCAATTATCTCTTTATTTTACTGTGAGTAAAAAATATACAAAATGGAAGACCTCATAAAGATCATTGAGGCACTACTTGAGAAATCTTGACTGCTGATGGTACAAACGCCTCGACAGTTTCTATTTGAGACCATCAGATAGACAGACATAACGACATATAGTATGTGAACTATATATAAAGAGCAAGAAGCAACAGTTACACACATATAGGGCTAATAAAATAATATACTAACAAAATCAGATGCAGATAGGATTTGTTCTTTATTAGGTTATAAGTTGAAATTCATTGAAGCTGTATTTGTTGTTTAGAGGGCACCACAGCCGCAACCACCGCGGTAAGGTCCAGCGAGAGGTCCGATACCGTAGCCGAGACCACTGTAGCCGATACCGTCAATAGCACCATAAGGACCAAGGCCGTAGCCGAGTGGACCAGCAATACCAGCGGGAGCGAGTTCCTCCACAATGGCGACGGCTCCGTTGCCACATCCGTAGTTGACAGCACCAGCACCAGCAGTTGGCAGAAGACCTTCTAGAGAGACGGTTCCCAAGAAAGGCAGAGCACCGGTGACTGCGAGAGCTCCTTCAATAGCGTTTTCTGAGAGCACAGATACTCCGTTTGGTGGGATAGCAGAAGCGCTGGACACACCGAGACCGCCACCGCTGGAGGCAGGGATGGCAGCAATTCCGCATCCGCAGTTGCCAGCGAGAGGACCGGCTAGACCGTAAGGAGCAGCAGCTAAGGGAGCGCCCCATCCAGCTCCGATGCATTGTCCAGCGATGGACTAACATAGAAATAAAAATTAATAATCACGTCTTATATACTTTAAAAAAAAGAGGAAATCATTGTCGTGTTGTTCTTAATTAATATATAATAAAAATACTATATAAAATCAAATGTATAAACCTTCTCCGCAAAAAGGGAGAGGAGGCCTTTAGCCCAGCAGTGGGACACTTACAGGCTGTTACGGTATTACGGCAAATGTATAAAACGTTAACAATAAAGTTATATTTAAATATTTATTGAAACATGTTACTCTGGGTAAAGCGTATTTAATTATAACACATAAGTAAAAAAAAAGCCGAGATGGCCCAGTGGTAAGACCACGTGAATCTTAACCGATGATCGTGGGTTCAAACCCGGGCAAGCACCACTGAATTTTCATGTGCTTAATTTGTGATTATAATTCATCTCGTGCTTTACGGTGAAGGAAAACATCGTGAGGAAACCTGCATATGTCTAATTTCACTGAAATTCTGCCACATGTGTATTCCACCAACCCGCATTGGAGCAGCGTGGTGGAATAAGCTCCAAACCTTCTCCTCAAAAAGAGGAGAGGAGGCCTTTAGCCCAGCAGTGGGACATTCACAGGCTGTTACGGTTACGGTTTACATAAGTAAATACGCTTTACCCAGAATAACTTGTCAGTATTTGTGATTTGTACGAAATGTTTAATCACTGATTAACTGCAGCATGCCAATATGCACATTTCTAATAAAAACTGTTTATAATACGCATATAATGTCAACTAAATTACCTGGATGAAGAGCGCCTGAGCGCAGACCAAAAGTGCAGCCTTGAACATGTTTACCGTTTGAATACAAACTGGTCAATGTTTCAGATGTTAACGGACTGGTTTTTATACTGAACGCGTTGTAGAGGAGTGTTATCAAAGTAAATTATAACGTTGATTCCACCTTGAATTATGTAACAAAACGTGACATACAAACGTTTGTTCAACAGGTTAGTGATACAGATAATATATGCACGTATGACTGCGTATCATACAAACAATATTTTGGCAATTTAATAAAAAATGGGATCGATATACTGAAGATTGAAATGAAAAAAAAATTATGTATCCTTCGGCACCATCAGGTGGCCCGTTGCTCGTCCGCTTTCTGATTCTACAAAAAAAAAAGAAAAAAAAACATGTCGCTGCTAAACAACAACAACTGATTTGGTGGTAGGCTTTTGTGCAAGCACGTCAGGGCAGGTACCACCCACGCATCTAATACGAGTATAACGTTTCTTACATAAAATATGTATAAAGTTTGAAACAATACAAGAATTGTGTATTTTTTTTAACTTCTACCCCCGTTTGTCTAAAACATGGAGTATATGTTTCTACAACACAGATACATTTATTCTTTTATATAAAGTACGACTGAAAAGAAAGTTTAACGAAAATCATAATATGACTTTCTCTTTTCTTTCTTATTCAAGATTCTCTGGAAAGTGTTCGGTCAAAATACATTTTACTCAAGTCGCAAACACGTGAGTAATACACACAAACACAGTTCCTATAGCAAATGTCTCTAGGATCCTTCACCTTTTACATGTTTTACATTTTGGTGTGAAAAATGGTACAACTTTTTTCAATCATCAAACGTATGATTAATTACATTAAACCAATGTACTATATCAGATATATCATTGTTTACATAAAACTGTATCTGTTTTCTTTTAATTTCGATCGATCTATTTATGAATATAACCTCGAAATATGAATAATATACTCGATAATATTCGTTTGTTTATTATCGCTTCTACATAATTCATTCGAACATAACATCTTAACAAACATCCTTAATGAGGAAGAAGACTGGTCACCGAGTTATTTACAGTATCACATTGATTCTTCATTTCTCAATTTTTATAATAAGCAATGCAAAATATTTCTTACTTTAATCAATTACATTAAAATTATATTGAAACACGTTTTTCAATTGCGACATATCAATGCTATGCATGAACAGTAAATATATAAGCGTCAGGGTGAATTCTCATAATCATTGTATATTCATCTTTGAATACGCACCAAGCATCATGTCTACCTTCGCTTTCCTCCTTCTCTGCGTCCAAGCTTGCTTGGTTCAGGTAAATCTTTAGTAAAAAGTTGCTTATTGGAATTTATAATTTAAATCATTAGTAGAGCATGCTCATCTGTGGGAAATATCATTTACTCTGTTCTTTTTAAAGGCATTAGGCAAAGGTATTCACCATATACATAAAACCGTCATGTGAGAGCTTTGCTCGTCTTCTTTTTTCTTAACATTATCACAAGCTGAACGGTTTGATTTAACATCTTGTTTTTTGTTTAGAATGTCTACAGCCAGTGTCTGCGTGGAGGCATCGCTGGACCTATTGGGTGGGAAGCCGGTCTAGCTGGACCCGCTGGCTGCGGCTTGGGTGCTGGACTTAATGGCTTAGGTTGGGAAGGCGGTCTTGCTGGTCCTGCTGCTTTGGGTTGGGGTGCTGGTCCATTGGGAGCTGCCTACGGAGGTGCTGGTGTTGGTGATGTAGCAGTTGCTGGAGAAATGGGCGTCGCCGGTACCACCCTGGTTGCTGGTCAAGTGCCGATCCTCGGTGCTGTTGAGTTCGGAGGTGTCGTGCCGGCTGCTGGAGCTGTCACCATCACTGGTAGCTGCGGCGGCGGCTGCGGTTGCGGTTGCAACGGTGGTTACATTTACTGAGAAAAACTTGTAATTGAACAACGGCAAAAATGATTCCTAAATCAAATTAAATTATATTTTTGGCACTCGAATGTATAATTTTTATTTATAACTAATAAAACCTATTATTTTCATGTATGTATATATGTACATATAACATATATATAAATTCAAACGCTTTCAACGTTTTAATTTACTTGAAAACTTATGTTCCAAATTTTAGATGGTGAAAAATTTATTTTAAATATAATTTTCTTAAAATCCGTTAACAAAATAAAATTAGTGAGCGTCTATGTCACAAAAAAAGTAATTATGCTAAAAAGTCAATTGAACCGGATAATATCGGAGACGTTGTCATGAGTTAGTCAGTCAGTGGTATTTTATTTATTATTTTTATATGTTAAAGATAATCAATTTACGCGGATATACGACGTCACTTATTTTATTAGAATGGCAACACCGTACAGCGTAATTGTCCTCTTATAGGTTATCAGTTGTCAAAGTCAATGCCGATGTATCTGTCAGTAGTGCGTGTGATCGTTTGTGGAGTGACACACTTCGTCACTTGCTCTCGGGACAGCGCCAGTGCAGGACGTGCGCACTGGCTGATTTAATAGAATCGACATGTCGGACTTCGATGGCGGCCATTTAGTTGGCAATCGATTTGAATCCGCGACATATATATATATATATATATATATATATATGTCGTATGTCGTATATATATAGATTATACTTGTATATATATTATAAAAATACGATACACAACTTGTCATCTCTCACCATCGCAAACATATCTTAACCACTGTGAGATGTGCCACCGACCTAGGGTATAAAATATTTTGTCACGTGTAATAAAATCACTCACTGACTGACTGACTCACTTAATCTTATAACCTGATTACAGTTGATCAATCGATATTATTCAAGTTTGTCAGTAGAATAACTGATCAGTAGATATTGCAACAAGAGTGAACAAAGTCTTGTTGCCAGTTAACAAAATAAATTATCTCAGCATCCAATAGGAAACAGTTTTGATGACGACAATTACCATTAAAAAAAAACCCTTGTGCATTACAAATTATGCAAACATTATGCAAACCTACACGCATAGTTTAAGTCTTCTTTACAACATCATTCCGTCGAGGCAACGTAGGAACCAGTGGTTTACGTTTATTTCGAAACTTTTCAAGAGTTTTTCTTACCCTACTTGAGTAAAAAATATTTTGATTTTATTATCTGTGGTAGCTTCGTTCTGAAACTTGCAATATTTTACGAATACTAGTATAGCATCGTCAGCACAGTACCGGCTATGAACAATATCCGACCATAGCGACGCTTGTTACCGAAACTCAAGACTTATTTTGTTTGTCATATAGTTCAATATTAAATTATAACGTTTTTTGTTTTAAAGTACTTATTGCAAACAAAAACACGGTAATGTTATATATACAGTATTGTGACTTTACCTAATCCTTGAAATAAGTACCTACACAAAAATGAAATTCGTCGTGACTAAAATACGAAATGTTCATTAAAAATACATATCTTGTTTTTTTATTAGTAGATTAAAAAACACCAAAATTAATACAAAATATAAAAATATTTTTATAAACCATCACACGTTTCGTTCGTCACCGCGGCGCTTGTACCGAGTGTATACCGAACTCGGGGCGCGTAGATATGACTCGCGTTCCAACCGTTTGTATGAAGGTACTGTAACCTTACCGTGCCATAAATGTTGTTTTAATGACAAATCAGCTTAGTTTTTTTTTTATATTTGCCGGGAGGGCAAATGACTCTACTCCACCAGATGTTAAGTGGTAGTAGAGTCCAAACGCGAGGACGGCCAGTACAGTCGGGAAGAAGATTCTGCACTAGCCGCCCTCACCTTGCCGGCCCGTAAGATGCCTCTTCACGCCTCGTTTGTAGGAACCCGGGTCGTAAGAGGAGGGGAACACGTGAGCTGGTAAGGAATTCCATTTTGTGGAAGTGCGACAAAGAAAGGAGTTGCCAAATTTCTTTGTGCGCGATGGAATTGATGTCACAGTTAGTCGGTGACATCGAGAGCCAGCACGCGTAGACTTGTGAAGGAAAGGGGAAGCAGGAATTAGGGAGAATAATTCCTCGGAGCACTCGCCGTGATACAGTTGATAGAAAGCGCTCAGCGCTGCTATCTCTCGAAGCAATTGTAAAGGCTCGAGGGTGTTTGTGACCTTTACGTCGCCAATAATGCGAACCGCGCGTCGCTGCAACCGATCCAAGGCCTCAAGTAGGTACTTAGCGGAGCCATCCCAAAGGTGCGAGGAATATTCAACGCAGGACCGTACCTGTGTTTTGTACAACAAGTACAGTTGTTGTGGCGTGAAAAAACGCCGCACCTCGTTCAGAACTCCGAGTTTCCGTGAAGCTGTTTTTATAACAGCCTCGATGTAATTCCTTGGACTAAGGTCGCAGCGAACGTTCATCCCCAGCATGGCGATTTTGCTTTGCATCACCAGCGGAGTGCCACAGAGGGAGGGAAGAGGGGAAAATAATGACTTTTTCGCTGTGAGAGCGCATACCTGTGTTTTCTTGGCATTAAACTCAACAAGATTATCTGAGCCCCATTTGGCGATAAGCTCTAACGTCCTATTGAGTTCAATGACAAGATCCTCCCGCCGCTCCTTAAATTCCGCTCCGTTCGCCCAGCCACTGCGCGTCCGTGGTATCCACCATGCACTGTACTATCGTCTGCATAGCAATTAATGTTCCCGAGAGAGAGCATATCATTGATTTGCAAAAGAAAGAGAGTGGGAGATAGCACAGATCCCTGGGGGACCCCAGCATTCACTACATAGAAATGTGAAGCGCAACCATCAACTAAAACACGATAGCTGCGCTTGTGTAGGAAGCTGGCAATCCAGGTGCAAAGCTGAGCAGGCAGACCATATGCCGGCAGCTTGGAGAGAAGACTTCTGTGCCAGACCCTGTCGAAAGCCTTGTAGATATCGAGGCTGACAGCCAACGATTCCCCATGCTTGTCGATAGCTTCACACAGAGGTGTATTACGTACGCTAGAAGATCACCTGTAGACCGTTTTGGTCGAAATCCGTACTGGCGATCATTAATTAAACAGTGATCTTCTAGGTAGTGGATCAGTTGGTTGTTTAGAATCCGTTCCATCACCTTACAAAGTACTGAGGTGATACCTATTGGCCGATAATTTGCCGGGTCAGACCGATCCCCTTTTTTGGGAATCGCTTACACATTAGCCCTTCTCCAAGCCTCCGGCACACATCCAGAAGAAAGAGAAAGTTGGAACAGGCGCGTCCCTACAGAACTTGGAGTTTTTATTGTAGTTAGTCAATGTTAGATGCCCCGCTAATGCAGCCATTGATCCACTCGCGATATGCCGCCTGCTAAGATGATACAGCGTCGGCACATTCGCGAGTGAACCAACGGTTACACGCACCCCCACTGACGAGATCTGAGCTAGGAATGTAGTATTCCATTCCCAACATGATCTCGCCAGCAACAGCAGCGGCACTAGCTGTCGGGTCATTCCCACTGAAGCAATGTTCCTTCCAAGGGACTGACGCATACCGTCCCAATCTGCCGACTTGTAGTGCCAAACGCGACGTTTGCATTCCGCTGGTGGCGGCAGCTTGGCCTGTGGCACTTTGGTAGATATGAGGCTGTGATCCGAGGAAACAAGTGGAGCTTGAACCACAACCTGATATTCTACCGGGTGACAAGTCAGCAGAAGGTCCAGTAGAGAAGGCGCTTGCCCATCAATGTCTGGGATCCTGGTGGGTAGATCAACCAGTTGGGTCAAGTCATGTTCGAGAGCAAAAGCATGAGCAGTCCTTCCAGCACGGTCAGTTTTGAGGGATTTCAACCATGATTCATGGTGAGCATTAAAATCCCCCCAAAACACCAATTCCGCGTTAGAAAACTGCTCTTGCGCAGCATCTGCTACCCGACTAAGATGGTCAAATAATCGGCTTGTCTCCAAGTCACCATTGTGGCATGTGTAGAGGCACACGTAGACCCGACTCTGACGAACAAGATCTACACGTACCACCAACATGGAGAAGGAGGGGTCCTCCAAGCAGCGCAGTCGATGACAGCAAACATCCATCCTGACGAACAAGCATACTCCGGCTTTCGCTTTGAAGGATTCTTCAAGCATGTAGCCGGGATAATTAAGGTAGCTGGTATCGGCAGGACGGAGTATTTGTATCTCCGTGAGAAACAACATTGCTGGCCGTGCTGTCTCGAGATTGTGGTGGACAGCGTTGAGGTTAGCGTTGGAGTCCACGGATGTTGAACTCGACCTCAAACAGCGTGGGTATGGTGTGCACCGCTGTACGACCGTTATTCCTGCTTTGATGCGCTATCATATAGAAAAAAAGAATGGAAAAGAGACGTGAAGCGAGCGACGTATTGCCACGATAGGGATGGGCAAAATTGTGGAGGCGTGTTTCCCCAAGTGGTTGCCAAAAGGGAAACTACACTGACCCGCTGGACGGAAGGGCCCCCGAACCCCCCCGGAAGTGACCGCCGGGACTCCACCTTCCGGTCACCAACCGGCACGACGGTCCACCCCGAGATTATGCGTGGCCTGGTGGGGCAGCCTCGCGTGCTGGTTAGGCACGCTCGGGCCCCTGTACTATGCCACGGGTGGCCAGCAGAAATAGCCGTTTCTTCGGGTATCCCTGTCCAGCAGGGCAATACAGTTTCCCCCGGCATTGGTTCAGCAGCCGTCTCCACTGGACCAACACCCATCGAGGCAATGCTCGCTCGGGCACTGGCTGTACGCTGGTGACCTCGAAACGCGGCTGCAAGCCACTTTACGAGATTTTTACCATGCGTACGGTGGTAATAAGCCAGGCGGATGTTTATCATCCTACCACCAGATGAGCAGATGGTCGCTCAGATATACCTTAGTCCCCTCTTACGACACCCATGGGAAAGAGAGGGCAGTGAAATGTATTCTTTCTCCGTCACTGCACGGATTTGTGTCAGATAAACACAACTTGATTATGCTGTTACTTTTTTTTAAATTATTTATAACTCGTCCAGGTTTCGCGCCGCGGTGTCTTATGGTGTACATGAATGTACATTTGTATCGTAAGATATATAACACTATTGGTTTACGCGGCGCACGCAATAGAGCCAGCTAGAATACTCTAATTGTTTCGGGTTTAGTTCAAGTAGGAATAAAATATATTTTCGAGAGCCAAAAACCTAATTTAGTTTAGTTTGGAAAATATTATTGCCATTCGTGTTACAAGTGTCTGTTTTGCTGCTTAAGAAAATTTAATTTTAAATATTTTTTTTTATCATCTGAAATTTGGAACATAGGTTTTCTAGTCAATTAATATGTTAGAGGGATTGTATGAATTCACATATATACATGGTATATGTTTATATATAAATATAACAGGTTTTTATATCAGTCTAAGTATAAATAAAATTATATATTTGAGTTTCAAAAATAGCATTTAATTTCGTTCAGGAATCATTTTTGCCGTTGTTCAATTACAAGTTTTTCTCAGTAAATGTAACCACCGTTGCAGCCGCAACCGCAGCCGCCACCGCAGCTACCGGCGATGGTGACAGCTCCACCAGCTGGCACGACACCTCCGAACTCAACAGCACCGAGGATCGGTACATGACCAGCAACCAGGGTGGTACCGGCGACGCCCATTTCACCAGCGACTGCTACATCACCAACACCGGCACCTCCGTAGGCAGCACCCAATGGAGCACCAAGTCCCGCACCCCAACCCAAAGCAGCAGGACCAGCAAGACCACCTTCCCAGCCTAAACCAGCAAGGCCGGGACCCCAGCCGCAGCCAGCGGGTCCAGCTAGACCGGCTTCCCACCCAATAGGTCCAGCGATGCCTCCACGAAGACACTGGCTGTAGACATTCTAAACAAAAAACAAGATGTTAAATCAAACCGTTCAGCTTGTGATAATGTTAAGAAAAAAGAAGACGAGCAAAGCTCTCACATGACGGTTTTATGTATATTGTGAATACCTTTGCCTAATGCCTTTAAAAAGAAAAGAGTAAAAGGTATTTCCCACTGAGCATGCTCTACTAATGATTCAAATTATAAATTCCAATAAGCAACTTTTTATTAAAGATTTACCTGAACCAAGCAATCTTGGACGCAGACGAGGAGGAAAGCGTCTCTTCTTTATGATGATAACTGATTCTCATAATCATATAGAAATAAGTTTTCTCTTACATGAGAGAAAAACATTGTAACAAAAATTACTCTGTATTAAAAACTTTTTTACCTGAACCAAGCAAGCTTGGACGCAGAGGAGGAGGAAAGCGAAGGTAGACATGATGCTTGGTGCGTATTCAAAGTTGAATATACAATGATTATGAGAATTTACCCTGACGCTTATATATTTACTGTTCACACATAGCATTGATATGTCGCAATTGAAAAACGTGTTTCAATATAATTTTAATGTAATTGATTAAAGTAAGAAATATTTTGCATTGCTTATTATAAAAATTGAGAAATGAAGAATCAATATCAGAATGTAATGAACGATGTGATACTGCAAATAACTCAGTGACCAGTCTTCTTCCTCATTAAGGATATTTGTTAAGATGTTATGTTCGAATTAATTATGTAGAAGCGATAACGAACAAACGAATATTATCGAGTATAATATTCATATTTCGAGGTTATATTCATAAATAGATCGATCGAAATAAAATGAAAACGGATACAGTTTTATGTAAACAATATATCTGATATAGTTCATTGGTTTAATATAAATAATCATACGGTAAATTGAATAAAGTCCTATAGTTTTTCACGCCAAAATGTGAAAAATGTAAAAGTAGGATGGATCCTGTATTACTCACGTGTTTGCGACTTAAGTAAAAAGTATTTTGATAGAACAGTTTCCTAGGACTCTTAAATAGGAAATAATTTTATGATTTTTTCTTAAACTATGTATTTTCATTTTAGTCATACTTTATAGAAAAGAATATATGTATCTGTGTCGCAAATATATATATTCCCTGTTTTAGAAAAGCCCGGGTGGAAGTTATAAGAAGTAAATACACAATACTTGTATTATTTCAAACTATATACATATTTTTTGTAAGAAATGTTATACTCGTATTAGATGCGTGGGTGTTACCTGCCCAGACGTTGCACAAAGCCCTACCACCAAAGCAGTTGTTGATGTTGTTTAGCAGTGACAAGTTAACCGAAGGATACATTATTATATTTTCATTTCAATCTTCAGTATACCGGTTTTTTTTTTTAAATTGCCAAAATATTGTTTGTATGATACGCAGTCATACGTGCATATATTATCTGTATCACTAACCTGTTGAACAAACGTTTGCATGTCACGTTTTGTTACATAATTCACGGTGGAATCAACGTTATAACTTACTTTGATAACACTCCTCTACCACGCGTTCAGTATAAAAACCAGTCCTTTTACATCTAAAACATTGACAAGTTTGTATTCAAACTGTAAACATGTTCAAGGCTGCACTTTTGCTATGCGCTCAGGCGCTCTTCATCCAGGTAATTTAGTTGACATTTTGCGTATTATAAACAGTTTTTTATTAGAAATGTGCATATTGGCATGCTGCAGTTAATCAGTGATTAAACATTTCGTACAAATCACAAATACTGACAAGTTAACACATAAGTAAATACGCTTTACCCAGAATAACATGTTTCAATAAATATTTAAATACAACTTTATTGTTAACGTTTTATACATTTGTTTTTATATAATATTTTTTATTATATATTAATTAAGAACAACACGACAATGATTTCCTCTTTTTTTAAAGTATATAAGACGTGATTATTAATTTTTATTTCTATGTTAGTCCATCGCTGGACAATGCATCGGAGCTGGATGGGGCGCTCCCTTAGCTGCTGCTCCTTACGGTCTCGCCGGTCCTCTCGCTGGCAACTGTGGATGCGGGATTGCAGCCATCCCTGCCTCCAGCGGTGGCGGTCTCGGTGTGGCCAGCGCTTCTGCTATCCCACCAAACGGAGTATCTGTGCTCTCAGAAAACGCTATTGAAGGAACTCTCGCAGTCGCCGGCGCTCTGCCGTTCTTGGGAACCGTTGCTCTCGAAGGTTCTCTGCCAACTGCTGGTGCTGGTGCTGTCAACTACGGTTGTGGCAATGGAGCCGTCGCTATTTTGGAGGAACTCGCTCCCGCTGGTATTGCTGGCCCACTAGGCTACGGTCCTGGTGCTTATGGCGCTATTGACGGTATCGGCTACGGTGGTCTCGGCTACGGCATCGGACCTCTCGCTGGACCTTACCGCGGTGGTTGCGGCTGTGGTGCCCTCTAAACAACAAATACAGCTTCAATGAATTTCAACTTATAACCTAATAAAGAACAAATCCTATCTGCATCTGATTTTGTTAGTATATTATTTTATTAGCCCTATATGTGTGTAACTGTTGCTTCTTGCTCTTTATATATAGTTCACATACTATATGTCGTTATGTCTGTCTATCTGATGGTCTCAAATAGAAACTGTCGAGGCGTTTGTACCATCAGCAGTCAAGATTTCTCAAGTAGTGCCTCAATGATCTTTATGAGGTCTTCCATTTTGTATATATTTTACTCACAGTAAAATAAAGAGATAATTGCTTACTAAGGTACTTAAGCGGTTGTGAGCGGCTTCAAGTGATCTCACTAAAACTGCTACGTGTACACGAGAGAAAAGTGTTAAGTCTCTTACACATAATACATTATAGATCAATTTGAATACAAAATTATTATATAATGATAAACGAAGCTAACAAGGTCTTAAAGTTTTTAAAATATTCTTACTATATATCGCAGATATCGAAGGAGTTTTTGTATGTTGAGTTGCAGATTTAGTTTATCATATCATATCAGGGGCGTAGCAAAGAAACGGGGCCCCCTAGCTACAGCCATATCTGTGCGAAACTGTTGATTCATGAAATACCTAATATATATATAGTTGACATAACATACGTCATAAAATAGAATAAAAACTCAATAATAATGGATAAATTTTTGTTTTCAACTTCTTTATAATGGTACCTCGTACCTTTGGTTTGCTTTTAATAGCATGCAAAATTTTTAAATGTTCTCAGATATTTATATTTTATTTATTTTATACCAATCTTGTGATCATTTTATAATAAATAATTTATATTTTATAATCTTTTCTATTTATAATCGAAAGTCCAATATAAGTTAGGAGACTTGATTTGTATAACGTGTTTAAAGACTCAATTGTATTATTAGTTTACTTCTTGTTGGTGTTGATATTATAATAAATAATGACACAGACGACCGTACGCTAATTTTCCCGGGAAGAAATGAAAACATTATACACATCATCTTCTTCTTCTGCCTCGCGTTTTCCCGGCCTATTAACGCCAGGGTTCGCTTTCCTGCATCTATGCCTCCACTTTGCCCGATCTAAAGCGTCCTCCTTAGTGAGATCGAGTAGAGAAAACATTAAACACATGTGAAAAATAAAATTGAATGGTGAATTTAACCTGTGACGGTCAAAACGATAAATTCGCGTGAAAAAAAAACGGTCAACGCAGCGGTAAGGATTAAGGGCCCCCCGGTAAATTTTGATACAAAGCCCATCAAGGGTAAGCGACGCCACTGCATACACGCCATATATAATTAATCTATTAACTCTATGAGAGGTGAAGTCTCTCTCTCTCTCTCTTTCGAAGAGACTATATTTTTACCTCAATAGAACGATATAGATTTTCACGAATTAAATTTTTCAAAAATCTAAAGAAACTAAATCCCAAGATGATGAACAAAGCACGTAAGTGTATACTGAGCTTCTTACCATTTCGGTAGAATCTAGGTACATACCGAAAAGCTTTATTTCAAAATTGACACGTGACTGATCGATTCGTTCTGGGAGTGAAACGATCGCCTCCAATCTATTTCAAATTAAAAAATATTATTCTGTTATTGTGTATTGCCTATGATTGTAAAATATGAGATATAAAAAATCTCGCTGAGTTTCTTTCGCCGGTTCTTCTCAAGTCTGAGGTGTTTATTGCCGAACCAGTAATAGGTTTATGAAAACCAATAAGTAAGTGTAACGCTTCTATGTTGAATAGATACTTTTGATATTATTTTATTGATTATATTATTGATTTTGAATATAATCTTACTAAAAATTAAATTAAAATCAAGCATTTCTTATTCTAATACAGCAATCGTTCGCTTTGTTGACAAACCATTCAGTACAAATTGTTAAAATTTAAGCGAATTATTTAAAAAACTAATTACGTAAGTAAATTGGTTTAAAAGAGGAAGTACTGAGTCCCTCGCCCGTTCTTGTCAATAGTATTTGTTTACAATACGAACCAGTGGTTTACGTTTAATTCGAAACATTTCAAAAGAGTTTTTATGACCCTACTTGAGTGATAAATATTTTGATTTTATTATCTGTGGTAGTTTCGTTCTGAATGTTGCGAAATTTTACGCATACTAGTAAAGCATCGTCAGCACAGTACCGGCTATATACAATATCCGACCATAGTGACGCTTGTTATCGAAACTCAAGACTTATGTTGTTTGTCATATAGTTCAATATTAAATTATAACGTTTTTGTTTCGAATTAATTATTGCAAACAAAAACACGGTAATGTTATATATACAGTATTATGACTTCTCCTAATCCTTGAAATAAGTACCCACAGGCGTACAAATATGAAATTCGTTGTGAATAAAATACGAAATGTTCATTTAAAATACAAATCGTGTTTTTTTTTATTAGTAGATTAAAAAACACCAAAATTAATACAAAAAAAAAAAAACAATTTTAAATTCAAATATTCACAAATCCCACGTTTATTGGTTATAAACCATCACACGTGTCGTTCGTCACCGCGACGCTTGATGTGCCGAGTGTGTACCGAACTCGGGGTGCGTAGATATGACTCGCATTCCAACCGTTTGTATGAAGATACTGTGACGTTACCGTGCTTTACATGTTTTATTGACAAACCAGCTTTGTATCAGACAAACTTCGTCACAACTTAATTATGCTGTTTTTATTTAATTATTAATAACTCGGTCAGGCTTCGCGCCGCGGTATCTTATGGTGTACATGAATGTACGTTTGTATCGTAAGATATATAACACTATTGGTTTACGCGGCGCACGCAATAGAGCCAGCTAGAATACTCTAATTGTTTCGGGTTTAGTTCAAGTAGTAATAAAATATATTTTCGAGTGCCAACAACATAATTTAGTTTGGTTTGGAATATATTGTTGCCATTTGTGTTACAAGTGTCTGTTTTGCTGCTTAAGAAAATTTGATTTTAAATAAATTTTTTATCATCTGAAATTTGGAACATAAGTTTTCTAGTCAATTAATATGTTAGAGGGGTTGTATGAATTCACGTATATATAAGGTATATGTGAGTATATAAATATAACAGGTTTTTATATTAGTCTAAGTAGAAATAAAATTATATATTTGAGTTTCAAAAATAGCATTTAATTTCGTTCAGGAATCATTTTTGCCGTTGTTCAATTACAAGTTTTTCTCAGTAAATGTAACCACCGTTGCAGCCGCAGCCGCAGCCGCCGCCGCAGCTACCGGTGATGGTAACAGCTCCACCAGCTGGCACGATACCTCCGAACTCAACAGCACCGAGGATCGGTACATGACCAGCAACTAGGGTGGTACCGGCAACGCCCATTTCTCCAGCGACTGCTACATCACCAACACCGGCACCTCCGTAGGCAGCTCCCAATGGACCAGCACCCCAACCCAAAGCAGCAGGACCAGCAAGACCGCCTTCCCAGCCTAAACCAGCAAGGCCGGGACCCCAGCCGCAGCCAGCGGGTCCAGCTAGACCGGCTTCCCACCCAATAGGTCCAGCGATGCCACCACGCAGACACTGGCTGTAGACATTCTAAACAAAAAACAAGATGTTAAATCAAACCGTTCAGCTTGTGATAATGTTAAGAAAAAAGAAGACGAGCAAAGCTCTCACATGACGGTTTTATGTATATTGTGAATACCTTTGTCTAGTGCCTTTAAAAAGAACAGAGTAAAAGGTATTTCCCACTGATGAGCATGCTCTACTAATGATTCAAATTATAAATTCCAATAAGCAACTTTTTACTAAAGATTTACCTGAACCAAGCAAGCTTGGACGCAGAGGAGGAGGAAAGCGAAGGTAGACATGATGCTTGGTGCGTATTCAAAGTTGAATATACAATGATTATGAGAATTCACCCTGAGGCTTATATATTTACTGTTCACACATAGCATTGATATGTCGCAATTGAAAAACGTGTTTCTATATAATTTTAATGTAATTGATTAAAATAAGAAATATTTTGCATTGCTTATTATAAAAATTGAGAAATGAAGAATCAATATCAGAATGCAATGAACGATTCGATACTGTAAATAATTCGGTGACCAGTCTTCTTCCTCATTAAGGATATTTGTTAAGATGTTATGTTCGAATGAATTATGTAGAAGCGATAATAAACAAACGAATATTATCGAGTATAATATTCATATTTCGAGGTTATATTCATAAATAGATCGATCGAAATTAAAAGAAAACAGACAGTTTTATGTAAACAATGATATATCTGATATAGTACATTGGTTTAATGTAATTAATCATACGTTTGATGATTGAAAAAAGTTGTACCATTTTTCACACCAAAATGTAAAACATGTAAAAGGTGAAGGATCCTAGAGACATTTCATAGGAACTGAGTTTGTGTGTATTACTCACGTGTTTGCGACTTGAGTAAAATGTATTTTGACCGAACACTTTCCAGAGAATCTTGAATAAGAAAGAAAAGAGAAAGTCATATTATGATTTTCGTTAAACTATGTACTTTCTTTTCAGTCGTACTTTATAGAAAAGAATAAATGTATCTGTGTTGTAGATACATATACACCATGTTTTAGACAAACGGGGGTAGAAGTTAAAAAATAAATACACAATACTTGTATTGTTTCAAACTTTATACATATTTTATGTAAGAAACGTTATACTCGTATTAGATGCGTGGGTGGTACCTGCCCAGACGTGCTTGCACAAAGCCCTACCACCAAAGCAGTTATTGATGTTGTTTAGCAGTGACAAGTTAACCGAAGGATACATTATTATATTTTCATTTCAATCTTCAGTATACCGGTTTTTTTTTTTTTTAAATTGCCAAAATATTGTTTGTATGATACGCAGTCATACGTGCATATATTATCTGTATCACTAACCTGTTGAACAAACGTTTGCATGTCACGTTTTGTTACATAATTCACGGGGGAATCAACGTTATAACTTACTTTGATAACACTCCTCTACGATGCGTTCAGTATAAAAACCAGTCCGTTAACATCTGAAACATTGTGAAGTTTGTATTCAAACGGTAAACATGTTCAAGGCTGCACTTTTGGTCTGCGCTCAGGCTCTCTTCATCCAGGTAATTTAGTTGACATTATATGCGTATTATAAACAGTTTTTATTAGAAATGTGCATATTGGCATGCTGCAGTTAATCAGTGATTAAACATTTCGTACAAATCACAAATACTGACAAATTAACACATAAGTATTATACATTTGATTTTATATAGTATTTTTTATTATATATTAATTAAGAACAACACGACAATGATTTCCTCTTTTTTTAAAGTATATAAGACGTGATTATTAATTTTTATTTCTATGTTAGTCCATCGCTGGACAATGCATCGGAGCTGGATGGGGCGCTCCCTTAGCTGCTGCTCCTTACGGTCTCGCCGGTCCTCTCGCTGGCAACTGTGGATGCGGGATTGCAGCCATCCCTGCCTCCAGCGGTGGCGGTCTCGGTGTGGCCAGCGCTTCTGCTATCCCACCAAACGGAGTATCTGTGCTCTCAGAAAACGCTATTGAAGGAACTCTCGCAGTCGCCGGCGCTCTGCCGTTCTTGGGAACCGTTGCTCTCGAAGGTTCTCTGCCAACTGCTGGTGCTGGTGCTGTCAACTACGGTTGTGGCAATGGAGCCGTCGCTATTTTGGAGGAACTCGCTCCCGCTGGTATTGCTGGCCCACTAGGCTACGGTCCTGGTGCTTATGGCGCTATTGACGGTATCGGCTACGGTGGTCTCGGCTACGGCATCGGACCTCTCGCTGGACCTTACCGCGGTGGTTGCGGCTGTGGTGCCCTCTAAACAACAAATACAGCTTCAATGAATTTCAACTTATAACCTAATAAAGAACAAATCCTATCTGCATCTGATTTTGTTAGTATATTATTTTATTAGCCCTATATGTGTGTAACTGTTGCTTCTTGCTCTTTATATATAGTTCACATACTATATGTCGTTATGTCTGTCTATCTGATGGTCTCAAATAGAAACTGTCGAGGCGTTTGTACCATCAGCAGTCAAGATTTCTCAAGTAGTGCCTCAATGATCTTTATGAGGTCTTCCATTTTGTATATATTTTACTCACAGTAAAATAAAGAGATAATTGCTTACTAAGGTACTTAAGCGGTTGTGAGCGGCTTCAAGTGATCTCACTAAAACTGCTACGTGTACACGAGAGAAAAGTGTTAAGTCTCTTACACATAATACATTATAGATCAATTTGAATACAAAATTATTATATAATGATAAACGAAGCTAACAAGGTCTTAAAGTTTTTAAAATATTCTTACTATATATCGCAGATATCGAAGGAGTTTTTGTATGTTGAGTTGCAGATTTAGTTTATCATATCATATCAGGGGCGTAGCAAAGAAACGGGGCCCCCTAGCTACAGCCATATCTGTGCGAAACTGTTGATTCATGAAATACCTAATATATATATAGTTGACATAACATACGTCATAAAATAGAATAAAAACTCAATAATAATGGATAAATTTTTGTTTTCAACTTCTTTATAATGGTACCTCGTACCTTTGGTTTGCTTTTAATAGCATGCAAAATTTTTAAATGTTCTCAGATATTTATATTTTATTTATTTTATACCAATCTTGTGATCATTTTATAATAAATAATTTATATTTTATAATCTTTTCTATTTATAATCGAAAGTCCAATATAAGTTAGGAGACTTGATTTGTATAACGTGTTTAAAGACTCAATTGTATTATTAGTTTACTTCTTGTTGGTGTTGATATTATAATAAATAATGACACAGACGACCGTACGCTAATTTTCCCGGGAAGAAATGAAAACATTATACACATCATCTTCTTCTTCTGCCTCGCGTTTTCCCGGCCTATTAACGCCAGGGTTCGCTTTCCTGCATCTATGCCTCCACTTTGCCCGATCTAAAGCGTCCTCCTTAGTGAGATCGAGTAGAGAAAACATTAAACACATGTGAAAAATAAAATTGAATGGTGAATTTAACCTGTGACGGTCAAAACGATAAATTCGCGTGAAAAAAAAACGGTCAACGCAGCGGTAAGGATTAAGGGCCCCCCGGTAAATTTTGATACAAAGCCCATCAAGGGTAAGCGACGCCACTGCATACACGCCATATATAATTAATCTATTAACTCTATGAGAGGTGAAGTCTCTCTCTCTCTCTCTTTCGAAGAGACTATATTTTTACCTCAATAGAACGATATAGATTTTCACGAATTAAATTTTTCAAAAATCTAAAGAAACTAAATCCCAAGATGATGAACAAAGCACGTAAGTGTATACTGAGCTTCTTACCATTTCGGTAGAATCTAGGTACATACCGAAAAGCTTTATTTCAAAATTGACACGTGACTGATCGATTCGTTCTGGGAGTGAAACGATCGCCTCCAATCTATTTCAAATTAAAAAATATTATTCTGTTATTGTGTATTGCCTATGATTGTAAAATATGAGATATAAAAAATCTCGCTGAGTTTCTTTCGCCGGTTCTTCTCAAGTCTGAGGTGTTTATTGCCGAACCAGTAATAGGTTTATGAAAACCAATAAGTAAGTGTAACGCTTCTATGTTGAATAGATACTTTTGATATTATTTTATTGATTATATTATTGATTTTGAATATAATCTTACTAAAAATTAAATTAAAATCAAGCATTTCTTATTCTAATACAGCAATCGTTCGCTTTGTTGACAAACCATTCAGTACAAATTGTTAAAATTTAAGCGAATTATTTAAAAAACTAATTACGTAAGTAAATTGGTTTAAAAGAGGAAGTACTGAGTCCCTCGCCCGTTCTTGTCAATAGTATTTGTTTACAATACGAACCAGTGGTTTACGTTTAATTCGAAACATTTCAAAAGAGTTTTTATGACCCTACTTGAGTGATAAATATTTTGATTTTATTATCTGTGGTAGTTTCGTTCTGAATGTTGCGAAATTTTACGCATACTAGTAAAGCATCGTCAGCACAGTACCGGCTATATACAATATCCGACCATAGTGACGCTTGTTATCGAAACTCAAGACTTATGTTGTTTGTCATATAGTTCAATATTAAATTATAACGTTTTTGTTTCGAATTAATTATTGCAAACAAAAACACGGTAATGTTATATATACAGTATTATGACTTCTCCTAATCCTTGAAATAAGTACCCACAGGCGTACAAATATGAAATTCGTTGTGAATAAAATACGAAATGTTCATTTAAAATACAAATCGTGTTTTTTTTTATTAGTAGATTAAAAAACACCAAAATTAATACAAAAAAAAAAAAACAATTTTAAATTCAAATATTCACAAATCCCACGTTTATTGGTTATAAACCATCACACGTGTCGTTCGTCACCGCGACGCTTGATGTGCCGAGTGTGTACCGAACTCGGGGTGCGTAGATATGACTCGCATTCCAACCGTTTGTATGAAGATACTGTGACGTTACCGTGCTTTACATGTTTTATTGACAAACCAGCTTTGTATCAGACAAACTTCGTCACAACTTAATTATGCTGTTTTTATTTAATTATTAATAACTCGGTCAGGCTTCGCGCCGCGGTATCTTATGGTGTACATGAATGTACGTTTGTATCGTAAGATATATAACACTATTGGTTTACGCGGCGCACGCAATAGAGCCAGCTAGAATACTCTAATTGTTTCGGGTTTAGTTCAAGTAGTAATAAAATATATTTTCGAGTGCCAACAACATAATTTAGTTTGGTTTGGAATATATTGTTGCCATTTGTGTTACAAGTGTCTGTTTTGCTGCTTAAGAAAATTTGATTTTAAATAAATTTTTTATCATCTGAAATTTGGAACATAAGTTTTCTAGTCAATTAATATGTTAGAGGGGTTGTATGAATTCACGTATATATAAGGTATATGTGAGTATATAAATATAACAGGTTTTTATATTAGTCTAAGTAGAAATAAAATTATATATTTGAGTTTCAAAAATAGCATTTAATTTCGTTCAGGAATCATTTTTGCCGTTGTTCAATTACAAGTTTTTCTCAGTAAATGTAACCACCGTTGCAGCCGCAGCCGCAGCCGCCGCCGCAGCTACCGGTGATGGTAACAGCTCCACCAGCTGGCACGATACCTCCGAACTCAACAGCACCGAGGATCGGTACATGACCAGCAACTAGGGTGGTACCGGCAACGCCCATTTCTCCAGCGACTGCTACATCACCAACACCGGCACCTCCGTAGGCAGCTCCCAATGGACCAGCACCCCAACCCAAAGCAGCAGGACCAGCAAGACCGCCTTCCCAGCCTAAACCAGCAAGGCCGGGACCCCAGCCGCAGCCAGCGGGTCCAGCTAGACCGGCTTCCCACCCAATAGGTCCAGCGATGCCACCACGCAGACACTGGCTGTAGACATTCTAAACAAAAAACAAGATGTTAAATCAAACCGTTCAGCTTGTGATAATGTTAAGAAAAAAGAAGACGAGCAAAGCTCTCACATGACGGTTTTATGTATATTGTGAATACCTTTGTCTAGTGCCTTTAAAAAGAACAGAGTAAAAGGTATTTCCCACTGATGAGCATGCTCTACTAATGATTCAAATTATAAATTCCAATAAGCAACTTTTTACTAAAGATTTACCTGAACCAAGCAAGCTTGGACGCAGAGGAGGAGGAAAGCGAAGGTAGACATGATGCTTGGTGCGTATTCAAAGTTGAATATACAATGATTATGAGAATTCACCCTGAGGCTTATATATTTACTGTTCACACATAGCATTGATATGTCGCAATTGAAAAACGTGTTTCTATATAATTTTAATGTAATTGATTAAAATAAGAAATATTTTGCATTGCTTATTATAAAAATTGAGAAATGAAGAATCAATATCAGAATGCAATGAATGATTCGATACTGTAAATAATTCGGTGACCAGTCTTCTTCCTCATTAAGGATATTTGTTAAGATGTTATGTTCGAATGAATTATGTAGAAGCGATAATAAACAAACGAATATTATCGAGTATAATATTCATATTTCGAGGTTATATTCATAAATAGATCGATCGAAATTAAAAGAAAACAGACAGTTTTATGTAAACAATGATATATCTGATATAGTACATTGGTTTAATGTAATTAATCATACGTTTGATGATTGAAAAAAGTTGTACCATTTTTCACACCAAAATGTAAAACATGTAAAAGGTGAAGGATCCTAGAGACATTTCATAGGAACTGAGTTTGTGTGTATTACTCACGTGTTTGCGACTTGAGTAAAATGTATTTTGACCGAACACTTTCCAGAGAATCTTGAATAAGAAAGAAAAGAGAAAGTCATATTATGATTTTCGTTAAACTATGTACTTTCTTTTCAGTCGTACTTTATAGAAAAGAATAAATGTATCTGTGTTGTAGATACATATACACCATGTTTTAGACAAACGGGGGTAGAAGTTAAAAAATAAATACACAATACTTGTATTGTTTCAAACTTTATACATATTTTATGTAAGAAACGTTATACTCGTATTAGATGCGTGGGTGGTACCTGCCCAGACGTGCTTGCACAAAGCCCTACCACCAAAGCAGTTATTGATGTTGTTTAGCAGTGACAAGTTAACCGAAGGATACATTATTATATTTTCATTTCAATCTTCAGTATACCGGTTTTTTTTTTTTTTAAATTGCCAAAATATTGTTTGTATGATACGCAGTCATACGTGCATATATTATCTGTATCACTAACCTGTTGAACAAACGTTTGCATGTCACGTTTTGTTACATAATTCACGGGGGAATCAACGTTATAACTTACTTTGATAACACTCCTCTACGATGCGTTCAGTATAAAAACCAGTCCGTTAACATCTGAAACATTGTGAAGTTTGTATTCAAACGGTAAACATGTTCAAGGCTGCACTTTTGGTCTGCGCTCAGGCTCTCTTCATCCAGGTAATTTAGTTGACATTATATGCGTATTATAAACAGTTTTTATTAGAAATGTGCATATTGGCATGCTGCAGTTAATCAGTGATTAAACATTTCGTACAAATCACAAATACTGACAAATTAACACATAAGTATTATACATTTGATTTTATATAGTATTTTTTATAATATATTAATTAAGAACAACACGACAATGATTTCCTCTTTTTTTTTAAATTATATAAGACGTGATTATTAATTTTTATTTCTATGTTAGTCCATCGCTGGACAATGCATCGGAGCTGGATGGGGTGCTCCCTTAGCTGCTGCTCCTTACGGTCTCGCCGGTCCTCTCGCTGGCAACTGTGGATGCGGGATTGCAGCCATCCCTGCCTCCAGCGGTGGCGGTCTCGGTGTGGCCAGCGCTTCTGCTATCCCACCAAACGGAGTATCTGTGCTCTCAGAAAACGCTATTGAAGGAACTCTCGCAGTCGCCGGCGCTCTGCCGTTCTTGGGAACCGTTGCTCTCGAAGGTGCTCTGCCAACTGCTGGTGCTGGTGCTGTCAACTACGGTTGTGGCAATGGAGCCGTCGCCATTTTGGAGGAACTCGCTCCCGCTGGTATTGCTGGCCCACTCGGCTACGGTCCTGGTGCTTATGGCGCTATTGACGGTATCGGCTACGGTGGTCTCGGCTACGGCATCGGACCTCTCGCTGGACCTTACCGCGCTGGTTGCGGCTGTGGTGCCCTCTAAGCAACAAATACAGCTTCAATGAATTTCAACTTATAACCTAATAAAGAACAAATCCTATCTGCATCTGAATTTGTTAGTATATTATTTTATTAGCCCTTTATGTGTGTAACTGTTGCTTCTTGCTCTTTATATATAGTTCACATACTATATGTCATTATGTCTGTCTATCTGATGGTCTTAAATAAAAACTGTCGAGGCTTTTGTACCATCAGCAGTCGAGATTTCTCAAGTACTGCCTCAGTGATCTCCATGAGGTCTTCCATTTAGTATACATTTTACTCACAGTAAAATAAAGAGATAATTGCTTACTAAGCTGCTTAAGCGGTTGTGAGTGGCTTCAAGTGATCTCACTAAAACTGCTACGTGTACACGAGAGAAAAGTGTTAAGTCTCTTACACATAATACATTATAGATCAATTTGAATACAAAATTATTATATAATGATAAACGAAGCTAACAAGTTCTTGAAGTCTTTAAAGTATTCTTACTATATATCGCAGATATCGAAGGAGTTTTTGTATGTTGAGTTGCAGATTTAGTTTATCATATCATATCAGGGGCGTAGCAAAGAAACGGGGCCCTCTAGCTACAGCCATATCTGTGCGAAACTGTTGATTCATGAAATACTTAATATATATATATATATTATAATGGTACCTCGTACTTTTGGTTTGCTTTTAATAGCATGCAAAATTTTTAAATGTTCTCAGATATTTATATTTTATTATTTTTATACCAATCTTGTGATCATTTTATAATAAATAATTTATATTTTAATATCTTTTCTATTTGTAATAAAAATTATAATTATTAAAATTATTACTTTTTTTATTTATTTATTTAACACTTATTGCACAACATATAAATAAGATAAGGAATATGATAGGAAACAACAAAGAAAAAGTAAAATAATAAATGGTGCGCAAAGGCGGTCTTATCGCTTATAGCGATCTCTCACAGACAACCTTTGGTGATAGATTTTTTGTAAGAGAACAGGTAAGTGTATTTAAAGGAGATACTAAATATTTAATAAAATACACATATCTACATTCCACTAAATACATACAATAATTCCTACATATAAACATACATACAAATACATATACATATATACACAAATACATACATACATATATATATAATTATAGAGTATAAAATTATATACAGATAATTATAAACTACATACTATTTCATACATACATACCTTATTTTAACTCGAAATGTTTTTAACTTTAACTCGATTTGTTGATATATTTTGCAATGCCTATAAGTTAGGAGATTTGTATAACATGTTTTAAGACTCAATTGTATTTATTAGTGTAATTCTTGTTGATGTTGATATAATTTAACACCAACAAGAATTCGGCCTGCTCTCTCAAGAAGCATAAAACTTCTGCTGTACAAAACCTTACCAAGGCCTATTTAAGCACAAAATACTAAGGCGCATCTTCGGACCTGTGGTAGAAAATGAGAGACGGCGTACGCATTATAACCACGAGCTATACTAAATGTACGATGAATCTAACGTCATTAGGACCATAAAGATCGGACGCCTAAGATGGGCAGGGCACGTAGTACGAATGGACGAGGCCAGAGTACCCAAACGCCTCCTGGAAGGCCGGCCGGAGGGTCGCAGAACTAGAGGCAGGCCCAAGCTCAGATGGTTAGACGGCGTCGAACGGGACACCAAGATTTTAGGGGTGACAAGTTGGAGAACGAAAGTCACAAATAGATCGGACTGGAGAGATTTACTGGACCAGGCTAAGGCCCACCCGCGGCTGTAACGCCTCAGATGATGATGGTTGATATTATAATAAATAAATAAATAAATAAATAATGACACTGTCGACCGTACGCTGAATTTTCCGGGAAGAAAGGAAAACATTATACAATTCATCTTCTTCTTCTTCTGCCTAGCGTTTTCCCAGCCTAGTAACGCCAGGGTCCGCTTTCCTGCATCTATGCCTCCACTTTGCCCGATCTAAAGCGTCCTCCTTAGTGAGATCGAATAGAGAAAACATTATACACATGTAAAAAATAAATTTGAATGGTAAGTTTAACTCGTTGACGGTCAAAACGATGAATTCGCGTGAAAAAAAAGGTCAACGCAGCAGTTTAGATGAAGGCCGCCCCGGCAAATTTTGATACAAAGCCCATCAATAGCAAGCTACGCCACTGCATATCATCATACATAATTAAACTTTTAACTCTATATGACGTGAAATCTCCTTCCCTCTCTTTATAGTTATAGGTATAGTTTGTATTGTCACGAATTAAATATTTAAAAAAAATCTAAAGAAACGAAACCCCAAGATGATGAACAAAGCACATAAGTGTAACTACTGGGCTTCTTACCGGTTCTTCTCCGGTAGCTTTACATTTATTCAAGTACCTTTTGAGCCTAATTTATCTATTATTAATTGATATAAAAAAACACTATTCGGCATATTCACAAAATTTTTACAATTACACCATTATAGGCATTATAACTATACAATTGTAATGACTTTACACTTATAAAATAAGTGTAAGGAAAAAACAGAAGTGAAATAAAAAAAATACAACAATCAAACTTAAGAAATTAAATAAATAAAATTGTTCGAAATTGAATAAAAAACTTTTTCGAATGAAAAGGGCGTCGTCTAGTGACAGTAATTCCTAAAAATCGCAGTTAACGAAAATGCTATCGAATATATTGTAAATAAATAAAATAAAATAAATATATTGAAACTACTTTAATGCGTTTGCGCCGTATCTCACAACATCTCGACGGTCCGGTTGTCGTGGTTGGTGGGTTCGATTCCCACCCAGGACAGACACTTGTGTGAATGAACATGTCTGTTTGTCCTGAGTCTGGGTGTAATTTATCTATATAAGTATGTATTTAAAAAAGAAAAGTACTATATGTAGTATATCAGTTGTCTCGTTTTTCATAGTACAAGCTTTGCTTAGTTTATTTACTGGTGGTAGGGCTTTGTGCAAGCTCGTCTGGGTAGGTACCACACACTCTTCAGATAATCTACAAAGGCAGGCACAAGGGACATAAAATCTTAGTTCCCAAGTTTGGAGGCGCATTGGCGATGTAAGCGATGGTTAACATTTCTTACATTGCCAATGTCTAAGTGCGTTGGTGACCACTTACCATCAGGTAGCCCATAAGCTTTCAATAAAAATAAAAATAAAATGTTGGGATCAGATGGCCGTGTGTGAATAATGTTTTTTTTTTCAGCCTTTTGCCGTCCACTGCTGGACGAAAGCCTCCCCCATAGAACGCCAACCATCCCGATCTTGGGCAGTCCGCATCCATCCCGTGCCTGCCACCTTTTTTAAATCGTCGGTCCATCTTGTCACAGGGCGCCCTACACTATGTTTGCCTAAGCGCGGTCTCCACTCTAACACGTGTCGGCTCCATCGGACATCAATGCGTCTGGAGACATGACCAGCCCACTTCCACTTCAGCGAGCTAATTCTCCGCGCGATGTCAGTGACTTTAGTTCTCTGGCGAATGTCCTCATTTCGGATTATTATCCAACCATTATTCTATTCTCTGGGCGATAGAATAATGTTTGGATATTATTATTTACATTGAGCCCAAATTATAGAACCCACTGCTGAAACCCACCATACCTTCCCACTTCGTATAGAGGAACCGCGTAAATGCGTTTTTTCTAGCGAGGAAAAAAAAGAAAAAATGCATAACAGATGTTACTCCACATTTTTTCTCGCTAAACGGTTTTAATACTCCAGTCAGAAATAGTATCGAGATCACATTAAATCTGGTCATTTACGATATATTTTTTAAAAAGTTGTTAATAAAAAGCAGGACCGAAATGTGCCTGAAGCACTATTGAAGTAATCTTGACAGCTGATAACGACATAAAACTTTTTACAGTATAGTAACAGTAACAGCCTGTTAATGTCCCACTGCTGGGCTAAAGCCTCCTCTCCCTTTTGAGGAGAAAGTTTGGAGCTTATGCTACCACGCTGCTCCAATGCGGGTTGGTAGAATACACATGTGTCATAATTTCAATGAAATTAGACACATACAGGTTTTCTCACGATGTTTTCCTTCACCGTCAAGCACGAGATGAATTATAAACAGAAATTAAGCACATGAAAATTCAGTGGGTGTCCAGCTCTCCTCGGTAAGACGTAAATACGTGTACTGGCGTAGGTACGTCATGAGGTGAATTCGACTTTGACCGACAAACCTTTTATTTGCCATAAAATAATAACTTTATCTAAGCCTATGCATTACAAACGTATCGTATCGTATCGTAACGTATCGTAACGTAGTTCTTTAACAGAATACCAGATGGCTAATAGTGGAACAATCTCGAACTAAATCGTGCTGTCCGATATCGATTTATTCTGGGGTTCCCAAAACAAAACAAATAAGTAGATGTATAAACGTCTTTATTCGATATTAAAAAGGTGTTGTTATAATTTTTAGAGGTGAGCCCCACAGCCGCAACCACCGCGGTAAGGTCCAGCGAGAGGTCCGATGCCGTAGCCGAGACCACCGTAGCCGAAACCGTCAATAGCGCCATAAGGACCAAGGCCGTAGCCGAGTGGGCCAGCAATACCAGCGGGAGCGAGTTCCTCCACAATGGCGACGGCTCCGTTGCCACAACCGTAGTTGACAGCACCAGCACCAGCAGTTGGCAGAGCACCTTCGAGAGCGACGGTTCCCAAGAACGGCAGAGCGCCGGTGACTGCTAGAGCTCCTTCAATAGCGTTTTCTGAGAGCACAGACACTCCGTTTGGTGGGATAGCAGAAGCGCTGGACACACCGAGACCGCCACCGCTGGAGGCAGGGATGGCAGCAATTCCGCATCCGCAGTTGCCAGCAAGAGGACCGGCGAGACCGTAAGGAGCAGCAGCCAAGGGAGCGCCCCATCCAGCTCCGATGCATTGTCCAGCGATGGACTAAAACGAAGAAAAAAATAAATGTTTCTACATATAAACATTAAAAAAAACAGAAGAATTAATTTTTATTATTAATTATTTAAACGTTATGACAATAACGACACTACCAACAACACTATGGTGAGAAAAACTCAATGTTTCGAGATCTAAATTACCTGGATGAAGAGCGCCTGAGCGCAGACCAAAAGTGCAGCCTTGAACATGTTTACCGTTTGAATACAAACTTCACAATGTTTCAGATGTATACGAACTGGTTTTTATACTGAACGCATCGTAGAAATGTGTTATCGAAGTAACTTTATAAAACTGATTCCACCATTAATTATGTAACAAAACGTGACATACACACGTTTAGTCAATAGGTCATTGACCAATTGTTAAGTTAATACTTGCACGTGTGATTGTGTCGTTTAATGTAATAAAAATATATAGCAATTTGCCTATTCGCATGGAATTCTGTATAGAAAAAGGAAAAAAAGTACCTTGGTCATCGCCAGCTACTGAAACAAGTACTTGCATTACCCAAAAACAAACAATACACATACAAACATACACACATAACAATAATAATAAAGATGATTTCGTTATTACTTTTCTTGGTTAATTAAATAACTGCCTGTCTGATTAGGCTAATTTCCTATTTCAATTTTGAACGCCATATGCAATTTCGCGATGTATTGTTCTAGTAATTTTGCTGACTATGTGACAGGCAATATCGAAGAATATTAAGCCAAAATCAAATTATTCCGTTAGTTATAAAGTTATTTAAATATTAAATAGTAAATAACAAGTTGCTTTTTCTTATTTAGCAAATTAAATAACCGTCCGTCTATGGTTAGGTTAATGTCGAATGTAGATAAACAAGTTAGTACGGGTTCAAATATTTCACCATAGATTACAATATATTTCTGGTTATTTTTTATTAAACCTTTATGGCACGGCGTCTATAAATATTTTAAGAGAAAATTAATCTATCACAGCGATGCATACATGTAAAATTTATCTAAAACCTAAATATTGAACGAATTATTTCTAGCCGACTTCAAAATGAAGGAGATATTTTAATGCAAAAATGTTTACGTAAGCACAGCTGCACTTGCTATTTCCTAACACGATTTGATACGACTGGAAGACCGGACTAGCGCAGTGTATTTGCTTACTGAGGCATTGGTATGTACTACGAATATTCTCTCAATTCCCTCCTCAATAACGTTTAACTGACCTGTCTTGTCATTCAATCCCTGTAGAATTAACTACTTAATAGCTGCCTAAAGCCAGCAAATTACAGATTTCACATGCGGCATGCATATACGCTTCTCTCGGCACTCGGCTTACGTTTTATTTCGTGTTGCACATATTTACTAAATTATTCTTCGAAAATGGTAAAGTTCTTTTACCTATAACATGATAATCAACACAAATCGCTGTCATTTTTTTACGAATTTTCATTTACAGTGAGTACCCATTTAAACTAGAAAAAAGCAACCGCAATAGCTTATTCCACTACGCTGTTCCAATGCGGGTTGTTGGAATACATATGTGGCAGAATTTCAGTGAAATTAGGCATATGCAGGTTTCCTCACGATGTTTTCCCTCACCGTCAAGCATGAGATTATTATAAAAACAAACTAAGCACATGAAAATTCAGTGGTTTTTGCCCGGGTTTGAACCCACGATCATCGGTTAAGATTCACGCGTCCTAACCACTCGGCAATAATGGCTTAATTTTTATGTAAAAAATGCTAAATATTTCACGTTAATCAATTTTATTAAAACATAATAAAACACGTTTTGCAATTGCGACATATTTATTAATAAAATTAATGGTACATATATAAGCGTCAGGGTGAATTCTCACAATCATTGTATATTCAACTTTGAATACGCACCAAGCATCATGTCTACCTTCGCTTTCTTCCTCCTCTGCGTCCAAGCTTGCTTGGTTCAGGTAAAAAAGTTTTTAATACAGAGTAATTTTTGTTATAATATTTTTCTCTCATGTAAGAGAAAACTTATTTCTATATGACTATGAGAATCAGTTATCATCATAAATAATAGTTCGTTATAAGATAACATGTTGTTTTTTTGCTTTTCTTCATTTATAATCTGTTTTGTTTTGGTTTTAGAATGTATACAGCCAGTGCCATGGTGGGCTAGCTGGACCTCTGGGATGGGAAGGTGGTCTAGCTGGACCCATTGGCTACGGCTGGGGTCCCGGACTTGCTGGTTTAGGCTGTGAAGCCGGTCTCGCTGGTCCCGCTTACGGATTAGGCTATGGTCTTGCTGGTCCATATGGTGCTGCCTACGGAGGTGCCGGTGTTGGTGATGTAGCAGTCGCTGGTGAAATGGGCGTCGCCGGTACCACCCTGGTTGCTGGTCAAGTACCGATCCTCGGTGCTGTTGAATTCGGAGGTATCGTGCCAGCCGGTGGAGCTGTCTCCATTGCTGGTAGCTGCGGTTGCGGCTGCAACGGTGGTTACATTTACTGAGCTAAAATGTACTAACGAAAAAAGGATTTATAAACAAAATAAACAATTAATTGGCTCTTAAATGTGTATTTTTAATTTGGCCTCTTAAAACTGTATTACAAAAAGTATATATAAAGTACATAAGTTATACTTTATCTAATTATATAAAAGCGACATAACACTTTCTCGTCATCACACTTCGAAAATAATGTGATCACTTAAAAAGAAATCATAAATAAGAAAGAAATTCAAAGCTATATTCCTATGTACCTATATATCTGTGTATACATAACTATGTCTTACTTTTTTATATACCTAAATGAACAGCATAAAGAATTAATGTGATTTCTGAAACTTGTAGTGTTTAAGATCAGTATTGTTACGAACAATAATAAAACACGAAAACATATTTAAAGTTGTCCTAAGACACTTATGTTTTTTCTTCTAAATGTTAATTATCGGGTGATTAGTTAATAATACTGTGTTTTCGAGATGGATTGTGGGTTAAATCGAGGCAAGCACCACTGAATTTTCATGTGCTTAATTTGTGATTATAATTTATCTCGTGCTTGACAATGAAGGAAAACGCATTGGGGCAGCGTGGTGAAATAAGCTCCAAAATCTTCTCCTCAAGAAGGGAGAGGAGGCCTTAGCCTAGCAAGGACCTTAGCCTTAGGGCATTCACAGGCTGTTACTGGTGTTTTCGTTAATGTCAAATCATTGATGACCAAAATCAGTGTTAAAAAAATCTTCCGCCGCCGTTATATATAATATAATGGTACATAATACAACTACAATAATTTCAAGTTCTTTCAACCTCTTTTATATACTTTGTCGTCCTATACTATTACTATATAGTTTTATATTTCACAGTAAATGATTAAAACTATGTACGTTATTCACTTTGTTAATTTTCTGCCGTTTTCTTTTTACTTTTAAATAAAATGTCCGAGGACTGACCCTTGTGGGAACCCTGTATTAACTGAGACCCCAGGGAATTACTTTTATTTTTAAATATATAATAACAAAATACTACTACTACATATAAACTCGCCTCATTAATACAATATGCCTAACAGATCGCAATCTAAGAAGAGGTGGTGTCCTGTCAGGCCTAGTAACCGAGTGAAGAATCTGGTTAGCGCGATTTAGAAATAACAAAAAAGTAATGAGGTACACCAATGTCTGCCTGATGAGAAGCCTGGTCTTCCCTATATTTCTTTACGGCGCAGAAAGATGGCTGTTCGACTGAAAGACCGACGCTAAATTGACGCACTCAAAATGTGGTGTTGGCGGCGACGGCTGCGGATCCCTTGGACAGCATTTCGGACTAACATCTCGATCTTGGAGGAGCTAAAAATCAAAAAAAGACTATCGTCGACTGTGCAAACACGAATTCTCAAATACTTCGGACCCATTGTTCGAAATGAACACTCCATGGAACGACTCGTTGTCCAAGGGCAAGTGGAAGGCAAGCGGTCACGCGGTCGAGTACCCAAACGTTGGACAGACATTATAAAAGCTGCAACACAGACCTCCATAGTCCAATGTTTTAGAGATGCTGAAGACAGCATCAAATGGAGACACATAGCGGGGGCTACATTAGCAAAAAACGATGCGTCATCGTCAACCACGACCACTCTGTCAAGAGCGAACGACTGATATATATATAAAGAGTTACATTTATTTCACTCGCGTATAACGGAAAGAAATCACTAATAGCAGGCTTATAGTATTCTAGTATATACAACATTTTTAGTTTTATTTTTCTTTGGTATAAGTATGTATTGGTTTTCGTCGCACTCGGATTCAGATAGAGCAACATACAATTGGCCATGAGAAAAACAGCGTTCTCTTAAATCTAATCCGATATGCTTGAATGTATCTCCCTGTGCTTTATTTGTCAATGATAATCCGTTCCTATTGGTAGCGTGATGTTATATAGCCTTCCTCGATAAATGGGCTATTCAATTTTAATTTTTCAATTCGAACGGTACATGTAAACTCTTCAGTTTCATAACATTAGTATAGATTTACAATTATTTTAAATAAATTCTTTGAATTAGATTGCTTGGCTAAAAGATCAAAAGATCGGGCGCAATTCTCTTATTTCATTTTAGTTTCGTGTGCAATCAAAGGCTTTGGATAAGTCACAGAATATCCGTTATTCATCCTGTGATTCCCCTTGGCTTCATAAATATTCTGAGTTAGTATCACCATTGTCGAGTAAACTCTCGTGACATAACATGTCGTGATGTAACATTTTCTTATGTATGAAACATATTGTGTCAAAACAAGTCACTAATTTATATATTTAAAAATAATACTGGCTAGCTTTTGTGAAACATTTTGATGAAATCAATGAAATTGGTCTAAAGTTATTGGAACCAGAAATATTACCAGATTTTATATTCTAATCACATTCTAATTCACATGCTCGTCCGCCAACTTATACTACAAAAAAAAATATCAGTACGTATATATACAGTATCGAAGTTGAGAAGGGCAGCTTATATCGTTGTAAAGAAGGGTACTGCTGGTTTTTTAGTGGGTGTTCCGATGTTTGGGGCGCACTTGGCGCCTTGGACACCGGTGAACCTTACATATCCCCCCCCCCATTGTTCCCGTGGGGGAAATACGTAATGCGTTTTTTCAGCGTTTAAAAAAGGGCAGCTTATATAACACATATACAAAGCGTAACCAAGTATTAATTCAGGAAAATATAACGTCCTTAATTATAAACGTTGGTGATTAGTTAAATAATACTGTGTCGGTCTGCGTCAAGAGAGAAATCAGAGTTTAATAAGACAGCCGCTAAGCGACGTTGCTGGCTGTGATCCAATTTGTTGATCACATTATTATCGAAGGGTGATGACGAGAAAGTGATATTTCTCCTTTATATAATTTAAAAAAGTATAACTTATGTACTTTACATATACTTTTTATAATACAGTTTTAAGAGGACAAATTAAAAATACACATTTAAGAGCCAATTAATTGTTTAATTTCGTTTATAAATCCTTTTTTCGTTAGTACATTTTAGCTCAGTAAATGTAACCACCGTTGCAGCCGCAACCGCAGCTACCAGCAATGGAGACAGCTCCACCGGCTGGCACGATACCTCCGAATTCAACAGCACCGAGGATCGGTACTTGACCAGCAACCAAGGTAGTACCGGCGACGCCCATCTCACCAGCGACTGCTACATCACCAACACCGGCACCTCCGTAGGCAGCACCATATGGACCAGCAAGACCATAGCCTAATCCGTAAGCGGGACCAGCGAGACCGGCTTCACAGCCTAAACCAGCAAGTCCGGGACCCCAGCCGTAGCCAATGGGTCCAGCCAGACCGCCTTCCCATCCCAGAGGTCCAGCTAGCCCACCAAGGCACTGGCTGTATACATTCTAAACAAGAAAAAAGAGAAAAAAATTAGCTATAAGTTTCTACTTATACTACGAAAACAAAAAAAGCAAGAATTTAAGCTGATGATATTAAATTATTGATGTTGGATTTAACTTTAACATTAAAAGAATAATAGATTGATCATCACCAAGCCGAAGTACCAATAAACCAAACCGTATTTCTTAAATCTGTATTTCCATTAAGCAACAATATATTACCTGAACCAAGCAAGCTTGGACGCAGAGGAGGAGGAAAGCGAAGGTAGACATGATGCTTGGTGCGTATTCAAAGTTGAATATACAATGATTATGAGAATTCACCCTGACGCTTATATACATAGGCTTCATACTTCGATAAATATGTCGCAATTGCAAAACGTGTTTCTATGTTTAAAAAAAATCTTTTATAATATTTGGTATTTCATATAACAATGGTAAAATGTTTTTGGTATATTTTCGGTTATATCATTAAATGATTAATTAGTATCGTCTTAGATGAAGTTGAAATAAATGATAATTATTGTTACTTTCAATAGGATGAAAATTTAAATCTAAGAGATAATTCAAGTTGACTCTTAAATGAACTTTTAAAATACATAATTAAATTGAATATAAAGCTATTCGTTATTATTAAAGACTAGCCAATCGTACCAGCTTCGCTCGGTTGGTAAGAAAAAAAATGTATTTTGGACAGGATTTGCGTAAAATCTATTCATAGTGAGCCTCCACGTCGTGGAAGGAGTGACTGTGATAAATTTCGAGTAATTCCGTCGGATAGGTTAGGAGATCTCGTGTATTTCGCTGATATATAAATACATAGATTATATTGAATATAGAAGATAAAGATAAAGATTGATTGATTGAATTGATAAAGAATATATTATAAGAAAAATGGAAAGTTTATATTAGATAGGGAGGAAATAAATATGTAGTATATGTATATATAAGAGGCCGAGATGGCCCAGTGGTAAGAACGCGTGAATCTTAACCGATGATCGTGGGTTCACCAAAACAAAGCACCAGTGAATTTTCATGTGCTTAATTTGGGATAATAATTCATCTCATGCTTTACGGTGTAGGAAAACATCGTGAGGAAACCTGCATGTGTCTAATTTCACTAAAATTCTGCTACATGTGTATTCCACCAATCCGCATTGGAGCAGCGTGGTGGAATAAGCTCCAAAGCCTTCTCCTCAAAAATGAAGAGGAGACCTATAGCCCAGCAGGGGGACATTCACAGGCTGTTACGGATTACGGATATGTATATATAGTACATACAGTACCTGTATGATGTATGACGAATAAAAAAAAATCTTTATTCAAATTGCCGTAAGCGATTTTAAATCGTCTTGCTTGTTAAATTTAGTGAAACCTTTTCGAAATATAGATTCTATCGAAAAGAACCGGCAAAACACTCCGTAGTTTTCATTCAAACAATTTATACATGTATGCTACTATCTGTCTTAAAGCATTCGGGGTAAGGTATGTTCAACCCTACCTACATGGGTAATTCACAGCGTCCTAATTAAGCATTGCGATGACTACTTGGTGGCTTTATACAAGCCCGTCTTAGGTACCACCTACTCATCACAAGTTCACTATCAAACAGCTATACTAAGTATCGCTGTGTTCCGGTTTGAACGATAAGCCAGTGTAACTACAGGCACAAGGGACATAACATAACAACTTATATCCCAAGGTTGATGGGGATTATCTGTGTAAGAAATGGTTAATATACCTTACAGCATCAATGTGGTGATGATCACTCATCATCAGATGTCCAATTTGAACCTACCTACCTACCGATTGGCGATTAAAAATGCTAGAATATTGTTCAAATAACGACGCAGTCACACGTGCTTTTATTTCCTTTACCAATGACCTATTGTCTAAACGTTCAGATGTCACGTTTCGTTACATAATTCATGGTGGAATCGGCTTTACTAACTCGCTTTGATAACGCTTTTCATCAACGTATTCAGTATAAAAACCAGTTCATATTCAGCTGAAACATTATCAAGTTTGTATTCAAACGGTAAACATGTTCAAGGCTGCACTCTTCGTCTGCGCTCAGGCGCTCTTCATCCAGGTAATTTAGCATTTTTTATATGCTTAATACATACATAACTGCCTTAAGTTTTTAATTAAATCAATACGCTGTGGTGAATTTGATTTACATCCCAAGAACTGGTTCATATACTACTCTATCCTTGCTTCTGCTATATATACATCTTCTATATATTCTTCAATTCAAGCAAAGTATTACTTTTTCTGAAGAAAAAAGAAACTACAGCTTTAACTATTTAATATGACGTAATAACAGTTTTTTCAATCATTTTTTTTTTATTTCTATGTTAGTCCATCGCTGGACAATGCATCGGAGCTGGATGGGGCGCTCCCTTAGCTGCTGCTCCTTACGGTCTCGCCGGTCCTCTCGCTGGCAACTGTGGCTGCGGAATTGCTGCCGTCCCTGCCTCCAGCGGTGGCGGTCTCGGTGTGGCCAGCGCTTCTGCTATCCCACCAAACGGAGTATCTGTGCTCTCAGAAAATGCCATTGAAGGAAACCTCGCAGTCGCCGGTGCTCTGCCGTTCTTGGGAACCGTCGCTCTAGAAGGTGCTCTGCCCACTGCTGGTGCTGGTGCCGTCAACTACGGATGTGGCAACGGAGCTGTTGCTATTTTGGAGGAACTCGCTCCCGCTGGTATTGCTGGTCCACTCGGCTACGGTCCTGGTCCTTATGGCGCTATTGACGGTTTCGGCTACGGTGGTCTCGGCTACGGCATCGGACCTCTAGCTGGACCTTACCGCGGTGGTTGCGGCTGTGGTGCCCTCATCTAAAAACGACAATAACACATGTTTCGTGTCAAATAAAGATATTTATGCATCTATTTTTCGGCTTTTCATCGAGTTACCCTAAATTCGTCTACTGATTCTACCATTTTTAAATATTTCACTAATTTCTAGTGTCCTTAATTCCCAAATCGCAAAAATCGTGAAATATCATAAGAAAACAAATGTGTCAAACAATTTGTTGATTATTAAATATATATTACGATCTGTCTGTGAGTATGTGAAAACTTTAATGACATTAGCATGGTAACTTACGCAATTAGACCAAATTCTAAACGCAAGGCATTTTGGCTATAATAATGACTGCTATATCAATTCATTTCAAAAATTTCGTTTGCTTAAAAAATATTTACATAACATATAACAAAGTAATATTATTACATTGAGGAAGATTATTATTACATTACGTTAATTTGTGGGAAACGATGATGATGAAAATTATTTTACAGCAGAATCATTGTGAACTAAGATTCATTAGGTTATTTCTGTAAAACACGTATTGAGCCTTAATTTTACTTATGTACCTTTAAAAATAACATCCAATTTTAAGGTTTTTCCCGATTTTGTATACTTATCTAAATCCAATATATGTATATATATACGTATAATAAAGTCTTTATCTAATCTTTTCGCAGCTAAGTTCGTTGAAAAGTGTAAAAAAGTTAGTTTGATGTGACCGATTGTCACTTTATCGATATACTAGCCGATGCCCGCGGCTTCGGCTCCGAAAAGAATTGTACGGAAGTATATGATTTACAGTAAGAAGCAAAATGACATTCTGATTAAAAAAACGTATATTAATGGGTATTTTTTAAATGCATGCGTCCGATATATCAAAACGAATTTAAAATCCGATTTCAAACACAAATCGATTCGTATCGATTTCACAAACTAAAAATCCGATTTCAAAAATCGACTAGCCGAACCAAACGCCAACGATCGATACCACTAAGATTTCGAATCAACAAATAAAATCACTGGATATCACCAAACGAATTGTGTATTGTAACCAAACGCAAACTGATTGTCGCGTACTATGAAATTTGCTTTCTCTCTTTCTAACCAATTGGAATAAGGCGGAATAAAAAGGATAGCGCGAATTTTGCTATTCGGATTTCGATTTGTTGGTTCTGCTACGGAAATCTATTACACAATCACAGACCTTACTACAAAGTACTTCAGGACTATATTTGCCTGAGCGCAGGCGATTTGATGAGGTAGGCGTTTCCGAAATCGGATATCTAAAATCGGATTTTGAAATCGATTTGTAAATCTGAAATCGGATAAATATCAGTTTGCCTTTAAAACCAAAAAGCTCATGTCTAAATCATACTAAGCAAAACTATTTAACTCACTGAATACTTTATTAGGTATATTGATATCAAGAGATTATGTACTTTGAATTTCGTTATTTGCACCCAGATGAAGATATGATGATTTTTTTAGCAAAAATGTCCTTACAAAAGTTTTATACATTCAAATAAAAAATAAAAAATCATTCTTCAATATAATTCTTCTTTCTTCAAAATGCCCTATTTCACCCCCTTAGGTGGTAGATTTTGAAAAACACTTAAATATGTTATATATTTATTTCTAACCAGAAGCTCGTATATGAAACTTCATGCTTCTAATTTTAGAAATGACGGGGTTCCATACAACCGTTCATCCCTTATTTATCCCTTTAGGGGTTGAATTTCCAAAAATCCTTCCTTAGTGGGTGTTAAAAATTTCAAGTTTCTAACTCGTGTGTTTTGGACTCTGCGTTAAAGAATCAGTCAGGAGAAGTCATTATATATATTTAAACAATTTTATGTAATTCACTTAATAGTATAAAACTAGTAACTTATAACGACATTTTGATTCATGTATTTTATTACCAAGTTTGACCGGGAGCTTTGACGCGCCTTGGGAGAGGCCTATGTTCAGCAGTGGACAGTGATTGGCTGTTGATATGATATATGATATGATATTACCACATTTATGTAATTCGGCATTAAAAACAATAATCATTCATCTTACGTAATATGTCGAAAGTTCGAATTATACCATTAAATTGAAAGGCTGTTGGCGTGGCTGGTAGATACTTGCCTGTCACGCCGAAGGTTGTGGGTTCTGACAGTGATGCATAAACATGTCTGTTTGTCCTGAGTCCGAGTGTTATTATCAGTGTAATTACAGGCACAAGGGACATAAAATCTTAGGTCCCAAGGTTGGTGACGTATTGGCGATGTAAGCGATTGTTAGCATTTCTTACAGTACCAATGTCCAAGGGCGTTTGGTGACCACTTACCATCAGGTGGCCCATATGCTCGTCCGCCTTTCTGTTCTATATAAAAAAAACTATATAAGTATGTAATTACCAAAGAAAAGTAGTATACGTAGTATATCAGTTGTCTGGTTTCCATAGTACAAGCTCTGCTTAGTTTGGGATCAAATGGCCGTGTGTGAATAATGTCAAAGGATATTATTCTAAAAAAAAAATTACTCATATCATTCGTATTATTAAGCCAATCAAAACAGCAATACTTATGTTTTCCGGTTTAAAGGGCCAGTGTAATTAACAACACAAGCACAAGGGAAGCACATGCTCTTTGATTGAGTTCGGCCATACAACTTGGAAAATAATAATAATAATAATAGTTAAACCAATTAGATATGAAACGTTTTTAAGGGTGATACGATTAGTGAATTCAAAGATGCTGTAACACAGGAATAAAACGACCACCCTTAGGCGTTAAATAAAAAAACTGCTGTATTTCTTACGCCGGTTCTATTTGGGTACTGGTATATTCTTTAAAGCCGGCTTTCACTTCGACTATAAAAAAGTACCTCAAATTTAATAAAAAATGAATTCGAAAGTAATAATATATAATGTAATAAATTAAGTATATAATACTTAGAAGTGTTAATGGTTTCTTGCTATATATATTGGACCTAGTTGACCGATATCGGCTTGGATATAATATTATGTATATATCATTTTTTGTGACTAATTGAATTTTTTAAGAAAACAAGTCTTTTTAAGTTTTTCCTAGAAAATATATAGATAAACTTAAAAAACAAAACCTTATCTAAATACAAAATTTAACGAAATCGTTAAAAGTTCCGCGATACACATAATATATGTATTTATCCGCTTTGTATATACCTTATCCTCATTTTATTATCCGCTTTTGTATATAACAAAATTAACCAAATGAATACTTTTTGTTATGCTGTTATAATGAGTAGAAATAAAAGATATACATTTGAGAGCCAAGGAAATCGTTTAATTTGGTTTAAAAAACATTTTTCCGTTGAATCATGTTACAATTTTTCTCAGTAGATGTAACCACCGTTGCAACCGCAGCCGCAGCTACCGGTGATGGAGACTGCTCCAGCGGCTGGCACGATACCTCCGAACTCAACAGCACCGAGGATCGGCACTTGACCAGCAACCAGGGTGGTACCGGCGACGCCCATTTCACCAGCGACTGCTACATCACCGACACCGGCACCTCCGTAGGCAGCACCATATGGACCAGCAAGACCATAGCCTAATCCGTAAGCGGGACCAGCGAGACCGGCTTCACAGCCTAAACCAGCAAGTCCGGGACCCCAGCCGTAGCCAAGGGGTCCAGCCAGACCGCCTTCCCATCCCAGAGGTCCAGCTAGCCCACCAAGGCACTGGCTGTATACATTCTAAAACCAAAACAAAACATATTATACGTGAAGAAAAACAAAAAAACAACATTATCTTCATCAACAATAAACAACGTTATCTTATAACATGTTGTAATATTTTGAATGTGTGCTATGCACAACTGTTGGGGATCCAAATAAATAAATAAATAAATAACGAACTATTATTTATGACGATAACTGATTCTCATAATCATATAGAAATAAGTTTTCTCTTACATGAGAGACAAACATTATAACAAAAATTACTCTGTATTAAAAACTTTTTTACCTGAACCAAGCAAGCTTGGACGCAGAGGAGGAGGAAAGCGAAGGTAGACATGATGCTTGGTGCGTATTCAAAGTTGAATATACAATGATTATGAGAATTCACCCTGACGCTTATATATTTACTGTTCATACATAGCATTGATATGTCGCAATTGAAAAACGTGTCTTAATGTTGTTTTTTGTTTAATAAATATGATTATTTATAAAAATTACCTTTCCTATGAATATTTCAAAATGGTATTGGGTGTCCTAACATTATTGTTGTTTATTAAGAACAAGAACATGATAATCGTGCTTGTCATTACATTTTTAATTAAAAGCCGGTGAAATTGCGAAACGCGCTCGCTCATATAAATGTATTATATACTAAAATCTTCTCCGAAATGCGCTGCATTTTCTTGCATGAATTTTATATGTATATTGGTACTTTTCTTCAATTAAGCATTACAAAATCTCCTCAGTCGTTATTATAGATTATAATGGTGATATATAATTTTACCTTTGAAATTATGGAGTGAAATATTATTATTCGTAATACTGTCTTCTAATTATTTAAAACAATAACCTTCTTACCAAACGTTTTCATGTCACGTTTTGTTTCATAATTCATGGTGGAATCCGCTTTACTAACTTACTTTGATAACAAATATTCTACGATGCGTTCAGTATAAAAACCAGTTCGTATTCATCTGAAACATTGTGAAGTTTGTATTCAAACGGTAAACATGTTCAAGGCTGCACTTTTGGTCTGCGCTCAGGCGCTCTTTGTCCAGGTAATTTACTTTATTTATTAAAAAAAAATAGAATTTATATTTGTATAGTAAAAATAAATTCGATACGCTTTAGTCAATTGGATTGAAAAATCACTATTTCCACGATTTAGGCTGATAAGCTATCATCCGTACATTCTTTATTTAATAAAATAATCAGTAATATGATATTTTCAATGTATGACAAGCGACCTTTCATTTAATTGGTATATATGATAAAACATTTTGTATTTTGGTTTTAGTCCATCGCTGGACAATGCATCGGAGCTGGATGGGGCGCTCCCTTAGCTGCTGCTCCTTACGGTCTCGCCGGTCCTCTTGCTGGCAACTGTGGCTGCGGAATTGCCGCCCCTGCCTCCAGCGGTGGCGGTCTCGGTGTCGCCAGTGCTTCTCCTATCCCACCAAACGGAGTATCTGTGCTCTCAGAAAATGCCATTGAAGGAGCTCTCGCAGTCACCGGTGCTCTGCCGTTCTTGGGAACCGTCGCTCTAGAAGGTGCTCTGCCAACTGCTGGTGCTGGTGCTGTCAACTACGGATGTGGCAACGGAGCCGTCGCCATTTTGGAGGAACTCGCTCCCGCTGGTATTGCTGGCCCACTAGGCTACGGTCCTGGTGCTTACGGCGCTATTGACGGTTTCGGCTACGGTGGTCTCGGCTACGGCATCGGACCTCTGGCTGGACCTTACCGCGCTGGTTGCGGCTGTGGTGCCCTCTAAAAACAACATCAAACGATTCTGCATGTGGAATAAAAGAAGTTCATCAATTCTTTGCTTTTAATCTAATAACCCCGATGATTCCATTGTTAAGTTCATATTCTTATATTTTATGCAACTTTCTGCACTTAATATTTTTACCTTAAACAATCCTCTCGTACATAGCAAGTGTAGCAGAATATAAATATCTAACAGTCTCCTGGTAGTCGTTAAAGTGTTAAAAATTGTAACTAGCCAGCTAACATAGCAAGCATAGTAATAATATAATAATAACATAGAGGTCCAGGCGCAGCCAATATTTTTTTTTGGATGGACACCACCATTGCATACGACGAAAACATCTCGAGTAAAAAACAGAATTCACTCAATCGGGGTCTTCAGGCTTCCACTGTGTGATATATAGGATTAACTGAAATTATACCCATCGTTATCTGCTAATATATAGTCAGACTAGAGCACTATCTAAAAGGCTAATCATTGCTTCCCGCCCCCGCAACCCGCAACAGCCTGTGAATGTCCCACTGCTGGGCTAAAGGCCTCCTCTCCTTTTTAAAGAGAAGGTTTGGAGCTTATTCCACCACGCTGCTCCAGTGCGGGTTGGTGGAATACACATGTGGCAGAATTTCAGTGAAATTAGAAACATGCAGGTTACCTCACGATGTTTTCCTTCACCGTAAAGCACGAGATGAATTATTATCCCAAATAAAGCACATGAAAATTCAGTAGTGCTTGCCCGGGTTTGAACCCACGATCATCGGTTAAGAGTCACGCGTTCTTACCACTGGGCCATCTCGGCTTCATATCATTGCTTGTATAATCAATTCTTAATTTTGCTTAATATTGAGTTGGGTCCTTTTGTCACACAATATCGAACGAGAAATATAAACTGCCCCGTGTTTAGTTCTGTATCGTGTATGTGTATCAATAAAAAAGTTTCTCCCTGTAAATTCCAGTCGTTTTTTTTAAATGATGAATCACGACCAAAACGCTGTTGAATGTTTTCAAATCAAATTTATTTTATTCAAATAATCTTTACAATAAAGTGTTTCTTCAATATTTTAATTCTAGAATGACTTAAAATCGAAAAATGGTAAGAAACTGTCTGTTTTTCTTTAAAATAAATAATATTTATAATGTTATGTTATTCATAATTATTGGTCTTGATCAGTCCTGCGTTAGAAAATTAAACTATGTGCCTAATTTAAATTAATATCTTAGGAGTTACGGCAAAAATTCACCCGCAAGAAAAATTATTATGACAGTGGTCTACGATGCGTTGGATGGAAACGCTATGAAATGAAGTAAAGATTTCGTATGTTCCATTCGTATGGTACATTTGTGTGTATGTATGTATTTATCACATTTTCTACTGCCAAGCAATAAGCAATATTTAGTATTGTTATGTTCTGGTTTGAAGGGAGAATGAGCCAATGTAACTACTGGCGCAAGGGACAATTTAGTTTCCAAGGTTGGTGCATTGGCGATATAAGGGATCATTAATATATTTTATAGTGCCAATGTCAATGGGTGGCCATTTACCAATATTAAAAAGAAAACAAATAACAGGACACCTTTTTTAAAAGGTCGATCCATAACATTTGTCTGCGGTTGTATCCATACTTTCGTCCTACATTATTGGGACGAATGTACGATGAGCCAACACTCACACAAAGAAGTCGTAGATAGAACCTAAGAAAATAATAAACGCATGAAAAAATACGCAGGGCGGTGCTGTATGCATATATATTGTTACATGCCCTTAGCACTTGATTGTATTGGCGAATAGATCGATTGGCGAATGTTTATACCTTATTGATTAACCCAAACGAAGTCGGGCGAGCTGCTAGTATATTATACAAATGTGATTTGTAAAGATTACCCGCATGCTATACATTAATACATACATACTGATGGTAGAGCTTTGTGCAAGCTCGTCTGGGTAGGTACCACCCACTCATCAGACATTCTGCCGCAAAACAGCAGTACTTGGTACTGTTGTGTTCCGGTTTGAAGGGTGAGTGAGCCAGTGTAATTACAGGCACAAGGGACATAAGATCGTAGTTCCCAAGGCTGGTGGCGCATTGGCGATTTAAGCGATGGGCAACATTTCTTACAATGCCAATGTCTAAGGGCGTTGGTGACCACTTACCATCAGGTGGCCCATATGCTCGTCCACCTTCCTTTTCTATAAAAAAAAATAATAATAAATAAATGTAACTTAAACGTACTCGCATTCGATGATTGTTACATTTATTATGTTTTCTCATGTAAGTGAATTGCTATCATAAATATATAAGTATATAGCGAAAGTAACTGTCTGTCGGTAATGCTACTTAACGATACAGTTTAATTGTATATAGTTGGCAATATAGTCATTTGAGAAAAAGAACTACTGAATACGTTGCCGACTCTTGTTGATTGGTACGTGCATTTCGAATCGGTAAACGGATTATATTTAATTGAATCATAAAAATCCGTGATGGCCCAATGGTTAAAACGCACGAATCTTAACCGATGAACCCGGGCAGGCACCACTGAATTTTGATGTGCTTATTGTGAAATCATCGTGAGGAAGCCTTCATGTGTCTAATTTCGCTGAAATTTTGCCACATATGTATTCCACCAACCCACATTAGCACCGTGGTGGAATAAGCTCCAACCCTTCTCCTCAAAAAAGGAGAGAAGGCATTCGCCCAGCAGTGGGACATTCACAGGGGCTTACTGAATTATAGGAAGCTTGGTAATTAAAAAGAGTTAGAGTCATCTTAAATAAATAATATTTTTTATTTTGGTCATTCTAAATATAAATTTAGAATGTTATTTAATATTCTAATCAATATTCAGAGAATTAATAAATATTTGGTCGTAATATGTAAAAATCCATATTTTAAACGAATATAATGTAATCTAATGCAATCGCAGCATCATGGTTTAAACAAGTTTGCAGTAAGCAAACCATAAAAATAACGTCTGACTGATCTTATTAGTGTTGTCTAAGTTGAGAGAAATAATTAATAATAATATCCCAGTACATTATTCACACACGGCCATCTCATCCCAAACTAAACAGAGCTCGTACTATGAAAACCAGACAACTGATATACTACATACACTACTTTCCTTTTGTAAATACATACTTATATAGATAATTACACCCAGACTCAGGACAAACAGACGTGTTCATGCACACAAATGTCTATCCTGGGTGGGTATCGATACACTCAACCTTCGGCGTGAAAGGCAAGTATCTACCAGCAGCGAGAACTTTATTATTATTATACAAATATGATTTGTCAAGATTATCATGATTAAAATACATGATTAAAATGATATTTCTATCTGGAGTCAGATATAAATTATATTAATGTTTAAAATATCTATCAAACTGGTGATTCAAATACAAATTAATTTAGAGTATCCGTTTATTTTTCCCATGAAATATAAAAATGCTAACTGTTTGTGTAAATAAAAGAAAAACATACGCTATCATCAGCTTTCCCAATGACAGTATTATAACTTTGACTCAAAGTGATAGTATTTCGGATAAATAATCTTAGTAATCCGAGAAACCGCATACAAATACGAGTACAATTAAAAAACATATTTTTGATAGCAAAAAATCGTTTAATTCGTTTTACAGATTATATTTCCGTTAATCATATTAATTTCCTCTCAGTAGATGTAACCACCGTTGCAGCCGCAGCCGCAGCTACCGGTGATGGAGACAGCTCCAGCAGCTGGCACTATACCTCCGAACTCAACAGCACCGAGGATCGGCACTTGACCAGCAACCAGGGTGGTACCAGCGACGCCCATTTCACCAGCAACCGCTACATCACCGACACCGGCACCACCGTAGGCAGCACCGCATGGAGCAGCTAGACCAGCGCCCAATCCGTAACCAGCGGGACCAGCAAGTCCGGCACCCCAGCCGTAACCGAGAGGTCCAGCCAGACCGCCTTCCCATCCCAGAGGTCCAGCTAGCCCACCAAGGCACTGGCTGTATACATTCTATATAAAAAAAAACAGGTAAATTAAGATATTATAATAATAGATGTATATAAGCAATGTATGGAAGCAGACAAGCTGACAAACAACAAAGGCATATTATAAGATTAATAAATTCTTTATATAAGTGTCCAATTATATTCACTTTATAGTGTGACTTAGCAAAAATGACCTTTAATTAAAGATTTACCTGAACCAAGCAAGCTTGGACGCAGAGGAGGAGGAAAGCGAAGGTAGACATGATGCTTGGTGCGTATTCAAAGTTGAATATACAATGATTATGAGAATTCACCCTGACGCTTATATATTTACTGTTCATGCATAGCATTGATATGTCGCAATTGAAAAACGTGTTTCTATATTGTTTTTTTTTAATTGATTAATATTAGGAAAATGACGACCTATAAAAAATTGCAAAATGCTTTCCACTATCTTGACCGTATTTTTATTTATTAAGAATAAAAAGGCTTGTTCTTAATAATAAAAATATATATATATATTAAAAAAAAAAACTTAATCTTACCAAACGTTTGCATGTCACGTTTCGTTTCATAATTCACGATGGAATCCGCTTTACTTACTTTGATAAAACTTCCCTACGATGCGTTCAGTATAAAAACCAGTTCGTATACATCTGAAACATTATCAAGTTTGTATTCAAACGGTAAACATGTTCAAGGCTGCACTTTTGGTATGCGCTCAGGCGCTCTTCATCCAGGTAATTTAGGTCTATTTTTTATCTAATCAAGTGTGAAAGAAAAGCTTTTAAGTTATTTTGATCAAGTTTACATTACGGCAAGCAGACATGCTAAAAAAATTTACTTCATTACTCATTCGTGAAATGTAGACAACCGACTTATGTTGATATACTATTTTGATACGCATATTCTTAATAGATTATAATTATTATGGTTAATGTCGCATATCACTTAAATGTGCGGTAAATAGATCTATTGTTGTATAAATTGTTTATTTTATGTAAATGTAGTTACTTTTATTGATAGTCACATTAAAATTGTTATTTTATTTTGTTTTAGTCTATCGCTGGACAATGCATCGGAGCTGGATGGGGCGCTCCCTTAGCTGCTGCTCCTTACGGTCTAGCCGGCCCCCTCGCTGGCAACTGTGGCTGCGGAATTGCCGCCCCTGCCTCCAGCGGTGGCGGTCTCGGTGTGGCCAGCGCTTCTGCTATCCCACCGAACGGAGTATCTGTGCTCTCAGAAAACGCTATTGAAGGAGCTCTCGCAGTCACCGGTGCTCTGCCTTTCTTGGGAACCGTCTCTCTAGAAGGTCTTCTGCCAACTGCTGGTGCTGGTGCTGTCAACTACGGATGTGGCAACGGAGCCGTCGCCATTGTGGAGGAACTCGCTCCTGCTGGTATTGCTGGCCCACTCGGCTACGGTCTTGGTGCTTATGGCGCTATTGACGGTTTCGGCTACGGTGGACTCGGCTACGGACCTCTCGCTGGACCCCGCGCTGGTTGCGGTTGTGGTGCTCACCTCTAAAAACATAATCATTTCAAAGACAGTATTCCTTTCAAACATTATTCTTTTCAAATAAGGACAAGAATTATCTTGAAGATTCGTCAATTATATATATATATATATATCTATTTAATTGTTTTACAAATCACTGCTAGAAGTTTAATTTAAACTGGTTCCTCGGACATGACAACGATTAATATTTGACAATCTCCTGGTAACCATCATGCGAAATAAAAATGATATACCGACTTTAACAACTATGTAATGCGATTTATTAAAAACCTTTTTAAAAAGACCTCTAGATGTCTACTTATAGACCGTAGTACACTTTCGTACTTACGTAATATATGTACGAAAGTGTACTACGTTCTTCGTGTCGTATTGTTAACGCAAGTATAGACACGATTTTTTTTTTTATAGAAAAGGAAGGTGGACTGGGATATGGGCCACCTGATGGTAAGTGGTCACCAACGCCCTTAGACATTGGCATTGTAAGAAATGTTGCCCATCGCTTAAATCGCCAATGCGCCACCAGCCTTGGGAACTACGATCTTATGTCCCTTGTGCCTGTAATTACACTGGCTCACTCACCCTTCAAACCGGAACACAACAATACCAAGTACTGCTGTTTTGCGGTAGAATATCTGATGAGTGGGTGGTACCTACCCAGACGAGCTTGCACAAATCTCTACCACCAGAACGAATACATATATACATATATCTAGTCCATATATTTTCTTGTACCGTAACATTACTTAGTCTGAGATATTTAGTTTAATCTTTTAGTTTCTTTGTTACACCTTTACGTCTCAACTATACGACTGTAAATTCATAATTATCATGAAATTTTGCACATACGTCAGGGGTACACAAAAGGATGGGCACCCTGCCTAACACCTGCCCCAACCCCCTCAAATGATGGGCCAAAAGTAGTTTTTCTATATTTTTTATACATTTTACCTTCCTTCTTGTTTTATATTTGTCGCAGTAGCCTTAGAGGTTGGCTGGAAGAGATCTCCGATTGGATAAGTCTGCTTTTTACACTTCAATATTCCTGTTCAGTTGATTTTACTCCAAGTATTATCTTTATATTATGGCAGAGAGGGCCCAGTACTGAAGCACTCCGGCATCTCGGCCTCGCGTGAATCGTATTTGAAGATTAAGGGAGCATACCACTGAATTTTCAAGTGCTTTTTGCAAATTTGTTAAGGTGAAGGAAAACATTGTGAGGAGTATGTTGGGCGAAAATCTGCTACATGCTTAAAGCCGCATTGTAGTGTGGTGGTATTAGCTTCAAAACCTTCTCCTCAAAAGGAGAAGCGGCCTTAGCCCAGCAGTGGGACACTAACAGACGGTTACTTTACCTTTACTTTCATTTAAAAAATAATCATCAACAAAATTGAGGTAGGATTTGATGTCAAATTCGTGATATGCAAAGCTAATACTTTGGCGAAAATTATTGGTACATTTAAAAAATAGTCGAGTTATGCTGACCTTATAATATTCCCTATATCTAGAAAAAGCTTTATACATAATATAAGGCTTTGGGCACTAAACTGATGAAAGAAAAAGATATTTTGTTAATGGTTAAGAATTAATTTATATTAAAGATCTCTGTAAAAAACAACCTTTTTGAAATCATCTGCAACTGCAAATGGGCTTTGTGGTTGTACGCTTACCAGTAATATGCAGAAAGTAGTACACTAATTACAAGGAACACACATTAACTCTTTCTAAACTATAACAATATATATATTTGTCTGTCTTATTACTATTTGGAATGTCATTTGATCAATCCACGACGATAATTGCTTCGCGCCATCTTGTAGAATCTTGAATGTGGGGCGGCGGCAGCGGAATAAAATAAAATATAATTAGAATTATATTTTTGTATTATTTATATATTAAAATGATTATTTTATTTAATCATAATATTGTTCTAGATATCTACTGTAGAATAGTAGTTTTCACTAACCATCATTAAACGATTCAAAATTTGAAACCGAATGATCTCATATCATGTGTCATTTTTTTTATAAGTGATATTGGCAGAATATTTTGCGCTCAAACAGCGTAAATACACGCCAGAAAAGAGAAAAAATTAATAAAATATATGTGAAAATGCGGCGGTTAGCAAAGGTAGCTTCCTAACGTCAATAAATATAAAGTTGATTAAATTTGACTGCCTCGTTGGTCTAGTGGCTTGAGCACAGACCCGGAGGTCCTGGGTTCAATTCCCAGGTCGGGCCAAAATAATGTTATTGGGTTTTTCTGTTAGAAAATTCTCAGTAGCAGCCCGGAGTCTGGAAGTTGGATTTGTTTCACTCCCGTGCCTCGGAAAGCACGTAAAGCCGTTGGTCCTGCGCCTGAACTCTTTCCGGTCGTGTCGGATTGCCGTCCCATCGGATTATGAGAGTTAGGGAATAGAGAGTGCACCTGTGTTTGCGCACACACTTGTGCACTATAATATCTCCTGCGTAGTTGACTAATCTCTCTTGAGATTGGCCGCCGTGGCCGAAATCGGTCTGGAGGACATTATTATTATTATAAATATAAAGTTAGTGGTTGGGTGATTTTGAAGAATGGATAATTCAAGACTGGGGTAAGCATACCGTATAACTTATCTATTATAATTATTCTCATTACAAAACAACTCGTTTATCGCTCGGTGGAATCCCTCCCGTTTTATACAAAAGGAGATTTCCCCGTCATGTATACTTCTAAAAATCGTAGAACATTTTTCTAATGAAGTTTAACTCACTGTATTTTTTATGAAATACGACGACGGACGGACGAAAGGTCACCTGGTAAGAAATATATACCATTCCTTATATTGCCAATGCGCCACCAAACTTGGGAACTAAGGGTTATGTCCCTTGTGCCTGTTTACGTTTTAATTACGCTGGCTCACTCACCATTTAAACCAAAAAGAACTAAGTATTGTTGCTTGGCGGTAGAATAAGTGATAAGTAGGTGCCTACCCAGGTGAGCTTGCTTGATTTTTTATTGATTAACTCAGCATATTACAGCATTAACAATAAACATTATATATGATAACGACATATATATATACGACATAACAAAACTTCTCGACTATCTAATTGCTCAGTTTATCTGATATGATTTCCGCTAAAATATTCTCCATGCTCAAATAGTTAAGCTGGCGGCCCGAAAACCATTTTGGCAATATCCAAGCGATGTAAAAGCAGCAGCTTTGGTACTAAGATCTTAGGCTATTGTCACTCCTACTCCTAATACATAATCGGGGTAAATAGGAATGTTTGTAATTTGCTAAGAAAGTACCAACATTATATTGTATTTTTATATAATGAAAGGATGCAAATTTTGGTTTCACCCTTCAATAGCTACACGTACATCAGTGGATAGATATTTTTTAGCTGAAAAAAAAGTGACTATATCACCAAGTTTTAAATCTTAGTTCGTTCAGAGTTATGCTTCATTAAATATGGCAGTTTTAGTCAAATAATGCTTTTTCCAAGTAATCTATATAAGTCTTTACTTGGTAACACGCACTGTCTTTAATAGTTAGTTTTCCTAATTGTCCAAAAGATAAAGATGTGTCAATCGTTTGGTAGCTACGCCATACATGAGGGATTTGTAGGACCAGCATTGCACGCACTTTTAAATGTGATCATAATAAACGCAGAGTAGAAATAAAGGCGTGTGATTTTCTATGAAAAAAATTAATACGTTAATAAATACATAAAAGCAACCTAAAGTAGCTCATTATTGTGTTTTAATTTAAAAAACTTCATATGACTCTGATGGTAGGTAATTACTGCTACTATTAATTTACAGAATGCGTTGTATTGGAAAAAAACATTGTTTTTGGCTAATGTTACACTGACGTGCTTAGTAATGCAACTCTCAACGTACTAAGATTTGGAACTTATCGCTATAGTAACTTTTGTTCAGCTTAAAAATACTACTATTATTCAACGATGTATAATTGGAAATATTATACTATTGGAAGTGGGACCAGAGTTCGTACAAATGCTGGCATCGTCCCTTAATGTTATTGACAATTTATATATTTTTTTATTTATGATTATTGTTGCAGTATACTTAATTTTCTTTTCTTGCTTTTATTTTCACACATGATTCAAGTACACACTGTTAAACGTATGTGGAACGCTCTCTGTAAATCGTAGCAAGGTATCCACGACACGAGCTTGCTTAGTGTAGAGCAAACAACCCAGCTATTGTATCAAGTGTGTAATATTTTTATTTTTATTTTGCTGTAAATAAAGTATTTTTGATAGATTTTTTTTGCTTAAATTGTACCGGTTGTCGTATTTGCGTAGAAAGCGCAGGCACTCGTAGCGTATGTACTCCGGATTATTGTTATAAATCACAACTCACGGGAGACGAGACGTATGTAGACAGTACAAGAAGATTTTTTAAGCCTAATTTTGGAATATCTATGGTTTTGTATATGACATAGAATAAAATTCTTCGATTATAATATTAGTAATATATTCCTGCGTGGTTATTAATGTTTTACGAATAACGCCAATATAAAGTCTATCTCAAATTTTATATACTTATGTAATTTCAGAATACTTTTTGCAATAAGGTTGTAATGAGAAAAAATAAAAGATATACATTTGGAGTTAAATTGTTTAATTTGGTTTAGAAAACGTTTATCCGTTAATCATGTTACAATTTTTCTCAGTAAATGTAACCACCGTTGCAGCCGCAGCCACCGCCGCAGCTACCGGTGATGGAGACAGCTCCAGCAGCTGGCACGACACCACCGAACTCGACAGCGCCGAGGATCGGCACTTGACCAGCAACCAGGGTAGTACCGGCGACGCCCATTTCACCAGCAACGGCTACATCACCAACACCGGCACCACCGTAGGCAGCGCCGCATGGAGCAGCTAGACCAGCGCCCAATCCGTAAGCGGGACCAGCGAGACCGGCTTCCCAGCCAAGACCAGCGATGCCGGGACCATAACCGTAGCCAATGGGTCCAGCTAGCCCACCAAGACACTGGCTGTATACATTCTAAATAAAAAAATAATAATAAGATAATATAATCTATTTTGTATATAAGGAAACAGATCAGCAAACAAACGACAAAGGCATTTCTGGCGGTAAATACATTAAATATTAATAGATTAATCAACAGTTTTTTCTTTACATAAAAGTCCAATTATATTTGTTCTATAATTTCACAGGAATTACGTTTTATTAAACAGTTACCTGAACCAAGCAAGCTTGGACGCAGAGGAGGAGGAAAGCGAAGGTAGACATGATGCTTGGTGCGTATTCAAAGTTGAATATACAATGATTATGAGAATTCACCCTGACGCTTATATATTTACTGTTCATGCATAGCATTGGTATGTCGCAATTGAGAAACGTGTTTCAATATACTTTTCATCAAATTGATTAAGGTTAGAAATATTCAGTTTTCATGTAAAAATTTCAAAATTATATTAAGTATCTTACCGTTCATTTTTATAAATGACTAGCTTGTGCCCGCGAGTTCAGCGTGAAGTTTTATCAAACAGTCTTGCTTCTTTACATTGCGATAACTTTTTTCGCTATCATCCGATTTCAATGGAACAAAGTCTTATTACAGCTCCAAACTAAGCTAAAGCTATATGTGGAAACCGGAAGAGAATCCATTCCGTTGTTTCAGAGTTTAGCGTGTACATACAGACAGACAAACAAAATTAACTAATTGTTATGAATTTTTAATGCCAATTCTTAATTTTAATAAATTTATTCAATATACAAACACTCGGTTTCTACGGATTAATTATATTTTTTATTAATGGAATAGTAATATAAGCGGATTTAAAACTGTAAATTATATTAATTCCTATGAAATTAAAGATATCAGAAATACATTAATCGAAATTTCAAATGTAATGCATGTGAGGATAATGTATTTCTCTTAGTTGGCGAGTCTTCACGACCGCAATACATATACTTACATAGTTTTTATTTGCATTGAGGAATTTAATAAATTAATGTTAGCCCTGTGGTTGAAATTTGACCGTAATTATTATTGAAAATTTAAGAAATAAATTTGCATGTATCTAAGAATCTTTTTCGACTCATTTCAAATTTTTTCTATTGACAACACTGAAGCTCGCAACTCAACTCGAAGTACTACTCCTAAGCTAAGCTCCAAACAAAAGAAAATCGGTTCATAAACAGAGAAGAATAAGACGCTGAATTTTTCTCTTTGGGTATTTATATATAGATATAAAAAATAAAATTTAAAATAGCTACTACATATCACAAGTCGAAACTTGTTGTAGGATGGATTTGTATTAAGTGTTAATATGGAAATGGTGAATTTACACGAGACCAATATTTGAACCAATCCAATATTGGTTTCGACTAAATAAAGACAATCCACTACATTGGATTACTCCAAGCCAAACCATGAAAAAGAACGATTTCTAGCATCAAAAAAGAAAGCCAAGAGATAAAGCCAACTTGTAATTGTTCAGGAGGAAATTTTTCAACGCATGTCATATTACTTTCTTTCTATTTGTGCTTCAAAGCGCATACCAAAAGACGATTGCCATAATTAAGAAATATTTGTCATATCTAAAGATGCAGTCACACATGCAATGACCTATTAACCAAGCCTTACCATACCACGTTTTGTTACATAATTCACGACGGAATCCGCTTTACTTACTTTGATAAAACTCCTCTACGATGCGTTCAGTATAAAAACCAGTTCGTATACATCTGAAACATTATCAAGTTTGTATTCAAACGGTAAACATGTTCAAGGCTGCACTTTTGGTCTGCGCTCAGGCGCTCTTTATCCAGGTAATTTAGTTGACATTTTACATATTTTTAACACGTAACATATATGTATACATGATATAATAATACAAGTCTTTAAGTTATTTTTCTCAAGAAATCCTAAGAACTGCCAGACTGATAAGTAAAGACAATTTTATCATTCTAAAATCAATAATATTGCGTCTTTAATATTTAACTTAATGTAACTAATTTTAACAATAGTACATAAAGCTTTTTTATGTATTTCTATCACCACAGATGTTGTGTTGTCAGTGCCTTTGGTGTATCTTATCTTTAATTTTTTATTATTTTAATATGCTTGTCTTTCGGGGCAAAAACTTTTGACGTAGAGTCAAAGTTCGTCGTCGTAGTATATCAACTTTTAGACTATTGACTTTAACTGCATGCTTTCCCATTGGTTAAAGGAAAATACAGTCTACAGTATTTAAAAAGAAATGTTCGAAATTAAAATAAAAGATTTAGAAGAAAATTATAACCGTTAAATTTGAGTCATGGGTCATTATTTTGTATTTCTCTTTTAGTCCATCGCTGGACAATGTATCGGAGCTGGATGGGGCGCTCCCTTAGCTGCTGCTCCTTACGGTCTCGCCGGTCCTCTCGCTGGCAACTGTGGCTGCGGAATTGCTGCCGTCCCTGCCTCCAGCGGTGGCGGTCTCGGTGTGGCCAGCGCTTCTGCTATCCCACCAAACGGAGTATCTGTGCTCTCAGAAAATGCCATTGAAGGAAACCTCGCAGTCGCCGGTGCTCTGCCGTTCTTGGGAACCGTCGCTCTAGAAGGTGCTCTGCCCACTGCTGGTGCTGGTGCTGTCAACTACGGATGTGGCAACGGAGCCGTTGCTATTTTGGAGGAACTCGCTCCCGCTGCTGGCCCACTCGGCTACGGTCTTGGTCCTTATGGCGCTATTGACGGTTTCGGCTACGGTGGTCTCGGCTACGGCATCGGACCTCTGGCTGGACCTTACCACGCTGGTTGCGGCTGTGGTGCTCACATCTAAAAACAATATTAATCTGTTCTTCATGTCAAATAAAAACGATTGAACATAATTTAATCTTTTAATCTTAATAAGTTCCTAGTGAATTTCATTTTAAAAGATTTTCATAGGTCAACATAATATAATCTCGTTTATCTCTAATCAATAAAAAGTAATTAATAGTCTATAGTTACATTTTATTATCTGTGATCAGTATTAAGAACGGCTTTAAAATTTGTACTGTATTTTAACTAATATTATAAATGAGAAAATGAGTTTATTTATTACGCTTTCGCGTCTTAACTCAACCAATCGATCATAATGAAACTTTGCTTACGTTGTCTGGGGTACAGAAAATAACGTAGTTATCTTTCACAAGCGGGCGAAGCGGGAAGCAGAAGCTTGTAATAGGTATACAAGTTCGACAGGTTTGTCAGGTTCTATGGCGTAATGTCACATAATTATTTCTGAAAATATATCATTGACATATTAACTTACATTAACTAACATGCATTTAATCACGTATTTCTATTTGTAATGTTTAACGTAATCATTGAAGATTGATATAGTAATTAAAATCGTTTGCAGTTATTACAGCTTATAAATATTTGTAAAATTGTTTTATTTTACAAACATTTATTGTATTTTTATCTCTCTATTTTTTTTTTTTGAATTTTCGAAATTAAATTAACCAAAAAATGTGGAACGCTTCACGATTTTGCGTGTCATCCTTGCGCAGGGGCCATGCTAATCTTCTCTGTATCGTTCCAATTTTAGTATATGTACTGCCGAAGCAAGTACAACAGTAAAACTCCCCATACTGTATATATACTAAGCGTAATTGAAAACTTTCATAGCGCGATTCAGAACGTTACATTTAAAATGTCGTATAAAAATACATTTAAAACTAATATTAACTAGAATACTGTAATTAAATTTGTCAGTAAATCGTAAGAAATTTATTTCCAATATTTGTTAATTTAATATTAATCAAGAAAACCAAAAAAACACCAAATTTACTTAAAAATATAATAATATGTCGCTAGTAGCGCCATCTTTGGTCAATTGTTGTCTTCTCTCACTTCCTTGCACAAAATGTTAAGCTAGTATTCGCTAGGTGTCGCTAGTTGTTCTTTATTACAGATTAATTTTGTAACTCAATCTTCTTCTTCCTAGCGTTTTCCCGGCCTAGAAATGCCAGGGTCCGCTTTCCTACATCTTTGCCTCCACTTTGCCCGATCGAAAGCGTCGTCTTTAGTGAGATCGTGCTCTCTCATATCGTCCCTCACAACATTGAGCCAGCGCTTCTTGGGCCTGCCGCGGGATCTAGGGCCTTCGACAACAAAGTCCAGGCATCGGTTCCCAACGTAGTCTGGCGGTCTGCGGCTAATGTGACCAAACCAACGGAGACGGCTTTCCTGCAACTTATCCGCTACATCGCAAACGCCAAGGCTACCACGGATGTGCTCGTTACGAATACGATCTAGTCGCGTAACGCCACACATCCACCGCAGCATCTTCATTTCCGTGACGTGAAGTTGCTGAACATGTCTCGCGAGAGCTGGCCACGTCTCGCTGCCGTACAATAAGACCGGTCGGATGATGCACTTGTACACAAGGCCCTTTAATTTCACCGGTATCCTGCGATCACAGATTACCCCGGTGACTTCCAGCCATTTGGCCCAAGCTGCGTTTATTCGAGCTCTGACGTCGTGGTCGATCGTACCAGACTCGTGCAGTACGGACCCGAGGTATTTAAATTTTTCCGTCTTGATAACGGATTCTCCGCCTATCTTTATGGGTTCGGGGTCCGTACTGCCACAGGCCATATGTCGGTCAGGCAACATTTAGCATCAGACCACCCCTCGCTAGCACACCCTTCCACTGGTTCACCTTTTGCTCCAATATCTGCTTGTCCTCATCTACCAGTGCAATGTCATCAGCATACATCATGAGCCAGGGAGACGGCTCATGGGCTTTCGCTGTGACAACGTCAAGCACTACACTGAACAGAAAAGGACTCAGGGCCGAGCCTTGGTGGACACCAACTGTGATCGGGAAAGGGTGCGTGTCGCCAACGGCGGTCCTTACTATTGATTCCGAATTATGGTACATGTCTCGGATAATGTCAATATAGATTTGTGGCACATTCTTCATCTTCAAAGCCCACCAGATTATTTGGCGTGGGACGCAGTCAAATGCCTTCTGCAGGTCTAGAAACGAAATTTTGTAACTCAATACTATATTATTTTATTTTTAACTAGCAGTGATATAGATTTTGTACGTGAAATGGTAATTAAAATACTGTTAATAAGTTTCTCGTTCGTGACTTCGCGTAAAAAATATTCAATACAATTTTGTTATTAGAGCATTTTCTCTGTTAATAATTTTATTAATTTTCTCAAACTCTTTTAACATTGGTTATTATAATATATATTATTTTATAAACAAGTTAATATATATTTCAAACGTTTATCTCGATATTTTTATAATAGTAGTTAAAAAGGATTAATTATTTTATTTTATTTTTAACGCTGAAAAAACGCGGTAAGCGTTTGCCCCACGGGAACAGTGGGGGAGGTATGTGGGGCTCGCGGGTGTCCAAGGCGCCCCGAACATCGGAATACCCAATAAAAAACCAGCGGTACCCTTTCCGTCTTAACGAGAAGCGCCACGGAATCGCTTGCACATGCTACCGTGACGCTCTGACGGCCGGCCCGCCTATGCGGGCCTCCATTCTCTAGAAAGGGTTCCCAGGGTACTGTGAACCCCCCTAGGCAGTATTCATCCTATTCAACTTCCGAAAACAATTTTTCATTAGGCATTTCTTTTTAAAAAAAGGTTTTGAACCCTAAAAGCTTATTTTAGTCTATTTTTAAATGAATCTTATAAATAAAATTTATGTTCGTATCTGTTTGACCGATCGAAAGTTGTATTTATGTATTCTTTCATGGGGAATGTTTTTATACTATCCATTAAGTTGTAACTCGGCCCTAGGTGGCGCTAAAACATATCAATTACTATATCAAGCCAATGTCTGACGAATTTTACTTTATATTTATTTATACATTAAACACATCTGGAAGTCATATAACAAGTATTTTTTGTTCTTAATTAATCATCCCATCACCAAATACTCTAGTTTTTTAATTTACTACCTCAATGGATTAATTGTACTAATTTCAACTTTGATGAATTACCATGGTACTCTGAGAATTGTATAACAATGTTGCTATTCAATATTGATAAAACCATCGTAATTAATTAATTTAACACATTATGTAAATTTAAGTTGAAATAATCACAATATTATTTTTGATAAATTTTATGTTTGTTTATAATTTCCTTGCTTTTGTGAGTCTTTTAATTTGTAATTTATTAATATTATATATTTAGTGCAAGTGGCATCGCCATCCAAATTAAATGTAATTAATATAAATATATATCTTGATTTCATATAATACTCATAGATTTTATTGTCAACAAAAATAGGAAACCGCTCACCTATTGTAAGTCAAACATATGCTATACCACAGAAATATTCTGGAAAGAGCCAACACAAATATATATAAACCCTGTGTGCTCTTCTAGCAGTGAAACCGGAATGGAGGATTCCGGAAAACCAACCCCAGATACCACTTAACCATTCATTTCCCACGATTTTTTCCCGTGAAATAAGCAAAGCCATACCTCCGCAACACTATCGCTTGTTTCGCGTAAGCCGAATCACAAGACATACTACAAATTGGCGTACTCAACACCAGCTACTGAAGACATTGGCGACATAAAAAACTCCAAACCTTAAGAGAGAAACTCCCAACAATAGCATATTCACAGATAGACTTTAACTAACTAAAATTATCCAAATTACAACATTAATTGTACATTACAATATTCTCTATATTACATTCATTATAATAAATATATGTCATTTATGATTAAACTTTTTTATATATTTGTATGTTTTATCTTGCAAATATATCAATCTATTGCATAAAATACAAAGCTAAAAATAATAAAGGTGTAATAAAATCATATAAAGTTTAAATACATAATTTATTACTATGGTACAATATGTTTTGAATGATTTGCCGATAACGTTAATATTTATACTTCGAATACAATAAAATGTACAAGAGGTAACCAAAAAGTTTTTAATGTTGCTATTTTTTTTTAATTTTCTTCTTTAAGTCGTCCCACGCATGAACACTGTTGTCCTTTGAAAGTTTCACAAAATTTCTCTAGATTCATCTTCATCACACGACTTACATAACACTGCTATTTCAATATATGTAAAGTTCTTCAATATAAACATAGAAAATAACGAATATAAGCACACTTCCACGTTTCTGCACCGAACAGTTGCTATGTAAAATGTCACATTGTTTCAACATGTTATTTATCTACTTATTAATTATTTTAAGGTTAGGAAGAATGCATTTGTTATTCGAAGACAATCCACAACTACGGAAATATTCCATTATACAATAAAAAAAAATCACTAACTATTATTACATTCTCTACATTAGTTCGAAATTTTAAAAAAAAAACTGCCTCCGAATGTACAATAAAATTAGATTTTAGTAATTAAGTATGTGACCTATTTACACTATTAAACAGAAAATACTTTTTGTCTGTAATACTACCTCCCTTTTATTTTTAGGGCTTCATGTTTTGTATGGAATGCACAATCTCTGTCAAAATCGCACAGACAATATATAAATTAAATGTCAATAATAATTTCATTTCCATAGCAACTGTCACTTGTTTTATACATTTCGCAGGTGGGATTTTATTAAATTAACTCTGGAAGTGCGCCATTGTTCTTGTTTGTATTATATAGTGTAGAAGTTAGCTATACGCCTGGCTTTGCTTACAAGTCCGTATTGACACTTCACTTCACTGCTTCTCCTTGCGAAACTGACTTTTACCTGAAGGACAAAAATATATGATAGTTTTAAAAGTAATACAAATTATTAACATATAACAATTTAATTTATTTCAACGAGATGTTTGTTTTAAGCGATATTACATTAAACATGATTACAGACAATTCTAACTTATTAATGTGCTTCAAAAGAAAGTTCAAAGAATATTTGTGTTCTATTTATTTCCTTTTTCTTAAACTAATTGAAACAAAATTGATGAACTTGTTTATATTGCCTATTCACAAGTTAGTAAAGCGACCAAATTCTCATTGTGCCTAATTTGCTTTTATAATTCATCTCATGCTTGGCAGTGAAGGAAAACATTGTGAATGTAAAATCTGCATTGAACTGCACCAACCCGCATTGGAGCAACGTGGTAGAGTATGCTCCAAAACTTCTGCTTTAAAAGGTGAGGAGGCCTTATAGTCCAACACTGGGATATATATAGACTTACTTTTATATTAATGATTACATAGTAAGGTCACCTGGCTAGCTGTCATCCTGCAAGGAAGTGTACCGGTTGCCGAGCGCCAGCGGCTGACGGACGGCACTGGCGCGGGCGGGTGCTCCGCCCCCGGCGGTGCTCCAGCCACCTCCTCGCTTGCCGCCCGCGCCTAGCACCGGGAAGTAGTCGTCGTTGTGGATATCTGGAGCGTTCTTCTGCATATGGAAATAGAGAAAATCCATTAATAACCGCATTCTATACTGTCTAAGACTTTTTCTGTCTTTTAACTTTTTTTTTAATTACTAAATTTTGTAAAAACAGCTTAAATCACTTAACATGGGCTTGTTTGCTTTTATTTTGAACAATGTAATCAATTTATTATAATAATACATATTTCAGCAAAAAAAAATCATATGATTGATCTATATTATATATATATAGGACTCAGTATATAATAACATAGTAATCAAAGTAAATAAAGATCAAGTAGTGGGTATCGTAGCTAGTTAGTTAGCTAGTTCGGTAACCTGTGTTAAAGATAAAATTATTTTTAAATTTATATAATTTCCATAAAATAAATTACTATTGTTCACCCAGTGATCATATTTTATTCCTAAATAATTTTTTTTACTGGTAACACTAAAGCTCTTCAATATCTACTAAAGAGAAAGGTACTACTAAGCTGTTTTGACTTCGCCTATTTATTTAATAAAAGATTAATATACTCACGCTCTGGTGCCGACGTACTGGCTCCACGTCACGATTACGCGACTGCGGTGGAACATACGTAGATGGCTGTGATTTCGGCTTCTCTTCAGGAGGCGGTTGTGGTGGAGCAGCTGCTTGCTCAACTTCCACCTGAAAAACAATTATACGTTATTAGTTAGTATATTTTATTACAGTAGGATTTAAAAGGGCAGGACGGTAGAGACCTAGAGATGATAAATAATGCCCTCTACACACGTATTACAGTATGTTTTTTTAATGGCATAAAATTTCTTTAATCAAATCATTATTATTACAAGCTTAATGAACAGTGATAGTAAGATTATGTCCTACTATTATAATTGACTGACTTTAAGCTTATTTTTAGCTTGTATATTGAATTACTAACCATAGTCGAGTAATGCTAGTCTTATTTTCATATAACTATATCTATATTAATATTAGAAACGCGAAAGTAACTTTGTCTGTCTGTCTGTTAGGTTTTCATAGCTAAGCCACTGAAGCCTGAGATTTTCATCTTAAAACATGTGATTAAATTGAAACTTTGCACACTTATCAAGGGTCGGTGACAATAGTATAATTGAATAAGTTTGTCTCCTTATCCTGACCAGGATATTCAGGAAAAGCGATTCAAAAAGGCAAAAGTAAATAACAAATATTATAATAGTTTTTTTAAACTATTTCTTTTATATCTAACACCTAAGACACGAGCGAAACTTTAATATATATATATTAATATATATTTTTATATATATACTAAAGATTTTCAGTTCAGTTCATTTGTTATCTATAATAATTAGTTAACTTTTCGAAACTATATTACCCATATTGGGGTTTTATGAGTGAACAGTGTTTCAGGCTCATGGGATTACCACTGGTGAGTTGGGCTCAAAGTTCCGAGACATCTTGTAGATTAGTAAGACCCGACGTTTTACTCAATGGAACAGATTAATCGAAACAATTGATGCTATTACTTGGAAACGTGCCTCAATTATTTACAGAGCATCTTGAGATAATCGTAGAATCAGGTTCGAGTTTGTGACGTAATTTCGCATAATTTAGACGAAAACTTAAGTGGAATTCATTCTCGCTCATGAGTTTAAAGATTTGAAACGTCTTAAAGAGTAGTAACACCCCATCGTTTTAAGGAAATATAGTTATTGTGGTGATGTTAAAATAACTTTCACGCATGTGTCAATTGGCTGAACACCTTGTGATACTTATAGATGTAACCCAAATAAATTAAATTAAAAAAAATAATAATAATGGCAATGCCCGTTTTTAAGGAATTACTAATAAACGCGTTTAACCCTCCAGATAAGTGCTCGTGTCGTCAGGATCGAATCTACGAAATTTGCATCGACAGGCTGCCATTAAACCATTGCGCTATTCCGCATATACGTCATCTTACCGGTTTGTTCCACGGGCCCTTGTTCTTAGTATTTTCGCTAGGCGCTGAATCTTCAGCAGAACTATCGCGGCCAGAATCCTGTGCTCCAGCGTTCCCCTGGAGGACATGGATCTTGAGACCTGTGTAGTCTTTTACCGGTTCCTCGTAGTCTTTCCATTCTTCCTCCTCCTAAAAATATAATATTATTCTACATGTCATTATATATTTACACAATTCTTATATATCTATACTTATAAATGTGGAAACGTTTTTTGTATTGCTTAACTAAAAAAAAAACTACTAAACCAATACACATAAAACTTATAACGGAAGATGCAGCGCATTTCGGAGAAAGTTTTAGTACATAAGATTATTATATAAGTGGCTCCGCTCCGCAGTTTTACCCGCTTTAAAGTTAGACTATTTACGTGACAAGCGTGTATTTCATATTCATGTACTATCTATATAATATACAATTATGTCGATTCCGAAAGCCGAGATGGCCCAGTGGTAAGAACGCGTGAATCTTAACCGACGATCGTGGCTTCTAATCCGAGCAAGCACCACTGAATGTTCTTGTGCTTAATTTGTGATTATAATTCATCTCGTGCTATACTGTGAAGGAAAACATCGCGAGGAAACCTGCATGTGTCTAATTTCTTTGAAATTCTGCCACATGTGTATTCTACCACCTCGCATTAGAGCAGCGTGGTGGAATAAGCTCCATACCTTCTCCTCAAAAGGGAGAGAAGGCCTTATCCCAGCAGTGGGACATTAACATTGTTACTGTACTATCTATATTAAATACAATAATGTCGATTCTGTTCTGTTTAAATTAATGTGTGAGGACTATAGTATTTATCCTTTTCAAACCTACAAACAAGAAAGAGACAGCAATATTGCATACACACAATATTGACAAAGATGTACAAATTTGTTTTGCCTTTTCACTCTTGACGGTTGTTTCCTGACAAATATTTACGCGTCCGTTCGGTCTGTCCGACTTTCGTAAGGCACAAATAAGGCGAGCGAGGCAATGATTCATTTTATACAGCCAAACAGCGATACTAAGGAGTATTGTTGTAAACCGGTGAGTGAACCAGTGTTACTAACATGCACAAGAGACATACCATCTTCGTGGCGCAATGGCGATGTAAGGAACGGTTAATATTTCTTGCAGCACTAATGTCTATGGGCGGTGTCGACCGATTACCATCATTGCCATTTTATAAAAACCAAAAAAAATATTATAAAAGCTAGCTACAAGCTTCAAAAACGTATTTTCGGCTTTAAAAAAAAGACCACGTGACACTTTAAAGAAATTATATTTTAGAGCCAGACAATGTTAAGTACAAAGTCTAAACAACTTTATCTCTACTGAGCAAATTTAGGACAGAAAAAAAAAAAAGAGAAAAAAAAACAGTTATTTTTCAGCATCAGTTTAAAATATATTAATTAACTTTAAGCAATTATCATAATATTAATACTAAGAAGATAGTGAATAGAATAATAAGATAAGATTACAAATTACTTTTTAATATACACTTACACATGGATACACTAATTGCTATGTCGCAAACTATTTGTTAAATAATACTTTGTCTTCTTCTTTCGAATGTCAAATCAATAGTGAGAGAAAGAAAGAAACCGGTGTTTAAACAAAAGAGCCTCTAATCGATATTTATAGGTCAGGCTGGTTTAGTTTAAATTAAGAACTTTAAAAATTAAGACACAAACAGTAAATGAATATCTGCATAGTATGTATAGTACACATGTGTGCCCAAACACAGACGCACTCTGAAGACTGGAGTGAAGTTTTACTTGATTTAACAGTATATAGAGGCAGTAAATGTATAACTAACAGGTTGGCTAATCCTATCAATAATATAAATGAGTCACACAATTTTATGTTTAAGAAATGAAAAGAAATATAGCTAATATAGAAATAAAGCTTTTTAAAATGAATAGCATTTGGATGGACTGATTTATTTATTTTTATACAAAATTGTGCAAAAGTGAAGGTGACTAAATAATAATTATATAAATTGTATCCAGTATTCCACAGATTTATTAGATTTTTACAACATTTTTCCTAATTATCATCACTATCGTTAAGTTTAATGAGGTATTATATATCAAACTAATGATTTAGTATATTATGTTTTAACTTTTATGTTGTAGCAAGTTAAGGATAAACAAGAAAATTCCTACTTTGATAATTATATTTGTCTTTTCGACCGCAACAATCATTCATCCATACCTTTTACGACTTCTCCATCCAACGTGACATTCACAATAAAATGTATGCACTGTTATTAACTAAAAGCTGTTAAGATTAAAATTGAACGGTTCCTAGTCTCTAGTACATTTACCTATACTTACATTGTGTTGAATGCTGATGTAATATATTATATCTATAGAGTATGACAATAGTAAAAAAAACATTTTATTAGAGACATTATACACTCCATCTTATTGATATTTAATGCATATATGGTGAAGAATGAAACAAATATGTGCTAAGTTTAACTACTCATACTCATTAATCATACCTTTTAATGTTGCAGTTCTGCTTAGTAAAGGGCTGATAGTATATTAAACCAACTACATAGCAAGTTAAGAGCGTTCATGTTACATTACTGACGACTTAAGTCGACTTGAACCTGACTATATTATCTTATACTTTTATATACCTCCTTGACTATATATATAATTTAGTTCGTTGCAGTATTTTTCTTAACTGCATAAACTTTTTTATATTTATAACATTGTTGTTTTCAATTACCATATATTCATAGCTTTATGAGGTTATGAATGAAAAACATATATGTAAATTTATTCGATCAATCTAAGCCTTATGTTATCATAAGTTTATCAGGAGAACTATACATTGTACAAAAAGACAAAGAAAAAGTGTTTTCTTTAAGATTGTTTTATAGTTTTTATACAAGTATAATTTTAAAACAGAATGTGGCTTGTATCGTTTTAAACAATAACCACAGATAACCAATATATTTTTGGTATGATTAATATATTATTTTATAATTGAAGATGTTTTTTTTTTATTTGTGTTTAACTTTCTGAAGTTTTAATGTCTTAATTGAAGAAACATTTGAATAACAATTACGCAAAACGATTAAAAATGAATCATTTTGTTACCTCTGAACTTATTTTAATACTTTATTAGGGCAAAACGAATCAAAACAACCAAACAAATACATACGTACACGTATATAGCATACATAATGTACATTAACATTATACAATTTTCGCAATTTAATTTTTCGCTAAAATTGACGCATGCACCCTTAATCGTCTAACCAATATATAGGGCAAAGGAATGTCATAGATTCTTGTAACCGGGTCAAACGAATTACGTTAACAAAGGACTCGGAGACAAATATCATTTATATTCCACGCGACAGAATTTCAGTGTCATCTCACACAACCTACATTGCATCGAAGTATCACCTGCGTTTGACGTTTGGAATAAAATAATTCGTAATGACTATTAGGAAATATACGCACCCCCGGTCGGCCGGTCTCTTCGCCCTCCTGAACTGGGCGCTCCTTCTTCGGCCTTACGTCGGTTTTTTGTTTTGTATCCTCCAATTTTTTTGCTAGTTCATCAGCAGTCGCGAACTTTTTGACCGACTTTGATTTTTTGCGGTCTTTCTTCGCGAAGAAATCGTCCAGATCGGCCATTGTGGATTGTAAAGTATAGAATGACTTCTTGAAACTGATTTAGGAGAAATACAGCACTACAGCAATATTGGAATAAAATGAATTAGGGGGAAACCAAATGATCCCCCGGAATGATTTTAGTGGCAAGCGTGGCCGACTGTTTCTTTTTTTTTTTAGTGGCAGTATTCAGTGCTGCCACTTATCTACTTTAAAAACTACTATTTTTAATAATGGCTACCAAAATTCATTTCTAGGTGTGAAATGATTATACGAAGTAAGTTAAATAATTTAACGAAATACTCGTATCTTTTTAAGCTATATTGCGATTTTTAAAAACTGTACATTTTTTTTTAATTATAAATCGCGGTAGTCGCAGTATATAGGATATTTTCATAAGGTCGACGGTATAGTCAACAACACAAACTTATGTAGTTACTAATTTTAAGCGAAATTTAAAGTTTTAATATATATTATTTATATATTATTTAATAATATATATTATTAATATATATTATTAATATATATTATTTAATAATATAAAAGAAATAAAAATAACGAATACAAAAAAAAATCTAATGATTTGTTATTAAAATGGAAAATGTTAGTTTTTTTAAGGAGTAAAGTCGTAATTAGACTTTTTTCATTAAAATAAATAATACTATTTTTAAAATGAATTATAATATAATCAAATAACTTTAAGATATTAATTAAAAATTATAGAATTTTCTAATCGTAAAGTTCATATTAAATATATTTCTTTATAATGTTTCGAAAAAAAATATCATACACCAAAATCATCATATTAGGCGATTTTACATTAGTTATCTAAAGCATGATACATCTAACCCAGATAAATAAAAAGTACTGTACAAACTTCGTTGTAGAAGTTGATAGAGGCATTTCAAAATAATCGGCTAATACCTACTTCAGTATTTGAACGTTTTATCAAAAAGTGGTCAGTCGTATCGGAATCAAGCTATAGTCAATATCCTTATCTAATCTTCCGATTACCTGTCCATTTGGTAGTTTCAGCTTGCTTTAAAATAGTTTAGAGGCAAAATGTTGGGCACCATAGCAAGAACCACACTTTTGGGAAGAAATGTGATGAAGAACTTCGTAAGGAATGGGTCCCACGGTGGTATCCCTGGAGAGGTAATTTTTATATATATATATATTACGTAATGGCATCACATTTTATTAAGCCTATCCATACTTTTAACCAAAAAAAAATACAGCTTTTTTTACAAGTGTACATTTTTTCTTCTTATTTCTGAAACTTGACAAAACTTGGCGTTATAAAATATGTTTTGAAATTATCGATGTTACTTCTCTAGTGATGCACCACAACGTTTGTTCTTTCTTCTTTAGCGTTCTTTATTACGATAGAAGTGTTTTACATTTGTTTAGTCGTCATTTTATAATCGTAATATAGTTACAATTTCAAGTTACCCCATTTTAACCCCTTACCCCATAGAGCTGTGTAGTGCGTTATCTTCGAAATACTAAGCAATTCACCAATTTCATATCATTATATATCAGCTGCTGGACGAAAGCCTCCCCCATAGAACGCCAACCATCCCGATCTTGGGCAGCCCGCATCCATCCCGTACCTTTTCCAAATCGTCGGTCCACCTTGCCGCACCTTGAGTTTGTCCTTATGTTTATTACATCCCTGTATTTTCTCTTTTTTTTAGAAACTTCTGAAAAGGCAAAACTATGCCTTATCTAATATAATTCTAATATGTTATATACACATACATCATTATTATATCACCTTGTAGCAATACTTAAATGTTAGTTAGCCAGTATAATTACAAGTAAAAACGGAGCATAACATTTTAGTTCACATGGTAGGTTGCGTGTGTAAATAATATTAAATGTTTCTTACACTTCCAGAATTCCATTTACCACCTTTATTAATAAAAGTACAAAAAAATACAATTTTTTTATGTTTAATTCCAGAACCTTCCATTCGACATCCACAGCCGTCCAAAGGTGACATTCCACTTCTTCTGGTTTACTCTCACTGGCATTTCAGCACCCTTCCTCATCGTCTTGCATCAGCTAAGGAAGAAGTAAGTATTGGCATAATTGCATAATATATTTTAAAAAAAAAAACAAAGTAGTGTTAGGTGTTTATCAGAGATAATTGTATTTACGTCTATTACTTTTTTTTTACATAATTGGCCCACCATTAAAATATTCAGATTTACTACTTTCAGTATTTACATAAATAAATATTACAATATTAACATATTGTATCAAACAATATTAACATGTTGTAATATTTATATATTATTATAATATATTCTACGAATACCGCAATCGATATAGAATTTTAGGGGAATCAAAATTAAAAATTCTGGCGCCTTTCAAAATGTGTCACCTGGTCCAGGCCTTTCGGGGTTCTTGTCAGTCACCTAACAAATGTATTTTCATGATACACCGACAGTTCGAGACATGGAGATAGAAGGACCCACTACTAATAAATTACAAGGAATGGGCAAACATCCATAGAAAATGTATTTAAAAAATGATCGGTACATGATCTTAGAGAGTGAATGGTACGCCTTACAACATTATGTATGAAAATAAGGCCGCTGCATAAAGACACACGCGAAATATTTTAGAACTCAAATATCTTAATAGCTTAGTTGCTAACAAAGTTATCGAGATTTAACTAAACTAAACTCAATATTTAATCGCATTACATTATGCATAATAAATATACTGACAAAACCTAATAAGTTATTATAATAAAATAAAAAATAAAACTAATTTAATATGAACGACATTTTTTTATAAATATTACAAAAAATGTTAAATATAATAATTACAAAAACACTGAACAACCAAAATTATTTCTTTTCTTTTAGTATTTACGGAAAACACGGCATAAAAATATATATATATATATTTAATTTTCTTTCGAACTAATAAGCAGATTGATGTAAAATTCAAAAACTGAATTCCATTATAGGAAAACAATAACATGCTTAACATGAATCCATGATGTGTACTTATTAAATACTGTAGTGTGGTTTTAAATCTATGAGCAAAACAATGCTTTTTATACTATTTTGATAAAATAAAGACTCGGTTAGTCTTACTTTATCGTACTATTGATATTTTTCCTATTTGATCAAATATTAATTTACACTAAAGACAAAAATAAAAATTATGTGTTTATAATTCGCCAATTATCATATTAACCTAAACGTATTTCATTTATTTGTAAATATATAAAAATCATAATTATTAATTTTAGGCGGCTATAATTTAAAACCTTCGCCACATCATTCACAAAAAAAACTTTTAATTCTTTTTTACTTCTTAACTTTTTGTATATTATCAAAAAAATATTAAGTTCCTAGGAATTTTGCTTATGTTGTAAACGTAGACAAAGAAACTAGTTACTTGATGCAAGTTTGTTGACAATGCATAATTAAATATTGACATGTATCGTCCACCTTCAGTTTAGATGGCTTTGTGCTATTTTAAACTCACCGTCACATGAATTTATAAATTAATATACCAAAACAATATATTAATTTAAATAACTTGATAATAAATTAATTTATTGTTCCAAATGCAGTCTACAAATATTACTAAGTAGCTGACCCGTGCCCACTTCGTTGGGCGGTAAACATTTTTACTTGTGATTACTGATGATTACATTAATTTTAAGCCGAACATTAATAAAATTGTCTTGCGTATTTGATATTTTATATTAACTATGCATCCAAAAAACAAACTGTAAAAAACGAATTTTATCAAAAAAAAAAATCCTTGGCAATAAAGCAATTTATTTCTAAATAGACTGACTGTGTTGTATATTAAAAAACCGTCTATTAGAAATATCACTCAATAGATTACGACACGGTCGCGGTTCCATACCTATGTCGTATTATCTCTTTAACAATTCGTCCAAATTATATGCAGTATAAGGAAAAAGTTTTTTGTTTTAAGCACTGGAGACGATAAGTTTACTTATTTTGATAAAAATTCATAATTGTTGAAAATAGGACCAATAAACATGACATAACGATTTTAATTATTTTTTTTATATAAAATACTGCTTTTTTTACTTAAATGTAAAAGTTAGACATATGCTGCTACTTTTTGTAGACATTATTAAGCTCTATAACTTTAAGGTAGCGTTTAGAGTAATCTTTAAAAAAAAGAAAATGTCTTCTTTCAAGAACATACGACTAAACAAGTATCGAGTGTCAATTTGTTTCACAATAGCTTTTCAGGACAATAGGTAGTTTAGTTCTACGATTACAATAACATCTTGAGATATTAAGGCTCTAGCTTCCACTCATTAAACACAAAAAAGTTATAAGATACTAATTTAATAAGCGAGAAGCAAAAATATATATTATAATTTATAACTGTTACTAACTTAAGTGTTAAGGTATGCTCACTTTTAAGAAAAAAAAATGTTTCATTAATCAATTCCTTCTCTTTTTTATCCAATTGGTTATTACTAATTGAATGTTAGTTTTGGCATTATTTTTTTACTTTCTTTTCATTAGTTATATATTTTTTTTATGTTAATATATTTTTTTGTTTCAGGTAAATACCTAACTTAAAATATTAAGTTATTTTATGTAAATGTAGTGTAAACATTGTTCCTTATAGAAAATAAATTAATTTAATAGGATCCTGGCTTTTATTTTATATTAAAATTATGGTTGCGTTCATAAACTACGGAAGGGATGTATGACGACGAACGCAGTGGTAGTATTGTGAAAAAAAAAAATTCACGACTGCGACAGAATATCGAATTTTCTCACATTTTGACGAAAAAGTCTTACGGAAATCATCAAAATGCTGGGTCCTTTAGCTCGTACTTCCAACAAACTTGGAAGGAATGTTATGACAAATTTCATCAGAAACCACTCTCATGGTGGAGTCCCTGGCGAGGTGAGTTCCAAATTCAAATACTTAAACATTACATAATCTATGTTTTAAGAAAATAACTTATTGTCTTTTGTTTATATATAGTTAGTTAGATAAGTGGTATACTTTTTATACGATGAAAATAATAAAAGATAATTAATTTTGCCTATGTTTGAAAATAACAAAAAAATTAAACATTCATTTACTATAGGTTATATTACATTGATATCACTTTAATTACATTTAAATCTTTTTTAAATTAATTTCTACGCATATAAATCAGAGAAAACAGATAAAATATGTATTTTTCATGAAAAAATTTAAATATCAACAAAATTAAACAAGCTATTTATTAAAAGAAATATGAATAACGTTACACTGTCAAACATATATTCAAAAACGAAATATAAAACAATTTAAGTAATTCTTTATTTCTTTAAATATAAATTTACTGGTTGCACACAATAATATTTCTTTTTATGTTCTATTCTAGAATCTGCCATTTGATATCTCCAACCGGTACAAGCTGACAGCTTTGTTCATGGTATATGTCGGCTCAGGCCTTTCTGCTCCATTCCTCATTTGCCGCCATCAACTTCTCAAGAAGTAAATAGTAAGATTAATTGGATTTTTTAAATTAGAAATGCAATTGTTAAGTGTGCTGGAGTTATGTGGTAATCCTACCTTTAGTGTAATTACATTAAAAATTATATTTGTAACATCCCCGTTACATGGTGAACTTTTCATGTAGTACATTATGAGTGGTACTGACCCAGATAATATAGCCCTGACTTTTATTTAAATATCATTAAAATTTGGATATATATAAACCATTTTAATTACATTATCAACTTGAATCAATTTGAACATAGTACAATAACAAAATAGGTTTTGTATATATTGAATTATCCAAATATTTAGTTATTTTCTTTCTAAATTTTCATAATAAATTACATTTAAAGATAGATAGTTTCTTAACCTGTTAATTTTTAATGTAAAAAGCCTTCCTTAAAGTTATTTAATTTAATACTATTAATGTATTAAAATCTATAATTTTTTCAGTAATAAAATGTATCATTATTCCAAGGAGTATTTCCATAAAATAATCTAATTATATTAGATTTAAATTATCAAAGGACTGTCAAAAAAAACTACACAGTAATACTTGATTTTATTTTCTTTACAGGTAACATTGCTTTGCATTGGCTGAAGAATGTTTTAGGTATAAGCTAGTAACCTGTGAATTAAATTATAATATAATGTTATAAATTACATTGACTTTTATTTCAAAACAATAATATCTGTTTCAGGCATTTTTACCTTGGCCTTAAATATTGGCCTTTTTGGCCTTTAATATTCGAATGTTATTCATTTTATCATTCTCATTTCTCTTTTTACATAACAGAACATGTACAATGTATTTCTTCTTATTTACTTCTTCATATTTTCTTATTTATTGTTTTGTTATTGACAATTTTTGTTATGTGCTTGGTATGTAATATGTATTGTAAAATAATGCCTAATTTCTTTACAAAGAAGAATAACTGACTGACATATCAATCAATACATAGCCTAAGCTATTGTGGCTAGCACCATGAAAATTAGGTTAGCACTAACTGGTACTTAGATGTATCAAGCACTGAGTAGGACCATTTATTCGCTAAAAATACGTATCAGCTACCGTCAAATGTTACTTAGTAACATAAAATATATTAAAACTGAACCTATATACTCTTTTAGTTTAATATTAAGTACATGGCGCTTAGTTGGATGGCGGCGTAGACAGAGGACAGTTTCTCTGTCTACGGATGGCGATGAGAGTTAAAAAATAATTTCAAATCAGCCAATGAAGAAAGTACACTTCAAATACATTTTAAAATCATTAAGTATATTATTCGATTAATAAACGATTTATATGTAGTAAAGTCTATGGAAATTCACGGAAATTGCAACACTAAAATTATCGTACCAAAAAGGCTATCAATAAATAATAACCTTTATAATAACTAGCATTTCTTTTTTATTGAGATTTCTGATTTGTTATATTAATACGCCTTAGAAAATATTTAGACAATTAAAAAATTGGGATTTAGACATTTGGAATTTAGATATTTGAGATCCCTAAATGTCACAAATGTATTGTCAATTTGACAGTTGACGCTGAAACTATTGTATTGTATTATTTGATTTCAACCTTTACAAATAAAATTATATTGAAATACTTTATAGTAATAGAAGCAGTAATTTATTTATTTTGATTATCATGTGAAAAAAATAATTTTGTTTATTTTCATTATTATTAGGAACTAAGTTTTAATAAAACCGTGTAACCGGTAACCTCAACATGAGCGAATCATCTTGTTATATTCTGGATAATGGAGCGTATACAGCCAAAGCTGGTTTCTCCACAATGGAGCCGAAAGTAGTCCCCAACTGCATAATGAAAGCCAAATCTGAAAGACGTCGTCCTTTCGTCGGATCGCAAATTGAAGAATGTCGTGATGCATCAGGTCTATTCTACATCCTACCCTTTCAAAAAGGATTTCTTGTTAATTGGGACACGCAAAAAACAATCTGGGACTTTATATTTAGCAAAGAATGTTGTCCAGTGAACTTTAGTGAGACTCCTTTGATCATTACTGAGCCAATTTATAATTTTTCATCAATACAAGAAGCTATTACGGAAATATTCTTTGAGGAGTATGAATGCCAATCACTATTACGTATAAACGCAACAGATTTGGCTGAATATCACTATAGAAAGACACATAGTAATGAATGCACTGTAGTTGTCGATTCAGGTTATAGTTATACATATATAGTACCTTACATTAAGGGTAAAAAGTATAAGGAAGGTATACGAAGGATCGATGTTGGTGGGAAAGTGTTAACGAACCATTTGAAAGAGATTCTATCGTACCGACAATTAAATGTTATGGAAGAGAGTTACGTAATTAATCAGGCCAAAGAAGATTCTTGCTTTGTTTCACAAGATTTTATGGCTGACATGGAAATAGCAAGACGGAAAGGTAAATTGATTTATAACATGTTACATGATATAACAACACTAATATATATATGTATAAAGAAACCATAAAAGATTTCATTCTGTACCGTACCGTAACAGCCTGTGAATGTTCCACTGCTGGGCTAAGGGCCTTATCTCCCTTTTTGAGGAGAATGATTTCATTCTATGCATATAATACTTTGTTTGGTAATAACCTACTATTTGCGATTTCATAATTCATTATTCATTTTAATGTTTTGATGTAAACGATAAAATTAATCTTAAACTGTACCCACAGAATAGTGTATATTGAACAATGCTAATAAACTGGTGTTCCTCTAGGTACTGGGAAGTAGTTGTGTTTTAACTATTTGCTGCGTCAGAGGGGTAATTGCAATAGGTCTATATTTTGATGGGTCTGCATTTTTTTTTTATAGTAGAGGTTGACGGACGAGCATGTGGGCTACCTGATGTTAAGTGGTCACCAACGCCCATAGACATTGGCATTATAAGAAATGTAAACCGTCGTTTACATCGCCAATGCACCACCAATCTTGGTACCTACGATTTTATGTCCCATGTACCTGTAATTACACTGGCTCACTCACCCTTCAAACCGGAACACAACAATAACAAGTACTGTTGTTTTGCAGTAGAATATCTGATGAGTGCATGGTACCTCCCCCACCAGCTTTATCTACTTATGCAGTCTTCGATGATTATTCGTGAATAGAATTATTGCTTTAAGAGTAGGACTGCCGAAAAAGACTGAAGTCAAATTATGAGCACATGTTTGCTGATGACTGTGGATATACTATCTGGCGCATTTGTAGATTTGGTAGAGAGTGTTTTGCGCACTTTAAGTAAAGTGGATTTATTTGACTAAACTTTAACACCACGGTATGGTAGTAGTAATAGTATTACTCTCCTTGACATCAAGTGTCAAATTAGCAGTAGTGAGCTACTGCGTAGGTGTGTGCTCAATATTTTCTACGTGGCTATCACTTGGACTTCTGTTTTGCGTAAAGCTATACTCACAGCCATGTATGGCTTTAGAAAGCGACCAGAAAGCAACAGTGACAGAGGGCAATGTGTTGGTCTAATGTCTACTCAACTCAATTCAACCGATTTTCAATAATTTTGTCCTGGCATTGAAGTTCTTATAAGATTTTAAGGCACCATTGAATCTTGTCTTTTAACGTCGCTGAAACTAGCCGACAGATGACATTCCTTCCTACTACTTTGTAGCTTAAATAACGCTTTATCGCATTGAAACGCATTTAGAAACTTGAAATTTTGTATGCTAGTTAATTAATGAGTTTTTTTTTAACTCTGTGAAATCAAAAAAATCGTCCAATTAATTTCCTTATACAATGTTGAGGAACAAATCGGAATATTTCAAATCTGCATTTCAGTCACAGAATCAGGATGAGACTAATCTGTTATTGACTGACTAATTTCTAACTCATCTTATGATTCAATTTCAATTTCTTCCATTAAAATTAATCCCCAAATCGTACAAAAATATTATAAAAAAATTGGATGTTAGGAATGGTGCTGGCCCTGATTATATACTTTTCTTAAGATGTGTTATGACACCCTTGCTTTACCGATTTCTCTACTTTTTTCTAAATCTCTACACTTAGGTGTGATACCTAGTAAATGGAAACGGTGCTTTATTACTCCTATCTATAAATCAGGTAATAAAACATAATATAGAAAATTATAGACCAATATCTATATTATGCACTTTAGCCAAATTATTTGAAAAACTCATATATTGTGCCGGGGACACATTAGTATTGTAACGATCTTACTAATAAACGGACGCGTCAACTGAATAGTGTTTTAGTGCAATACTCATAAATCTGACATATACAGCTATATACATACGTGTACTCATAAGTATAGTACAATATGATCTAATCTTTCCCATTTTACTATGTATCTTAAATGAGAAACAACATGGTTTCATCAATAAGAAGTCGACGGAGACCAATCTTATTCAATTTGATCATCACTTCACATCTGCTATGGAACATGGCTCTCAGGTGGACGTTGTGTATACCGATTACTCAAAGGCATTCGACAAAATACCGCACTTCCATTATTCCTAAACTTGGAGAAGTCGGTATACACGGTGATCTACTACTTTGGATTACGTCTTATCTGCGTGAACTTGGTCAAGCTGTTACTGTTAAAGGTTTCTGCTCGTCCTTTGTTCCTGTTACATCAGGAGTACCTCAAGGCTCTCATCTAGGACCTCTTTTATTTAATGTGTTTATTAATAATATTTGTGATATTTTTAAACATTCGGATATTTTATTACAAGCTTGAAATTTTTTAGAGCAATCAAAACGACACAGGATTGTGCTCTATTACAAAACGACTTAAATAGTTTTTGTCGCTACTGTCATCAAAATGGACTTTCATTAAATCTTAAGAAATGCAGTATTATAACATTTTCTCGTAAAAACAATAATTTAGTATTCGACTACAAACTTAATGAAAAATCTATAAAAAGGGTAACCGAGGTGAGATTTGAACCGAACTTGGGAGTACACCTCGATCATAAGCTGCTATTTAATAACCATGTTGATAACATTGTTGGAAGGGCACATCGGATGCTGGGATTTATCCTTAGAGTGGGTACGGATTTTCACTTCAAATCCACACTTATTTTCCTATACAATGCCTATGTCCGACCCATTCTCATAGTCACAGTTTGGAATCCTATTTATAAAAAAATATAGATAAAATATAAATAAAGAATACAAAATAAATTTCTTAAACATCTTTTACATCATTTTAGATGATTTTTTTCTGTGACGTGATGTGATAATTTTTTTTTTTATAAGTCAACTATTTGTCTTCCTATCTTCCTATATCTTCCTAGATAAAATAAATAAAGATACACAAAAGAGATAGTAACCACAAAAATGCGACGCGGATATTTAAAACATTTAATATTAGATATTAAACATATTTAAAACAACGCTTTTTTTTACATTTTCAGACGTAAAAGGAGCGCGGTCTATTGATCATGGCTTATATGATGAATTTAAACGTTATATATATATATATAGCTACAAAGTAGTAGGGAATGTCTTCTGTCGGCTAGTTTCAGCGACGTATCTTTTAAATAATCATATAACAACGCATCGTAGACTCCAATTTTTTCTGCATTATTTTGAAAATCTGACAAATTAGACATTAAATTGTAATAATTTATGTTTTTTGTTAATTTCATTTTCAGGGTCGAGTAATACTATCGTCAAAGATTACGTGCTGCCCGATTACACAACAATAAGGAGAGGATACCTCCGAGACATCGTCAAACCTGACGAGGACTTGGAACAACAGACATTACGCTTAAACAATGAACGGTTCTCTATACCAGAGCTCCTATTCAGGCCCTCAGATGTTGGAATACCACAAATGGGAATACCAGAAGCGATAATGCATTCGATTGACGGATGTCCAGAGGAAAACAAGGAGAGTTTGTTGGAAAATATAGTTTTGTATGGTGGGAACACACTCTTTCCTGGATTTCGTGATCGCGTTTTCAACGAAGTTAGGGCTTTTGCATTGGACCATTTTGAAGTTAACGTCACTTTGGGGGAGAATCCTGTGACTTATGCGTGGGAGGGGGGGAAATTGATGTTCAGGGACCCCGACTTCTACTCCTTCTGTATGACTAGGGAGGAGTATGAAGAAGAAGGGAAAGCGCTAGCGTTTGAACGATTTGATATATAGCGGCGTAAACGAGCAAGGAAGTCTTCGGAGTAGACTCTTTGCTCGGTAAACGATTGACGAATGATATGCATGAGTTGGTTATGTTAAAGCAGGTCTGCGCATTTATGGATTTTCTATCAAGAACCTTACACTACAATAAGTAAATAACGCCTCATATAAGGAAAAAGTTCAGCCATCCTGTTACAGTTTATGGTGTATAATAATTATAAATAATAATTATATTGTAATATGTACTATTTAAATGCGAATACACAAAATATTCGAAAAACCTAGCCAGAGTACTTTACGATTGGATTTTCAGGGCACCGATGATTGTACCCTTAAGATCTTTTATCAGAACGTACGAAACCATAATATATCCCGCGATCTACTCAGAAAACTCTGACGTCACCGCAAATAGACATTGGCACTGTAAGAAATGTTAATTTTGTTAATAATGTTATAACCATTCGTTACATCTTCAATGCGCCACCAACTTTGAGAACTAAGATATAATGTCCCTTATGCCTGTAGTTACACTGGTCATCTTCAAACCAGAACAGAACAACACTAAGTATTGTTGTTGCGCGGTTCCATAAGTGATGAGTGGGTGGTAATTACCCAGACGGGCTTGCACAAAGCCCAACCACCAAGAGATTGAGATTCATAAGAGTTATGCGTTATTCTACTGAACTGATATAGAAAAATCTGAGGTTATTCAAACAATAGCAGAGGGCCTGCTTAAAAATGGAATGTTGAGAATTGTATTATTATTATAAGTCATGTAGAATTAATTAAATATGAAGAATATGTAAGAAAATACTATTTTTTTATAAAAACCATTGACATTTATTTGCCTTTTATTTATGCTGAGAACTTAATAATTATTAAGTTTACTTTAAACAATAAGTATTTAAATATATATATAGAAGTATACTAACATAAAGGAAAATAAAACAATATTAATATTAGCTCAATTAATTTATTAGTGCACCAAAGCATTCATACAATTAAATTCAACAACAAATGCATATGGCGTGATATATAATTACCAAAATTTGTTATCACTAAAATTTTACGATTTTTGTTGATACTCAGTGTATTAACGAAAAGTATTACATTTGCATAAGCAAAATTATCTTTATCTTGCTTAATTTGTGTATTATATTAAGATGCACCGCTTATTCTTTCGTAATTATTAAAGTCCTAGTTTGTCTGCATGTTAGAGAGTTTTGTAGGTTATACCTGATAAATTTCTATGCAAAATTTCATATTCATTGGTTGAATAGTCAATATGTGAAAGCGAAACAAAACAAACACACCTTCGCATTTATATTACTTATCGTTAGAATATTTCTGTCATAATAAATTTCTTATCAAACCTCACTGTATTTAAGAACATTTAATCAGGGCTGTTAATAATAACAATAAAGACATAAGATATTAAAATCAAATTTATTCCATACATGAACTATAAGAAATAAAATGTATATTCTAAGGTATTGTTACCAGCAACAAAATATAAGTGCAAAATTTCAACGGGTTCGGTGAAACTGGATATAATCTGTTACGAGATTTGACCGACACAAATGTTATCAGTTAATTATAAGCTTGTTATAATAAAGCTACTTCAAGAAAGTAATTGTTTTATCAGCGATAACAAGGTGTCTTAAAAAATACTGTTTAATAGAAACATAAAACAAATTTCAAATTAATGCTTCGTTTATTAGCAGTTATTTGGTACCGCATAAAATAAAATGTTTTGTGATCAAAGCTTATTAATACCGAATATTAAAATAAACATTAAATTAAAATATTATCTAGTACAGTACATAGTACCTTAAAAGCTAGACATTTTAATTCCAACTTGTATGCATATATTCTAGTTAAACTATAATATTACTTTTGTGAAAACAATTAATTCATAATATATTTAACATTTAAGAATTTTGAATATAGAATAATATATAAAATATATAATACTTAAATGCAAATATATATTTAATCATGCGTATGTATTAAATTTACATATATGTATACTGTATAGTAACAAAAACCTATAATATATAGATAAAATTTTATTGTTGATAGATGAATGGCAATTTCAACTGACCTTCTACCCCTCCACTGTTGTACATGAAACCTAACAGTGCTACGATTCAAACCCGTGAACTTCGGTTAAAATCTTTGTTCTATCCACAGAGTTATCTCGGCTTTGAAATAAAAGCACACATCCACAAAATTGTATTTCAGGAAGGGTCTATGTTGTACAGTACACCAATAAAATGCAAAACTTAAGACATCTGTTCCACAAATGTTATATTATTGTTTAACAGGAATAAAGCTACATATAGTTGTAAACTCATCAATGAACACCGTCAGCCGGTGAACGTACATCATCAATCTTGAGAATCATCTTAACAAGTTGTGTTGCGAGGGCTATTTGCTGTTTCTTCGAGTGGAGCGACTCAATAACGTTCATTGCCTTCATGTCATTTGAACCTGGAAGTAAATATATACATAAAATAAAACATACATACTTGTTTTAAATTTCCCTTTATGGTTAGACTCAATAAGTTGAAATGGACATCAATAAGACATTTCCTTGGTTAAGCATTTCTTGTGGAATCAAACTTGCCCAGTTTAGTCAATAGTCTTTTCACTGTCTACAAGTCCACTTATAAATATGCTTTATTAGTTATTTTTTGCCATCATGTTTTAATTTCTGTTCAAAACTCTGCTTACCATTTCCCATGCAGTCAACACCAAGATTGCTATTGTTTTCAGCAGCTTGCCTTGCCTTAACTTCAGACAGAGTGTCGATTGGAGATAGACCACTGGAATCAAAAATGATAATTAATCATTTAATTATTTATAATCCAAAAATGCAAGACTGTTTTTAAAGAAAAAAATTATTCAAAAATATACCTATTCTCTGCCAGTGCAAGAGGAACAGCCTCCAATGCATCAGCGAAAGCTCTGTACGAATACTGGTCGAGAGAAGAGAGCTTATCAGCGGCTCTAGCTACAGCGAGCGAACATGACACCTCTGCCGCTCCACCTCCATACACAACTCGTGAGTCCTAAAGATTTAAAGCATATTAAACAAAAAAATACGAAATCATAAATCTGGATATAACTATTTGTTTGATTTAAAAAAAATATTAGACCATTCTGACAATACTAAAAAATTACTTGTGTCTTATTTTTAAAACACTCCGGGTACATAATCAATCTGGGTAAATACCACTGACTCAACAGTTGTTCATTAAGTCCTACATTTTAAAAAGTAGTAAGAGAAAATTATTTCTTTTGTATGAAATACCACTCCACTAGTTTATATTGTTTGTTGTATTTTGCTTACGATTAGTATCTTATTAGTACCACCAGTTGTGCAACAGCATTTAATTATAAATTAATGGATATAACATATGGCACAACATTAATAAATCTTCTATAAACAAGTGATCACAACCATGTTGAATAAGTAACTGAATCTATATTATGAGTATGAATGATTTGAAATATGTATAAGTCTACATGAAAGCTGACCTGCACGAGACTGCGCACGATGCAGAGCGCGTCGTGCACGGAGCGCTTGGCCTCCTCCACGATCATGCGGTTCCCGCCGCGCACCAGCACCGTCACCGCACGCGAGTTGGAGCACTGTTCGATCACCAGCATCTCGTCTTTTGATGTACCAAATGCTGTGGACAAGATCATAAAGGAAACTTAAAACACCTGGAAAAGCAATACATCATTTGTCACTTTCTTCCACATCTTTGGAAACTATTGTATTGGTAATAACTGCCTTGTTGGTCTGGTAGTAACAGCCTGTGAATGCCTCACAGCTGGACCTCCTCTCCCTACGAGGTTATGTTATGTCTACGAGGGGCTATGTAACAATCCTTAATATTCTGTCCAGCAGTTTACTCTTTGAAATTGCCCTTTGTATTCAAGATCAGGTGTAAATTATTAATATTTATTAACTTAGTACTACAACTGGGAGACTGTCAAAAAGGATTTAAATATATAAGACACTTACTAAGCTCTCTCACAAGGCCACAAGAACCAAGCTTGTCTGGAGTAAGCTCTTCAAAGCGGGGCACGATTCTTCCACCGGTAGCTATAGCTATTAGTTCCATTTCTGGCCCTCCGACCCAACGTACTGCTGGGAGCTGTTCTGCCAGCAGAAGGTGGTTGGCTTCATCGTCGAAACCCCATTGACAAATGGCGAGATTTGCCCCAGCATCCTGTAATAAAGGTAACGAATTAAATTATACATATATGTATATATATATAAACTTAGTATATCTCTAACTTCATTCTCTTTGCCTCTACAAGTTTAATTTTTAAAATTAATTATGTAATTGTGTGGCTGCAGCCTGCATTACTATTTAATAATTTGTCTTTGCAATTTCACTTATGATTACGATGGATAAATCTCTATCAACTAAAATAAATTGGTTTTAAATTTTTTTTTAATATTTGGGCACTCATTTAAAATTCATCAATCACTCGAAAAAAAATATCTTTGTCTTCTTTAAAAAAAAGTAACGACAATTTTCGATGTCAGTTTCAGAAGAAACATGATGGATATGAAAATGACATTAATTACTAGAAAAAAGGATTTAAATTCTATATAACACCAACCTTCACTCTCTTAACCATCTCCAAGAACTTTTCCTGCTCATACTTGCGGAGATCTCTGTACTCCTCGGCGGAACCAACGTGGAGCTTATGCTTGGTCTTCGGCTTTGGGGGTTCGAACGCGCATGTGAGGATCGCTAATTTTACATCCTGTACAAAAGAATAAATTAAAAAAATGAACAACTCATATACTACCTGTCAATAAACTGGTGAGTTAGTAAATATATAATAATCACGAAAAATTATGTATTTTTACGTATGTTCTTGATGGTACCGATTCTGCAGCATGAATAAAAAGTAAAGAATTTTCTTTTCTACAATAATTATAAAACATATACCTATGTTGTATTATAATATAATGTTGTAGTATGTAATTTTGTATTGGTGGTAAAAGTTTTTTATAGGAGGACAGCGCGTACGCAGTCCCCACTACCAAAAATTACGCGTCCGAGTTATCCACATTAAGATATTCGCAGAGGTCAATCCATCCGCAGTGCAATGGACAGGCCTCGCTCTGGGGGAACCGCCTTAATGGTCACGGTGTCCCCTACGCCAGGTAAGTATGCTTTCATCGACTCGAAACCGCGGTAGCCATTATTTACGCGAAAATCTAGCCATGCGATTTAGAAAATGGCGTGTAAGTTACAGCGCCATCTAGTTCATATTATCAGAATCGAGTCACGTGGCGCACATCTGGCTCTCGCTGCGACTATTTTAATAAAGGTCGATAACCAATACAAACTTTCTCAAGATTTTATTAACATAATGTTATATATTACTTATCTCCCTTGTTACTAAATTCATATCAACAAAAAATTGCTTACATTTATATTTATTTATCATACATTAGTTAAATTTTTAATGATTTACTATAACTATCAACTGTTATAACTACTGTAACTATCAACTAAACTGAATTCATTCCTTTTTTCCTTCAAATTTTCTTCACCCTAAAAACAAACTAACCTTTAAAACTTTAGGCATCTGTGGGTGGCTCATTGTTTTATCAATGACTACACCTCGAACCAGCATAGAATCCTCCATACGCCCACCAACTTTGCCTTCCACTTTGATCAGCTCAAAGTTGACATCTCGCTTCTCGAGGTCTGCTACTGAGAGAATGGCCTGAAAATAAATTTGGGTACAATATTTTTCTACAATTTAACTTTTCGTATATATCTTGCACCATGTGCTTACAATATATTTATTACTGCTCAGTCTTCAACAAGTCTGGAGTACTATAAACTGCTCTATACAGTTTCACCTGTGATTGCTTAGCGTCCACAGGTCAAAGTGTGATGTCATAAATCCTATCTTCTAAATAAATCAACTTGTTCTCATTCATTTGTTTAGAATAATATAATTGAAATCAGGATTTTGAGGGAAATAACTATTTCAAAGCGTATACGCTTTTTATATAGCCTATGAATCTTTTGTTCATGTATGTATATATTATTATTTCAATATGTCAAAATATTTATGACATATATTTATATATATTCTATTAATTTACAATTCTTTATATATATAATTCTTCTGTATGTGTCTCACTAAGCAATTGGACTGATTTTTATGTCATGTTGGTCATATTGCAAATCTATGACTTTTATACAAAACAAAAAAAAAAATCATATAAGTGCTACAAAGTCCGGATGGGGTACATTATATATTCTATAACAAATAAATTTTTAAGTTTAGCTTTTACTTTACACAAAAAATACTTTTATAGATTCTAGTTACTTACATCGACAGCAATTTCGGCCATCAGTCTGTGACACTTAACAACAACTTTGCTTCCAAGAGTAGTCATTGCCACCTTAATAAGATGTTCCCTTGTGTTCTTGTTAACGGGGAAAGCCTCACTGATGCCATCCAAGTGAGCTAGAGCCGTGGCGGCAGCCAATTCAAAACCATCCGCTATACGAATAGGGTGGATACCTTTGTCCAAGAGGTTAGACGCATGTTCCAAAAGTGCACCTAAAATATTAATAGTCTAGTGAATTTTTATACAAGAATTAAAGTTGTTATTAATATTTCTAGCATAACCCGTTTTATGCGGTCATGATTTTTATAAGTTAAGTTAATGTATGTAACTTTAACAATAAAAAATTAAACAACAGCTTACTTTCAACATTAATAACAATATGTACATAAGGTTTAATTTTTTTATATATTTCATAAAAATATAGGAAAAGCTTAAACTATGATAGCATGAGCGATTTCATGTGGTCATGATTTTATAAGTTATTGTATGTAACTAACAATAAAAAAATTAACAACAGTTCTTACCATAAATAACAATATATTTATCTGATAAATGTATGGGAAAAGCTTAAACTACGAAAACAAGATGAGACTGTTGAAAACTTATATGTTATGTATTATTATTTATCAAAGAAGTAAAAAACTCACCAGCCAATACAACAACACCTGTTGTGCCATCTCCAATTTCATCATCTTGACTTTGAGCAAGCTGTACCATCAGCTTTCCAATCTGATGTTCCACATCCATCAGTTTAAGTATTGTCGCACCATCATTGGTGACTGTCACTTCACCGTCAGATGAGACCATCATTTTATCCAAACCTCGTGGACCGAGGGATGTGCGTAGAATGCTAGCAATCTGCCGAGCAGCTTGTATGTGCGACTGTAAAATTAGTTCATCTACTTTACCATCTAATAATACATTTCGTATTTTTTTATATATATATTTTTTGGATCACCTCAGACACAGCCAAGGAAGATTTCATTAGTAATCAAAACACTATGTGTATTTTTAATCATCATTGGTGTCCATTTTAACCAATATATATTATATTTGTGTACTTATAGGATATTATTTTGAAATATATGAATGAATCATAAGTAAAAATATTTGTAATGTTATTATTAAAGTGTTCCTTTTATAAAATAATAGTTATTTTGCAATCAAACTTTTTTTAAATTTATTTAAGAATCTTTTTAACCGTTATTGATAAGTCGAGTTCTCCGATATAAAAATCCTTTATTTCAATCTTATATACAATATAAAAAAGAAGTGTTGATATATCGAAACAAAAAAATACAATATATAGGTATAATTGTATATTATATTTATTTAAATTTAGAACGAATTGTATAACATACATATTTTTTAATACGTTTTGTTCAGACTTTAGGACGGTTCATCAAATTTTGGTCGTCATGTGACTCAACATCTGATATTTTAAATCAATTTTTTGAAATAACTATATGGACTTGGAGGAAAATTTATATCTTCTCGAATGTAGATTAACGTAAATTATCAAGAAAAACGATTATTTACATAATAATTTTACTTTAAGCTTTGATAACTACGAAATTATATACGGCTACTCTCTCGATAGGTTGTAATACCCTTATGAAATACATTAATAAATAATATATTGTTAATGTGTAAATAAACTAAAATAACAAGGCATTAATACGTAGTCATTCTTTTCACATAGTTTTATATAAAAATTATACCTTTAAGGCATCGATACCGGTTAGCCGTTTTTGGTTTTCTTGATCCCTTAATATGATAAATGGACGACCAAATTCGTCAAATGCCACAGTTCCTGGAAACATGGACATTTTTCACAAAATAATATTAACTCAGTTTTAAGATTAAAGTGGATTTAACAAGATTTCATTTCACAAAGACTCCAGAAAACAAACGATCCATATAACACAGATAACGAAACTTTGACAATGACATTTGATTGTCATTTCAGAAAATATATGGTGACATTGACGTTTGGATTTAATTTTTGAGACTTTTTAGTACCTACCTACAAAACTTTTAATAAATATATTACATTCAAAATAAATTAAATTATAATAACTTACGATCACATTTGTTCCCATTTATAGGACAAAATGTTATTAAATCAATAATTAACGAATACAATTACAATGTGTAATCAACAATAAAAATAATAAATAAATAAATTAGGTACAGTTTACAGATTAACTTTGATTGATTTTGAAGAGGGCGCGTGGAAATTGCTTTGAGGACCTTGATTAACTCACTCACTTTTTTTATTACTTTCGTTATACTATAATTTGGATTGATGATTATACGTTGTAATGGTAATCGTTAATCTTATTGTATACATTTTTCCCAATTCTGTATACAGGTATTTTAGCTTAGAATTAACTGTATTGAAAGTTAATTTTTAATTTATATACAAACTTCCAGTGACTAGTAGCATTTACTTAGTTTTTTTTATTATTATTACTATTACCATCATTTCACGCCTTCATATATTTTATTTAAGCCCTTATATAAAGACATTAATTAAAAAAAAAAGTTAAGATGTATTTCATGTCACGAAAAGTATGAAGTAAGGGTTTCATAAATTGCCAAAATGGCGCTACTGAAACAAGGTGTAACCTCAAAATAATATCTAAGAATTTATAAATCAAGATTTATGTTTAACAGAAAATATAATTAAAAAATGGCTTAGTTTTTAGTTAATTTCATACATTTTGAGAGACTTATTTTGTATATTAAGTTATAACTATTACTTCTAATACTTCCTAGCTAATGTTATGGGCAGAGTACATAATCACTATGTTTTGAAAACATGTTTTATACAAAAATAGTCGGGCATACTTAAACATTCTGTCGCTGACCCTTTAGAGTTTAGGCAAACTTATTAGACATACTTGGTGGTGTTGTCATTAGACGAAATGATATGGCGACGGAGCGTCAGCAGTTGTAATATACTAATTAATATAATTATGTACATGTCATAAAGCGACGTCGCGATAGGCGGGCTATGTCGGTATAAGAATGCTCAAACACAACGCCTCGCCGACTGACCAAGGCTTTGTATCACGAATTTGCTATGCGATCTAAATACGCTTCAGCGATAGGGATATGGACTCAGCTTAAAACAAATTATGGCTACTTGTTTAGACAATTTTCGGATGACGCAACATACGATATCTTTGCAGTTAAGAATAATATATATTGGGTATTATAAAAAAAAAACAAAACATGTTTACCATACTTTATTTATCTTGAAGTAAATAATTCTATATACAATCCCATAATCCTTTCTAATACCATCCATACTCGTGGCTTCGCTGAGATTGACTTTGGATTCAATTGATATATACTGATGCACGGGTGAGACAGACAATCGTCTCTCTCGCTCTTGAATTATTTTAACTGACTTAAAGCTAGGAACATATAAAATAACACTTGTGACTGACTACATCTGGACTGCTTACATTGTCAGCTCCTGTGAAATAAAATTTTATTAAGTATATACATTTTTTAAAAACATTTCGGATTAAAAAATGACTTTTGGATTAATAACTTTCATTATGAACCAATATGAAAAAAGTGCTACTTTTACGAAAAGCACCTTTAGAATTTGTGTGCACATAGAAAGTTAAGTAATTTCATAACAATTTTGGTTTTTTTTTTAAGCTTAATTACTTACCATTATAGCATTCACTATATCCGATTGGTTGTTCTTCAAAGCACGAACCGCCTTCGCTCGAGACACATTCGCTTGCACCATCACAATTTCGACATCCTTCTCATCAACCTCTGTCTCGTCTACTCCTTCCTCATCTTCTTCCTCTGCGATGGGTGCCACTGTCTGTATTGAAATATTAATTTACAATATAACTATGTGTCACAAAGCAGCTTTGCTTAGTATTTCTTTTATTTTCGTGTTTATTTTTTCTTTAAATGCACAAATCTCCACAGACATTTTGTATTGAGTCTATTTTTTATTTTATTTTTTGGGTACTCATACTTACAGTGCCAGCTGTAGCAGTGTCGTTGCCAGCAGCAGCTGTCTCTGGGGCCTTGAACCGTTCAGCAGCTGCCATGGTTGCCTGTTGTGAGAGATCCTCAATCTTGGCCTCACCAAACACAATGTATGTGTCGGAATGAGGGTTCTTGTATACATCTGGAGAGTTGATCACAAAGAGGATGTTCTTTGACTTCCTGATTGTAACCCTGTTGACTCCTTGCACCTATAAAATAAAAAAAAGTAATCAAATTATAGTGTTACAATTATCTTTATCAGTCAATCTCAATATGGAATGTATTAATTTTTATTTTTTAACATATTTGCTTGTCCCAATTTTTTGTTATGTATAAAGGTGACCAATAATTAATTAAAAATACTTTATGTGTTATTCCAGGACTAGGGTCACTTATTTGAAGCAGTATTTTCATTAAAATTAGATATGACATAGGATACAGAAAGAACCAGAGTAACTACAGGGCACAAGCAATTTAACATATTATCTCCATTGCAGATCATTGGCGATGTAAGATGGTTAATGTTTCTTGCAGTGCCAATATCTATGGGTGTCAGGATCAGCTTAACATCATGGTGGCCCATTTGCCAGTCTGCCTACATATTTTAAAATAAATAAAACATAAGCCTAAACCCAGTTATAGGATATTTCCAAGCTGGAAGCTTGTGGTCTCCATCAACACCATCGGCTGTTCACAGTCATATTGCACAGTCACAATTTTTTAAAACGCCAACGTCAGCATATTGACGCCTAGGTATTGCAAACCATTGCAGTGCAAACAATGTTTTTAGCGTCAGTACAAAATGTCAAAATTTATGATAACACCACACACAGACACTTATTGACTATTGTTGTAAGCATATAATTACAGTTTAAAAAAGTAAATAATTTTAAAATATACTTACAGGTTTTAATCCGAGTTTGCTCATAATTTTACGGGCCTTCTTCTCCCCACGGGACTGCTTAGCCTTTGATACAATGTCGATACCGGCAATTGGGTTAGTTATTCCACCTGCACCTGTTGCTCCTGTAATTTATTCATTCATTGATTATATTACATTTTTATTATAAAACTACAATATAAATTATATACACATTATTGTAATATAGTAAATTTTTTTTTGTTTATGAAATACAACATTTATTTTGCTTGTAAATAAAATAAAATTATTCACTTGGTGGCATCTAAGTACGAACCATTTACACATCACATATTCCACCACCAAATAACAATACTTAGTATTGTTGTGTTTCAATTTGAAGGTTGAGTGAACCAAAATAACATAGTAAGTGATACACTGGATCAGTTTGAACCTGGCATGTTGGGCATTTGACACAGTGAATTATTTTTAGCCAGGAGGATGAACATCCTCAACTCAACATCTAAACTGCCAAAGTTGGTGGAGCATTGGCAATGTAAGGAATGATTAATATTTCTTACAGCACCAATGTCTGCAGGCGGTGGTGACCACTTACTATCAGATGACCAATTTGCCAGTTCGTCTACTTATTACAAATAACAAAAAAATCATACTTATCAGCCTTGTGGTTTACAAAATTATCATTAGATAGATAAGCTCAATTTAAGTTATGGTTTTGTTTAATTTTTTAAATTAAATGTTCTTATTTTTTTAAGCAAAAAAAAACACATGTATGTATATACTATATTCCAAATATTGAATGAAATCCTGAATTTAAAAAATAATCATCTTCAAATAAACAAAAAAATTTTATGTCTACCTTTTTATATTTATATTTTTTTATTATATATTTTATATTAATCAATAATGCATCTGAAGTCAGTTCCATCCCATGAAACATGATAAAAATTAAGTATTACAAAAAGAGAAGCCTTCAGTGTTACTGTGTGTATATGGTAAGTGTAAATTTTAGTATACAATACAATAAAAATATTAAAATTGAATAGTAAATTTAACTCCAATAATCAAAATAAGTAATTAATAAAGGAAACGTGTATTTCACCTGCATCTTCCAATTCTGGAATAGTGTCATCGGAATCACTGTCCGATGAAGCGGTCTCCTCCTTGCGCTTTTCGGTCATAGAGGCAGTGGCCTTGTCCAATTCTGTTAGTTCTGGCATTGTGAGGTCTTTGATATCTTGATCAGTTCCTGTAAACATTATAAAGTTATTGTAAGTTTTTGTTTTATAACAATAATCTCTATAATTAAATAATATTAGTCATAGCACAAACTTTTTAATATAATATTAAATTATTTATTAATTTATTATTAAATTATTAATATTTTCACTCTAATTTGGACTAAATGTTTGATTTGACCGATAATGTTTTTAATATTGTAAGTGTATTTTTTTCTACAGTCAAGTTACATTGTTGTGTATTAAACTCAAAAGTGAAATTAAATTGTAAAAAAAGTATGAATATTTTTTTGGATTTTATAAACTAAATTAAACTCTGGAGACTAGACGAAATTTGTAATTCGATATATTAATGTTCTTTTAACTATACTTTAATTATTTTAAAATTAGTTAATGTTTTTAGTGTTCATTAAATCAGATGGCAACAAGTACGATAATACTATGTAGAATATTTAATAGCTCATTGAATTAATTCGACATAGATTGTCATTTCTCACCATGCTAAATTCATTTGAAAACACAATCCATTTTACTTACTTAAAAATACGCAAAGAAATTAATTTGTATGTAAATATTACAAGGGTAGAATATTATTTTCTTAAACCACACACTACAGAAATTAAGTTGTATAAATCTATCAGGCTTATTGATCCTGTGAAACGCCGCTAATAATGGGCGCGGAGGGCGCACTATTAACACACGAAAACGGAAATATTTATCTCAAAAATACGAATTTTCACTGTTGGTTATAAGTATAAATAAAGAAATCACTTTTTTCATAGGATTTCTTAAGTACGTTCGGATTATTTACCTTGTTCAAAGGAAATTTACGGAGGAAAAGAAACCTCCGTATTTTATTCAATCTGACAAGAAGAGTGTGTTGACAGTTAACAAAAAGTATGGTGCAATTAGCAAAAATACAAACTACTAAATAAGTAATTGTATTTTTTTGTAAAAGTGTATTAAATTAAATAATAAAAAAATAATCACGTTTCTTAACGGTTTTGCTAAGAATAATTTATAATTTATTGTGTTGCTTATTATTTAGGGCTAGCAATAAAATTTAACTGTCATCCATTTTAGAGATGTATTTTCATACTATTTTAAATATCGACTTTTTTAACATATACCGGGATTAAAATAAAGTTAAATTTTAACAAACTAACATTCAATGGATGTTCTGTTTCTACTTTATTCATTTAAATACTTCAAAAATAATTCTTTATGTCATTTAATGCTTCTCTATGGGAAATAAAGCTAAATTGGATAATGGAGAAATTCAACAATACATTTAGGTACTATACCCGTACATGTTACACATTAAATATTTGAATAAAACATATTCAGTTACACAAACAATATTTTGATACCAGAATACGAAACCCCTAATGTCAAAAATAATGACAAGACGTAAAAGTTCGATGGGCAATGCTCGACACTATAGTTTATTTTATGATTTGATACATAATCAATTGCTTTTCGTTTTCTATTCCGACGGAAGGCCACGACTGCTTGATTAGTCTGTGAATGTTAATTTCGGAGATTGACGTAGGATAGGAAACATTTTGACATTATTTTTGTACATAATATCATATGTTTTTTTTTTAATTTAATTGTAAAATACGGTAATATCATTCCGCAATAACACGTTAACGAGTATGTGATTCGTAGTTTTATTGTAATAAAACGGTGCTATATAAAGTCCAAAGTGCATAAGTTGTTTTCTAAAGTTTTGTGATTGTGTAAAAATGTCTTTAGAAGAAAAATTCAAAGCAGCAGTCAATGTTATCAAGAGTTTACCAAAAAATGGTAAGTGTAACGAGTAATTTGCTAAACAAACTTATTGCCTCTATTATATATTTAATAACTTGATAACAATCATATTAAATTGACCGTAATTACGTTTTGATGATATCTCTGCACATCGAAATATTGTGGTAAATAATAAATGTTAATTGCGTACATTCTCTTCATATGATTGACGTTAGAATTTGACCCTATTCTTAAATTCTTATATAAATAGTATGCTTCACAAACAAGTGAAATGTTCCGGAAAATTGATTATTTATTTATAAGGGTACATTAACAATATACATATTTTACATTAGGAAAAATAACAGTCTTGATAACACAATGATATATGTATAGGAAATGACATAATATTTGCACATTATATCTCATAAACTCAATTTAAAGTATCTTATAATTTATACATAATATATAAAAAAAATAAACACAGATATTATTTAAGAATATAACTTTAATTTTTCAGTAATTAGACTGACTTAATGAAGTATTTGTATATAAAAATATTTAATTAAATAAACAATTCCTTTGTATTATTTTGGAAGTCTTGTAATTCAACATTGTATTCAACTTTTTAATTAACAATTCAAAGTAATTGTATGTTTTAGAATCTAGATGACCGACTGTAAAATATCTTAAGACAACTCAATCTATAAATCAAAAATTACCAATAAAATTAGTTCCTCTTTTGTTTTTTATATCAGTATTTAATAGAGGTGACTGCCTCGTTGGTCTAGTGGCTAGATGTAAGGCCGCAGGTCCTGTGTTCAATTCCCAGATAAGGTCAATAAAAAATTACTGGAATTTTCTGTTAGTAAATACTTAGTAACAGCCCGGAGTCTGGAAGTTGGAAGTGTGTACACTCCCATGCCTTGGAAAGCATGTAAAGCCGTTGGTCCTGTGCCTCAACTCTTTCCGGTCATGTTGGATTGCTGTCCCATCGGATTATGAGAGCTAGGGAATAGAGAGGTCACCTATGTTTGCATGCTAACTTGTGCACTATAATGTCTCCTGCATAGTTGGCTAATCTCTCTTGAGATTGGCCTTTTTCCTTCACTGTAAAGCACGAGAAGAATTATTATCCCAAATTAAGCATATGAAAATTCAGTGGTGCTTGCCCAAGTTGGAACCCACAATCATTGGTTAAGATTCATGCGTTCTTACCACTGGGCCATCTCGGCTTACTTCATTTTTTATACAATAAAATAATAAATGTTTAATCTTAATATAACAATACAATTATTACTCACCTCGCTGTGACATCAATTCTATCCCGCATGAAGAAATTCAGCAAGTCCTTTCTTTGTCACACCTCTAAAAAATGCAAATCTATCTTGAACCAGCACATATGTTCCCCTCCACTTATAACTTGGGTTCCTTCAAGCGAGGTGTGAAAAGGCATCCCGCGGGTTGGCATGGGGGTAGTGAGCAGTGCAGATTTTTTTTTTTCAACTGTACTTCTCGGCAAATATATATTAAAAAAATTTGAAGACTTAATTAAATATATACAGGCTACATTTAAAAATACCCACTATACAAATCATAAGCAAGCGGATAGTGGTAATTAAGCTAGTAGTATATAATCACAAAATCGATGTAAAATTCAAAGTTACATTAGAAAATTAACCAGCACTCCTATTACTAATGACTGAATGGTAATTAGATAGGGTTATAGTTTTTTTTTTTTGCATTTATAGTCAAAGGTTTTTGAGTGCAAAGGACACAAATGTATAATTTGGAATAAGAGTTGGTTATTGGCTTTATTTGTTTGCATTTTCCGTCACAGCCTTGAAATCGTTCTATGGCACATTGGGGCCAATATGTCAACAAATATTGTGTTTATGGGTAATGTTATGTTTGTTATGTTTTATTATGATAATTTGTTTAGTGTATACTCACATCGTTATGTGTGTTGATTATCTTATTTATATTATAAACATAAAAGTTTGTGAGTATGTATGGAGCTTTTATGTAAAACTATAGAATGGTTTTGTAACTTTTGTATGAAATTTGGTATAAAGATAGATTTAACATACTGATTTAACACAGATGTTACCTAATACCTGTCGCCCTCTCCTCAAAAGCAGACTAGGGTTTACTCATAATATATTTGTTGGAGGTTTATTTCAATGGTTTATAAACTGTTACAGCTTAAATTTTAATTTACTTCAATTATTATTTTTTATTATGTCAATGACTGCCTCGTTGGTCTAGTGGCTAGATAATAAGGCCGCAGACCTGAAGGTCCTGGGTTTAATTCCCAGGTCGGGCCAATAAAAAGTTAATGGGTTTTTCTGTCAGAAAATTCTCAGTAGCAGCGCGGAGCCTGGAAGTTGGAAGTTTGTACACTCCGGTGCCCCGGAAAGCACGTAAAGCCGTTGGTCCTGTGTCTGAACTCTTTCCGGTCGTGTCGGATTGCCGTCCCACCGGATTATGAGAGTTAGGGAATAGAGAGTGCATCTGTGTTTGCGCACTGTAATATCTCCTGTGCAGTTAGCTAATCTGTCTTGAGATTATTATTATACAATTCATTATTCTTCATCAATGTATTATGTTAATGTAGAAGTTTAAGTGGCTTAACGTGTTTTTATTATTTATATTGTACAGTTTGTTTCCTTACTAAAAGTAATCGTAACTCTTAACTGATTATCAAGAAATATTTCATACACATCAGGGGTACGGAAAAAGACATGTACCTAACACTCACCAGATCCTCGTCACATGAGCAAAGCCGTGGGCAGAAACTGGTAATAAATAATTTATCTATGTAGATATTTTACTGTATTCCACCAACCCGCATTGGAGCAGCGTGGTGGAATAAGCTCCAAACCTTCTCCTCATATGGGAGAGGAGGCCTTTAGCCCAGCAGTGGGACATTCACAGGCTGTTACGGTTACGGTTTTACTATATGTAAATATGACTTTATATATGTTTCTTATAACATTCGACTGACTTAAATTAAAGTTTTAGTTATAGGTACATATGATCCTTGTTATATTATAAGCCTTCTCCTAAACTTTAAAATTTGCCTTAAACAGGTGGGTTAGGTAGACCAGCGAGGTTTTCAATACTATTGCACCGTATTAACTAAGACCTAAGACTCTTGCAATACAAATTGCAAACTGTACTTAAGTATATACATATAAACTTGTGTATACAATATTGTGTTGACTGTACGCAACATTAAACTTACATAAGAATACACGTACGTTTAAATTTTATTTACTGAGATTGCAATGTTTTAGACATGACAGTTGTTGTGCTGTAATGTTTTGGTGTCGTTGCACTTACCCGTGCTAAATTAATTGCCTGCTGATAACCTCTTAACATTAAGTATCACTCTTGACGAATGATGCTTGGTGCTATTCGATAACGATCAGTTTACGCGGTTTCTTTTTGATGTGTAACATCTATTGATGAGCATAGGGGGAGCAAGAATGTTATGCCCACGCCCTCAGACACGCCCACGCACACGCACACGCACACGCACACGCACACGCACACGCACACGCACACGCACACGCACACGCACACGCACACGCACGCACGCACGCACGCACGCACGCACGCGCCCATTGATATACTTTTAAGCACAGAATATGTTTTAGTGCAAGTCTTTTCGGATAATAGTTTACAAATAAATTTTAAGTGCAATGCAGGCCAGGTATATGTATAATAAAAATGGTGTGAGTGCCAAGGTACTTATGAGAATTGATGTGTAAACATGTCTGCTCATGTATCGATCGAACTTACAATAACAAATTTTACCCTGACGTCATCTAACGCTCGAACTCTCAGTTAGCCATTGTCGTGCACCGAGCTGGCCCAGTAAAAAAGCCGAGATGGCCCAGTGGTAAGAACGCGTGAATCTTAACCGATGATCGTGGGTTCAAACCCGGGTAAGCACCACTGAATTTTCATGTGCTTAATTTGTGATTATAATTCATCTCGTGCTTTACGGTGAAGGAAAATATCGTGAGGAAACCTGCATGTGTCTAATTTCACTGAAATTCTGCCACATGTGTATTCCACTAACCCGCATTGGAGCAACATGGTGGAATAAGCTCCAAACCTTCTCCTAAAAAAGGGAGAGGAGGCCTTTATCCCAGCAGTGGGACATTCACGGGCTGTTTCGGTGTACCGAGCGTAATATATAAGTAATTGGGAAATGGTGTATTGTCGTTTAAAAAAAAATGGTATGGGAATTATTCAGGTTTCTGGCTTTTTCGTCAAAATATTTGATTTGACTATATGTGAATATGTGTATTGCCCTTAACATTCTTTAAGAAACTAAGCTACTAATTAATAATTCCATGCGTACACGGGTAACGGTTATGCCAGAATCGTAGTAATGTTTTCGTGTAGGTATTTTATTAAACTCACTAAAAAAATCATGAATAAAGTAAAGCAACAGCCAGTAATGACAATAACCCATACCCATACTGGGCTAAGGCCTCCCTTTTGAAGAGAGGGTTTGTTGCTCATTCCACTACTCTGCTCCAATGCGTGTCGGTATACATAAATGTGGCAGAACTTTAATGAATTTAGGCACATGCAGGTTTCACGATGTTTTCCTTCACGCTGGGCAAGAGATAATTCATTAGCTTTTATAATGATGAAATATAATATATACAAATTAAGCACATCTCGGTTCTTAAAAGGACAGTATTAAAGAACATTTATAAAGAGTAATATTTTATACTCTGGCAACTCAAATACACACCTACAAGCTCGTAAATATGACGCACACTAACACACATGAATAGCTTAATTTGGCTTCATTTGTTTGTTCTAAGCGCTCCGTGTAATGCCATTCGTCTGAAATGCTAACATCGAGCCGACATACCGAACCCATACTATGTACCTATAACTTTGCGTATTGAAATATTTGTTATTTACTTTCCTGTACTGTGTTATGTAAATTACGACAGACCCTTTCCATTATGTAAGCAATTAGCAAGCTTTTCAAGAAGAAGTAATTAGGGATATCTTCTCATGTTTTTCTCACAAAGCGGCCTGTTATCAGCGGATTCAGTAATTTTTTTTTTTTTTTTAATTATTCGACGAAGGTCTCGGTCCATAGAAGGCGACATTTTAAGAAATATTAACTGTTTCTTTACAACTATAATGTAGAGGGTTGGTTCTAATAATTGGTAGTCTCTAACCTCCAGCCTTCAAGTTATCACTGTACCATATTTCCTCGAAATCGATTCGATAATCAGAACATATAAGTATGGCTTTTTATAACCTAGTCATAATGCATACTAGGTAAACATAAATGTGGAAGCTAGAAGTAATTCCAACGACCAATCATAGACGATATACAAGAAAGTACTAAGAAATGTATAATTGTTTTTTTCTTAACATCAAAGTTTTCACGTACACTAAGTGGTGTGTATTTTAGACGTTTCGAGATGTTCGCGTATGTTAAACATTAAAAGATATCGGTTACGGAAAGATATACAAGTATAACATTATGTTTGGCTTTGTGCAAATCCACCTCCTTTATGTACCACCACCTCTGTTAGGTACCACCCAATCATCACATATTCTACCGCCAAGCAGCGATACTTAGTATTGTTGTATTCCGGTTTGATGGATGAGTTAGAGTGTAACTATAGACACAAGGGACATAACATCTTAGTTCTCAAGGCTAATCGTGCGTTAGCGAGGAACGGATATTTCCTACAGTATCAATGTCTGTGGTGGTGATCATTTACCCTCAGGTGGCCAATTTGCGAGTATGTCTAACACTCAAAAAAAAAAACAACGGTAAAGCTCTTAACGTCAATAACTACCATAAATAGTAGTATGAAGAGAAGAAACAATTCCAATAAAAAGCCAATAATTAAAAATATGTCTTACAAAATCACATAACATGCAATGATAGTTGTATCAAGAGATTAGAATATGATTAAATTTTAATTAATCGTTAAAATTTGCTTATCGATCTTAATTATATAATACATTTGCGACACACTAAGTTATTTAATCAATTAGTAAGTTGTTTTTTTTGACGCGTCATGATTTTTTTTTTTTAAATAAACTAACCTCCGCACATTTGAACAGTGCCTTTGGTGTATCTTGTCTATTGTTTTCATTTTATTTTCTAGTCTCTGCATGTTTAAATTGTCAGGCAGCATTGATTGTGATAATCGAAATTTTATGATTACTGATGTCTATGAACAGATTCATTTAGATTCTGTATCTAGTTATATTTTTTTACGACATTGTCTATGGGCGGTTATGTCTACATACCATCAAGTGGTCTTGCCGGTTCGCTTGTGTCATAAACAAGTCTTCTGTTTTTATATTTAAGATATCATTGACCAAGATGTTGCGTGTCAGGTATTATTGGTCATCGTGATGATTCTGGAGTCTTGTCTTGTTGACGCTATTCGGCCAGCCTGTACACAATGGGGTCAGCAAACTATATGTATACTGTATAAATTTTGATAATGTTATCTCTTTCGTGTAATTTCGTATAAATAAATTATCAGTGACCCGAACACATATTGTTGTTGTTAAATTTAAAAGTAATATCGACTAAATTTCGACGAAGTTGTTGAACTTGTTGTGATAAATAGTTCTTTGTTTCACCGTCGATGTAGAGCTCGTTAGTGCGTTAGGCAGCTCAAGGTCATCCCGACTTCCTCAGGAGCGTCTGAAGCACGTTAACAAAGCTGGCGTTTCAGGACTGACAACTGACTGATTGTATCATCGCTGATACATATCAAGGCGTAAATATGTTAGTTTATCATTCTTAGGTTTATCTTCTTCCTCCAATTGAAAGAATATAAGCATAAGATTGGATATTTCAAGGAAAAGACGCAGTAGTTTTAGCCGGAGATCTCAATAGGAAAATCCCCCCTATGGAATAGAGCCAGCAATATCCAGTAGAAGAGGATTTTGAAGCTTTTGTTCAAAATACCGACTAGAATTCCAGATAGACACATAAACGACAGATTCGTGCTCGACGTAATAGTTTTAAACGATACTCCAGTTGTGTTCCATGTACACAATCCGAGCTAGATTTAGACCATCGAGTTTTATCAGTGACCACAATCTCGTTACAAGAAAAATCATAGACAAGATTGAGGTCGACGAAGCCGCTTTAGTCATAGATACAATGTAATTAAAATATATAACACATTGACTTGACCTGACTGTCGATATTGCGAAAACGGACGTTCCTAATTTGAAAAATCCATAGACAGATTTTAATTTCGTCCGGACGAGTGCTGGATAGTACATGCTCTGTATATCATTTGGCATCCTTATTTGGAACTCTTGTTAATTATACCATTTTGATATATAATTTAAAGTATTAAAAAAATCTACGATGGTTTTAAACATTATCAGAAATGAATATTTTCGCTTAATTTTATGAACATGAATAGTTCATTATTGTTTTTTTTTTTAAATTAAATATTTTTCTATTTATTGCGTGTCTATCGGTACACGGAATGTATAATATAACAACGAAAAATTAATTCGTAATTTGTGATCGTGGTGTTGAAGAATGTACGATTGGGTATCCGATGCAGGAATTTGTCTCTCTATGTGTATGTATGTGGCATCATAGCTCCTCAAGTGAACCAATTTTTTTTTTGAAAGACATCTCTGTTGAGTATTCTTAGAACGTGTGTTCCACACAACATACATTTGAAAAAAGAATCGAGAAGTCTTTATGTGATTTGAAAAATACGAATTTCTATAGCTCTTCAAAAATGAAAGATTTTCATACAAACTTGCATCCGCTTTATCACAACAATAGGGATAAAATATTCCTAAAAGCTTTTTACTGTGTAAAAGGAACTCGTATGCAAATTTTTATGGTGCTATTTTAGTTTTAGCTGTTTGTATCACTCAGTCTCATTTAGTCCTTTTTTTCATATATAGATTTTATCAAGGTGATCGCAAAAATTTGTTTCGCATAGAAAAAAACCTAAACATATGCGTCTTGAAATAATAAGTTCGTCCATAATTGGGAGGGCGTTTGAAATCGATATCTTCAATGACGTCTCGCGTGTCCATTGGACAGCCGAAGGGTCACAACGATGAATATTTAATACACACATTCAGCTATGTAACGATGTCAATTATTTATAAAGTTATAACACCTGTTAATGAAAACCTTATCGGAGTTTCATTGTTTCATTACGGAATGTCTCTCTTTTAAATTAACGAAATAATGGTAATGGAACATTCATAAAAATAAGCTTTTTTAATGCAAAATTTTGTGTCCCACGTTGTTGACAGTTAAGGATCAAGTGTAAAACTAGTCTTGGGTAATTAAGTCATGCTTGTAATAATGCATTGTCATCTTAAATGGATTGATTTGTTAAATCTCAAGAGAAACGGGTTCTAATTTTCAGCTTCCACATTTTGAACCAAACATATTAACAAACATTCAGTAATTTCTTCTTCGTCGTGACAATCTTGTCAGAGCGGTCGTGGTCGCCATGGAGTGTTATGAATTGTTTGGCGCAGATTTTATTCGCCTCACGATCCTTCGCCACATGTCCCTGTTAGTGGTGAGCCTGGTGCATTCATGCAAAGGACCGCCAACGGTTGTTTTTATTTGGTCGGTCCATCGCATGGGCGTCCTTCCACGTGGTCTGGTGCTATCCACCTTGCCTTGAATGACAAGGCACTCTATGGAGTCATTCAGTTCAAGATTGTAAGTAATATAACTATTATTGTTTGAAATATTGTTAAACTTGACTTCTATAGTTGTTAATCTTATCTTCGCTGATTTTTCTCAGGTCCGAGGATATTTTGATAATCAATAAATAAGTGTAACGCTTATATATATTAAATGGTGATTTTGACCTTGAAGATGCCAAGAAGAGTTGAAATTAAATCAATGGTGTATCTCTAGTTTAGAAAGTGTAGTAGATTTGATTAATACGAATATGTATTTCGGATGTATGTCCAGTGTTCGGTTTTTGTATGAAACAATATACAAGAATTCTCATCAAATTAAATTGAATGAAGGTTATATTTTTTTAATGGTAGACAGTCTGGCATCGATTATAGTTATGGGCACTGTAAGGAACCATTAACGTCGCCGATGTGTTATCAGCCTTGGAAAATATGAAGTTATGGCCTTTGTGCCTGTAGTGAAACTGGCTCACTCACCCTTCAACGTCCTGTATTCCATTACAACAATACCAATTATTGCTATTTTGCGGTATGTATATATTGTATATCTGATGAGTTAGTGGTACCCAGACAAGCTTGCCTAAAGCCCTGCCACCAAGATGTATTACGTACTTCTCACGGGTGAAAAATGGATTTTATTTCATTTTTAAACGATGAGGTATATACGATTATTTAAATATCCCATAGAATCGAATTATTGCTAAAACGACCTGTTCTAATTAATTAAAAAGTATGAAATGCAACATTTATCTATGAATAACTTTTAAAATGAATATGTTATTGATTTTGATAAGGATTTGTGGTTTAAATATCACAAATCCTTTATACCTAAATATGTTTTATATTGTATATAAAAAGGAGCTTGTAGTTGCGCGCGACGCCTGATACCCAGCAGCTGTGTTGCATCTTCGTCTATCGCATTGAGAAAAACGGGCAATGTGTCTCTGTCACACATTAGTACTTAATCTAATTTATAATTTTTAAGCCGTGGCAACTTTTGTTCATGACCTCTTTTTCTGAAGCAACCTTACACCATTATATTCGTGATAAAATTATTTTTATTTTGATATAAAAATCACTTGGTAAGCAGATGAGTACAAGTTACTAAAAAAACTCACCTGTGTACACGTGGCAACCAGGTAGTGGTTACAAGAAAAAGGTGGGCAACCTAAGTGTAGCTTATTCTTTATATTTGAAGAATAAAAAAAAATTAAGAAAATAATAATTAATTTAAGACAGTCATGACCATATATTATTGGGCAACTTCATGACATGTTTATTTAATTGTAAAATTTAAGAAAAAAAAAATTTCATCCGGTAAGCAGATGGGTGAAGATCAACTGTAATTCGGATCTCGTACTAAAATGGATTAATAGTTTTTGCTAATAACTAAAAATTGAACAAAAAAACAGACGAAACTTACCACATTACAATACAAGTATGATACAAATTCCAGACTCTATGCGAGTAAATAAATGAATACCGGTTTATTTAAAAAATAATACCGATTTTATTATACGTATCGTAAAATTACATAATATAGATTAAGTGGAATGGAAATGTAACAAAAATTAAGACACCGAAATAGCTTTTTGCTCGAACTTTCACTTTTTTTCGTTTATCTATGATGCGATTGTTGTATAACGATGCGACGTTATATTGAACGTACGTTTTAGATTGTGTATAATAATGATTATGGTGATGTCCTCCTGACCGACTTCGGGCACGGCGTCCAACTCCAAGGGAGACTAGCCAACTGCGCAGGACATATTGTAGCGTACAAGTGTGCGCATATACACAGATGTAGTCCATATTCCCTAACTCTCATAATCCGATGGGACGGCAATCCGACACGACCGTAAAGAGTACGGGCGCAGGCCAATGGCTGTACAAAATTCAGGCTGCTACTGAGATTCTTCGAGGGAAATACTGAACAACTTTTTATTGGTCCTCGAAGGACCTCGGGATCTACGGCCTTATATCTAGCCACCAGACCACTAGAAGACTTAGTGGTGGGTTAATCTTAAATAGCGTCTATTATATGTCGGCTACGGTTGGGTCATGCCTAAAAATTAAAGAGAACTTTATTCGTGAATATGGCTTAGATGAAGGTCGATCATATATTTTTTAATTGTTATAAGCTCCAAGATTATATTCATCTACCCTCTGACATACAACGTCTTGTAAACATGAAATTTCTTTTGACATTAGTTTACTCACCATTCATTAAATATTTAATTAAATTTATTGTAGAGAATAAATTTAAATTATTATTATTATTATTTTATACTATTTATATGTTGTGTTCAATTAATTGTTTGTACTGTAGAATTATATAGTTTCCACTCATCATCATTAAACGATCCAAAATTTTAAACCGAATGATCTCATATCATATGTGTCATTTCTTTTATACGTGACATTGGCAGAATATTTTGCGCTAATAGCGTAGATACACGCCGAAAAAGAAAAAAAATAGATTATCAATCAAATCAATCTACATGTCGGCGGAGGGCCATTACCACAGTTATAGTTCATGGTTTTCTTATGTGGGCGTCTATCGGTGGGTGACGTAGGATCAAGAAAACACACTTGTACAATCAACCACAGTATAATGACTCAGTAACACAGTTTAAGTAGGTGACCGGAATGCGCGATGGTTCTGTGACCGCACGCGCCGAACGCTCGGAGAGTAGAGATGTCTCACGTTCCCCTCTGGCGCATGCTTACACAAACTCCATCGAGTGCCGCTACGTGGCGCTGGCGTTCCGGAAACGATTCCATAACGTAGTCTCGAACGTATACCACTAGATGGCGTTGACCGAAATAATTCACCCGGTTGCGACACGGCCATCCTGCTTGCACACGCCCACGTGTGATTGTTAACCTGCCGACAAAACATACCACAGGAAAACCTTGTTCTGCTCGGCCACTTCTGACATTACATACATGTAGCAGTACATAATAGCAACTCCACATGTGCTCCGCATATGCTTCGCTTATGCACTTGTCGCCCATCATGCCGCAATAAATAACATCGTTTGAAACAACAAGTGCCTCTTAAGAATTGTTTATTTGAAACTAGAAACCTCTGACAAGAACTGTTTATAATTTATTATATTTGTAACAAGAACCCTCTTATAACATCTGTTTACAATTTATATTTTTCTTGTTTTTTTTTTTTTTTTTATTGGTCCTTTTGTAACTCACTTTTGTATACATACTCGAACCATTTTTTTCCACAACATTCCACCGTTCCGACAACACTCAAGAAGTTTTATTACTACAACGTTCACCTCCTAAACCCAGATGTAGTAAATACACATCGGATGAATAAAGAAACTCTTAGATCACTACAGTTTAATTTCTATTAACAACTCAACTTCAACTCTACTTTAAAACAATATCGAACAATAGGAATTCAAAATAATCAAAATTACAATTACAGTCAAGATCACCACGCCAGGCCAGATACCACAGTCATTTTATTCCACATTAACACTATACTGCAACATTATCTTTAAAGTTTACAAAACTCTACGAGTAAAAACCTCTAGCGCCACGGCTCTTTAGCCGACTGGCAATCACATTGCCCTGCCGCATCCACCGCGTGGATCGAAACCTTGCATGTGCCCATGTGTATCACCCCGTGACTACACACCATTGTGGTCTCTCTTAGACCCCGACCTCCGCCTGAGTTAAACGCGCACCGCGCACCCACGGTCTACTTGAGTTGCCTCAAGAGATACCGACTTCTACCGGGCTACGACTACGTAATAACTACAGGTACGGTCGAACACAATACGGCCGCTAGCACCCCTTACTCGTCTACACACATTAAGCTTACTCGTCAATACCGTTACAGCTATCATCAACATCAACATCGACTGGTAAATGACCTGCTGGCATCTTTCTTAACCTATCGTGTGCATATTTGTACGTACGCTTTGAATTTAAAGCCTTTAACATGTAACAATCACCACCCAAAACCTCAATCACCTTAAACGGACCTTTATACTTCGGATCTAACTTTGTTTGGTTCCGTTCTTCGTTTTCTAACAATACAAAGTCACCTACTACAAATTTCTTAATTTTAGCCTTTGTTTTATCAAATCGAGCCTTATCATATTCCGCACCTTTTGTTATATTCTCAGACGCGCGATCGCGAATTTCGTTCAAATCAACATCGGTCTCTATTTCGCTACACATCAATGACAACGGTCTTGCAACTTTCCCGATTAAAAGTTCAAGTGGAGAAGCTTTTGTAACTCTATTCATCGTACAATTTATTGCTAGTTGAACCTCGCCTATAGTATCCTACCACGATTTATCACCGCTTGTTTCTACCGCAGTTAACATTGATTTAAGAACACTCATAACTCTCTCTACTTGCCCGTTGGCACGAGATGAACCGGTCGCTATCAGATGTAAGTCAATATTTTTACTAACACAAAAATCACGAAATTCCTTACTCGCAAAACAACGTCCTTGGTCGGCTATTATGCGACTTGGAGCACCAAATAGAGCTGTACTTTTAGTTACGGCGTGAATGCTACTTTTAGAGTCAATGTTTGTCGAATGAAAGAGCAACACGTACTTCGTAAACGCATCTATTAACACGAAAATGTATTCTTTTTTTATCGTTTTTGCCGCTAAGTTTACCCGTCGCGTCTATATGAACCGTATGCCATGGCGTCGTTACTTTAGGTATTGAATGCAATTCGGCTTGAACTTTACCAGAATGCGATTTCGCTACTTTACATGTAACGCAATAATCAATGAATTTTCTAACATACTGAGACATTCCCGGAAACCAATAATAATGAAATAGTTTTTCAGTAGTCTTTTCGGCACCAAGATGAACAATAGCGTCGTGAAAGTTATTAACTACAGACCATCTGAGAGCACGAGGTAAATATGGTAAGCTCTTTTACACGTTCGCGTACAATACAACGTTCTTCTGTTGACATTCTATACGGTCGCCGCTGCACCGTTCGATTCGAATCAATTAATTTAATCTTAAGCTCGCCTGTGTTTACACGCGTTGTAGGTAAACCGGTAATAAAATACTCAGAAAACTGATTAAGCACGTCCAATAGTTTAGATTTGTTTTCACCAGACACACCCGTCGTAGTTAAATCTAATCGTAATGTATTATCACTATTTTGACTGATCGAATTTACACAACAAACCTTAGTGAACGAAAGCTCGGTAGCTGTCATATTTACCGCGAAACCACGAGTTAAAATCTCAGGGCCTAACATAACGTTACTTTGCAAATAGCTATCAGGCAAAACATGTAATAAGATTTATAGAGGGTGCCCGTTAATCGTTACACAACATCAAATCTGTTCTGTACTGAATGCTTGTGTTTTACCAATACCAGTCATAGCAACAACATTATAGTGGCGCTTGCCACTGAACTTTGATGAAAAACTTTCTTTAACTAACGAGCATTCAGCACCAGAATCATATGTAAACTGAATTAATTCACCCTTGTGTATTAATATCCCGGACGGTGGCTGCACCGTGCAGACGTCAACGCGTCGCTCGCCGCCGTGTGCGCCGCCGATGGCGGGCCCGCTGCCGCCGTGGCTGCTGCTGCTGCACCGCGCGGCGATGTGACCCGGCTTGCCACATTTAAAGCAAACCAAGGTCTTGGCTGCCGGCTGCTGCGATGCTTGACTCGACGATGTTGTAGGTGAAGGCCGTCCTCTCGTGTCAAATGGTTTACTTCTACATTCAACTCGCTTATGACCACTTTTGCCACAATTATAACACTGAACTTGGGTCATCCTCGCTCGCTTCACGTCAGTTGTATTTGACAGCTCACTGGTGGTGTTTATTTTGCGCTTGAGATGTGAAAAAGCACTCAGTTCTTGTTGTAATTTCTCTCTCGATGTAATGTTCGTAGTAAATGCCATGCGCTGAAGTCGCGGCTCGAACTGTGACAAGTGAGCGAGTACTGTTGCTACGGCGATTTCTTCTTTGTTTACGTCTTTCCATCGGTTGGTCAGCGACGAAATTAATCGACTTGCAAATGCGGGTAATGTTTCTTTTTCACTTGGTTTCTCAGCACTCATCTTAATGAGGGTACCCGCCAATGTTTCGGTCGAAATAAATCGTGTTGCGAAGAGAGCTTTGAATTCAACCCACGTGATACCCTCATAGGCTATTTGAGATAACCAAGTTGATGCTTCACCTTTTAGCGCCTTGCTGACCGCCAAAACAAGTCGACCGCCGCTTGGAGGATTTTCGGCGAAACACAAGTCAGCCGTCGCGCACCAGGATCTTGCATCAGCATCCTTTTACTCAGGATCGAATGCTGGTAGTTCTTCATGGTGGGCCGGCTTAGATGATTGCAGGGCCTCAATCAATGCTCGCATGTTCTGGTTTTGTTGCTCGAACATTGCACGCCAGATGTTCGTGTCATTGTTTTGATCCAACGCTGATCCCACTTCTGATGTCGGCGGAGGGCCATTACCACAGTTATAGTTCATGGTTTTCTTATGTGGGCGTCTATCGGTGGGTGACGTAGGATCAAGAAAACACACTTGTACAATCAACCACAGTATAATGACTCAGTAACACAGTTTAAGTAGGTGACCGGAATGCGCGATGGTTCTGTGACCGCACGCGCCGAACGCTCGGAGAGTAGAGATGTCTCACGTTCCCCTCTGGCGCATGCTTACACAAACTCCATCGAGTGCCGCTACGTGGCGCTGGCGTTCCGGAAACGATTCCATAACGTAGTCTCGAACGTATACCACTAGATGGCGTTGACCGAAATAATTCACCCGGTTGCGACATGTATATAAGTATTATAAACGAAACAAAATGAATTTTATTACATTTATTGGAAAAATATAAGAACTATTGACTTAATACTTTCATTAAAGTCTGGTTTATAAATTATTATTATAAAAATTATATTAGTGATACGCCTGACCGTATTTCGCGCTGCCTCCCGCCAAAAGTGTATTACTTTTTTAAAACCAAACTGACAGCTTGACGTATGACGTTCGGAAAGATTGATTTATTCTGCTTATATATAAAACTTTTGTGCAGTTTTCCTTTTTTTATTTCATAGAATTTTATGTACTTCGTGTTCAATTGATATGTAGATATGTAAATAATTTGTCATGATTTCTTTGTTGTTATAAATTACGTTTATTGAAATTTATATCTTGTTTCAATAGCATTGTGGTTTATTTTTTATTTTTATTCTAAACCGATATCGAAGTTGCTCCCAATTTGACCTTTTGGTTTAACTTAACTATTCACTGAATATCATTATAATGTTTTATTTTGTTAATTAAATGCACAACATGTTAAATATTTTATCACTATACCTATAAATGTTGTGAGCCGTGATGGCCTAGTGGTTGGAAGACGAGAATCTTAACGATGATTTCGAGTTCAAAAAGCAAGCACTACAGATTTTTTATATGCTTAATTTGTGCTCATAATTATTTTCGTGCTCGGCGTTGAAGGAAATGTAACTCTACTACATGTTTCAAAAAACTCTATGTAAAACAGCGCTGTAGCTCAACAGCTCCTTAACAGAAGAGGTTAGTTAGTCAGGTAGATGGAAATAAGTTTTGTTATCATAAACACACTACTACCAACTATATACTATTCTTCTATTTAAGGTGTAATACTTTTTAGCAAGTCACTTTTAAAATTGCATGACGTCATCGGAAGAGTCTACCGTCCGAGACACAGGCTCGGCCTAGTTCAGGTGCTTGTGCCCATTGAATAACTATAATCCACAAGTTAAGGACACTAATGACGAGCCAGTTGGCGTGGTTGGTAGATACTTGCCTTTCAAGCCGAAGGTTGTGGGTTCGATTCCCACCCAGGGCAGACATTTGTGTGCCTGAACATGTCTGTTTGTTCTAAGTCTGGGTGTAATTCTCTATATAATTATGTATTTACAAAAGAAAACTATTATATGTAGTATATCAGCTTTCTGGTTTCCATAGTGCAAGTTCTGCTTAGTTTGGAATCAGATGGCCGTGTGTGAATAATGTCCCAGGATATTATTATTATTACTAAATGTATTTTCTATTTATACATTGTGTTCAATAAAGTATTACATAAAGGGGTTTGGTTGGCTGTGGGCTAACGAGCTATTACTGACTGACCTCTGTGTAAACTAGTGATACTCAACATTTTCTTTATAGTCTTGGTGTCGCGGGCCGCAAACATAAAATATTTAGTAAATTAATCAACTATGAGCGAATTTATCGCGTACATTTTAACATTATTTCTATCATTTCATGACGTTTCTAAAGTGTTTACTCTGCAGTGTCCGTGGCCTCAAGCGGTTGTTTAATTCGAACAATAAATAAATATTTTGATGTTAATAAAGAAACCTTTGAAATTTAAAATAGTTCAATAGCCGCAGGTTGAGTACCGCTACTATATATAGTTTTGGTAATTTGACGGTAAATAATGAAATATTTCTTTCACCTTACAGGATCATACCAGCCTAGCAACGATATAATGCTGAAGTTCTACAGCTTTTACAAACAAGCACTAGAGGGGCCGTGCAAAAAGAGCAAACCAGGATTCTGGGATATAGTCAACAGGTAGGAAGAGCCGGGAATACAAACAAAAACAAAACATACCGCTTTATAGTATATTGGTAATGTATTATGCCATCCTTAACAGCCTGTGAATGTCCCACTGCTGGGCTAAACGCCTCCTCTCCTCTTTTTGGGGAGAAGGTTTGGAGCTTATTCCACCACGCTGCTCCAATGCGGGTTGGTGGAATACACATGTGGCAGAATTTCAGTGAAATTAGACACATGCAGGTTTCCTCACGATGTTTTCCTTCACCGTAAAGCACGAGATGAATTATAATCACAAATTAAGCACATGAAAATTGAGTGATGCTTGCCCGGGTTTGAACCCACGATCATCGGTTAAGATTCACGCGTTCTTACCACTGGGCCATCTCGGCTTGTTATTGCTTGCTATTATGCCATGATTGCACCGAAATAACCGACATAGCCCGAAGGATTGCGGAACTAAAGTGGCAGTGGCCGGGGCACATCGCTCGTAGAACTGAAAGCCGTTAGGGTAGAAAAGTTCTCAAGTGTCGACCACAAACCAACCAAACGCAGCGAGGGTAAGGCTGCATGGCAAAGCTCATCTCTTGTCTGGACCGGACAAGGTGGACCGGCAACCTTAGGGTCTCGGGACACTCATAAGCTTGCAAGCAAAGTCAAATTCAAAAATGTTTTTTTTTTTAGTATAGCGCGCTTACTTATTGATTTATATATAATATCTCAAACCTGAGAAGAAACGGTTCTTTGAACGAAACTCAGTGGGATTTTTCTTTTTTTTTCCAACAATTGTATTAACAGAACAATTCTAATTTTATAATCAATGAGTAAGTGTAATGCTCCTATATTGAATAAAGGCTTTTGATTCGATTAGTTCATATTTCTATTCGAAACAGATTGAAGGCGCAAAACTTAGCTAAGGGGCTCTACTTTGAGCAAACTCGTCTGGGTTGGTACTCATCACATATTCTACCCGTAATCGTACCGTAACAGTCTGTGAATGTCCCACTGCTGGGCTAAAGGCCTCCTCTCCCTTTTTTGAGGAGAAGGTTTGGAGCTTATTCCACCACGCTGCTCCAGTGCGGGTTGGTGGATTACACATGTGGCAGAATTTCAGTGAAATTAGACACATGCAGATTTCCTCACGATGTTTTCCTTCACCGTAAAGCACGAGATGAATTATTATCCCAAATAAAGCACATGAAAATTCAGTGGTGCTTGCCCGGGTTGGAACCCACGATCATCGGTTAAGATTCACGCGTTCTTACCACTGGGCCATCTCACATATTCTACCGCCAAACAGCGATTTACTTACTCACTTAGTATTGTGTTTCGGTTCATTGGATGAGTGAAATTCTGCCACATGTGTATTCCACCAACCCGCATTGGAGCAACGTGGTGGAATAAGCTCCAAACCTTCTCCTCAAATAGGGAGAGGAGGCCTTTAGCCCAGCAGTGGGACATTCACAGGCTGTTACGGTTACGGTCATTGGATGAGTGAGCCGGTGACAGGCACAAAGGACATAACATCTTAATTCCCAAGGTCGGTAACGCATTGGCGATGAACATATAATTTATTAACATACTATATACCCTATATCCGACCAGCAGTGCTATTCTGTAAGAGCTCACTTTATTAGTCATAATCACCCGTGAAATGCTTACAACCGATATGTGCTGATATACTATTTTGATGTGTGTGTTCTTGTACTTACTACTTCCTGAAATTACACGATCGTTTACTAATGTGAGTATCGAGTTTGTTCATACAGACTATCCCAAATGAAACGATATTTACTGGTGGTAGAGCTTTGTGCAAGCTCGTCTGGGTAGGTACCACCCACTCATCAGATATTCTGCCGCAAAACAGCAGTACTTGGTATTGTTGTGTTCCAGTTTGAAGAGTGAGTGAGCCAGTGTGATTACAGGCACAAGGGACATAAGATCGTAGTTCCCAAAGTTGGTGGCGCATTGGCGATTTAAGCGATGGACAACATTTCTTACAACGCCAATGTCTAAGGGCGTTGGTGTCCACTTACCATCAGGTGGCCCATATGCTCGTCCACCTTCCTTTTCTATAAAAAAAAAGATAAGATTAAATAATACAAGAGTTTTATATCAATCCGATTAAATGAGTTTTGCGTGAAATCTTTAAAAACACGTCTATAACATATGTATGATTAAAATATTATTTTATTAATTCTAGAACGAAATGGGATGCCTGGAAAAGCTTAGGCGACATGCCGTCGGAAGAAGCGATGCGGTTGTACGTTAATGAGCTACATAAGGTATTATGATAATTCCTTTACGTCGATATATTCAGACTCGATGGTCTAATGTGATGATGATGTAGGTTCAGGCAAAGATTCCATAAGTAAAATAAACCTACAAATATCTGAGCTGCGACCGTCTCACTTTTCGAAGAGCAGTTTTTGGGCTTATCCCACCATGCAGTACGCTGCTCCTGTTGTTTGTTTTCGAAAAATGCAAGTCTCGTACCGATATATTTCCTTAACAAAAAATTAAGCCCATTAAAATTTAGTCATGGGTGCCTGGGCTTGGGTTGTTTCACGTGGGAATATGTCTGAAGTATAAATTTATTTTAAACTCACTTGGTGGTAGGGTTTTTTTCCAAACCCGTCTATGTACCGACCACTTATCACGTATCGCCTTATGTTCCGTTTTGAAGGGTCAGTGAGTCAGTGTAATTACAGGTACAAGGGACATAACACCTTAGTTCTTAAGGTTTGTGCGGTATTTGCGATATTAGGGATGGTTAATATTTCTTATAGAGTTGAGATACTCACGAGAATTGGTGTGTGAATAACAAATCTTACGCTGAGGTCATCTGACGCTCGAAGTCTCAGCTCGCCCCTACCGTGTACCGACCGCTAAGAAGTTTACACATTAAAATATTTTGCAATTAAAGTGTTTATAACAATGATTGTGTAATTTAGTAATTAATGTATATTTTTCATTAACCTTTCTTGCTATCGAACGAGTCGGTTGAGGAGGTAAACAATTTTGATTATTTCCTTGTAGAGTTTTTTATTTATGGAATGAAAAGTATGCAATTGTTAAAAATGGCGACCATTCAGTACAACCTATAAACATTGTATGAATATCAATTAGTTAATTGAGTAAACCAGTTAATTTAGATAGAGAGATGGTTGTTTAAAGTAATTTTGTTTAATTATCTGTTTCGATTAGTGGAATGGCTTTGCGCAAGATTTTTTTTGTAGGTTAGGATGTCTTTTTTTTATTTATTCATTTACTTATATAGGTACACAAAAATACAACCAGGACGTACATGCTCTTTATATAATAATCAATAAAATTAATTAATAACTAAATTATGGTAAGTAATAATTTAAAATCATATAAAATAGTAATAAACGTTGGGTTTTTTACAAGGCACGTAATATCTTTTTTTTTTTTTGTTTGGTTTAGTTGATCCCAATTGCTGTACAGCCTTCGTTTTATAAATTTAAATAAAAAAAAATACAGATAAGAAATGCCACGAAGTTAATCAATTTTTTTTTTCTATTTCATTAGATAGTGGAAACGATGTCGTATAACAAAGACGTCGCTTCGTTCCTCTTGGTCAGCGACACGGAAGACGGTTTTCCGAGCGCTGATCTTCAACTCGTCGCCGGTGATATTATCGAGAGGTGCCGTAACGATTCTCTACAGAATTCGCCCTTATGTAAGTTTTAATGTAATGATAACCACTCGGAGGAATTTGTAGGGGGGGCGGGGGCGGCGGAAACTAGATTTATTTCTTCGCCTTTCATATGTCTCGTCAATTATCACACCGACAAACTGTACTTTGTATCGCTTTGCCGGTTCAAGTTCAATTGGCTAGTTTTATCAGGCACAAGGGATATTTGTTTTGATAAACGTGTTGTATAATTAACGACTTGAAACGAGAAATGCGCTTGATGGTAGGGCCATGTGTAAATCCGTTAGGTACCACACAATAATTTACCGCCAAAATATATTATATTCTACCGCCAAACTGCAATAGTTAGTATTGCTGTGCTCCGGTTCGAAGGCACGCAGGCACAAAGGACATAACACTTAAGTTGCGAAATGCGTTAAGTTGAGAAATTTCGCTTCCAGGCCGTTTCAAAATTAAATAATTTATTATTGTAATAAATACTGCAAACCTTTATGAGTTTCTTTCGCCGGTTCTGCTTATGTCTGAGGTGTTTATTTCCGAACCGGTGGTAGATTTATGACAATCAATAAGCAAGTGTCACGCTTCTATATTGAATAAAGATTTTTGAGATTGACTTTGACCGAAATTTGACCTTGAAATTTATACTTTTATTGCTTTCAAAGAATTTACACTAAAATAGTTTATCGATTAAACTTAATTCGACAATTTTATCAACGGAAAAATAGTAATAAAATAGTATATAAATGATGTATGTATGTAAATTTTGACGGTGAATGTTTATTTTCAGATTCCCGCTCAGATAGCGGCTCGTCGTCTCCCACTCATCGCATCCGACACGACTCGGACGACGAGTTCATTGACACCGTCGATGTAGCTGTTGTGAGTACACTAATCATCACCACTCTTACCGTATGGAGTATTAGACTGACTGTCCCGTGGGTATTGACTAGATAAAGCGCCCCAGATCACGGGTTCGAACCCCCCAGGTCGGGCCAGTAAAAGTTTATTGAGTGCTTCTCTCGAAGATTCTCAGTAGCAGCCCGGAGTCTAGAAGTGTGACTATAGGATATTACACAACCAATGACTTTTCAAATGATTGCACATCCTGGGCATGAAACGATCGCCTTCACGTTGTTTCAAAAAAGAAAAAAGTATATATAATTTGGCTATTGTTGTATATAACTTATTGTAAAGGATGAGATATAAAAAAAAACCGACGAGTTTCTTTCGCCAGTTCTCCTCAAGTCTGAGGTGTTTATTTCCGAACCGGTGGTAGATTTATGACAATCAATACGCAAGTGTAACGCTTCTATATTGAATAAAGATTTCTGACTTTGACTTTGACCTTTGTGTACCTCATCGGAAAGCACGTTACGTGTTTGTAAAAAAAAAAACGTCACCATAATAAGTATTTTTATTTCCAGAACGAGACCGATCCCGTCCACACACTGAACCGCCATCGTCTAAGCAACGGGCACGCGCATCAGATAACGTCTCAACTTACACGTAAATACTCCTGTGGAATTTTCTTTGGAACTATGTTTAATACTTGTCACCGCCTGCGGATAAGTTCGCGTGTAAAGGGGGGATGTTAGGTATCCTATATCCTATGATTATCGGTTGAGGAGAAACAAATGGGTTGGTACCACGTACTCATCAGATATTCTACCGCAAAACAGTAGTACTTGGTATATTGGTGTTATGGTTTGAAAGGTGAATGAGCCAGAGTAAAACAGGCACAAGGGACATTACATCTTAGTTCCCAAGGTTGGTGACGCATTGGCGATGTGAGCGATGGTTAACATTTCTTACAACGCTAATGTCTATGTGCGGTGGTAACCACATCAGGTGACCCATGTGCTCTCTTAGTTAGGATAGTATAGATAGCAAATTCTTCAAGACAACCATAGTGATGAAAATTTGCAATAAATTAAATGATTATATAATAGGTTTTGTGTTGGTATATGGTCACAGCTATTTACATCGCCAATGCGCCAATCTTGGCATCTAAGAACACAACGGAACACAACAATTATAAGTAAACAGCATTACTTATAATTGTTGTGTTCCGTGGCTGTGGATTTTGTGATAAGTGGGCGGTACCTACCCTGATGAGTAAACGACCGTTTGATATCATCAGATCTGAAGGTGCTAGAACATTTGCCGGGCGTGCTGGCGAGACTCGAAGCGGACGTGGCAGCGCTCAGGAAAGCCGTGGAAGGTGACAGGATGATATTGGACGTGAGCACACTTTGGTTATTTTTTTTATAATAGTAATGACGTACGACACGCGCGCCATCTATTGATATGTCGATAGTGTGAGTTTCTCACATTCTCAATACCAACTCCACTAAGATTGTGGTGCGGTGGGGTAAGTGTTTGGTGTATAAAGTAAGTAAGTAGTATAAGCCGAGATGGCCCAGTGTTAAGAACGCGTGAATCTTAACCGATGATCGTGGGTTAAAACCCGGGCAAGCACCACTGAAGTTTTTCATGTGCTTAATTTGTGATTATAATTTATCTCGTGCTTTTCGGTGAAGGAAAACGGCTTGAGAAAACCTGCATGTGTCTAATTTCATTGATATTCTGCCACATGTGTATTCCACCAATCCGCATTGGAGCAGCGTGGTGGAATAAGCTTCAAAGCCTTCTCCTCAAAAAGGGAGAAGAGGCCTTAGCCCAGCAGTGGGACATTTACAGGCTGTTACCGTATAAAGTCTTTCCTTGGGGTTTAAGCTTACTTCATATCAATTATTATCAAAATCGGTTCAGTAGTTTAGCCGTGGCAGACAGACATACAGACAAAGTTACGTTTATAATGTTAGTATGGGATAGTAGTACATATTATGTTATATTCGCTCGCAGCAAGTTTCTCGCGGTTGGCGATGGCCGTGGCAGGAGTTGAGTCCGCCCACGCTGATCCTGATCGCCGTGTGGCCTTTCATCGCGTATCGCATCGCGTCCCGTCTGCAGCGCAGGAACACATAACGTGTAAGTATATCGTCATGAACCGGCTCATGTCCACTATGAGCCGGTTCATCCGTTTCCGTTTTGAATATCGACGAAGCTGTTATCGGGACCTTGGAATTGAAATTAAAATTGATATAAGTATTTGAGTAGGATATTGTTGTACTATAAATAAAGATATATAAATTAAGAACTGTTTGTAGTGTATAATATAGCAGAGCTATTAGCGAATCGCATGGAATATGTAAATCTATGGGCTGTATGAAAATATACATCCCGAATCCACTGCATTATACAAATATGTGTTTAGAGCCTAATCTCACTTGAATATTAAAAATTATAGCTGTCAAGTAAAGTGGTTTACATATCTTTGCGTTCTAAAAAAAAATTAAACCTTGTAAAACTCATTGTTGCTTCATTATATAACTTGCCGGGGAAAAACTTTTTTCGTATTGTACAAATTCTCTATGGTTGTGCTGTATTTATCTGGCTGGTTTCGATACCAATAAAATTACTTGTTGCAGTTTTTTGATCATCTAAAATGCAATGAATTTCTACAGCAATGGGATTACGTCATAACCTACAAAATGGCAACGAGTTTTCCAACAAAATGACACTTTCAAGTCAAAGTTGTGGGTTCGATTCCCACCCAGGACAGACATTTGTGTGCATGAACATTTCTGTTTGTCCTGAGTCTGGGTGTTATTATCTATATAAGTCTGTATTTACAAAAGAAAAGTAGTATATGTAGTATATCAGTTGTCTGGTTTCCATAGTACGAGCTCTGCTTAGTTTGGGATCAGATGGCCGTGTGTGAATAATGTCCTAAGATATTATTATTAAATAAAATACGATAAAAAATGTCTCAAACTCGTTATATGAAATAGGAACTTTAGGAAAAAAACTTTGCTTAAAGTTCAATAATTAATAATGATATCTTCCCCAGCAGGTACTACAAATACTAGGTGCGTGTTACGTGGACCTTATACGTTGGATATTCGACAAATTGTGATCTTTACACACGTAGTTAATGATTTTTATATAAATTTAACTGTATTTTTTTGTACTAGCAACACTGGTTTTTTTTTCAAATTTTATAGCGAAAATGGTATGCGATTTATTAGGCAAAGACGATGTTTATTATATATGGGATATTTTTTGTTTTGTGGTTATCTGTCGTATGAAATATATTGGTATATTATATTTATTTATGTTTACAAAATTTAAATGATAATAAATGTTTTATTATGTTATAGAGAACGCTAGAAATTGAATCTTTACAATAACAATTGTCAATTGGATGATGTTAAGTCATTTTTAAATATATATGAAAATAAGTGTTGTACACTATATTAGCATTTTAAGTGCGCAAAGAAAAGTCGGATAAATGGGTTAAATTTAAAAAAAAAATCTCACAATTTTGAATTTGACTGAAATATTCTCTTAAATAAAAGTCATTTTATATTTGAAATACAATTATTATGTCAAGGGAAAAATAAAGTGATTTATTTTAAGATCATCGATTTTTACAACCAATCTCCACAGACTAAGCGTACCTATGGTTAAATTTATCGCTGAATAAATTTATTTGTTGTCTGTATTTTCTGACAACTTTAAAAAAAAAAAGTAACGTTAAGTACATCAATATTATACCTTAATGACTCGTCATTTATATTTACAGAGTCTAGAGATAAGGACGATTAATCCTTATATATTATATACTAAAAATGATTCCAAAATTGCCAGATGGCGCTACTGTAGGGAGACGATTACTGGAAATATTTATGCAGTTATTGATTAAGTTTTATAAATTTAATTAATCATTTTAAAATGAGCTTTGAAAGGCTCATTTTCAAAGGCGAATATTTGTTTTTTTTTTAGCTTTCTCACTCCAATTCCGTTCTACTTTTCCGAATATTAGTTCTTTTAAATTTCCTCGTCTAGCTCCAGCAGCGCCATCTAACTTCTATAGATTTTAAAGGACACTTTATTAGTAGACTAACGGTGATACGCTTTATCGTCACGTGTATCCTTTCAATGTTATTATAATAGTCACATTGCTTTCTGATATTTCGCGGTGCTCCGCAGTGAGTTTCGAGTTTGTACTAACAGAATAGCTCTATCGTTTAGTATACAAATTGAAGACATAAGTGTAACGTGTCTCGAGATTAAATGTGATTTTAAATAATTGTCAATTATATGTTTTTTGAGCTGATTAATAATTCATGTACATACATCATTCGTCCATTATGTGTATAGCTCTTGAAGTTTTATAAGCGTTCGTTAATAACCAAATAAGACATTCAAAAAGTTTAAAAATGCGACAAAAGAGTGCTTCTTCAAGAGTGAGGATTACAACGCATTGATTGTCACACGAGCATCGCGGTGCCATAACCTAATGATACCGAATGTCAACTGTAGGTTCTGCTTTGAAAGTTGACGTACCGTATATGTCAGCTGTCATGATAGCGAGTGTGTGTGTGTGTGTGTGTGCGTGCGTGTGTGTGTGTGCGTGCGTGTGTGTGTGTGTGTACGTGTACACTAAGGTGTGTCACACACACACACTAACCCACGACCCACACCCACTTATACACTTACACACGATTACCGACGCGTAATCGCCAAATGTGTAAACAATACTATGCTGTGTTGCCACTACAGCGCTACATCATCTCCACCCTCCTGGTCTTATTCTTTTTTTATTACACATAATAGGCAAGAGCTTGACCGTTGACTTGCCTGATCTTAAGCATAGTCACGGTCTAGGATGTAGCGCGCCTGCCTGCCAGAAGGAACCCGTTTACCCTGGATTTAATGACACCAACATTGTACCTATCAGGAAATATGGACTCAGGCAAAGCATTCCACTGTGTACCTATGGCGCTTTGGTCGCGTTTGCCTGGCCGTTCTCCTTATCAACAATACAATATACAATAGACATTAGTATGAAATTCTGCAAGAGCTCATTTCATTATAGTAGTATATCAGTTGTCTGGTTACCATAGTACAAGCTTTGCTTAGTTTGGGATCAGATAATAATGTCCCAGGATATTGTTATTATTACTCACCCGAAATGGAGACAAGCGATATACGGTGATGTACTATTTTGATGCGTGTGTTCTTGAAATGTTACGATTATAATGGTCAATATCGCATATCACTTTCTGGTATTAAACGACCGTTTTGCTACGGTGAGTTTCGACTTCGTTCTTCCAGAATAGCCCTAGTTGTCGCAACGCAATACAACGTGTCGTCTCACTCTAACACTATGTATGTCTACAATTATGTAACTGAACTATCGTAGGTCAGTTTTGATTTGCGTTTATTATTTACGTTTTTAAATATTGAAAGATAATGTTTTATTGTGAACAAATTGAATTTTATTTTAATGTTACCTGTTTTTTTTTTTTTAATTTTAATTTAATGTTTAAGTTGTCATATTTTATCTTATAGACGGGAATGAATAGTAAGCAGATTATATAATGTAACTTGTATAATAAATAAAAAATATATTTACATTAATGTTACAAATAAAATTTGTTTGAAATTTATAAAAAGAACTGTGAAAGCGACAACAGTTTGTGGTACAGATTAAAAAGATGTATATTTACTTTTAATGTAACAAAAAAATAATACTTTAACCTTTTTTTTGTGTAGATATACGATTAATTTTAATTCTTTAAATGTTATTTCTTAACTGTTATCACTTACTCTATTTAAATAATGTTTTCCTATATTAACAAACACATTTGTCGATTCCCTAGTTTTAATTCTTGTTATATTACTTAGCACATGTGACCCTAGCTTTAAGTCCATCACTACTCGCTCGTACGCCCCTTATGCCTGGTTTACACAGTGCGAGCTAGCGTACGATTTAGCATATGCAGTAGCTGTAGTGCAGTATCGCATTGTGTGGACGTATCAGCACTTGTGAGTTTTTGTTTTCACCTACTTGCCTCCCCCACCACTCGCATCGCTTTCGTCAGTCATCGTATTAGATGCAGTCGATCAGTCATTCACCAGATGATTCCAATACTGCTCTCAATGGAAACTGCTTAGTCAGGTCGAACTACTGACATAACAATGCAGGCAGCTATCAACTGTCCAGTCAGCAGCTCGCACTGTGTAAACCAAGCATTAGGTATATGTCAAATAATTGACATATGAAAAAAAAATAGTAGAAACTCGATGACATAGATATTTGGTCGTAGATGTGGCCACTTCTTGTATATTTTTTTTAAAATAAAATAAACAATGCAAAGTTGGGCTCCGTGTAATATATAATGTGATATAGGTGGTTAACCTAAGTTTTTTTATTTTTATTAATGGCATTTTGAATTACATGGTTTCGGTTTGTCATACAATCTTGGATCGTAAGATGATATTGTAAAGGCTTTAACGGCTCTAAGTGAAGGAAGTTTATATTGAAAATCATTAACAGTTTTTGTTATTGTACAAAATAAATGGGGTTTTTGAAGACGTTGTTTTTATTTTAAACTATTCACTGTTTATCGTTAGTAAACAAAACTACGCTATACATAGAAAGTTGTATTTTATATAAATACAAAGTTTTAATTAATATCTTAATCATCATCATCATCTCAGCCGAAAGATGTCCATTGCTGGACAAAGGCCTGCCCCAAGGATTTCCATTTTGGCCGGTCTTGCGCTGCCCGCATCCAACGGCTTCCCGCGACTCTTTTTATATCGTCGGTCCACCTTGCACCGTCCTTGCCTGCCCAACCTGCGTCTTCCGGTTCGTGGTCACCACTCGAGAACCTTTCTGCACCAGCGGCCGTCAGTTCTACGAGCGATGTGCCCCGCCCACTGCCACTTTATTTTAGCAATTCTTCGGGCTATGTCGGTTACTTTGGTTCGCTTGTGGATTTCATCATTTCTGATTTGATCACGCAGAGAAACTCCGAGCACAGCCCTCTCCATTGCTCTTTAGGTGACCTTGAGCCTTATTACGCCCATAGTGAGCGACCTATCTTAATACATTTTAAAATTAAATATCAATGAATAAGTAAAGTATTCAGTCGAATGTAGATTACCTGATCATGCACAAAAAAGGCGACATCGGCAATTCTCAACGGAAACTAGCTAACTATGCAGGAAATATAATGCACCGGCATTTGTACGTACGTATTCCGTTATTCACTATTGCCTCACTTAAATAGTTCGTTAGGAGGGTGATTCGACACGACTGGCAAGAGATCAGAGGTGCAGGACTGCTTTTCAAGACAAACTTCTTAACTGCGGGCTGCTACTGAGAAGTTTGGTAGAAACACAGGCAATATCTACTGTGCTTCACTGTCGATAATGGGATCGATGCTGCTTCTATATATATATTGGCAATATTGACAATATATACACAACCTCTTTGGTCTAGTGGCTTGATGTAAGGCCGCAGACCCAGAGGTCCTGGGTTTAATTCCCAGGTCGGGCCAATAAAAAGTTATTGGGTTTTTCTGTTAGAAAATTGTCAGTAGCAGCCCGGAGTCTGGAAGTTGGAAGTGTTTACACTCCCGTGCCTCGGAAAGCACGTAAAGACGTTGGTCGTGCGCCTGAACTCTTTCCGGTCGTGTCGGATTGCCGTCCCATCGGATTATGAGTTAGGGAATAGAGTGCACCTGTGTTTGCGCACACACTTGTGCACTATAATATCTCCTGCGCAGTTGGCTAATCTCTCTTGAGATTGGCCGCCATGGCCGAAATCGGTCTGGAGGACATTATTATTATTATTGACAATATAATTAGAGGAAATTAGAATAAAAAAAACACACATTCCTGTCTGACTTTATTTAAAAAAACAGTGACAGCAAATACTCCATAAAAATACAAAAAAAAAATATCGACAATAAACTAATAATTTTTAATAATAAACTTAACAAGTTAAACATGGCTTGTTAGGAACTAAACTATATACAAATAAAAATCACATGTTCAAATCAACGAAAAATAATTACAAAAAATAAAAACAATATATTGTACTTTGTTTAAAAACGATAACGGCATCGACACAGATTATAAATACGTTTAAATTAAAAAAAAAAAACACTACACTATTTCTTACAATATAATAGCTGTCAAAATAATTAAGGCTCTCAGGTGCAAATCTAATAAAATAAGAAAAAGATTTTTCATAAGCTATTTAAATAAAATTAAATAAAAACAAAGAGGTTAGACTATGCGGTAAACGTCAAAATCTATAATCTGTGTCTAAACCTTTCAATAAAAAAAAGTTAAAAATAATGGAACGTTTTAATAAACACTATTTACATTATTCAAACCGGATGTTATTATTTCTAGCCTACATGACACTATACTAAACGAATTCTTATGTAAACGGAACACAATGTGCTTGGAAATCGTAACAGTAAATCATTACAGTGGAATTATAGTTAAACCATTAAATCTTGACACTTAAATAATTTGGAATAGATTAATTTGTAACAGTTAAGTAGTGCGTCTGTTTGTGTCATTGCTTTTACTCGTGTGCAATGAAAGAAAACAAAAAGATTAAAAAGAACATCACAATTCAATAAATTAGTTGGTATAATCTATACATAAAAAAATGCGCGGTCGGGGGACCCCCTTCAGGAACGAAGTTCTTTGCAATATTTTTTCGTCTCAAAACATGTTTTACAATGTAATTTCAATTGATTACATTACTGTATTTTTGTCACACCAAAAAGCGCCTCAACCTCCTTATTGCAACTCTCTTTAATCAAAGATAAAGAAACGATTTAAAATTTTAAATTCAATTAATTTTTTTTATAATAATAGAATGCCCCGTTTTAAGGCGTTTACTACTATTTTGATATTATTTTAGTAATTTACCCCTACAATTAAACAAAGTTTATAATGGGAATTGTGACAATAGCCCGAGGTTCGAACCAGGGACTTGCGTGCTGCTCGTAAGCCGTAGAGCTATTGGTCCTTATATGGTTTGGTATTACCTTTATATTTAATTTTTTTTAAGAACGTTAGGTAAGTATCTTAAATAAAATTTTGATTGAGTTTGCTTATATTTAAGTATTTAACTTAATTCATATTAAAATCGTAGGCGCACTATACAGTTCACGCCCTATCGTTTGGCATGGTTTGGCGCTCAAAAATTCGGCATTAGTCCTACCTCCAGAAGCGCTCGCGCAGTACTGAATTCGACCGCTCAAGCTCAACGCATCGCATTTGACCCGGTATGGACGATATTTCGTTACGTGACATGACCTTGAGCCACTGCCATTTCACTCTACTGTCAGCCTCGTATAGAACTTCGTTCCAAAATAATACAGAAATGAAGGACAGAGCCAAATTGATAACACAAACGACACACATCCCGACACGTCCGGCATAAAACACCGTAATACCGTATGACGTCACAGGAGCGTGCTGTCTTATTAAGTGTTCACATAAAAAAAAACATCTTTAGTATTTCCAAAACGTCATAAGTAACCCTGACAAAACATTCGTACTACTTCATAATATGAGCCTATCATTACATTTTATTACGGGTAGATAACTTTACTGCATTACGTTATATAATTATTCACTTATTTTTGACGTAGGCACTTCTATTATATAAACATTACCAAGACAGAACGCGTACGGTATACATAACGTTATATATAAGTATATAATGATTGTTTAATGGGCCGGGTCTATTGATGAAAGTACTAAATATAATGGTGATGAATTCTCAGTTATTAATGAGTATATTTTTCATACATTATTTGTTATCATGATGGGCAAATACTGACATCTTCAAGAGAAAAGTGGAGTTAATTAAACCACGCTGGTCAAATGGTTGATAGTACACACATGTGGCAGAAACTCGTCCGACACATGAAGGCCTCCTCGCAATTTACCGTCACCGCCTTTTTACTCTCATAGGAAGGCAGACAAGCAAATGTGCCAAGTGGTGGCTAGTGGCATAGACATGGCAAAATTATCATTACAAGAACACTGTACCTTTTACTGACAATATGTCGTCAAAGATTTAAAAATGAATAAGGTAACACGGGCTCAATCTTATATAACAAAACGAAAAAAATCTTCTTGAATAAAGCATACTTTGATTTGATTTATTTTGGTATATAAATATCTATCTATACAATGAATGTAAAAATTTTGTAATACCCAATTAAATTAGCCGAGATGGCTTAGTGGTTTTGGTGGAATAAGCTCCAAACCTTCTCCTTAAAATGGAGAGGAGGCCTTAGCCCATCAGTGGGACATTAACAGGCTGTTACTGCCCAATTAGAAAAAAAAAACTATACATAAAACTTATACCAGAAGATGCAACGCATTTCGGAGAAGGTTTTAGTATATAATCTTTTTATATAAGTAACTTCGCTTCCTAATATAAATTTATACTATTGACGTGACCAGCGGGAATTTTATGTATCTTTATATTTAAAACATTGACTTCAAACTTTGCGAACTCATTTAAACATTAAATATTAGCATTAAACCGCTATACTTTGAACCAATTTTGTATGTATCAACTTTAGCTAATCCTGTATGTTAACTATAGTTTAAATTCTTTTGGGGGCTGGCGATAGAACAAGGTTTGAAATTAAATGGTCGTAACACAAGCTGCTACAAGGTGTAAGCCATTTACTTTTACTATTTCTAATTGTTTCATCTTCATTATAGTATAACTTATTGTAAAGATATCAAAACAAAACATATTTGAATCGAAATGATCTGTGTGTAGCCGCCATTAGATCTCGTAACTGTTATTATAATTTTTTAATTATTGAAATCAGTTGAAGTATTCGTTTTTTTTTTAAAGTTAATATTCAACACAGCAAAGACCGTATAAAGTAAGACTAGTTCATTTTATAATCTGTCATATAAAAGATAAACATAAATGTCAAATGTCAAAATTATCAATCAATTTAGTGTTCAGTGATTTTTTAAAACCAGATAATTAATATAAAAAATAATGTATAAAATTGTACATTTACGCGAATGAAGTTTTTTTTTTTTTTTAAATATTATTATTGTGTTTATTTTTCGTACAAATATTAATACCGTTGAATATACGATTGATTATTTTTACGTATCTGTGCAAATAATGATATAACCTTATATTGTTTAGAAATATAAACGATAAGATAAATATATGTGATCAGGTAATATAACGTTATGATAAAAATGAAATAACATAGGAATGTGAATTATTAATAGTATCGTCTGATCACTGAAATATTACGAATGTGATATAAGAATGGACTGAAAAGCCTGTAGCCTGAAAGCCTCGTAGCCTGAAATTGACGTACTAACAAGAGTTTTTAATATATCCACATATTCTTGCTTAGTCCTTTAACATATAATATGCAAACTACAGGACATGTAGCGATAGATTAAGTGTCTGACACGCCATCCATTACAACAATATTATATAATTTTTTAAAGTATAAATATATTTTAAAAAGGCATAACTTATTTAACGACATTCCAGTGATCCGACGGTAGAACGAAAAACAAATTAACCGTTATTTTTTAAAATTAGAATATAAAATATATTATGTGTTTGTGTTGATGAATTTATTATTAATTATTTAGTTTTATTCAAATAAAGTTCCCATATAAATACTGTGTTACGTTATAATATTCGATTATTAGAATTTAAAAAAGATAATTTAACAGACAACAGTTACCAATCCTCCTCTATTATAGACAAACGTGAAGCCAAAATTGAATTTTATTGTAGTGAATAGTAAAATTATTATATTTCAACACGATATTTTTTGATAACATTTGTGATAACACTTTACTTCCTAAATCTTATCTCACTTATTATTAGTCTGTGACAAATCTACATCTACATATATTATCGACCATAGACAAATAGAACAGATAACATATTTCACTTGTATTCTTATGACATGCTAATGTAAAGCTGCGTATTTACAGTTTTACTTATAAACGTTTTTTTAATTAAACAGTTAATTCTCTCTTTTTGTCATCATTTAAATGCGAAAGAAGAACACGCAACCGCTAAAAAACACTTATAGTTACCACCAATTTTTTTTTTTTTAATATTCAGATCCATTTTATGTGTCTATGGAAATACAAGTAACGATTCGCTATAAATAATGAAGCGAAGACGAAAATTATAAAGCCTAGTCTATATAAATGCAGTGCAATGACACATTGATGTCGGAAGTATGCGGTTGAGTTCCGTAAAAGGAATCACCAAATATAGTCTGTTAATATGAGCAAATACTTTAATAAGTATTTGATATTATTACGAAAAACTTACCGATGGACCATTTTAGTTTTTTTTTTAATTTTAAATTTAGAATAAAAATTACAGTTTAGATTATTTTCAAAGAGATGTTCGATTTTTAAATACTGATAATATAAAAAAGGAGTAATTAAACGTTATTTAAATATATATTAATACACTTAATAAATAATAGTAGTCTGAGTTGGTCGGGTCTTCGAGAAGTTCGCCCGTGTACAGTCGCTAAGAAAACAATAAGCGTACACTCACACAGAAAGTCCGTAATTACATGCTCGTTTTGACAGATCCATCATTGCTTTTTTTTTAATAACATAGTGGCAATGCCTTTTTTTAAGGAATTACTAAAATTTCTACTTACCCTTCCAATTAAGAGTAAATCTTGTTGGGAGTGGAGACGAAAATGCCCAAGGGGTAGTGACCGAACCTGACTGTTTAACATCTTGAACCTTCAAATGCTACTGTTACCCGGTATTTACAAGATTTTAATAAATCGAGTTGTGTCTACTGGATTGGGAATACAATCGCGTGTGTGAATTTTCTCCTACCACTACATACAAAATCGAATGAAAACGTACAACACAAAAGGGACTTAGGGACTTGTTAAACGGACCGCTGGATATTATATCGGTTGTGTGAACGCACCCCTCATACGTTATTACCGACAAAAACCACATAGCATGCAATAAAACGAACCCATAAATCGGACCCACGTGTGAATATAGCCTAAGAAATAACGATCATCGATGGTTCACGTTAATGTAACCACGCAACATGACCGCGTCTCTAGTTAGTTACCGCTGGTACGCTAACAATTTGTAACGAATTACCGACCGACCTGACTGTTTATTATAAATAGCTAACTTCAGCTAACGAAATGAACCGCTCCAGAGAACCCATCCGAATTTAATAATATCACAATAATAACTGTACCATAGAAATTGCCATTAGACTCACAAGCTGTTACCGAACATCATCCTATCGTCGTACAAACTCAACCTGTTGCATTCGCTCGCTCTACCCTTTTGTAGAGCCCTATCCCTTCTGGCTCGTCGAACTGCAACCGGCAAATCGCCCGGAGTCTTGACCCTTCCAGCCGGATTCTGCAAGTTAACATCGCTCGACGATGAAAATATATCGCTGACTTGTTCCAACGAATGTTGACGTTTTATCGATAACGACTTCAAGGCCGGCTTCGGTGATTTGGGACACTTCTCTTGATCGGAACTGCTCGACGGTATCAGTTTCAGATCGGCCGCGTCTATTTCCCCATTCAGTGCCGCTAGATAAACTGGATTGTCTCCGCTGTATCCGTTCACGAGGTTCTCTTTATCGTTCGGATCGCTGAATTCGTTATCGAAGTTCGCGTATTTGTTGTGATACTTATTGAAACCGAAGTCGGTTTTGCTCTGGCTCGCCTCTTTCAAGACATCGTTTTGCTTCTTCTTGTCATCGTTGACGATACGCGGTATGGCTTGCATCGTTATCTTCGAACCGCCGTTTTCGGAGAGCAGCATCAAATGTTCGTCTTCACTACTCGAACAATCCGAATTCATATCGAACGGACTCTCCGTGTTGAAATTATCGTGTTGGTTATTGTCGATGTATTGCAGTTCTAGGTTGATGCTCGCCCGAGACGATCGTCCACTGTTCGAATTGGTAATGATTCTATTATCGCAACTCAAACGTTTTTTTATCGTCGAATCTTCGGATTCCGAATTGCCCGCTCTGAATATGCTCTGCGAGGACATTGACGTTCGCACGGAGCGCTTTAAGCTTTCGGAGCTGCCCTTTGATGTCTTGCTGTGGTTCAGATCGGCTGGTTTCACTTTGGGTACGATCACTGCGAATATTTGATTCCTATCGCTGTCATCTCTCGATGGTAGTTCTTTGAACATTTTATCCGTGTTCATTTCGGATTCCATGATCATAGTCGGCGATAGTGTTTTGTTCGGAGGTGATAACGTGCAGGGGCCTTCGAAGTTGTACGCCCTGTCATCGCTGAGCACCAAGTTCGTGGGTCTGTCGAATGTTACGTTGCTCGGTTTATCGACTAGCGACGTTCTAACTTTGGCGTTTTGTATCGCATTACTCGTGTCTAACTTGACTTCGGTTTCTTTCGGTTTACTCAATTTCTTCTCGAAAAATCTCCGTATACCCCATTTCGGTTTCTCCTTGTGATCTTGGAGGAGATTCGTCTCTTTGGGACCCCTGTCGACGTCATGGGAGCTTACGTCATTCTGGACATACTCCAACGGTCGTTGGTAAGATCTGATTTCGTTAAACCTGTCCGAATTCTCTCGAGTCTGTACCCTGTTATGAGAGACTCTTGCTACGGACAAACAATTCTCTTCGATGTTTGGTTGCCTCGGTGGTTCCGTAGTGGTTATATCCTTAAGGCTTTTATGTATCAGTTCGACTGTGTGCGTCTGCGTGTTTGTGTTTGTATTGCGTTCGATGCAGGCGTTTCTGCCTATGTGTGGGTCGGGGTATAGGAGAGGCGTGGTGACGTCACCGTTGCGAACGGTACAATTAGAGTTCTTATCAGTTTCCAACGGTGACGGTGGAGGTGGTTCCGTGGATGCTGTGATTTATTAATAATTACTTAATATATTAGAAATACAGAATAAGAGAGCATGTTAGTAAAACTGACCAAATAACTTACCAGGGGGATGGGGGTGTAGGTTGTTATCGTGTATCACGGGTCCCTGGGCTTGTAGCATCATTTTTAGTTCAGCCATTCGTTCCTCTACACACACAGCTGTTAATCTGTCGAAATGTAATATTGTATTTATCAGCATTATTTATTTATTTATCAAAAACGAAGCATTCGAGTTACAGTGCATCTTTCTTGATAATATATTACACTAAAACCAGAAATATATAATTAATATGTTAAAACTTTTATATGAAAAATAAGTAGTCTATTACGGATTAGTGGATCTACAGGCGGCGGAATAATAATAATACAACCACGTGTTCGAAAATTTGATTTACCTCGCTTCGGCGTCGTGGTCCCAGCACTCGTCACACGTGTCTGAAGCTATCTTCAACGCGCGCCACTCCGGAACCGGACCTTTGGGAAGCGGCGGCCGGGCCTTGTTCCGGGACACGAGCGTCTGTGTATTGTAAACGATTATTTTATTGCCTAATCAATTAAAAATTATGAAATCGAGTGATTTTTCGAACTTTAATTTGTATTTTTATTTTATAAATGCAACCAGGCGATCAACCGGAGCTGCAAGAAGGATATAAACTTGAAGAACAGCGGAGAGAAGGGCAGGGAATGTCGCGCACCTGCATCTGCGCCAGCGTGGGGCGCGGCGGCAGGCCGTGCGAGTGGTAGGGCGGCTGGTAGGGCGGCGCGCGCGCGGGGTGCGCCCCCCCGCAGCGCCACAGCATCTCCCACAGCACGAGCGCCAGCGCGAACACGTCCACCGCGCACAGCGCCGCGCGCGCGCCGCTCAGGTCCAGCGCGCCCTCCAGCGCCTCGGGCGCCAGGTAGCGCAGCGTGCCCGCCTGCCGCCAGTCGTAATCATACCGTCACGTTATAATGGCTAATATTGACAATGCGCCCGCAACCTTGGGGACTAAGATGTTATACGCATTGTGTCTGTAGTTATACACACACTAAGATACATGCACGGACACACACGCACGCACACGCATGCAAATAGAATACATAGGCACATCTGCCGTTCACAATTCACAATCGGGATGTACGTTCTTTGTAGATTGCTTATTCATACATGTCTTATAATATTACTATCATATATAATATTACAAATGTCATTTTATTTACTGTAATAATTATTGTAACACCATTCGATTGTTAAATTGTTGTCTTCCAATTTAACATTGTTGTCAAAAAAAAAACAAATATTTAAAGTCCATTTAAGACATTTCACATTCTCTAACAGAATAGCACTGTTAACCCTCAAAGGCTAACCCTAAGTCGCCTCTTATCACAATTTTCAAAACAAAATTTGCCATCCAACTATAAGTTGTTTCCATTACCTCAGTAATTCGACTAGGTGTGGAGTGATCCCGCCTAGGTAGCAACGGCTGAGCCAGTCCCAGGTCCGCCAGGCGAGCGGTGCCGTCGGGCGCCACGAGTACGTTCCCGCTGTTGACGTCACGGTGCACTATACAGGGCTTCGTTGCCCCTGGAAGACAATTAAAATTATTATTTAAACTTATGCGCAAGACTCCTTCCTTCTCCTCATTTTGTAGTATGTTATAGTACATTTGTCAAATTGTTTATTTCATCATCATTTTTTATTTACACTAATTTAATGGACTATTTTTTAAGTCTGTCTTTTTTTATATTTTACACGTTTTCGTTTTAGTTTAGTTAGTTTAAATAGTTTCTCTATTATTTTTCTTAAGTATTTTTTTTCGAATGGTTCCTCTCACAGTACGTACTACTTATTCAAAACAAAAAAAAAACTCATAATCAAGTGTAATGTATGACATTTTGTTGGTGACTTGAAAAATGTCGATGCACGTCAATCTAATGTCAAAGTAGTGCGCGTGCGTGTGCGTGCGCGTGCGGTACCGGGCGCGTGCAGGTGCGCGAGCGCGGCGGCGAGCCCGTGCGCGAGGCCGGCGAACTCGCGCCACGACAGCGGCGCGCGCTGCAGGCGGCGCCGCAGCGACTCCGCGCACAGCTCCAGTACCACCAGCTGCGAGCGCCCGCCCGCCTCCGTCAGCGACGCGCGGCTGTCGCTGCCTGCGCCACGCGGACGGACGTTATATACGTGTTGTACACACACGGCCGTCTGATCCCGGACCGAGCAGAGCTCGTACTTTGGAAACCAGACGACTGATACACCACATATACTACTTTCCTTTCGTAAATACATACTTATATAGATAATTACACCTAGATTTCGATTCCCAAAATATATGACTTAATATATTACTACGGCTATTATTTGATAACCGAATCCAGAGTAAACAGGTTTCTTCTAGGCATGCGTGCTACATCCTAGACCATGTCGATGCTTAACATCTGGCAAGTCGACAGTCAAACGCTGGCCAATTAAGGGTAAACAAAAAAAAATCACATCTCAGATATCAGATATCTAATAGATGGCCACTAGTAGTAGGAGCCATTTTTCTAAAGAACGACACATATAATTCGTACAGAATAGTAACATTTTTATTTTTATAGAACAGGAAGGTGGACGAGCATATGGGCCACCTGATGGTAAGTGGTCACCAAACGCTCTTACACATTGGCATTGTAAGAAATGTTAACCATCGCTTACATCGCCAATGCGCCACCAACCTTGGAACCTAAGATTTTATGTCCCTTGTACCTGTAATAACACTTGCTCACTCATCCTTCAAACCGGAACACAACAATACCAAGTACTGCTGATTTGCGATAGAATATCTGATGAGTGGGTGGTACCTATCCAGACGAGCTTGCACAAAGCTCTACCACCAGTAGATTGTAGTACCACTATTAAATATTATAATAGTTATAATCGATATAAAGTTAATTCTTGATGTATAAACAAACTTTAAAAAAGACAAACAAATCAAAATATTTGTTAAGGTGTATATCCACGTGTGCACACGCACCGTAGTACCGCAGTATGTTCGGGTGCGCCAAGTGCGGCACGGCGTACACCGAGGCCTCCTTGTGCCAGGCGGAGGGCGCCGAGTACAGCTTGACGGCGACGGGCGCGCCCGCCAGGCTCCCGCGCCACACCGACCCGAACTTACCCTGACCTGCGAACAGCGTACAATTTAAATCAAATCCTTTATTACCTTATTTTTTCGACGGAGTTAATCTATTGATATCTCCGTTCCAATGTGAAAATGCCCTAACAACCCACCCGATCTATCCAAAAATAATTGCTACTTTAAGACCTTTGCTATAAGGTATATAATACAATCACAAACCACCCTAAACCGTCCAAAACTTTAACGTCTATTATTTTCTACTAATATTCGAAAATAAATCGCCTTAAGCAATATAAAACAATTTTTACTTTAACACCATCGATGTAAAGTCTATTTTTGCTACCAATATTTCAGACTAAATCTCTTTAAGCAATATAAAACAATTGCTACTTTATCACTATTGACATAAGGTATATTTTTGCTTGTAATATTTTAGAATAAGCCACCAAACTATTGCTACCTTAACACTAATGATAGTCAATTATTTTATAAAAATTAATAAATATACATGACGTAGGTTACAGGATCATTAAATAATATCAATAAATCTTACCTAACCTAACGCCTGAATCTTAACCGATGATCGTGGGTTCAAATCCGGGCAAGCACCACTGAATTTTCATGTGCTTTATTTGTGATTATAATTCATCTCGTGGTTTACGTTGAAGGAAAACATCGTGAGGAAACCTGCATGTGTCTAATTTCACTGAAATTCTGACACATGGGTATCCCACCAACCCGCACTGGAGCAGCGTGGTGGAATAAGCTCCAAACCTTCCAGCGTGGTGAAATAAGCTCCAAACCTCCTCAATAAGGAAGAGGAGGCCTTTAGCCCAGCAGTGGGATATTCACGGGCTGTTACGGTACGGTACGGTAAATCTCACCTATATGTTCGACCAGTGTAAGATTATCAACACACAACAACCCCGTTGCCAGTGCGTCAGGACCGCTCCCCATTATATCGCCTGAGAACAAAAAATTATAAATGAATTATATTTATACACCACTCACTCACTGACTGACTCATCACGAGATCCTCGAAACTATAGGTCATTAAAATCTCAATCATATACATATATAGAATATCTCCTAGAACTTCTTCAACAGAGCTAGTCCGAGATTAGCTGGATACTCTGCAGAAGCCACAACTTCCCCAAGCTCATACAGGAGTGAATTTCCCTATAGATAGAGATAGAAGTATGATATTTTTTTTAGTAGCCCTTTCAACCCATAAATCAACCTTTAAAAACTCAAAAATATATACATGGCAATTCCCAATTTATTTAAATTAATTTTTCGTGGGGGGGGGGGGGGGGTGTCAGCAATCTTCCTTATACCAAAGGCAGCCAAATAAAGTCCACCCCTCAGCTCACACATATACTTACCTTTCTCAACATCGACTCCTTCACTCAGGTCGTCTTTGTCCAGCTCCATCCTCTTGCAATACATCTTCCTGAAGACTATTGCCATCAACAAAATGGCGACCAGCGCTAAGATGCCGGACGCGACGATGTTAGAATAGTTCGGATGGGTTGCGCTTTCCATTGTCGATTCGGCTTTGGTCGTTGCAGGTTCCTCTTTGAGGTTAACTGTAAAAAAAAAAAAAAAATCCTTACTGAATTGGGAAGTGACTTTTTTATTCGTTGCTTTGTTTGTCTGTTTGTTACGCTTTCACGTCGTAACTATTCAACCGATCATCATGGAATTTTGCATACACGTTATCAGGGATACAGAAAAGTACATAAGGTAATTAAAACCTCTTAATCCCGCCCCCTCCCCTTTATGCAGGCGAAACATATGATAGTGCATGTAAGCCCTCTCAAAAAGGGAGAGGAGGCCTTTAGCCCAGCAGTGGGACATTCACAGGCTGTTACGGTATAATATTATAAAGAGGTAAAGTTTGTGAGGTTGTAGGAGGTAATCTCTAGCCAAGTCCGATTGCTGTATTGTAACTCTAAGAATAAATAAATAATGATAACATATTATACACGTGAATGAGATACACAATCAATTATGAATTAGACTTTTTTGCTTTAAATAAATCTATTACCATATAAGAAAAATAACGAGTGTCAAAATGAGCCGGACACACTACATAATATTATCAGAGATAATATCGTTAGTAACATGCGCAAGCGCCCCCAAGGGTTGCAGAGGGAGCCACCGGTTTTAGTATTCTAATCTGGTATTCTGGCGCATTCGGTACCCAGTCCCAGAAACCCCATCATTACATATGAAGGGAAGGCGTACATGCGTTTTCCAACATTATAATAACTCGTAGTTTTTATTCTAAATCTATAATTGTTAGTAAGGGTTAAAAGGAATACTCACTAAAGTCGGCATTACACAAAGTCTTCGTGCAGCAGCAGAACTTGCTGCCCGGTAGTCTCGCTGTCACCCTTGTACATTTGTCGCAACTATTGGAGCCTTCAGCCTGAGATGAACGCCAACAACCTGAAAACAAAGAGAAGCCCCGTCAATAATATGTATGATATCACATTTCAAATATGAAAACTTATAGCGAAGTTCAAATAGGCCCAGCGCATAAACATTGGTGCTGTGAAAATATTAAACATTCCTTACATTGCTAATGGACCAACAATATGACATATCTAAGATATTATGTCCCTTGTACTTAGTTGCACTGGTCAACTCACCTTAAAATTAAAACAAAACAATAAATAAATAATAAATATAGACATTTGGCAGTATATAGTATGCTGTGAGTAGGTGGAATCTACCTAGACGGGCTCGCACACAGCTCTACTACTAAATGCCTATATAGATTATACGGGTGACTGGTGAATTAGGATCAATATTTTAGGAGCATAATCGGTACATGATTCTCATTCGAATTATGTAAAAAAAATAGGTACTTAATTTTTGACCAAATTTACAAAAAAATTACTTTAAATAAATAAAGTGTGGACATATTTCCGCGGCGCGTGCGGCGTAATGTTTGCCCCCCGCAACCCCTGCCCCGCGGCTTATTAGTATTAGTAGGTTAGTAGGTTAGTCGGGCGAGCGCCGCCGTAAGGTTCGTCCATCTTCCCGCGCGCGCGCCCCTAGCGATCGATCTTACGCGTATACCTAATGTTTCGTGTGTGAGTGTGACCCGTAATTAGTAATTAGGTATGGCTTATCAATACACAAATGCAGAATAATGTGAGTACTGTGAGTAGTAAAGTGACCCATTCGTGTTAAAGCGTGTGAAAGACAATATGCGTAAACGTGCCGAACTGTGTATCACACGAGCAGGAGCTCACTTTGAACATTTGTTAAGGTTAGTGTAGTTATGTAGGTAAATAGGTAGTTAAATGATTGACAATCGTTGTAAATAAGTATGATTCAATTTTTAAATACGCCGGAAATACCAAGATAGGTAAACAGTTAATTTTTGTCCCAAGTTCATATCATTTACCTAGTCAACAAATTTGTTGCTTAAACGAGTGAAATATTTTGGTATTTTTGCCTGTTCTAAGCCAGGTTTAAAGTATGAAGGGGGATTGGATCATGCTTGTTTATCAAAGGTAGCCTGCTACCCTGTTAACACGCGGCGGCGTTTGGACGTAGGGAAAGTACCGCGCGATAACTAAATGTACATAACGGTGTTGTGTCGTCAGCGCAGCTAGGGCGTCCACATGACGCGTAATTAATTACATAACTTTTGGTTAACTTTACTTAGAAGTTTATTAATATTTATGTTATATGTATTTTTTTTTGGTCATATATGGTCGTCAAATATCACGTCCTTAAATATTGATACTAATTCACCAGTCACCCTGTATAATAAAATAATTTAAAAGGTAAATTAATGATAAAACAAACCTTGTCCCATTACAGTAATGTTGCCTTCATTGTCCTGATGCCATAGAGTATAGCAAAATGCTTTTGGATCGGTACACTCTTCAACTTGAACTTCTTCACCATTTGAAAGAGTTGTCTCTGACAGTGTACCAGTATCTGAAAATATATTATTATTATCTATCTCTAAGATTAAATCTTAATTTCATCTAATTATTTTTCCGAGCCTGATCAATCTCTATTATTTAATCTCAATCATATTTGGCATTAAATAATCTATGTCCTTTGGCATTGGCAAAATAATCTATGTCCTTTACCACAAACAAATGAAATTAATTTAAAAAAAAATTGAACCATTTTTTAATATAACTATGGTGTATGTATTTTGAATGTCGTAAGTAGTATTAATAACTGCACAAACTAAAATATAGCTATAATTTTTAACCTTATAAGAACTGTTTATCATAAACTTTATCATATTACATAAAATCATAAATTATTAAATGGAATTCAATTTAAAATGTTTTGCAAATTTGTTGTTATAAAACAATTATGTAATTTAGGAATTCGGAATTATATAATATGCCAAATATTTCATATAACCACATTCAAAAATCGTTTCTGGTATTGTTTGGTTCTGCTCTAAAATATACAACTATCGCTAAGTAGTATATAAAAAATTGATATAATGCACATATTATTTTTATCAATGGTAGAAAGATAGATTGGTAAATATATATTTTTTTTATTTATAGAAAAGGAAGGCGGATGAGCATATGGGCCACCTGATGGTAAGTGGTCATCAAACGCCCTTAGACATTGGCACTGTAAGAAATGTTAACCATCACTTACATCGCCAATGCACCACCAACCTTGGGAACTAAGATTTTATGTCTCTTGTGCCTGTAATTACACTGGCTCACTCACCCTTCAAACCGGAACACAACAATATTAAGTACTGCTGTTTTGCGGTAGAATATCAGATGAGTGAGTGGTACCTACCCAGATGAGCTTGCACAAAGCTCTACCACCGGTAAACTAAATTTGAACTGTATGTGGTTACATCAAAGTGAGAGAACAGAATATATGGGTGTATAGATGCTCTTTCAAACGATGACTATTTAAATGGATAGATAATTAATAATATAATCTTAAATAAGGTCAAAAAAATTATAATATTTTACGGAAGTTTAAACAAGACATTTTGACCAACAAATCGGAACCAGTTCTGTTTTTAAGAATATCTATTACAGAACATAATATATTGCTATCTCCTTTTTATGTGTAAGTTTGAAAATTATATGATATTAAATTATTTAATAAATTCAATACAATCTACATCATTTTTAATAATATATCAGCTTAAGTGTATAAGTATACATACAGACTACACAAGAGTTATATAGGACACTAAAATATTTGAAAGGTTCAGTTTTTTCATTTGATATAAAAGATCCAGATAACTATCTACACCTAGTGTTAGATTGTAAAATGTTGTGCATTTAGTTTTTATAATAAACATTACTTTTTAACAAGCTTTTATTCAATTTCAACTGCGAGTATCGTGCAATTTTATACAAACATTGGCATTGCTAGTACCAATACAATATAAAATACCAAATATTCTACTAAGTTTCAGATATCTGCCAAATATAGGCTTGTGTTTTAAAAGGCTTTTCCAACTGTATCTCTTTAGCATATAAGACTTAAGGCAATATCTTCCAAATATCTATTAAAATATTAATTATTTATGTACAATATTACAAAAGAAAGTCATACCAAATATTTCATTTTCGACCATTAACTGTGCATTTCTCTCATCATCATAAGACGGTGTTACACTCATTGCCACACTATGTATCTTATATAGACAGGATATAGTTGGAACAGTGATAGTAGGTGCCTCGGTAACAACAACAGCTGGCTTCAGTTTGTACTTCTTAAATTCATTGGATAATCCATTTTGATCATCTTTACCAGAGTCAGTGGATTTCTTATCAACACCAGCTATGATGTTACCTCTTACAGATGCAGAGGCCAACTGATTTAGGCTTCTTTCATCATCAATATCCAGCAGTTCATTTGAATTTGGAATATCTACACTCCTTTTACCAATTACTTTTGGCTGGTCTTGTGTAACTGGCCAGTAAGAAGTGATATCTTGCGCATTATTATTATTCCATTGGATAGTTCTTCTATGATGGTATTTTGTAAAAGTTCTTACATAGTGGGCAGGTTTTTGATGATATATACTGTTTCTTGTGTCATGTGAAGAATCTTCGTGAGGTCGCGATGTTAGAACTTTGGCCGTGAATATAAAGAGAAATAACACCATACATTTTAATAATGGTGTTACTCTCTGTGATAATATACCTTCCATCATTTTGGCAATTGTTAGTTTGTACTTATTAAAATTTTCTTAATTCTACATCATTGTGAGATGATACATAAAGTATTTTAGGTCATTTAGTGCAACCTAATTACAGCTAGGCAACGACACTGCATAATATTGATTTTTCTCCGCGGAATTGTTCACGACAATGCGCCACTAATTCAAACACTAACCCACTTTGTATAACACTGAAGCATGTTATTTGTGTCTTTTTTTATAAAAAACATGAATATTGTGTACTAATAAGATTATTTTTTTGATTAATTATACGTTTTTAAGAACTACATATTTGTACCATTTGTTTGATTATGTGAATATGTTAAATATATGCATTTTATACAAGCGTAAACAAGTTGAAATAATTTGAATTTGATTTAGATGTTTTATTCACATCGCGGCGCAATTAACATTGTAAAAGCAATTAAAACAAGAATCGATCGAATGTTGACAAACACATTTCACTACTCGCCGACATATTGAGTGTATCAGTTCGTTTTACGATTATGTCATTTTCATATGTAAAAAATATTTTAATGATTAAAAATAAATTAAAGCAGAAATTAAAAGGTAAAAATTAAGTACTATTATGAAAAACTTATTTCTTATATAAGTGTTTTTTTTTTAAATGCATCCCTTTTCGCATCGCATCTGTGCAATCAAATACAACAGAAAAAGCGTTATAATGTCATCATTCCTTAAACGTCAATCTGACAAATTCAAATGAAAATGGAACATCAAAGAACAAGGGAGTCGCTTTCCTTTGTTGCTAAGTAAAAGTGAATGTTAATATATTGTTGTTAAATAAATTTATTCTCTTCGTAGTTAATATACAAAATTCTATCGCCTATATATTTTAATAATGTCTTCCATGGCGGCTGAAGAAATTGATGAGGCAAAGGAGCGCGCCCATTTTCGAGCAGTCGTGAACGCTTTTAAATATTACAAGTGAGTAAATAATTGCTGAAAATGACTAAATGACATTGTTTTTTTATATTTTACAGTTTATTTTATACACACTTTCGGTTAACCTAAACAGATATAAATAATGTATTCTGACATAGCAACAGTTCGCTAGATCAAATTAGTATAAGTAATTAACCTCCTTAGTTGCAACAATAAGCTTTGTTTACATCCTATACACGTGTGGAACTTTGGCCCTAATGACCTTGGATCATTGGGTCTCATTTCACTGGTGTTGTGGTGCTATTTTTCACCACTTATAATAACAAGATATTCAAATAAAGATTCCGCCGCATCTCACTAGACCGATAATCACTCTATTTACTGTTTTATTTATATACTTTCTTTTAAAAATACAATAATGAAATTGAAATATAAATCAAAAATGTTATAATATTTACAATTTTTTATAAATGAATGATTAAAAACACTTACATAAAATAAATATAGATAATATCATTATAATCAAAGTAATTATCAAAATTTTTATCTTGAGTAATTTTTTTTTTTCATACCAATGAAAATTTGATATGATCTGTTGATTGAAACCGGTTAGTTTTTTTTTTAATTAAAAATATATAAAACGAAACAAATTATTTGTTGCATTCTGTTATATAATAAACTTGTTTACTAAAATTATCCATGAAGTCTTTTGAGCATGATTGTGCATGTATGCACATTACAATGCACAATATTTCCTTTTTACGACATCACACAACTAATTACACTATTTATTTAATAAGAATAGCTACTAAACTATAAACATATTCCGTCAATATCTTTGTCAATTAATAAATTTAAATCTTATGTTTAAAAATCGTTGATTAATAAGATGTATTAATATATAGATCATAGAAGTTAGTATTCATTCATTTCTAAGCAGGATAAATAGTAATTGAATTGTATTTAATTATCGTAGTAATTTAATCGTAAGAAAAAAATATATGTTGGTTCTTGCTCGTTCCTTTACATAGAAAACTTTTTAAAGTTACGGTAAATCTAAATATAAATTAAACATGTAAGAAGACGATTGTTCCTACTTGAATAAAGTTAATATTGATTTAGATACCATTTACCTTTTTATTTGTATTTTAATTAATAAATGTGATGCAACTTTTATGACTAATTTTATGAGAAATTTGATGTAATATTTATGACTGATCTTTTCTTCAACATATTTTATGTTTAATTACATAAAAAGCATTGCTTATAAGTAATTGATTCTTTACTACTTCTCAATACAATATTTATATGAAATATTTGGTGGTATTGGTGCCAGCCTGATTACCACCCACTCATCGCATATTCTACATTCTAATACAAATACTTAGTGTATTGTGTTCCAGTGTGAAGGGTGATTGAGCCAGTGTAACTAAAGGCACAAAGGACATAACATCTTAGTTCTTAAGGTTTGTGGTGCTTCGGTAATGTAAGGAATGATTAATATTCCTTACATTACCGATGTCTGTGGGTGGATGTGGTGACCATTCACCCCATTAAATGGCCCATTGGCTAGTTGGCCTAACTATAATATAAAAACAAAATAAAATAATTGTTAAAATTTTTTACTAGTATATAGAAGTCAAATTCATATTATGAAAATATTACCTTAGATATGAATCTATATAAGATAACATACATTTATATAAGATAGAAAAAAGATATACAGACACCGAAAAAGGCTATCATGATGCGTTATTTGAACATTTTTTTTTTTTTAATTTAGTTTAGAATTTTTTTAACCTGTAATAATAGATCAGATTTTGTCTGTATTCCATTTTTCGAATGTAATTTGTTTTTTTTTGTTTTCAGACTGTGCAGCCTTGATAGGATACATAAATCGGAGAAAATAGTTTCCATGCTCCAACCGAATCACCAACGTAGACTAGAAAAGTACAAAAGCTACCTCATAAAGTTTAAAAAATGTTTAGATGTCAATAATAGTGTTGTACATCTTATAATAAGGGACGTAGATACAATGTTTGAAAATGTTGACCACAGTATCGATGCGAACACAAACGGGATGGAGAGCTTTGGCTGTAATTATAATAACTGTGAAATACCATCGCAGAAACAACATAAAATGCAGCATGATGTTGAAAAGGTTGGTTTTCGTATCGAATTTAACTTTTTCTACATGTAATGATAATAATGTCCTCCAGACCGATTTCTGCCACGTCGGCCACTCTCAAAAGAGATTAGCCAGGAGATATGCACACGTGGACGGCAATCCGACACGACCGGAAAGAGTTCAGGCGCAGGACCAACGGCTTTACGCGCTTTCCGAGGCACGGGAGTGAACGCAGTTCCAACTTCCAGACTCCGGGTTGCTACTGAGAATTTTGTACAGAAAAACTCGATAACATTTTATTGGTGCGACCAGGGATTTGAACCCAGGACCGAGTCTGCGGCCTTCCATGTAGCCACTAGACAAACGAGGCAATCACACATGTATAATAAGGTCATATTCTATTGGGTAGAGGTTTTCCAAATGAAAGAGGATGAACTGAAAGAACCAACAAGTAATTTAGAGTATAATGTATGTCTATTGCAAATTTCATCCAAATTAGTCCAGCAGTAGTAGCCTGCTTTTATAATACTTAGGTCTGCTTAAGTATTATTAAAAAAAGTATGGATACAAATCTGTGGAGATAGAAAAATATATATATATATATATATATTGGATTTTTTTTGTTTGAAGGTACAATCGGTATTAAAAAATATAGTAAGAGACTGGAGCGACGCGGGTGCAGCTGAGCGGGAACAGTGCTATAAACCCATACTCGAGGAGTTAGAATCAAGATATCCACCTGAAGAATTTAGGTGAGTGCGAAATTCTATACAGATCTTTTTTATTAATTGACTACGACTGTCTCTTTGGTCTAGTGCCTGGCTAGCTTATAAGGCGGCAGATCTCGAGGTCCTGGGTTCAAAACCCAGTTTCAGACTTACAAATATTATTGGCATATTTTGTGTTAAATTTGAAGTGTTTACACTTCCATACCTAGAGAATTATTTGAACTTTTTTGGTTGAGGCGGATTTGTGCACACACTTGTGGACTATGGTATGTCCCTTGCAGTTGTCTAGTCACCCTTGAGAATGACAGCCATGGTCGAAATCGATCAGGAGTATCATTAATTGCCTTCATAATTGGCTATAATTATTTGGCGATTTTGACAGTGATAGGTCACACATCAAGGTGCTGGTGCCGGGCGCTGGTCTCGGCAGGCTGGCGTGGGAGATCGCTGCCAGAGGGTATTCGTGCCAAGGGAACGAGTTCTCGCTGTTCATGTTGTTCGCGAGCAATTTCATACTGAATAAGTGTCCTGAGGTGAGTGATGACTAAGAGTATATATTTGTAATATATACATAACTCAGAAATGAGCGAGACATTTGATTTGAGGTTTAATTTCATTTAAGACTAGTTAGTTATCATGGGGGGGGAGGTATGGCGTTAGATACCCTATGTTCTTTTCTATACCCCTGAGAGCTTGTATGAAAAATTTCTTTATGACCGATTGATGTTATGACCTGATACTAACCAACTCACTTTAACATTTAGTAATATTAGTTAGTATTTCAAGTAAGTACTGATTTTCTTTCTAGATCTGATGGTAGGAGACATGAAGATAAAAAAAACCTTAGATTAACATATTACATAGGTTTTGCTAATAGCTCTTCTCCATTATGCACTATAAACAGTTTTCGATTAATATATCTTTATTTATAATGATACATTATTAAATGTTACTACTTATATAAATTTCTTTCAAAGTTATAAAAACTTCAATTATTGCAATCTTTAGAAGTTGACCAATGATGTCGCCTCATTCAAGGTCGAAGTTGTTCTCTCCTGCTATCGGAGCTTTAAAATCAATTTGATTCCAGGCAAACAAACACACGGTGTATCCCTGGGTCCATCAGTACGTGAACCACATGACGAGCGAGCACCAGATACAGGCCGCTACGTTTCCGGACGTGCCGCCCGCCACCAGGCATTCGCACTTCTCTATAGCAGCCGGGGACTTCCTGAAGGTATTTACTTGGTGCAAGTGGTACCACCCACTGATCACATATTCTACCATCAAAAAGTATGTTAGTTAGCATTGTTGTGTTCCGGTTTGATTGGTGAGTGAGCCAATGTAACTACATGCACAAGAGACATAACATCTTAGTTTCCAATGTTGGTAGTATATTGACGATGTAAGGAAGAGTTTCTAATTCTTGCAGTGGCAACGTCTATAGTAGTAGTGGTGACCACTTACCATCAGACGGCCCAATTGCCAATCTTTCTACCAATTTGTCATAAAAAACTTAAATAAACTTTTTTTTTTTTTTTTAATTATATATTAATATTAAATATTGTTTAATATACATGTTAATAATTACCACATTTATATAAATCATACAACGCTTATGTATGTACGTAATATTCATTGTCATTTTCGCGCCCCATGGTGTCTAGAGCCGTTGCTCCTCTCGCTCTAACCCATTACACAGGACTCAAGAAATGTTGTTAAATTTTTTTTCCCAGGTGTATACGGATTTAGACGAATGGCATTGCGTGGCGACGTGTTTCTTCATCGACTGTGCGCCGAATGTGATCGAGTTCATAGAAAGGATATATGCAATATTACGTCCGGGGGGATACTGGATCAACCTCGGGCCACTGCTGTACCATTATAGGTGAATTATCTTGGTTTTTTTTTTTATTTAGAGTGGTAGACTATAAATATGCTCATAATATAGGCCAAGATCGTCCTATGTCTATTATATATAAATAATTCTCGGCTTATAAGCTCCGGAACTGTAATTAAACTCCAGGGTAGAATGTAACCCAGCAGTGGAATATTAACAGACTAACTTAATTTCTTTATATCCAAAAAATATGAATAAGTAGAGAACAAAAACATATGTAAATCCAAAATAGAATTATCCAAAATGTGTTTTTTTTTCTTTTTCAGTGACATGCCAACAGAAATCAGTATTGAGCCACCATATGATATTTTATTGGATATCATAAAGGATGTCGGGTTTGAAGTTTTGGTATGTTTTATTTAGATCTTTTAAGCAGATTGTTAGTAATGTATAAAGTTAGCGATAAAAGCAATGCTTTTACCCCCTCTTCCCCTTATGTGCTTCAGTAGGCATTGTTATTTATTTATTAATGTATTTAATTAATTTTTACAAAATACTTTCAAATTTTTTCATTAAGTATAAAACATTGGCGCTATAAGAAATAAAAACGTTCCTTGCATCGCTCCCAACCTTGAGAACTAAGCTGTTATATTCCTTGCAAATACATCTGAGATGTATTTACAGGTGCAAGGAATATAACATAACCCTTAAGTTAACCCTTCAAACTGGAACGCAACACTTCAAACAATATGGTTTGTTCAAAAAAAGCAAGCACAGTAAAAACCCCCTATTAGCCTTTAGTTCTTAAGTAGTCCTGGAGCAGCAGTTTGTATAGTAAACAATAATAAATATATATTCTTTTATGTTACAGAAAGAACAAACGGGTGTTAAAACGAAATATGCTCAAAATCCAAACTCGATGATGCAACACGAATATAAATCTGTTTTCTTCGTGTGTAAGAAGCCTTTACCAACATAAAAAAAGTATTATTAATATAAATGGTCAATACTGGTGAAAATCATACTAATTCAATGGTCTGTGAGTCGATTACATATAGTACTATAGTTTATTCCAACCACAGGAGGAGTAAAGACAATTAAACAAGTTTGACCTTGAGCTCAAACGATATCATTGGTAGACGTCTTATATAATCTATGATAAATGCCAGTGATGTTGTTGTCGGTACTTTGGAAGTTATATTAAGGTGGATATACATAGTTATGTGGAATGGTGTTCTGTTATAAATAAAGATTATTAATCAAGAACTCTTTTATTATAATATAACAGAGCTATTAGCAATATGTAAATCTAATGTTTGTTTGTATTTACTCCTTCTTCGATTGGAATATTCTATTTAACAAGGAAGAACGCTGTTAGTATTGTTTATGATCATACTGATGAAATGTCCCGCAGTGCTATTCTGTATAAACTCACTTCGTTACTCACCCGTGAAATGTTGACAACCGACTTATGTTGATATACTAATTTTGATGTGTAATGTTATAATTGTTAGGGTCGAAGTCGCTTCTCACTTTCTGAGATTTCACAACAAATTTTCTGGGTGAGTCTCGAGTTTGATAACAGAATATCCCTACATAATATAATGTGTACCCACGGCTTTGTTATGTATGTTAAAAGTATTTCAAGTCAATCTTAGCGAATAACATATGGACATTATCGTTGCACAATGACGTATATGCAGTTGTATAATATTACATTATTGTTTAACGGCCTTATTTATAAACTTTGCTCAGAGACTGTTTAGTTAAACATTGATTTCGCTCTTTCTGTCATCGTTCTATTGACATTCGAAAGAAAGAGATAGCATCGTTTAACTAATCACTCGCTAAACAATGTTTATAAGTTAAGCTGTTAAAATCTACTGTTAAAGTTTATATATTATTTTGGTATTTATTGTCATATTTACTATTTAACTGATGAGATTGGTTTTGTTGTGTCCCGGTTGGAAGGGAACATATATTATAGAAAATAGTGTTGTGATACAACTTTGTGAATGTAATGACAATGTAACATTTTATCATTATAATTCGGTTTCTCTATGTTTTGATTTTTAAATAATTGTCTGTTTCACATTTTTGAGTTAATTACCAATCCGTGTACGTAGCTCTTAAAGTTTTACAACGTGAGAGCTGAGGGTACCATCACGTGTATAGTGACTTAGTGTTGATTGAGATAACAAATTCCACTTATGTCTTAATTATTCTCAGAACAGTCTTTGTTCTCTACTATGACGATATATGTAGGTTAAATATCAACCGTTGCTGTTAAAAAAGGGACAAACTAAAAAATATTTTCATATTTCACTATGTTAGTGTGGTTGTGAAGGCTTTGTTAACATAGATCCCAATTTTTTAAAAACTATTTACTATATTTTGTGAAGTTTATAATATGTTTTCTCAGTATTAAGCTAATATTGTTGGAAGGAATAAAGAAAATAAACAACTTTGACCTTGAAATGAGATTATATGATTGGTTGAAATCTAAATAATCTGTGGTATTCATTGTGGATGTCTGCGAAGTTTTTATCAGGACTCAAAGTGGATATAAGAAGTTATATCGAACAGTGATGTATTATAAATTAAGATATATTCATAAATAACTGTAGTGCATAATATAACAGAGATATTGGCATGGAATATGTAAACCTATGGTTTGTTTATCTTTATATCCCGTTATTGGAATATAATATACATGTTCTGTTTGCATAGATGACCGGCATTAACTGTGTTTAGCCTGTGTCTAGTATTAATTACAGGCACGAGGGACGTAGCATCTTGGTTCTCAAGGTTGGTGGCGCATTGGCGATGTGAAATATTGTTAACATTTCTTACAATGCCAATGTAAGCGTTGGTGACCAATTACCATCAGGTGGCCCATATGCTCGTCCGCCTACCTGTATTATAAAAATACAAAAATCACTGAGTGTTGATGAATATAATATGCCTAAATATATATGTATGTACAGGCGAAAACTTGTTAATATTATATGTATACATATATTTAAAATTACATAACGGTGGATCTAAAGTTTTACTTGAAACGAGATGGCTCAGTAGATTGTTGAAACAATAGTTTTTATTTCCTTAATTTGTGTTAAAATTCAGACCTAAATAAATAAAGGCCACTTCCAGCTCTGGGACATAAATAAGCTGGTCTGTTATCATTTCATCTTATTCTTTTCTTCTCTTATTTTAACCATATTTGATCTCATCTTTTCCCTTGTATGTTAAAGTGAACTACACTTTATTATTTATATTATATTTATATAATAAAAATAATTTGATATCATCGACTCACTGCAAGAATTTATTAAGTGCAAAAAATCATTAAGTACCCATGATCATTGTTATTATTTATTTACATAACTTATACTACCAGTAGTTAGTAGGCAGTTAGTAGTTATACGAAGTATAGAAACATATTATTATTTTCCAAAGTAACTATCGTACATTAAATATAGAGAAAATGTGTGCTTATGATAAAAATCATCAAGTAGAGCTTCAAGGTCGTGACATTGTTATTGTTTAATATTTGCAATTAATGATTTCTTGCAGTAAACCGACTATATATACAAAAGACAATTTCTTACCCACCTAAAAACTGTAACAGTACATGTTACAGTTGCCTTACCTTCAAAAACTTACCTACTTACCTTACTTACATTGAATAGTCGAACAAAGGTTTTTGTTCGAGCGACGGATATAGATTGTTTTGTTTTAAGTTAATACCCACCAGCTTAAAGACTACCAACATAAGAACCGTCTCAATATTAGTTTGCTTTTAAATTAATTGCATTTATGTTTCATCCAGGTTTTTAAATGTTTAAAATTTAGACAGTGATGTGTAATGGCTTCGAAATCTTTAATTATTATATATATAATTTTATTAATTTCGAGATAAACTTTTTGGTGTAAATTTATATTACTATGGAGTGTAAGGTGAATTATCACCTTTATAGATAGACCTTCAATCATCAATGTAGCCTCAGCTTTAATTATGTTTCCGTTAACATGTTACAATATGTTCCATCTTATCTTAATAAACACTTGTATGAAACAAAACTGTTTGGTAATCTACTATTCAAAATTAACATTTGAAATAAATGTTATTGGATATAGATACAAAATATTTAATTACAATAATCATTTGTATTTATTATCACAAAGTATTATTTAGTTGGGAATTCATCTTATGAAGTTTAATGTGATATAACATCCTCATTTTGTTTTAAGTACATTGTAAAGAGATTAATAAAATCTATTATTGTATATTTATTTGTTTTATTTTAAAAGTGGTGGCCTCGAGGCTCCGAGGTCAACAAGACGCCACGCATTTATGAAGCATGATATGGGGAGGGTTATAACTATCTGCCCTACTAATAACGTTGCTTGGAAAGTGTCAAAAATAAAATAAAAAAATCTAATAAAAGTACAAATCAATCTGTTAGTGTTTTATTTAAATATTGTATAAAATATCTCCCAATTTTATTAGTATTTTCATTTGAATGATTCATTTTAGCATATGTCAGGAACTGTCTTCGTAGTCGCAGGAGCTGTTGTGGATTGACTGTGTTCATGACACCAACTTCAAGTTCACATCCCGGATAGTCTGGGAATTTTACTTTGTCTAGATTCAGTTGTTTTGAATCTAGGATATGTTTTGAAATAGCTTGAGTCACTTTGTCGAGTTCATAAAGAAAATTTGTGGAACTCAGGGGAGCCTGAAAGAAAAATAATTTGTTAATCATACAATATTAACCTTTTCCATGGGGTAAGTTTGCAGTACCAGGGATACTATATTATGTCTCAAGATACTCCTTTAGGGGGTGAGAGTATTATTATGCCTAATCAAACTATCACTTGACATGGTTGGTGTATTATTTCGATTATTAAAATATAAAGACAAAATTGGTGTGGCTATTTATTTTTTGAAACTGGATCTATATATTTTCTTCATTAATCCATATTTAAGTATAATATATACAAGTAGTATACTATATTTAAAAGCTTATTAATAATTCTTTTTACACATTCATTATTTTCAAAAATTGCAAAATTGTATTTTTTTTTTTATAGAATAGGCAGGCGGACGAGCATGTGGGCCACCTGATAGTCACCAACGCCTTTAGACATTGGCACTGTAAGAAATGTTAACCATCGCTTACATCGCCAATGCGCCACCAACCTTGGGACCTAAGATTTTCTTCAAACCGGAACACAACTATTGTTGTGTTAAATATATATTAAAAATACCAAGTACTGCTGTTTTGTGGTAGAATATTTGATGAGTGAGTGGTACCTACCCAGACAAGCTGCACAAAGCCCTACCACCAGGAATGTTATATAAACTGTTCTGATACATATATATATATATATAATAAGTGAGTATTTAACAACAGGAAAAGCATCCTAATATATTGGATTGTATGGAGCGATGGTGTCAATTGTACTGCAACTATTGTTCAAATGCCTTGTCTCCCACTAAGGAGAAGTTTTAGAGCTTATTCTACCAGCTCTAAGCCTTTCACTACTGGGTTTGTGGATATAGACTCATGACAAAAAATCACAATGCACAACACATGCCGATTTTCTCTCAATGTTTTCCTTCATCGCCGAGTACAAGATGAATTATAAATACAATATAATCATTAGTTAAGATAGTGGTTAGAAAACCACTATAGACTAGTGTCTTGGTCACCTGAAAATATATATTATATAAATATGTGTAACACAATTCTATAAAATACATACATTTTGTGTACTCATGTTTGGCGGAGGAGGTTTCTTTTCGAACAGAACCTTATAAACACCCTCCAAATCCAATTTATCCGTTGGTTGTACGATGAAAAGTGGACTATCCCATCTATTACTAGAAACAGGTTCCTCAAATCTGTGACAAAAACTAGTGTTTTATTACGTATAACCTTTAGTCCTTAATTATCTGTTAAAGCTAAAAAAAAGTAAGTTTAATTAAAGGCACAAGGGACTCTACATCTCAGTTAAGTCCTTCATACATGTAACATTAATTACACATTAACAACACTAGCTGGTACCTTCAGGGTGAACTTTCAAACTGGAACATAACAATACTATATATTGCTTTTTGGCAGTAGAATACTTCATAGGATGATGTCTATGGGATTATCCTAATAAATGATTAGGAGTTTGTATGAGACGTCCTTACAATAGTAAATATGTATGTACATTTTATATACATACCATAAAATAAAATATAATTTAATCAAAATGGCATAAAATATATCATTTATGTTCATAAAACATTCCCATTTGGCTACCTCGATTTCCTGTGTTATAAGTGTTTACACTTCTGTGCCTTGGAAAGCACTTAAAGCCGTTGGTCCAGTGCTTAAACTCTTTCCGGTCGTGATTTCCCATCGGATTATGGGTGTTAGGGAATAGAGAATGCATCTACGTGTGCATTATAATATCTCCTGCACACGGCTAATCTATCTTGAGATTGGCCGCCATGGCAAAAATCTGTCTTGAGGACATTATTATTTTTCTTAAAAAATGTATAAAAATATAAATTATAAGTAAATTTACCTTAATTTTGTAAGTGCATTGAAAACTTCTTCCGTATAAGGCTCATTGCAAATACTGTTATCTGAATTATCTGCAATCGTACTACTACAATCTTCATTTTTTTCATTTTCTTTTTTATTGATTCTTTTAACGTTGTCCTCCCACGCTTCTTGATGGTTGCGGATTGTGTAAATAGTACATTGAGTCGACTTCGATGCTTTTGATGCGCAGTATAATTCATAGCGGTAACCTAAAAATATTAATATTACCCCAATCAGTAAATCATATCTATCATAATAGTGTTTTATTAAATACACACATTTTTTATAATATGTGATAATTGTCTTTATTTGAGAAATAAAACATAGTAAAAAGTTCGAATATACAAAATAATACTACCTTTAATGTAATTGCTTCCGTCTAATACTACAACGTTATCTTTATTAATAAGTCGTATTACTTCAGATTTTAAATATCCCCGGACTCTTTTTTCTTTTTGAAAATCTAAATAATTAGAATTTTTATCATAACCTAACTTCAAAATAGCCTCGTCTTCTGATACAATATCGACTTGTTTCTGGTGTGTTTTTTCAAAGAATTCTTTTACTTCATTTGCCCGACTCGTTTTACCACTAACTGGTGTACCACATATTATTATTAAAGGCATTTTTTAATAAAATACAAAACAATATTTACTCTGTTAGTTGTCACGTCAAAATGACATTTCCAACTACGTTTCAGTTTTTGATTATTTTAATGTGACAAAAAATATGAAATAATAAAATCGAATAGTATCTTTTTTACTGCAATGAAAAAATAAGAATACTAATGTACCTAAATGTATCAAAAAATGTTAGGTCCTTACATATAACGTTGGCGTTTTGTACGGGAGGAATATAAAGTAATTTTTTTTTGTAAAATATATTTAATTAATCAAAGTATGCACCGTTGCATCTTTATCTATGATATGCATATCTATGCACTTTTGCCATTTCATAAGTAGTTCATTGATACCTTTACTAAAAAAACCATGGGGGCGATAATTAATAAACTCTTTAAAGGCGGTTTGGACTGCTGCATCGGAGTTGAATTTTTTTCCTTGTAAGAAGTTGTCCAAATTCCAGAAAAAATGGTTATTTGTTGGAGCAAGGTCCGGGGAGTACGGTGGATGTCGCAGACATTCGAATTGTAGCTCATCTAACTTAGTAGTTGTTTGTTGTGCAAACAACTACTAAGTGTGTGGTCTTGCGTTGTCGTGAAGCAGCAGTCGCCTAGAGCGATTGACCAAACTCGGTTGTTTAGCAGCTAGTTCTTCCTTCATGGTTTGCAGTGCAATAGATATCTGCCGTAATCGTTTGGCCAGATTTTAGAAAGCTGTAGTAAACGACACCGGCGCTCGTCCACCAAACACTCACAAGTGACTTTTTCTGAGTAAATTTTCGTTTAGGGCAGGATTTGGCTGGGTCTCTATGGTTCAGCCATTGTGACGAGCGCTTCCTATTATCGTACAGTACCCATTTTTCATAACAAGCAATGATTCGATTTAAAATTCCTTCATTACTGTGTCGGTTGAGCAAAGTAACACAGCAGTCGACGCGTGTTTGCAAGTTCGATTCACTCAATTCATGAGGTACCCGTCGTTCAAGTTTTTATACTTTCCCGATTTGCTTCAAGTGGATTAATACAGTTTTATCACTTACCCCGAAGCCTGCAGCTATCTCTGAAGTGCTTTGTGATGGATCCGCTTTCACAATAACCTTTGATTCTTCATTTTCCACTTTGGTCTCCGGCCGTTCACGGGGTTGGTTCTGAAGGTTGAAATTTCCAGAACGAAAACGTTGAAACCAAAAACGTACCGTGCTTTCTTTTGCGACACCAGCACCGTACACATCATTAATCCTTCGAGCTGTTTCTGCAGCACTGGTGCCACGGTAGAACTCGTACTCGTAAATATACCGATATTTCATGTTTTCCATTGTGCGGTAATAAGCGACGCCAAAGAAAAAAATAATGAGAAAAGAAACAAATGAATGACTGTTTTCAAAACTCAAATGTATCAGCTAAATGAATTTGGAAATCTTAACCAAAGAGGAGATATTTCAGATCAAAGTGGTCAGTACGACAAAACGCTAATTTCATATGTAAGGACCTAATATGAATAATCGAAAAAAAAATATCTACGTAATCTAATTTTATTTCAATATTATTATTACTCTTTTCCTTACCATAAAAATATATTTTATTTAAAAATATATTGATTCTTACGAAACTAAACTAAGTTATAACATAACATAACATAACAGTGTCATTAACGTCGATCCACGATATTTTCTGCAATGCTTCACGCAATTTTTTTCATTTTTCAATCAATCGTATAGGATTGTGATTACAGTCCTACAAGGGTTCTTTCACTTTCTTAGAATATTTCAGGCGAGGTCGTTTCCGACACATGTTTTATGCCTTAGTTTCGGCATCAAAAATTTTATCCATGTTGACAATACGACGGCAAAATTAACACATCAATATAATATTTTAAAATGTATTGAATGATTCCAAATGATATTTTTAGCACTTTAAACAAACGTCCTTACTTTCTAGTCTATTATAGCAAGAGTATGTGTAAAATATTTCATCTTTTAGCTATTTGACATATGAAATATCGAATATTTGTATGAAGACGAGGTAAGATTTATTGGAAAATTCTTTATGATACTCGCTTAGATTATATGAATACCTTTGAGTATATACTATTTATATATAACATAGCTTTACAGTGTTTAATAGGGGAATAACTTTGTGCAAGCATTTTTTACCAATACATAAGTTAGTGTCCAGTGTACAAATACTCTGGATATAACATTTTAAGTGTGATTGTGACCAATTCCATGAGAATGTATATTAATGCCTGCATTAGTTCTACTGAATGAATGTAAACTTATAACACATAACGACGATAAAAAGAGTTATTATATTCTATGTTTTAATTATATATATATAAAGGTATTGGGTATTTGGGTACAAATATAAAAAAAAAAAAATTTGCAATGCTATTGTGTGTTGAAATATTCATAATCAGAAAACAGAACAAACAAATTCAAAGAGGTAACGTTAACCGGGTTTTAGTTACTTAGCTAGTCTTTAATATACAAATATTATACATACGAATGCATCTCTTATATTTTTCTTATTTTTATATTTCCCGGAAGGGCAAATGACTACTCCACCTGATAGTGTGGTAGTAGAGTCCAAACGCGACGACGGCCAGTACAGTCGGGAAGAAGGTTCTGCACTAGCCGTCTTCGCCTTGCCGGCCAGCGAGCCTCTTCACGCCTCGTTTGAAGGAACCCGGGTTGAGAGGAAGGGAACACGTGAGCTGGTAAGGTATTCCATTTTTTGGAAATGCGACAAAGAAAGGAGTTGCCAATTTCTTTGTGCGCAATGGAATTGATGTCACAGTTACGCGGTGACATCGAGAGCCAACACGCGTAGACTTTTGAAAGAAGGGGGAAGCAGGAATTAGAGAGAATAATTCCTCAGAGCACTCGCCGTGATACAGTCGATAGAAAGCGCTCAGTGCTGCTATCTCTCGACGCAATTGTAAAGGCCCGAGGGTGTTTGTGACCTTTACGTCGCCAATAATGTAATGTAATCTGTCTGTTACGCTTTCATAGCTTAGCCGCTGAAGATATTTTATCAAATTTGAATTGAACGTGAACCCCAAGGATGAACATATACCGTAACCGTAACAGCCTGTGAATGTCCCACTGCTGGGCTAAATGCCTCCTCTCCTCTTTTTGTGGAGAAGGTTTGGAGCTTATTCCACCACGCTGCTCCAATGCGGGTTGGTGGAGTACAAATGTGGCAGAATTTCAGTGAAATTAGACACATGCAGGTTTCCTCACGATGTTTTCCTTCACCGTAAAGCACGAGATGAATTATAATCACAAATTAAGCACATGAAAATTCAGTGGTGCTTGCCCGGGTTTGAACCCACGATCATCGGTTAAGATTCACGCGTTCTTACCACTGGGCCATCTCGGCTTTAAACAAACATGAACATATACTCCCCTTCTTTTATCTATCACTTACCCCGAACCAAGACGCGGGCGTGAACTAGTATTATATAAAATAATACGCTTTATTGGGACTTGGCTATTTCCCTAGTCTAAATAAATAAAGGCCTAGTGATTAGAACGCGTGAAACTTAACCGATGATCGTGGGTTCAAAGCCGGGCAAGCACCACTGAATTTTCATGAGCTTAATTTGTGTTTATAATTCATCTCGTGCTTGACGGTGGAGGAAAACTTCGTGAGGAAACCAGTATTCTACCAACCCGCATTGGAACAGCGTGGTGGAATAAGCTCCAAATCTTCTCCTCGAAAGGGAGAGGAGGCCTTAGCCCAGCAGTGGAACATTAACAGGGTGCTACTGTAGACTTGGCTATTTATGGGAAAAATATATAAAGCTTGCAATAAATTATAGTACATACTAAAGAGTTCTTTGGGAGCAATAAAAGCGTGTAGAACAAAGAAATAAATAAAGGTATCGAAGTTAATATTCTTTGTATTAAGATTGACTGGTGTCCCTCGGGAGCTTTGCGTGGCTTATCTGATTTGTAAAGATTGTTAGCCAGAGATATAGAGGAGATTATATGATTTTAATTTATTATTTTCGAAGCGAAACTTCGTCAGACTTATACATCTAAATATTCACATCGTTAATACTTATAAACGTTAGCGGGTGATTCCTTAAATAATGGGTCTTCTTTCAATAATGATAGAAAGAGCGAAATAATTGTTTACTGACTACGTGTTTACTAAGCAGTCGCTAAGCTACTGAACAAGATGCTATCGAAATGTTGAGTTTTATAGAAAATGAATAGTGAAATTGGATCCGTGATAATTTTTAGTTCAGTTCTGCGCATCTTTAAGTGTTAATTATATGTGTAATGTTTATCCCTTAACCGTGCTTTAACTCAAGTCATAATATCGGTATTACAGATTAAATAATACATATTATATTTTATATATCAGCTCGCTATGCACACACGCCGTCTTCACTTCGCGCCAATACCAATATATATTCTATTTCCCGCGCTCCGCGATGTGTGTCATACGAGATGATAGATAGATACACAGATAATATATATTTATATTATAAAATAGTAATTAATACATTATTGTAGATGTGTGTACACTACAATATGTAACGTCAAATTAATTTATATAATTAATATTTTGATTTGTTTCTGGCGTGTTTCTAAGCAATTAAAGCGCAAAATATTATGTCAATGTTTCGAAAACAAACAAGATAACACAATTAAGATTAATCGGTTTCAAATTTTTAAATGTTTAAAGATGTTAAATTAAATTAAATTTCAATTAACGCATTAATTAAATAATGTCATGTCAATATGTCAGACCGCATTTAATGTGAAATTTAAATGTCATTCCACACATCACGAATGTTTTTTTTTAAATATAATCGGACTCCAAGGACCATATCTTTACACCCACACTGAGCGCGATCCTAAAATCAGAAATAAAATGCTGTTCCCGCCAATCTCGCATTCAGTCTGTGTTGGATCGTAAACAGTGTTGCTCGATTTAGAAATAAATATTTAAATATATTTAGTGGATTTGACTCGGTAAGGATTTACTATATTATTGTTTATATTTAATTCATGAAAATATTAAAAGAAGGAAAAAAATGTTTTATTCGGATTACTGTATTTTTTTTAAAAGTTTCACCGAAAGTGCATATTAAACAATCAAGATAATTATGTTTAGAAAAAAGTTATAGAAACTTATTACTAAAATATTGAGCCAATATTGTCCTAATGGCTAGAAAACGTGAAACGTAACTGACGATTGCAAGTTCAAATCCAGGCATGCATCACTATTCTATGTGCCTTATTTGTTTTTATAATATAATATAAGCGAAATGCTTACGGTATTGGGAGAAAACATCGTGAGGAAACTTGAAAGGTCGCATGAAAACTGCCACATGTATATTCACCGGGTTGCATTGTACCAGCGTGGGGAAGAAAACTCCGAACCTTCGAGAAGCCTTTGCACTGCTTTAGGACATTTTTACTTAAATTTAGCTATTTTAAATATTTTCCATTAATATAAAAGAATATAAGCGAGAATAGTTGTTTAGGTGATAGATATTATTTCGTCACGGTAGCATGCGAAAGCGATCCCGTGGCGCTCCTCGTTAAGACGGAAAGGGTACCGCTGGTATTTAGTGGGTATTCCGATGTTCCACGCGCACACTCGGCGGCTTGGACACCAGTTAGCCCCACATACCCTCCCCCCACTGTTCCCGTGGGGGAAACGCGTAACGTGTTTTTCCAGCTTTAAAAAAAAGGTGATAGATATTAAAAATAACAAAAAAAAAATCGTTATTATACACAAAATAATAGGGAGAAAAATGTATAACCATTTGTTATACATTTTTATACGCGGCTTCGTTTCCATAAAACTTTCCGGGATTAAAAGCAGCTCAATTAATCGTCACTCTTTTATTAATTATCTCCGTCAAATCGTCCACGTGATTGGGTCCACACGACACTGGGTCCGTCTTTTTTTTTTTGAAAAAAAAAGAAAAATTAACTCACTCAGATTTATAATATTAGTTATTATAAGTTGATAAGACTTGCTCTTGTAATCTATGGAGACATAAATAAATTCATTCATATTACGTCATACAATATACATTTTCATTTTCATATAATATTACTGGGGCTTTTGTAATTGTTGTTATGTTTAAGATAAAAGGTTTTAAATCAATATTTAAAAAAAAATGCAAAAAATTTAGAGTTTTTATTTATTACGAAGGTAAGTTCACAAGGTATTCTGATTTTCTACCGTTATGAATTGGTAGAATTGTTTCCCGGTATCCTGTGACCTTGACCCTGGACAGATTGAAGATAATATACTTGTATTCCGCCCGTCTAAACAGGTGTACTCTATGGTGCGTTCCAGTAGTTTCCAGTCGGTATGATTTTTTCCGACACCTTTAACAGTCATCGTCATACTGTACTGTAACTACTGTAGCCTGTGAATGTCCCACTGCTGGGCTAAAGGCCTCCTCTCCCTTTTTTGAGGAGAAGGTTTGGAGCTTATTCCACCACGCTGCTCCAATGCGGGTTGGTGGAATACACATGTGGCAGAATTTCTGTAAAATTAGACACATGCAGGTTTCTTCACGATGTTTTCCTTCACCGAAAAGCACGAGATGAATTATAATCACAAATTAAGCACATGAAAAACTTCAGTGGTGCTCACCCGGGTTTGAACCCACGATCATCGGTTAAGATTCACGCATTCTTACCACTGGGCCATCTCGGCTTTTTTTTGCAGCCAATTTACACATAACATGAATGAATTATACACCGAAACCTTCCACATGAATCACTCCATCCATTAGAGAAAACCGTATGAAAATCCGTTCAGTATTTTTTGAGCTTATCGCGTTCACACAGACAGACGCGGTGGCGCACTTTGTTTTATAATATGTAATGATAGTTTTTTTTTTATAGAATAGGAAGGCGGATGAGCATATGGGCCACCTGATGGTAAGTTGTCACCAAACGCCCTTAGACATTGGCACTGTAAGAAATGTTAGCCATCCTTTAGATCGCCAATGCGCCACCAACCTTGGGACCTAAGATTTTATGTCCCTTGTGCCTGTAATTACACCGGCTCACTCACCATTCAAACCGGAACACAACAATACCAAGTACTGCTGTTTCGCGGTAGAATATCTGATGAGTGGGTGGTACCTATCCAGACGAGCTTGCACAAAGCCCTACCACCAGTAAAGTGATAGTGATAATTTTTAACGACCATAACAAATATTTCGCCTTACTTACAAACCTTGTTTAGCTCGTGTTTATATTTAAAAACCGATTTCTCTCTTCCTCTCATAATTGTTTCGACATTCGAAAGAAAAGAACAGAGCATTGCATTTCCATTCTCACTTGATCAACACTTAAAAAATAAAGCTTACATTTTCAATAACAGCGTTCGAAAATCAATACATTTACCGAAAATTCTAATCAGATTTATGCAGTGTTCTGTTAGATAAGTAAATGAGTGTTTTAATAAAAGCCCTTCACGGGTGAAATCTTGACACTTGCTGATAAGTATATGATAAACAAATGTTAGGATAATAATAAACGGGTTTACGCTAATTACAGCTGATCCCTTTCGGCTTTATATTTAAATGGGACCTAGTGGTGGTAGGGCTTTGTGCAAGCTCATCTGGGTATGGACCACTCACTCATCAGATATTCTACCGCAAAACAGCAGTACTTGGTGTAATTACAGGCACAAGGGACATAACATCTTAGTTCCCAAGGTTGCTGGTACATTGGCGATGTAAGCTATGGTTAACATTTCTTACAATGCCAATGTCTATGGGTGTTGGTGACCACTTACCATCAGGTGGCCCATATGCTCGTCCACCTACCTATTCTATAAAAATATATATATAATTTTCGAAGAAGTGCAAATGTACATAAGTTACCGACCGATTTTTAATAGTAGATAATTATATATAGTGAAAGTTTTCCTATAATTAAGAAACACCTTATTAAATTTGTACAAAATAACTTTAATGTGATTGCACCGCTATGCATCGTGTTATTAGATATAATAATCCTTACTAATACATAAAAGTGAGTTTGTTTCTTTTTTACCCTTTACGCCTTAATTACTGAATGGATCATCATGAAATTTTGCATAGACGTTGTCAGGGGTACTGAAAAGAACATAGGGTACTTATTATATCCCCTTCTCCCTCGTGCGGGAGAAACTAGGATATATTTTATTACTAACTTAATCTTTTTTAAGTTCTATTTATTTTATTGTATCCGAGACTAAAAATTAATCAACATTAATGTCTTTAATAGTCATTTCTTATTTTATTTACATTTTTGTATTATTTAAACGGAAATTAGTAAAACACCGTATATGTTGTCCTGACTGTGTACTGTCATGGCGTTTGAAGATTAAAAATAAGATATCGAAGGTACATAAGTGCGATTTGTATTAAGCTGTTTTATATTGTATACTAGCAAAATCGCAGCTACAGTAACAGCCTATGAATGTGCCCACAACTGGGCTAAGGCCTACTCTCCCTTTTTGAGGAGAAGATTTGGAGCTTATATCGCAGCTTTGTTGGTGTGGAATTCCGTTTGTAATATCCTTCAACATATGTCAATTGACTTACGCAATGCCTATTTGATTTATATGTACGTATAAAATATTTGAATTATTAGGTAGTCCGTTGTCTAAATTAAAAAAAGGTTGTATTCGTTTTTGTAACTCGCAACTCTCATATATAGACACTTCACTTTTATTTATTTGTAATAGATAGAGGATGTAAAAATAATACATGTGGCAGAGATGCGAATGTTAAGAGGGATGTGCGGTGTAGCTAGAATGGACAAGATTAGAAACGAATATATCAGAGGAAGTCCGAGAGTAACACCAATAGTTGAAAAGTTGAAGAGTTATAGATTAGCTTGGTATGGGCATGTGATGAGGAGGGATGGAAGGCATGTTACCAAAAGGGTGATGAGTATGAATGTTGATGGATATAGAGGACGGGGGAGGCCGAAGAAAATATGGATGGATTGCGTAAGAAAGGATATGTGTATGAAAGGTGTATGTGCTGAGATGACGAGTGACAGAGAGAAGTGGACGGAAAAAACATGTTATGCCGACCCCACGTAATAGGATAAGGGCAGGAAGAAGAAGAAAAAGAAGTTATATGTTATGCCTATAACAACGGGAAAACAACGACATGTTTGTGAATTTAAAGTTTTTATAACTTTTGACTACTATAGACTAAACCCATTTGATGAAATACAGTCTAAACTGTACCTTGGATTATTCTTATAATAATTATTTGCATTTATAATTTTTGAAGCTTTGTATATTACCCCGGATAAACGGACAGACAGACTCAGAAAATGAATATTGTTTTGGTTTGATAAATCGCAAATAGCCATGTATAGAAAGAGGCGGTGTATAGGAAGAGACAGTTATTTTGAAATTACAGATGGACGTTTCAATTTTATTTATTTGTACGGATTTTTCTTTTTTTTTTAAAGGTTTTTAGAGAATGTGTCTTTTGTAAGGCACAGGTCGTTAATATTCCGTTTTTGTTTCAGAAAACTAAATAAGAGATAAACGATGATCTCGCTTGAATAGTTAAAAAAATGGCAGTCGTTTTGATTTTAATTCTGTTCTTCAATACATATTCTTGCGAAAACAATGTTGATGAATTATTTAAAGATATAAATGAAGCTGTTGTCAAATTCAATGCAATCGGCGCTGATATTGCTTGGCAATCTTCACTTAACCCTGGCAACCCAGTACTGTCAAGCAAAACAGCCGTTCACCAACAAAAGCTGCTTTCCTGGCAATACAGAGAATGTAAAAAATTGGGGATTTTTCACGAAAATCACGTTCTGAACTTAAATCAAGAACGACAGGCGTATCTTTTCTGTAGAGGACCGAAATTCGTTTATAAGGAAGCTAGGTAAGTGGGTGGGTGGTGACCTTTAAAGTACTTTGGTTTTGGTTAGTTTGGTTTTAAAGTGAATAATTTCTAGAAAGTGTTGGTATAATGTTGTGTTGGTTTCTAACTTAAAAAGTTGCAGAAAAGGGTCCAAGTCCCGGGTCGGGCTAATACATTTTTTTTCATTGAACAAATTCTCAGTAGTAGAAGTAGTAATTAATAATAATAGTAGTAGTAGTAATTCTCCAACTGTTTATTGTTATGATAACAATTAGGGGTGTAAGGGGAGGGGGTGTAAGGGGAGTCGACAACAACCTAGGCTCCCTATCGTCAACCTCACCTGCTCGTGGTGCATCCTGCTAATCAACGAACGGGGCTCTGGCGACCGAAATAGTGGCGGTATAACCACACAAATGCTGGAATACGAAAATGCTAATCCTGATAGCGGGCAGCAGTGCTATTAGTGAAAGATTCCAGCTACTGCGGTCACCAACCCGCCTGCCAAGCGCGGTGACTAAGGCAAAAACCCCCCTATGAGCAACGACACAAATTCACGGCCCCCAATTCCCGGTAATCGCACTATTCCTGGCCACGGTACCGGCCATGGTAACGGTGCGATGGGGGGTGCTAAGAATCCCCGGGCTACGGCAGGGTACCACAAACGGCGACTGTCTCTGGCCACGTATAATGGACGCTCTCTGCGGCTGGACGAACACCTGACAGAATTGGAAGTAGAGTTAAGTCGTATTAACTGGGATATAGTAGGTCTATCAGAAATCCGAAGACAGGGCGAGGACACGATGACACTAGATTCCGGTCACTTACTCTATTTCCGAGAGGGACACCAACCATCCCAAGGTGGCGTCGGCTTTTTGATCCACAAGTCACTCAGAAGCAATGTCGTGGAGGTTGGCAGTGTGTCGGCAAGGGTGGCATACCTTGTCTTAAAGATAACCGAGAGGTATGCCTTGAAGGTTATACAAGTGTATGCCCCAACGTCTACATACACTGACGAAGAGGTCGAAGCCATGTACGAAGACATAGTGAAAGCTATGTCTCGTACCAGTACCTTCTACACAATTGTTATGGGTGACTTCAATGCCAAAGTGGGAGTACAAGAAGATGGTGAATCGAGGGTAGGAAAATTCGGCTATGGGCGCAGGAATCATCGGGGGCAAATGCTGGTAAACTTCCTTGAGGCTCAGGGATTATTTCTGATGAATTCATTTTTCCAGAAAAAGCCCCAAAGGAAGTTGACCTGGCGAAGCCCCGATAACACAGCGATGAATGAGATCGACTTCATTTTATCCAATAAGCGCCAAATATTCAGGGATGTCTCCGTGATCAACAGGGTAAACACTGGAAGTGATCACCGCCTGGTAAGAGGCACCCTGAATATTAACACTAATATAGAACGATCGCGGTTAATGAAGTCGACTCTTAGACCAACTCTGCCCCAGGTCCAAGCTGGTTGCGAAAGCTTCCAGTTGGAACTACAGAACCGATTTGCCATGTTGGAAACCAGGCAGGACATTGACGACGCCACCAATAGTCTGGTGCGTGTCATCCGCGAAGTGGGCCAAAATTACTTTCGACAAAAGAGCAATGGACGTAAGTCGAAGCTCTCAGGCGAGACTCTGAACGAGATGACGAGAACACGAGAACAGCAGAATATGACGCCATCTGAGTGTCAGGCACTTAACAGGAAGGTTAAAAAATTAATACGGCGTGACACAAGACGAGCTAATACCCGGAATATTGAAGATGCCATAGCACTCAATAGGGGCTCAAAGGTTCTGGCAAAGTCACATACCTCCTGTTGTCACCTGACAAAACTCAGAACCACACAAGGCACAACCGTCACCTCAAAACCAGAGATTCTAGCTGAAGTCGAAAAGTACTATGGCGATTTATACTCATCACGAGTACCTCCACCTGAGTCCCACAGTGCGGATGACCCACGAGCCAGACTGACACGCCACCTATCAGACTATCTTCCCGACATCGATTTGGGCGAGATTAGGATTGCTCTCGGACAACTTGGAAACAATAAGGCTCCAGGAGATGACGGAATTACCTCAGAGCTTCTTAAAGCAGGAGGCACACCAGTCCTGAAAGAGCTGGCTAACATCTTCAATTCCGTCCTCCATAATGGTATTACACCGAAGACATGGAGCAGAAGTGTGGTGGTTCTGTTTTTCAAGAAGGGTGATAAAGCTCTTCTAAAGAACTACCGCCCCATTTCACTTTTAAGCCATGTTTACAAGTTGTTTTCGAGGGTAATCACGAATCGTCTTGCCCGGAAATTCGATGACTTCCAACCCGTTGAGCAGGCTGGGTTTCGAAAAGGCTTCAGTACCGTAGACCACATATACACACTTAGGCAAATAATACAGAAGACCGAGTAATATAATCAGCCTCTATGCCTAGCGTTTGTGGACTACGAAAAAGCCTTCGATACCATTGAGACCTGGGCTGTTCTGGAATCCATGCAGAGGTGCCTAATTGACTATCGGTATATCCAGGTGTTGAAGTGTTTGTACGAAGCCGCAACCATGACCGTTCAAGTACAAGATCAGAGCACAAGACCAATCCAATTGCATCGCGGGGTAAGACAGGGGGATGTAATCTCCCCGAAACTTTTTACCAATGCATTGGAGGACGTCTTCAAAACGCTCGATTGGAACGGACGCGGCATTAATATCAATGGCCAACACATTACACATCTGCGATTTGCCGACGACATTGTCATCATGGCGGAGACTCTGCAGGATTTGGAAGAGATGCTAAACAACCTGAGCGATTCTTCGAGACGAGTAGGTCTCGGGATGAACATTGAACCAAAATTATGGCAAACAATCATGTATCCCCGGGACCAGTGGTCGTAAATGGCTCTCCACTTGAAGTTGTGCAGGAATATATCTACCTGGGCCAAACTATACAACTTGGCCGGCACAACTTTGAGAAGGAGGCTAAAAGAAGAATACGTTTGGGCTGGGCGGCATTCGGGAAGTTGCGTTATATTTTTGAATCGTCGATCCCACAGTCGCTTAAGACCAGGGTCTTTAATCAGTGCGTCCTACCTGTAATGACTTACGGTGCCGAAACGTGGACACTCACCGTAGGACTGGTCCACAAATTTAAGGTCGCTCAGCGAGCGATGGAACGCGCGATGCTTGGGGTTTCTCTGGGCGATAGAATCCGAAATGAGGACATTCGCCAGAGAACTAAAGTCACCGACATCGCGCGGAGAATTAGCTCGCTGAAGTGGAAGTGGGCTGGTCATGTCTCCAGACGCATTAATGGCCGATGGAGCCGACACGTGTTAGAGTGGAGACCACGCTTAGGCAAACGTAGTGTAGGGCGCCCTGTGACAAGATGGACCGACGATTTAAAAAAGGTGGCAGGCACGGGATGGATGCGAACTGCCCAAGATCGGGATGGTTGGCGTTCTATGGGGGAGGCTTTCGTCCAGCAGTGGACGGCAAAAGGCTGAAAAAAAAAAAAAAAAAAAAACAATACTATGACGATTAACATCTCAGCACTACCGGTACTTCGTTTTAATTGCTCGCTCACTAAGTGTCGTCGTAGCAGTAAATGCATTTTTATGGGAAAAAATTTACGATAAAATTTCTAGTGACCTAATAAATTTAATGATGTAAGAAAAATGTTTTAATAGACTAGACATTGGTGCATTCTATTCTTTTATTTATATATAAATATAATATATATTTTTTTGCATGCTGTGTTTGCATCTAGTAGGACACAATAAATTATTTTATTCTTATTTTTATTTATATGTATATATCACCTAATTTATTGTATCTAGTTTTGGGAATGAAATAAATAAAAATAGTTTATCTGATGATAATAAATAATATGTACATTATTCACACACGGCCATCTGATCTAAAATTAAGCAGAGCTTGTACTATGGAAACCAGACAACATTTTACATATTACAATACATTACATTATACAATAAACCCAAACTCCGGACAAACAGATATGTTCATCCACAAAAATGTCTGTCCTGGGTGGGAATCGAACCAACATCCTTCGGCGTGAAAGGCAAGTATCCACCACGCCAACTAGCTCGTTAAATTTTTATGGGTCACCCCAGTGATTGGAAAGAATTGTAAGTAACATAAATCCCTAACATCGTCAATAAGCCACCAACATTGGAAACTGAGATGTTATGTCTCTTGGGCCTGCAGTTACAGACACTTATAGTTCAAACCGGAATAAAACTTATATTGCTGTTTGGCGGTAGAATATGTGATAAGGACACAAAGCCCTGGCACTAAATAAAAGTCCTAATTAATTTCAACTTAATTTTTTATATAGAATAGGAAGGCGGACGAGCATATGGGCCACCTGATGGTAAATGGTCTCCAAACGCCCTTAGACATTGGCACTGTAAGAAATGTTACCCATCGCTTACATCGCCAATGCGCCACCAACCTTGGGAACTAAGATGTTATGTCCCTTCTGCCTGTAATTACCCTGGCTCACTCACCCTTCAAACCGGAACACAACAATATCAAGTACTGCTATTTTGCGGAAGAATATCTGATGAGTGGGTGGCACCTACCCAGACGAGCTTGCACAAAGCTCTACCACCAGTAATAAGTTATTATTCTGTCATGTTTTAATGTCCTATAGTGCGTTTATCTTTTTTCAGTTCATATGTTTTATATATTATAACTATTATTACTTGTTGGATGTTTTAAATAAATATATAAATGATTTTATGCGTTACTTCTTTCTTTTAAAAAAATATATAAATAACTTACACTTAGCACTTAATTTTTTCGCAGGGAAATTAGTAAATTATATGACGAGTTACAATCAATTTATTCCAAAGCAGTTGTGTGTATACCACATAATGAACAAGGCACAAAAATCAATGTTACAATTTTAGAAAATGCCATTAGAAAATATATTTTATATATAAAATATTACTTAAAATTGGATGACAAATCTGTTCCTTTTGCCGCTAAAATAGCTGCGAATGACTTAAAAGAAAGTGGAATATGTTTGAAAGGAGAAGAAGATTTCGAGAAAGTTATGGAACATTCGAGAGAACCAGAAATATTGGAATGGGTGTGGTTAGTTTGGAGGGAAAAAATGCGATTGATGAAGGAGCCGTATGAGAAATTGATCAATGTTGAAAATAATGGTGCAAGAAGAAATGGTATAATAACTCTTAGTTGAAGTTTTTGTTTGAACACACTAATCTTAATAACTATAAGTAGGATTTGATAAATTAATTTTGCATTTGACAGCCCAATATTTGAGGTTATATGCTATTTAACAGTCCGCTTCGTACGTTTAACGCGGAAGCAACCGCGCGGATCAACTTGTTTGATTATATATTTGAATTTGGAAATTAGTTTAATTTCATTAAAGATTATATGTGCTTCTCGGGTAAAAAATGGTTGTTTTTGTTTTGTTTAAATGACGGACAGACATTTCAATTTTATTAATGTATGTAGATGTATAAATAAGTTTAATAACACCATAAATAGCGTTCTATGAATATTAATATTTGTCAGATTTTTATTTCATACAAAACTTTAAATTTGATCGCTCTAAATATTACCAACTCTGCATGGCAGGAAGGAAACCACTAAGTATATATATTTTATTATAACTTCTATAAATGCAGGTTACTCTGATATTGGAGCGTCCTGGCGTGATGAATTGGAGATACCCAACCTACGAGAGCTTAGTTATAGCTTATACAAAGACATCAAACCATTGTACGCACTACTCCATGGTGTCGTGAGGTTTTATCTCAGACGGGAGTACGGAGATATTGTACCAGAAACTGGACCGATTCCCGCACATTTACTTGGTATTAATTACTTACATTACATTTTTTTAATAATAACAATATGGAGTCTTTTACATTTTATGTTAAAACATATAAAGATATATTTATATAAAGCTCATTAGCTATTCTGTACGAGACAAAAATCTGGTGATATAGAATTGTATAACAATGATGAGGCTATGCTGATCTGTCCTGGGTGTGTGTCACGTTTATTTTAACGTCCTCAATATTTCTGTGACTAGGGGACCAATTCTACTAACAAATTGTCACTTTATCGCAATCGAATCGAAGCGTGATCGTTGCCGTTTATCCGTTTTCCTATTCTTTAATTTAATTATCGACAATTGGCATAAGAGTCAACAATTAAGTTTTGTTTTGACATAACGGTATATGTTAACATCATATCGGTTCAGTTCCGATCCGAATAAATATATAATAGTCAAAGTTGGATTGGAATTGAATCGGGAACGTATCGTAATCGTTAAAGATTAGTGGAATTCGGCTCCTGTTTTGAGGAGCGAGTAAGTTTAGCGTCACATTGACAGTGTCGGGAGTGGTTAATACTGCTTGCTGTGCCAGAAATTTTGGTTGAAACCGACTCTTAGGAGAATTTGCTCGTCTGCCTTTCAATAGTAAACATAATTCTCTCGATTTATGTGATTGATAAAAAATGTGCTTTCACTGATTTGAAAGCACCAGTTTCAGATTCAGTAAAAGTGACTGTGTTTGATAGTCTATATCTCCTACCAGATAATGTTTTATATACTTGAGCTTTTAATAATAACGGTATTACTTTATATTACTTTTACTATTTGTCTTTACTTTCAGTTTATTTAACTATTTACGTATTAATTTTTACTAAGTTAACTTACGTATACCTACTCTCATGTAGCCTTATGGCGGACTTTCAATACTATCTTATGAAAGATATTGTCAATAGTTACTCTGTCAATAGTTGATCTTATCATAGACAATTTACGATTTTTTAAAGATTTTACATTTTCCTAACAAGTTTTAATTATTTTTAGGGAATTTATGGTCGCAAAATTGGGAACCATTAGTGGATATGATTCTACCGAATGATATAAATTTAGATGATAGAATGAAAACTTTAAACTGGACTGTTAAAGATATGGTGAGTTTTATTGTTTTATAAAACCTAGTCATTGATCGTGATGAAAATTATAGCGAAATAAGATATACAATTTGAATACTTTTTATACATATCGAAATGTAATATTAACCTTACCTTAATAACCAACCCTACTGGAGCTTTAGGAAATAAGGTCCAGTATTTCTCACCAAGAGGAAATAAGAAGCATGATGAATGAGCCCATCATATCATCACTTAGAATGTTCGTTTCTCTACGAAATCCTCCAGAATTCTTACTACTATTTAAAAGGCAATTTATAATTTGATATAATTAAAATCAAACTCATTATTTACATATTGCTTTAGGTTAATCGCGCTGAAGATTTTTATGTATCGTTAGGCCTTCCTCCAATGACTGAGAAATTTTGGCAGAAGTCTGTATTTTCACGAGACAATCATAGTTTGGCGCGATGTCATGGCACAGCGGCGGACATGTTTGAAAGCGACGATTTTAGGTAAGCCTGACTTTACTCGTTCGTATTAGTTTTTTTTTGTTGGTCAAAAACATTGGCCCAGGGTTTGGAAATTGGCAGTGTTAATAAACCTATGCTAATATGATAAAGCCGGGGATCTTGCGCCTAAAATAACATCGTGTCGAATTGCCACCCAATTGGACTATGATGATGATGGATTGTGAGAATATAGAGAGGCTGTGCTTACAGACAGCACTATGATACCACTATGACAGCTAGTACTCCTTAATTTGAAGGACATTATCATCATCATCATCAATTCTATTTTAATACAATTGACACTAAAATATTCCATATTTATAAGAATTTTTAAATTAATATTTTAGACTGCTTTACTGTTCTGGAGTGTCGTTTGAAGATTTTCATGTAATACTTCACGAAATGGGTCATATACAATACTATATGGCGTACAAGAACCAGCCAGGATTATTTAGGGTAAGATTTTCAATTTTATTTTATCAATTAAAATATCATCACGAAATACTAATATCGCTTATAAAAAATTGCAACAAAAATATAAAACCTTTTTTCAATTAATTGTTTCTTTTTTCAATTTAATCTCAGCAAGCGAATTCAGCGCTACAAGAAACGATTGGCGATACGATAATGTATGCTGTTATGACCCCACAACACTTACATAGGATTCGTCTCATAAACGATTCTGAACTTTACAATACAAGAGACCCATACACAGACGAAAGTCACATAACGAAGGAAACATTAGGCTCACATAGAAAATACATAAATGAGTTTGATTATGAAGGCGGTCAAACATTTGATATCAATAACGATATAGATGACTCTGGTATAAAATATAATCATTTTGATAAATCTCATCAAGTGACTACAGATGATATCCTCATTCTAAAACAGGCTCTAAATAAACTACCACAAATACCATTTTCGCTTCTCATGGACGAATACAGATGGAGATATTTTGAAGGGAGTATTGAAAAAGATTCTTTGAATGAAGAGTTTTGGATATTAGCTCAAGATATTCAAGGTATAGCACCGACTGGGGTTAGGGGCGAGGAGTATTTCGATATTGGAGCTAAATTTCACGTATCAGATAATACACCGTACATACGGTAAGTGATATAAATAATATTAGTATCATTAAGTCTTCTATATATTTTGTCGAATGGAAGATACGAACGATGTATAATATAATATATATACATCGTCTATAATATAATGTATAATATAATATATAAGCTTTTTTTGAATACTGCTGAGTAATATAGAAAATACTAGGTACATATAGACTAAATACGGCGTCCTGGTTAATTTCGGCCACGGCGGTATTTTAATTATTCCCTCACTCTCATTATACGATAGAACGGCAAACATGACCAGAAAGACTACAACCGAACCAAAGGCTTTTACGTGCATGGGGATTGTATAAATATCCAACTTCCAGACTCCGACTCCGGGCTATTACTGAGCTTCTCCGACATAAAAACCCAATAATTTTTTTACTGGCCCGAAGTCACCATTTTCCCCTCTTCCCTCCCTCTGTGGCACTCCGCTGGTGATACAAAGCAAAATCGCTATGCTGGGGATGGACGTTCGCTGCGACCCTAGTCCAAGGGATTACATCGAGGCTGTAATAAAAACAGCTTCACGGAAACTCGGAGTTCTGAACAAGGTGCGGCGTTTTTTCACGCCACAACAACTGTGCCTGCTATACAAAACACAGGTACGGTCTTGCGTTGAATATTGCTCGCACCTTTGGGATGGCTCCGCTAAGTACCTACTTGAGGCCTTGGACCGGTTGCAGCGACGTGCGGTCCGCATTATTGGCGACGTAAAGGTCACTAACACCCTTGAGCCTTTACAATTGCGTCGAGAGATAGCTGCGCTGAGAGCTTTCTATCGACTGTATCACGGCGAGTGTTCCGAGGAATTATTTTCCCTAATTCCTGCTTCCCCCTTCCTTCACAAGTCTACGCGTGCTGGCTCTCGATGTCACCGACTAACTGTGACATCAATTCCATCGCGCACAAAGAAATTTGGCAACTCCTTTCTTTGTCGCACTTCCAAGAAATGGAATTCCTTACCAGCTCACGTATTCCCCTCCTCTTACGACCCGGGTTCCTTCAAACGAGGCGTGAAGAGGCATCTTGCGGGCCGGCAAGGCGAGGGCGGCTAGTGCAGAACCTTCTTCCCGACTGTACTGGCCGTCCTCGCGTCTGGACTCTACTACCACTTAACATCAGGTGGAGTAGAGTCATTTGCCCTCCCGGCAAATATAAAAAAAAAAAAGACCTGAAGCCTGAACCCAAAGCTTCGGGATTCACGGCTACATCTAGCCACTAGACCAACGAAGCAATCATGTATAACTTATAACTATTACACAATATAAAGGGACAGAGTACTTCTATCATTAAACTAATCGCCATTTCAATTATATATAAAAAAGCAGACCAACGTCTTTTATTTGTAATGTTGTAAGTACAATAATATTGTTAAATACGATTATTTTTTTAAGGTATTTCCTGAGCAGCTTCCTGCAACATCAACTCTTCGAGGCGCTTTGTAAAGCGGCTGTGTTTGGTCATCGTGATGTTAAAGACCCTTTACCCCCCACTATATATCTTAATAGGTGTGATATTTACGGATCTAAAGCCGCTGGGAGAATATTAACGTTAGTAAAATTTTATTCTTTTGATATATATTATTTCTAAAAAAAATAAAAAAAATAATCGAAACTCACATCTCGAATTTAGTTGTTTTAATATGAGTCTGACCTTATATAATAAAAGTATGCGGCTCCACGGTGTGAAAGGGGCAACCAACCCCTATAAAAAATCTTTATCTATCCCAAATTCGAGATGCGAATTTCAAATGCAATTTTTAGTTAGACAAAATCACAATTTTTATTCAATACTAGCAGCCCATTCAGATTTTGTCTGTGTGATATGAGTATTTTTCTAAAATTGATTTCCTGCGGCGCAACGCCACCTAACGAGTCTAATTGGAACCATCCAGAGACGCTCAGTCCAGTGACATATATACAGACCAATATTATAATGATGAAATTCTTCTGACCGATGTCGTCCACGGCGGCCATTCTCAAGGACAATAAAAGCATAACTTACTATCGATTGTTAAAAGTCTATCACCTGTTCGGAAAGAAACAACTCAGACATGAGATAAACCGGCGAAAGAAACAGCTGCATTATTTCTTTTATCACCGATTTCGAAACGGTATTAAAAGGCATTTAATTATCAATGTACGTTATTAAATTCGTTAGTTTTAAGGACAAAAGGTTTCTATAACATTTATAATTGATAATTTTGAATTTAGAATACGTTCTATTGGTACGAGATTTTGTTGTAAATAAAATTCACTATAAATAAATCAATACATTAGTATTGATTTGTACATTAGTAGATAGTTGATTGATACATTAGTATTGATTGATTGTAATAAATCAATACATTAGTATTGATTTATTTATAAAACGATGACAAAAAAAAACAATATTCTTTAACCGTAGATAAATAGACCGCCGATAATAGATACATAACTTAATTTTTTTTATATATATTTACAAGTTTAAATACCTAACAATTTATTTTCACAGAGACTTGATGTCACGTGGTCACTCTCAGCATTGGCGTAAAATAATAGAGGATACGATTGGAGAAGTTGACATTTCGGCTTCTGCTCTGAAACGTCACTACCGTCCTTTATACGTAATGTTGACGCGATTGGTCGATAAATACAGGATCCCTATTGGCTGGTAACGGAAATTAATATTTACTTATTGAATTAAAAAAATTGTCTGAAAATTAAAATTTTGTTTTTTTTTTAACTGTCTATAATGACTATGAAATCTTTTAATATACCAATAAGTAAGATTATTAAAAAAAATTATAGGTTAAATAATAAAAGAACTGTTTTTAAATTAACAATAAATATATTTAATTAACTTAATGTCATTAAATAGTGCATTGACGTTTTAAAACTAATTACAAAACATGGAAAAAAGTCTTAAATATAGAAAATATTTAAAATTAATTAGTCGGTGTAATAATTTATTAAAGCGCTATAATTAATTTATTGACAATTTCAATATATTTACAATAAAATTATGGTTAACTGGATATTAACTAAGACGGCCTTTTAACATGTTCTCTTATTAAAATCTATTTACAAATAATAATTTATTTACAAAACGCTTACATAATTATTATTGCGAAATAACGCGAGTATTTTCTATTGCTGTAAATTATTATTTTTTTTCGTAAAATTTTACTATCACATATTTACGTTAATACCGACTTTGTTTTCTACCTTTAAATTTCGAAAGTATTTCATGGATTTTGAATCATCAAATTTGACATATCGCAAAGTTACCATATAAAAAAATCCAACCATTACTTCAATATACCTTTATAAAAGGAATATAAAAATTGCCAATTTCACAATAAATAATTCCAATGCAACAGTCAATTAGATGTTAAAATTACTTGCTGTGGTAGAAACGATAAATTCCTACTAAATTGGTAGTTTTTTTTTCGTTATGAGAGCGTGGTCGCGTGTGATATCCAGTCGACTGTGTGAGCTACTCTGTGGTAGATGCCGGGCTGGCCTCGACTAGCACAAGAGTAACCTGCCGATACAACACCAATGAGGTACCACCTGCCAGCGCGCTCCAACATGAGCGGGCCTCCGCTGTCACCTTGACAGCTGTCCTTACCACCGCCGCGGTACCCCGCGCAGAGCATCTCCGGGTATATAACTACATTTATACCTGAAATGTGGAGAATACAAACATGAATTTGGGTTCTACGATCATTTGTGTGTGAGAGTGATGTTTTGATTTGGGTTGCTGACATTATTAAATATGAAGAAAGGTGGTATGGTAATGTCCCACTATAATGAGCTGGTAATGCCCCACTGTTTGGCAAAGACTTGAGGTGAACGGTTGGTTTAAGGGTTGCCTCTAATATGGCTTAGTGGATACACGCGTGGTAAAATTTCAGTGCAATTCGACACATGTATCTTCAAGTTTTCCGTCAGCACTGAGCAAGAGAGGATGGTAACTGGATTGTCTGGGTTTGAGCCCGCAATCTTTGTTCGAATTCGAGGTGATATAGCCCCTGGGCCATTTCAGCTCATTTAATATATATAATATTAAAGAGACCCCTACCATTAGCTCGATGCCACCTCTCACACACTCTATTGTCTAACACAGGCACGTCCACGGCCTGTAACGTGCGGGGGCGCAGCCTCGAGCCGGGGCTGAGGGCCCCCCACCCCGCCGCCCAGCCGTACTGTCCTAGGAAGTCTGACCCACGCTCTGGGAGGCAAATTGGAGCTGAAACAATTATAGTTTTAATATTATTCAAAACATGTCATGACGCCTTTGAAATTTGAACTTTTTGATTTAATTCTTCTCATTCCTCTTCATTTTAAATACATTAATCCGGAAATAGTTGATTACAAAATATGCGTTAAAATGAAAGTACTATGATAAAATAATTGTAAGTCGTATTCGTAATGAAGCCAATATAACATGCGGCTAACTTCAAAGGAATTTAAGGCATTCCAAATGCTATGCTATATATAAAGCTAATGTCAATGAGATCTTTACCAATATGAGGCATGTAATGGACATTTCTGTCAAGAGTGAGCACGGCGACGTCGAATCTGTCCGCTTGTGGTGTAAATTTAAACAGCGGGTGGACCTGGAATAAAAAAATTACAGGTTTTTATCTATAAAAGTGAACTTGGACGTGCTAAAAATAGGAATTGGATTGAATTTTCCTCTTTCACTTTTGTGTCACGATATCATAAAACCTTTCCATTTTTTATTCGCATATATATCAACTAGTTTTCGCACGCGGCTTCGTCTGTGTATTAGAGGGATATCCTCCTTCCTTGGGCTTGAAGCTTCATGTTAAATTTCATCAAAATCGGTTCAGTGGCTTTGCCGTGAAAGTGTAACAGCCAGCCAGTGTGTGCCGGCCAGTGTTACTTTTGCATTTATAAAATTAGTATACATAGAAAATACAATTTGTTTTAGAATCGATTATCTGTAGTAATAGTAAATAATTAAATATAAAGCTGAAGAATTCGTTTGTTTATTTGTATATACTATTCTATGTTAGATATCTTCAATGCGAGTTGGTGGAATACACATGTGTCAGAATTTCAGTGAAATTACACACAGGCAGGTTACTTCACGATGTTTTCTTTTACCGTCAAGCACGATAGAATTATAAACAGAAAGAACATGAAAATTCAGCGGGGCTTGCCCGGTTTTGAAACCACGATCATCGGTTATACACGCATACATACATACACGCATACGTACATACACGCGTTCTAACCACTGCGCCATCTCGGCTATATTAGTACACAAAAATTAATTCAATTAGATAATAAGAAATTGTACCTTAATAGACCGCACACCGAATGTGTAGGCTGGGAGAGGTTCAGCGGCTGAATTAATTACATAGTCGCCAAGTGTAACGCGCACGTGACGTGGCTGCGCGCGCGCAACGCAGTGACCCGCTGTGACCACGTGCCGCCTTGATATTAGGGAGCCACCGCATCTGTAAGATGTAGGAGAGATTTCTTATTTAATAGTTATGTTTAATTAATACAAATATATAATTTGAAATTAGAATCAACTATAAAAAAAGCGAAGTGAATTTAATGTTTCCATACATGTGTGTGTGTGTGTACTTTTTACATTTTCAAACTTATATAATACACATACAAAAGTAGTTTATACAATAATGCTATACAAATTTTAAAGAAGCTCCCAACATGCATGTAATAACTGTATAATTTTGCTATATCAAGTGATTTTGCAAACTTATAAACAGTGTAATTGCATTTTTTTATTTGCTGATTTATTATTCTTACGTCACAGTGAATGTGATTTCAATCTTCTTTTTTTTAAATTTTAAAACCTTTTTGTATAATCTTAATGAGTGTGATTGAATTAAAGTATATACATATAAAAAAATCTAATGCTGCGTTCAGAAAACCGATCAGTAAGACGAGCTCATATATTAATTACTTTATACTTTTACTTTATACTTTATTGTACACCACAAGGAGAAAAAGAATACAAAAACAAGGATACATACATAATAAAAGTAGCATATAAATTTGGCGACCTTATCGCTACATAGCGATCTCTTCCAGGCAACCAACGGATAAAGAGATAACTCATAGGATATGAGGTAGGTAATTTAAATATATAAATAATTAATTATGTATGTCCCTTGAGTTATTTTTTTATTACTAATTGTTACATTATCAGATGTGGTGCTTATGTTAGTATTTATAATGTGCTTCGTTGTTAACAAAATTGTATAATGAAAGTGTTGACAATTTTGAATTGTCATTTAAAAGCTTCCTACGTTTGATAGAGAACGTTATTTTCCAATCGAAGTTGAAGTAGAGATAAACAAACCTTAGATCTACATATTCCATGCGATTTGCTATAATAATAGATTATTAATATTATTCCATTTAACTACATACATCCTCTTTAATTTTACTTTTTACTTTCGTTTCCGATAGTAACTTCAACGCCATTTTTTCACGAATCTATAATGAATATCATAGATTATTTATATCTCTACCAATTATATCGCGTCAATTCAATGTCAAAGTTTATTAGTCCTTACTCCTCACGTGATTGGAATAGGTTATAGTTATTATTTTCCAATAATAAATATTAATGTTAATAAAAATATTAATATTTTCTTGTTATATTTTTTATAGCAAAACATTTTTTTAACAAGAATTAGTAATTCCGTAAATTAATGGCAGTATTCATCGACATCCGTAAAAATGTCAGTGACGCATTGCAATTATTTCCGTCGCGTTCATCCAACCACGATCGTTATTAGCGAATCATGAAGCGATTTTCGTAATCAAATTCGAATAGACGTTGTTCCTGTTCTTGAATATTACGCAATCAAATTATAAATCAGTTTTACCTATTAAAGGTATATAACGATTTTAAAGAATATTTTCTAAGAATTATGGATGACATTTACCTTAAACTTACCTGTGTCATATGTATACATGAGATTTACCTTATTTAATTAAAACTTACCTGTGTCTTTACAATTATCATGCAAGTAAACATAGATTTATTTACAAATATAATAAGCATATGTTTTAGAAGAGGAATGTGCGAAAGTTTACTGATTGAGCGCAGCCAGTCAGCCAGGAAAGCACTGGTCGATCGAGTTACTTTATTTTAATAATATAATTATATATATATTTTTAATTTGTTACGTCAAAATTGTTTTGATTATTCTAAAAGCATCAGTCACTAACACCTTACTTATCTGAGTAAGTACAACGATAGATTATATATTTTTTTTAAAGTGAAATTTTAGAATTCGTATTTAGCTCGGTTGAAATAAAAAAGTATGTCAAATTTCACAACGGACAATTAGTTTAGGCGCTGAGGAATGCAGCGAAACAAACCATTTTTTTTTTAAAATAATATTTATACATAATAGTGTTTACGTTAATATAAGGTTGCTAAAACGATGGCATAAGCAAGTGGATGTTTGCTTACTGTACTATTATTAAAAAAAAATGTATATTAATAGTACCTTCCCCTTCCAATATACAAATAGTAAAATTGTTTTGTCATTTTAATGAAATTGGTCGCAAAATTTACGTTGTTTGGCGTAACTACGAATATTTTGTAAAGATAAAACTAATTTATGTATATAAATATATTATAAAAGAGTAAGTTACTCTGTCCGTCTGTCTGTCACGATTTAACGCCTAAAGCACTGAACCGATTTTGATGAAATTTGTTATATAGCAAGCTATAATCCTAAGGAAGGACATAGACATTCTTTATAATACCTAATACTTAAGACGCAGTCGAAACCATTGACGAAAATTAGTTATTATATAATATAGCTTTGTTTCCTGAATTTGTGTGTTACTTTAAGCAAAGATCGTTATCCATTCAAGCAAATAAAACAATTGTCATTACGTTATCAACTCAATTATATAATTAATAACTGATACTTTCAGAATAATCGTTAATTGTGAAAGATTAAGGTTTTATAAGATAAATCTTTAAAAGGTAACATGCAAATAAGTATGTATAATTTGTACACTACTATTATACAAAGTACATTTACATAAATTTAAAAACAGTATGTATACAAAACTTAAAAATAAGGCCTTAGCCTTTTATTTAAAAAAAAAAACTACGGACAGACACAATAAAGATGTCCGTCCTTTATTTACAATATTAAGCATAAGAACAGATCCAAAAGCCACAAGAAAGAGTATATTTTCTACCTACATTTCTAATATAAGCCAAGTTTTTCTAATAAGAAACCTATACTGTCTACTTCGTGCCGTCTCTTTCGCACATTTACCTCTCTATCCAACACTGCTTCCAACCGATAAGCTCGAAAATTGACATAAGCATGTTGCATCTGTAATATTAGAATTAGTTCATTATTACTATGTTAATATAAATTTTCTACCAAAATCGTTTCCAATACAAAAAAATAAAACTACCATTTTGGTAGAAACTCAAAATGACACTCACGTTCTGTATTCGTATTAATGTATCACGCCACTTATAAAAAAGTTATAAAATATTTTAGATTTTTTTTTTTTAAATACAGAACGCAAGGAATTCATTACAATGATTAGTCGAGTTAAAATAGCATTATTAATAAAACCAATAATTATAATAATAATTGTAAAAAACATAGTTTTTTGGATATAAGCATTAATTTTAGTAGTAATAAGTTTTATCTTACAATAATTTACAATGTTTATAATTTTTTTTTTTTACAATTGTTAGAAGTACAAATACCAACACGAAGTATAATTTTCTTTATTTAAATGATGAAACAATAATAATAAATCTTTTTCTAAACTATAATGAAGTATTATTTTGTATATTATCTATTACTAGCAAGGCGAGACAATAGAACAATGCGATGTCTTCCCTTTTTATTCAAGTAGTTTCTTGCGAGCATTTTTTTTCTTTTTGATTTTACAAGATAACATTAAATTTAAAGTTACAACTGGTTCGAAATGTAGATTTTACCGAGAAGAACCGACAAAAAATTTAGTGGTTATTCTGTTCCAACGATACAGTTTCACAATTTCGGAGATAACCGCTTTATGGGTGTGAAAATTACGGAATATCTACCACGTTTATATTACACAAGCTCTGTGGTACCAGATAAGTTCCAATTGAGTATTATTTTACTGTCTGCTTGAAGGGTGACTGTGTAAGTTCACAAGAGACTCATGCTGGATCAAATTAATGGCAGCTGCGCTACCCAAGAACCTTTTACTAGACAGGTATTTACTATAGAGCGTATATAATAGTTCTATTAGATAAAATTAGAAACTCGTAACAGAACAATATCGTAAAATGTTAAATTGATTTGTGACATTGACTCACAATTATAACACTTAAGGTATACACAGAATAGTTTGGGAAGTTTCGACATTTTTCAGGGCCCAGCGCACGAAAGGCAGTCCCGGGACTTCGGGGGATTTCGAGAATTTTCTAAATAAACATAATTAAATTATTATTTTTTGTATATTTTTTTTTGTATAAACTATTTTAATAATATACATTTTCAAATAATTACTGTTAACCAATTATTTTTTTATTTGATTTATTTACAAATAAACCATTTCGGTTAATACCTAATCAAAATGTATTAGACATAAAATCAAATCCAAGTTTTATTTTAATAATAATATATTACATTTATAAAATAGACAAAGTAAATTGTTAAGTTTGACGCAGGTTTAGGCTAATCAATTAACATTAATAATAACGGTTATTTAGAAAAATCTCGAAGTCCCGGGAAGTATCGGGACTTTGATACTATGATGTCTCGAGAACCGAGACTTTAAAAATGTCGCGACTCCGCAAACTAATCGTATATTATATTCTGAGATAACACGATTGTACTACAATGAGTTTTGAGATTGAACCTACAGAATAGCTGAACAGGTGTCTTTTTACAACTATTTATACAAAAGGATATAAAATATAGCATTTTGCATAATTTGCCTGAAGAATTTATATATTACTTATATTTCGAGGACAAAGTATCTCTTGCGTGTGAAATTCCATATTAACAAGTTAGTTACGATTTAATTTAAAAAAAGGTTGTATGTAAATTGGGTTTATATAACAAAGTTCATTAACCTTGATGATCCAATCCGTATGTAGGCTTGCCAGGGGAATGTTCCGAAGCCTGCGTCATCACCGCCGACAATTCTCCTTTGAGCTGTTTGCTTACCAACAGCTACCCCACAACCTGAAACCAAAATTGAAACTGTCAGTTTTTTTTATTCACATCTGTGACGTGGACAGACTTTCAAGTGTTTTTTATCTCATAATAATAATAATTCACTAATACAATTAGTACAAATGCCTTATTGGATATATGTTTTACTGGTTATCGTCCGTGGCTTCACCCGCGTATGGGGAAGGGGGTCACTTATTAGATAAAACCCTATGCCCTTTCTTAGGGATCAAGCTTGCTCCATACCAAATTTCATCAAAATCAGTTCAGTGGTATAGCCGGGAAGGCGTGACATACAGATAACGCATTTCGAATTTATAATATAAGTATTTTATATTATATTATATTTGATATTGCAACGCAAGCCGATTATAAGCTAGTATTTCTATATTTAATTAATTTCTATTCAATATTTCATTGGATTCAAAGAGATAAATATATAATATAACTATTGTTGACTGCGCTGGTACGGCTATATCCTGAGACCTGACGATGACCCATCAAGAAAGCCTTAAATATTCCGGACCGAACGGGGGAAGGTGACCGCCCGCAACCTGGTGGTCAAACATGCAAAAAGAGGTCCAGAAAGAGAATCTGAGTACACAGACAAGTCAGAACAGAGCTCTTTGGCGCAGACGTACAAGGAGACTCGACCTCAGCTGAATTGGGAAGAGGGTTTGGACAAAGAAGAAGACAATATATCACAATGAAGGTTTAATTTTTCAATAATTTGCGTAGAGCACCACGTGAAAACTGATTAGTGTGTGTGTGTTTTTGTGTGTGTGTGTGTGTGTTTCGGTTTAAAGGATGTGTGAGGCTGTGTAACTATAGGCACAAGGTACATAATGTCTTTGCTCCCAAGGTTGGTGGCGCATTGACGATGTAAGGAATGGTTAATTATTCTTACAGCACCAATGTCTATGCGCGATAGTGATCATCTACCATCACGTGACCCATTTGTCAGTCTACCAACGTATTTAAAAAAAGAATATATGCAAAAATACAGATTATAATAAAAAGTAACATTAAAAATATTAAAAAAGACAAAAGTTATATATGAGGATAATAGTTTTACGAAAATACCTTGATCTGACGGTGCTTTTTTTTCTTCTATTTTCTTAAGCAATTTGGGAAATCGTATATTAAACAGCTTTATAGGGACGCCGGTGTTTAAAAATAATAACATGAACAATACATTTTGAAGGTTCATGATTATTTCCACACTTTTAACATAATATAATATGAAATATATTTAAAATAAATTATTCCACAGATATGAAATACAATAAAATACGTTTCAGAAAATAATATAAACACTTATTATCAAAAACTCTTTTATGCAACTGCTTACACTGAACAATATTTTAAATATCGAACACTTATTTAAAAGAATATCGTCAAAAATCGCACACGCGACTCGAACATTGTAATTATTGAACTCAACTGAAAACATGACACTAAAAAAAATTACATAAGTAACTGGTTGGTGCATAACACTCAAAAGGAAATCGGTAATATTATTCTGGTTATTACTTAATACAGTATTACTTTACGGAAACCTATAGGTCATGGACTATTTATTAAATATATAAAATTAATATATAACACATCACATAAGAATAAATTGGGACACGAAATTTATCTTAGTAAATAAGACTTCTTCTATAGCACGTGTTCGTTTGTAGTATCATGTTATTAACATCGGAATACTATTGAGAATGTTTTAATAAAACCGTACCGTAACAGCCTGTGAATGTCCCACTGCTGGGCTAAAGGCCTCCTCTCCCTTTTTGAGGAGACGGTTTGGAGTTTGGAATACACATGTGGCAGAATTTCAGTGAAATTAGACACATGCAGGTTTCCTCACGATGTTTTCCTTCACCGTAAGCACGAGATGAATTATAATCACAAATTAAACACATGAAAATTCTGTGGTGCATGCCCGGGTTTGAACCCACGATCATCGGTTAAGATTCACGCGTTCTTACCACAGGGCCATCTCGGTTTATAAAAAAACCTGATAAATTTTTACTAATCCAATTCGGGATTTACTTGGACGTGATCTATCCGTTGAGTGATCTTTGCTTATTAAAGCGACTCAATTAAAAAAAAAAAACTAGCATGACCGTTTTTAAAGAGTATCAATATTCTTATATACTAATCAAATTAAGCATACAGCTTCTGTCAGGAGTGGAGACCGCACGTAAACCATTACATTGCCCGCCATTGACGTTTCATTGGGTATTTACAACCGTTTTGATTTTACCGAAACAATTATAAAGACAATTTATGCGTTTCAGGTTAAGAATTCGCGTGGATCGTGACCAAGTCATTTTATGATAATAATATTACAACATAAAACTTTTAACTTAAATAAAGCACGAGATGAATTTCAAACGAATATTAAGCCGGCTTTCGACTATGGGATATAATACATATTACATCTTAAGATTTAATATTTTATCGCTCGTCATACATTTTGTACGAGACCTTTCACACTGTGCTATAATAAATATTACATCCGAAACTAAATATTTTATCGACCAAATAAGCGATATTTTGAAGGAGTATATCGTCACGTCCTCGGACACCACGCCTCCCCCTGCCTCGCTCTCAGTTTGAATGGTGACGTTTGTGTGCAGACATGTCACTTGATCACGTGTTTTGATGACGTGTTTTGTTTTCGCGCAATCACGGGATGTAATAACATCCCATAGTCAAAAGCCGGCTTTAAGCACATGAAAAATCAGTCTCGCTTGCTTGGATGGTTCTCGTCTTCTAACCACTGTGCCATCACAGATTTTAAACGGTGTAGTTATGGTAAAATGTTATATAAGTTTGTATGTGCCCCGGCTCACATGCTCATATGTACATTGGTCACGCAATACACAATTAGTCATTCATAGTTGCTTTTGTGCTACTGACCTAATGAAATCGTCCCTCGTGGCTGTAACTACAATTACTCATCCAATATTTTTATGAAAAACATATATCTAAAGCTATTCTGTTAAAAAAATCGTAACAGCCTGTGAATGTCCCACTGCTGGGCTAAGGTCTCCTCTCCCGTTTTGAGGAGAAGGTTTGTAGCTTATTCCATCACGCTGCTCCAATGCGGGTTGGTGGAATACACGTGTGGTAGAATTTCAGTGAAATTAGACACATGCAGGTTTCCTCACGATGTTTTCCTTCACCGTAAAGCACGAGATTGAATATCACAAATTAAGCACATGAAAATTCAGTGGTGCTTGCCCGGGTATGATCTCACGATCATCGGTTAAGATTCACGCGTTCTTACCACTAGGCCATCTTGGCCAACTTCATGATCGTGAAATATAAAAAGTGATAAATATAATAAATAAGAAAGTGACAAGCGATTTTGACAATTATAGTCATGAATTTAAAGGATATACTTATCAAAACAGCGTATCACTTGTGAATCGATTTTTGACAATTGTCTGATAAATGAAGTCAATTCTAACAGAACAGTATGTCAGAAGCATTCTCGTGTTGTAGTTCTAAAGGATTTTTAAATTCGAAACGACTCTTGAGGCAGTTCTCATTGAGATGTTGTATATTTCATTCACAAGGCCTAGAGGATTAATTGGTTCAATTTATTCATTTTTGAAGATTTGCAACCACTCATCATATATTATACCACCAACCAGCAATACTTAGTATTGTTGTGTTCCGTTATAAAGAGTGAGCTAGTCAGCTTAATAGGCTCAAGGAACGCCTTGGTTTCCAAGTTTGGTGGCGCATTGTTTCCTACTGCCTTTGTATATTGGGCGGTGGTGAGCACTTACCATTAGGTATCCGATTATCTATTTTAACTATTTTCACTTCAACTATGTTATCTGGGACAGATCGCTTGGAACGATAATAACGAATTTAATAATTGGAAATTTAACAATTTAATAAATTATCACACATAAATTGAGCTAAATTTCCAATATAATTAAAAAATATATCTACTGTTACTGGTACTGTACATAAGAAATATTTGTGTATATTTATATATATATAGCATAGCGTATAGCTTGTTAGGACTGGCCAGTATAGTCCAAGGGTTCAGGATCGCAGGATAAAACATTGGCTATTGACTATCAAACGGTATGAATCCGTGCTTTGTATCAAGTAAAATTATTTTTATACGTATATAACATCTCTATGTATATAGACTTTCTGTTGTTCCCTTGTCATCGTTAAAACCACAGTCAGACCGCAGATCGTGAAAGTTCAGTTGAAATCTTTCACCTTCCTTGTAAATACTTCACATATAAAAAAAGTGACTCCGTAACAAAGTCAGACCTTTCTGTATGAAAGCGATAAATTAAAAAAATCTAACGGTTTTTCATAAGATCTTTATCAATGGAGGGATTCATGAGGTGTATAATTCATTGATGTTTTGTGTAAATGAAAAGAAAAGAAAAGAGCCGAGATGGTCCAGTGGTAAGAACGCGTGAATCTTAACCGATGATCGTTGTTTCAAACCCGGGCAAGCACATCTCGTGCGTTACGGTGAAGGCAAACATCGTGAGGAAAACTGCATGTGTCTAATATTACTGAAATTTTGCCACATGTGTATTCCACCAACCCGCATTGGAGCAGCGTGGTGGAATAAGCTCCAAACCTTCTCCTCAAAAAGAGGAGAGGAGGCCTTTAGCGGGACATTCACAGACTGTTACGGTTTTGTGACTGAAGTATGACGATGGTTTTCGAAGATGTCTATGAAAGTTGATAAGACGCTTTTGTAAAATAGGAAATGAGCTGATGATCTTCAAACGTCTGATCAGATCATAATTTATAGCGAACCATCTCCAAATAGAAAAGAACAGAATCACAATCGATACATTCGTCTGGGAGCTACGATACCACACACACATACACAGATACACACGTTAAACTTATAACACCTCTCTTTTTAACTCGGGCGTTAAAAAGGGACGCTTCTACTAGTTGCCATAATGTAGATTGCAAAAATAACATTACAAATATGATTTCATGGTTGTTAGTTATATGTTACAATGCTATGTCGTGTTGCGTGTTTCATGATGAAATTATGCATTTAATTGTGCTATGTGAAAAAATACTACGCAAATAGAATTTATATCAGATGCAGTACATTTTGGAGAATATAGTATATAAGATTATGTATATAAGTAGCTGCGTATATATAAGTGTTTAAGTATATAAGTGACTAAAAATAAAACTGGCAAATTTATATGATTTGTTTTCCTGGAGATTAAGGAAAGGGGGTTCTTCCTGCCTGGCCTGAAGTCAGCTGGTTTTGGACTTCGGAGTTTTATCCTTTACTCGGATAATTCCTCATTGGCAATTGGACGTGGGTCATATTTTCTGACCTATAAGGTCAAGGCCTATTTAGGACCAGGTCATCTCACAGAGATGGTGTATATGCTATCCGATAATGTTGTAACTTGCCCAGAGATGGCGCTACAACAAAACAAATTATATATCGTCCAACATATCATCATGATACTTAGTATATATAGATATGTAGATTTATCAACATAATCTGTTTTAATTAAATCCAGTATTTGTCAGTTAAACCAAAGTGAAAGGCTTTACCAATAAGGTTTATAATTACGGTAGTATCCTTCCCGTGGACAGGTGTTCGATCCCATGATAAAATACCACAAACATTTTACCAAATATGAAACGACTTAAAACTATAGGACTTTTACAAAAATCATTTAAACATTTATTGTATTAAATGACACAGATAATACAAAGGCGAGATATTAATGTTCGTAATTCGAATTTTAAATGCAGAACTAATGTATTTTTTTTAAAGAATAATAATAAAACTTGAAGATACTTTTTGACTTTCAGACAGGTTAAGATTGACATCATTTTGTATTTGAAATGCTGGTAAAGAGTATCAACTGAATTTTGTCGGTTCTTCTCGGTACAATTTACATTCCGAATCGGCGGTAGATAAAATAATTCTGTAAAATGACAATTCAACATTGCTTGTTAAAGCGTAAACTATATTTTGTTTTGATCTTTTTTGAATAAATTTACATAATTATTCTTTAAATTAAATGAAATTAAAGTGGATATAAGTAGTTAAGTAGAATAGTGTTGTATTATACATAAATATATATTAATTAAGAACTGTTTTGAGTGTATAATATAGCAGAGCTTAAAAGCGCTTAAATCAAAGGGAATATGTAAATCTAAGGTTTGTGTTGGTAACAGCCTGTAAATGTCCCACTGCTGGGCCACGGTCTTCTCTCCCTTTTTGAGGAGAAGGTTTGGAGCTTATTCCACCACGCTGCTCCAATGCGGGTTGGTGGAATACACATGTGGCAAAATTTCATTGAAATTAGATACATGCAGGTTTCCTCACGATGTTTACCTTCACCGTAACGCACGAGATGCTTGCCCGGGTTTGAACCCACGATCATCGGTTAAAATTCACGCGTTCTTACCACTGGGCCATCTCGGCTTGTGTATCGTTACTTTATCTGCTATGAAAGAGGCTGTAAGTTGTTCATCTCTAAATAGGGTACAAACAATCTAAATTTGGTATACAAATGCCAAATTATTATAAATATAAGTGATAAATAATGATGTTTTAGTATGTAATGTCCGATGTGTGCACAATATGTTTAATTATCTCGACACGTTAAAGACGCCTCGGGGTGAAAGTGAAATCTTACGCAATGTAAGATGAGCGTGTGTTATTTTATATTCACTTTGAAAGGTAACAAGATCGAAACTATATAGAGATTCGAGTCTGTATTTTATGATGTTAGTAAAGAATTTAGCCCGTCCGTGTATGTGGTTGATACCTTATATATAAATTGGATTGGATGATGATAGAAGAATTCGAAATAAAAAAAACTTTTTTTGTTTCATTATATTGCTGTGTTCTGGTTTGAGCGATGACTGTGTGTAAGTATGAAAGGAATGGCTCTCACTGGTGACCATTTCTATATTTAAATTAAATATATATATATATATATATATATATATATATATATATATAATATATATATTACAAGTTATATTTCTTGCTAAGCATGAATATACGTTTGAATTTCGAATGCCATATTAAAAACAAAAGGCTATCATCATCAACATTGCTTATAATTATCATACGCCGTTTTAGAAATATTCAGTTGTTTTTCCTTATACGTTTAATATACATTTATGAATATAGCAATTATATAAGGGTGCCAATGGAATTCTTAAACAATTTGCCAATATCGGAACTCGTGTTTTATATAATCTCTGAGTCACGTGTTGCGAAACGAAGAATTCGATAGGATGTAAGCTTCATTATCATATTGTATAGAACACGATTATGTTCTTACATGCATTGTTTGTACGTTCTGTGAGGTTTTTGTCTATACCCTTAATGTTGCCAGGATAAAAATTTAACTATCCCAATCCTCCCATTGAAAAAGGATACATAGATTAAATTATATATAGGTAAATTACAATAAACGCATGGAATTATATTAATTTATTTTTAATGCAGTATATAAATTAATAAATGTATTTATAAGTAATTTATAATAAATACTTCTATACTAATATGGTTAATCCGAAAGTAATTCTGTCTTTGGTGCAATTTTGATACAAAGCAAGCCTCAACCCCAAGGAAGGACAGGCTATTTTTCATACCAACACATCTCTCGTAATACGCGAAAACTAGCCGATATATAAACCATTTATAATCTGTAATTGAGACGGACTTGTACTACATAAACATAATAATACAATTGCCTGTCGTATTACATAAGATTCGCTTGTAAGGAAGTGGCTGACATAGAGCATCTTAATGACAAAAACCAGGTCGCTGTTAATATTCAATTATTCAAAGCGTTTCGTGTCCTTGAAAAATGTGACGACCTTGTGATCACTTTTTAGAAAATGTATTAGTATTTTATCAGTGTCCTTATAATTTATTTTATATTTGTTTAAAGAATGGTTTTAGCGTATTTTTTAAAAACGAGTTCTTTTTTTAAATCTTTATTAAGTATGCAAGAGTTGCGGGAATTATTTTTTATTGTTTTTTTTTTGTTGTTTAATGTTCTAACCGCAAGGTTGTACGGTTTCATTCCCAGTATATTATTTTTTGTCATTTAAAATGACGCTATACGAGGACAATTGTTAACATTAAATTTACAATGATTGACATATGACAAATGACAGATTAACTATTGAGGGTGACAAGTAGGACTTGTCTTGTCAAAGTTAATTAAAAATATATTTTGTTTTTTTTTTTTCATATTTAACTTAGTTTTTTACTTTTTTCATTTTTATAATTTTTAGGATAGATTATTATTTTATAAAAATGATCATATTTATTTTTTTATCTTAACTTTCCTAATTAAATATCTTAATTAATACGGAAGAAATATAGTTTATTTTTTCTAACCATCACAATATAATGTAACACAAAGATTAAAGCAATTTACTTTTAGATATCATTGACAAGTTTTTCTGTTGTTTAAATTAAATTAATTATTATTAATTTTGAGCGATGGCAACTTTACCTAAGTCTATGTTAATAGTATATAGACATTGGATACCAGTCCTAGTTCTTGTTGCAAATAAAATCAAATCAAATGTATTTTTTTTAAATAAACTTTAAAATGAAGCGTCATTGAATTGTTAAAATTTTGAACTCTGTCACTGTTTCAGCAAATATACTCTAGCGATAAGAAATGGTAAAGATCTCGCGTAGTTGCTCTCTTAAAAAAATTTACAATAAAATTTACAACAATTTTTTGTTTTAAATATTATCTTAATACGTAATAAGATTTATTGGTTAATTGTGACTTAATAACATTTTTTAAAATTTGTTAAAAGGTAAATATATATATATGATTTGCTCCCAAAATAAAGTCAACAGCCAAATATATATATATATATAATCTGACCAATCGCAACTGTCGGTTACACATATAAAGCCTTTTTAAATAGCCTGGTCATTAATGTAAGCAATCAATTAAAATGGATTAGCACGGAATGATATTACTATTCGGTCCTCGAATGTTTTGACATACTTAACTATGTTTGTATACGTGTAATGTATACAAAAACGTTAAGTAACATATATATTATGTCACTTAGAAAGTTGTAGCTTGTATGGCCGACTTATTGACTTTGTGGGTAATGTTATGTCATGGAGGCATCGGATACGTTTTGTTAAGAGATTTTTCGGCGAGAATGTTTTTGTTTTTTTTTTTATTTGTTGTTGTTAATGTTCGTTTTTTATCTGTGTATTATGTTCTTATTGGTTTCTCGTTGGTGGGCTTTTTTATAAGGCTAAAGAACTTGTGGTTCTGCCAGGAATCGCTTGTAGTTCGGAGTTAGTGTTAGACTTTATTGGATTGACTAGCACGTGTCGTGTCGTATTGCCGTCGGACTATGAGTAAGAGAATATAGAGTTTTAATTGGGCCATCAGATGCAAAGTTAATACATTGTAGGAAATAAAAACCATCTCTTATATTACCAACACGCTAGCAACTTGGGAACTAACATGGCTCCATCGTTTAAGTCCTAGGATGTGCGTATTTTTTACTTGGTGGTAGGGCTTTGTGTCCATCTGGATAGATACCATCTACTCATAGTCTACCGCAAATTAATAATAATTAATATCGTCACTCTCCGGTTTGGGTGAGTGAGCCAGTGTAACTACAGGCGCGAAAGACATAACATCTTAGTTCCCTATTATAAATGATGGTTTATTGGCAATGTTAAGAAATGGTTAATATTTCGTACAGTACCAATATCTATGGACGTTGGTGACTATCCATTTTTGGCCCATTTGCTCGTCCGCCTACTTATATCATTAAAAAAACCACAGGGTAATAAACCAGCTAAAGCATCCAGACTGTTAAGGTCAAACTATTAAAACTATAATACGGACGGTATGGCGTCAGATGATGCCAGAAAAGGATAAAGAAAGTTTCATCTTACGTTTTTGGAGTTCTAAAAAAAATACCTTTTTTGTTCCACTCTCAGTAAATTAGGGTAGCCAACCACTGGGTTTTATTAAATAGCGCTATTGCGCGCTATTCTATAATATGTTTAACCTCATCGCATAATATAATATAACGAATTATATAATTTATTTCTCTCACAATTAAAATTTTGAAGAGTCGTCTATTTGTGACGTAATAAAGGGAGATGGACCAAAATCGATGAAATTTAACACATTAAAAGATTATGATTAATATATATGTAAGATCAAATCAATATTTTTTTTAAGTCGCAAATCTTTATTTACGTGCAAATACGACCATAGATTCGATGTGTAAATTAATTGAAGAAAAAAATTTAGCATCTCTCTCCCACACATAATATTCGGGTTTTAACTGCGATCATACCTATTCTTTTATCATTTTGTCCGAGGTGTCCATGAAATGAGCTGGGGGCCAATTCTACTTGATTTCAAATCAAAGCGTAATCGTTGCCGTTTATCCGTTTTCCTATTCTTAAATTTAATAATCGATTATTGGTTAAAAAGTTAACAATTCCGTTTGGTTTTGACATAACGGTATATGTTAATATCATATCGGTTCAGTTCCGATCCGAATAAATATAGATTAGACATAGTTGGGTTGGAAGTGAAACGGGAGCGTATCGTAATCGTTATAGATTAATAGAATTGTAGGATAGACTGTGTGGGAGTTTCACGTTGGACAACGTTGACTAAAACAATATGTTTTGCCTATCACTTGACTCTTATCGTTTTCATATCTACTATTATTTTTCGAACACAATCAGACCGTGCGAACGTTCGATCTTCAAAATTTAATAAAATTGATGACGTATTTTGTTTTATTAAGAATAACACACACATGAGATAATTACACAAGGAATTTACTATTTCGATATCGAACAATTCACGTACAATATCAATAAAAAGTTTTTTCATGTAATTTAAGTCCTAATACAGCGCTATTAGCTGCTATATATCAGTGTATCGTTGGCTTTATGACTTTGAACGCGCTCGTAAAACCGGTAAAGCGTAACAATAAGCCGATACGGATACAAGAGCTGTTTAAAATGTATGTATGTCGCACTTTCCCTTAAAAAAATTGTATTCGTCTTCATTTTCTATCGCTTGTCGGATTTCGAACTTCATTTGTAATGCAGATTTATGATTTTTTTTTAAATTATTGATTGCAGGATAGCATACTGGCAATTTAGCCACACTATCGTAAATACTCTGCCCAGTGAGACTGGCCTGTAATAAGCTTATTTTGTTCATGCAAAAAAAAGATAAGTAATTTATAAAAAAAAAACCGTTAAATGTAAGAGTAATAGAAGTTTGTGGAGACTTAGGGGAGATCAACGTCACAGTTCAGATAGTAATATTTGTTACTGGACTTACTCTTCGTTTTTGCAGAAGAGATTTTTGTCTCCCCTTGGAAGGGATCCGGGTTATGTAGGATTCTTACTTTTTAAGTTGAATTTCGTCCAAAAAAATTACAATTATAAGTGACTAATATCAATGAACCTCTGTATAATAGATAATATTTAAAAAAAACTTAAAAACTTCTATACGTATATGTATGTCAACTCTTAATCGGATGAACCAATTTGGACTTTTGTGTCTTTTAGATGGGTGATTTAGATCGGATGCTGTAGGTAGTGATGCGATCGGCTTTAAATTTTTTTGAAATTAAAAACTAATGTTTTTTTTCTTTACGAAGTCAGAACAGACAACCAGTTCAATATAAATAATCGTAAAATCTATAAACAAAGAAGTTCCTATTACGTTAACCTCGTTTCGCAATCAAAAGAAATTTCAAACTACTTAATTATACAGGAAGAGAATTTAAATAACATTCGTTATTAAATTCTCACAATACTTATTTAACGGACACGCCTCTTCTATTGTATTTAATTATCTTGATATAATGTAACGGAAAAGATTTAAAAAGGCAACTGGCTGTGACCTACGGCTTTGTATACAACGAAGCTTTTAATTATTGTATATATCGTGCTCTGACCAATCTACCTATCTATATATATATAATATATAAATAAATTGCAATTGCGTTGAGAGATAGCAGCGCTGAGCGCTTTCTATCGACTGTATCACGGCGAGTGTTCCGAGGAATTATTCTCCTTAATTCCAGCTTCCCCCTTCCTTCACAACGCTACGTCTACGCGTGCTGGCTCTCGATGTCACCGACTAACTGTGACATCAATTCCATCGCGCACAAAGAAATTTGGCAACTCCTTTCTTTGTCGCACTTCCAAGAAATGGAATTCCTTACCAGCTCACGTATTCCCCTCCTCTTACGACCCGGGTTCCTTCAAACGAGGCGTGAAGAGGCATCTTGCGGGCCGGCAAGGCGAGGGCGGCTAGTGCAGAACCTTCTTCCCGACTGTACTGGCCGTCCTCGCGTTTGGACTCTACTACCACTTAACATCAGGTGGAGTAGAGTCATTTGCTCTCCCGGCTAATATTAAAAAAAAAATAAAAAAAAATACCATCACGAGATCTCTTAAACTGTCCGCCCGATTGTCGAGTCAATTTGTCACAGTTACTCCTTCTCCTACGTAAACTAAGAACGGATTTTACGGAAATCATATCCTATTTATCAGTGAGAAGCTGGGTGATTAATTAATTCATTGATAAATTCTAGTTTCTGTAATATTAAGTTATGACATTTTATTATTTAATCCTTTTAATTTTTTTAGTTATATGTAATCTATTTAGATTGAAATTGTTCTCAATGAATTTAATTTTGTTTCACTAATGAAGAAAAATTATTATAATTTAATATGAGAGTATTTTTCGTTAATGAACTGAAGATGGTAAGCTAATTAATTATTTCAATAATAGATTACTATATTTACATGTAAACGTGATATCGAATATTGCATGATGTTTTAAACCCAAGTTCGCAATAAAGAATATTTTAATTTGAAATTATAGTATCAGGTTGTTAATATCCCATTGCTTGACTAAGTACTCCTATCCGTATAAGGAGAAGGGTTGGAACTTATCCCATTACACTGCAACGGGTTTGTACGATGTTTTTCTACACCACCGAGTTAAATAATTGATTGTCGAAACCGATACATGCAGCAATGAACAATAACTTCGAAAGGAATAGGATGATTTTTAGGCAAGCGCGCTCCACCTTAGACGGTATCATCACTTTCCATCAGGTGTGATAACAGTCAAGCGCTACCCTACCGTAACCGTAACAGCCTGTGAATGTCCCACTGCTGGGCTAAAGGCTTCCTCTCCCGTTTGAGGAGGTTTGGAGCTTATTCCACCACGCTGCTCCAATGCGGGTTGGTGTAGTACACATGTGGCAGAATTTCAGTGAAATTAGACTCATGCAGGTTTTCTCACGATGTTTTCCTTCACCGTAAAGCAGGAGATGAATTATAATCACAAATTAAGCACATGAAAATTCAGTGGTGCTTGCCCGGGTTTGAACCCACGATCATCGGTTAGGATTCACGCGTTCTTACCACTGGGCCATCTCGGCTTTTCCTACAGCGCTACCTATATAAATAATAATATGTAATAGCCTATATAAGTAATAGTGATATAATTTAACTTACATAAAACCAGATGACTTGATGATCAACAGCAGTGCTATTCTATAGGAACTCACTTCATTACTCACCCGTGAAATGTTGACATCCGATTTATGGTGATATACTATTTTGATGCGTGTATTCTTGTGATGTTATGATTATAATGGTCAATGTCGCATATCACTTTCTGACATTTCACGAACTATAAAATATAAATTATATTTTATTAGAAGAAACTATGAAGGAATAATTTTTTTCAAGGTCACAATGTTATACAAACTGTTTTATCCTCTTTATTGCCTCTATTTGTGACAGGAGGGTTGATTCATAACTACCCAGAAGATCGGAATTGCGATTCAAAATGAGAAATGCCACCATTGCACGCGTTGATGATTTTTACAGTAGCTATTTTAAATTTGTATACGTATTAGACTAATGTAAATAATTTTTATGTAAATAAATATTAATGATGATGAGAGAAGAAAGAAATTGCTGACTATTCTAGTTCATCGAGTTAAGATTTCATACAGGATATATAAATTAATTTAATTGTAATATGTTGACTATGTAATTACATTGTAAAAAAAATTATACATTAAATGTTAAGCTACAGATTCGGAGTGTAAATTCCACCAAGAATAAACCGCAAGAGTTTCAATAGTTAGTGTTTTCAACCAATTAATTTGTAAAGGTATGTTATCTTGCATGATCGTTGATTACGAATACTTATAATATACAAGAAAAAAAAATTGACATATTTCTATCATCTGTATTTAAGATTGTAATTTAGTGTCATTTATCAATGTTTTTTAATAAAAAAAAAACTTATCGTAAATCTTAAAAATTGAGGCATTTTCCGTCCGTCTCAGTTATCTAGTGTTTATAATTCATCTCGTGCTTCGCGTTGAAGGAAAACATTGTGAGGAAACCTGCATGTGTCAAATTTCACGGAAATTCTGCCACATGTGTATTCCACCAACATTGGTGCAGTGTAGCTCCAAAACCTTCTCCTCAAAAAAAAGGAGGAGGCCTTAGCCCAGCGGTGGGACATTCACAGGATGTTATTTCTGTAGTATAGATTTCCATACGAATGTATATTTGCGTAACGATATGCGATTTACACAATTTCCAGTTATTAGGTTTTGATGTCGAAATTATCTCTATGGCCTCTTCATCTATGTTATTATGCATCGTGTCCTTTCCTTGATGGTTTGTGAAGATGAATTTGACGGGAAGTCTTCGGGTATACTTATTAGCTAGGTCTAAGTTATAAGCGTTTTAAGTTTTTTAATTTTGACACCGTACACCGACCGTGTACCGACATATATTCCTTGGAACAATAGTTGTTCCTGAGTTTCTTTCGCCGGTTCTCCTCAGGTCTGAGGTGTTTATTTCCGAACCGGTGCTAGATTTATGACAATCAATACGCAAGTGTAACTCTTCTATATTGAATAAAAAAATTTGACATTGACTTTGAGTTGCAAAAACCTTTATAAAGTATGTTTTTTAAATATTTATTACGGCCTGTGTTTTGTTACACACGAATCTTTGTTAGTTTATTTTTTGGGAGGAACGGTATTGCAATTCAACGGAGTACTGCCGCTAGCACCCTTATCACTATCCAACTCGATCATGTTTTGTCCAATAGCTGTTTATAAGTTTGATTTCTATTTACTTCATTTAGACTTATAAGTAGTAGTTAATAAAAAAATGATTTATATGCAATACGAATATTTTTAAACGTCATTTAAATGCTTTAATGACTAATATATTGACATTATTCTTTATTTAGTCATATAAAAAGCCTTAACAAACTAATATACACTCGTTGGTTACACTAATTGGTCGTTGCATCAAAAATTTACAACTTTATGCAATCGACTCAATAATTTTTTCGATTAATATAATGTTTAAAATTTAAAATTAAGAAATTCAGCGGGACATTGCGTTATTACCTCCTGGACTATGTTATCGTTTCAAGTTAAATTGACTAAGAATTATTTTTTTGTTGATGATGTTTTGCGGTATTTACGATCATGGCTATATATTACCACCAAACACCAATAGTGTTGTTGAGTTCCGGTTTTAAGGGTGAGTGAGCCAGTGTAACTACAGGAGATATAGTTTCCAAGGTTGATGGCGCATTGATGACGTAAGATTGACGACGTAAGGAATGATTAATATTTCTTACGGTATTAACGTCTATGGACGATGGTGACCATTTACCATTAGGTGACCCATTTGTCTGTTCGCCTTCCTATTTATATAGCAACCTGCCTCATTGGTCTAGTTGCTTGATGTAAGGCCGCAGACCCGGAGGTCCTGGGTTCAATTCCCAGGTCAGGCTAATGAAATTATATTGGGTTTTTCTGTCAGAAAATTCTCAGTAGCAGCCCGGAGTCTGGAAGTTGGAAGTGTGTTCACTCCCGTGCCTCGGAAAGCACGTAAAGCCGTTGGTCCTGCGCTTGAACTCTTTCCGGTCGTGTCGGATTGCCGTCCCATCGGATTATAAGAGTTAGGAAATACAGAGTGCATCTGTGTTTGCGCACACACTTGTGCACTATAATATCTCCTGCGTAGTTGGCTAATCTCTCTTGAGATTGGCCGCCGTGATCGAAATCGGTCTGGAGGACATTATTATTATATAACAAAGGCATTATACTTAGTGATTATCAAAAACCTCCTAAAAAGTATATTTTTAGAAAGTATTAACTAATCATCACGATATTTTGGATACACGTTGTCTGGAGTACAAAAAAGGGCAGTCTGTCTAACAGCGGCCACAAGTTATATAATAATTTTATTTAAACGTTACATGAATGCTATGAAATTTATTAAATTATCTTTATTTTATTGTCATTTAATAGATATTATCCATGTATGGAATCGACTTTATTTTATTATTATGTTTGGACCACACAAGGCGATAATCGCGTTCGACGACGCGTAGTTTCCGCAATGCCTTTCACTGTTTGCTTATGCATAACATTATAGAGTTTAAGTGCTAACTTTACTTTTATTCACCTATCTTTACATGTATACACACATGTATATATATATATATATATATATATATATATATATATATATATATATATATATATATTCCTAAAATGGCTGTAAAAGTTATTTTAAATTCAGTTCAGTTTTGATATTATAGACGATATATATGTATAGTGTTTTTTTATAAAAAGTTTTTATTTCAAACAACTTTAGATTTATCTGAAATTTTGTATTATTTGTGCTTGTAACTAAAAATCATAATATTTTTTTAAATATGTTTCGAAAACGCCGAGATGGCCCAGGAACGTGTGAATTTTAACCGATGATCGTGGGTTCAAACCGTTGCAACTACCACTGAGTTTGTTTAATTTTGTGCTTAATTCATCTCGTGCTTGACGGTGAAGGAAAACATCGTGAGGACATGGAGGTTATGTCTAATTTCACTGAAATTCTGCTACATGTGTATTCCACTAACTCGCATTGGAGTAGCGTGGTGGAATAAGCTCTAAACCTTCTCCTCAAAAAAAGGAGAGGAGGCCTTAGCCAAGCAGTGAGACATATGCAGGCTGTTACTGAATATATTTACAGCAACAGTGTTGTAAACAATATTATGTAAACGCAAATATGTATTCTTGTTTCGATAGAACATCGAATTTTAAACAATCGAATTTCGAATGACAATTTCATCACTTGCTGACATAAATTTGTAGTGTTGCCATCACATTCTGACATTTCACGATCGCGTTCCGTGTTGTGTTTGAGTGTTCTAATAAACTACAGGTAGTTTTCAATGAAGGATAAGCGACTGTACAAAATATAACTTTCACCCATCGATCTTTCGAATGTTGCGGATGAAACGCCATGACTTCGATAATGGTCGTACACGTATCATTTTCCGTCACACGGAATCGGATCGGATTAGTTCGTTCAGCGTTTCTAACGATTGTCAAGATTCTGTGACGGGTTGAACAAAAAATTAAAAGTAAGTTTAAATTGATAATACATTCTATTAAGCGTACAGCTTATATCAGAAGTGGGAGCAACAGCTCAAAGGGCAATTTGAGTCGTAAACCATTACGCTATTGACGCTTATTACTATTTTTTAAATTTTCTATCTCAGCAGTACTTGACTATAGCAGATTACTTCGCCCATAGTTAGAGTAAGATAGACGATACATTACGACGAACAAGTCAAAGTAATAACGCCACACCATGGTTATAAGGAACTGAGATATTGGTAGACTTGTGATGCTAAATTCGACCTTATTTACCGCACAAAAACATCTAAAAAGACAATAGTTTTGTGTGAATCCATAGTGAATATCATAGATTATTCAAGAGAATCATTATCACGTCATTTTTTATCATTTGTCTATAGGCGATTGCTTAAGTCATCTGAATCATAAGATCCGTTTACACAATAATCCTTAACTGGAAAACACGTTGGCTATTTGTTAATAATTCATAAATAGATGATTACAAAACGACACGGTCCGAAAAGGCGTGACACAATAATTAAGAAAGTTCACATTTGTTTAACGATTTGCGTTTCGGTTTTTTTTATTGAGTAAGCTTTAACGACTTTCGTGATGGTGAAAGACCTTTTTGAGGAAGAGGTTTGGAGCTTATTCCACCATGCTGTTTCAATGTGAGTTGGTGGAATACACATGTGGCAGAATTTCATTTTAAGTGTTTTTATTAAAATCATCCGAGTTGAGATAGCCCAGTGGTAAGAACGCCTGAATCTTAACCGATGATCGTGGGTTCAAACCCGGGCAAGCACCACTGACTTTTCATGCGCTTAATTTATTATTATAATTCATCTCGTGCTTTACGGTGAAGGAAAACATCGCGAGGAAACCTGCATGTGTCTAATTTCACTGAAATTCTGCCACATGTGTATTCTACCAATCCGCATTGGAGCAGCGTGGTGGAATAAGCTCCAAACCTTCTCCTCAAAAAGGGAGAGGAGGCCTTTAGCCCAGCAGTGGGACATTCACAGGCTGTTACGTTATTAAAATCATCAATTATACAGCAGCGGGGCATCGTGGTGGAAGCTCAAAGCGTTCTTTTCAAGAGGAGACGGATTAGTCTACCAGTGGGACAAAGTATCCATTGTCCTAATAGTAACAAATATCTAGCTATGTTTTAATTGAAATAAGACATCGTTACGGCTATTTTGTGTGAACAAATTCGAATTTCACTGTTAAACAAATGGACTAAAATAATTATTATAATAAATATAGAAAACAATGATCAAAATTCATGAGTGAGATACAGTTAGTTTAAGCTTAGCTTAGCTTCTTTCACGCCAGCTTATATTTATTGCTTCCGTTTTTTGAATAAAGAATTATTACCAGTATGGCATTGCACAGATTAAAATTAGCCCTTAATACCAAGTGGTACATTTAATGAATTGTTAAAGTACATCTGTACATAATTTTTGGGTGACGAGTAACGAGATATAGTTGTTTCAAGTCACATATTAAAATATGACTTCGAAACTTACGATTCATATTTTATAGGTTAGCTTTTGTGATTTTGAATTACGTTTCATTTATCACAATCATTCATTGATTCAATACATTTAATAAATATACATAACCAGTAAAAACTAACAAATTGTCTATGGGTTCATCTTAATATCTTTGATTAGTCGGATGCCGGATATATAGTAATTAATACGTACCTATATATTGAATTAATAGATAAAAAAAAGATTATCTAATATCTGACTGATTAGATAAACAATGCTCTGTCTCCATCTTTCAAATGTCAAACCAGAAAGAGATGAAATCTGAGAGATAAATATATAAACCTGTAATAGTGACAATAATGCATAAATTAGTACAGTACTCCAGTGCCTCGAAAAGCACGTTAAGCCGTTGGTCATGCGCCTGAACTCTTTCCGGTCGTGTCGGATTGCCGTCCCATCGGATTATGAGAGTTAGGGAGTAGAGTGCACCTGTGTTTGCGCACTCGTGCACTATAATATCTCCTGCGCAGTTGGCTAATCTCTATTGAGATTGGCCATAGCCGAAATTGGTCTGGAGAACATTATATTATTATATATACATAATGATTAAACATTTTAAAAACATGTACTTAAATATGTATTGTTACGTATTATGTAGTTAATAAAATTAAAGTAATATAAATTTTATTACCAATGCATTAATCCGTTGTGTTGTAATAAATTCTTGTCTTTATTAGAGTTAAAAAATACCATAAAAAATTTCGTAACAATAATTATTTTGACATTAAAGTGTTATGTTGTCACATTTAGAAAATGGCAACATTAAGCGATTATTTCGGCAAATTTGTGTTCTTAGAACCGTAATGTCGTTTAAAGTGAGTGAGTATTAAGTTGTGACTTGTGGTATAAAGTCGGTTCCATATTTGACGAACGATTACTTGATAAATCGTTATTCTTAGTAACGTTATCTGATTTTGTAAAATTGCGTAGAAATTAAATGTCAGAATGTATAAAACGTTAACAAAAATGTTGCAATATATAAAAATGCATTATGAATATTGGCGGCGAATATTTTTGATGTAACAATATTGTAACGTTGGACCATTTTTTATTTTTTATTTCTAAATAATTTGACAATAATTAACAAGATTGAAATGTCATAATGATGAAATATCGAGATGATGATGATGAATGATATCATTGTAATTTATTAGGTGATTCATAACTAATTTTGCGTTATAACATTAGTTGAAATTATATAATTATATATGTATATGACCTAAAATAGTTTCATATGTTTAGTAACTAAATGTATTCACAAATGTATTCCGTAAAACCATGACGTCAAAGTCATATGATCGTTTTGAATACAGTCATATGTGAACCCAGCATAATGTTTCAGAATAGATCGTCATGCACCGGCGCTAGTGAAAGCGGTTACGCAACCAACAGCTGAGTGAGATGCAAATAAGTCAGTGTCAAGTATATTTTGTTGATTTAGGCTTAATATCGTCACGTAACAATGTTTCCGATGTGTTTTTTTTTTTTAATTTATATATCATATTTATGCTCGTGCTAGTTATTTATCTGCCTATTCATTTATTTGACTTATTACAGATCATCCGTAACAGCCTGTGAATGTCCCACTGATGGGCTAAAGGCCTCCTCTCCTCTTTTTGAGGAGAAGGTTTGGAACTTATTCTACCACGCTGCTCCAATGCGGGTTGGTGGAAGATCATAAACACATGTAAAATATTTTGTGACGTGAACACACCATTTACAAGTATGCATATTATTTTAATATTTTAAGTTCAAATAACAAATCACATAATATTATAAATTTAAATAGTATTACAAAATTTAAACTGTAAAATAATCAAAATAAAAACACAGTAAAAAATATTATATTTTAACAATGTAAACTATAAAAATAAAAAGTTTTATCTTTGGTACAATATGAATAATATTATGTGCATGAACAAAACGTATCTGCCTATTGCGAAAACGAAATAAATGTAAACAGGTAAAGGTAAAGGTTCTATTCACCACGAAATTGTAACAATCTTGTAAGAACTGTTAATTTTCTTTTTTGTAATGGCAACTTAACGTCACGTTTGGTTCGTCTTGTCTTGTCCGTCTTTTTTTAATTGAATAAAATTATTTTTGATTAAATGCAAAGTTTTTATGTCATTTTTCAAAATGAGGTTTCGCTTTTTGTATATCGTATTGAGTTATATACAATTATATGTCAAACATAATTATATTATATGATGGAGAATTTTGTTTAGACTAACATTGCGCTATAACCCACGGTAGCAGAGCAGTACCCGATTAAATAATATGCATATATTTATTATATATTGTTTAGGGGTAATGTAGAGCTGTCATTGGAAATATCTTTACAATATGAATACAAAATATATGATGATAAAAATAAAATAGAAACTTACCTGCCCACCTAAATAGCATGCAAAGAAAGTGTTAATATATAAAAAAGTACATAATATAAGTATATAAATAGATGTGAGGAAGCAAGACATAGTTAAAGAGCTTAGAAAGAAATATATAATATATAGAAATGTATATACAATATCAAATACCTGATAACGCCTTGATCTAAAAATAATCTGGAACGTTCTAGAAATTTCTACGCTTCTAGCTATGTCTTGCCACACGACCACATCTGAGCTCTGTTAGTTTTGATTTATTTATCTGCTAAGTAATTCTCATCACACTGTTAAGTAATTCTATCCGACTTTATTTCATGGAAACTTTTTTTTTCAACAAAATTTTCAAAGTAAAGAACCAAATTGAAATGCTTACAAAATTAAAAAAAAACAATTTATGAATATATAAAATGAAAATTAATTATAATGTCGATATAACAATAACCACAGAGTTAAATGGAGCGAATAAATCCTATTACTTAACGTTTAAAAAAGTCGATGAGATAACAATGATAATTACGCAACGGTGTGATAGAATTTGCAGATCATAAACACTTACTTTCATCATTTATAACTGGACCAAAACTGTGTCCTTCGTTCGCTGGGTACTCTATACTGTTCGAATCTTGAACACCTAGTAAACCGGCTCTGCCTACTCTGTGGCAACAACTCTTTAGCAAGCTTCCACAAGAACCATCTAGAAGGCCACCAACCATCCAGCAGTAGAAGAAAAACTCACATGTCCCGCCTTGGGAACATTTTTTTTCAATCTGTGCATCATCTTTCTTTGAATTCTCTGTTAGAAGTTCAGAAGCTTCTGGCACAATGTCTAATATTCTCCCTTTTCTCTTATCATTTGTACTATGAACTTGTACTTTATTTGTACTTCTTAATTCTTTTATGATTTCGTTAATTTTTTTCATCTGTGCGTCAGATATCGGTTTGAATTCTGGCAGCACTGATTCGTATGAAGCGTTCGGATACACGTACAAATTCCTTTTTATTTTAATATCAGTTTGTATGAACATAGGTTTTATATAATTTGGTTCGTGTTTTTTATTATTTAATTTTCCCATTCTTTTTATTTCGTTGTATTGAGCTCGATGTGGGTCGTTGGCATCTGTTCGGATGAAAAAATTGAATGAATTATTTACAATACTTTATACAATTAGTTATTTATATAAAGAAATATATAGTTAATGAGAATAGATATATATATTAATAAAGTATAGATAATTGTGATTGAATGAAAATATGAAAATGAGAAGATAAATGTTTTATTTTTGTGATATTTATGGTACAATCATTGATTTACATTTTTTGATTTATAATAGCAAGTGGTGCCCACCGACAAGACATGCATTGTAAGAAATGTAAACCATTCCTTACATCGCCAATACGCCACCAACCTTGGGAACTAAGGCGTAGGTCTCGTGTACTACACAGGCTCACTCACCCTTCCAACCGGAACACAATAACACTAATTAATGCTGTTTGGTAATAGAATATGTGAATGGTTAATATCTACCCAGATGGGCTTGCACTAAGCCCTACTTGGTAAATTTCTTTTGATAGAATAAATAGTGTATAAAATGTCAATACTCGATTAACTAAGTTTGATTGAGTCTTATTATTAGTTTAGGTTCAAATCAAAAATATACTTTATTCAAATAGGCTCTTCGAGACGGTTTTAAATCAGTCATTTTACAAGATTATGTTCAATATAAAGCAGGATACTCTGTAGGTATTAGCGAATTCGCGAATGAAATTACATAATCAACTTTATATATTTGTACAATGTACTTTTGATATGCCTATGTTACCATCACCTAGTATATATACGTATATGTATATGTATATTTTTAAACTATTAATAAAAGTCATTTTTATAACTATTTAAATTATTTGATTAAATCTTCGTATTTTAAATAAATTAATATCATTTCTATTTACCCCTTAGATAATTTAAGTGTAAAGCTTGTGTTAGGAGTGGGAAAAGTGCTCAAGCGTCTTTTACGACGCTTAATTATATATATATATATATATATATATATATATATATATATATATATATATATTTGTTATTTTTATTTGTTGCTTTGTTTAATCATATTATATACTTCTCTGAAATATGGTCAACGTCTCGTCATTTATTAGTATAGAAGATTAGATATAGAAATTTTGTTAACTGTACTTATATTTCGATTCGAGAATATAATAAGTGTATCATAAAAAATATTCTCTAATGTCGGTTTTATTGCTTGATAAATTTTAAATGGAAGCGGTAGTAAACTCACCAATTAAATGAGTTTCATAACAGTCATCATTTTTCTGGGACGCTAAGTAGGTCGTACCGTCATCAAAACAAATTGTAAACATTTATTTTTCTTTAATTTAAATATTTTTATACGTAAGGTTTTGAGATTAAATAGAAGATGTATTTATATTTGATGTAAACATAATAATGTTATCAAATAGAAGAGGTACTAAAGAAGGCTCCATTCAAATATGTTGCGTAATAATCGTCACTCTTCTCGGAAGCTAACTGGGACGTACCGTCAAAAAAAACTTAATATTTCTTAAAAGGATATTTAAATAAAATATAATTATATTATACAAAAATACTCCAACTTATTCATAACGTTTTATTTTCAAAGTTAAATAAGGAGGAGGTTACATATATATATATAAAATATAATTTGTTTATTAATTTATTTATATATAACATAGTTTAAATAACAGATCACATTAGAATAATACTTAATTACCGGTTATTATAATGGGGGAGGGGAGGTAGATAAAAGTAGTTAACGAGAGAGACTACATCCTGAAGAGGTTATAGTTTCATTTTCAACTACTTTTTAAACGACAAATGCTAATGAAATATATTTTGATTAGGTTTGAAATAATTCACTTACGTCTATTTGTAATTATACTAATCGAAACAAACTGTTACAATTGTATTATACTTTTAAATTAAAAAACTATACGCTGCAGTAAAATGCAAATGCAATTGAATAACAATTGATTTAACACTATATAATTTGCAACGATATATTTTTCTGCGGACAGTACACTTCACTTTCACGTACCAATCGCGTAATGTTATACAATTATTCTGTTATTTGTATTGTACTGTAAAATATTATCGACTTTGTCATCAGTTGTTTAGCATACAGACTAAATAATAGTGTTAGGTACAGACGTACATAAACCAAATCATCGCTTCAAAAGTGAAAACACATTATGGAATTATTTGTTAAAACTTTATTCGTACGATTTGTATTTCAGTTCGGAAACAAAACATGAAGATTCGACTGAATGAAATGGGTGGTTCCTACCCAGACGGGCTCGTGCAAAGCCCTAGTCCCAAGTTTTTTTTATTTTTATTATAATAGTGAGCGAACCTTTTATACAATATTAACTTAGTCTTATAAGTAACTTATATATGAAAAAATCACAGCATATTGTATAGATATATAATTAAAGGCTAACTCAGTATTCATAATCTTACGGACATTCTTAGTTATTGTAAAAAAAAAAAAACTATTAAAACTAAACCAATGACAACATAATAAGAAAATAAATAAAAAGGAATTAGTATATAGGTCTATATTGACTGAATTAAATATATTTTAATTTAATTTGGTTGATTAAATATGCTTTAGACGTGTATGATCATCTTAAACTGTTTCTATATTTTTTTTATGGAAGCTCGTACCAACTCATCACTTTTTTTTATAGTATAGGTTGGCGGACCACAACGGGGCGGTAACCAACGCCCATAGACATTGGCATTGTAAGAAATGTTAACCACCGCTTACATCGCCAATATGCCACCAATCTTTGGAACTAAGATGTTATGTCCCTTGTGCCTGCCTGTAATTACACTGGCTCACTCACCCTTCAAAACGGAACACAACAATAACAAGTACTGCTGTTTTGTGGTAGAATATCTGATGAGTGGATTCTTCCGCCAAACAGAAGTTCTTAATGTTTATAGGTGAGCCAGTGTTTTAGAATTCTAAATTCAATCCTCACCACCTCGATGTCTGGAAATCCACGACAGCACGATATTTAAGACATTTGCTGCCTCACACATCCGATTATTCCGAACCGATATGACGTAGCAATCTTCAAAGAAAGAGCGTACTCATTCCTTAAAGGACGGCAACGCATCTGCAAGCCTTAGGGTGTTTGGTTGGTCATTTTATCTTTATTATATTTTATAGGAAAAAAGACAAAGATTAGGATGTCGTAAACGTATATCATGGCGGTGTTTGTGTCTTTAAAAGCGAGTTAACGGACCCCACACTGTGATTCCTAATGGTCCATTAGAATTGTAAAGTATTTTTTTTTAATTAATTGTATTTCAAAGTAATAAATTTATATTAAAATGAATGTAAATGATTGTGAGATATGATTATTAGAGATTATTAATAGTTAATAATACTTTCGCATTAATTGAATATTAATTAAATGTATAACAATATTATCATTTCAAATTGATCATCATTTTTGTATAGAATAAAATTAGCTATGTTTTTATCACATTAACACAGCTTAAACTCGAATCCCACTATATATATCAAAAATGGATGATATTGATATCTGTTTAAGATATATATGTTTAATATTTGGTACATTTTATAGTATCCATTATTTATTGTACTACACCGCTGTATAGCGCTTCAGCATATCTTCTTATTTACAGTCTAACTGATCGCCATTGTAAGTAGTATATAATAAAGGCAGGTTCGCACGGGTAGAAATGTCTATATAAAATGTTTATTTCATAATACGTATAACTCTATTGGTTTTTGAACAATACGAATACATTTCATTAAAAGTAAAGTTCTAAGGATGATTTTTACCAACTTTAACAATCATTTTTATATTACAGTCAATTTACACGAAACCAAAATGAATTATACACCTTAACTGTCATCTTGAATCACCCAATCCATTGGTGAAAACCTCATGATAATCCTTTCGGTTGTTTTGGAGTTTAACTCGACCAGACAGACAGACGCAGCTGGGGAATTCCCTTTATAATATGTAGTCATAAGTATGTAGGAATTGTGTCCGGTTTTGGAATTATAGAAACTAAGTTCCGGTTTCCAGTAATATTTTTTCCAATATATTTTTATTTGAAAAAACTTGGAGCCGTTTCGTTTGTCACGGCACCCATTATACCGTACTCATTTCATATTATCTTTGGTAACGATAGGAATTCATAAGTATTAACCAAGTCGCTATAATGATAATTATCACTTTAATTACACAGGGATTACAATATTGTGTAACAGCTGTTAAATGTTAAATGAAATGTATTCGTATTGTATGGAAGTGTTTTGTCTTAAATAAAAAAAAAAGCTTTAATTAAAGTTTTGATTCAACGCTGATTAGAATATACTATTATTATAAAGCAAAATAATTTCTCTAGTTGATTTTTCGCCCAGAGTGCTGGCATTCTTGAATCATCTTTTTTTTCGGAATTGCGATTCAAAGGGAAAATGTTGATAGCATTCTTTACTCTTGAACTTACTACCTTTGGTTTGGTTTTATTTGCATTTTTTATGTCAAAGCATTATCCTGGGATATCCTGGGACATTATTCACATAAGGCCAATCGAACCCACAACCTTCGGCTTGAAAGTTCGCATCGCATATATTTACAAAAGAAAAGTAGTATATCAGTTGTCTGGTTTCCATAATACAAGCTCTACTTAGCTTGGGATCAGATGGCCGTGTGTGAATAAAGTCCCAGGATATTATTATTATTATTAGGGTGAGGTGTACAGTTTATTAATGAATCTGTATTTGTTCAAATTGAAATACCTCTGATTTATTGATTATTCGACTGAATTAAATTTTTTGTAGCCTAATTTTCACCAAGGGCTTTGCTGCGGTTGATGGGATGGGTGCTTCAGGTGTTAAGCAATGTCCCTCGACAACCCCTACTGCCAACGTGTATTCAACCATCCGTCGAGTAGTTAAGACGTGATAGTATAACAAACAAAGAAACAAACTCATTTTTGAATTGATAATATAAGTTAGTATATAAATAAGTATCAACCACAATTGCAGCCAAAAAGGGAAATTGAAATCAAAGATTTGTCACAAAACCTCCAATTCTATTGTTTATGTGTTGATACAATAACAATAGCTTTCAAATCAACATGATTGTGTATTTGTCAATCACTTTGCGTCATATGTTTACAGATAAAAAAAAACCATTATCAAGATTGATTTGTAATACTAGTTGCGACTCAAATTAGCGACTAAAGATTAAAAACGCAACAGAAACTGAGCTAATAAGAGCTATATTTGCATTTTCGGCATTTATATTTCATCAAAAATACATACGAAGACGTCTGGGGTAACAAACCGTAAATTGATCTTTATTCATGAGGCAATAAGCTCTAATTTCGTCTGTTAAAAGAAATGAAATTGACAAATGTATTTAAAGTCCAGGAAGCGAATGAAATGTTAACATGCTCAGGAAAACTAGTATAATCGAGTTGAGAATAAAATTGCTCAACGAGTGTCAATGACACTAATGAGGGAAAGAAAAATATATACAGGAATTCGATGTGTGAAAGAGATAACCGTATGTTTGTTTGTACTGTCACATGACAACGCGCGTGACAGTGAAATTTGTTAAGAGGCAGTGGTTTATTAAACGAATGAATGTTTTTTTTTTTAATTATCGTAATTGTTCCAATAAATTAAAAAAAAAGATACTTTGGTTTGTTTTGATTAATTTTTTCTGGTTTTATTTTATTCTTTTTTTTATTTTATATTTAATGTTTATGCTACAAGAATTATACTGTACAATCCAAGACAAGGGTATTTGTAACTGGAAAAGTAGGTTTTGTAATTAAAATACTTTTTTTTCTATACAATATATACAGTAGTTAGGCAGATGGTCAAATGGACCACCTGATAGTTAATGGTCACCACAAATAAATATAGATTTATCAAAGTTGGATTGGAATTGAATCGGGAAATACTGTATACTGTAAATATTGAATCGGGAATTACTTATCGTAATTATTATAGATTAGTAGAATGGCCCCTGGTGATAGACAACATATGTTATATTCTGTAACCTTGATAACGTATCTGCAACATCACGATGATCATCTGAGTAAAGATGTAAAAGCGTAACAAATGAATAAACAAAAACAATAACACACTTTTTTTAGTTACGATATTCAATATATACAGGTACAAGGGACATAACATATTAGTTCCCAAGGTTGGTGTTTCTTCTGTTTCGGCAAATTTCTTACTATGCTAATGTCTATGCCGAGCCGAGATGGCCCAGTGGTAAGGATGCGTGAATCTAAACCGATGATCGTGGGTTCAAACCCGGACAAGCACCAATAAATATTCATGTGCTTAATTTGTTATTATAATTCATCTTGTGCTCGACGGTGAAGTAAAACATCGTGAGGAAACCTGCACGTTTCTAATTTCCCGGAAATTCTGCCACATGTGTATTCCACCAACCCGCATTGGAGCAGCGTGGTGAAATAAGCTCCAAACCTTCTCCTCAAAAGGGAGAGGAGGCCTTAGCTCAGCAATGGGACATACACAGGCTGTTACTGTAATGTCTATGGGCGTTGGTGACCACTTACCATTAGGTGACACATTTGCTCGTCCGCCTAACTATTATATAAAAAAAATAAAAATAGAGAGCAGTACGCAAATCGCGTTCCCCTTAACACGCACAGATGCACCGCCGTAGCACAGCGCTATCGCTACGGGAAAAGATTTAATATAATGTGATTATAAATTTTAATACTTGCATCACGATTTACTTACCGTTATATTCACGACACGTTTATACTTCCCACGTTACAGCGTTAAGTTTCGGCGAGAGAAACATATATCTTATTCATTCTTACATTATAAATACAAAAGCGAGTTTTGTGTGTTTCTTATTACGTCTTAACTACTGAAACAATCGTGAGAAAATTTTGCAAACGTGTTGTCAGGGGTGCATTTGTGATGGTATTTATAAAGCAAGTTTGAACCCCCAGAAAGTATACAGGCTAGGTTTTATTACTAAAAACTCCTTCCCCATAACAAAATGAAAGAAACCAAGTATTATAAAATCTGTTCACCTAACGCAACGCACGCATAAACGGCAGCACGATTTTCAATGATATTTGAAATTCTTTCTCTCGGTCGTTCACTTCATTGCTGAAGGTCGTGTCGACTCTGATCTAGGGTCAGGGTCACGATCTCTGTGAATTTTCTCCAATCCTTCCTGTCTTTAGCTTTCCTTAGGGCTGTGGTCACTTGGAGACCAGTGAGGTAACTTGGTCCGACCATCGTGTGGGGCAGCGGCCACTTGGTCGTTTTCCCTCTACTTTGCCAAGCTCAATCAGCTTGCCGAGGTTGTCAGGCTGCCTTCGCCCTATATGACCAAAATAACGAAGGACACGCTGGTAGCAAATACTTGAACGAGATTGTCAAGTATTTGCTACTATATATGGAATAGATATCTAAACACTGACTTAACAGGCAATTCAGGACATGCAACCTGGACGATGTCGCTTTGGTATTATGCTGATCCCTGAAGAGAGCTTCGAGCAAGGTGCAGCACACCAAGGTCGTAGCGTCTACAAATTTCGCCGAGAGGACTGTCGCAAGGGTTTTAGTTAATAAAAATCCCACATAACACCCATCCGGGTGAGTCCGAGTTCCTTTCTGAGAGTTTGCCCTTAAAACAAAGAATATGAACCGAACGGGGTGGGTAGGTGACAGCCCGAGCGCATAATGGAAACCATATGCAACTATAATCCAAACCGCGATGGCGGTAACGTAAAAGAACGAACGAATGAATGAAAACTAATTTGTTACAATAGATGTACATATCTGTCTGATGCAACTAAATGACTTAATCTAGATTTCTCAAAACCAGAAAACGAACAATAATGACTGATACAAAATGGCTGACATATTTATCATCTGTTATTCGAATACTTTTTAGAACTGATTCTAAATTTAAATTATTTTTATATTTCATTCAGTTGGAAGTATAGATACCAACGTAATGCATTGTAAGATAATTAATTATTGAATCTATAATAAACCATGCGCTACATTAACGAGTTATTTGCATTATTTTACATAATATGTACTATTTCCTTAATTACCATACATTGAGATTGTTAATAGCTTAATTTTTTTTTTTTATAGAACAGAAAAGCGGATGAGCATATGGGCCACCTGATGATAAGTGGTCACCAAACGCTCTTAGACATTGGCACTGTGAGAAATGTTAACCATCGCTTACATCGCCAATGCGCCACCAACCTTGGGACCTAAGATTTTATGTCCCTTGTGCCTGTAATTACACTGGCTCACTCATCCTTCAAACCGGAACACAACAATACCAAGTACTGCTGTTTTGCGGTAGAATATCTGATGAGTTATTTTTAATATATATGATATCTTAACCATATATATTAAAAATAAAATAATAAAATCCCCAATATGAAATATGATCAAATTATTTATGATTATGCGTTTATAAATTGATATATAAGCCGAGATGGCCCAATCTTAACCGATGATCGTGGGTTCAAACCCGGGCAAGCACCACTGAATTTTCATGTGCTTAATTTGGGATAATAATTCATCTCGTGCTTTACGGCGAAGGAAAACATCGTGAGGAAACCTGCATGTGTCTAATTTCACTGAAATTCTGCCACATGTGTATTCCACCAACCCGCACTGAAGCAGCGTGGTGGAATAAGCTCCAAACCTTCTTCTCAAAAAGGGAGAGGAGGCCTTTAGCCCAGCAGTGGGAAATTCACAGGCTGTTACGGATACGGTTTATAAAATGCTCTGTTTCCTTTTCACAGCAGATATCGCTTTATATGACAAAGACAATATTATTATACTGACAACATATAATTATCTAAAAAATCATAAGTATGTTATTCCCTTTTACGATGTTTATCTGTGCAAATTTTGTATTTATGTAATATAAAATATATGTTATTATTACGAGGGATTACTTATCTTTTTTTTTAAATTGTAAACTAAGACCAAGGTGTTGATTACAAATCAACAGCACACTATAGTAACCCTTATTTTACAACAATGTCAAAATCAAATAATTTACGTTGCAGTATAAATCTGTAATTATATATATGCCTCTCAACAAGAGATGTAAAAATTAAAAGCAAATTGTATGTGTTTTCGCTTGTGTATAATAAGGCTTATATTAATTTTGAATTGGAACATGACTGACCATATACAAACAAGTCCAACCGTTACCTTCGTCTTTAAAAAAAAGATAAAACCGTTATCAATAACGTTCATTAAAACGAGTTTAAAAGAAAAAAGGTTTTATCAAGATAACAAGAAAGTTGAAGTACGGAAAAGTCAAGTTATGTCAAGAGGTCAGATAGTAAATTAATACGTTCTTGATTGTAAGGTTATATAACCTATTGCGCATGCGCATGTTGAAATGTCACGGAATCCGTGTTGTGTAACAAACTTTTGTACTCGGAAACTGGTTGTATTCGGAAGTCACCGGTCGCTATTGGATCTTGTAAATTTTAGCGCCGTCCTAATATGACTACATGTATATTTAGTATAACAGTTAAAGTTCGGTTCTTGTATTGCTTTCCGGCTTACATAATGTTGCCAGGTGTATTTAATAATAAAATAATAATAAATATTTATAGGTGTACGGTTCTAACATCATTGGCAGGTGGATTATATACTTTTCTATAGATTCCGGATTACATTTTCGAATGAAAAACAATACTTTTAATAATTTGCACTAAATGCTGTAAATCTTAATTATAAGATTAAAATATCTTATAATTAAGTCTTTATTTCAAATGTTGTCATTTAATCTGTTCTATAATCTGTGCTATGTGATGTTTGGTGTTTATGTGCAATTACGATTATAAAAATAACTGTGCTACACACATTATTGACAAGGAAAAACTTTTAAAATACCTTTTACACTTTCAATTTAGACAAGTTTAGTACAGATAAGGCTTGGAGATGTTTTTGAATCTGTATTAGCGTAATACACATAGTGGTTAGAACCGAAATAAACCAGTTTGCGCTGGATATCGCGAGCCTCGAATTCACCCATAAATCGCGTTAGGAGTGTCATTTTGTTTATTGTTATTTTCTTATTAATTAGTTCATAATAAAATTTATAGGGGAAGTGAAAATATACGTCACTAAAAAAAATTATAATTAATATGAATGCCATATTATTATATATATAATTAAGAAACAAAAAATAATGCCTGAACTGCAAAATAATGAAGAAATGTTTGTCCATATGATATTGAATGTAGTAAATTAATTTCAGGGTAGAGAGCCTTAGTTATAAATAAGTCCGAACGGAGTATCGTTCACATAAATAATTTATCAGATGAAAGCGAGGATGAAGGTACGTAATGTCTGGAGTTGAAGAAATTAATGATTGAAAATTATGTTTAATGTGTGTAATACTATGTACTTATAAAAATATTGTTTATTCATTTAGCTGCTGACGGTGCATTATTACGAATGCAAAAACGTCTCCAAGCTGATTTGGCTTATATATAACTGTGCATATATTATACCACAGATTATACTATGTTATTGTATATATATGTATATAAAAATGGATGTGGGTATAATTTGCGAGTTGTGGGCTATAGTTTCCTGGTTAGGAGTTTAGGTCAGGAGTTATCATATGGAAGATTACATTAAATATATAACAATCTTGAACCAATGTTTGTATATAAAAAAGTAAAACAATACAATTTCTACACTTCAAGATCGTGGGAAGAACGGTGAAAGAGCAGTTTCACTGATGGCCGAGTAAAAAACGAGATACGACTTGGGAATAAGCAATTGTGTTGCACGAAAGTGTTTGTGCGTAATTCAAATTATTTCAAGCATTGGTGACATCTTGGAAGTTGATTTGATTGAGATAAAAATCTACCTTAGTAATTTTGTTTGTTATGCTACCTGCCTTAGTTCAGCACAGTATAGTACAGTACAGGATCAGCCTGTGAATATCCCACTGTTGGGTTAAGGTCTACCCGTACCCGCATATCTTCTAAGCTTATCATAATTTTCCGCTGGTTTTAGGCAATGTGACGTCACACTGAATTAAATATGGCGATTAAATAAATATGATCTATTTATATCTATGTGAACTTATTTGTTTTCTTTTAAAACTATTCTATTAGAAGACATGATTATACAGGCTTCTAAATGAATACACAAGTGAGAAATCTAAAACTTATTTTTTTTTTAACTCGATCTAATTCTCACTCACAATAATGGCCAGTATTTTTGACTCTTCGCTTCAAAGAATTATAAAAAAATCTTTATTGTATTTTTATTTTATAAATACAATTATAGTAAATTATAATAATGCTTGATATCATAATTAAATAATCTTAAATTAATTAATAAAGGAGATAGAAACTAAATTAAGTTGTATATAATTATGCAATCTATTTAAGATTCTAATCTACACACAGTGTAAATCAGACAACTCATTTGCTACGAAATAGTTTTTATTTGTTTGTACACTTATTTATATTGTTTTTTTTTATAGAATAGGAAGGCGGATGAACATATGGGCCACCTGTAAGTGGTCACCAAACGCCCTTAGACATTGGCACTGTAAGAAATGTTAACCATCGCTTACATCGCCAATGCGCCACCAACCTTGGGACCTAAGATTCTATGTCCCTTGTGTCTGCCAAACCGGAACACAACAATATCAAGTACTGCTGTTTTGCGGTAGGATATCTGATGAGTGGGTGGTACATACCCAGACGAGCTTGCACAAAGCTTTACCACCAGTAAAAACGTTTCTATCGTAATTGATTTTTCTTTCCTTTTCAGGAGAGGACTTGGAGTAAATTCCACTACGGTGCTCCAATGCGAGTGGTGGATTGATTTTCTCAAGATGCTTTCCTTAATCATTATTAATTATATATATGAATTATTGAGAACTTGATGGGGGCAATTTCTGTATAGGTACCACTGAGACTGAGTAGGTACCAGTCAATCAATCAACAGCCAATCATCGTCCACTGCTGAACATAGGCCTTTCCCAAGGCGCGCCAAAGCTCCCAGTCCTCGGCCTTCCGCATGCAGTCGGTGCCCGCGATCTTCTTAATTTCATCAGATATTATACCGCTAAACAGTAATGCTTAGTATCCGTTGCGTTATGTTCCGGTTTGTAGAGTTGTTGTGATTGAGTAAGCGTACAGGCACAAGGGACATAACATCTTAGTTTTCAATGTTTTAATACTTAAAACGTCGTACTGTTACTGATATTTTTCTGACATAAGAACCTAATACTTTTTTCATTGCCTACATAGGACCACAAAATTTGCAACCTCGTAAAACCAAATAGATCAACGTAGCAGTTATATTATATTAGGATAAAGACAAAACATTTTATTCGATGGAAATTTAATCGAATTTTATATTCTTTCTCTTTCATGCGGCATATGTAAAATGTAACTGTGAATAATAATAATATATGTACAAGATTAGCTCGAAAAGAACAATCAAGATACTCTGTAACTTATACGGATTATAATGAATTGCTGTGTAATTTAAATTTGAACGAAGATATTTTATAAACATCTGAATTAACACCAGAAGGAGGGTAATTCTATCGTTACGTCATAGTTACATCAGCTGTTTTTGACAAGGAAAGCATTGCATAAGATTAAATCTAGAAAGTAAGGCATTTAAAATAAAATCTTATTACTCATTAAAAGAATACTTTTTTGATTTAAGAACAATAATTGTGAATACTAAACAATGTAAATTTGTTTTATTTTAAAAAAAGAACAACATGGCGATCGAACAAATTCGTTCATTCTCGCCAGAGGCGGCTTTCTGAAACGATGGTAAAATTGCTTAAAGCGATGTAGTATGTAATTTAATTTTTTTACCTGTAATTTAATATCAATATTAAAAAAAAAACCAATAAATATATATGTATTTTTTTAATAAATATGACATATTATTTATGCAACACTGTCTTCTTTTATCGAATGTCAAATCAATGATGACAGAAAGAGATATATACAGATGACAGATAAGAGTGTAATGTAAAGAATACTTTTTGAATTAAGAACAATAATTGTGAATACTAAACAATGTAAATTTGTTTTATTTTAAAAAAAGAACAACATCGCGATCGAACGACATCGTTTATTCTCGCCAGAGGCTACTTTCCGAAACGATGGTAAAATTGCTTAAAGCGATGTTTTTTTATCTGTAATTTAATATCAATATTAAAAAAAATCCAAGAGAAAGACATATATACAGATGACAGATAAGAGTGTAGTGTTACGAGTATAATAAAGACGTATCGGATTAAGGCGCATTGATTTTAATTATAGTGTTTTATTAACAGATGTATCTAGAATAGAATAGAATATGCTTTATTGTACACCAAAAGCGTTACAGAACCATTTTAAACACAAACATAAAAAAACTATTTATGTACAAAAGGCGGTCTTATCGCAACAATAGCGATCTCTTTCAGACAACCGTTGGGTGAAGGACATGAAATAAATAAAGCGGTAAGGAGGTATATTTAATTTTTGGAAATGAGTAATTACAAGCTTCTTGCTTTTACTCGGTAGAATTTAAATTTCGAACGGTATTTTTATTACTTGAATTAGTCTATACTGTCTACTAATACGATCAACGCGTAAGTCTGTCTGCTGTCTGTCTGTGTGTTAGCCGTTCACGTCTAAACCACTGAACCGATTTGATTGAGTAATCTAGGAAGTAGGTTTTTACCCCATCCCTGATAATTTTATCAGCTTACTTGGTGGTCCTGTATTGTGTAGCGAGTTTAATCACCAGCACAACGGTCATAACGTCTTATTTCCCAAGGTGGTCGGTTGTTATTATATTGTAGAGATGTATGTTTTTTTTTAATTTTAGTTATTAATGAATGTAGATTATAAAAAAATATTATGAAACAACATTTCCTTTATGTTAGAACGAACACACGCATTTATTGTATATCAAGCATCGAATAGAAAAAGCCTCTTTACAACGGGAAAACAATTCGCGACAGTAAAAATAATTTTGATTATCATTCAGTGCACGCGATAAGACACCTTCTTAATACGTAATATGGTTTCATTTCGTTTAAATAAAATAAACTCTCATTTTTCATACTTGCGTGACAAAATGTAGCGTGTAGTCAAATGAAGGGAACGGCTGCGATTTTAATTACCGTATTGGTCGTTTGGTAATAAGGTCGAAATTCGTTTGGCAAGTGTTTTACGCGAAATGTGTCAATGTTTACAATCTGTTTTAAAAATGACGAATTATCAAAGTGATATGGAACGTACATAAATAATTTCGGTTAATTCATAAAGATTTTTATGTACACTTTCATTTTCTAGTTATATATTTACAAGATTAGTTGTGTAATGTTCAAATCTACAATGTGCGGTTATCTTAAAGAGTTATTAATGGGATCGTTATTTTTTTTATAGGTTCTTTATAGGGTAAATATTAAAATTTTCCTTTTTTCATTCTATTTTGAAATATATCAGAGATGTATGATGATTGAATGATATAGTAAATTATGTGTATGTTGATCAAATTAAATCCGATGCAAATATTTGTGATATAGAATTTATCTTCGAAGCATAAAATATATATAAAAATGAGAAAAAATCCGAACAGTTTTAAACGTGAACGCGATATTAATTTCATATTTTTTAGCTATTGTATTATCTAAATAAAATTATTTTCATACAAAATCATTATACGCAAACTTTCTTTCAAACGATTACTTCGACGCATCAATTTCCCGCGAAAAAGGAAACCGCCATATTGATTTAGCTGTCATTTTCAATTGTCAAAACGTTATCGACTGTGGGAACGTTTTCTCACGGTAAAAGTTAGATCGGTAACAGGTAAAAGTATTAAACAATCATTGGATTGTCAAGAATACTGTTAAATTTATAAACACATTTTCTTATTTTCTAACTAGCAACGATATAAATTTTTTTATCACTTCCTACCAATTAGAGACGATTTTTTAAAATTAATAAATAATATAATAAATAAATTGTAACAGTAAACTACTATTAGAATTATACTCCTTACTAAATAATAAATATATTTATTTATAAACCCAACCCAATATACAGTCGAATTAAGAACCTCACGCATAGTAAGCATGCTTACTTAAGTACACTAAAGTTACTTGTTTCAAGGAATCCTAATTCTTATAAGTATATGATTAAAGAACATTTTGTGTAGACCAGACTTTATAGATGAATAAGCACTTTCGGAATAGAACGATTATTTCCCGATGTAGGAAAAAACTCGCTGATATTATCTCAAGTGAGAATTCCTTGGTCTTAAAGTGATTAATAATTCACTGACAGAATCCCAGTTACCATCTCACAAAACTGATGATATTGTCACGATTTGTTTGTAGGGTCAACAGTTAAGAGAACCCTAGGACATCTACGACAGCGTTATTAAAAAAAACCCGCGAATTTAAAACCGCCATTTTGTTGGTGGACAGAAAGGTAAAGTAATTAATTAATTATTGGCGTGACTTGTGATTTGTTGAATGTGTTATTTTTAAGTCATTGAATGAGTTGTTTCCATTTATTTGTATGATTTGGTGTTCTATTTTTAAAAAGACCATTTCGAGGTTTTTTTTTTTTTTAAATCAGTTTGACTCACGGATGCTAAATATATCATATATATCTGCATGCACTTTTTACATTTTGAAAATGGAACGGATTCGAAACATTATATTACATGGATTAAAAAACATACCAGTGTTTCATCAGTACCATTTTATCAGATTTTGATTGTTTTATCAAACGAATTTGAACCAAATCTTAATATCATGTTGTTGTCTTTTTCTCAGACACGGAGTTAAAAAAAAAAAGAAAACATAATAGTTCTCTATTTTTAAATATCCTGTAAAATGGAATAACCTACTTTTGTTGAACGGTGAATAATTTTTAATGATTTCTATTCGTGTATTGCATATTAGTATTTCATAGATATTGCGATATTGTTTTATAGGTTTTTTTATAGTCTTACAAATTAAAAGTAGGCCGAAACTAATTGTCATTTGTAACGATTATTTTCAACATATGCTTAATAAAAATTTGAAATGACTGACTGACATACCACGCACAGTCTAAGCCCTTGGCAAACAGGATAAAATTTTGCACACAATTTTCTTATGGAAAGTACGTGAGCACTAAGATATTATGTCATAAATGAAATTATCTGAACCTTAGATATGTATGAACAAATTGCACTTCGATCGTCGTGAGAACACTACACGAAACATTGACAAACTTATCTGAAAGGAAAAAAAACTAACGAAGAATAACCTTTTCATTCGTCATTACATCACTCCGAGAACTTCTATATATGATTAAGATCGAGTGATTTTATGCCTTATGTACTCATTTTACACCTGTTAGCAGGGGAGATCAGAGATTTGTACAATCGGGGGAGCATGCGCAAGCGAGCCCGTGGTTTCATCCAATAATGGGCAGCTGTAGCTGGCCTTAAGTGGGTATTCTGGTATTCTAGGTATCCAGTGCCAGTCCACTATTACCTTCATGGAGGAACGCTTGCAGTTTTCAAGCAAAAACTGTATAGTATGTACTAAACATAGCCAATGTACTGTTTTGTACAAAGTTTTTCAGTTTGTAGTATATTTACCAAGTATATAATTGTATTTTTCTTTAAATTTGTAATTAAATATTTTATCGCTTATATGTAAATGTACTTTTTAAGTAAAAGTTTATTTTTAAATCCGTTATACTTAACGCAATATTGCCTTAAGATAATTTATATTAGTCATAATATTTGCACGAAGCTCTCACAACGTTTGTGGTGTGTTACTATTGCGGAAGGCAAATAGTGACGTACGTACTATACTTTCTTGTTGAGACCGATCCGTTCTCTTTCACGCTAACTCCTCGAAAGCAGCTTAATATTCGTCTAAACCACAAGCAATCCCATAATAAAATTACACAACTCACCTCTCTCCGAGAAAGCGTCGGTGCCACTACTTATGTCTTGCAAGCCCTGGTCCTCGGTACCAATTTCATTGCCGAAATTTTGATCACGAAACACAACATTGTCGTTGAAATTCGATCCGCCGCTGTGGGAATTTGTTTGCACCGAATTACCGCTACCACTGTCTGGGGAATAAGGAAACACTACCCGAGGACTTCGCGCCTTCCAGCCCACGTTGGGAACGTTCGGCACGTTGGGTCCATAGAAACCGGTCCTTGGAGGAGCGAAGGGAATTTGGTAAGGATCGAAGCCGAAACTGGGAGCGTATGGTCTACTGAATCTACCTTGATAATATTTTGGATATGCGAACGGCCGGAGACGAGGCAAATCGTAATATCTCTCGTTACCAGATGGATATTCCTCTTTGAATGGTTCCTCAGTCTTTTCTGGGGACGTGAACTCGTAATCTGATGTATCGTCAAATTTGATTTTCGAACGCGTCTTCTCTGTCAAGTCTATCTCCCCTCGACCCAACGGTTGTTCGTTCTCGTCATCGTCTAAGAACATTACTCTCGATTTGAATTTGCGTCTGTAATTTCGGGGTATGAACATAGGGATGGTTATTGGTTTCTGGTATACGCTTAGCGCCCGACTCGGCTCGGCGACTACGAAAGACGCGGCCGCTAGCATAATCACTTTCCATCTGTTTTCGCTTAACATGTTGTCGCGGTCACTGCTCCCAGGATTTCACTTTCATTTTACTTTTTACGCGAATTGTGTTGATCTGTTTGTGGGTTGTACGTTATTTTTTGTGTGAGTGTGTTGTGTATTTATTCGATTTTCATTTTTTTTTTAAATTTTTGGTGGAAGCGCGTGTTCTTCGGGCGGGAGTCGAACGCGGACTGGGTGCGATCTCGGCCCCCACTGAGAGGCGACTGGGGTTATGTAAAAGTGTGTGTTCTGACGTGAGCGGTTTATGTAATCGTGATAGCGTTGCTCGGCGACCGTGTTTTGGGAGTGACGTCACGCTGGGATAGAATTGAGTGTTGGATAACTAGGATACCTTAATATACTTCTATAAATGGTTATCATGGAAGTTAATTATATATTTTATTCAATTAGTTACATATGTATAAACATAATATTGTTAAAATAAATTCATTTTTTAAATCAAACAGTTATGACAAAGTAAAATTTCTGTAAATAATATGAATATAAAAAAAAATCATTTGAAAATAATTTTACAATTGTAATAATTGCAACTGCAATTTTTTTTTCTAATGCTCATAATGATCGCTAGAAGTTAATGTATAAAACGCAAACGCTTATTATATATTCACTATTGGATTTGTAGACTAATTGATTCTCGGAAATCTGGAAACATATTAATTTATTAATTTGAATGTAAAAGAGTTAACCGATGTTCGTAACAATTATTTCCTTGCCTTCGATTGCTTTCCAAAAACCTCGAAAGTGCAGTTTTTTTACTAACATATTACTCATTCTTAAATTATTCCAAGATTATGATAAGTATATATTAAAAATTAAGCCAAGAAAGATACAATTTTACATAAAAAAACTGTTTCTAATTATGATATGTAACTATCGTATTCAACAATACTCTATATAACAATTGTACATAAAAATATATGTAATAACTAGTATATGTATATGATTATCTTTTGATATCAAAATAATAATAATATGTTAAGAATTTTATTTATCAAAATTTTCGACTTTTACAAATCAAATTAAAAACACAAATATATAATAAAATGTAGCTTTCGTGTTATTTATTAAACTACTCATTGTCCTTATTTCTTGGTACATATTGAAGTTTCTTCGTTATTTACTAATAGTTAAGACCAAGTTACATTTGGTGGTAGGACTTTAAGCAAGTTCGTTTGGGTAGATCATATATTCTATCTCTAAGCAGCATTAATTAGTGTTGTGTTCCGATTGGAAGGGCGAGCGTGTCAGTATAACTTCAGGCACAAGGGACATCTTAGTTCTCAAGGTTGGTGGCGCATTGGAATTATAAGGGATGATTATTATATCTTTCGGCACCAATGTCTATGAGTAGTGGTGACTTACCTTCTAGTGGCCCATTTGCCGGTCTGCCATAAAAATTCTTTACTATGTTATGCTTATTTTATCTAATAATTATGTCACGAGAAATGAGTAATGCATTGTCAATTTGTAATTCGTATCCGAATTATAATTTAGGTTAACTGTACTGTTTATTGTTTGTTATATATTAAATATAAAAAATATAATAAATTGTCTATGTAGGTTTTATATCTCAATAGCTATTAGAAATGTCCAGGATTAATATAAGATTTTTTTTTAAATTGTGTTTCTGGAAAAAATGGCCTTGAACTTGTCATCACCCGACTCTGTTAAGTTATCGATTACTATCAGGGAAGTATTAGTTATAGTATGATCCTTAAATTTTATCTGAGAAAATAATGTGTTTTTGTTGTATGCTTACAATACTGCTTAATATTGTAAATTATAACTTAAAAAATATCTTAAAAGTGTTCTGCGTTGAATGTGATTGTTGATTGAATTTTGTTTTTTTTTTTTTTTATAAAACGCTTTAGGCTTGTCGAAAAAAAAAACCATAAATTATAAATGAATACAAGATGATTAAGTTCACAAGCAATAATATAATTTTTGCATTTTTAATTTCACATCAGTGATATTCTTAACAGGCGCCATCTATTGTGAATATCATTAAGAGATATTCATCAAAGCCTATCTAACTAGCTACGCTTGGAAAGCTGTAACAGTAATATTTGAAATGTATAAGAGATGGCGTTGTATGATACAAAATATTGTTAGTTGAAAAGATTTCAACGGGCTCGAACCTTCGCGTTGAATTCGTATTAAGATATTTCGTATGTAAATTCAGTTTTTCTAAATCTATGTTTCCAATTTTAATTTTAATTTTTATTTAACATTTGAATATGGTATATAATGAACTATATTAATTATGAATATTTATTGTAATAAAATACAGAATTTATGGGTCTAAATTATATAGAAGACAAGAAACAGGTCTCTAAAAATACAATTTTATATATCATAATAAATAAAATAATTTATAAAAATATATTTCAAGATGTGGGTCAATTAAAAATATAGGTTGTATATAAAACACATTTAATATTGTAATTTAAAAACATAATTACGGGAACATAACACTATTTTTTTTATATTTAAATATGTTCACACATAGAAATAAATAAATACATATAATTATAATGGTTTATATACAAGTAGAATGCCTGCTATATTGTTAGCTTGAATATTTAATTTAGACGTAATCTTTACCTTCTAAGCTACCGTTAAGTGTTACCCTATTATTGCTCGAAAAAAAATTAAATAATAAAAACAATATATTAATAGAGCGATCTCTATCGGATAAATAAATTGTTTAATTAAAGAACTTCGGAGTTGTCGGATTTCGTTCTAAGACTATAAGTAAAAAAAAATACGAACGCTCTACCATTCCAAAGCTGTTGGAGTTTTTATAAATTATGGCAGAATAAAGAAAGTCACGTACATAAATGAACAAATAAAAATAAAAAGTTTTTTGGCTGTGTATATGTAGGATTATTGACTTAAAACTCATTCTCAGATTTAAAAAAAAATCATTGGCTAATGACATAAGTTAATTTTGTTTTATTTCTATCAGTGTTGCCTGAACTTTAAGTATTATTATACATTAGTGTGTTTTATAGATATATATCTTGTACATACAAATGGTACACGCTTAGTCATACACTTACTGAAACAAAACTAATCTATTCTAACTAATGTATTTGGACAAATACATTGCCCGAGCGAGCATTGCCGCGATGGGTGTTGGTCCAGTGGAGACGGCTGCTGAACCAATGCCGGGGGAAACTGTATTGCCCTGCCGGACAGGGAGACCCGAAGAAACGGCTATTCCGCTGGCCGCCCGTGGCATAGTACAGGGGCCCGAGCGTGCCTAACCAGCATGCGAGGCTGCCCCACCAGGCCACGCATAATCTCGGGGTGGACCGTCGTGCCGGTTGGTGACCGGAAGGTGGGGTCCCGGCGGCCACTTCCGGGGGGGTTCGGGGGCCCTTCCGTCCGGCGGGTCAGTGTAGTTTCCCTTTTGGCAACCACTTGGGGAAACACGCCTCCACACTTTGCCCATCCCTATCGTGGCAATACGTCGCTCGCTTCACGTCTCTTTACGAGGCGTGAAGAGGCATCTTGCGGGCCGGCAAGGCGAGGGCGGCTAGTGCAGAACCTTCTTCCCGACTGTACTGGCCGTCCTCGCGTTTGGACTCTACTACCACTTAACATCAGGTGGAGTAGAGTCATTTGCCCACCCGGCAAATATAAAAAAAAAAAAAAACAAAGTAATTTTGACGCAATAATACATCAATATAATAGCGGGCTTTTATATGTTATAAATGGGTAAAATCCCAGTGCTGGACAAAATAATCTTCTCTTTTTATGGGCAAGAATGTAGTGATTAGTCGTAGTAGCAGTATTTTAGATACTATATATAACTTTTCTAACACACACACACACACAGTAAGTTGTAAGTTATTGAGCCTTGTCCGGATTTGAACATGTAACCATGGCTTAAAACTTACGTTCCCATTCACTGGGTTACCTTGCCAACGGATATAGCTTCAAAAGTAACTTAATTTATGAGCGGCTTCATAATACTTCCCACGAAAGCTTACATATTAACAAAAACGAGCTTTTAAAAGTCGAGCTACTGGCGCCATGTTATATAAGAAAATGGCGCCCGAAAGTGTGTCGTCAAAGTGAAAACAGAACTGTCATACGAATTTGTCATATCGATTAATTTTTCATTTTTAATAAATGTATGTATATGGGATGGGAGCTTTTTACCATTTTTGATAAAAAAAAACGCTGTGATTAATTTTTGACTGAAAAAGAAATGAAGACAGATAAATAAGGACACGTACTGTCATACAAAATTTAAATTACAGTGATCAATAAACAAATCGTTAACCCAAGTTAAAAGTAAGTCAAACTTTACATATTTGTTAAGAATACGTGCTTTTTGAAATGTTAGTGACCATTCAAAACATTTTTGTGAATTTCCTGAAATTAATTCACATTCTTTATTAAATATAGAAACATTACTTATTTATCGAATTAAAAACTACCGCTGGATTGGAAAAAATACCGCGACCTGAGAAAAATCCTAAATTATTTCAACACATGGCACAAATAAATTTGATTGTATATTAACACTATAATATGCAGTTTATTGGCTTGGTTGAGATTCTTGGTTTTGTTTATAATAGATTAACCTTGATTTTAATTCATGCTAATTCATCTTTTTGATAACCTGTCGACACCATAAACCACTTAATTATTTTAATAAACTCATTTTACGTTTCATATGCTATTAATGGCAATAAGCTAAAATAGAAAATGTGGTACAAAATTTGATATCAAAGATTATGTTATGAGTATGTATATAAAAACTGCTTAAGTTGTATTAATTGATTTAAGATAAATTAAAGATGAAATTATTGTTTGATATTTCATGTATATTTAACAATGTAAACAAAATAAAAGTCTCTGGGTCTGTGTTGCAAGCGGGTGTTCCACAAGGGTCAATATCAGGTCCTGTTCAATTCTTATTACTTTTAAATGATTTACTTTTATATTAAAAATATTTATGATATCGATTTGTTTGCTAATGATACTTTGTTACATATTATCACTGATGAGAAAGTTCGTACAGTGATATATTTGGTTGAATAAATAAAAGTACGAATAAATAAAGTAACGTTTAACCGACGTAAAACAACAGCTTTTAAGTTGATGGTTTGCACTAAGTATATTTTACTCTTAAGTAGTAAGTACTTTTACTCGAAAAAATATATTATATTCCAAAGTAAATAAAAAAAATTTAGAGTAATATCTTTTATTATTTTATGAAAACGATTTCTCTTTCCAGATACTTTCTTGTGAAAGGGTATTTATCCATTAAAAACGTTTCCCTATTATACCAACGAGCAAGTAGACATTTGTAATGTACCACTTAAGACTGAACCGAATTGCCATTTATAAAATTGTAATAAAAATAAAAATATAAACATGTGCAAATGTTTATCGAAACTCGAAAGATGCAACAAAACCTTCTGTTTTCTGTAGTTAGTATAATTAACTCATCAAAAGTGATTATATTATAAGCTATGAAATATATTCACCTCTAGAAACTTGTCAGCATAGTTAATTAACAAATTAAAAATGTTATACGTAAACGAAAGTTATGCGAAGTTTATTAGAACTCGAAAATTATAACAGAATCAGCTCTTCCAACGGAAAAATTACCAAGACCTTTGCTTACAGGATATAGAATTTAAAAAAACAATATATTGAGGAGTATAGGGATAATATAATATTATACAACATTAAGGATGAGAAAGAAAAATACATACAAAACAAAAGCTGAAATGTATATGGAAATATATTGGTATATTATATAGAGGTCCATTTAACTCTAAGCGAAGGCATGTTTCTTTAGTTCCTAAACCCTTTCCAAACATAAACTGGCTGGTTAAAATACCATTGCTCTCGATAAACCACTTTAAGCGACATTCGCTATTCACAAATCTTAGCCAAGTTCCAGATTTGATAACAAACAGATTGAGAAGTCCATATAGTTCTAAGTTGTTGGTATACAGTAAATTGTTTCTAAAATATGAAATTAATGCAAAAGTATGAATATCATATACAATTAATCTTAAAAAAGAAAGTCACATAGTAAAATCTACTTAAAGATGAAAACACGTCAGAATTATAAAAGGCAATCAATAAAAGCTTATCATTAAATTTTTCCTCAAATACATACTTTCCGATACGCTAAGGCATGAAAACATTAAACCATTTTACCAGAGCTATAATAATCGTGACAGCGAATCGTGAAACCTGACATACGACCAGTTTTGAGAAAACGAGCGACAGTCCACCTCGGAACACCACCGGGCACTGACGGTCTGCCGCGAAAAATTACAATTATATATTAAAAATATTCCCGGCAAAATTGAAATTCGAATGCGAATTCGAACGCTAGGTTCTTTATAGTGCACATTTTACGCTTGTAGTTTTTTTTTACATTTTTGTGTTTTGTTTTTAATTGATTGTTTTAAATTTATTAATTGGTGTGTTTTATTTAGTTTTGTTAAGTGAAAGTGTTTTTAGATCTAAAAGTGAAAGGCGCTTCGAGTGAGTACAGTCCTCAAAGCCAGTTCTTGCTTTTAATCGGGTTAGATGTTTGTGTGAGGATGACTTTACTGACCTAGTTATTAATTCTGCAATCTAAAATCATTTCGCACGGTAGCGGAAATATTTTACATATTTTTTTGTTTATTTATCTGTAAGCCACGAGCAATTCGATTTCGTATTAGATTCTTAATCCGATAATTCTAAACGGTTTTTTTTTTTTAATATTTTGATAAATACGAAAACTTTCAGAGTACGTTGATATTAAAAATTAAATTCTACTTTTTATTATATTGAATTAATTGGAGATGAAAAATTGGCGCAGGTGTAACGGAGGCCGAGACAAAGATGAGACTTAACTTATAAGTCAAATATTGATAACTTTACTTATAATTAACGAATAAATAGTATAAACAATAAATAATTATATTCCGAAACTTAAAATAAAAGGGAAAGCTTCATTGAATAGCGAACTATTACTAATATAAAGATAATATTGTTGTCAATAAGTATTAATTTTAAATAAGCAAATTGAAATAAATATAAAAAACATAGCAATTGATTTAAATAATGCCAATGTTGGTCTGTAGATATTTAATATTATATATGTATATGTACCAGTCGAAGCTCATAAACAGACAAAAGTAGATTTGAGTTTTGGCTTTTGACAGCAGTACTTATGATTGAAATAACAGTCAAAGGCAGTTTTGTCTTGTTATATATGTTCTAACATAACCTTTTTTTTACGCGGGAAAAACTACGCGTTTCCTCCACGGGAACAGAGGGGGTATGTGGGGCCGGTGTCCAAGGCGCCGAGTGCGCCCTGAACATCAGAATACCCACTAAAAACCAGCGGTACCCTTTCCGTCTTAACGAGGAACGTCACGGGATCGCTTGCGCATTCTACCGTGATATCTGTTCTAACCTAACCTTAGATTAAAATTATTTTTGAGAGCTAATCAAAACAAATTCTAGCCGAAAATTTGTAGTTAAAAGCACTGTTAACCGATGATTCTCAGGCACAACAAAGTAAGTTTGATTTTTATAGTTAAAAGTACTTTTGACGGATTAACTTTGCAACACATTTACTGAAACTTAACATAAATCCGTATCGCAAATGACTTAGTTCTTATAAAAAGTTATAAAGCAGATAATGTTTATTATCTGTTCATCGCTGAAGTAATGGCCGTACTTTCTTATTTAGCGTAACTAGATAATGAATTACTTAAATCTTTACTTTCATATATATATACGATTGATTATAATTGCGAATGTAACTCCGTCGGTCTATTTGTCACAGTGTGACTAAGCTGAAACCATTGTAATTTTTGACGTGCGTAGCCCGGTAACTGGTAAAGATATATACTATGTATATACTTGGTGATAGGCTTTGTAAGCCTGTCTGGAGATCCACTCATCAGATATTCTACAACCAAACCAAAGAGAAATATTTAGTTTCTGGTTTTAATTTTATTGAATGAGCCAGTGTAACTACAGGCACAAGGGGCATAGCATCTTAGTTACCTAGGTTGGTGGATTTAAAGGACAGTTACTGTTTCTTACAGCATTAATGGGCGATGGTGACCACTTAATTGTCACGTGGCCGAATTGAAAAACTGGCTACTGTTTTTTAAATAAAACGATAAAGAAATATATTACGAAGTTTCGGAAAAATATTAAGTGTACGTAAAAGCAATTTCGGAAGAGATAAAGTTTTGGGTATACTCAGATATATATATTATATACTTACAAACATTATGTAACAACCACTAAATATCCGATAAGGTCCATCCGTAACATCGAGCTGAGTGGCCAATTTATGGCCTCAGATCACTTGGTAACTGTAAGTTACCGTTATAAAATGCTTTTTTTATTAATTTAAAGTCATCAAGATGAAACAATGTTTGAAGTTGAAATATAACGTATATATATGTTTTTTTATTTGTTTATGTGTATTTTTTACATTTTTGTGATACGTTTAACAATATAATTAGTTCAATTTCATTTTATAAAAAAAACATTAATATTTTTTCGGAATTTATAATATCTTATATTGTCTGTATAATGTTTATTAATATCTTTACTATTATATTATAATTTACTTTTATAGTAGATAGATAGATAGATAGATAGATAGAAAAGATACACTAAAAAAGCACTAATAGCGTTAAGCTTTAATGAGTTTTTTAACGAATTTAATTTAAGGTTTTTTTACTTTTCTAATTACATAAGTTTTATGGCCAGCCTTTTGCAATAATTACTAAAAACAATACAACATTCGATGTTAAAAATAACTATAAAAACGATGTAATTATTGCTTGTTTATTTTTCGTCCCTCATATTTAAAATAAAAATGAAATAATTTTCTTACAAGCACTTAAATATCATCAACAGTCATCAGAATTAAATGTAATGTAAAATGTGGATTATAGCAAGAGGAACTAAAAGAAATTAATTAATTAATAAATATATACAAGCGAAATATCACTAATCACGAGATCTCTTAAGCTGTCCGCCCGATTGACTTGAAATATGTCATCGTTACTCTTCCTCGACGTCGTCGAGCACTTGCTAAGCACGCTCGCTAAGAACGGCTTTTACGCAAATCCTATTCAAAATACATTTTTCTTCTTATCAACCCGTGTGAAGCCGGGATTATTAGCTAGTTTTTATTAATATTATGATACTTACATTAATTACATACAATAAAATTTAGATTACTTAGCAATTACATTGATTTATCACGAATGGCTGATAAACAATGCAAGTAAAATTTTGCAATATATATTCGGCTCAATAGGAAACCAGAGACTAATCTATTACAGACTATCTATCTATTAGAATGGATAGTATTTCAAACACACGAAGGCGTGAATAGAAGTTAGTTTTTAAAAACAAAAGAAGAGAAATCGTTTGTAGAACAATACTAAAAAAATCTTTTCACTCATTAGCAATGTAGGAACTTTTTTTAACAAACCTCCTTTTATGTCCCATATTTCAATTCAATAGACTTAACTTTCCATTTCTTATATACATATATATTTATTGACTGTCTGAGTTGAACGTGTTGTTGTAACGAAGTTGCTTGTGGTGGTGGTAGGGCTTTGTGCAAGCTCGTCTGGGTAGGTACCACCCACTCATCAGATATTCTACCGCAAAACAGCAGTACTTGGTATAGTTGTGTTCCGGTTTGAAGGGCGAGTGAGCCAGTGTAATTACAGGCAAAAGGGACATAAAATCTTAGGTCCCAAGGTTGGAAGGTTACAGTGCCAAAAAAAAGTATTTATACTAATATCACAATTGCGAAAGCTACTGTCTGTTACACTTTCACGGCTAAACTACTTAACCGGCATCGTGAAGCCTAAGGGGGGACATGAGCAACTATTTTATCTACGCCCCCTCCCGTTACACGTGGGTGAAACTGCTGGATAACTCAAGTCAAGAGTCGATAAATTCAAGTCATATCTCAAGAAAAACATTTAGTCTTTAAATGTTCACTTTAATTACTCATCTATAGTAACAATTAATTATTTATATTCATATATTTATCGGGAAGCCGGGCTATCGGATCTAATTGTTGATTTGTGTTGATTCGCACGGGAATCCTTGGTGAGCTTGCTTAGACGTGAAATAAGTGAACTGCAACGCTGACTTTGCTATTGTAATTACAGACACTTCTATTTCTTATACACTGAGAGATTACACTAATAATTAACGATTTAGAGCCAATGGGTTTGCGAATGATCGCCGCGTACAACCGTTGCCAACCAGTCCATGATTGACATGACGTTCGCCTGTCGTGACAAACGAAACTCCATTCAGTGTTATCCGCTCTAATAAACTAAACAGAATAATTTACGAACGATAAATATGTCACGTCCCGTCATATTTCTAACCTGTAAAATATTTTATTTCTTTTGTATTTAATGGGGTACTGATTTAATTTAAAATTATACTATATACTTTACATACATTTTCTCTAAATTTCTATACATAGCCCCAGGTAGGATTTGTTCAAAATCAAAATACTTTATTCAATATTTAGCATTACTAATTGATAGTCAAACTAAAAACTACCACCGGTTCGGAAAATAACCAGACCTGAGAAGAACAGACGAAAGAAACTCAGCGGGTTTTTTTATATCATATTTCCGTAACAGACTGTGAATGTCCCACTGCTGGGCTAAAGGCCTCCTCTCCCTTTTTGAGGAGAAGGTTTGGAGCTTTTTCCACCACGCTGCTCCAATGCGGGTTGGTGTAATACACATGTGGCAGACTTTAGTGAAATTAGACACATGCAAGTTGTTTCACTATGTTTTCCTTCACCGTAAAGCACGAGATGAATTATAATCACAAATTAAGCACATGAAAATTCAGTGGTGCTTGCCTGGGTTTGAACCCACGATCATCGGTTAAGATTCACGCGTTCTTACCACTGGGCCATCTCGGCTCTTATCATATTTCATTTACAATAAAATTTTCAATGTAAAAAAACTTGTCTCTGCGTTGTCGGAAACTGTATTACCTTTCATTCTCGAGTATATAATAATTGTCGCTAAATAAAATAGTGTACATTACATAATTGTAAATATATAATATTCCCTATTTATTAAATTCTCGAACAAATAGATCAACATCTTAATCTCAGGTCGGTCAAATAGTTTGTCGGATTCTTACTGTATAGTCATAAAGCTTTTATTGATTTTATATAAAAAAATGTATTGTATCAGAAGCAATTGTTTTTTTCTAATAAAAAAAGAGGCCAGGACTCGAACACAATAAATTTTAACATATCCCCACTTCCTTATATATTTAAAATCAAAATGTTTTATTAAAGGCAAATATTCTTTTGAAATCCGAAAAAAATACTACGAGAGAACCGTAATATAAGATTTGACATATACGTTCTCCTCAACCTTCTATTCTTTCTATAAGAAACTATAATATGTGTTTTTAAGGGGGAGGGGATCATACTACTTTATTATTATTATTATGTAAGACATTAATTGTTGCCTCTACTGACAGTCACGATTTGTACAGTAACTATTTTTAATTATTTCTATTTAAATAGGGTTTCAATGTACATAAATGTATATAACTTATCGAGATTTTGTAGTAAAACTGAGGAATTTTAATAAATTATTATAGAAAATATTGAATATGTATAGCCTATTCCAACCAAAAGAGGAGTAAACCCAAATAAACAACTGTGACACCGATATCAATTGACGCGATATCATTGGTCGAGAACTTGAATAATCTATGATATTCACTATGGATTCGCGAAAAATAGTATTTTCTATGTCCGCGAAGTTGTAATCGGAAATTCGAAAGTTAATTTAATGTAGTTATAACTATTTAAGTGGAATAGTGTTGTATTATAAATAAAGGTAAATTAATCAAGATTTGTTTATAGTGCGTAACACAGCAGAACAATTAGGAAATCGCATGCAATTTGTAAATCTACGGTTATTACCTTTACTCCTACTCCGATTGGAATACGGTATAGGTGAGTCTGATATAATTCTCACTTTCATTTATTGTAATCAATGAGTTGAAACAATGAATAGATTTTTATTGTTTTGTATAAAATATGCCTTTTGCTTATTACTGTTGGTATCAGTAATGTTAACCTTATGGCATTTTAGCAAAAATAAATGTATAATTTATAAATCCGGGTCCTACTTGGCGAAGAGGTTGTCCATTGCCGTACAGCGTGGAAATGCGGCCTGCATTATGGGCAGCTTTGCGCCGAGTGGGAACCGGGAGGATTATTTTAAATTCTATTTTATTTAAAAAAAATCGACAATGAAATTAAAAAAATTATAAATGATTTGATAAATTTCGAAATGTGGTTTACATTTTAATTAAAAAATGAACTTTGGCTCTTTTAGCATTAGGCCCCCAAATTAATTAATTTAAACTTAGAGTGGAATATTAATTAGCAGATAGAGATCTTACGAGATAAAGAGATCTTCTGAAGTCGTAAGTCGGCTCAATGGCTAAAACCCATTTATCTTAACCGGAGATTGCGGATTCAAAGCCTAGGGCTTGCCCTTTGCTTGCTTAATGCATTTTTTGGTACTTATTTTGTGTCGATAATTCATTTCGTGCTTAGCGGTGAAACTTGTACGTGTTGCATAAATTTCTGCCACATGTGCATAAGGAGCGTGATAGAATAAGCTTGGTGCTTGTTATATTCAAACGTACTAGAGCCTTTCCTCAACGGAAACAGTCGGAGGGTATATGGGACTCGCCGGTGTCCAAGCACCGAGTGCCTTCCGAACATCGGATTACCCACTTAAAAACCAAAATGTACCAGAGTCTACACGAATATTACATTCTAATACGTTTATATTTAAATTTTTAATTAACGTACTTAAATTATCGTGCGTTCAATATGTTATACGATAATAAATAATTCTCTAATCGTCTCAATTTCTATATTTTTCATTATTTCCACTTATTTTCTCGAAGACGTTACGCCCCAAAAAACCGACGATGCGAGAGACGCTTTCGCTCGCATTAAGTGTAAGAAGCCTTAAGTAGGCTCTATGTTATGATCAGATTACATTTAGTTTCTATATAATGCGGAATATATATATATATATATATATATATATATATATATATATTCCGCATTCCTTTTCTATATATATATATATATATATATATATATAGAAAAGGAATGCGGACGAGCATACGGGCCACCTGATGTTAAGTGGTCACCAAACGCCCTAGACATTGGCACTGTGAGAAATGTTAACCATCGCTTACATCGCCAATGCGCCACCAACCTTGGGAACTAAGATTTTATGTCCCTTGTTGTTTATTACAGGCGTAATTACACTGGCTCACTCCCCCTTCAAACCGGAAAACAACAATACCAAGTACTGCTGTTTTGCGGTAGAATATCTGATGAGTGGGTGGTACCTACCCAGACGAGCTTGCACAAAGCCCTACCACCAGATATATGTATATCTATATACAGCCTTTAACTATGGAAATGTGAAACCTCATACTATGCGTACAAAAACATTGTGATGTTTTTCTTTATTTTTATATTATCTATACTTATATTAAAAATGCAAAGTAACTCTGCCTGTCTGTTTCGTTTTCAAAGATAAACCAATGAACCGATTTTGACAAAACTTTGTATTAAGCAAACTTGAACACCAACGAAGGAACAAGGCTTTACCTTTACTTTTAGTTAGGCTATACCTTTTTGTTTACTATACACCCTACTACCCCCTAACAACTGTGTGAAGCCGCAGGCGAAAACTTGTTATTTATATATCATAAATAATATGATAACGTAGAAGCTAGTCATTAAAATGTTAACCAGATCAGCTAAAAACAAGTGCTGTGTTTCGATTCAGCTATATTGAACTAGCTTCGTTTAGTTTTGGTAAGGCTTTGTGCAAGCTCAATGCAAGCAGGTGTAATAAAGTGGATTTATTTTGATACAATTTGACGCACTTTAATGCAACAATAATTTAGTTGAACTATTTTCGTATAGAGCATAAGTGACCTTATGTAATTATAGCTCAATGAAAAACACTTTCTCTGTTTGTAGCAAATATATATTGTTTTTAAACATTATTTATATACAACTCGGATTAAAATCTAAAAAAAAAAAATAACAATTTAAATCGTCGTTAACAAGATAAATGAATGCCAAAAGATACTTATTTAACATTAAGCAAATTCACCGTTCATTCTATTAATATCTATTTTTGTAATATTTTGTTATTTTTTTCAGAAACCATTTCATTTTGAGCGGCCAGTTAAAATTCACGCTATGTCCGAACACCATAAAGAACCTTCACTATGTCGACGGTGAACCACGATGACACATGGATATATTTTCTAAACTATGGAAATGATAGAACTAGCAATAGAAACTCACATACAGACAAAGTATTAAAGAAAAGAAAAAATGTTTTTAATATCACAAAATGGCGGCCTAAATCAAGATGGCGGGTGACTGGAAGGATGTTAATGACGTTTATGATTTTGAACGTAATTGGGGTGACTCATGGAGAAAGTAAGATTATTGTTTATGAGAATTGGGTTATTATGTTTTTTCAATTTCTTTTCTTAATTGAACTATGTAAAGGATTAACTCTGTACAGTCCGAAATAATACAGTTTTTATTTTATTTGGGTGATACCCATTAGGCAATGTAAGCTTCCAGGGGGGATTCTGAGACAAAAATAAAATGATATATATATATATATATATATATATATATATATATCATTTTATTATATTTTAGTAAACATACTACATGTTTGTGAATTATATTATTGAGCCGCAACTTCGAATACTGTTCGCACACACTTATTTACTACAATATACAATACTCCGCTAAGAATGGTCGCCTTAAAATCGGCAAGGAAGACATTCTGAAAGAAATTCTAGTGAATAGAATTCCAAATTAGATTTGCGTTACATTTAATTTTTTTTTTAAATATTGTCTATAAGGTCTTGCCAATTTATGCTTGTGATTTATATCGATTTATTTTTGTAAGATATAAATGAAATATGGTAACATATTTTCCAGGTTTAACGAGTCGCGTTCTGGCTTCTTTCCTCGGCTACCCCAGCTCGTGCAACATCGGCACAGAAGTGAGACCTTGCACCTTGTCTCTCACTTGCTGGCTTCGAGGCGGAATCAGGGTGAAGGGATGTGGTAGCGGCTGGCTGTTCTCCTGCTGTGTGGCAGCTGAGCCATTGAGGAATGACTTTGATAATATGTATGTGAGCTCTTACAAACTTTTAGCGTTACTATTCGATATAACATTAAGTAAAATTGAAGCTTATCAATTCTAATCATAATGATTATATATTTTTACGATTGTACGTTATTATTGGTAGAACTGCCAGAACAAAGATTGCATCAAATCCCTGTGAATATTACAACTATGTGTTTGAGTCTTTGTTTATATGATATGAGTATCGCGTTAAGTAATACGTAATAAATAATGACAAAACAATGTGTGAGAAATTAGACAAACGTTGTATTTGTAAAAATTAGTTTGTATAATGATTTTTATTTAAATACCTAATGTTTTTGTAAAACATCGTTTTCAAAACTAGATTTTGCGGATATGTCGTAACATCGATTCAAAATGGCGGACTACTCAATTTGTTTAAAAATCAATAGCATATCACTAAGCAAAAACAGCATACTTAATTCTCAATTTATTATTTTAATACAAGCTATTTAAACGAGCAATAATATCGAACCTTTTAATCAATTTCAGGATACCTTCTGCAGACTGGAGGTACGAATATAAGGTTGTCCCGCCAAAATTGCGTCAGGTTCCACAACGAAACGTTGTACCCACCAACGTCTTCCGGCGAAGAGTTGACGATGATATCAGTCAGGTATAAATGGAATTCAAATGTTATATAATATAGTTGTAAATAAGTCACAGGCTTTGAATGTCCCAATCATGGGCTAATGGCTTTTCTCCTCTAGAGGAGAAGGTTTGAAGTTTATTCCAGAAAGCTTCTAAAATACGGGTAAGTACACATGTGGTAGATTTTCATCCGACTCATGCAAAAGAGCAATGAACGGTAATAATATATAATTAACATCAGACAGAGAGACAATAAAGCCGAGATGGCCCAGTGGTAAGAACGCGTGAATCTTAACCGATGATCGTGGGTTCAAACCCGGGCAAGCACCACTGAATTTTCATGTGCTTAATTTGGGATAATAATTCATCTCGTGCTTTACGGTGAAGGAAAACATCGTGAGGAAACCTGCATGTGTCTAATTTCACTGAAATTCTGCCACATGTGAATTCCACCAACCCGCATTGGAGCAGCGTGGTGGAATAAGCTCCAAACCTTCTCCTCAAAAAGAGGAGAGGAGGCCTATAGCCCAGCAGTAGGACTTTCACAGGCTGTTACAGTTTTTACAGTTACAGAGAGACAATAATAAGAAGTACTGATTTGCTAACGAATCACATCGAATGTGTGAAATATACGTACGATATAAACGATTCATCAAGTCCCTAGCAAAATAAAATAAAATCTAAAGTAGATTCTATCGAGAAGAACCGGTAAGAAACTCAGTAGTTACCCTTTTCTGATTAAGTTTTTTTTGTTATAGAATAGGAAGGCGGACGAGCATATGGGCCACCTGATGGTAAGTGGTCACCAACCATAGACATTGGCATTGTAAGAAATGTTAACCATCGCTTACATCACCAATGCGCCAACAACCTTGGGAACTAAGATGTGCCCTTGTGCCTGTAATTACACATACAAAATACATAAGTAAAAAAATACAATTGAATTATTATTTATCTAGCTGGAGATCAATGAATGCTGACTCCGTGCTTTTTTATTATCTTATATCGATTAATATATTATATTAATATATTCATTATAAGATCATAATACTATTCCCAATGAACCTAACGTCATTAGGACCATGAAGATCGGACGCCTACGATGGGCAGGGCACGTAGTACGAATTGACTAGGCCAGAGTACCCAAACGCCTCCTGGAAGGCTCAAGTTCAGATGGTTAGACGGCGTCGAACGGGACACCAAAATCTTAGGGGTGACAAGTTGGAGATCGAAAGCTACAAATAGATCGGACTGGAGAGATTTACTGGACCAGGCTAAGGCCTATCATCAATCAATGTTTTCTTAACGTGAGATGAGATGATAAGATTTAACAATGCTTATCAATAAACAGATACTTGATATCCTCTTCCAGGTGGATTGCGGTCTTCCATCGACGAGAATATTACAGAAAAGGATTATTGGGGGCAGAGAAGCGAGGTTCGCTGAGTTTCCATGGCAAGCTCATGTCAGGATATCGGAGTTCCAGTGCGGTGGTGTATTGAGTGAGCTATCCTCTAATGAATTGTGTAGTTTTTAATTGCTTTTTTTTATATTATATTATCAGCTAATCAGTTGTTTGCAGTTGAGAATTATTTTCTATTTTTCGATTTTACATTTATGGTTTTTTTGTGATAATTAATTTCAGTATCGCGATGGTTTGTCGCGACAGCTGCGCATTGCGTTTCGCGTGCTCGGCCTCGTGATATCGCTGTGTGGCTCGGAGCCCTGGACACGACCGCTGGCGCTCACACTGCTAGAAAGCTTGGGTAAATATTCAGTTACATTATGTCTATTGCATCTTTCAAAACTAATATTTGTAAAATCCACCCAATTCCGGTGTCTTCTCCACCCGATAACAATAAGGGTATTACGCTTCCTCATCGTGCTTTAGGTTTAGTTCGTGGTAGGGCTTTGCGAAAGCACGTCTGGATAGGTACCACCCACAGTTCATATTTGGTACCTTCAAACAGTAATACTTAGTATTATTGTATCCCGGTTAGAAGCGTGCGTGAGCCAGTGAACCTGTATAACTAAAAGCATAAAACATATGGTGCGTTGAAGATGTTAATATTTCTTACAGTGCCAATGTCTATGGGCGTTTGTAACTTACCATCAGATGGCTCACTTCTCAGTCTGCCTAACTAATACATTTTTTTTTATTAGATAATACCATAGTGTAATTTTGCAGGGTTGCTCAGAAGATTTTGCATCCTCTATTCCAATTTCGAATGACTCAACCAGATAGATACGATATTGCACTTCTAAAGCTATCAAGGCCGATCACCTATACGAGCCACATATTGCCAATATGTTTGCCAGATGTGGACCTAGAGTTACGTGGGAAGTCAGGAGTCATAGCCGGGTGGGGGAAAACTGATGCTAGTAATGGTCATACTGGCACGAACTTGTTGAGGTCTGCAACCGTTCCTATTTTGAGTAAGTGTCTTTTTAGTGACTTTTTTTTAACTTGACGAAAAATTTATTTCGGTACTATTTTGGGTACTACCTTAAATAGCACATTTTTATGTATCTCATATACTTTTTAAATTAATACTTCCTTAAATACAAACATAAACCTTTTGTATTTATGCTATAAAAAAATAACGATTAAGATCAGCTGATTTGACATAAAAGCTGAGATGGTGAATGAAAATCATAAAGGAATATTGCGGGCTTAAATTTACACAAGCAATGAAATTTCATATCCTTAAGCGCTTATAATTAATCTCGCGCTTGACGGTGAAGGAAGACATCATGTAGAAATCTGCATGTTCCGGATGAAAATCTTCCACATGTTTATCCACCAACCCTTTCCAAACCATCTCAACTATCTCCTCAAATAGGCCTTAGACCAGCAGTGAGACATTTACAGGCACTTTATTTAACTAAAGAATGAGAAGCATTTTCTTGATCATTAAAACAGTTTGTGGATACGCAACGATTACCAATATATACGAGTATATTTTTGCTCTATTAAAACTTTTAATAAATAACTTTTTCTAGTATTTCCTTGCTTTACTTTTCCAGGTACTGAACAATGTATAAATTGGCACCAAAGCAAGCAAATCTTGGTAGAAATACACTCTGAGATGATTTGCGCTGGGCATTCCGATGGTCACCAAGATGCTTGTCTGGGTAAGCCATATTTATCATATGAACATATTAATTTTATATATTTATCTGAAAAAATGGAAGGCTGACTGGCAATTGAAGTGAGCAGTGGCAAGCTTGATTGGAAATAGTCACCAATACCTATAAACATATGCACTGTAAGGAAAGTTAACCATACTTTACATCGCCAATGCGCCACTAACCTTGAGAATTATGGGAACCGAAATATACATATCTCCATTTTTTTGTAACTTTCTAGGTGACTCTGGAGGTCCTCTAATAGTCCTGGACAGCGGGAGGTATTACTTAGTGGGTATCACGTCAGCTGGCTTCGGTTGCGGAGTAGACCACCAGCCTGGTATATACCATAACGTGAAGATTACCGCTAGCTGGATAAAAGAAGTTATCAGTCCAACTGCAAATTTTATAGACTTTTGATATTGTTTACAACGAGTTATATTTCTAACGAATTTGACAGTTAACGTTGAACGCTTGCCTGTCTATTGTAACTTAATTTTAGTATGTATATGTATATTGTACATAACCAATGTTATGTAAAAAAAAACAAACCGTTGTTATTTTTTGTAAAAATGTTATTTTGTGATATGTTATTATGAATGTTAATAATTATCGATTATATATATAAGAAAATTATGACAGACGACAACAACAGGAATTGGAATTGGCGATCGTGACTCATGACGTCATATGCTATGACACTTAAAAATACTTATCTAACGATACTCATTTGTGTATTGGAATATATATTTCTTTTTATATTGCTTAATATTTTATCGTAAATTATATTGAACACCAACGAATTTTTTCTAAGAATTTAATAACCAAAATTTAGTTAGGAGTTCGTTGAACGGTTGTTGATTGTTTGTTACGTCATAATAATGTCAACGTGTTGATGACGTCGAGAGGAGGAATAAAATGCATTATAACAGAAATGATTCTTTTTAAAAATAGAACACTAAATCATATAAATATAAATAATCACGCCTATTACGCGCCATTCATGAATTGATACTTCACCCTTCTGTCCACCAACAAAATGGCGCCGCAAGTGCTGGTGTATGGTTCAAGAAAACTTCTAACTATATATATATGTATAACTTTTTATTATTATATCTATCCATTTATGACGGAGAACAACATTCAAATACCCAATAGTCGATCTATTTAAGATTATAATATATTCACCGCTGCGATAAAGCCGGATGATTTAAAAACATGTCTATATAATAAAATATACTATAATTAGTAATAAAGAACAATTAAAACTGAAAATTAAGATGCATTTCTAATTGAGTCATTAATATATAATTAATATTAACAACTCATTAAGGGACTTTCCACATCAGTCATTTAAATATAATGATTGAAGTACATCTGTATGTATCCTAAAATTCATATTCACATAATATTTATAATTAAATATGATTAAGGGTACCACACATATTTTTTTCTAATATGCAAAGCCATTTAAATTCTTTAATTAATATCGTATTAGTTATTGTTTTGTTTTGGCAAATTATCAGATGATGGTGAGTGGTCACTTTGTATTGGTCCCTCCTTTGATTACACGAGCCTGTTAGTGACTAACTTGTGGTGAATCTAACGCCTTTGAGCCAATGACCAGTTAAGACCGAGCCAGCACAATCTTCACATTTCTTACAGCGCTTTGGTGCAAGCTGGCACGTACAGGCGACTGTAAGTCAGTTTGTAACTGCTGTATGGCTTGAAACTGCTGATAAATGTGTAGACGAGAAGTACACCAATTAAGACCTACCACTAGAGCACGTTGCTTTCTAACAATTTATATTTTACACTGACCCTTACAATACACATTGTCCATTTGAAACAAATTTATTTTATACTGACCACCGCTTAGTGGCTTTTGTGTACGGATAGATCATAATGCTTTCACTTATTAAATATCTCAAGAAATTAATATTTTTTTATTTATTTATTTGCCATTATTTTATTTTATTGGCTGATTTGATCTCTGTTTTTTTTTGTTTTTATTGTTTTATTAAAAAAATAAATTATTCAAAATGTTTTGTTTGTTTTAATAAAGAACCCGTTGAAGTCTTTCTAGTGAGCAATGGCTTTTAAGAAGGTTTGGACCTTATAGCAGACAGCAGTTTAGTTTTGATTACAAAATTTTGTTCATTATAATTTTATTATTCTCTGGATGCGTTCCTTTCATACCCAAGGTGTAATTTTATTTTAGATATATATACATAGGTACATTATGTTGTTGTTATATACTGTGATGAATTCGAACTTTAAAAACACCCACCAGGAAGGTCTCGAGCTTAGGCAGTACCGAGACTGGTGAGGAATGACAATCAATAAAGCATGAATCGAAATCAGAAAAGACCTCCTTAGAACAAATATTTGGGACAATAAAATTCATAAAATGTTTTTATTGAAGTGAAAACTTCTTTAGGCGCGTTGCGCTGGTTTATCATTGGGAATAGACTCGTGGCTTCGCGTCACCGACATGCTAATGTTAATAAAGAAATTGTTTAAAGTACAAATAATATAAGTGTATTTTAAAAATTATTTAGTTAAATAAAGCTGTATTAATATTTTGTACTGAGTTTGATGAATAAAAAGCCATATATTAAAAAGGGATAGAATTATTACGTGGAGAGCTAACAGATGTGGAAATTGGACAAATATATTCAACAGTTTCAAGTTTTCACTTCAGTCCCTATGAATGCTTGTTTTTATCTACTTATTTTTTTGAATGCATAAGGCATTTATTATATAATTTTTCCTGTAACTTTTTTTTTCTTCATAATATTTTAAAATATGTAAATTAACTAAACTTTGTGATGTAAGCAATATCCCCTTTTTCATTGCACGAGTTATTCTCTTTAATAGGTAACTAGATGCAAGTCTTAAGCTATAAGTTTCTGTAACTGGAGAATCTTAGTAAATAAATAGATAAATAAAACGATATTCATTTTAAATTTAACAAAAGGGGCTAAGTAATAACGTGTGAAATTGATAAAACTATACAAAACTTCTACTTAATTAAAATAGCAGGAGCTAAAATTCGCGTGCATTGCACATGATATTAAATTTTATGTACCTGCTCATTAATGTTGCTCCAAAAGGTAAAAATTTAACAGTTCAATGAATCACTGGTCGGTCAAATCTGGTTCAGATGAATGAGATGGATAATGAGATCGCTATACCAATTGGTTATATAAAACAGCCTACTAGGACTGCCTCGTTGGTCTAGCGGCTACATGTAAGGCCGTAGACCCGGTGGTCCTGGGTTCAAATCCCAGGTCGGGTCAATAAAATGTTATAGAGATTTTCTGTCGAAAATTCTCAGTAGTAGCCCGGAGTCTGGAAGTTGGAACTGTGTATACTCCCGTGCTTCGGAAAGCACGTAAAGCCTGCGCCTAAACTCTTCCCGGTCTTGTCGGATTGCCGTCCCATCGGATTATGACAGTTAGGGTTAGGGTATAGAGTGCACCTGTGTTTGCGCACACACTTGTGCACTATGTGTCTTGCGCAATTGGCTAATTTCTCTTGAGATTGGCCGCCGTGGTCGAAGTCGATCTGGAGGACTATTATTATTATTATTGTATAAAACAGTGTCAGACGGATATTGCTAGTATAACATTATATAAATTAAATTATACTAATAAAGTCGAGGTTAAACTAGATTTTTTCTAGTACTATCTACCCGACCCGGCTTCACAATTGAGTAAGGCTTGACTTAAAATGTTTATATAGTAATATTATACATACAAATCATAAATGAATTATAAATCTTAATCTTCCTCATGAATCACTCCATCCATTGGTGAAAACCGTATGAAATTCCGTTTGGTAGTTTTTGAGTTTATCGCTGACAAACAGACAGACGCATCAGGGGTGATGATGAAAAATATTTATAATATATTTAACGAATAAAACAACCTTGAATTTTTACCATAACATGATTATAAGTCTTATATTTACAAATCGCGTATCTTTAAGGAACTTATAAAATCACTTTCAACAGCGCTTATATCATGAAACCCAATCCTATAACCTTCATTTATAAATATGCTCTACTGCTATACAAATAGAGTTGTAAATATTGTGACCGTAATGCGTGGTTGGTTAACCGGTTAATGTAAAAGAATCCAAGAAAATAACGACTTTAATATCTGCTACATTAAGTTCATTCTTAATCGAGTTTCGAATATTCAGTTAACATGTCAATCTAGAAAAGAAATACGACTTTAATACAATGTGAGAAGGTTTATTTTACAAAGTCGAGAAATAGAATGTTAAGGTAAAATCGTGATGGTAATGTCAAACAGCACAGTCTGTAAGAATGTCGCGGCGCGACAACGTATTCTAAATTCAAATTTAAATATATTTTTAATTATAACGAGCCAGGTGTAACATTAAATTCGTTGTTATAAAATGGTGGGAAAAGTGAGTTTGATATTTTTAATCGTCGCCTTAATGGCGTCGGCTATGGATGGACAGACCTTGGGAGGTAAGTGAAAGGAGTTTTTGAACAAAAAGTTTGTATATGCGTGTAAAGTGGGATACCTTAGTCATATTAAAGTTGAAATTACGCAATGGTTGTTAGGTAAAGATGATATGTTTGTAGAGTTCGGATCCTTATTCATGTTACGGAATATTTGAGTGTTAAAGCTTTAAAATTTCCATCAATAAAGGTCCAATTCGCTTGCTTTTAAATTATATCATATAGTACGCTTATGACCTTTAAAATTCTGTCATTATATTGTGGTGAGCCTTCACAGAAATTGTGATAAATGTTATTTTTAAAAGCTTTACATTTAAAATAACTTTACATTATAAAAAAAAAAACAAAACAAAAAAAAATGCGATTTTTCATGTAATAGTAATCGCTTTTTCATTTAAAAGTATTTTTTTTATCTATCTATCATTTTTATGGCCTTGACCTCCAGGCCTTCGTCTTGAGATGTGACTCACATTGTTACTATCACAACTAGATCACAATCGTCGTATACCAACCTTAACTTATGAAACCCCACTAGATTTTTTACCTAACGAATAAAAATGGCGGTTAGTCTACCATAATAATAGGATTAATAATCCTCTGTATATATCTTTATGAAACACTGGGTAACTTAAATTTAGTTAAGACGTTTTCGTTATTAGTTGTAACGTAAAGAGAAACATAAAAAATCCCCTAAAACACTTATATAATAATAGTAATACTATTAAATTATTCCCTAACAGAATACTCATTATAAAATTATGCAGCTGATATGTTTGAATCAATGATTCATTAAAAAAAAAACAATAAAAAACGGAATGCATATGCATTAATACATTCATAAATATAATGAACAGATAATCTATCCATATTAATGCGTGTTGCATTTAGATCATCTTATATTTTAAAATAACCTCCATTTTAGCAAACGGTTTTAACTGTCAAACTAATACTGTTGCAAATGTTTGCTTGACATTTGAGCAATGATTTCTCAATCGTGCATTGCATTAAGCTAATTTCGTACTAAGATTTGACAAATTCAATCAGCCTTATCATTTTGAATGGCTATCTTTATCCAGATACATCCAAAGCTGTAAATGTAGATTGTGCTTTTTTTGTTTCATTTATTGTTAACGATGAATATGAAATGACATTGCGGCTTGCTGTTTAGATGTTTTTTTTAGTGGGTTATAAACGACCTCATGGGCATATAAGGGTTAATAATGTAAATAAACAATCAGTTCCTTGGCATCTCATTAAGTATTTAGCTGAATTGTATGATATACAATAATTGAACGAATTTTCGTAATAAGTAGTAGTGTCGTAAGTAGAAATTCGTCACCTGTTTTAACCCTAAATATCAAGTGTACTGTGTACTTGTACTGTTTATTTATTTATTATGATATCAACACCAACAAGAAGTACACTGATAAACACAATTGAATATTTAAACAAAAGTTTATATTAATCAAGTGTCTCCTAAATTATAGACGTTGCAAAATATATCAACATATCAAGTTAAAAAAAATAACAATCTTAAAAATTAAAATTAAAATATGTTAAGTTCAGATTTGAAGGTAGAGTGAGTTAGTGTGATAAAAAAGAAATTTGACATTTAAGACGCCATTATTGGTGGTACATTGATGGTGAATACATTTTGCGATGGTGAGCATTTGTTTATATTAATAATAATAGGTAGGCGTATTGACAGATGGACCACTCGATAGTAAGTGGTTATTACCACTCATAGATATTGACACTAAGGATTATTACCCTTTAAAACAATGAGCCACAAATCTTGGCAACGACGATATTATGTACCTTATACCTACCTATATTTTAGTCACTCACTGTAGCTGTTTCGCAGTAGAATGAAATCCTACCACCCTATTATATTGAATGGAGTGTAAATTGCTTGTAGTGTGTGTCAATCTGTTTGCTCATTTCCTTGAAAATAACAGTACAATGGTTCTACTAAACGTATACTAAAGTGTATATATGTATATCATAGTGTTACTATGTCTTTTGTAGAGCAATTGCAGTTTGTTCATGGGCGTTGGTAGTGACATAACATTATTAAATTTACTGGTGGTAGAGCTTTGTGCAAGTTCGTCTGGGTAGGTACCACCCACTCATCAGATATTCTACCGCAAAACAGCAGTACTTGGTATTGTTGTGTTCCGGTTTGAAGGGTGAGTGAGCCAGTGTAATTACAGGCACAAGGGACATAACATCTTAGTTCCCAAGGTTGGTGGCGCATTGGCGACGTAAGCGATGGTTAACATTTCTTACAATGCCAATGTCTAAGGTCGTTTGGTGACCACTTACCATCAGGTGGCCCATATGCTCGTCCGCCTTCCCGTTCTATAAAAAAAATACTGCATGTAGTGGGTATCAAGATGTTTGCTCACCTGCTTGAAAATAACAAAACAATGGTTCTACTAAACGTATACTAAAGTGTATATATATCATAGTGTTACTATGTCTTTTGTAGAGAAATTGCAGTTTGTTCATGGGCGATGGTAGTGACATAACATTATTAAGTTACGTGCTAGTTCGCATACTTTGTGAACAAATAAAGTCTATAAGATCCAGGTGGGCAGAGCAGTAAAGTTTAACGTTACGGTGCAGCTAGTATTTTATAGAATAGAATAGCATATGCTTTAGTGTACACCAATAGAATTACAGAACCATTTTAAACACAAACATAAAAAAAAAACGAAAACTATTTTGTACAAAAGGCGGTGTTATCGCTAAAAGAGCGATCTCTTCCGTTTGAGATCGTCTTAAGTGGGGTGGTAAAGAATTCCATAGGCAAACTGCTTGGACAGAGAAGGAATTGGTATAAAAAGAAGAAGAGTGAGAAGGAATGTTAAGTATTAGATGAATTCTAAGAAATTTTATACTTGGTGGCTTGGCTTTGTGCAAGCCTGGCTGGGTACTGCTCACTTATTACATATTCCTCCATACAGCAACTCTCAGTATTGTTGCTTCCCGGTTTGAATGGTGAGTGAAGAACTACAGACATGAGGGATATTATCTTAGTTCCCAAGGTGGTGCATTGACCATGTAAGGATTAGTTAATATTTGTTACAGCGCCTGATAGACGATGGTTAAAATTAACCACCAGGTGGCCCATCTGCTCGTCTGCTTTCCTATTATATAAAAAAAATAAGGAAATTTTAATCTGTGACGTGGATTGCTTACATGGCTGGTAACAATATTTCAATTGCACATTTATCCAACGTTGCGTGTTGTGCCGATATGGCGGCCTGTCATGTGTGAATGAACTAAGCACGATAGTTCAACGGTATATGGACCGTCCTGTGATGTGAAAGTAACCGATTCAATCAAGACCTAGGTATGTTATTTTATAGACCCAAATCAGGTTTAGCAAATAATTAAAAAAAATACAAATTCCGATGTAAATTTTTAGTATACAGTGTGATGTGTAAAAATCCTTTCAATAATTTTCATTCTTTCATTCATTCAAAATTCAATCAATTATTCAATCGCAATTTTACATTTTAATTTAATTATTGCGTTACTTTAACATATTGTATTTTAATAACATATATAAATATCTCGATAGTTTTGTAAACAGTAAAAATATTTGAAATAATATAATATCGACTTTAAAATTAAAAGAACGAAGGAACAATGAAACAAAACGGGATAAATAATATCAAAGCGAGCTCTCGAATTTCACAATACAGTTTTAATCAGAAGTTGTGATACACAATGGATCTATTATCACGTCACTTATTATTAGTAATATTCCTCAGATAGTTTAGCTTATAATTACAGTTTCAGAGATAACAGTAGGCGTTGCAAACGGTTTTTTGTAATTGGAACATTTTTAGAGATTTCACTTATAATATCATAGACAAAAAATAAGATATTTTTTCTTAAGATACCAAATTTAATTACAGTAACATACAGATTAAAAAAAACATGCAATAAAGGCTTATAGACTGTCCGGAGGCATTGTATATTAATATCTTTACTTTAATTGTAATAGAAACGCCATTTTTTTTGTAATCGTGCTTATATTTTATAAATTATTATCTATATGTATCCTTATTTATTGTTTTATTCATTTTCATATCCTTAACCTAAAGGTTGTTTGAAAGGGACAGATATAAGATTTCTACATTATTCATAAGTATTTACTCGTTTTCCTGTTTGTCACTGTATATTGTTAATATAGCAAAGGCATTTATTATAAATGATATTATTTTGTATACCTTAGGGTAAGAAAGCAAAGAGGCATAAATAAATAATTTTCTTTTGTTGTTAAGCGATATATTACTTTTACTTTATTTATTTTACAATTTGAATTTGAAATATATTATTCATATTTTAGAATCATACGATTTAATTCGTCATTGCATTAAAAGGGATTATATTCGTATTTAGACCCTGAACTTAACATCATTCCTACCTCGAACAACCACTCTAGAGAACCAGCTTTCGCCGGCGACTTTTCCGATCCGATATAACATAGAAATCTTCGAGAAAAGAGCCTTAAAGCCGGCAAAGCGCCAAGCTTCCAGTATAGTGGTAGTCACTTTCCATCAGGTGAACATCTTGCCCATTCGCCCCCCCCCCTGTTACATTTTTTTACATATAATTCTGTTGATAATTCTAAAAAGAAAAGCGTAATTATTTAACATATGAGCCAACAGTTGGCATTATATGAATCATTGTGTTGTTAGGACTAACTGTAGTTATAATTTCACGGTCGGGGACATTTTCTACGCGGGTGCGTTTTAAATTGTTTTATACTCGTCATTTTGACCTAATTATGGGTCTTTTTCAACTTTCTCGAAGTTTCCAGAAATTAAATCTGAGCGATCAACCTTCATTAGGTTGATCGCTCAGATTTAATTTCGCCAAATATTAATTCACGTATAAGTTCTGAATTGTATATTATAGGTTAAATAAATAATCGAAAACATTTTCGCTTATTGCTTTTTGATTCATTTTTAGTGACATAAAAACAAAACAGATAAATTTTCGAAATATTTTAAGAATGTTTAGTTTTTGCTATTATTATTTGCTGCTGCCAACTATTATGTTCTATTTTTTTGTGCAACCTTACTTTTTACAAAAATACTTCTATATAGATAATCTTGAAAAGCAAAACCTTATCTAAATACAAGATTTGAGCCATATCGTTAGAGCCGTTTTCGAGAAAAACTAAATAAGTTTCTATACAAGAATCGCACATATAAAAAAGATAAACCAATTTATAAAATCTCTACAGGTGTATATAAATATTACCAATGACGAAATAACATATATAATAAGTAAAATAAATCACGTCGCGAACTTGTTCGCGATATAAGATTTTAATAATAATACTTGGAAGCGTCAACTCAAGTGTCGCTCCAATCGGGTCTAGATTTGTGATTTGTCTTTTTTGGCAGTAGCTTAAAACATATTGTATTGTGAGTGATTAAATTCCCTGAATTTATTAAAATAATTTGACAACAGCTTGGCTTATGGTATAGCTATGATTCATATACTAGCTTCGTACGCGTGTGATGATAATAATATTTGACGGGCCGGTTGGCGTGGTTGGTAGATACTTGCCTTTCACGCCGAAGGTTGTGGGTTCGATTCCCACCCAAGACAGATATTTGTGTGCATGAACATGTCTGTCTGTCCTGTGTCTGGGTGTACTTATCTATATAAGTATGTATTTACATAAGAAAAGTAGTACCTATATGTAGTATACTTTCCAGTTGTCTGGTTTATATAGTACAAGCTCTGCTTGGCTTAGGTTCAGATGGCCGTGTTTGAATAATGTTCCAGGATATTATTATTAATAATAATCTTTTATATATAGTGTAGTTTTACAGATGTTATGATTTCTTAATAGGTATCTAATACATTTCGTCTCCTAAAGAAAATATTTTGTCCACAAGTAATTAATATTGAATACAGATCACACCAACAGTACTTTCAAATAATTCTATAAATATATATAATATAAAAAAAATAAAAAATGATTTAAAAATAACATGTTTTATAGGTAAAAGGTATTGTAGGTAAAAATTAAATATGTATTATAGATAGGCGGACTAGCGTATGGGCCACCTGGTGGTAAGTGGTCACTAACGCCCATAGACATTGGCATTGTATGAATTGTTAACCATCGCCAATGCGCCACCAACCTTGGGAACTAAGTGTTATCTTCCTTGTGCCTGTGCCTGTAATTACACTGGCTAACTCATCCTTCAAACCAGAGCACAACAATACCAAGTACTGCTGTTTCGCGGTAGCAAGCATATAGACTTTAACTTAGTGGGATACATGTATAATGCACAAATGTGTGCGCAAAACATTTCTCTCTTATATTTAGATTTCTGCCATTAACCAGCTAGGTTCTTATTTTCTTAAATGACTTATATTTATCTATTTAATATATTTAAATAATGTATTTCCAGGTCCTATGCATGGGAAGGTGGTCGTGTGCTACGTGGCGACATGGGCGGTGTACCGACCAGGCGAAGGGAAGTATGGACTAGCAGACTTGGAACCATCGCTTTGCACGCATCTCATTTACTCCTTTGCTGGATTAGACGAATCAACAAACAGCATCAAGAGTCTTGGTATGTAGTAAATTTATTATAAATTGAAGGTTTTTATAGTGATATATTCTTTGAGTTTGTGTTTGTTCACTTTGTCGAGCGTACCTCGATAATATAATCGCGAAAAAGGGTATTTTTTTTTATAACAAAACAGCGCTCACCTTATTAAGTCATTGGTACTTAAATCAAGGATTTCCCGTATGGCTTCATAAGGTTGCAGATTGTAATTACTTGGGTTAAATTTTAGGTCGGACAAATAAAAATAAATATCGGGTTTTCCTGTCAAAGATTTCTTAGTAGAAGTCTGGAGATTTGGAAATAGGCAGTGTTTACACTCTTGTGAAAGCATGCAAAGACGGTGCAACTATATTATCTTAAGTTATCTTAAAATCGTCGTATCGTAATTACGAGTGTGGGAATAGAGAGTGTATCTGTGTATTGTGCACTATAATATTGCAGTCGGCTTGCCGCCATCACGGTAATCGGTCAGAAGGACACAATAATTCCTATATAAGTAATACAAACTTAACGTTATAAATGAAATATAATACGTGCGCGATCAGAAATAGATCCGACTTTCTGGAAATGCGATACGCGCTTTCCGCCTGGCATCGTCGGCAAATTCGTGACGACAACTCGCGAGACAATGTCTCATGTTAAACAAACATGAGTGAAAAAACTTTGTGTATTTTTATTCGTGACTTACTGCTGCGTTTTTTTAGGGATTTTTCACAGGCTTGTCTTTTCGGCTAACAAAGTGAATGTGTATAGCCATGATTTTTTAACTGCTTATCAACTGTCTGTCTTCCCTTTGAGTAAATCTTGTTGGTAGGGCCTTATGGCAAGCTCGCCTGTGAAGGTACCACCGAGTAAGTGATATTCTATCGCAAAGCGTTAATATTTAATATTATTAAGACTACCCGTGCTGGCTCTCGATGTCACCGACTAACTGTGACATCAATTCCATCGCGCACAAAGAAATTTGGCAACTCCTTTCTTTGTCGCATTTTCAAAAAATGGAATTCCTTACCAGCTCACGTGTTCCCCTCCTCTTACGACCCGGGTTCCTTCAAACGAGGCGTGAAGAGGCATCTTGCGGGCCGGCAAGGCGAGGGCGGCTAGTGCAGAATCTTCTTCCCGTCTGTACTGGCCGTCGTCGCGTTTGGACTCTACTACCTCTTTACATCAGGTGGAGTAGAGTCATTTGCCCTCCCGGCAAATATAAAAAAAAAAATATTGTGTTCCGGTTTTAAGGGTGAGTGAGCCAGAGCTAATACAGGCACAAGGGACATAACATCCCAGTTCCCAAGGTTGGTGGCACATTGGCAATTTACGGAATGGTTAACATTTCTTACATGTCTCATGTCTATGGGCAGTGGTGATTATTTACCATCAGGTGGCCCATTTGCCAATCCGTCTACCTATTTCATAAAAAAAGACTAAATTGTTTATTATTATATGTTTAGGACATACAAAAAATAGTGGCGATAGTTGGTGGTATTTGACATTCAAACCTCCAAACTTGGCTTTGGTTATCATATCACCTATTCTTTCAGATCCCTGGCAAGATCTGGAAAAGGACTATGGAAAGGCAGGTTACAAAAACCTTGTAAGTCTAAAAGCAAGATACCCGCATCTAAAAGTAACCGTTGCTATCGGCGGCTGGAACGAAGGCTCATCCAAATATTCCGTCATGGCATCCAAGCCAGAAACTCGAGCGAAGTTTGTGCAGAGTGTATTGTTCTTTTTGAAGTAAGTATTTCCATAATCAATACCAAAATAACAAGGTTTAGAAGACTCTGAGGCAGTGATTTGATAATTATAATTTCATGGTATAGTTTGCGAAATATCAATACTCTTTAACAAAAATCGAAATCGAAACTTACTAGCATCATCTAAAACAGAATAGGTTCGTTTATCTATTAGGCTAAGGCGGCGTCCTAATTGGGAGCGATCGTACGATGGCGCCATGCGTTTTTCATCTCGCGATCAAAGTGGTCGTGCGATGACCTAACAGGTGTCCTAATAGATCGCGCGATGTCCATCGTGTGATGCCGTCGCTCGATGGCTGGCGTTCACGCCACTTTAACGATGGCTCTTTACAGAGATGCACAGTTTTTGCTGTCGAGCAATATTGCTTTAAATATTGCAAATGACATTAAAAAAAGGAAACGTAGACAACATAAAATACTTTATAGATCCTCACTCAAAAGAGATATGTTGCTTTGATTACATGATCGCACGATCAAACGCATCGTACGATCGTTATTAAGCATTTCATGTGCTCGCACGATTACTTGCGACGTTCAAATAGGACACTCTGATGAAATCTGTATGTTTGAACTCATCGCACGACGAGAACGCATCGTGTCATCGTGCGATCTTCGCCAATTAGGACAACGCCTTACTGTTCTATAATGTACCTGCATACATACATACATATATATGTATATAGAATAGTGAGTGCACCTGTGTTTGCGCACACGCTTGTGCACTATAATATCTCCTGCGTAGTTGGCTAATCTCTCTCGAGATTGGCTACCATGGCCGAAACCTGTCTGGAGAACATTATTATGTATATAAATATACCTATATGTCAACTATGAGCAAGTACATAGAACATACAAGAACCAAAATATACCAAGAAGAAGTACAAGAACCTCACACTTCTTCATACTTGATCGTTATTCATTGAGAATGTCCGTAGCGGAAGACACAGAACACGGAATTTTTTTTAAACAGGACATACTTCAACGTAAATATTGATTGAATAAATTTAAGCTCAAATTCGTTATCGTCTTTCTATGATTTGGATAAATAAACTAATGATTAGGTGACCTTATAAAAAATATTATACAATCTCAATTTTTGGCAACAAGCTCACTTCAATGTCTACGTTATTTATATTCAGAGCTCATCATATTATGTAACATTTTGTCATAAGTTTGCTTAAAGGACATTGGAGGTCACATGAATCGGCCTATTACTGGTTGGACCGGTTATGTTTGAATAGAACAAACAGACTGGTATAGCATCGTTGGCCTAATTATAATTCATAAATGGAATATCTTCAGTTTATAAATCGAAATCATGATTGTTATATTACTTCTTCAAATAATATCTGTATTTTTTTTTATAATTGACATTTTTTCTTTGTTCTACACTAGAAAATATACAGCCTTTGTTATTATGGGGTAATATGAATACTTATACCTAAATCTTTAAGAAAGTGTTAGAAATTTACTGCAATACTTATAGGCTCTGTTTTGCGGTTGATTACTTAAACAATGCTGTGTCTTCTTTCTTATGTTAAACTAATGATGACAGAAATAGAGAAATCACGTTTAACTAAACAGCCACTAAGAAACGTTTATAAGTACGGTCGTTAGTAGTTCGAAAAAGGTGTTATGTTATAGGTTGCTATTACTGGATGAACACATATTTAGAATTACAACACTTTCTATACTTTACTAAACCTTATTGTATCACAGTAATCTATTGTTTTTAAGTTACGAGCAACGAGTCGTTGAAGTCTTTTATATTATTTTTTACGTCAAATACAATATACATGCTCGACTTGACTTCAAAACTTCGAAACGTTTGTTAAAAGGACGCTATTTCGCCTCGTTTATAATTCTACAATCATGAAAAATATTATACCTAATGTAATTTAATTGTAAGTGATCAATTTTATTAACTACCTCGGTTTAACGATATTAATTAAATATGGCTCGGCAATTTTAGATTAGAAATAAAATCAGAATATTATTTATTGCATAAGCTGTGTAAATACATGTTAAAGATTATTTTTAACAATATTATTTAACAACTAACAGTTTGCCATATAAGGAAATATGTTATAACTATTATATTATAAATTTAAAAGTATATAGTATGAATTTATTCTAAAATACAAAAAATAATACATATCAAAAAGAATAAAATAAATGTGTAAATGTAACGTATGTGATTATTATTAATAAATTTAAATATTCATTTATTGTGTAATAATATTTATCTTAAAGATTATGCTTTAATTCATTTTTAAATATGCTGAAATGCTATTGTGTTAATGATCTCTTTTAGCAATTTAGTAACAGCCTGTAAATATCCCACTGCTGGGCTTAGGCATTCGATCCCCTTTTTGAGGAGAATTAATTACTTAATCTCATTTAGCAATTTATTGTAGAATTTAAGCATCATAATACACCACATATCGACTGATTACAGAAGCAAATTGACTTATCATATTTGTCAATTCCTGTTGAACTACTTGAAACCGAATAATCCCATGTTTTGTGTCATCTTTTACGTGACATTGGCAAAATATTTTGCGCTCAAAAAGCGCAGTACACGCCAGAAAAGAAAAAAAGAAAAGTGAACTAAACAAAAAAACAAAAACATTTTGTTTGTTATTTTATTATGTACCTTAATAATGTCATTTATAAATAATGTTTTCAGTACTTACAAGTTCGATGGCTTGGATCTGGATTGGGAGTACCCAACGAAGAGGGGTGGAAGCCCAGAAGACAAGGTCAACTACGTAGCTATGGTCAAGGTAAGATTTGCTACCGAAAATAACAAAATATTAGAAGATTGTCAGTAAAGTCTACTAGTGACTATCTTATAATCATTTCACGTCTATCATAATTAGGTCATCAATACCGGATTGATGAACACCAATTTATCTCTGTATACAGTCAGTGAATGTTTCACTTCTGGGCTAAGGCCTCTTCCCTTTTTTTGAGGTGAAGGTTTGGATCTTAATACACCACTCTGCTCCATTGCGGGTTGGTAGATTACACATGTGGCAGAATTTCAATGAAATTAGATACATGCACGATATAATTTGTTATTTCGTGAAATGATTTTTAAAAAGATTGTAAAGGTGATGAAGTAAAGTGAGCACAAATAAACATTTAGAAAGAAAATAAACATCAAAAAACTTGAAGAAAGCAGCTTGTGTTATATAAAATCCTTTCACATGTGCACCCAGCAGCCAGCGTTAGAGCATTGGTCATTTTCTATACCCTGACTAAGTGTAAATAAATAATTTTATCTAAATTTCAACATTATCGGTTGAGCAGCGGAGACGCGAAAGAGTAACAAAGAAACACATTAACAAACTCACATTCGTATTTATAATATTATAAAAATATATTACTTTTTTCATTTTACATTTAACTTTTAATCAAACAATGAATATGTCCATTACATTAAAAAAATACATTGAGTTGAGAAAATGAATGGTTGATGTTTTTTTGTTTTTATCGGCGGTCATCGTCTACAGCGCTCCTTTTCTTTCTGTCATAGATCCCATCCCCACACATTTTCAAGAAATTCGTTGTATTTAAAATCAAAATATTCAGTAGATATAATTTATATGGGAGAACAACGTTTGCTGGGTCAGCTAGTAACTATATAATATGATAGTTATAATTTTAAATTCCAGGAATTAAAAGACGCTTTCGAACCTTATGGTTACATCCTGACAGCTGCGTTGGGAGCTGGTAAAGATACTATGGAGAGTGCTTACGACCTCGCTAAGCTGAGTCGCTATCTAGATTTCATCCATATGATGTGTTATGATTACCATGGAACGTGGGACAACTTGGTTGGAGCGAATGCCCCTCTAGATGGGATTGGAGACGAAGATGTCTTAAGTGTGGTATGTATAATGTCTTCACTTTGACTATACTCAAAGGAGACTAGCCAACTTCATTTAACTTACCGATAAATTCGTCACGTACCGTCTAAATATAAAAGAAAGAGTAATATTAATACAAAAGTTTAAAAAACGGGCCGGTTGACGAGGTTAGTAGATACTTTCACGCAGAAGGTAGTGGGTTCGATTCCTATCTAGAACAGACATTTGCCTCAGTCTGGGTGTAATTATCTAAATAAGTATGTATCTATAAAATAAAAGTAGTATATGTAGTATATCAGTTGTCTGGTTTCCATAGTACAAGCTCTGCTTAGTTAGGGATCAGATGGGATAAATGAATATAGGCAGATAATATATTCTAGTATTCTTATATTTTCAAGTTGCGTTTGTGTGAATAAAAATGTTATGTTTTTTGTCGTCAAATTTGTTGTCAAAAACGGAGTATAAATATTTAATTGATATTATGTATACTCTGATTTCATTATTATTGGAATAACTTTTGTTTATAACAGAAATACACTATCGAATATATGCTGTCCCACGGCGTTAGTCCCTATAAGATGGTTCTTGGCTTACCAATGTATGGTCGGACCTTCATCTTGAGCAATCCGAATGTCAAACACATTGAATTCGGCGTGACACCAACAAAATCTGTAACATTCGCTGGACCTTGGACCAGGGAAGCCGGATTCATTGGATACAACGAGGTAAGATATTTATATTATGTTTTGCTATTTTCGTTAAAAAAAAGCCGAGATGGCCTAGTGGTTAAAACGCGTGAATCTTAACCAAAGATAGTGGGTGACCCTGGCATGCACCGCTGAATTTTCATGTGCTTAATTTGTGTTTATAATTCATCTCGTGCTTGACGGTGAAGGAAAACGTCGTGATGAAACCTGCATGTATCTAATTTCATTGAAATTCTGCCACATGTGTATTCTACCAACCCGCAATGGAGCAGCGTGGAGCATATCAAGCTTTTTTTGACATACGACGTCTATACAAAACGTCATGTTGAAAGGTTGGGCAGTTCAGTCTTAAAAGTGAAATAATACTAGTTTTCGCCCACGCCTCGCCTGTACAGGGTGACTGGTGAATTAGTATCAATATTTTAGGAGCATAATCGGTACATGATTCTCATTCGAATTATGTAAAAAAAATAGGTACTTAATTTTTGACCAAATTTACAAAAATTTTACTTTAAATAAATAAAGTGTGGACATATTTCCGCGGCGCGTGCGGCGTGGTGTTTGCCCCCCGCAACCCCTGCCCCGCGGCTGATTAGTCGGGCGAGCGCCGCCGTAAGGTTCGTCCATCTTCCCGCGCGCGCGCCCCTAGCGATCGATCTTACGCGTATACCTAATCTTTCGTGTGTGAGTGTGACCCGTCATTAGTAATTAGGTATGGCTTATCAATACACAAATGCAGAATACTGTGAGTAGTAAAGTGACCCATTCGTGTTAAAGCGTGTGAAAGACAATATGCGTAAACTTGCCGAACTGTGTATCACACGAGCAGGAGCTCACTTTGAACATTTGTTAAGGTTAGTGTAGTTATGTAGGTAAATAGGTAGTTAAATGATTGACAATCGTTGTAAATAAGTATGATTCCATTTTTAAATACGACGGAAATACCAAGATAGGTAAACAGTTAATTTTTGTCCCAAGTTCATATCATTTACCTAGTCAACAAATTTGTTGCTTAAACGAGTGAAATATTTTGGTATTTTTACCTGTTCTAAGCCAGGTTTAAAGTATGAAGGGGGATTGGATCATGCTTGTTTATCAAAGGTAGCCTGCTACCCTGTTAACACGCGGCGGCGTTTGGACGTAGGTAAAGTACCGCGCGATAACTAAATGTACCTAACTGTGTTGTGTCGTCAGCGCAGCTAGGGTGTCCACATGACGCGTAATTAATTACATAACTTTTGGTTAACTTTACTTAGAAGTTTATTAATATTTATGTTATATGTATTTTTTTTGGTCATATATGGTCGTCAAATATCACGTCCTTAAGTATTGATACTAATTCACCAGTCACCCTGTATAAGTTCACGTATAAAATCCAGCCAGGCTCCATATACTTTTTCACTTTCTTGATTAGTGTACATTATTTATTGGTCGGCGATCACCACATTGTAATCATATGTAAACCTAATCGATTAGGATGAAAATATTGTATGTGTTTTAAGCTTCCTTAAACGAAGGTTTTTGGCCAGCTGTGGGTCATTAACGGGTTGTTACAGATAATGTTTTTTTTTTAAACATAGACAAATAGTATTACAATTTGAAATTCGAATTTCAAATTCAAAATATATCTTGCTCTTTTGTGACGAACGACGACACGCTTTTTTTTTAATATATTCGCGCACAAGGAATTGATATTACTCTTACTTTTTTTAAAACAGAAAATTATATTTAAAAACAATATTATCAAAAACTGTTCGCATTATTAGGTCTGTGCAGAACTCACTAATAAGTCATCCAAATGGACTCAACATTGGGAAGATCGAACAGCAACACCGTATCTTCGAGATGGCGAAAGAATAATTGTGTATGATAACCCAAGATCTATTGCTATTAAAATAAAGTAAGTTCTATGTTAATATATTATTGTTTATTCACCCATATACTATTCATGTATTAGTTGTCACTGAGTTAGCTGACATAGACCTTGCTCACGCAGCCTTGAGGCGGACTGTCGATAATATTATGAAAGATATCGAGATGAGATCAAAGACAATTTTAGTACTTTTTATAGTTATGACATATAACAGTTAATATTAAAAGTAATTTTTCTTATAGACAGAACTCTTTTTCGGTGAAAACAAAAGACGTCATGGTTAAAAGATCGTTCAATTAGAGGGCCTTTAATTAGCAACCGTGAACAGTCCCCCCTCCCTTGGAATAATTATTCTCTTATATTTATCAAATTCTCGTTTACAGAATGGCGATTGACTATGGTCTCGGAGGGCTCATGGTGTGGAGTATAGATACTGATGATTTTAAAGGTGCCTGCGAACCAGAACCTGGAGCGTATCAGGACTTTGTTGAGCGATATAACAACATGGTGGATGATCCTCTCTTGCAAGAGGCTTTAAAGAATCTTAATTTACCAGATGGTGGGTTTATACATATATTTAAAAACAATTTATATATATATAGCATTTTCTATTAAGAAATAATTAATTGGCAAAACCTCGTGTCATTTTATAAGCAAATTTTGTTTAAAAGACTGTCTGGCTCATACTTTTTACGTATTATGGGATCTACGGGAGATTTTGGGTTCAAATCTGGCCATGAACCACTGAGGTTTTGTGTTTATGAATAATTAATCTTTTGCTTGGTGTAAGAAAACTCTGCATCTGCTGCAAGATTTTCCCACATGTGTCAATCCACTAATCTGCTTGGAGCAGCGTGGAGTAAGCTTTAAAACTTATCTTCAAGAGTAATCAAATTACAATATTTAGTGATAACGGTTTATGTGTACATACACTTTTCCTAATTAGGAAAATCTTCGAAGCGATGAAAGAGGATTGTTTTTTTTTAAATCTTTTATATAATTTTAAAGTTCAAATTACTTCTTCCAGCAAACCGGATAGAAAATTTAAGCAGACGTACTTCATATGTCATTTCAAACAACAAACTCCATCTCCGACTACCAGAACCTGAATTCTCCAACTACCCATTAATGCGAACCATAAACGATGCAACAACAATTGCGTTAGAAGAGAAAAGAATATTGGACGAAATGAAGGCGATAACGAGAAAGAATGAGATAGGTGATAATGATGACGAAAAAGGATCAGCGAAGGTCGTAGCCGGTAGTGTCGTGTGTGTTCTGATCTGTGTTATGTTTGCTTTCAAGCTGTATTGACTTGATGTTCTGTGATTCGTTTAGTTCTTAATTTTAGTAAGATTTCCATGACATTCAGTTATTTTATTGAATAACCAGCGGGCTTAGACAAATATTAATAATATAAATTCTCTATTGAAGTATTTTTGTCCATACAAAGATCACACAACAATGAATACATGCACAGCCTTTCCTAATTAACAGGAGTATAGTCAAATAAGCGTTTGGCGTTGAATTGACGCGATATGATTGGTCGGGATTTCGAATAATCTATGGTTTTCACTATGGATTCTTTTTTTAATAATATAGGTAGGCGGACGAGCAAATGAGTCACTTGATGGTAAGTGGACACCAACGCCCATAGACATTGGAATTGTAAGAAATGTTAACCATCGCTTACATCGCCAATGCGCCACCAACCTTGGGAACTAAGATGTTATGTTCCTTGTGCCTAATTACACAGGCTCACTCACCCTTCAAACCGGAACACAACAATACTAAGTTCTGCTGTTTTGCGGTAGAATATCTGATGAGTGGAATAATTGGCGTTTTGAATGTTAGTGAGTTGTAGTCGAATCTTTGGGAGGAATAGTGGATATAAGTACTTTAGTGATTGAGTATCGAGTTATAAATAAATCAAGATTTGTTCGTAGTGTTATTAGCAGAGCTAATAGCCAATCGCGTGGAATATGTTAATCTAAGATTTGTTTATCTGTACTTCTTCTTCGATTGAGATAATGTGTACTTTTAATTGATGTGTAGTGTTTTTTTTATAGAATATGAAGGTGGACGAGCATATGGGCCACCTGATGGTAAGTGGACACTAACGCCCTTAGACATTGGCATTGTAAGAAATGTTGCCCATCGCTTAAATCGCGAATGCGCCACCAACCTTGGGAACTACGATCTTATGTCCCTTGTGCATGTAATTACACTGGCTCACTCACCCTTCAAACCGGAACACAACAATACCAAGTACTGCTGTTTTGCGGCAGAATGTCTGATGAGTGGGTGGTACCTACCCAGACGAGCTTGCACAAAGCTCTACCACCAGTAACTTTAGTACTGTAGTTTGTGTACTTTCATAAATAAGGTTAATTTTATATACATATTCAATTCAATAAATTAATACAAAAAGTGTATTACTAATGCGTGTTGTTTAGGGAAGTAATTAATTAAGCAATGCTGTCTTCTTCTTTGGAATATCAAATCAATTATGACAGAAAGAGAGAAATGATTTAACTAAGTACCCAACGTTTATATAAGTAAGACCGATACTGTTTATATGTAAAGATTTTTTTAATGAAATACGATAGTTTAGTTTACATTTCGATTTAATTAAAATCTCCGATTACGTTATATAAGTGGTTTTGTATATAAAGAGCTTAAATTAAACTATATTTTAAGACTATCATTCAATATGTTATTTCTCCGAGTTTGAAACTTGAACAAACTTTGTATATTAATATTCGTTCGTTGCGAGAATGCGTTCCTGACAATTCCGTATCTGATGAACGATGTAACTTTGATGTGAATTCGTGACAAAAATATAACTAAATTTCATTTTCCCTCCATCAATTCAATCCTAATATTTGAATAATATCAGTAAAAACTAAATAGTGCCAATTTACGGAAAATTGTTGTAATTTTGAATTAAATTTAATTATAAACAAATAAACAAGACAATCATTTTTTAAAGTCCGTACAATGTTATGTCAACTGTTTATTTTTTTTTGTGTCACGTGTCAAGATCAACTGACAGACGTCACACATTCGGCCTTTAGTTTTGACAGTGATTGGTGATGTTGATAGAAGATAGCAAATAACTCCCAAAGTATAATAACATTGTTGTTAAAAAGAGACGCATGTACATGATACACAACCTTGAAATTGCGTATCAGTTTTTTTATTGTATTTAACGTTTCTAGAAAGGGATGGAACGTCATTCTGTTTAAAATTAATGTAGTTAAGGCTTATTGTTAAAAAGAGTCACACATATAACCTTGATTATAGAGCAATTGAACACTTGTGTTATACTGTAATAGACGTTTCTAGAAAGAGATGCAACGTCATTCTGCTTAAAATCTTTGTAAATAGATAGTTTTATAGGAATTTTGGTGGTACGGCTTTGTTTAATATTTTAAATAATAATTCAATCATTTAATTGTATAGAAACTTTAAATATTTAAGTCATTAGTGTCATTGTATTTGTAATAATATAGCTGAAACGATTATATTTGATACTTGACAATTTCATTTAAAAAAAAAACATACAGACTAAAAAAAATACTCATTTTTTACAAAATAATATTGATGACTGATAAATTTTTCGAATTGTAAAGATTTTTTGAATACTCTCTTTGTGATAATTTTCAATAAAAATTATCTTGTAATAATTTTGTTTTCATTATTCATTAAATAGTAATATTATAATTAAGATAAAACGCGTTAGGCGTCATGAGCGGGCTTCAAACCCCCGCCCACCTGGGGGCGCATACACTTGTCGGGAGTGCGGCCGAAGGATCCTCTCTCGCATTGGACTCTTTAGTCATGAACGCAAGTGCCTTCGTGCTGCTTAAATCATCTGTCATAGATGCAGAGGCCTATATATATAATTAAGATAAAATATCCTTACCTTAATTTTGATTCACGGAATATTTAATTTTTATTGTTTATAAAAAAGACGATTATGGTTTTGAAACTATAAATTTTGTTATATATTTTCCATTAGCTAACTATAACATTTATTTCGTTTCTCTAACCCAAAAAAGAGTCCGTTTCAATTATTTTTAGTTAAGGAAAATTTAGAAGAGTTTTTCGAACTATATTTATTAGCCACTGGCTACATAAGGAGTGTGAAAACAGAAAAAATCGGAATTTTATTACACTCGATTGTTGAAAAAGGTTTCGAAATATTCAATTTGAAAAAAAGAAATCACTTTAGAAGACCTCATTAATAAATTTAACAACTATGGTCAGACATGCATTTATCATAAGAAAACAACGCGAACACGAAGATATAAACAAATATTACGAATCTAGAAAATCGCTTCGTCAGCTTAAAATGTGATTTCGTTGAATTAAAAGAGTCACTGGTCCGTGGTATATTAATAGCAAATATGTAGAGTAGCTCGCACATCATCATATAGGCCTCTCCATCTATGACAGATGATTCAAGCAGCACGAAGGCACTTGCGTTCATGACTAAAGAGTCCAATGCGAGAGAGGATCCTTCGGCCGCACTCCCGACAAGTGTATGCGCCCCCAGGTGGGCGGGGGTTTGAAGCTCGCTCATGATGCCTAACGCGTTTTTCCTTTAGTACTTTAAACTAGGCATCGTCATGCTTTGATTGACCTTCGTGAATAAGGCGACGCCACTTGGCACGGTCCTCGGCCAGTTCCTCCCATCGGCTGCTAGGGATGTTAAACGCAACCATATCACGCTTAGCGCAATCTTTGTAACGGAGCATAGGCCGCCCAACAGACCTTTTCGCATCCGCAACCTGTCCCAGCAGTATTTGCCTTGGCAGACGAGTCTGCTCCATTCGATGCACGTGTCCCAGCCACCGTAACCGTTTTTTTTTTTAGAGTGGCCGTGACGCTAAGCAGTTGTGCCTCGCCTAGAACAGACTCGTTTGTCACTCGATCCTTCCACGTGATGCCCAGAATGTTTCGAAGACAGCGCAAGTGAAATGTATTCAGTCGGCGTTCTTGTTTTGCGTACATTGTCCACGTTTCTGCTCCATACAAGAGTGTGCTTAGGACACATGATTGGTAAACAAGCACTTTCGTTTTTACCGTAAGGTTTCTGTTGTCCCAAGCCCTTGAACGGAGCCTCCCGAACGTGGAGGCTGCTTTGCCGATGCGGGAGTCGATCTCTGCATCAAGCGAGAGATTGCTCGACAATTGCGACCCAAGATAGCAAAATTTGTTAACCACCTGCAAAGGTTCGCCGTTAAGCAAGATGACTGGTTGTTCTAAACATCCTTGCGCTAAAATAACGGTCTTCTTGCAATTTATGGACATTGAAAAAAGGTGGCAAGCTCTGGCAAATTTGTCTATTAGATTCTGGAGTTGAGCCTGGTCATGAGCAACAAAGGCATCGTCGTCAGCGAAGAGAAGACTATCTACAAATAGGTCCTCCCTGTAGCGTTTGGACTTGAGCATTGAGATGTTGTACAGCTTACCATCAGTTCGCGTGTGTAAGTGGACGCCCTGCTGTTCATCCCCAAAAGCAACCTTCAGAAGCACCGAGAAGAATATTTCGAACAAGGTAGGGGCCAGTACACAACCTTGACGAACACCACGGCGTACGTCAAATGGCGTAGATGTGTTGCCATTGTGCAGGACTGTGACTTCCAAACCTTCGTGGAACGATTGCACTATCCTTAGGAGTTTCGGGGGATATCCAATTCTGACAAGAACCGAGTATAATCCCTCTCTGCTCACGGAGTCAAAAGCCTTATTTAGGCCTACAAATGCAACGACTAGGGGGGTATGTTGCTCCCTACACTTTTCTTGTAGCTGTCTGAGTGAAAATATCATGTCGACAGTTGACCGTTGGTACCTAAAACCACATTGTGCCTCAGGGTATACGCGATCGGCGAGCCTTTGTAGTTTGCCTAAAATGGCCCTAGCAAAGGCCTTACCGACGATGCTAAGAAGAGATATTCCGCGGTAACAGTTGCAGTCGCCGCGGTCGCCTTTGCTTTTATAAAGAGTGACAATGTTAGCATCTCGCATATCCTGAGGGACGTAGTTTTCTTCCCAACACTTAGCCTGGTGGTTGTGGAGGATGGGCAAGAGGCACTCAAGCTTGACGACTTCAGTGACAACATCGTCTTTACCAGGACTCTTTCCGCATTTGAGCTGCTTGACGGCCAGATAAAGTTCCTCTACGGTGGGCGCGGCGTGGTGGTGCTAGCTCGTGCCAAGTTGCCAGTTTCGGGACAAGCTCCACTGCATCTGGCTTAATATCCACTGGGCACGAGTAGAGCCCCTTGTAGTGTTCTACCCATCTTGCCATATGACGGGTGCTGTCTGTATAACAGAACCGTCGATTTCTTTAAGAGGTGCCGTCTTTTTTGGAGTAGGTCCAAGAGCTCTTTTGATGCCTGCGTAAACCCCGCCAATATCCCCCGCGCTTGCACACGCTTGGATGCTTTGGCAAAGCTCTGTCCAATACGCATTTGCAAAAAAGCGCGTGCTGCGCTGGAGTGAGGCTTTTGCCTTCGTGAGATCTTCACGCGTCGCATCGCAAGGGTTGAGGCGAAAATTTAAAGCGGCTTGGCGTTTTGAGTCAATCAAGGGAAGTAAGTGCTCTTCGTTTTCTAGAAACCAGTCGTAAGCTTTTACCTTTTGATACCCAAACACTTTTCCTGCAGTGTCAGTCAGAAGAGACTTCACTTTTTCCCATTCGACTTGCGCTGTTGCCGTACTGTCCCAAGTTGCAACTTCTTCACGGACAAGTTCCCCAAAAGACTCCACTACCTCCATGTCACGAGGCTTAAGAAGATTTATCTTTTTTCGTCCGAGTGGCTTGGAAGAATGGACTCTCCTGGGGACAAGTCGAACTTTAGTAGCAACGAGACTGTGATCGGTGTCGCAATCGGCACCGTGAAACGCCCGCGTGTGGAGCGTTTCCCGCAGGTCCCTCCTTCTTGCCAGAGCAAGGTCCAATTGGTGCCAGTGTTTAGATCGAGGATGCATCCACGAGACTTTCCGCATCATTTTGCCTTTAAAAAAGGTGTTGGTAACACACAGCTGGTGCTTTGAGCAAAACTCCAACAATCGTTGCCCGTTGTCTTTTAGCTTACCTATGCCGTGTGCACCGAGGCATTCAGGCCAGGCTGATGTGTCCTGACCGACGCGAGCATTAAAATCACCTAAAATGTGCAGTCTGTCAGTTGGATTTACCCTACGTACTGTCTCTTCGAGCTGGTCATAGAATTGGTCCTTGGTCTCTGGTTTTGAATTAAGCGTTGGTGCGTAAGCGGAAATTAGAGTGACAAAGCCGCTTTTTGTGTTTAGACGCAAGAACATAATCCGCTCGGAAACGCCTACAGGTGTCTCTATGGCGTTGATGAGTTGGTTTCGAACCGCGAAACCTACACCATGCTCTCGTGTTTCTGAGGAACTCTTGCCCTTCCAGTAGAAAGTGTAGTTAGCTTCACGCAAAGGCCCTTCGTCTTCGGTTCTGGTCTCTTGTAAGGCTACAATATCAATATTGAGCCTTTTGAGCTCCACGTCGATACTGTAAGTTTTGCGCAGTTCTTGGGCGCAATCGGAGCTTCCGTAGGTGTTCAGGAAGCCTGTCCTCATCGTTCGGACATTCCATGTCGCAAAGCGCATGTAAGCAGCGTTGGTATGAGCTTTGGGATTTTTCCTTTGAGTGGGTGGTTAATATGTGGTCACAGCCCTCCCCTCATCAGGTTTTATTTCACGAGCCGACGTGAGGAAGAAGAACGTAGCCGCTGCGATGTTATTACAGCTTCTTATAGCTACTGATGAGAGTTTGTAGAGAAAAACGATTTTAACGACAATCTGTTACTTTCAAAATAGAAAGTCGGCTAGCAGAGAGCGACGCTGTTACTCTACTACGTCCAATATGTCGGAAGGCAAGGAAACAAAGGAAGGGAATGACATGGGAACAAGGGCGTGACGCAGCGATAATTTTTGGAGACAGAGAATCCAGGAGAGTAAGGATACTGTGATCACGGAGGATACTGGAATGTGACACTAGTAGCTAGAGCAGTCCGGGGTCGCGTACCCGTAGTGTTTCCAACCAACTATCGGACAGATACCTGGTAGATCCACCCTCTGAACATCGCACATACGTCAAAGATTATTACAACGGTCATCGCGCAACAAAACCCAGAGCACAAATAAACGCACTGAGTCGTCGTCATCATTGTCATCTTTTAATGAATATGAAGTGATGAAGGTGGAGTAAAAGGGCGAAACAACACATAGTCTAAAATATAGAGGATGTGCAATTTCTATCGAAGTCGGTTGGGTAACTAATTTAGATGAGAACAAAATTGTGAAACATGGTCATATTAAGTCTCTCAGTTTTATTTAATTGGTCTTCGGTTAATGCTACAAAGCTTGCATCAGCATAATCAAGAACAGGACGAAGTAGATCTGTCGTATTTCCACGTTGTATTTGTTCAAATTAACAAATAACTAATTTCAATTAAAATTATTATGAATACTAAGTACAATAAATATTAAATTAAATTCAATTTAATTATCAAACTTATTTTTTTTTTACATAATATGTTATTTATTAATGATTAGAAAATGTAATTAATGTAATATATTGGTCACTCATGTTAGCATATAAAATAATCATACTGTAATTTCAAATAAGTATTGAGCATTTTGTAAAGAATAGCCGCGCCTATTAAAATAAATCTGCATTATGAAAAGAATGTAAAAAATTATAATTTATACTAGCTGACCCGGTGAACTTTGTTCCACCTTAAAGGCAATATCACATTATCACATTTTTTAAATTTTTAACTTAGGGTAAATAAATAAGATATAATTATTAAATTATTCTTTATTTGCCATTTATTGTAGCACCTTGTGATAAACGATATTTTTTGTTTTTTTCATTAGGCGCGAAAACAAATAACGCGGAAGGTCTTCCGACACGTGAACATGCCACATATAATTGGTCATGGGAAAAACATGGGTGTTCGAGATTAAGACCACAAACTTTCAACGATTGGCCTTGTGACTTATTTACAGTCATGGCGAATGCTAGATGGATCGGAAATTGAAGCCGTTTAAACTGAAATGGCATGTCGGTTGGGATCATCGGGATCCTCGGAATGAGAACTTCCTCACCTTTGAATTTTCCTTTGAGAATTGTGGCGTAAATCAAATTGTTCATCAATTTACTTACCACCAAGCGTGTTCCGTTGCACAATTTTGGTTGGTTTAAGTTTCGAAGCATGATTAGTATAGAACAAAAAAAATATATATAATAATAGAATATACATCCAAGGAGTTTAAAAATTCAATGGGATAGTTGGTGGCATCATCTTCATTTGTTAGACAGTCAATAGATTTGAAAGAATGCAGTGTACCAATGATGTCATCCTGAATTATGTAATTTAAGTCATCTACATCTTTATTCTTAGCTACCAAAATTGCTCGCTCACTCAACCATTCATTATTTTTGAGGTTAGTCATGATGTTTGGGAATACTTTGTTGATGAGTTCGTATTTTGATGAGACAAAGTTACAAAAATTCGGAGGAAATGAAATCAATCCGCTCGATTCGTCGACGGGTACTCGACCATTGCCGATAGTTAGCAATTGCTCAGAGAAATCTTCAGCAGATGTATCGTTCAGCAATGCAACTCTCATGTTTGTTGTTAGCTGAAGTTTCTTAACATAGCGCCATAGATTCGATGATTTAAGGCAAGCGTTTATTTCGTCAGCAGCAGTCTGGGAATTACTGGCAATGTTTGGCGGAAATCACCAGACAGTAAAATCATTGCTCCTCCAAAACATCTCGAGTCATTACGTAGATCTTTCAACGTTCGGTTAAGTGTTTCCAATGCACGTTTGTGCGCCATTGTGCATTCGTCCCAGATGATGATCTTCGATTCTGATAAAACTTTGGCCGTAGCGGAGCGCTTTGTAATGTTGCATGTTGGTTCTTCAATAGATTGAAGATTTAACGGCAATTTCAATGCAGAATGTGCCGTACGACATCCTTCTAGCAATGTGGCTGCTATACCAGAAGAAGCAACTGCAACCGCAATGTTGGATCTTGCACGAACAGTGGCTAAAACTACTGACATGAGGAATGTCTTACCAGTTCCACCAGGGGCATCCAGGAAATATTTTTTTTTTTTTTTTTTTTTACCGTTAATAGGCAAGCGCTTGACCGTTGACTTGCCTGATCTTAAGCATAGTCACGGTCTAGGATGGAGCGCGCCTGCCCAGAAGGAACCCGTTCACTCTGGATTTGAACACACCTACATTGTAGTCATCTGGAAATATGGACTCAGGCAAAGCATTCCACAGTTTCGCAGTGCGAATAATAAATGTGGATTCAAAGCGCTTCGTACGTAGGCGGGGAAGTTCCACTGTGTACCTATGGCGCTTTGGTCGCGTTTGCCTGGCCGTCCGATAGTAGAAGGGGGTGGAAGGAATCAGATCATGTAATTCCTGCGCACATTCTCCGAAATGTATCCGATAGAAGACAGAAAGCGAAGCAACCACACGTCGATGTTCAAGACTTTGGAGACTTGACTCGACCAATGTGTCGTCTCCTATCAGCCTCCTAGCACGTTTCTCAATCAACTCTAGAGCCCGAAGGTGGTGCTTAGCAGAGCCGTCCCAAAGGTGAGAGCAGTACTCCATACAAGACCTCACTTGTGCTTTGTATAAGCTGAGCAGTTGTTCTGAAGTAAAGTAACGTCTCACCTTGGCGAGGATACCAAGCTTTCGGGCGGCTATTTGGGCTTTGGACTCAATAAAAGAGCCGAAATTTAGAGTCGACGTGAGAGTAACGCCAAGAAGGTCAAGATGGTCAGTTATAGGTACGGACACATCTCGGAAAGAGGGAGGTAGCTGGAATTCCCTCTTTTTGGCGGAAAATAGACACGCCTGCGTCTTGGTTGCATTGAACATGACCAAATTGGCATCGCCCCAATCGGACACTGCCTTAAGGGTCATGCTCAGTCGCTCAACCATAGCTTCTCTCTGAGCCTGAATTAGGGCCTCACTAGCTCCTGCGTTGGACCTGTAGCTCTCGACAACTGTGCAGTCATCTGCGTACCCATGGATACCGGGCATCAGCAGATCATTAATGTGCATCAGAAATAGTGTCGCCGAGAGCACTGACCCCTGGGGAACACCGGCATTTATAGCCATTTGATCCGACAAGTGGCCATCAACCACCACTCGTAACGATCGGTTCCTCAGGAAGTCTGAAATCCATGCACAAAGGCTAGCAGGCAGGCCATATGCAGGAAGCTTGCTGATAAGGCCATCATGCCAAACCCTGTCAAAGGCTTTCGAGATATCCAAAGAGACAGCAAGTGCCTCTCCGTGTTTCTCGATGGCCTCACTCCAGATGTGTGTGACGTATACCAGAAGATCACCAGTGGACCGATTTCGGCGGAATCCGTATTGTCGGTCACTGAGAAGGTCATTGGCTTCCAGGTACGTCAGGAGCCTAGTATTTAGGATACGTTCCATTGTCTTGCACAGAATGGACGTAACCGAGATGGGCCTGTAATTGGCAGGGTCAGCACGACTACCCCTCTTAGGCACGGGCTGCACGTTAGCTAGCTTCCAGGACTTAGGCACTTTACCTGTCTCAAGAGAGAGGCGGAACAGACGTGTCAGGATAGGAGACAGTTCAGGCGCACAGTTCCTCAGGACAATTGCTGGAATGCCATCAGGTCCGCTAGCCTTGTTCACGTCCAGACTGCGTAGCATTTTGCGAACTTCCTTTTGCCGAATGTGTATATCACTCATATGAGTATCGGCGCTAGGTGTTGCTCTAGGTGTCGCGCTACCAGCGTCAAGACGAGAAGATTCCGCAAATAAAGATGCAAACAGATTTGCCTTCTCTTCAGCGGTGTGTGCTAGCGTTCCGTCAGGCTTCTGAAGGGGAGGCAGTGAGGGGCGACAAAAGTTCGCTTCGACCGATTTAGCTAGGGACCAATACGCTTTGCTACCCGGTGGGTATGAAGCCAGTTTTTTCCCTATTCGACTAATGTGATCGAAGCGTGACTTTTGCATAGCTTTCCTGCAAGACTTGGCGGCTTTATTAAAGGCTCTCTTTTTTCGGCGTATGTCCCTCGCTTTGGGGTTACGAGCATCAACCCAGGCCAGATACGCTTGATGCTTCAACGCTTCTGCGCGTCTGCATTCAGGCCCAAACCAAGGCTGAGCTAGGGTGGACAGTGGCTTGTCTGAAAACGGAATAAAATATTCCATAGCCTGACGTAGCAAATCTGTCACACTTTGCGCGCTAATCGAGGAATCACCAGAAGAGAAGCACACTCGCTGCCAAGGATAGCATGCAAGGAAAGAGCGCATTCCTTCCCAATCTGCTGACTTGTATCGCCACACCCGCCGAGTTCCAGTGGGACTGGCGTTGGGCGGGGAGTAGACAGATACAGATTTCACCAGACAGTGGTCAGACTTACCTAACGGTGATGAGATCGTTACTGAGTAACGGTCTGGTTCAGTTGTCAGCAGAAGGTCCAAGCAATAGGCTTTATGCGAGTCAACGTCGGGTACCCGTGTAGCACCACGGACCAGCTGGGTAAGATCTAACGCTAAAGCTAGCTTTCGTATCTCTAACCCAGCATGGTCAGTGTCCTGGTATGGATACAGCCACTCTTTGTGGTGGGCATTAAAATCCCCCAGAAACACTAATTGGGCAGTGGGGTACAACTGTTGAGCCGCGTCAGCTGCCTCACTGAGGTATTCTGTGAGCCTTGTTGTCTCCTGATTCCCGCTGTGCGAACGGTAGACACAGGCATACAGGATTTTCTCCATACCCGTGTCCACCAAACCCCAAAGTACCGATAATGTAGTGTCTTCAAATCGTCGGAGACGCCGAAAGCAGATGTCATTCCGGACGTAAACGCATACGCCTGCTCGTGATTTGAAATTGTTCTCCAGGGTATACCCTGGGTACAAAAGATACGATACGTCGGACGGACAACCGATCTGCGTCTCCGTAAGAAACAAGAGGTGGGGTTTCTCAGTCTCAAGGTGGTAGTGGACTGGCACGATATTAGAGTGCAACCCTCTAATGTTGCTGAGGTGCACTTTAAGCGAGAGGGAGTGCAACCGCTGTGAAACTTTCCTCTTTTTTCGTTTCTTGACCATTGTAACATCAGAGTACTTGATACAGGGCAAGGGTCGGAAGTAGAACGAGGCGCCATGCTGCTAAGACACGATGATACACACGTGGAGTATCGCGCACACTGATGGGGGACTAGGCTGGAGACTGCGGGGACGCCCGAGCCCCCCCAAGGATGTCCATCGGGCCCTCTCATCCGGTCGCCGACCGGCACGATGGCGCATCCTCGGGATTTTTCGACAGTTGGCGGGGCAGCCTTTTGTGAGTGGCTAGCTCACTACTTGGGCCCCCATCTATCTGCGGTCGGCCAGCGGTGCACCGTGCCTCGGATCCCGCTACCCTCCGCGACTAGTCTCCCGATGTGGCGATTCCAGTGTGCATTATTTCGATCTTTTGCAGAGACGCAACTGTTCTGACCCGACTCTCGGAATGGTGTCACCGGACATCGTACCGGAACACAACTGCGTTGCTTGGCGGTACGGCTTTGTTCGGTGGGTGGTCACTAACCACGGCTGAAGCCTACCACCAGTTAGAGTGTCACCTGATTGGCACCACCCAGGGACCACGTGTGGGGATACGTGTTATGGGTATTCTCCCACGGACGAGGGTGACTCGGTCCCCAAATATAAACCACCGTTTCCATCATCAATTGCCTTCATTATTGTATCATAAACTTCTTTTTGTTGGGGATTCATCAGGGGTACATTAGTTTGAACTACTAAATCTAATTCCTGGTGATCATATTCAGGTTCCCGTTCCAATTCTCGATTAAATGCGTCATTTATTTCACAATTTGGCGCTGGCATTCCTAACCTGACTAATAAACTACCGCACATGAGATAACACATGTCTTCGATCAAGAGCAAGGCCCGATTATGTATCTCTTCATTCATTTCAAGATCGGAATTTTCTGAACTGACACGAATTTGATGTAAAATATCTTCTGCCATATTGTCCTTGTATTTGTGCCACAGGTTAGATGGGTTCGATGGAAAGCATGTCGAAATGATGATAGCAAATAATGTACGTATCTGACTTGGAGATGCAGAGATAATGGCTTCAACGATTGTAGTATCCCAATGGGTATCGTTTTCTAGTAACTTGAGTTCTTCACATGCAGCACGATATGTTGGAAATATTGTACCATTAACAGTCCGTAGTGACTCAAATGACGTAAGCCCATGCACATTAACCAACAACAATCGCAAATAGAAGCATTCATCATTCTTATGATGAACTGTATATATACGACCAAGAGCATCAGTGGAACGCACATCCGGATAACCAGAAACCAAAAAAAAAAAAACAAAAAAAAAAAAAACGGGATAAAAAGTACAGTTCTTAGCTACCACCCTACCAATTTTCAGTCAAATTGGTTCAGCCGTTCTTGAGTTATAAATAGTGTAACTAACACGACTTTCTTTTATATATATAGATTATTGTCATATTTACTACAAAACATGATTTTTGTTTGTTTATTTTTTATATTGTGTATTTAAATATTTCGTACTTCTATTATTTAGTAGCTCTATTTTGACTACCGGCTCCGAGAAATATTATATTATGATTAGTCAGTTGAATACTGGACAGAGGCTCGCATGTTTTTGTTTTTTTAAAAAGAGGAACGGAAATTTTTGGGTTGTAAACAAGTTGGTTGTTACCACTGTGGATAATATCGAGTTGTATTAAAATAATAAAATTGTTAATACGGAGAAGAGTGTTTGAATTTCAATACCTGCGATTTAACTATAACGAAATATATACTATCTGACGAAAATAACTATTTAGAATTTAACACTCAGTTAATACAAAATTAATAAATGGCATGCTGTAATTACATATAATTAAAAGTGCAATTAATCTTGCTCAGCATAAATTATATATTGGTTGTTACTATTATAATTTTTGTTGGTAATTCGATATAAAATAAATAAATAAGGTAAAAATATAATGTATTAATTTATATATGATTGTACATACCTATCTTAATATTCAATCTTTTAGTACATGGTTACAAAAGATATATATTTATATATAAGTTATTTATTTGCTGCACTTTTATTGGTCTTATTTAATGTTACAATGTTTTAGCTATGTGATTTAATTTATGTTTTGTTTTTGTTAAATTTTTGTTTAAATAATTAATTTTATTTGGTTACACAAAATATCTTACTACACCTTTATTGATTTCACTTAATATTATTACTAAATGTTTTAGCTATGTGATTTTATGTAAGTTTCGCTTTTGTTAATTGTTTAGTTGTTATTGGTGGAAACTAGGCTGGTGTATGTATTATTTTATATTAATATGCTATAAGTGTCATAACATTGTAAGTTTCCCTTAAAAATAATAATAATAATAATTAACACTAAACCTACCAGAATGGTCAAATGACCGTTTTTTAAACTTTAATCAAAACTGTTATATAACTGCTTTTTTAAATATTATATACTTTTTCTTGTGTTCTTGTTATACACTTTTTACTTGTGCCGTGTGGTGACGGCAACGAATATCACCACTCCATTTCATCCCGTGGGGGGCGTAGAAGTCGACCCGAGGGAATATACACCAGAGAACGGGCAGCAGCGTCTCTCTGAGTACGATGACCAACTTACTGCGATCGCCAAGCGTGGCGATTATGGCATATCCCCCCAATGATAGTCACAACCAAACCACGGCCCCTAGTCCCCGGCAGCCCTGCTATTCCCAGCCTTGGTAACAGCTGTGGTAACGGCGGGGCAGGGGGTGCTAAGAATCCCCGGCAGATTTCGTGTTACCAACACCGACGACCTCTGGCCTGGCAACATATAACACGCGTACACTGCGGACTGACGAGAAGATTATCGAACTGGAGGAAGAGCTGAGCAGGTAACCTTCTCTATTTCCGGGAGGGTGATCAACTGTCCCAAGGTGGTGTCATAGTCCACATGTCCCTCGTTAACAACGTTGTTAAAATCGAGAGCGTGTCGACTAGGGTGGCGTACCATATACTCATAATTACCAAACGGTATTCTTTGAAGGTCATACAGGTATACGCGCCGACTCCGACACACTCCGACGATGAGGTTGAAGTCATGTATGAGGATTTATCTAGAGCCATACATACCAATAAGACTCATTTCACTGTCGTAATGGGGGACTTTAACGCGAAGCTGGGCAAACGATTCGGTGAAGAATTAAAGGTGGGACCACATGGAATTAGAGACCGCAACGCTCGGGGCCAGATGTTGGCCGACTTTATGGAGAAGGAGGGACTCTTTATGATGAACTCCTTCAAAAAGCCTGGTCATCGTAAATGGACCTGGATGAGCCCTGACGGGAAAACTAAGAATGAGATAGACTTCATCCTGTCGACGAGAAGACAAATATTCAATGACGTCTCTGTGATCAATGCAGTCAAAACCGGGAGCGATCACAGACTATTGAGAGGCTCATTGAATCTCAATGTCAAACTCCAAAGATCCCGACTAATGAAGTCTACGCTCCGACCAACACCTCTCCAAATCCGAAATCCCGAAGCCTTTCAGCTCGAACTCCAAAACCGATTCGATTGCCTAGCAGACTGCGAGGAAGTGGACGCATACAACGAAAGGTTTGTGGAAGCTGTCCATACCGCTGGGTCTAAGACTTTCAAGACCAGCCGTACAAAAAGAACCAAAAAGATGGAGGAAAGACGGAAATTGATTCTGACGTCCCCAGCTGATGCTGCCAGTTTTCGGCTGCTCAACAGACAGATTTTAAAGTCTCTGACTCGCGACACTCGGCAATTTAATACAATGCGCAGCTGTTGAAAGAGGTTGAGAAGTTCTACGGTCAGCTGTACACGACAACGCAATCACCTGTCAGTAGTCACGCTGCAGATCCCAGAGCAAGACTAACTCGACATTACACCGAAGATTTCCAGGACGTCAGTCTTTCCGAGATTAGAATGTCTCTCGAGCAACTCAAAAACAACAAGGCACCTGGTGATGATGATATTACAGCTGAGAATCTGAAGGCGGGTGGTACACCGATCCTCAGGGTCCTTCAGAGGCTATTCAACTTCGTCATAGCCAAAGGTCAAACACCAAAGGCATGGCACAGAGGTGTGGTGGTGCTTTTCTTTAAGAAGGGTAATAAAACCCTTCTGAAGAATTACAGACCCATCTCACTGCTGAGCCATGTTTATAAGTTGTTTTCCAGAGTCATTACGAATCGTCTCGAGCGAAGGCTTGACGACTACCAGCCACCCGAACAAGCCGGTTTCCGAAAAGGCTTTAGCACAATAGACCACATACATACGCTGCGGCAAGTTATACAGAAGACCGAGGAGTATAACCAGCCACTATGCTTAGCGTTTGTGGACTATGAGAAAGCCTTTGATTCGATCGAAACCTGGGCCGTGCTGAGGTCCCTTCTAAAGTGCCAAATCTATTACCGGTATATCAAGGTGTTAAAGTGCTTGTACGATAACGCCACCATGTCAATCCGACTCCAGGATCAGAACTCAAAACCTATTCAATTGTAGAGAGGCGTAAGACAGGGAGACGTTTTATATCCGAAACTGTCTACCGCTGCATTGGAAGATGTTTTCAAGTTTCTGGACTGGATCGGCATCAATATCAACGGCGAGTACATCACTTATCTTCGATTCGCCGACGACATCGTGATTATGGCTGAGACCTTGGAAGACCTCGGCACTATGCTCGATGACCTCAGTAGGATCTCCCAACAAGTGGGTCTTAAAATGAACATAGACAAGACGAAAATCATGTCGAACATCCATGTTGCACCCACTCAAGCCAAGGTTGGAAATTCTGCACTCTAAGTTGTAGACAACTATGTTTACCTAGGTCAGACCATCCAACTAGGTAGGTCCAACTTCGAGAAAGAGGTCAATCGTCGAATCCAACTCGGCTGGGCAGCATTCGGGAAGCTACACGATATATTCTCATCCAAAATACCGCAGTGTCTCAAGTCGAAAGTCTTCGACCAGTGTGTGTTGCCAGTGATGACTTACGGATCAGAGACGTGGTCGCTCACTATGGGTCTAATAACAAGGCTCAACGTCACCCAAAGAGCAATGGAGAGGGCTATGCTCGGAGTTTCTCTGCGTGATCGAATCAGAAATGATGAAATCCGCAGGCGAACCAAAGTAACCGACATAGCCCGAAGAATTGCTAAATTAAAGTGGCAGCGGGCGGGGCACATTGCTCGTAGAACTGACGGCCGCTGGGGCAGAAAGGTTCTCGAGTGGCGACCACGAACCGGAAGACGCAGCGTGGGCAGGTCCCCTACAAGGTGGACCGACGATATAGAAAGAGTCGCGGGAAGCCGTTGGATGCGGGCAGCGCAAGACCGCCCAAAATGGAAATCCTTGGGAGAGGCCTTTCAATATTAACAGCTTAATAAAATGTATGTCATATTCAATGGACAACATTTGTTTTTAATTGCCTTATTTTTTGTTTCTTTAAAACAATAAACATAAAATAAGTAAATCTTTTTTTATGTAAGTCAATTTCTTTTGGATTTGTTTATTACTTAATTCTTACATCATTTGTTTGAAACATATAGCATAATAAACTGAGTAGCCTTGGTAAGGTCTGTGATTTTATTTAGTACTAGCCATTACCCCTGGCTTCGCTCTTGCTTAAGTGTAAAGAAAGGATAAATGAGTGTTAGGAACTCTGTGATTTTAAATTAAGAACCATGAAATGTCATTCTGATTAGAAATTTTATTTTTAGATTGATGATTACTCTTTTAATAATTATCAGTGAACTTATTGTAAATCCCTGTAGTTTCACTTAATATATTTTATACAAAATTCCGATCTACAATATTATATGAGTGTGTTGCTCAAATACCCCGGCATCTATCCACACTGTTGGATTTAGTTAATACTGTAACTGAGCAAGAGTACCAATGTTTCTTTTGATTCTATTCTATCAAACTCAGGTTAAACAAAACTATTCAACTCACTGAAAACTTTATTTGTGCAAGCCCGTCTTGGAAGGTACCACTCACTCATCAGATATTCTATAGCTAAACAGCAATGCTTAGCATGGTCCATTTTGGTTGGAAGGATGAGTAAGACAGTTTAACTACAGCCACAAAGGACATAACATCTTCGTTCCCAAGAGGAGGAATGGTTAATATTTCTTTCATAGCCAATGTTTGAGGACAGTGATGATCGTTTAACATCAGGTGGGCCAATTGTCCGTCCTACATATAACATAAATAATAATAATAAGAAATCTGTAGACTCCGAAACTAATATAAATTGTAATATCACTCAGCGATTTTGATATTACAATTTACATACATATGTACATCTTATTTATATCAAAAAACGACGTTTGCAGTATTTCCTTTTGGGGCTAAAATTACTTAGTAACTTGCAGAGCTCACTCTGGAGTATGCAACATAAAAACTGTCCATGTGATAACAGTTCTCATTAAAATCAGTGCCGGCCACGTTCAACGCCAGGCAATGTGACTTTTGATTTTCATGGGGAAGCACACTTTAAGAGGGTCCTATATACTTTTAAATTCAAATAATATATTCTCATGGATGGTATTCTTGGAATGAAAACTACCTCCCATCGAGCACATCGTAAAATTAATCTGTAGGAATTACGGCAAGGTAAGGAATGAGTATGTCAGGGGATCGTTCAAGGTAACAACAATTGTTAAAAAACTGAAGAAATGTCGACTGCGCTGGTACGGCCATATCCTGAGACGTGACGATGGCCATCCCATCAAGAAAGCCTTAAATATCGCCCGCAACTTTGTGGTCAAGCATGCAAAAAGAGGCCCAGAAAGAGAATCTGAGTACACAGACTAGCTAGAACAGAGCTCTCTGGTGCAGACGTACAAGTAGACCCGACCTCAGCTGAACTGGGAAGAGGGTTTGGACAAAGAAGAAGAGAAATTGAGAGTCATGTTGAGGTAAAGCTTCGAGACTATCAAATAAGTGCTGCGCATGGCAATAATGGAATACGTTTTTTGCCGGGAAGGCAAATGACTACTATACTTGATGGTAAGTGATAGTAGACACCAAACACGAAGACGGCCAGTACAGTCGTTAAGAATGTTCTGCACTAGCCGCCCCCACCTTGCCTGCCCACAAGATGCCTCTTCACGCCTCGTTTGTAGGATCCTGGGTTGTAAGAAGTGTACGTGAGCTCGCCACGGTAGCATGCGAAGGCGATCCCGTGGCGCTCCTCGTTAAGACGGAAAGGGTACGGGGAGGTTTTAGTGGGTAGGACGGTGGCCTTCTGCCCCGTGAGTCCCACATAACCGTTCCGGTCGTGGACCGGGCGGTAGGCGTAAATGCCTTTCCTCCTCGACAAAAAAAAAGGTGTACGTGAGCTGGTAAAGAATTCCATTTTTTGGATGTGCGACAAAGAAATTAGTTACCAAATTTCTTCGTGCGCGATGAAATTGATGTCACAGTTAGGCGGTGTCATCGAGAACCAGCACGTGTGAACTTATGAAAGGAAGGGGAAGCAGGAGAGAGAATAATTCCTCAGAGCGCTGCTATCTCTCGACGCAATTGTAAAGGCTCGAGGGTGTTTGTGACGTTTTCTTTATATAAACATCACTAACATACTGAAGTTCGTTTAAAAGTATTACTTGTACCTTCCTAGGATATATTGATAGATATTTCTAACCCCTGTGGTTTAGGCTATGCGTTGATAAATCGGTCAAGTCATTATATGTGTATAGATATAACAACAAAAATATTTATAACTTTTTTAATTTTTATAACTTTTGACAGTGTGGTATCTATCTAGATATACACATGTTTAGTGCCATCATAATATAAAACCCACACCAGTAACGATAATAGAGTAGTCTTATATCAACATTCGAGCGTTTCATTTCCCTCGTCCTTATATGGCGACCCTGCCAGCGCAGTATGCGCATCGGTAACGCGAGTTGCTTTAATTTAAATTACCGACACGTGTAAATTCAAACTCGCCAAAGTTCAAAGTTAATAATGGTCACTGTAGTTTAAAATATGTGTAATTCGAAAGTAGAAAAGGAGGACATTTTTATAAACCAAAATTCTGTAGCTGCCGAAAATAATGCATATATAAAAGAATTGAAATTCCATGCGTCCACCACAAACATTCTTTTACTTATAATATTACTGTTGATGAGTCTGTTTATCATCTACGCTGTATGGAGAGTATACCGAAAAATGCATCATCGCTGGGTCCAGCAGGGTATACATCAATATGTACTTCGTGGATCGTTCAGACGTCAACGGGCTACCCTACACGGTTCTCCAGCTGTTGCTGAACAAGAAACATAAATTGAAGTGATTTTGGATTGGAGCCGCGTCTAAAAATTGTTAATATTCATGAAAGAAAAATTTGTGATTTGTCCAAACAGTGCGCGAGTAACGTGACTCCAGAATGCAGAACATGCCTATATAAGGGATGCAACGCAGAGACGGACTTTGATAGTTTTATATAATTATAATAATACATATTATGTAGCAATATATTTGTAGTAACTAGATAATTAGTGTTAAAGTATTCATATTATTTTTGTATAACTTCAAAATACGTAATTAGTAATAATAAATTTTAGTAATATGTATAATTTTTATATTTTGATATGGCAGATGATTTAAAAATATTGTGCCAAGAGTTAAAATTGATTAAAGAATACTTAAGGAAAATTGGTCCTGAGCGTAGAAAGGGTAACATTTACATTGTTAAGTTAAGCGAAGCAAATAGTTTGTATAGCCAATATTTAACATTAAATTCTTATTTGCAAAAAGAAGTAAATTGTGGTAATATTAGTGCTAGCGATAGTGAGTTGATTGTCGATTATTCACAGCAATTTCTTTCATTGTATAAAGATATTGTTAGATACTCTTCAACGCCATCCGATTCGAAAGAATTTATTAGTAATTCAGGTCAGACTATAGAAACTATAAACATGGAAAAATTTGATTTAAAAGTTGCTCTGAGTTTGTTACCGGTTATGAATGACGACGTATCTGTAACTAAACAGTTAATAGATTCTGTTGAATATTATGAAACCACCCTTACTGCCGATTCTAAGCCCCAATTAATAAATTTTGTGTTAAAAAATCGTTTATCGCAATCAGCAAAACTTAAATTACATCCAAGCTATTCTAGTATTTCAGACTTAATTCACGATATGAAAAAAGAGCTTTTGCCGAAAAAATCTGCTACGGCCATCCAAACACGGTTGCTGAATTTTAAGCAGAATGAGTTGACCATCGAAGAATACGGTAAGCAAATCACTGAAATGTTTGTTGACTTAACTATTTCACAGGCAGATAACGACCCAGAGACTTATAAGGTGCTTAAGCCCTTAAATGAAAAGCAAGCAATCAAACGATTTGCTGATGGACTGCGAAATCGTAGAACCGGGACTATAATTACAGCGCGTAACTTTACATCTTTAAAAGACGCTATTCAATCTGCATTCGATGAGGAGTTGCCATCCACTTCTAATTCCAATTTGATGACCATAAATAAAAAAGTTTCCTGTTTTCGAAATTCCAGGGGACGTTATAATTACCGAGGTAATCAATATTGAGGGTACCGTGCCCACCCGCAGCACGGCGGTGGTATGAGCAGAGGCCAACAGCCAACGTGGCGTGGCACTCAGCGAGGTAGATCATGGCGTGGCACTCAGCGAGGTAGATCATGGCGTGGTAATTCCCGCCCGTACCAGAATAGCGGTATGAAAAATGGAAACAATAGCTTAAGCGTTGGGCAAAATCAAGGTTATGTAAACATCATCGATCGTAATAATTCACAGTCCCAACCTATATCTGTTGGTAATAATAATCAGTTTTTTCGTGAGTAAAGGTCATATATTTTCATGTAATAATCATTCGCGTTTAGTTCAATTTACTTTTAACAATTGTTTTACTTCACATTGTTTAATTGACACCGGTGCATCAATTTCCGCGCTAGAATCGAAACTTGTTTATACTTATAACATTCCATTCCATAAAGAGAAATTTGAGTTTAGCGGAATTGGAGGTAGTGTTGAAGCAATCGGATATGTCTTTCTTAATTTGGAAGTGCCCCAAGGATCTATTAAACATAAATTCTTTGTATTTGATACTCTACCTACTAAAGTTCCTGCTATAATTGGCAATGACTTTTGCAAAAAGTATGCGGCGATAATTGATTATGAAAACAATTATTTTTCATTGATTAATTCAAATAATGATCGGATTTATTTACCTACTTTTAGTAATATTAATAGGTTTTGTATATTCCGTCGCGATCGGAATCTATACATTTTATAAATACTGATATGAAAGATGATTGTGTGGTATGTTCGAAAGAGTTATCGGAAGGTGTTTACTTAGCCAGTATGTTAGTAAGTCCAATTAGAGGGAAAATACCGATTCGAATAATAAATACAACCGACAGAGATTTTTGTTTGGGTGACGTAAGCCCTAACATTTATAGTGCGAGTGAGTATAATATATTGGAAAATCGAATAAGAATTCGGAACGCGTAAAAGAATTATTTTCTATTTTAAAATTACACGAATATCTAAAGGGGGAACAACAGGTATCAATCGAAAACATATGTGCGAAATACTGTGATATCTTTTATTTACCCGGAGACAACTTGACTGTGACTGATATCTATAAACATACAATTACATTAAAACCCAATGTAGATCCAGTCTATGTAAAACCATACAGATTACCCCATTCTCAAAAAGTAGAAATAAAAAGGCAATTAGATAAAATGTTAAATCAAGGAATTATTGAACCTTGTAAGAGTGAATGGTCAAGTCCCATTCTACTAGTACCTAAAAAATCGGAAAGTAACGATAAAAAATGGAGATTAGTAATCGATTATCTTAAATTAAATAATTCCATAGTTGATGATAAGTTTCCTTTGCCGAATATTACAGAAATACTCGACTCTCTTTCAGGTTGTATATATTATACACATTTAGACTTAAATCAAGGTTTCTATAATGTAGAATTAGATCCAAATAGCCGTAGGTATACAGCATTCTGTTCTGGTCAATACCAGATGACCAGAATGCCAATGGGTCTTAAACCAGTCCCAGCTCTTTCTCTAGAATGATGAATATGGCTATGGCAGGCTTAACATTTGAAAAATGTTTTATTTACCTTGATGACATCATAATTTTTGGTAGAAATTTAGCAGATCACAATAAAAATTTAACGGGAGGATTTGAACGATTAAAACAAGTTAATTTAAAGCTAAACCCCGATAAGTGTACATTTTTAAAAAAGGAATTACTGTATTTGGGTCATGTTGTATCTGGAGATGGTGTTTTACCGGATCCTGAAAAAATCAAAGTCTTACAAAATTACCCTATTCCTACGAATACAGACGAGGTAAAACGCTTTGTAGCATTCGCGAACTTTTATCGTAAATTTATTCCAAATTTTGCAGAGAAAGCTTTTTATTTAAATAAATTATGCCGTAAAAATGTACAATTTCATTGGAGTGACGAGTGTCAACATTCATTTAATTCATTAAAACAAGATATGATGTCACCTCCATTACTGCAATACCCAGATTTTTCTGAAAGTAACCAATTTGTAGTTCAAACGGATGCATCAGGTTACGCTATAGGAGCCGTACTGTCCAATAAAAATGGTAAACCTATAGCATATGCTAGCCGAACTTTAAATAGAGCGGAGAAAAACTACCCAACAATCGAAAAAGAATTATTAGCGATTGTATGGGCTGTTAAACACTTCCGGCCTTATTTATACGGACGTTCTTTCAAAATTTATACGGACCACAAACCTCTCATTTATCTTTTTAACATGAAAGATCCTTCGAGTAGGTTATTGAAATTTAGACTTGCGCTCGAAGAATACGATTATATAGTAGAGTATGTAAGAGGAAGTGAATATTCCGCCGCAGATGCTTTATCTAGAATACGTATTACATCAAAAGACTTAAAAGATAAGAGTGAGTGTAGTTTGAATGTGTAGTACTAGAGCTCAGAAGAAAAGGATGGAAGAGGAACATAGTATGTCAGGGATGAACAATGATTCTTTGTGTGATAGTGTGAATACTGACGATTGGCTTGATCACCCAAGAGTCGTAGAGGTACACAACAAACCGAAGATATCGATAGAATTAAGATTTATCAACAAAAGTAATTTACAAAAATTACGAAAGGACAATGAAATCGCATGCGAATCTAGAACTTTTATATACGTTTTAAAGAAAATGACAATTTATATAAATCCAGCTATTCGATCACAATTATCGCGAGGCGAATTTGTGAGGGAGCTGTCTGATTTTTGTAAAAAAATAAATATTAACGAAGTATACTTCATGAAATGTAAAGAAAAAAATAAATTTATAGAGCAAGTAATAAATGAAATTAAAAGTATTGAAAATTGGCCCGGTCCAAGAATTATTGTGTTAAATGAAATTGAAAGAATTGACAACAAAGACGACCAAAGAGTAATATTAAATGATTTTCATCTCCTCCCCACTAGTGGCCATGCGGGTATTAAGAGGATGTTGAATAACATTAAAAAATATTACTTTTGGCCAGGCATCGAACGAGATATAACAGCATTTGTGAGACGCTGTGACAAATGCCAGAAACAAAAGTATTCTATACCCGTTAGGGAGCCTATGACTGTAACTTCTACAGCTCAAACTCCTTTCGAAAAAATTTTCTTAGATATTGTAGGACCTTTAGATTATTCATATATATTAACACTCCAATGTGAGTTATCTAAATACGTAGAAGCATATCCGTTAGTTTCTAAGAGTTCAGTTGAAGTTGCACAGGCATTCGTAAATAACTTCATTCTTCGACATGGAATACCCAAGGAAATAGCCACAGATCGAGGTACCGAGTTTATGTCCACAGTAATGAAAGAGGTATGTAATTTATTAAAAATTAAAAAATTAAATTCCACAGCATACCATCATGAGAGCATCGGCGCTTTAGAAAATTCCCATAAGAGTTTAGGAGCATTTTTACGCATACAGACTGACAACCACTCCGAGTCTTGGAGTTCCTGGCTACCCTTTTGGTGTTTCTCGTATAATACTTCCGTTCACCGTGAAACAAAATATACCCCATTCGAGTTAGTTTATGGCAAAAAATGTACTTTACCTAGTAACTTAACAAAAACCGTAGAACCCCTCTATAATTACGATGATTATCCATTAGAATTAAAATATCGCCTACAAACCTCACAAAAAGAAGCAAGAGAAAATCTTATAAATAGTAAAATTGTTCGAAAATCAAAATATGATACTAAAATGAACCCTATAACTTTTAATATCAATGATTTGATATTAGTTAAAGAAGAAACAGGCAACAAACTCAGCGCAATTTATTCCGGTCCATATTTAGTTATTAAAGATTGTTCACCAAATGTTGAAATATTGAAAGATGGAAAAAATTATGTGATTCACAAAAATCGAACGAAATTGTATTACCCTTAAAATATACGTAAAAAATTATAATATGTTATGTATTTGTACATTGCACATTGTAGTTAATTTTTTTTTTTTTTAATTATAATAATAGTCTTAAGTTTTTTTTATGATTTCTATAATGTTGTACCTATGTCAATAATATGATGATTTAAATACTGTTTTAACATAAAAAAAAAGAAATATATGCATTTCTTTTTTTTCTTTGAGAGGGAAGGTGTGGTATCTATCTAGATATACACATGTTTAGTGCCATCATAATATAAAACCCACACCAGTAACGATAATAGAGTAGTCTTATATCAACATTCGAGCGTTTCATTTCTCTCGTCCTTATAACAGACTCAACCGATTGCTATGAAATAGAGACTAAACGAAACCTTGGAATACTTTTCAGTTATTTCAATTTGTAATTTTTACCAGTTTCTAAGATTAGCCAGGACAAACAGACAGATATGGCCCGTGTGACATGTCCGATAGAGGTGGTGAAAAACTGTCCGATGGCGGTCGTTTACTGGTTGGTATGTGTTGGAGCAGCGTCCTCTGCGCTGCTTCAAGTGCATGAGTCTTGGCTACACTGGGTCTGCGATCCCTATTTCGTCCTTCCCCTACCTCATTGGGCAGGGAACTTGGACTTGGGGTGGGGAGGGTACGTAGTTGTGGGAACGTTCTTCTCCCCTAACCGCAGCCAGGCAGAGTTTGAGACATATCTCGGATCGGACAGAGCTATGGTGGCCAGGCAGTCGCCGAAACCTACTCTGGTACTCGGTGACTTAAACACGCAAAGTCACGCACTTCTGGCCACCCCGCCATGAATCCGTTGCGTTTTTCTAGCGTGAAAAAAAAGGACAAACAGACAGACTGACAGACAAAATTAAAAAAAATATATTGTTTTGGTAAATCGCAAATAGCCATATTAACTTTAAAAGAGGCAGGCACGGTGTATACACTTCCAATTACCAGTCTACGTGCTCGCACTGAGGTTTTTACAAGGGAAAAAGCCGCGTGAACATTTATCGAAATTACCTTGGATTAGAACCTTTCTATCTCGCTCCATCATAATGGATGAACGGTTGAGGAACGCGTAGAGGGCTAATATACAAAAAGACATTTTTATTTATTAAGCTTTAATCTTATCATTTAATTATTTTTATCACAAAAGTTATATAACTGTATTGACTAGTTAAAGTAAATAATGCAGTCAAATAAAAATAAATAAATAATACATATTAAGAACTCTGTATTTTTTTCAAAGTCTACCTAAGATTAAAAAAACTGATACAAAATTAAAAAGAATAGTATATGAGGTATAAAATGTACATTCTATGTTATCTAAAGTGATAGTAGGAAACTGCACATTGTGACGTCACAGTCACCTGTCACCTTACAAGCCATAAAAGCAGACCTCTGTGCAAGTCCGTATACAGGGTGAACTGCCCTTTTCCAACTCATTTCTTCTTTGAGTTTTAATCTTTTCCATTTCATCTAGAACTTTCTTCTCTTCTGTTGCTAAGAATATAGCTTCGTTGACAGTTCTTAGAAGGGGATAATTAGCGAAACTCGGCTTCGGAAGACGTAAGCGTACCTTTTTATCCGATATCACGTAGAATTGATTCTGATTGTCGCCTGAAAATCAAATTAATTAAATGTTAATAAAAATGCACCTAAAATATTATAAATGCAAAAGGAAGTTGTTTGTTTCTGGTTACGCTTTCACGTCTTATCTACTCAAGTAATCATGGTGAAAATTTACAGACAGGTTATCAGGGGAACAGACAATGATATAGGACATCTAACGGATAGACTGGTTACTGGTGGTAGGGCTTTGTGCAAGCTCGTCTGGGTAGGTACCACCCACTCATCAGATATTCTACCGCAAAACAGCAGTACTTGGTATTGTTGTGTGACGGTTTGAAGTGTGAGTGATCCAGTGTAATTACAGGCACAAGGGACGTAAAATCTTAGGCCCCAAGGTTGGTGGCGCATTGGCGATGTAAGCGATGGTTAACATTTCTTACAGTGCCAATGTCTAAGGGCGTTTGGTGACCACTTACCATCAGGTGACCCATATGCTCGTCCGCCTTCCTATTCTATATAAAAAAAGACTAGTGTAAATATAAAAACAACTGTGCAAAGTCTAAACATAATCGAATGTTATAGGAACCCATACGGGATATAGAAATATTAATATTTATAAACAGAATGAGTACGATACACTCCTCGCCTTAATTAACCGCCTAACACGCGAAGCCGTGGGTGGAAACTAGTATCATATAAAATGTGCTCCAATTAGTTTAAAGATTTTAAACCAAGATCAAATTTTTTTTTCTGATCTACCACAATGAATAGATCATGTGGACTTTTAAGTGAATGTTACGTTATTAATTCCGGTTCACTGAGTTTTAATGGGCTTGAATTGTTTTAAATTTCTTCTCGAGTTCGGCGGTGAAGGAAATATCGTGAAGACACATACGTTTTGAAGAAGAGAGGTGGATTAGGCTCTAATCCTTAAGTGGAAGGAGGCCTTTTATATTTTTTTATAAACCTGTGTGTTTATATGTTTAAGTCGAGATGGCCCAGTGGTAAGAAAGCGTGAATCTTAACCGATGATCGTGGGGTCAAACCCGGGCAAATACCACTGAAGTTTTTCATGTGCTTAATTTGTAATTATAATTCTCGTACTTTTCGGTGAAGGAAAACATCTTGAGGAAACCGTGCCTAATTTCACTGAAAATCTGCCACATGTGTATTACACCAACCCGCATTGGAGCAGCGGGGTGGAATAATCTCCAAACCTTCTCCTCAAAAAGGGAGAGGAGGCCTTAGCCCAGCAGTGGGACATTTACAGGTTGTTAACATACCTTATATGTTTACATGTGTTCCATAAGCAACACGATCGATTTTTATGATTCTTTCACAGTACGTACCTATACATTCTTATACTTCACATACAATTATAAATTGCAATGCAGTTAAACAATGTTGTGTCTTCTTCTTTCGAATGTCAAATCCGTGATGACAGAAAGAGAGATTTCAATGAAGACAAAAATTGTACATAAGGATGTAAGATTTTATTACTTTACCTTCTGTTAAGCTGATTAAGGCATCTTTCAATAGATTTTGGTCTGAAATCTTATTGAATCTTTCGATGTAATCTTTGTACGTGTCTGGCTCCTCGTCACAGGAACCCCTGAAGTCATCAGTAACGATACTCCAAGCTGAGAAGCCACCAAAACCACGATCCATTGCATATCTGTTGAAATCATATAATTTAAGAGCGGGTAATTAAAGTAGATTTACTAATTTTATCATCATGATTAAATTCAAGTGAGAGTTACATTTTTTTTCTTGAAATAAGTAGGCTAGCGCTTGACTGTTATCACACCTGATGGAAAGTGAGGATACAGGCTAAGGTCGAGCGCGATGGCTAGAAGATGCCTATTCACTCTAGACTTGAAGGTGCCCATATTGTAGGCGGTGGGAAAAACGGAGGTCGGGAGGGTATTGTTATAACTATATTATAATGTAAAGTATTGAGTTTAATAAAATTTTAATCAAATCAAAATAATTTTTATTAGATTATCTGAATAGAAAATAATTACGAAACAACCTCCGTCTCCGAGGAGGACCAAAATTTTTCCGAGGCAATTCTTTAAAGACAAAAGTTTGTATGAAAACCTTTCATATTTGAAGAAAGATTTTTGGAAATTGTTATTGCTATTTCTGAATTATGACGCGAGCGAATCCGCGGGAAAACGCTCGTGTATAATAAATTGAGAACTAGTATTCAATGACTTTATATAAGTTTAATCAAAATACATTACGTTCTTAAGTATATGTGTCTAGTATAATATAGTTCTTACTTCACTTTATTGGCGATGGAGCGAGGATTATCGTAAGTGATGAAACGCTCATCATCTCGGATGTACGGCGTGCTCGTATGTTCCTCCCAGTGTTGAGTCCATAGTGAGGATTTGTTTGTAATTTCCAAGCAGATCTGTTACAAAATTTAACAATATTGAAATTAGAGTTAAAACAGCGATGTAAACATAGCTTAAAAGGAATCGTATTTGTTTTTTGATAATATATATTATTATTATTATAACCTCTTTCGAATTCATAATAAAAAAATATAATTAACATAATAATGTATGATGTATTTAATAATAATAATACAATTAATTATACTTTGACAGTAATGAAAGCAAATAATATTTTGGAAATATCACCGGCATCGTGTGATTTATTGCACTAAGAATTCATTGAACATTGTACTAGTAATTTTTTTTACGTTACACTCAGGCGGACGAGTAAATGGACCATCTGATGGTTAGTGGTCACCACCGCCCATAGACATTGGCTATGTTTGAAATAATTACCGTCTCTTACATCGCCGATGCGCCACCAACCTTGGGCACTAAGATGTAATGTCCCTTGTGCCTGTAGGCTCACTTACTTTACCTGCATAAGGAAATAAAATCTTTGGTAGGGCACAAAAAGACCATTCACCAATATCCGGACGAAAATAATATTCCCATATTAGATATATCAGGAAAAAACACCTATGGGAACAATACATTTCATCAATGTTTGCCGACGATTTTCGAAGCATAGCGGTAAATTGTGATCCAAATGAGGGATATCCTATCCTGAAAAATGAAGTCACAAACGCTCTTAAAAAAGCTAAAACGGGAAAATCAACCGGACCGGACCGGACATAGAGGTACTCAAACTTATCAAAGACGAAAATATTGACTTCCTGGTTAAACTCTTTAATTTGGTATACGACTCTGGCCACTTACCCAAGGACTGGCTAACCTCAACTTTTATTATGCTTCCTAAGAAGGCCAACGCAAGAAGGTGCGAAGAGTTTCGAACGATTAGTCAAAAAAAAAAATACTCTGCAATCGCAGACTTAAGATCCCTGTTACTATTCTACCTCTACCTCTACTACTCTCTACTCTACCTGATACGACTCCTACATTGTTACATCTGACCTATACTTCTTTTCGGATGCGAGGCGTGGACAATTAAAGAAGACCTCAAAAAACGTATAGAAGCTTTCAAGAGGTCATATAGACGTATGTTGGCCATAAGTTGGACTCAAAAGGTCTCGAACGTGGAAGTTCTGCGACGCGTCAACCAAAAACGGCAACTTTTGGAGACTGTCAAAAAGAGAAAAATTGCATATCTCGGACACGTGCTTAGGCATGAAAGATATGAACTTTTGCAACTCATTATGATGGGAAAAGTTGTCGGAAGGAGAGCTGTTGGGCGCAGAAAAAAGTCTTGGCTGTGCAACATCCGAGAATGGACGGGAATTGCGAGTGCTGCCGATCTCTTTCGCCTCGCGAAGAACAAGAAGGAATATTCAAAGCTGACTGCCAACCTTCGCTAATCGGAGTGGCACTCGAAGAAGAAGAAGATATTTGTAAAAAACACTTTGATACCATAATTTATGTAATATTCTCACCTCATTGTATCCCATGAAACCGTCTTCTTTACTGAATGGCCCTTGAAAACCAGTTGTTTTTGTTGTCGTTTCACCAAAGATTATGTCTTTTTCACCGCGAGTATTGAATGTATAGGTTCGTCCATACATGGGTAAACCAAATATCATTTTACTTGGAGTCAGACCATGGGACAGGAGGTAGTTGATTGTGTATTCCTGAAAATATTACATCATACCCATTAAAAAAGTAGACAAGTTTAAAAATTTTCTTTTGTAAAAGGATTAATTCCGCGTAGTTTGACAAACGTTGTTTAATGTTATATCTATACTAATAATAATAATGTCCTCCAGACCGATGTCGGCCACGGCAGCCAATCTCAAGAGAGATTAACCAACTACGCAGGAAATATTATTGTAGACAAGTGTGTGCGCAAACACAGGTGCACTCTCTATTCAATAACTCTCATAATCCGATGGGTCGGCAATCCGACACGATCGGGAAGAGTTCAGGCGCAGGACCAACGCTTTACGTGCTTTTCGAGGTAGACTCCGGGCTGCTACTAAGTAACAGACTTTTTCTGACAGAAAAACTCAATAATTTTTTATTGGCCCGACCTGGGAATTGAACCTAGGACTTCCGTGTCTGCGGCCACCACCACCACCGAGGCAGTCAACCTATACTAATATTATAAATGCCAACGTAATTCAGTCTGTCTGAATGTTGAATAAACCGATTTTAATCAAACTTTGTATGAAGTAAGCTTGAACCCCAAGGAACGATACACATTTCTTATACCTAACTTCCGGGATATTACGACGATAACAAGTAATGTTTATAAGTAAGTTGACTATTATTGTTATTGAAATCCTAAGCAAAACATAGATGATTACCAGTGCTACATACAGACATCAAAAAACATTACCAGAAAGTACTTACTATGCTATATATATCATCTTTATATTGGCCACGTATTGGCGCATTGGCTCCAACAACACCATCCCACGCTCCATGGTAGTCATACGTCATAATAATCATGAAATCCAGATAGTAATTGACATGTGTCAGATCATACACAGTGTCCATATCGTCTTTACCAGGTCGCAATGCAGCTGTTAGTAGGAAGCCATATGGTTCGAAAGCCTCTGATAATTCCTGGAAAGAAAAATATTGCGAAATTTAAGTGCAATAAGCAAATAATTAGCAATAGCAAAGTGAATTAAGTAACTGGAGATATGAAAGAGATAGCTATATTACTCATAAGGTCGTTTAGTACACGTTGTATTTTCAATTTTGTTGTGATTTTAATAACGATTTTGTTTTTGAAGAAGGCGGTGGACGCGCAAAATGGTCACCTGATGGTAGGTGGTAAATGATAACTGTCGCTTACATCGCGAATGCGCCACAGACCTTGGGAACTAAGATGATGTCTCTTATGCCTGTAATTACACTGGCTCACTCACCCTTTAAACCGGAACAATACCAAGTACTGCTGTTTTGCGGTAGAATATCTGACGAGTGGGTGGTACCTACCCAGACGATCTTACACAAAGCCCTATCACCACCAGTAAAAACAAATGTTTACAATTAGTTTTGTTACAAACCTTCCTAAATTTGCGTCAGTAATAATTTTGTTTTGCTTGACGTTACCTTTTTTATAGAAGTAACATAAAAAAAGGAAATTCATATTAAGAATGTTTTCCATTACGTATTTAATGTATAAGATTAAAATTATAAAATACTTATTGTAACGATCTTGATTGTGTGGGACGCATGATTAGTTTTGTATTGTCAAGTTAAATATTATTTCGTCGAGCTAATTAGCTTCAAATAGGATGTTGAGTGTGGGCTGACAAAAAAGGCCAGGCGAGATTTTTATATAAATAATATTGATAAAAAACGTGATGTATATACACAAGCCGAGAAGGATTAGCGGTTAACACGTGAATCTTAAACACGGACGCGTTCAAGTCAATGAAATATCTTGTGCTTAATTTGCTTATCGTCGCGAAGAAATCTTTATATATCATATGAAATTCTTAGAATAATTGCCATTTCTTCTCCTCAAGAGAAGATCAGGCTTCTGTCCAGAAGTAGGAAATTAACAGGCCGTTACTCTACTATTTCATCCTCTTTCATATTCTACGATCTTATATGTGTTATTAGAAAAAAATTAATAGTTCTATCTCTCTCATGTGAAAGTTACCTAAGGTTAATTTGCTACTAGAAAATCGTATATGATTGTGTTTCACGGGGGAAATAGTTAATTAGATGATTTGGTTAAGCCATCTCCGGATGGATTGATGAACGGATCTGCGGCCATATTATTAGTTACTAGAGGCCATCAACCATGACATATGAAAACTATATGATTATTTATATATTTGATCATGAATAAATATTATAATATATATATATATATATATATATATATATATATATATATATATATATACACATACATAGTCACTCGACTCGAGTACAACTCTATCGAAACGGCAACCTAAATAAAAATGTTTTTTTTTTTATCATGAATTGTTTTCCTGACCAATTCTAATCACTGACGTCAAAGGAGGTTCGTTTCAATCGACCCTAGTCAAATGCGCAGGAGATATAGTGCGCAAGTGTATGTGTGTGTACTCATTAATAGCACACAATTATTCACACTAGATTTGATCTGAGTGAAGGACAATTTGACACGATCGGAGAGAGTTCAGGTGCAGGGATAGCTTTACGTGCTTATATAATAAGACTGGATTTCATGTTAGACACATCGATAAATCTTTTATCTACCCGAACCGTAATTCGAACCTTGTAATCAAGCCACTAGACTCGACTAGATTAATCGTAACAGGATAAGATGTCATAATATATTCATTAGATTCGAACAATATTTATAAACAAAACATAACTACGAAAACAAATTCCCAGTACCGATAACGATGTTTGTGTTTTATTCAAAAATGTTTTCATTTAATTTAAGTAAAGTTTACGATTTTTTTTTTTACTTCGATAACAATATATTGTTAACACAGGCACAAGTGACGTAATTAATTTATTTCATATACTTTATCTTATGTACAAAAATTGATGTTGTTAATGTTTGATATTATCAGACTTCAATACTAGTTGATATTAGTTAATTAGTTATACACACACTGGTTCCTCCTGGCTGGCCTAGGCCAGTCTGTGTACGGGCCTTGGGGTTACCCCCTTTACCCGGGCTGTTCCTCCCCGACAGGCTCAACCTGTCGTGTCATGTATTTTTTGGCCCAAAGGGCCAGGGTCACAATGACCCAGTGGCGAATTGTGTATACGAGAATTAGTTATATGAGAATGGTTTTAAAATGTTGACTTCGTTATAACTTGCCACTAGATGGCGCTGGAGTACATCAAGTGCCTATTAGCCGATAAACATGGCCGCATATGTATAAAGTTAAAGTATGTTATAATTGTGACATACTTTTCCCTACTACTGAATTATTTAAACAATCCTTTGGAAAAAACCCATAGCTTTGTAGCGTAATTAAATAGTTAAAAGATAATGAGTTTTTTTTTTAAATTATTCGTTCTTGAAAAGCAAACGTGCAAATAGTCCCAAACATTGCATAATGGGCATACTGGTGTAAGCGAGTTTCCAAGTAGATACTGTTAGTTTATGTTAAGATTCGTTGTCAAATCGGAATGTCACTAATAATATTACCCTTATCAAATGTACGTAGTTTTTTCTATCCTCCGGTTTACCTCCTCTTTGGGTCGGGTAATCCCAGTTCAGATCGAGACCATCGAATTTATAAGTTCTGTAAGGAAAATAAAACATTTTAAATAATATAAGTCACAATAATGGAAATGGCCGGATCTTCAACCATTTGGAATCATTTTTGCGTTCGTTCCAAGAAATCGTTGGCTGTCAGCCTCGATATCTCCAAGGCTTTCGACAGGGTCTGGCACAGAAGTCTTCTCTCCAAGCTGCCGGCATATGGTCTGCCTGCTCAGCTTTGCACCTGGATTGCCAGCTTCCTACACAAGCGCAGCCTTCGTGTTTTAGTTGATGGTTGCGCTTCACAATTCTATGTAGTGAATGCTGGGGTCCCCCAGGGATCTGTGCTATCTCCCACTCTGTTTCTTTTGCATATCAATGATATGCTCTCTCTCGGGAACATTCATTGCTATGCAGACGATAGTACAGTGCATGGTGGATACCACGGACGCGCAGTGGCTGGGCGAGCGGAAATTAGGGAGAGGCGGGAGGATCTTGTCATTGAACTCAATAGGACGTTAGAGCTTATCGCCAAATGGGGCTCAGATAATCTTGTTGAGTTTAATGCCAAGAAAACACAGGTATGCGCTCTCACAGCAAAAAAGTCACCATTTTCCCCTTTTCCCTCCCTCTGTGGCACTCCGCTGGTGATACAAAGCAAAATCGCCATGCTGGGGATGGACGTTCGCTGCGACCTTAGTCCAAGGGATTACATCGAGGCTGTAATAAAAACAGCCTCACGGAAACTCGGAGTTCTGAACAAGGTGCGGCGTTTTTTCACGCCTCAACAACTGTGCCTTCTGTACAAAACACAGGTACGGTCTTGCGTTGAATATTGCTCGCACCTTTGGGATGGCTCCGCTAAGTACCTACTTGAGGCCTTGGACCGGTTGCAGCGACGTGCGGTCCGCATTATTGGCGACGTAAAGGTCACTAACACCCTCGAGCCTTTACAATTGCGTCGAGAGATAGCTGCGCTGAGCGCTTTCTATCGACTGTATCACGGCGAGTGTTCCGAGGAATTATTTTCCCTAATTCCTGCTTCCCCCTTCCTTCACAAGTCTACGCGTGCTGGCTCTCGATGTCACCGACTAACTGTGACATCAATTCCATCGCGCACAAAGAAATTTGGCAACTCCTTTCTTTGTCGCACTTCCAAGAAATGGAATTCCTTACCAGCACACGTATTCCCCTCCTCTTACGACCCGGGTTCCTTCAAACGAGGCGTGAAGAGGCATCTTGCGGGCCGGCAAGGCGAGGGCGGCTAGTGCAGAACCTTCTTCCCGACTGTACTGGCCGTCCTCGCGTTTGGACTCTACTACCACTTAACATCAGGTGGAGTAGTCATTTGCCCTCCCGGGTAATATAAAAAAAAAAAAAAAAATTTAATAAATTAGTCAAAAAATCCTGTCAAGTCCCTTTTCTGATTTGTAGTATTTTCTAACAAACACACATATTTCTAATGTATCTAAGATCAGAGATGACCAAGGAGATAACATGTGATCTCAATTGAAGGTCGAGGATTGTTATTGAAAAGATGAAATAAGAAAAACCTTTGAAAAGAAAAAAATAAGTTACAGATGAAGGAAGAGACGATTATAATCTATATGAGCTAAATTAATTGGAAGAATGAGGCGTTTTTGTTGGGCATTAAAGAACAATCAAGTTCTCGTGTCCAAATTAAAAATAAAACATTAAAAAAACCCAGATTGTATTTACGTACTTAGACCGTAATCCGTATTTACTTTACTTTTTACTCTACTGTACACCACATAAATTAAAAAAGAAAAAAGTTGATACAACCTAATTATCATACTTTCGCGGCCTTTTTGCTACATAGCGATCCAGAGAACCAATGGCGTAAGGAACTACTCATAGGAGTACTAATATATGTTGCTTGTAATAAAAATAAATAAAATCAGTCTATAACATATAAGAGATGTGTCTTTAGGTTTAGTGTTTTTATTTCTTGCAGTGCCAATGTCTATGAGCATAAGTGATCAAGGCAATACGACTTACCACTTACCAAATCTATAAGTTTATATAACAGCCTCCAATCTAGCTATTTGTCAAATTACCATCAATGTTTTGAGATTTAAAGTTTGCTGAATGTACTTTCGTAACTGAACCAATTAATAAAGTTTCTTCCTATCTCTTTCTAATGTGTTAAAATTTTTATTTACGTCAAATGTTTTTATCAAGTGATGGTATACAAATTTGGGCTGGTACAGATGATTTTACTTACTCTAAAAAGTTCATGACGCTCCTTATAAATATATTCCTTAGTTTTGGGTCAGCGGCCATCTTGGAATATTTAGCGGAACCCTCATTCCATCCTCCAATACCAATTGATACTTTTAGATGTTTGTGTTTTTCTTTCAAGGCCACAATACGTTTGAATCCTCCTTTACCATTATCCGTTTCCAAATCTTGGTGTGGATCTGTAATATTATTCGTTAGTTTTGTGTAATTGGCTTTAAGTCAAATTAATATTTTTTATTTAATCTATTGACTCTTAATTGTTAATCTGTGATGTGTGACATTCTTTTTTGAGCTTTTAAAATTCATTTTTATATTGAAGCGATGGAAACATATGCATATATTGACTTTACATAACAAGTCTTGGGATCAGAACGTTAGTGATTTATATTTGATAAACATATAAATAATAATGCACAATTTTCCTCAAAAACAACAATATGTTTTATACATAGAATATATATAGAAATTAATCAAGATTTGAATCAGACAATAAAAGTAATTCTAAATGAGGTAGCGTTTTTTTATGATTAGGTGTTATTTATAGTAGATGAATGTTTTTATATATTAAGTGGACAAAATGGCGATATAAATGATAATCGTGTATTGTGCATTAAATAAAGTATTAGTCATTACATTGGTGAAGCTGACTCACCAAAGAGTTGGTGGTACAATGACTTACAGAATAAATGTCTGTAAACGTGATCGCCTTAGTGGCTAGAATATGTGAATGACCTGTGATTGAGGATCTAATTTTGGCAAGTATTTGATTTGCTTGTTTAATTAGCGTTTATATTTCATCTCGTGCTTAGGTGTTAAATCATACATCATGTGTAACCAAAATCCCACACTAGGTTGTGGTAGGGTGAGCTTCTAATAGTCTAAGATGAAAAGGAGGGGTTTAACCAGAAGTGAATGGATGTATGGGTTGCTATTTTCTTCTTTCCTTTATCGATTCTTCTGTTTCTAGTCTTCTTCTATCTAAGAGTCTTCTGACCTTTCACTATCAAGTATGAGATAAATTACATAGAGCTTAAAATTGAAACCGAAATTGACCAAAAACTAATAAAAACAAAATCGAAGCATACCAATATTTTTGATCTTAAACGAGTTCTCGTCAAGGCCGACGAAGCAATATATAAGATGTGTGCAGAGAGATGGTTCTATATCGAATATGTCAAAGCTGCCAGCTCCAGGCCTGTACACCGACCATCGGGACACGTAGCACACTATAACCTTGTCATGAGAGGATCCTGTAACAAAATACCATTACTTTAGATTATATTATTACAATTTGTTATAAAAAATTGGGATGTTTGTGAAGACTTAATTGGTATATTATGTTTTCTTAATGTGATAAATATGTTTGTATATGTCATAACTGTTTGTCTTCTTAAGATTAAATAAATAAATGTTTCAATGGTAGGAACGCGTCAATCTTAAACAATAATCATGGGTTCGAACCCCACTAAAAGTTCATGTGTTTAATTTGTGTTTTTAATTCATCTTGTGCTTGACGGTGAAGGAAAACATCGTGAGGAAACCTGCATGTGTCTAATTTCACTGAAATTCCGCCACGTCTGTATTCCACCAACCCGCATTGGAGCAGCGTGGTAGAATAATCTCCAAAGTTTTCTCCTCAAAAAAGGAGGGAGGCCTTAGCCCAGCAGCGGGACATACACAGGCTGGTACTTTACTTTTATATACTATTACATTTGACACTTATGTTATAGCCATTCGTTGAAAACCTAACTGTGATAGATCGATTTAAAAAAGTTATATCCTAATAAAATTGGAATGGCTATATATATTATATATATTTAATGGCTATATATATTATATATATATATATATATATATATTTGAATTGTGTGGAAATCCAATAATTCTAAAATTTTTATAATGAATTCAACGTAGCGTATTATTCCACCAGCCTGGTGGAGCACCAGTAAAAGAATGTGGCGAGATTTGTCTTGAGTCTTTTTCCAGTAAATTGCGATTGGCTGATGTTGGCCAGCAAATTAATATAATGACATGTGATCCGTATGCTACACAAGGCCCTCGTTTATTGTTGGCGTTGAGGATATCAAAAGTAACGACATTTTTTTTTAATTTTAAGCAGACTGGAAATTGTGCCACTTAATTGCAAGTAGTCACTATTGCCTATAAACATTGACACTGTAAGAAATATTAATCGTTTACATCATCGTTTCCAACCTTCGGAATAAAGATATTAAGTCCCTTGAGCCACACTGACTCACTCACACTTCAAACCGGTACACAACAATACTGTAAGTGAAGTATTGCTTCTCGGTGATAGAATATCTGATGAGTTGGTGGTAGCTACATAGACAGGCTTGCCCAAAGCCATACCAATTTGTGGAAATATTGAAATTTGGCTACAATTTTAAATAATATAATTGATTCAAATCTCTTTTTATTTAAACACTACATCACATTAAAAAGTATGAAAGCTGTTAATTTGATTCAACCATTTTTGTTCATTAATAAATACAAAAGAGGTTTAATTAAAAAAGGAATACTATTATTATTACTCTATTATTTTATTTTTAACTAATCTTATTTTAAAGTTCGACCGTAAATTCGAATCTGCTTATCAAAAACTAAAGGTCAAGGCACGAAGTTATTGGTGTTATAATTCAAACATCTTATAATTAATACAATTAAATTTTATTAATAGGCATGATGACAGTATTAAAGAATTAAAAAATAAATGATTTTAGAGAAGAAACTATTTCAAAAGGATTCTAAAAAATGATCCCATTTTAATATACACATTGGGATTAATAAGATTTTTAATAAAATAAAATTATAAAATTCTGCAATCGGCCATTTTATTTGAAACGCTAATCAGAGCGAATGACGTCACACCTGTTTATTTATAACCGTTTCTCTTGAACAGTTGTTGTGTTTACGCGTTTTAAAATTAATTTTGCATCGTATTGCACGTTGTTAAACTTTGGAATTTCATTTTTAACCTTAGGAAATACGCAATACTTTCTGCCTTTCTTCGTTGAGTATAGACACAATACAACGTTTACTGTCGTTTTCTGAGGCGTGACGTCACGTCAGGCGCCATGACACCTGCGGGTGTTTTCGAGCGAAATTGAATATAGGTAAATGAAAATGCAATTATTTGCGTAAGCAGTTAGTTTATTACTGAAATAAAATTATTTTCAGTAATAGTAGACATGTACCTACATTATAGAAGGTTATTTCAAAATCAGTCATCATGCCTATTTTTGAGGAAAATAGATTTGCACGAGATATCACAGTTTGTGATATTATTATGAGAGCCTGTCAGTTTCCCAATGCTGGGCAGTCTTCAGTCAGAGCTGATTGCTAGATACATATGTGGCAGAATTTTATATTTTTCTATTTGATTTAGCTGGAAAACCGCATGGACGCGTTTCTCTCATACGAGTGGGTAAGATTTGTGGGTAAGAAGGTGGGAGACGGGTAAGTGGGATTCTTCGGCATCGATTGCACCGGAGTATCTTCTAAACGGTACCCATTTCGTCTTTTCTTAAGGGTCTCTAATTACAATTAGGGGATTCCCAGGGCACAGAACACCCAGAAAACATTAGTACATAGTATAAGGCTTATATGCTTATGTGCTTATGTTTTAGACTACAAAAAGATCAGACGTGAAAACGTCTTCAATTTCTTTTTCCTTTTTTTTTGTATAAAATATACCAGCAATGCTCGTTTTTAAGGAATAACAACATTAGTTCCAATTAAGCGTACAGATTTTTAATGGTATAGGTAGACGAGCATATGGGCCATCTGATGGTAAGTGGTCACCAACGCCCATAGACATTGACAATGTAAGAAATGTTAACCATAAAACTTTATTCAAATTTACGGTAGAAACTTAATTTTTATTATTACATATTATAAGATAAAAGATATATTTCAGCAGTTCAAATTAAAATTCTGAAAATAAATAATGTAGCGTTTATATATACATTGTACATTGTCTAGATATAATATTTCTTTAAACAGATATTTAATGTGAGGATGTGAGCATTACGCTTGTCTACTTAAAAAACATATTTAAATATGTTCTACAACATATTCAAGATAAATAACCACTTATGTACATGATGTACTGCACTTAATGCTCATGTAAGTAAATTATTAAAACGTTTGTAAATAAGGAAAAGATTCATAAACGACGGAAAGTTTTTTAGTATATACTTAACAAAATCTTTTTTTATTTGTTTTTATTAAATTCTCAAGTATCGGGTTTTGAGCTGGTTCCGGTTCTTAATTTAAACAATTCAATCAAATATTTTTATCAAACATACGCGGAAATATTCAAACTTTATTCAAAAAAAGAATATGCTAAATTTAAGGCTGGATATAAACAAGTCAACTTAAAATGAAAAAAGAGAAAAGAACTGTGATATTATTATTGTTTTTTTTATACCTTGGCATTTGGTTTGCTCTGTATTTTTTTTTAAATACAGACGTTATTAGGATTCACTGTTGAGTACCTTTGCCTCAAGAAAGATGAGCAAACAAAATAAATACAAATGGAAGGAAAAGCGACAAATTAAAAACGATTACTTTTTCTTTCAATAATGACCACCATGAAACCTTAACATGAACAATGTTAGTCAAATTCAATATTACTATTTTTTTTATCTTTTTCTACAGACATTTATTTATATACTTTTTTTGAGATTGCTTATATTTTGATTTCCATGTACTATTTATGTCTTATGTATTTACTGTTGTGTGCAATATAAAAACTTTTTCTCGCCTTCAAAGAATTTATAAAATGATAAATAAAGAAATAAACCAACAGAATTATTCGCGTTTGCAATGCAAATATGATGGTGAGGTTATATTCGTATACTTTTTTTCTCGTCTTAATAAGTTGCCACGGATTTGGCCGCCATTATATTAGCCGGGTTATTCTTAATATATTGGGTTCTGATTTTTATATCTACAAATTACAATATAATATAATGGGACCAATTTATGAAGGTAGGCTATTAGGTTAGGTTATTGAGGTCCTCAGAGTATTATGATTTCGTAACATTTGATATTTATTTACTAATGCTCAACAGAAGAGAGAATGCAATCCTGAGAGATAAGTGAACAAATATACATTAAAAATATTAGTTTCGTTTATTTACGAATAATTAAAAACTATATGATTACATCAAATTCATGTACGTGGGAGGCAGGAGCCCAAACTCAAACAAAAAAGTTGTACTTTCGGCACCTGCCTCCCACATACAATTGCATTTATTATTAAAAAAATATGTAAACATAATTGTCCGTGGGTGAGAATAAATAAATTTATTATTATTATTGTATTTAATCACATTTTATTGGAGCAACAGCGCAAAATTTGTAGAAATATTTAAGCTAAAACACCTCGCTTATTGCCTCTACTGGTGACAGAAGACGGGTTCATTCCCTAATTGCTAGCATTTTGCAACCATTCCACGCAATCATGATTTATATGAATATACTTTAAGCCTTCTCCTCAAAAAGGGAGAGGAAGCCTTTAGACCAGCAGGGGGACATTCACAGGCTGTTACGGATTACGGATACATTACGTCTTCGATTCCACTCACCACATATTCTACTACCAAACAGCAATACTTAATACTGTTGTAACAGTTTATTTTCTTTATTTATTTCTTTATTTCCAAAATATAAATAAACATTACAGGTTGAAACTAAAGCGTTTATTAACTTAATTAATAGTTTGTACGTATTCCGCTGTCGTTTTGCGTTTTGCGTTCAGCTGATAAGTTAAACAAGTCAAGACTTGGATTCCAGGCATGGACACCATTGAGCAAAGTCAACGCGCGTATCAAAGGCTCGCTCACCAGTACCAACCGACAGCCGGGCACCGCAAATAGATTTTGTCGACGAGCGCGAGTGTATTTTCAGGAACGCTCAACGATATTAGCGCTAACACTGAGGAATTGAAGATGGTATCCCTTTTTTTTTTTTGTCGAGGAGGAAAGGCATTTACGCCTACCGACCGGTCCACGACCGGGACGGTTATGTGAGACTCACGGGGCAGAAGGCTACCGTACCCCCCCACCCACCGTCCCACCAACCCACTAAAACCTCCCCGTACCCTTTCCGTCTTAACGAGGAGCGCCACGGGATCGCTTTCGCATGCTACGGTGGCGCAAAGATGGTACCCCTGAGCAACTGGAAGAAATAGTTTAGCCTGGATATTTGTCGTCGCCCTTCGAGGGAATCGTATTCTGGCATGAGGTACATCTTAGTTCCAAAGGTTGGTAGTTCATTGGTGATGCAAGGGATAGTTAATATTTCTTACAGTGCCAATGTCTACGGGAGGTGCTGACTGCTTACGACGGTCAACGTGTTCAAATCCAAATTAAAAATATATTTTTAGTATGCCCTTAAAATGTCTCGATAAGGTTGTATATATGTATAATGTCTAACGAAATAATAAGTCTGTGGTTTTATAAATTTATCGACGGCAAAGTCGTAAATTAAATGGATTCTTTTATTTTTGTTATCATCAGAATGTGATCCGGTTTCCTTTAGCTCTTAACATATATAAAATAAAAAAGCAACCTTTTGCGCATTCCTTAATATTAAAATATTCTCGACAAAGACGCTACATGTAACAATAAAAATTAACATATAAATTATATTCATTTCGATTATATACTTTATGAGTGATGACCGCTTATTTATGTTAATTTTGATAATATAAATAATTGATTTATTGGTGTAGCGAATCGCGGCTGTATATTATGAGGTCTTGGGTATCAAATGCCGGCTTATGTAAAAAAAAGAATTCTTATAAGCATACTAAACTAAACTTTTTTTTGAGTTTCTCGTCGGTTCTTCGGGGTAAAATCTACATACGGAAACATAAGTAGCTTTTTATTAAATATTAGCATAGGAGACAATTTGTATAAAGATTGTATAGTTTGATTATGGCGAGCTACTTTTACTAGTAGTACAGTACAGTACAGTACTGCCTTTGACTGTCTCGTTGGTCTAGTGGCTTGGTAAGGCCGCAGACTCGGAGGTCCTGGGTTCAATTCCCAGGTCGGGCCAATAAAACGTTATTGGGTTTTTCTGTCAGAAAATTCTCAGTAGTAGCCCGGAGTCTGGAAGTTAGAAGTGGGTACACTTCCGTGCCTCGGAAAGCACGTAAAGCCGTTGTTCCTGCGCCTGAACTCTTTCCGGTTGTGTCGGATTGCCGTCCTAACGGATTTACACGGATTATGAGAGTTAAGGAATAGAGAGTGCAGGTGCAGGTGTTACAAACACAGGTGTAAACACAGGTGTGTTTGCACACACACTTGTGCACTATAATATCTCCTGCGTAGTTGGCTAATCTCTCTTGAGATTGGCCGCCGTGGCCGAAATCGGCCTGGAGAACATTATTATTATTATTACAGTACAGTACAGCCATTCTCTAAGAAAAAACTCTAAGATAACTTCAGAAAACGGTCGCGAAAACCGAAATGTCAGAGTGATATGCGACATTGACTATAATAATTATAACATTACAAGAATACACGCATCAAAATAGTATATCACCATAAGTCGGTTGTCAACATTACACGGGTGAGTAATGAAGTGAGTTCGCATTGTTGTACTAGTCTGCTTTAACTAATTAGAAAACAGTTAATATTTGATGTTGACTTTATGTAAAAAAAAAGTCCAATAAATTAATAAAAATGATAAACGCTACACACGGGTCAGTTAAGTTAACCTTAGTTTATTAATAAGCCGTAGATTGGATACACTACTAACAATAACAATAACAAAAATTCACATACTCAATTGAAGATTAAACTCATATGAATAACATAACATACATGAATGCCTAACTAATAACATATTCCTTCAAACGAGGCGTGAAGAGGCATCTTGCGGGCCGGCAAGGCGAGGGCGGCTAGTGCAGAACCTTCTTCCCGACTGTACTGGTCGTCCTCGCGTTTGGACTCTACTACCACTTAACATCAGGTGGAGTAGAGTCATTTGCCCTCCCGGCAAATATAAAAAAAAAAAAAAAAAAAAAAAAAGAATGTGACGTCACAAATAGGAAAACCACTTATCATTGTTTTTCACGCAATGGAAACATTTAGAAAGGTCTGGAAATTTCTATAACTGACTAGTGAGAACTAGCTTTATTTATAAACAAACAACCGTAACCGTACCGTAACGGCCTGTGAATGTCCCACTGCTGGGCTGTAGGCCTCCTCTCCTCTTTTTTGAGGAGAAGGTTTGGAGCTTATTCCACCACGCTGCTCCAATGCGGGTTGGTGGAATTCACATGTGGCAGAATTTCAGTGAAATTAGACACATGCAGGTTTCCTCACGATGATTTTCTTCACCGTAAAGCACGAGATGAATTATAATCACAAATTAAGCACATTAAAAGTCAGTGGCTTGCCCGGGTTTGAACCCACGATCATCGGTTAAGATTCACGCGTTCTTACCACTGGGCCATCTCGGCTTTTTAACAAACAAAGCAAGCTCGAACCTTTAGGAATTTGTTGGGGTTCAGCGCCGGCCCTGGACTTTGATCAGGGTAGAGAGAGATTGTCTTTGAGCGGCCATTGTTCACTTTCACTTCACATAAATTGGATTTCAGTTAATGTTACATACAAATAATTACCACATTTATAAAAATCAAACTACGCTTATGTACCCCTGGTGATTATTTTTGACATTCGTCCTCTCGCTCTAACCCAGGGTGGCAGGGCCTTATAACAAATTTTATCAATAAGAGCCAAGCGAGGCTCGGTCACCCAGTTGATATAGATGAAATAATTATATATTATATCAAGTTATTATATATCCTACAAAAAAAAATACAACAGCAGGCCGCAATTTTTGCAATATCAATTCTCCTTCGTTTTTCCTGTTCCATATTCGAATTACAAACATTTAACATTAAAGATATTTGAATAATTTTATATGTGTATGTGTGTGTGTTACGTACCAGTATTTTTGGCATTTATATACAACCTTATAAAAATATTTAACAATTAATGCTATACTTTGTAGTGAACTATAATTGTCGTGTGTATTTTCCTTATCATATAACCAATACATAATTGTTAATTACTGAGTACTCTATCTCTAATGATATATTTAAATGGAATTTCATTTGGTATGTTATGACTTATATATTATATATTTTATAACTTATATATCGTTACTTATTACGTGATATATAGATATATAATCTGTTCATTATATGTTTACGTTATATCCCTCGGTTCTAATTACACTGGCTTTAAATGGTTTTTACTATAACATTATAATATAATGTTTTTTCCAGGGTAAGTATAAATTGTCACAATAATCAGTGGAATTAATTGTTTATTTACATAATGCTTATTAAATCTATCAAAAGAAAAGTACAGAAAAATATCAAAAGAGCATAAAAACAATATACTTAGTGTAAAAACTTGATTACCTCTTGAAGAGATTCCCTTCGAATACATGCCAAAGGGCTACGATTTGAGCTGTAGCTATTTTTTTTTATTTGAATATATTTAAGGCTTTAGTATAAATAATTCTACTCAAATAAATATATATTTAGTTAAAAAAGTATATATATTCAACCGGAATGTTATTCTAAGTTGATTTTCACGCAAACATATATTGTACACGTTCTTTCTACATATACAAATGTTATTCTGTATATTTTTCAAATGATTCACTTTAAGTTATCCTTAAGTTAAATGTTGTGTAATGTTATAAGTAGCTTGAAAATCCCGTTATATTTCGTTGCTTCTCCTCAGGTCTGAGGTATTTTCGGCAAACTGGTGGTTGATTTTTGACAAAGAATGTTGATTTGAATAATGTTAATAAAAAAGTATATAGATCTCTTCGTTTGTCAGCCACGTTTCGAATAACTTCATCACAGACAACATTTCTTTTTTTATTTTTTTTTAGAGTAAATAATATTTAAATGTATTTGTATACGAAAATAAAGAAAAAATCTATTTATATGCAAAACGCGAATATAATGTTAAGATCGAGTAAGATGTAGCTACACATGTTGTAAAACGACTACTAATTAACATTGCATTACACGACATGAATATGAAATAACCTTAAATTTATTCATTAACATTATTATTTTTCATATTACTAAATTTGTCATTTTTCATATTAATAATAAAACCTCCTTCGTACCTGCTAATCCTCGGCCGTCGGCTAAGTCATGTAACAGTGTCACAAATAAAAAAAATAAACTTATAAATGCCGCCATTTTGATTTCAACAAAATATCTCGCGACATGTATTTCTTAACGCGCACACGCGCGTACTGACCCGCGGAAATAATGTCCTTAGTGCTTTTATCTTGATTAGTGGTTTTCATTGAACTTGAACGAACGTCTTTTATTGTTTATATCAAAAATTCTCAAGCGTATGTATTTAGTTTAGTTTAATTGTTTTTCCCGTGTATTTGATTTTCAATACGGAAACTATTGTTTGGACAAATGAGCATTCATTATTTTATTTTGAATTTGGCAAATTAAATTCGATCGTTTTTAAAAGCTTAATTGCTTATTATTATCATATACAGATTAAAAAGCTATTTTTTTATTATTTAAATAAATGAACATTCATTATTTTATTTTGACTTTGGAAAATTTAAATTCGAACGTTTTTAAAAGCTAAATTGCTTATTATTATCATGTACAGATTAAAAAGCTGTTTTTTATTTTTTTTTAATATAGGATAAATAAAATATTAATACATATATGATTCATAAAGAAAAGCTAACAATACTAACAAATTATTTTGAGGTTTAATTCGAATTTTGCGGGTTCGAGTCGAGACAAGCACAGAGGATTTCCCGCGCTTTTTAGTGTTTATAATTTATTTCATACTCTATGGCGATGGGTAATAAACCTGCCTGTGTCAGAAAGCTTTACCACCAAATAAGTCCGACGAGAAATGACTTTAAGTAATTACTTTACAAAAACTGGCAATTAATATTCTATTTATTTAAAAACTAGCTTACCCGTGCCCACTTCGTTGGGCGGTAAGCATTTTTACTTGTGATCGATTGGTCGAACATTAATAAAATTATCTCGCGTATTTGATACTTTAAATTATCTCTTAAACTATGCCACCAAAAAACAAACTGTAAAAATTGGATTTTATTTAAATAAAATTTCTTTGGTAATAAAGCAATTTATTTTTCATTAGATTGACGTATATGAAAGAACTATCTAATAGAAATAGATTACGACACGTTCACGGTTCCATACCGATGTCGTATTATCTCTTTAACCATTCGTCCAAATTATATGCAATGAAAGGGAAAAATCTTTTGTTTTAAAAACTTAAGATGTTAAGTCCTTTATTAGTGTATATACTTATTTTGATAATAATTCATAATTGTCGATAATATGACCAATAAACATGACCTAACAATTTTTTTTTAATATAAATAACAACTTTTTCTGACTTAAATATTAAAGTTAGATGTATGCTGTCGGTAACTTTTTTGTAGGCATTATCAAACTCTACTGACTCAAAACTCTCTGTTTCACAAGAACTCAATCATATACCTCTTATCGTTAAGGCAGCGTTCGTAAGAAACATTTTCGTTCGACCGTTTTTTCTCCGACTTTGCGAATCCCACTACCACGAAAAAGTCTTCGTTTTTCGAGTTAATATATAGCCTATGACACTCACTAATAATCTGGCTTTCTATTGGTAAAAGAATTTTCAAAATCAGTTCAGTAGATCCAGAGATTATCCACTACAACCTCAAAAACTTTACCTCTTTATAATATTAGTATAGAAGAGGGTTCTGTTATACCATAGACTATCCAATCCAATAACCATTTAAGTAAAAAAAAAATATTCACGTTCTCATCTTTGAATGCTCATTATAAATTATAGCGAGATAAACCGGTTAACGAAGAAACTCGGGGATTACCCTATTCTCATATATAATAATCATAATACATTAAATTTATATATCCTGTTTGCTAATTAACGTTTTTACTATATTTATATATATATAACAATATAATGGTCAATACCTTTTTTCGTAAAAGAAGTCGGGGCGGATATCTAGTTATTCATATATGATTTTCCTCAATCATTCAATAGTGATGATCGAATTTCAACCGCAGGTCGAAATCTAGTATAGCAAATGAACTGAAACCAAAGATAGCAATCCTATAATATTTAATCGTATATGCCAATTATCGTAATTACATACATTTTATTATTATATGATGTGAACATCTTATATTTATAGGATAATAGTCTTTATCGCAATCATCATATGAGTGGGTTTGTTGGTTACGTTAAATTATAACGCCACTCAATTCTACTAATAAATTATCAGTTAATGGCAATCGAATCGAAACGTAATGGTTTCCGTTTATTTTCTACTTCTACTAAAACTATATATATTATATTACATTTGACTGCCTCTGTCTAGTGGCTTGATGTAAGGCCGTAGACCCGGAGATCCTGGGTTCAATTCCCAGGTCGGGCCTTTAAAAAGTTATTGGGTTTTTCTGTTAGAAAATTCTCAGTAGCAGCCCGGGGTCTGAAAGTTGGAAGTGTGTATATTCCCGTGCATCGGATAGCACGAAAATCCGTTGGTCCTGCGCCTGAACTCTTTTCGGTCGTGTCGGATTGCCATCCCATCGGATTACGAGAGCTAGGGTATAGAGAGTGCACCTGTGCTTGCGCAAACACTTGTGCTTATGCGCTACTATAATAATATGTCCTGCGCAGTTGGCTAATCCCTCTTGGCCGAAATCGGTCTGGAGGACCATATTATATTACTATATACATAATAGCTCTGTATTTATTTTGCTGATATTATATGTCTTATGAGTATGTATGTATATTTTTGTGTACAGTTGATTACTAATTACCGCCTTACCCTTACGCCTTACCGATTTCTGCTTAGCCTAAAGGTTGATTGGCAGAGAATGCCTTCACGCATTAAGTCCGTCTTTTGTCCCAACTACATATTGTGTTGGTCTAAAGTTAAAAAAAAAAAACGATTCAGATGCGATTGTCGGTTGGATCGTAATACAATCGGGAATGTATTATATGTATGTCTGGCTAGGTACCACCCACTCATCACCTTTTTTACTGTCAAAAGTATTGTTGTGTTCCAGGGTTCACAACCGTACGATAATTATCGTATTCTACTATCGTACGATCGTACGATAATTTCCATTATGATGCAAAATTTTATAATTACACTAATAAAAAACAATTACAATTGTATTTACTGCCATTGCATCCGCTCGTATTGGTGGCTCCTGTCTGTTTTGAGTTCAAATTATTTAAAATATATTGCTGTGATTTTGTATAATATTATTGTATGTTATAATCATTATCCTGATGTACGATAATTTTGCTCCATGTACTTACTAACATGATAATTTTACGGGCCTTGGTACGAGAATTGCCTGGCTACTAAAGGTATGACATAACATGTCGGTTACCATAGTTGGTGGCGCATTGTCGATTTAAGTGATGGTTGATATTTCATATTATATTACGCTTCGTAGACCGTTCTACCATACGTAAGCGACTTCTTACGTTTTCAATCAAATTATATCTCGTTATAAATTAATAAGTTACGCGGTCTAACCAAATTTCGATATATCCTAATATAAATTACGGAGGCAAGAATAAATCTTAAAGTTGTTTTTATTACGATGTAGAGTAATTTTAATAATAACTGTTCCATTAGTAAGAAATTATGGCAATTAGGTTTTTAGCATCGAATTTTAATTACCTTTAATTGTCAAAACAGACGAAACAGCCCAGTGAGTCAGTGTAACTACATGCACAAGGGACGTCTTAGTTTCCAAGGTTAGTGGCGCATTGGCGATGTAAGGATCGGTTAATATTTTTCACCATAGTCGGTAGTGATGACTTTCCTTCATCCATCTCGTGGCCCATTTGTTCGCCCGCCTTTTTATACTGTAAAAAAACAGCGTTTCGTTTCAGTTATTATTCCGTTTGAAGTAAATAAACCATTACGCGAATGACAATTTTTTTTTTCATTGACTGTATATCAATCAATCATGTTTTTGTTATTGATTATTTTTTACTTTTTACTTTTGAAAGGCTGGCAACACTGCAAGTACTATTGTTTTAGGTTATTAAAGTGCGTGCGGATGAGCGTGAGTAATATACATACCTATTTCAAGTTTTGTTCTAATAAATGCAAAATATACCGTCAGTAGAAAAAAAAAGTTGATTCATTAAAAACTACAAAATTAATGGTTAGTTACGTTTTATGTTATTTATGTCAGGATGCAATAAAGACTTCCGAACATATGTTTTTAAATATGTTGTTATAAATTAATAAATTATTTTTGAACAAATGACGTTCAAATCGTTAGTTAAAAATTAATTTTAAGTTAAGTTTTTTTTTATAGAATATGTAGGCGGCCGAACATATGGGCCCCCTGATGGTAAGTAAAGAAACGGCTGTTCCGCTGGCCGCCCGTGGCATAGTAAAGGGGCCCGAGCGTGCCTAACCAGCTCGCGAGGCTGCCCCACCAGGCCACGCATAATCTCGGAGTGGACCGTCGTGCCGGTTGGTGACCGGAAGGTGGGGTCCCGGCGACCACTTCCGGGGGGGTTCGGGGGCCCTTCCGTCCGGCGGGTCAGTGTACTTTCCCTTTTGGCAACCACTTGGGGGTTTTTTTTTCCAAATGGTAGCGTAACAAAGCAGAAATAACGGTCGTACAGCGGTGCACACCCACCATACCCACGCTGTTTGAGGTCGAGTTCACTAACATCCGTGGACTCCACGCTAACTTCAACGCTGTCCACCACCATCTCGAGACAGCACGGCCAGCAACGTTGTTTCTCACGGAGACACAAATACTCCGTCCTGCCGATACCAGCTACCTTAATTATCCCGGCTACATGCTTGAAGAATCCTTCAAAGCGAAAGCCGGAGTATGCTTGTTTGTCAGGATGGATGTTTGCTGTCACCGACTGCGCTGCTTGGAGGACCCCTCCTTCTCCATGTTGGTGGTACGTGTGGATCTGATTCGTCAGAGTCGGGTCTACGTGTGCCTCTACAGATCCCGCAATGGTGACTTGGAGAAAAGCCGATTATTTGACCACCTCATTCGGATGGCAGATGCTGCGCAAAAGCGGTTTCCTAGCGCGCAATTGGTGTTTTTGGGGGATTTTAATGCTCACCATGAATCATGGTTGAAGTCCCTCAAAACTGACCACGCTGGAAGGACTGCTCATGCTTTTGCTCTCACACATGACTTGACTCAACTGGTTGATCAGCCCACCAGGATCCCAGACATTGATGGGCAAGCGCCTTCTCTACTGGACCTTCTGCTGACTTCTCACCCGGTGGAATATCAGGTTGTGGTTCAAGCTCCACTTGGTTCTTCGGATCACAGCCTCATATCTACCAAAGTGCCACAAACCAAGCTGCCGCCACCAGCGGTATGCAAACGTCGCGTTTGGCACTACCAGTCGGCAGATTGGGACGGTATGCGCGATTACTATGCGTCAGTCCCTTGGAAGGAACGTTGCTTCAGTGGGAATGACCCGACAGCTAGTGTCGCTGCTGTTGCTGGCGAGATCACGTTGGGAATTGAATACTACATTCCTAGCTCAGATCTCGTCAGTAGGGGTGCGTGTAACCGTTGGTTCACTCGCGAATGTGCCGATGCTGTATCATCTAAGCAGGCGGCATATCGCGAGTGGATCAGTGGCTGCATTAGCGGGGCATCTAACATTGACTCACTGAAAGCAATCTACAATAAAAACTCCAAGTCCTGTAGGAAGGCTTACACGAGAGCCGATGCACAGCGCATTGTACAGATTGGTCATGACCTTATTTCTGACCAAGTCTGTGCAAAACAATTTCTGCCAACCTTCGCTGCCGACATTTAGAAATCCGGGCGGATCGCTAGCTCGCAGTCCGCAAGAGAAAGCTGATCTCCTGGCTAAACTCTTTGCCGATAACTCCGTCATCGATGATTGTAGTGCGCTGCCACCAGTAATACCTTCATGTGGCCACCTGATGCCTGACATTAAAATCAGGCAGCGTGATGTGCATGCGGAGCTGTAACACTTGATGTACGGCAAGCTAGCGGTCCCGATGAAATACCATTCATAGTGCTGAAGAAGTGCGCGGCGGAGCTGTCTCACGTGTTAACGCGCCTGTTCCAACTTTCTCTTTCTTCGGGATGTGTGCCGGAGGCTTGGAGAAGAGCTAATGTGCAAGCGGTTCCCAAAAAAGCGGATCGGTCTGACCCGGCAAATTATCGGCCAATAGCTATCACCTCAGTACTCTGTAAGGTGATGAACGGATTCTAAACTGATCCATTATCTAGAAGATCACCGTTTGTTTAATGATCGTCAGTACGTGTTTCGACCAAAACGGTCTACAGGTGATCTTCTAGCGTACGTAACACACCTCTGGGGTTAAGCTATCGACAAGCATGGGGAATCGTTGGCTGTTAGCCTCGATATTTCCAAGGCTTTCGATAGGGTCTGGCACAGAAATCTTCTCTCTCTCTGCCTGCTCAGCTTTGCACCTGGATTGCCAGCTCCCTACACAAGCGCAGCCTTCTTGTTTTAGTTCATGGTTGCGCTTCACAATACTATATAGTAAATGCTGGGGTACCTCAGGGATCTGTGCTATCTCCCACACTCTTTCTTTTGCATATCAATGATATGCTCTCTCTCGGGAACATTCATTGCTATGCAGACGATTGTACAGTGCATGGTGGATACCACGGACGCGCAGTGGCTGAGCGAGCGGAAATTGAGGAGAGGCGGGCGGATCTTGTCATTGAACTCAATAGGACGTTAGAGCTCGTCGCTAAATGGGGCTCTGATAATCTTGTTGAGTTTAATGCCAAGAAAACACAGGTATGCGCTCTCACAGCGGAAAAGACACCATTTTCCCCTCTTCCCTCCCTCTGTGGCAGTCCGCTAGTGATAGAAAGCAAAATCGCCATGCTAGGTATGGACGTTCGCTGCGACCTTAGTCCAAGGGATTACATCGAGGCTGTGATAAAAACAGCTTCACGGAAACTCGGAGTTCTGAACAAGGTGCGGCGTTTTATCACACCACAACAACTGTGCCTGTTGTGCAAAACACAGGTACGGTCTTGCGTTGAGTATTGCTCTGCTTTGCAGTGCTCTGTAACTGCACCATATGGTAAGTGGTCACCAAACGCCCTTAGACATTGGCACTGTAAGAAATGTTAACCATCGCTTACATCGCCAATGCGCCACCAACCTTGGAACGTACGATTTTATGTCCCTTGTGCCTTTAATTACACTGGCTCACTCATCCTTCAAACCGGAACACAACAATACCAAGTACTGCTATTTTGTCATTATGATCATATAGAGTCATTTGCTCTTCCGGAAAATATAAAAAAATGTAGGCATGGGTGATACAAATCGTATATAGATACAATATCTATATATTGGTACAAAATCTAATATCTAGATATCTGAGCGCACAGTATCTATATATTCGGATATTCACTGATATCGGTTCTGTATAATCTGTATACTGTATTGTTAATTACCAAACGAGTAGGCCCGAACGCGAATACGATTGTTGATAAAATATCGATATATCGAACATATAATACAACGAGTATTTTTAAAATCTGTCATTGAAAAATGTTGACAAACATTAATTTGTGCCGTCAGCACATCGCCTTTTTAGTTGTACTCCATATTTGGCATGACGAAATCATAACAATTTATTATTAGATTATTATAATACATTAATCAATCAGTCAGTACAGGGTACTCAAACAATTGTGACGTGTCGTAAATAAAAATATATTATTCCTTCGGTCTTTGAGTATTGGCTAGCCTCATACCTGGATCCGTCTCTGAATATTATATGCCTCAGTATCTCAAGATAGCCTACCACGCCAAAAATTACTAAGAACTATACATTTATAATTCAATTTGCTTAATAAATATACGACTATATAAATATACTACTTACGTTTAGGTTATCTGTTAATATTTTTTAAAATATCGGATATTCGATATCTAGATATTTTAACCGTTAGGATATTATGATATTTTAACTCTTACTGGTATCGGTTGTTTGACCTTGGGTGTCATTTTAGAAATTGTTATTATTTTTACGATCTATTTTTAGTTTCGTTGTTTTATGTTTTCGGGGTCGCGTTGTTAGTTTTATAATTTTATTACTCGCTTTTTTTTTCTAAATTTTAGGTGTTAATAACAAAAATAAACCAATACATTATATGCGATAGACACAAATATTTTTTTATATTGGATAAAACCAGTAAAATCTGATATCATCTGGTAATGATTCGGTTTCCGAGTACCATAGACTCTATACAATATCTAGATATTGAAATATATAGATACGATATCCAATATTCAAAACCGACATCTAGGTACGATACGATATCGCTTCAAAGCGATATTACCCATGCCTAATGGTAAGTGGTCACAACCGCCCATAGACATGGTATTGTACGAAATATTGACAATCCCTTACGTCACCAATCTTCGGAACTATGTGACATCCCTTGTGTCTGTGCACTATCCTATCATTCGGTATTGTAGGCAGAAGAACATGCCATAAGTGGGTGATACCCACACTGGGTTTTAAACCACTAAGTGATGCACTGAATTCTAATAATAATAATGACTTCTTTATATACATATGTATATATAAATATTATAATTGGAACCATTATCAATTGTATACGCGTTTGTGATATTTAGAACAGTTTACCTTCCTCTACGACGCTCGCGGTCATAACTCATTTTTAGTTGTAGTTTATTTGTAAAATGTTTTGCAGAACAAGTATACTGTTAAGCGTGACTGTGTATCTGATTGTGGGTGGCAGTAATATCGATGGTGAGGTAGATTTAATATTTTAATTATTATTATGTATTATTAAGGAGTGATCAATAATGTTTATTAAATGAACTTTAAAAAGTAAAAAGAACAAATGTTTTTGCTGACGTGTTAACTTTATTATAAGTGCATAGTTTATCTATATACATACATATAAGCGAAATACCAGTCATCACGAAATCTCCTGAACTATCCGCCCGATTGATTTGAAATTTGTCCCAATTATTCCCTGGCGTAGACTCACTAAGAGTCCTCCATAATACTTTTGTCTTCTTATCTGATCGTGTGAAGCTGGGACGATTAATTTGTATTTTAATATAAGCGTCGTCGGATGTAATTTGTTTATAGAAATGAGTATCAAAGTTATAATTCTTATTGTGTGAATATTTTGGATGATTTACAGATACAAGTACTATGTTGTGTGTGATAGTGTTGGTTTATTATAAATTATCGGTGATAATTCAAATAAAGTCACAGTAAATTGCTGATTGTTTCTTGATTCAAATTTCTTGAAATCAATTCCTTTAATTGTTGCTTGGACTTTTTGCTGGTGGACTGGAATATTGGAGCGAATCGATCACGCTCTGATCACGAATCTTTTGTCAAATAACTGGTCGAGCCTGCCCTGGAGCGGTGTGGTGGAATAAACTGCAAACCTTCTCCCGATAAGATCGCCTTGGATCAGAAGTGGAACATTTATATTTATTATAAAATACGTTGTCTTTTCAGGTCCAAAACATGGCAAAGTTGTCGTCTGCTACTTAGCGTCCTCGGCGATGTTCAGGGAGCCTCCTGTGAAATTGGAAATATCAGATATAGATCCAACATTATGCACTCACATTGTCTACGATTTCGCTGGTTTAGATGAAGATTTGTTTATTATTAAAAGGCCCAGTAAGTCCTTTTTTATATGAAACATGTATGAGAGAAACTTAGGGATGAGTCTGACTCGTAGGCTGGGGTGGCAAATAAAATCGTGATCCATTAATTATTTATGTGGCGTATTCGTGTTACTACTGACTAACAATCAGTGGTAGTATACGAATCAATAATAAAAAACTTTTGGCGTGTAGGCTATCTTGAGGTACTGAGGCATATAATATTCAGAGACGGATCCAGGTATGAGGTTAGCCAATACTCAAAGACCGAAGGAATAATATATTTTTATTTACGACACGTCACAATTGTTTGAGTACCCTGTACTGACTGAACGATTAATGTATTATAATAATCTAATAATAAATTGTTATGATTTCGTCATGCCAAATATGGAGTACAACTAAAAAGGCGATGTGCTGACGGCACACACTATAAATCAATTCAATTTGTAGTATTCCGTAACCGTAACAGCCTGTGAATGTCCCACAGCTGGGCTAAAGGCCTCCTCTCCTCTTTTTTTGAGGAGAAGGTTTGGAGCTTATTCCACCACGCTGCTCCAATGCGGGTTGGTGGAATACACATGTGGCAGAATTTCAGTGAAATTAGACACATGCAGGTTTCCTCACGATGTTTTCCTTCACCGTAGTAGTATTCACCTTGCCTATTTAATTACATCAGCTTACCATGCCTATTAAAATAATGCGTTCAATTTTACTAAATAATTGAAAAACCTCTTTTATTTAACCAATTATATCTGATAAGAAATTTCATTACTGTTTTTTTCCAGAACAATGGCTTGATATAGAACAAGATAATGGTCATGATGGTTGTAAAAACGTGACCGGGATTAAAAAGAGTTATCCTCATATAAAAGTTACTTTAAGTCTTGGTGGGTGGAATGAAGGTTCCGTGACATTATCTAAGATGGCTGGCAATAGACGGGAAAGGCCCATATTTATCAGAAGCGTCATGCAATATCTTGAGTAAGTTTTAGAGCACATAATTAATATATTGTTTTGTTCTACTAGCTACTTGTCCAACCTTCGCACGGGTAGTATGAGTTTCAACATGAAACGTTTTGTCCGTCATGATTTTTTCCGCCATCTTCAACATTTACCGGCATTTTTGACGGGCCGGTTCGCGTGGCTGGTAGATACATGACTTTCACGCCGAAGGTTGTGGGTTCGATTCCTCACAGGACAGACATTTGTGTGCATTAACATGTCTGTTTGTCCTGAGTTTGGGTGTAATTATCTATACTATTATGTATTTACAAAAAAAAGTAGTATATGTAGTGTATCAGTTGTCTGGTTTCCATAGTACAAGCTCTGCTTGGTTTGGGATCAGATGGCCGCGTGTGAATAATGTCCCAGGATATTTTTTTTTTTTTAATATAAAACCAATTTCACTAAATTGATTTTCACTTACACTTTTCTCATGAATCACTCCGTCCATTGGTGAAAACCGTATGAAAGTCTGATTGGTACTTATTGAGTTTACCGCGATCACACAGATATAGACTACGGAGGACTTTTTTTATAATATGTACTGATATAAATATAACAATAATATGAAATTAATCATGTGCCCTTCAAAGTTTGGTCATCCTTTGGGTCATTAAATTGGCGGCCGCCCTTAAAAATATTTTTTTCCTGAAATATCTGTCTTTTATTCACTGTCGCATGACTTTCTAAACCAAGGTTTTATTTGAAGGAAATACGAATTTGATGGTCTAGACATAATGTGGAAATATCCTACCGTGAGAGGTGGAAGTCCAGCAGATAAAGAGAACTTCGTCACTTTGATCAAGGTATGGTATAAAATAGGCTTTGTGCAAACCCGTCTGGGTACCACCTACTCATCGGATAATTTGTAGGGTTTGAAGGGTGTGTGACCCAGTGTAACTACCGGCACAAGGGAGATAACATCTTTGTTTGTACTAACTACTTAACATAAGGTCGCTCATTTGCCCGTCCGCCTATGAATAATAACAATAATAACAAAACTTCATTGCTATTAATTTTTTTAAGTGATTTATTATAATAATATTAGGTCCTTACATATGAAATTAGCGTTTTGTCGTATTGACCACTTTGATCTGAATTTATAAATTCATTTAGCTGGTACATTTGAGTTTTGAAAACAGTCATTCATTTGTTTTTTCCTCATTATTTTTTTCTTTATTACCGCACAATGGAAACATGATAGCTGCAGGATTCGGGGTAAATGATAAAACTGTATTAATCCACTTGAAGCAAATCGGAAAGTAAAAAAACTTGAACGATGGGTACCTCATGAATTAAGTGAATCGAACTTGCAAGCACGCGTCGATTGCTGTGTTACTTTGCTCAACCGACACAATAATGAAGGGATTTTAAATCGAATCATTACTTGTGATGAAAAGTGGATACTGTACGATAATCGGAAGCGCTCGTCACAATGGCTGAACCCTGGAGACCCAGCCAAATCCTGCCCTAAACGAAAATTGACTCAGAAAAAGTTACTTGTGAGTGTTTGGTGGACTAGCGCCGGTGTCGTTCATTACCGCTTTCTAAAATCTGACCACGATTACGGCAGATATCTATTGTCAGCAACTGCAAACCATTAAGGAAGAACCAGCTGCTAAACAACCGAGTATAGTCAATCGCTCTATGCCACTGCTGCTTCATGACAACGCAAGACCACACACTGCACAACAAACAATCACTAAGTTAGATGAGCACCCATGGTTTTTTTAGTAAAGGGATGAGATGGCAAAAGTGCATAAATAACAACGGTGCATACTTTGATTAATTAAATAAATTTTACAAAAAAAAATTGACATTATATTCCTCTCGTATAAAACGCCAATTTCATATCCTTACATACCTAATATAATATATTATTAATATATTTTTTCAATATTCGTTCATAATATTGTAATACACTATCTAACAACATGAGGCCTATGCTTTTCAAATGGGTTCTATCTCTATCTATCTAAGGTTATATTTCCTGCTTCCAGGAATTAAAAGAGGCATTCTTACCATATGGCTACATTCTAAGCGCGTCACTGGCTAATAGTAGAGAAATAATGAGTTCTGCGTATGATTTAGTAAACCTGAATCGTTATTTGGACTTGATTTATTTACTTGGTTACGATTATAATGTCCCAGGGGACAGAATAGTCGGAGCATCCGCACCATTAAAGGGATTAAGTAAACTGGATGAAAGAAATGTGGTATGAAAAATATAATTTTTTTAGTCATAAATTGCAATGTATTACTGTTATTCTTGTATGAACTTGTTTAAGACATGCAAATTGATGGGTGAACGCACCATATAGGTGTATAAGCTGCCTGTCCTTAGTTCTTAAAAACATTATGTAAATAATAATGATATCAATAAGTAATGGCATCTATGTTTTTTTTTTTTTACCGTTAATAGGCAAGCGCTTGACCGTTGACTTGCCTGATCTTAAGCATAGTCACGGTCTAGGATGGAGCGCGCCGGAAGGAACCGGTTTACTCTGGATTTGAACACACCTACATTGTAGTTATCTGGAAATATGGACTCAGGCAAAGCATTCCACAGTTTCGCAGTGCGAATAATAATAAAAAATAAATAATAATAATAATAATCTATGTGCTCATTTGCCAGTCTCATATGACAATCACCATATTCTAAATTAAAAAATACTAGGTTTCATATCGGAAAGAATCAAAGATGAAACAGTAGTATAGATGAAACGACGAAGAGCAGATAGGTACGTAATTAAATATGATTAATTATATTTTTAGGAATATAACATTAAATACTTGCTTTCGTTCCGAATAAGTCCTGATAAATTAGTTCTCGCCATACAATTCATCGGTCGGACGTTTATTTTGAATGAATCTGATGTAAAAAATATTGAATTTGGAAAAACGAAAGCAAAAATTAATGGATTTTCTGGACCATATCTTAATGGGATGAATATGTACGGATATATCGAGGTAAGTAAAAATATCTTAGATGACGCAGTTGGAATCCATCCGGGGGTTAAATATCTATTGCGAGTCATAATCCCCTAATTGGCGCAATTCCGACCAGTTCTGTACTGTCTGAATCCAATTCTTACGTTCTTTGAGTCTTCGGCCCACCTAGTCAATAGTGTCCTGTAGCGAAGGTGTTCTGAGCTGTGATCTATACCGCAATACTTAGTGCTAAATCACCTAACAGATAAGCTGAGATTTGTAAAACGATTCTGTAAGAAGAAGTCTTTTTTGTTTTGAGAGGCACGGGAGTTTAAGCACTTTCAACTTTTAGGCTCTTCAGGCTGCTACTGAATATTTCTTAATAATGAACTCCGGATATCAGAATTACCGGGGCTAGTCATAAATCAACATGACGGACTTTTAAGTAACTAAAACTTGTTGTAATTTTAAATTTTATTTTATTCTGAATTCAAAATGACGATTCAAAAAGTATTATAAATCCTACTTGAATAATGTAAATTTTGTATTGTTTTTTTTATCCAGGTATGTCTAGATTTAAAAAATAATTCCAAGTGGGTTTATCATTGGGATAAAGAATCGTCGACGCCGTATTTGCGTGATGGACGTCGTATTGTTTCTTATGATGACACTCGATCTATCGCCAATAAAGTCAAGTAAGATATACATATAAATATTAGCTCATGTATATGTGGGTTTAGTGACTGGTAGAATTAATGAAAGGAATGATGTTTTACCTGTCAAATAACAGCTTGTGAATATCCCGCGGGGCTCAGGCCTATTCTTTTTTGGGGGTAAATCGTCAAATTTCGTAAAAAAATGTTAACCAATCAATTCTTGTTATAACATATCGTACTATTTTTTATGGATTACAGATTGGCTATTGAATTCAATCTCGCTGGGTTTATGGCTTGGAGTATAGACACGGATGATTTCAAGGGTCTCTGTGACATGCCAAACGATACTTATACGGATTTCCCTGTGAGATTTAATGACATAACAAAAGACAAATTCTGGCAAGATTCCTCGAAAAGTCCAAGTACCCAGGGTGAGTATAATTCTTAGCCATTCCGTGAAAATTTTGCCGCATGAGACCAAGCCAAATCTTTATTCGATGTCCTTATTGGTTAACTTGCTTTATTATTAAAAATATGCCGCCGATGTTTTGGATGATAAATCAAAATACATCGAGAAATTAATCATACATTACTGTATTTTGCAATCAAGTGACACTATGTTCCTTGCACATAGCATCCGTGCCATGCATAGCACGGCTATACATGGCACGGATAAGCTGCAGGTACTTGACAGGCACTCTTTTCTCTTTCCAAGGCCACCACAGAACCTCCCGAGGTATTCGATCGTACGCCTTTTCGAGATCGACGAAAACTATGTGTAAGTTTTTATGTACACGTCTGTACTTTTCACACAGTTGGCGTAATGCAAATATGGTGTCCGTTGTTCCTCGTCCAGACATAAACCCAAACTGGTTCTGGGTCATCTCACTCTCTTCTTTTATTCGTCTCGCTATCACTTTCTCCCAAATTTTCAGGCTATGTGACAAAAGCTTTATACCTATATAGTTGCTACAATCCTACACATCGCCCTTGTTTTGAAAGATCCACTACATTCTAATAATAATGAGCTGTTTATATATATTATAATTATATTATAATTGGATCCATTATCAATTGTTTACGCACTTGTTATCTTTAGAACAGCTTATCTTCCTCTACGACGCTCGCGGTCATAACTCATTTTTAGTTGTAGTTTATTTGTAAAATGTTTTGCAGAACAAGTATACTGTTAAGCGTGACTGTGTATCTGATTGTGGGTGGCAGTAATATCGATGGTGAGGTAGATTTAATAACTTAATTATTATTATGTATTATTAAGGAGTGATCAGTTATGTTTATTAAATGAACTTTAAAAAGTAAAAAGAACAAATGTTTTTGCTGACGTGTTAACTTTGCTATAAGTACATAGTTAATCTATATACAAACATATAAGCAAGAGACCAGTCATCACGAGATCTCCTGAACTATCCGCCCGATTGATTTGAAATTTGTCCCAATTATTCCCTGGCGTAGATTCACTTAGAGTCCTATCCAAAATACTTTTGTTCTTATGTGATCGTGTGAAGCTGGGACGATAAGTTTGTATTTTAATATATGCGTCGTCGGTGGTAATTTAATTATAGAAATGAGCATCAAAGTTATAATACTTATTGTGTGAATATTTTGGATTATTTACAGATACAAGTACTATGTTGTGTGTGATAGTGTTGGTTTATTATAAATTATCGGTGATAATTCAAATAAAGTCACAGTAAATGGCTGATTGTTTAAATTTCTTGAAATCAATCCCTTTAATCGTTGCTAGGATTTTTTGCTGGTGGACTGGAATATTGGAGCGAATCGATCACGCTCTGATCACGAATCTTTTGCCAAATAACTGGTCGAGCCAGTGTGATAACGGGCACAGTGGTGACATATTTGATCCCGTGGTGAACTTTAATCTTAATACCGAAATGATAATAGCCGAGATGGCTTAGTGGCGATACATTCGCCACTGAATTTTCTATAATTCATCACGTACTCTCTGTTAGTAGTAGAAGTAGACCTTCGTGAGTCAACCTTCCATGTTTCGGATGAAGGTGTGCCCTGGAGCGGTGATGTGGAAAAAACTGCAAATCTTCTCCCCATAAGATCGCCTTAGATCAGAAGTGGAACATTTACATTTATTATAAAATACATTGTCTTTTCAGGTCCAAAACATGGCAAAGTTGTCGTCTGCTACTTATCGTCCTGGGCGATGTTCAGGAAGCCTCCTGTGAAATTCGAAATATCAGATATAGATCCAACATTATGCACTCACATTGTCTACGCTTTCGCTGGTTTAGATGAAGATTTGCATACTATTAAAAGCCTCAGTAAGTCATTTTTTATATGAAACATGTATTAGGGCAACTTAGGGATGAGTCTGACTCGTATGCTGGGACGACAAACGGCGTGACGCCGTCTTATGACGTCATCTCTCAGACGCCACTCTCGATCGCCTTGTGTTTGCGGTATATATATATTTGTTGACATAAATATAATAAATTTACTTTATTGATATTAAATATAAAGTTAATATACAAAGCTGCCTATGAATAAAATTGTGATCAATTAATTATTTATGCGGCATATTCGTGATACGACTGACTAACAAACAGTGGTATTATACGAATCAATAGTAAAACACTATAAATCAATTTAATTTCAAGTACTCACATTGCCTATTTAATTGCGTCAGCTAACCATGCCTATTAAAATGATGCGTTCAAATTATGTTGTTGCTAAGATATCCTACTTTACTAAATAATTGAAAAACCTCTTTAATTTAACTAATTATATCTGATAAGAAATTTCATTACTGTTTTTTTCAGACCAATGGCTTGATGTAGACCAAAATAATGGTAACGCTGGTTATAAAAACCTGACCGGGATTAAAAAGACTTATCCTCATATAAAAGTTACTTTAAGCCTTGCTGGGTGGGATGAAGGTTCCGTGAAATTATCTAAGATGGCTGGCAATAGATGGGAGAGGCTCAGATTTATCAGAAGCGTCATGCAATATCTTGAGTAAGTTTTAGAGCACATAATTCATATATTGTTTTGTTCTACTAGCTACCCGTCCAAGCTTCGCACGGGTAGTATGAGTTTCAACATGAAACCATTTGTCCGTCATGATTTTTTCCGCCATCTTCAACATTTACCGGCATTTTTGACGGCTGGTTGGCATATATATATATATATATGTAATTATGATAAATGATAAATAATACGCCTTTATTATTTATCAATTATCATAATCACATATATATATATATCATTCATTCATTCAGCCTTTTGCCGTCCACTGTTGGACGAAAGCCTCCCCCATAGAACGCCAACCATCCCGATCTTGGGCAGTCTGCATCCATCCCGTACCTGCCACCTTTTTTAAATCGTCGGTCCATCTTGTCACAGGGCGTCCTACACTACGTTTGCCTAAGCGTGGTCTCCACTCTAACACGTGTCGGCTCCATCGGCCATCAATGCGCCTGGAGACATGACCAGCCCACTTCCACTTCAGCGAGCTAATTCTACGCACGATGTCCGTGACTTTAGTTCTCTGGCGAATGTCCTCATTTCGGATTCTATCGCCCAGAGAAACCCCAAGCATCGCGCGTTCCATCGCTCGCTGAGCGACCTTAAATTTGTGGACCAGTCCTACGGTGAGTGGCCACGTTTCGGCACCGTAAGTCATTACAGGTAGGACGCACTGATTAAAGACTCTGGTCTTAAGCGACTGTGGGATCGACGATTCAAAAATATGACGCAATTTCCCGAATGCCGCCCAGCCCAAACGTATTCTTCTTTTAGCCTCCTTCTCAACGTTGTGCCGGCCAAGTTGTATAGTTTGGCCCAGGTATATATATTCCTGCACAACTTCAAGTGGAGAGCCATTTACGACCACTGGTCCCGGGGATACATATAGATGGATAGAGATGCTAAACAGCCTGAGCGATTCTTCAAGACGAGTAGGTCTCGGGATGAACATTGAAAAGACCAAAATCATGTCAAACCAACATGTACATATATATATATGTAATTATGATAATTGATAAATAATACGCCTTGAGTCGAATTTTAAATGTGTTAATAGTTTGAGATCGTCTTAAGTGGAGTGGTAAAGAATTCCATAGGGGAACTGCTTGGACAGAGAAGGAATTGGTATAAAAAGAGGAAGAGTGAGAAGGAATTTTAAGAATTAGATCATCGTCAGATCCTAGTGCGACCGTGCGAGTCCTTAAGGAATTCAAAACGGTGTTTAAGATAGTAAGGATAATTCGGATGGAAAAGTATACAGTAGAGAAGAGAAAGATAGAATATGAGTATTCCTGCGAAGACGGATTGGGAGCTACTCGAGTTTTTTTGCGAAATTCAGAAATGTGGTCAAATTTGCGGAGTCCGAATAAAAACCGAATACAGAGATTTTGAATACGCTCGAGTTTATTTAATTGCTCCTCTCTTAGATCAAGATGGCCTGGAGGATGGCTTGGGCTAATGCAATTTTGGTAGGGATAGGTAGAAAATTATGTAGTCTACGAATGGACCCAATCGAGTGAAACATTTTCCAGCTCACTTCGCTTATTTGTGGCATCCACGAGAAATTATGATTAATATATATTCCTAAATTTTTAACTTTGCTCCTTAATGGGGTTACAGTATTGTTAAAGACAAAAGGTGGCAAACGAGAATAGTCTACACGGGGTAATAATTTATAACTGCCAATTATAATAGCCTGGCTTTTAATAGGATTCACCTTAGACCAAAAGAAAGACTCCACTTTAAAATTTTGTCTAAGTCAGAATTAATTAATTGAATAGCATGTGGTAGGTCAGTAATTTTGGAATGAGCATAAATTTGGAGATCATCGGCATACAAGTGGTAGGAAGAAGAGATTTGTTGAGTTATAGAATTGATGACAATTGAGAATAGAAGAGGAGATAAGACACAGCCTTGGGGAACACCGGCACTTACCGCTAACCAGTCCGAGTAAGAATCTTGGATTCGAATACGTTGACAGCGACCATTGAGATAACTATTCAACCAATTAATTACCGATGGAGATATATTAAGAGAATTTAGTATAGCCAGGAGTATGTCGAAATCTACTAGTATATAGTATTGAAAGCATTACTAAAATAAAAGCAATGATAAAATTGTAACTTCCTGGTTATCTATAGCTAATCTGATGTCGTCGGTAATTTTGACTAATGCAGTAACCGTACCATGGCCAGATCTAAAACCAGATTGAAAAGGATTTAGCAAGTTGTAGGAAGACAGGAGGACAGAGGTTAAGTTGTTGATGTACAAGACGCTCAAGAACTTAAGAAAGAAATGGAAGGATGGAAAAAGGACGGTAATCCCCATTAGACGAATGATTCTTTTTTTAGGTAAAGGATTATTTGAGCATCTTTCCAGGATCCGGGAATGGTACAGGAATTAATGGAATAATTGATTATGCAAGTTATAGCGGGAATTAAATAGTCAATAATAGGCAGGATAATTTTACGGCTAATGCAGTCAGAACCAACGGCAACATAATTTATAGCTAAGATATTCTTTTTAATATCACATTCGGTAAACTCACGAAAAGTAAAGGGCAAAAAGTCGGAGTTGATGATGCAGAAATTTGAATTAAGGTATTAGATTTAGTTGTACTATTTATGGTAACTGAAAATGCAAATTGATGGTTAAATTGGTTGAGTGTTTTATACGTATACGACTAATAGGATCATGTACGTCGTACAGTTGAGTCAGAAGAGAGTTAAAAATATTAACCTGCTCATCAACCGTAACACCGTTCAAAGCCAGTTTCGAGCCAGTTTATTTTAGCAGCATCCTCTCGCAATTGCTCCACACACATTCCTCCGTAATTGCGTTGCAGGAGAATTCTAGGTTTAGCTCTAGGAGGTCTAATTTTATAAGAAAGGAAGAGGATCGTGGTATGAAAAAGCGAGTGCAGCATATTGCCCATGTTTTCCAACACGAGCAAGCGATGATACAAATATCAGAAAAAATAAAGAAGAAGTGGAATTTGGAAATGAATGAGTTGCAGAAAGTGGCAGAACATTTAAGTTAGCACCTTTGATGACAGAACATAAGCGTTATGATCGAGTATCATTCTTGAGAAGGCAAGTATTAAAGTCACCCATCACCACGGGATGAGTGTAAAAAGGAGTAAATGACTCTAGTAAGTTCTAAAATTGCATGTAATAATTACCAAGGTGCCAAATCGATTGGCGATACATCCAAGTGCTGAAAGGTCTGCAAGACGCTGCTATTATGACCGTCAAAGTACAGAATCAGCAGTCTGAACCTATCCTCTTGCATCGAGGAGTGAGACAAGGGGATGTCATTTCACCGAAAATGTTCACTAATGCATTGGAAGGGCGGGGCATAAACATTAACGGCAAGTATCTTTCGCATTTGAGATTTGCAGACGATATCGTCATCGTGGCAGAGACCCTGCAGGACATGCAATATATGCTGAGCAACCTGGCTGATTCTTCTGCTCGAATTGGTCTCCGGATGAACTTGGAGAAAATCAAGATAATGAAAAATAATTCAATGAACGCGTCAATCCGGAATCAATAGCCCTTAACGGAGTTCCTCTCGAAGTTGTTCAGGAGTATGTGTACCTTGGGCAAACTTTGCAGTTGGGTCGAAACAACTTCGAGAGGGAGGCACGAAGAAGAGTACAGCTTGGCTGGGCAGCGTATAGAAAACTCGGTCAAGTCTTCTCGTCACGGATACCGCAATGCTTGAAGACAAAAGTCTTCAACGAGTGCGTCTTACCGGTTATGACCACGCCTTAGCAAACGTAGCGTAGGACGCCCTCCAGCTAGGTGGAGTGACGATATACGGTGGCTGGTAGCAGTTGGAGACTGAGAGCTGAGGATCGAGCTCAGTGGCGTGTCATTGGAGAGACCTATGGCTAGCAGTGGACGAGAAAATGATGATGATGATGATCGCAAGAAGGTTAAGAACCAACTATTACTTTTTAATCACCCTTTTAGTGCGAGAAATAGTCACTTTTACCTTGTCACCTTTAGACTCGGTAGTCTTCATCTGAAAGGGAGACTTCTCATTCGACGAGCATTGAATGGTACTGAGATCCGACAAACATTCGACTTTATGCCGAGTACCATCTTGAGCTATGATATATATAAAGCCATCCCGTGTCCAGGATTTGGCAATACCGAAACGAGATCTTGCTTTAAGGAAGACTTAGACATCATGCCTACTTTTTGTCAAAAATTCCGATTGCTTGACTCCAGTTCCTTTAAATTTTGTTTTGGAAAACCATACTTTATCTCGCATCGTGACGTCACAAAACTTGACTACAATAGGTCGAGGCTTCTTATCATTTAAGCGACTTAAGCGGTAGGATTTTTGTATACATGTACTGGAAAAATTCGGCAGATGTAGATGCTGAACTACGAGACCAGTGACTCGGGATGTTCTTACCTCTGACTTCTCATCTGGTACTCCATGTAAATTACAATTTTGCGCATTTCCTGACGATCCATCTCTCTTGCAAGAAACTCAACTTGTCGCCGCAATGTGTTAAGTGCAGAAATAATAAATGACTTAAAGGTCGTGAATTCTGAAGCCAGAGAAGAAGTTGTAGTAAGCAAGGAAGAGGGGGATTTTTGTAGATCTTGCTGGAACTCATCCATTTTGTTGTTGAACAATTCTGTCATGGCAAACAGAGAGAGAGAGAGACTCTTTAATGGTTTCCATAATGTGCTGTTGTGATGTGATAGTAAAGATGTTTTGAAATCATACAGGAGAATACTTGCTGATGGGTAATGTGTTGCTACATATGTTTAATGTATAGTAATATACACTTAAAACAATTTTTTAAATAAAAGTTTATTAGAGCAGACAAAAGCTTGACTATATTGATGTACTCCTACGCAAAAAAAATCTATCTATCTTTTATTCACTGTCGCATGACTTTCTAACTTTCTAAACCAAGGTTTTGTTTGTAGGAAATACGAGTTTGATGGTCTAGACATAATGTGGAAGTATCCTACCATGAGAGGTGGAAGTCCTGAAGATAGAGAGAACTTCGTCTATTTGATCAAGGTATCGTATAAATGTTCGCATGTTACTAGGTGGTAGGGCTTTGTGTAAACCCGTCCGGGTACCACCTACTCATCGGATAATCTAACGCTAAACAGCAATACTTGGTATTGTTGCGTTCCCGTTTGAAGAGTGTGTGACCCAGTGTAACTACAGGCACAAAAGACATAACATCTTTGTCCTCAAGATTGTAATTGTAAGGAATGGTTATTATTTCTCACATCGCCAATGTCCATAGGCGGTAGAACTACTTAACATAAGGTCGCCCATGAATAATAACAAAAATAACATAAAAATAACATAAAAAAATATAACTTAATCAAATAACACTTTCGCCATAATTATGATATTTAATTGTTATGACTAGTACGCAGCGTATAATATTAGTATTTATAATTGGTGCCGCAATTGGTAATAAAACTTAATTGCTATTAATTTTTTAAGTGTTTTTTTTTAATAATATAATATATTATTAATATATTTTTTCTATATTCGTTCATAATATTGTAATATAATACGTTATACACTATCTAACAACATGAGGCCTATGCTTTTCAAATGGGGTCTGTCTCTATCTATCTAAGGTTATATTTCCTGTTTCCAGGAATTGAAAGAGGCATTTTTACCATATGGCTACATTCTAAGCGCGTCACTGTCTAATACCAAAGAAATAATGAGTTCTGTGTTTGATTTAGTGAACCTGAATCGTTATTTGGACTTGATTTATTTACTTGGTTACGATTATAATGGACCCTGGGACAGAAGAGTCGGAGCATCCGCACCATTAAAGGAATTAAATAAACAGGATGAAAGAAATGTGGTATGATAAAATATAATTTTTTTAGTCATAAATTGCAATGTATTACAGTTATTCTTGTGTGCATTTTAAATAAGACGTGCAAATTGATAGGTGAACGCACCATATAGGTGTATAAGCTGCCTGTCCTTAGTTCTTAAAAACATTATGTAAATAATAATGATATCAATAAGTAATGGCGTCTATGTGATCATTTGCCAGTCTATCACCATATTCTAAATTAAAAAAATACTAGGTATCATATCGGAAAGAATCAAAGATGAAGCAGTAGTTTAGATGAAACGACAAAGAGCAGATAGGTACGTAATTAAATATGATTAATTATATTTTTAGGAATATAACATTAAATACTTGCTTTCGTTCGGAATAAATCCTGATAAATTAGTTCTCGCCATACAATTCATCGGTCGGACGTTTATTTTGAAAGAATCTGATGTAAAAAATATTGAATTTGGAAAAACTGAAGCAGAAATTATTGGATTTTCTGGACCATATCTTAATGGGATGAATATGTACGGATATATCGAGGTAAGTGAAAATATCTTAGATGACGCAGTTGGAATCCATCCGGGGGTTAAATATCTATTGCGAGTCATAATCCCCTAATTGGCGCAATTCCGACCAGTTCTGTACTGTCTGATTCCAATTCTTACGTTCTTTGAGTCTCCGGCCCACCTAGTCAATAGTGTCCTGTAGCGAAGGTGTTCTGAGCTGTTATCTACCTTCGTGACCGCAATACTTAGTGCTAAATCACCTAACAGATAAGCTGAGATTTGTAAAACTATTCTGTAAGAAGAAGGCTTTATTTGTTTTGAGAGGCACGGGAGTTTAAGCTCTTTCAACTTTTAGGCTCTTCAGGCTGCTACTGAATATTTCTTAATAATGAACTCCGGATATCAGAATTAACGGGGCTAGTCATAAATCAACATGACGGACTTTTAAGTAACTAAAACTTGTTGTAGTTTTAAATTTTATTTAATTCTATATTCAAAATGACGATTCAAAAAGTATTATAAATCCTACTTGAATAATGTAAATTTTGTATTGTTTTTTTATCCAGGTATGTCTAGATTTAAAAAATAATTTCAAGTGGGTTTATCATTGGGATAAAGAATCGTCGACGCCGTATTTGCGTGATGGAGGTCGTATTATTTCTTATGATGACACTCGATCTGTCGCCAATAAAGTCAAGTAAGATATACATATAAATATTAGCTTATGTATATGTGAGTTAAGTGACTGGTAGGATTAATGAAAGGAATGATGTTTTACCTGTCAAATAATAGCTTGTGAATATTCCGCAGGGCTCAGGCCAATTTTTTTTGGGGGTAAATCGTCAAATTTCGTAAAAAAATGTTAACCAATCAATTCTTGTTATAACATATCGTACTATTTTTTATGGATTACAGATTGGCTATTGAATACAATCTCGCTGGGTTTATGGCTTGGAGTATAGACACGGATGATTTCAAGGGTCTCTGTGACATGCCAAACGATACTTATACGGATTTCCCTGTGAGATTTAATGACATAACAAAAGACAAATTCTGGCAAGATTCCTCGAAAAGTCCAAGTACCCAGGGTGAGTATAATTCTTAGCCATTCCGTGAAAATTTTGCCGCATGAGACCAAGCCAAATCTTTATTCGATGTCCTTATTGGTTAACTTGCTTTATTATTAAAAATATGCCGCCGATGTTTTGGATGATAAATCAAAATGCATTAAGAAATTAATCATACATTACTGTATTCAGCAATCAAGTGACACTATTTTCCTAGTGCCTGGGATTAAATTGCCCCAACAATTATAAAGTACTAAACCAGGCAATACAATGTTGTTTAAGAACTATTGACCGGATAACCAAATAACTTAATCATTATTCACTAATTTCAGGTGACTCAGAAGGGAATGGATATGGATATTTTAGAAATAAACAAATTCTCGGATTAAAACAAAATAATTTCAGAAAATACCCCCTTTTGAGGACGATTAATGAAGCGATATATATAGCATTAGAAGAGAAGAAGATAGTAGATGCGATAGATCTAGCTAGAACTAGTTTAAAAGAGCAGAAATTCGAGCAGAATATAGGAGATTCTAGCGACACAAAGAGTTGTGAGATAACTTGTTCAGAAGTATGTTTTTATGGGCCTGGTGATTAGGGTGAAAAGGAAAATATTATACAGCCTAAAATGTATTTTAATTAAATTCGTGAATTCCTGCACTAACAGTTGCCCACGTGTTAGTCTATATTATTGTTAACATTACATAAATTGTCATAAAATTAATTATTGAGTAAAACTTTTAAAATGATTCTATCCTTTATTTTTACTATTTAATAAAATATTTTGAAATACTTCTTTTTTTCCAAATTTATGTACCTATTTTATTTATAGTCAAAATAATCAATATTCTCCCTATATACAGGCTAAATATCCTAAAATTATTAATCATATAATATAAACATAATATAAATATTTAATGTATAAAATTTGTCTATCTAGAGGGTCGGTGCTGGGGAAATTAAACATTAAACCTTCGTATGCCGCATCACACACCATGAGAAATACTATATCTGCCGCCGCTTTATCGAGTGAAAGAGAAAGAACATATACTTAAGAAAGAGATAATTTTTTTCTGTCTCTTTCATAGGTCGCACGCTATGATTTGGTATAGTCAATATATTCGAAAATGTTTGTATACTCTTTTTTATCACTAGCTCAGATTTTTTACTCATTTATTATGATTGTTTTTACAATTTTAAACAACACAATTTTAATAACGTTAATTTTAATAGATTTAACACAAAGTGAAAATACCATAGAACCACAATCTAGATTTTACGAATAGGGTTAATGAGGTGAAAAAAAATATTGTATGGGATTATATTATCGCAGACTAAGAACTTTTAGGATGATTCTCGGCTTTGAACGTATAATTGGTAAAAAAGCTTCTATATATAAAACAATACTTCGTTAAGCCCTTGTATTTAAATCTCGCATTGGCTTCATTGAACTTCCTTGAAGCTGATATAGTATTTTTATTTATATATTTAAACGCAAAACATTAACAAGAACAAGGTAACGTCATCGGATAAGGTACTTGTACATATTGCAAACTCGTAAAAAATTGTCCTCAAACCTAATTTTGTCCACCAAACCAAAATTGTCCTAAATTATCTTAATTAAGAGCAAAGTTGCTAATGTTTAACTTGATTTTGCAGAAGGTGAATCCAGTTCATGGTGAAAAATAAAATATTGTATGTATAACTAAATGATTACTTTATAAACATTGTTAGACCCATCAATGTTTATAAACATTAAGTGATTATTTTTTATCGATAAAAAAACCACGAAGTGACCCCTGATATTTATTACATGCTTTAGTTTATTGAGCTGAACCTGAGCTAAAAATTGAACCAAAGCAAATCAGAGTATTTTTGTGACATAAATTGTAAAGAAAGGTTTATATTGTCTTTTCATATTCCAATATTCATCATAGCGCCTGCGCTTTCTAAATTAAAATTTATACTGTTTCACTATCGTAACTTCATAGCAATCCTGTAGACGAGATTCGAGAGGAATCCCTTACTTGCCAACCAAATTCATTGGTATGATGAAAATCTTTTCCATTATGCTGTTATCCCACGTTTCTTTTTACCATAAAATGTTAAAAATGTATCTGTTCAAATAAGGTTTTCTCAGTTCGATATGGTCCACGGATCGCCTTTACGCCTTTTCATCATTTACATCACCGCTTCCTCCCTGTAAAATCCTATGAAAATCCGATTCGAGTATATCTGTTACGACTGAATATTACGAGACGGTTGTAAAATAATGAGATTATTTGAGATGTCTGTTACGTTGCCCTCATATCGTAATTTTATTAATTAGGAAGCGATTATATATTAAGAAAAACATTTTCTAATTGCTTATATAAAAATAGTGTAACAAAATATATATCAATTATGGTTTAACTTAACATTTAAATTTTTATTTTTTTATTTTTAGAATTTATTAACTAAAACATTAATTCAATTGAATATGATTATTTAAGAGGTATTTTTTTAATTCATAAAAAGTTTACTCTAAATAGATGTTATAAATTAGTAAATAATACGAATAAGATTATTATATCTACAAATTCAAGAAGTAGATAGTAGGTATCAATACTTACAACAGTCTCTTGAACGAATCTAATTTGATTTTGTTGTTAAAAAGACTTAAGCCTGTAGGCTGTTGGGTTCAGACCTTTGCACGTGGACTTGATCAATGTTTTGTATGATATGCAACATTTCTCTAGGTGATCCGGAAAAAGCAATGTCTAAAATATTATTTAAGATTAATCCGTTTCAATTGCGCCTAAACAATAATATTAACTTTTTTCGTAAATAGCAACATATTTTACCTATAAGTATATATCTTACATTAGTAGTGAAATTATAGATTTTTTTTACAACAGAATCTGTTAAAAAATGAAAAGTAATTTTAGATCTCAGTATAGTGTGTTTGTGTAGCCTCAAGGAAGTTTACCAGCATTTGCCCCCGATGATTCCTGTGCCTATAGCCGAATTTTCCTACCTTCGATTCACCATCTTCTTGTTCTCCCACTTTGGCATTGAAGTCACCCATAACAATGGTGTAGAAGGTACTGGTACGAGACATAGCTTTCACTATGTGTATGTACATGGCTTCGACCTCTTCGACAGTGTATGTAGACGTTGGGGCATACACTTGTATAACCTTCAAGGCATACCTCTCGGTTATCTTTAAGACAAGGTATGCCACCCTTGCCGACACACTGCCAACCTCTACGACATTGCTTCTGAGTGACTTGTGGATGAAAAAGCCGACGCCACCTTGGGATGGTTGGTGTCCTTCTCGGAAGTAGAGTAAGTGACCGGAATCTAGTGTCATCGTGTCCTCGCCCTGTCTTCGGATTTCTGGTAGACCTACTATATCCCAGTTAATACGACTTAACTCTACTTCCAATTCTGTCAGTTGTTCGTCCAGCCGCAGAGAGCGTCCATTATACGTGGCCAGAAACAGTCGCCGTTTGTGGTACTCTGCCGTAGCCCGGGGATTCTTAGCACCCCCCATCGCACCGTTATCATGGCCGGTACCGTGGCCAGGAATAGTACGATTACCGGGAATTTGGGGCCGTGAATTTGTGTCGTCACTCATAGGAGGTTTTTGCCTTAGTCACCGTGCTTGGCAGGCGGGTTGGTGACCGCAGTGGCTGGAATCTTTCACTAATAGCGCTGCTGCCAGCTTTCAGATTTGCATTTTCGGATTCCAGTATTTGTGTGGTTATGCCACGATTTCGGTCGCCAGAGCCTCGTTCGTTGATTAGCAGAATGTACCACGAGCAGGTGAGGTTAACGGTAGGGAGCCTAGGTTGTTGTCGACTCCCCTTAACTCCCTTGTGTACTGTTGATTACTAATTATCGCCTTCACGGATCTGAATGCCTGGAGGCATTCTCTGCCAGTTGTCTGGCAGTCCCATCAGCTTCTTCAGGTAATTGTAGTCTATTTTTGTGATAAGTAGAAAAGATGAGACTTTTGTAAGTATGGTATGCTATTTCAGCTTAATTGAGACGAAGCTGTGCGGCCATTTTGTACGTGCAACGGATATTGCGATTCGTGATTCGCGAACCAGGAGACACCAATTTGAGGAGAGTGAGCGATTATTTTAATTATTAATACGGTTTTATTAATATTATTACTATTTTGATTTAATATAAAAAATGATTAGTGACAGTGATTTTACGTGTGATCTAAATACATTACTTACTAAGCGTTCTTCTATAAAAGGTCGTATTACTAAATATAAAAATAATATTGATACTATTTCAATAAAGGAGGATTTATCCCCAATTCAATTTTCGGAATTATCAATTAAATTAGAAAAAAAACGTTTATTAGCTATTCAATACGAGCAGTTGCAAGATTCAATTGATGTTTTAAATTCAGATAATTTGGCATTGGAAATAAATGAGCGAGATGCTATTGAGAAAGATTGTGCGAAATGTATTGCGAATGCTCAAACTATTATTACTGATTCTAACAGTCACAAAGATGAGCAAAATACCTCTTCCTTGTCTCGATGTCATCACGATCATTTTGAAACAGAATATAAATTACCGCAATTACAAATTAATAAGTTCGATGGTGCCTACTTTCGATGGCTGGAGTTTTGTGACACTTTCTTATCAGTTGTACACAATAACGATCGCATTAAGCCTATTCATAAATTTCATTATTTGACATCATATTTAGGTGATGCTGCACGCATTATTTCAAATATTGAGGTTTCCGAGGCTAACTATGATGATGCGTGGCGCTTGCTATGTGAGAGATATGACAATAAACGACAGCTAATAAATCATCATTTAAATGCTCTTTTTAAAATTGATCAGTTGAGTCGCTAGTCTGATCGATCCCTACGTTTTCTTGTGGACCACGTTACAAAGAACTAGCGCGCTTTGTGTAGTCTTGGTCAGCCTACTCAGCACTGGGATATATTAATAATACACATAGTGTCATCTAAACTAGATACGCATACTTTAACTAGATGGGAGGAAATGCGTAGGTCTTTGGATGAGGTGCCTACACTAGCTCAATTTAATAAATCCTTAACAGATCGTGCTGATATACTAGAAACATTACATCGTAATAAAATAGATAGACTAAAGGCGTCAGGTAGCTCTTTACGACCTACAGGCCCTAATTTTAATAGTGAACGAACTCATACGAAATCTTTTACATCTTTGCAAAATAATTGTAACAATTTTAAATCTTGGGTTATTTGCAACGGAGATCACAAAATATATGAATGTGGCATATTTAAACGAAAGAATTCTGATGAAAAGGTTTCTGATGATTCAATGATTAAAACTATGCATGAATTGTTTAAGGGGAGGACATCAAACTTATAATTGTAAACTAGGCCCTTGTCGTACTTGTAAGAAAAAATACAAAACATTGCTTCATCAAACGAAAGAACTCGATGCCAATTCGTCTTCTTTAACTACTACGTCTACTAATACTATAGTAAACTTCTCAATGCAGCCAAAAAATCAGGCTATACTATCTATTGCATTGATTAAAGTACGCAATCAAAAAACAAATAAATCGGTTCAAGTTCGTGCATTACTTGATTGTGGAAGTCAATCATCATTTATCAGCAAACAATTAAAAGAATATTTAAGTCTCGAATCAAGCCAAATAAATAAAATTAGCGTTATAGGTATTGGTAAAAACTCGCCTAACCGCATAACAGAGAGTTGCATTGCTCGACTTAGTTCAATACACGAAAAATATTATGTAACGCTAGCTTGTCTTGTGCTTAATCAGTTTACAGGTTCGATTCCTGCTGCTCCTATTAACTTAGATAACTTAAAACTACCAAAGAATTTAAAACTTGCCGATCCCAATTTCAAAATTCCATCGTCCGTCGATGTACTCATTGGTGGAGACTTGTTTTGGGATGTTCTACGACGAGCAGTCATTGGGTCCAGGTCTTATTAAACTAAGAAGTTCTAAGCTTGGCTGGCTAATTACAGGTGTTATTTCTACCAATTTGCGTACAACTAAGAAAATTCAAAGTCATAATTCTCTTATAATCAGTCAACAAGATGAAAGCATACAAAAATTATTACAAAAATTTTGGAGTATTGAAAAGAGGTTCGACATAAACCTATACTTACTAAAATCGAAAAGGTTTGTGAGCAACTTTTTATAAAACATATTATTCGCTTGCCTAGTGGGAGAGTTCAACTACCTTTAATCGGCACACCTGATTGCCTAGGTGACTCTTACAAAATGGCACTTCAAAGATTTCTTAATTTGGAAAGACGATTTAGGAGAAATTTACAATTAAAACCGAATATTAAATTTCATTCGGGAATATTCTGAGCTTGGACATTTAGAAGAGCTCGCTGAAGTATTCAAAGAAACCAGTGAATCTACAAAAATAATAGTTGTTTTAACGGAGTTTGAGTTGATGGCTCTGCGCCTACTACATCAGGATATTCATTAAATGACATCCAAATGGTAGGACCAAACATTCAAGATTCACTATTTGCTATTCTAATTAGAGCCAGACAATAAAGTTTTTACTTACGGCTGACATTGAGACTCTGTATCGACAAATTAAAATACACGATGACCATCAAAATTTACAATTAATTTTATGGAGGGAAAGCGAAACAGAGCCAATTAAAATATTACTCCTTAAGACGGTTACTTATGGTCTTGCAAGTTCTAGTTTTTTAAGTACACGTTGTCTGCGGCAATTAGGACAGGAATGTACGGATAAATCTATAGAAACAATTATCAAACATGATTTTTATGTAGATGATCTTATAACTGGAGCTAATAGTGAAGATGAACTTCTATATATTCAAACCTCTGTGTCAAACACGCTTAAAAGGATTTAATAAATAGAAACCATAAATTAAGTATAAGTTCCTGAATAAGTGTGTAGGGGCTATTGCTTCCCTAACTATTTCGGAGGTTTCTTGAGTATCGTAATAAACTTGTTGATGCTTCAGGTGGAATGATTTTATTTGAAATTTACACAGATATATATACAAAAATGACAATTATTAATAACCAATAAACAATATTTACAGAAATTCGTCTCCAATAAAAAGTTTCACATTATAACCAATGAAATTGGATTATAATGTGAGTTACAATTTAATTACCGGTTTACCAATCGGAAGGGCTATAACAAGAATAAAATTCTTTAAGAAAATTATGTACAAATCAAAACATTGGCTTTTCTACCAATAGCGAGTGAGTATGTAAGAACAATAATTATTTCTTACGAATTGTACGAGAGGTGAGGGGCGCACCGTCGCCGCGGGGGGCACCATATAAATACGCGCCTATCTGTGTCCATACAAAACTCGGCGTATGTGCTCCTACGTTTTAGTAACCGCGCGCCTTCGGCTCGCGACGGTCATATGCTTGATGTTTTGTATGGACGCTGCGTGTGGTAGGTAAAGTAGGTCCCACATCACTCCCCCTCAAGAAAATCGTACGGATGGCTTGACTTTTCTTCCAGATCTCGTCGTGTAGGTCGGAGAGTTGTCCTGGCATCTGCTGCTGACCGGTGGGTCCTCAGACGATGACGACTCGTTGTATGTATATGCTGGCTTGAGTCGGTCCAATGTGACAACTGTCGTGCGTGTTGGCAGTTGTATCTGGAAGTACTTGTCGTAGCGTTTCAAAACTTCGTAAGGCCCATCGTACGACGGAGTTAGTGGAGCTCGAACTGTATCGTTGCGCACGAATACATGCGTACACGTCGCTAGGTCTTTATAAACAAATGGTTTGTTTTGCGGCGTGTGCGAGCGCGGCGTTGGTTGTAGCGTTGCCATGGTCTCGGTGAGGCGGCGTACATACTCGGCGTCGTCAATCTTCGACTGTGTAGGTACGAAGAAATCCGCAGGTATGCGCAGAGTACCGTAGGTCATAATTGCCGGACTAAAGTTGTTATCGCTGCGTAACGCCGTGCGTAAACCGAGTAGCACGGTGGGTAACTCGTCCGTCCATTGAATTGTAGCTTCGCGCGCTATCAGTGCAGCTTTCAGGGTTCGGTGCCATCGCTCAATTTGGCCATTCGATTGCGGGTGGTTTGCAGTAGTTCGAATTCTTGTAATTCTGAATCTTTTCATGAGAGAATTGAATAGCTCGGATTCGAACTGACGTCCTTGATCCGTTGATATACGCAGCGGGCAACCGAAACGTGCGATCCATTGTTCGTATAAGGCTTTTGCGACGTTTTCAGCTGTTATATCTTGTATCGGTACTGCTTCGGGCCACTTCGTACAGCGATCGATCATAGTCACTAGATATCGACAATCCTTCGACGGTCTTAGCGGTCCGACTATGTCGATATGTATATGTTCGAAGCGCTATGACGGCGGGAACTCGCCTAAGGGTGTGACGACGTGTCGATGTATTTTTGCTCGTTGACAATTAATACACGCCTTAGTCCATGTACCGATGTCTGTGTTCATGTTCGGCCAAAAGTATTTCGAACTTATTTGTTTTCTTGATGTCCGCACGCTCGGGTGGCATAGATCGTGTTGCGCTTTGAATGCTGCGTAGCGATAAATGCTCGGTAGGTACGGTCGCGGCGTCGCGGTAGACAGCTCGCATGTAATTGGCTGCTGTATCCCAGGCATCGCGACGTCGGCGAATTTCAAGTTAGGTTGTCTTCGTAATGATTTTAGTTCTTCGTCGTTATGTTGATCGATGGCTAATTGATTGAAATCGATGATCGTCGGGCACTGAATGTCTTCTATGCGTGAGAGAGCGTCGGCGACTGTGTTTTCTTCCCCTTGTATGTATTTGATATTTGAGCAGAATTGACTAATGAAATGTAGTTGTCGTTCTCTTCTCGGAGTGTCGGTACTATTTGCTTGGCGATGTAGTGCGTAGGCAAGTGGCTTGTGATCTGTGTACACAGTCACTTCGCATCCCTCGATGAGTCGTCGGAAGTGTTTTACAGCTGTATAGATCGCTAGTAATTCGCGATCGTATACACTGTAGCGGCGTTGTGTAGCACTCATTGCTTTTGAGAAGTATGCGAGCGGTTTCCATTCGTTGTTTACTTTCTGTTGTAGTATGGCGCCGAGACTGTGATCTGAAGCGTCAGTCATGATGCTGAGTTGTGTACCGGGTAGCGGATGAGTCAAAGTTGTAGCTTTTAAAATGCTTTGACGGCAATTTTCAAAGGCTACGGCGGCTTCCGGTGTCCACTCGATCGGGGTTTTGTCGTTTTTCTTACGGTTGTGCAAATATTTGTTGAGTTCGTGTTGAAGTTCGGCTTGATGTGGTAGGCAGTCTCGATAGAAATTCAACATGCCTAGGAAGCGACGTAACTCGACGATGGTTTTCGGTTTCGGATATTTTGAAATGGCTTCGATGCGATCTTCAGTCGGTTTGATTCCGTCCGCTGAGACTTCGTAACCGAGAAAATTAATTTTGCTTTTTCCGAATTCGCATTTTTCTATTTTCAGTGTGACGCCAAATTTTTCTAATCGCTGTAATACTTGATGTAATAATTCAATGTGTTTTTCTTCGTTGTCGGAATATAATAAGATGTCATCGACGAAACAGAAGCAGTTTTCGACGCCTCGGAGTACTTCGTGCATAAATCGCTGGAATGTCTGGCTCGCGTTACGTAGTCCAAAGGTCATGCAGTTGAATTCAAACAAACCGAATGGAGTTATAATCGCGGTTTTCTGTGCGTCTTCCTCAGCAATTGGTATCCAGTAGTAAGCCATTTTTAATTCGATCTTCGAGAATATTGTCTTGTTATGAAGTTGATATGTGAAGTCTTGTATGCGAGGTATCGGATAGCGGTCGGGTAGTGTGATCGCATTTAGACGTCTGTAGTCACCGCAAACTCGTAAGCCGCCGTCCTTCTTCTTCACAACGTGTAGCGGGCTCGCCCAGGGACTGTTTGATGGTTTGCAGATGCCCATTTCCAGCATATTCTCGAACTCAGTCTTTGCAGCTTTATACTTATCCGGTGGAAGCGGACGCGGACGGGCGTAGAGTGGCGGGCCAGTTGTCTCGATATGGTGGACGACGTTATGCTTCGAAGGTTGTTTGAGTGACATGGGTCGAAGTACATCTGGATATTGCTTCAGTACGTGGTAATAGGCTTGGTTTGTGCCGATTACGTGTACCTTTTCTGTTTCTGTTTCAGCGCCTGTAGAAATTTCAATAGCATCGACGGAAAGTTCGGTGACTTTATCTATTAGTTTCTTCTTATGCAGGTCTACTAATAGTTTGAAGTGTCGTAGAAAGTCAGCTCCCAAGATCGATGTTTTGACGTCAGCGATGATGAATGTCCATAGAAAGTTTCGTCGTAAACCAAAATCCAATCTTAACGTTTTTTTCGCCATACGTCTTGATAGGTGTGTTGTATGCGGCAAATAATCTGCAGGCGTTTTCGATTTTTGTATTGCTTCTATAATTTGATGTCGATAATACGGATATATCGGCGCCGGTATCCACGAGGAAACGTTCTCGAGTGTTGCGATCGTAGATACATAGGCGGTTGCTGGCAGTAGGGACATCGAGGTCCGCCGTAGTCGATGTTGGAGCTAGTTTAAAGCTTTGTTTCTTCGGCAACACGGCGATTCGCAACGCTTCGCTTTATCGCCAAATCGGTAATGGTATTTACATTCCCACGTGGCATCGCCGGGCTTCACAGATGACTTGTTTCTTGTTGAGATTGAATTGGATCGTGGCCTTGACTGGGAGCGATAGCGACGGTATTGACGATGTGTGGAGCGGCCGCGTATTTCGTTGATTTCTAGCGACAATTTTTCTAGCTGCTTCGATAATATTGCTATTTGTGTTGATACGGCGTCGTTCGTAGTTGTTGTTGCGGTCGATACAGCGGCGATCATCGCGGGCTCGGAGTATTCCGCCATCTTGTCGGCCATGGCGGCGAGTGTGTCGAGTGATGACTCGGTATTTACGGATAGAACAACGCGTATCTGAGTAGGTAAATGGTTAAGCCACTCGATATGGAGCCCTTCGTTCGTAATCATACCGGCGCTTAGTTCTCGCATCTTGCGAAGTAATTGAGAGGGTTTCTGTTCACCCAGCTGTAGACCGCTGACGAGCTTCTGGAAGTTCTTTACGTCTGATTTTTCATATACGGCGAGTAGTCGGTTCTTCAATGTGATGTATTTATCAGTAGCCGGCGTGTCGTATAGAATGTCGGTGACGTGTTGCAGGTCCGTGGCTTGCAGCTGTTGCAGGACGTAACGGAACTTCTGATCATCGGACGTCTTCAAGGGGTCGACGACAGCTTCAAATTGTATGAACCAGGCTCGTGGAAGGTCCCTCCAGAATGGTAGTATCCGTGACTGTACGGAGATGGCTGCCAGGTCTACCTCGGCCAGAGGTTTGGGGTCTTGAGCAGCAGTATCTTGATCCATTTTCTCAACGTCGGTAGGTCACCACTGTAGGGGCTATTGCTTCCCTAACTATTTCGGAGGTTTCTTGAGTATCGTAATAAACTTGTTGATGCTTCAGGTGGAATGATTTTATTTGAAATTTACACAGATATATATACAAAAATGACAATTATTAATAACCAATAAACAATATTTACAGAAATTCGTCTCCAATAAAAAGTTTCACATTATAACCAATGAAATTGGATTATAATGTGAGTTACAATTTAATTACCGGTTTACCAATCGGAAGGGCTATAACAAGAATAAAATTCTTTAAGAAAATTATGTACAAATCAAAACATTGGCTTTTCTACCAATAGCGAGTGAGTATGTAAGAACAATAATTATTTCTTACGAATTGTACGAGAGGTGAGGGGCGCACCGTCGCCGCGGGGGGCACCATATAAATACGCGCCTATCTGTGTCCATACAAAACTCGGCGTATGTGCTCCTACGTTTTAGTAACCGCGCGCCTTCGGCTCGCGACGGTCATATGCTTGATGTTTTGTATGGACGCTGCGTGTGGTAGGTAATGTAGGTCCCACAAGTGCTTTAGGCATCAACTGGGATCCTAATAATGACACCTTGCGGGTTTCTTTTGAAATGCCACCTAAATCGGAGTGTGCTACTAAGCGAATATTTCTATCTTTTACTTTTAAAATATTTGATCCAATGGGTCTAATAATCCCGTGTGTTTTTTTGCCAAAAATTAAATTGCAATCTCTATAGCAAAGGAAACTAGACTGGGATGTTCCAGTCCCAAAAGACATACAACATTCTTGGAACGAGTTTACCAATGATTTATCATACCTTTTAAGTCTTCAGGTGCCACGAAGGGTTGTTTCTGATAATTATAATTACATTGAACTGCACTCATTTAGTGATGCTTCTCAACGTGCGATCAGAGCTTGCATCTACCTGAGATCAATTAATAAACAAGGCCTAATTAATGTACAATTGTTATGTTTTAAGTCTAAGGTATCTCCGCTCAAACCTACAACCATACCTCGTCTAGAACTAAGCGCAACATTCTTAGCAGCTAAGTTATCTAGTGCAGCTGTGATGTCACTTAGATGTACAGTCGCACGTCAGGTACATTGGTGTGATTCTACAGTGGTTTTGGGGTGGATTCGTACTGAAAGTCATAAGTTGAAGGCATTTGTAACAAATAGGGTTGTGGAGATATCTGAACTAACCGATATCAGCTCATGGCGTTATATACCTACATTAATGAATCCTGCAGATTTAGTTTCTAGGGGTTTATTACCTAAAGACATTATTTCAAAGAATTTGTGGTAGTACGGCCCTGAGTTTTTGTTAAAAAAAAAGGGAATCGGAATGGCCTGTTTTCTCCCGCGGTACGTCGGACTTTGCTAGTCTGCCTGAAATCGAACTAAACTCAGCATTAGCCATAGCAGATGCAACTAAAGAACCTATTTTAATAGAATTTGAAAAATATTCGAAATTTGGAGTTTTGGATATGTTAAACGTTTTATTTTTAATTTACGAAACAAAACAAATACAAAGACAGGAAGTTTAAGCTTAGATGAGCTGAACGATTTATTTTATAATCTTTGTGCAATTTCTCAAAAACAATCTTTTCCTAAAGAATACAATATGTTAAACGTGGGTAAGGCTATAAGTAATAAATCAACGATTTTACCATTAACACAATTTTTCGATGATGATTGAAAATTGATAAGAGTCGGTGGTAGATTGGTTAACTCGGACTACAATTTTGGTAATCAAAAAACATCCTATCCTTCTTCATTCAAGTCATTGTCTCACGAAGCTTATCTTTGAAAGAGAAAATCTTCGTTATATGCACACAGGGCCCCAATCATTATTATCAGTAATTCGTGAGTCTATTTGGCCAATTAATGGTAGACGTCTAGCAAGAAATACTGTGTATAAATGCGTTACATGTAGACGTCATCAAGGCAGGGCTATATATCCAATAATGGGCAATTTACCCGTGCAAAGAGTTGCGTGCCAGACTTTCCGTTTAAGAATGTAGGTGTTGATTTTGCTGGTCCATTCTACATATTAAATAAGGGGGGTCGCGGAGCGAGGACAACTAAAGCCTATTTATGTTTATTCATATGTTTTAGATTTAAATGTTTGCATTTAGAAGCTATCAGCGATCTTTCTAAAGATGGTTTCTTATAGGCCTTCCGCAGATTAACATCTAGGCGCGGAAAACCAGCTGAAGTATATTGTGATAATGGTAAAATTTTGTCGCGTCAGCCAAAGAGATGGGTAAATTTTTAAATACAAACAAACAACAGATATTGGATTTTGCAACTGAAGACGACATTAAATTTCTCACCCACGCACGCTCCTCATCACTCAGCACCACGTGGTATCTGGTAGGCTGGAGTGAAATCCGCTAAACACCATATTCGCCGTGTCTTGGGTAATACCCATCTCACGTTCGAAGAATTAGGAACATTGTTTGCAGAAGTCGAGGCTATTTTAAAAAGTAGGTCTTTGTATCCCTTATCCTCCAATCCCAATGATTACCTTTCCCTAATCCTAGGGCACTTTCGACCATTGCGCTCGTTGACTTCTCCATCACTTACTGACTCCAACAATAGTCAATTACAACGATATGCAAGAATAGAACAAATTTGTCAACACTTTTGGCAGCGTTGGCAAAAGGAGTATGTCTCGGAGCTTCAGCAGCGGTCAAATTGGAGAACGAATTCATCAAAAATACAAGAAGGAGACTTAGTACTGCTAATAGAGGACAATTTGCCTCAGCTATGTTGGAAGCTTGCAAGAATAACTCGCTTATTTCCCGGATCAGACGCAGTAGCACGTGTAGCCGAAGTTCGCACACCTACAGGCATATATAGAAGACCTATAACTAAGCTTTGTCCTCTTCTGTCCGGTGTCGACAAGCATAGTTGAAAACGGTGCTTTCCACGGAGAGGAGGATGTTGGAGCGCACATTGTTTTTAGAATGGCAACATTATTTTACTTTGTCTGCATATACTTTTCTTTTTTACCTACCTACAAATAATTCTTATTCAATATCTTCTCGTAACGTCAATGAACAATAAATCTATCTTGAAATTTTTATTTTTTTACACAATCTCAATCAAATACACTAACCTTTCCCGCCATTTTTAAAGCTTGACCTCTACCTCGGTTGCATTTTCACCAACGAGAACAATGTCGTCTGCAAAGAGCATACACCAGGATGCCTAGTCCTGTATGTCCGATGTCAAAGCATCCATAATGAGAAGGAACAAATAAGGGCTTAAAGCCGATCCCTGGTGTAAGCCCACAGCCACATCGAACGCCTCAGAAACACACTTCGGACCGGATGCGTGCCATGCATAGCACGGCTATACATGGCACGGATAAGCTGCAGGTACTTGACAGGCACTCTTTTCTCTTTCAAAGGCCACCACAGAACCTCCCGAGGTATTCGATCGTACGCCTTTTCGAGATCGACGAAAACTATGTGTAAGTTTTTATGTACACGTCTGTACTTTTCACACAGTTGGCGTAATTCAAATATGGCGTCCGTTGTTCCTCGTCCAGACATAAACCCAAACTGGTTCTGGGTCACCTCACTCTCTTCTTTTATTCGTCTCGCTATCACTTTCTCCCAAATTTTCAGGCTATGTGACAAAAGCTTTATACCTCGATAGTTGCTACAATCCTGCACATCGCCCTTGTTTTGAAAGATCCACTGCATTCTAATAATAATGAGCTGTTTATATATATATTATAATTATATTATAATTGGATCCATTATCAATTGTTTACGCACTTGTTATCTTTAGAACAGCTTATCTTCCTCTACGACGTTCGCGGTGATAACTCATTTTTAGTTGTAGTTTATTTGTAAAATGTTTTGCAGAACAAGTTTACTGTTAAGCGTGACTGTGTATCTGATTGTGGGTGGCAGTAATATCGATGGTGAGGTAGATTTAATAACTTAATTATTATTATGTATTATTAAGGAGTGATCAGTTATGTTTATTAAATGAACTTTAAAAAGTAAAAAGAACAAATGTTTTTGCTGACGTGTTAACTTTGCTATAAGTACATAGTTTATCTATATACAAACATATAAGCAAGAGACCAGTCATCACGAGATCTCCTGAACTATCCACCCGATTGATTTGAAATTTGTCCCAATTATTCCCTGGCGTAGACTCACTAAGAGTCCTATCCAAAATACTTTTGTCTTCTTATGTGATCGTGTGAAGCTGGGACGATAAGTTTGTATTTTAATATATGCGTCGTCGGGGGTAATTTAATTATAGAAATGAGCATCAAAGTTATAATACTTATTGTGTGAATATTTTGGATTATTTACAGATACAAGTACTATGTTGTGTGTGATAGTGTTGGTTTATTATAAATTATCGGTGATAATTCAAATAAAGTCACAGTAAATGGCTGATTGTTTAAATTTCTTGAAATCAATCCCTTTAATCGTTGCTAGGATTTTTTGCTGGGGGACTGGAATATTGGAGCGAATCGATCACGCTCTGATCACGAATGTTTTGTCAAATAACTGGTCGAGCCAGTGTGATAACGGGCACAGTGGTGACATATTTGATCCCGTGGTGAACTTTAATCTTAATACCGAAATGATAATAGCGATACATTCGCCACTGAATTTTCTATAATTCATCACGTACTCTCTGTTAGTAGTAGAAGTAAACCTTCGTAAGTCAACCTTCCATGTTTCGGATGAAGGTGTGCCCTGGAGCGGTGAGGTGGAATAAACTGCAAATCTTCTCCCCATAAGATCGCCTTAGATCAGAAGTGGAACATTTACATTTATTATAAAATACATTGTCTTTTCAGGTCCAAAACATGGCAAAGTTGTCGTCTGCTACTTAGCGTCCTGGGCGATGTTCAGGAAGCCTCCTGTGAAATTCGAAATATCAGATATAGATCCAACATTATGCACTCACATTGTCTACGCTTTCGCTGGTTTAGATGAAGATTCGCATACTATTAAAAGCATCAGTAAGTCATTTTTTATATGAAACATGTATTAGGGCAACTTAGGGATGAGTCTGACTCGTATGCTGGAACGACAAACGGCGTGACGCCGTCTTATGACGTCATCTCTCAGACGCCACTCTCGATCGCCTTGTGTTTGCGGTATATATATATTTGTTGACATAAATATAATAAATTTACTTTATTGATATTAAATATACAGTTAATATACAAAGCTGCCTATGAATAAAATCGTGATCAATTAATTATTTATGCGGCATATTCATGATACGACTGACTTACAAACAGTGGTATTATACGAATCAATAGTAAAACACTATAAATCAATTTAATTTGAAGTACTCACCTTGCCTATTTAATTGCGTCAGCTAACCATGCCTATTAAAATAATGCGTTCAAATTATGTTGTTGCTAAGACATCCTACTTTACTAAATAATTGAAAAACCTCTTTAATTTAACCTGATATTATTATATCTGATAAGAAATTTAATTACCTTTTTTTTTCAGACCAATGGCTTGATGTAGACCAAAATAATGGTAACGCTGGTTATAAAAACCTGACCGGGATTAAAAAGACTTATCCTCATATAAAAGTTACTTTAAGCCTTGGTGGGTGGGATGAAGATTCCGTGAAATTCTCTAAGATGGCTGGCAATAGATGGGAGAGGCTCAGATTTATCAGAAGCGTCATGCAATATCTTGAGTAAGTTTTAGAGCACATAATTCATATATTGTTTTGTTCCACTAGCTACCCGTCCAAGCTTCGCACGGGTATTATGAGTTTCAACATGAAACCATTTGTCCGTCATGATTTTTTCCGCCATCTTCAACATTTACCGGCAATTTTGACGGCTGGTTGGCATATATATATATATATATATATATATATATATATATATATGTATATATATATATATGTATGTATATATATATGTGTGTAATTAGGATAATTATAAAGATAAATAATACGCCTTGAGTCGAATTTTAAATGTGTTAATAGTTTGAGATCGTCTTAAGTGGAGTGGTAAAGAATTCCATAGGCTAACTGCTTGGACAGAGAAGGAATTGGTATAAAAAGAGGAAGAGTGAGAAGGAATTTTAAGAATTAGATCATCGTCAGATCCTAGTGCGACCGTGCGAGTCCTTAAGGAATTCAAAACGGTGTTTAAGATAGTAAGGATAATTCGGATGGAAAAGTATACAGTAGAGAAGAGAAAGAATATGAGTATTCCTGCGAAGACGGATTGGGAGCTACTCGAGTTTTTTGCGAAATTCAGAAATGTGGTCAAATTTGCGGAGTCCGAATATAAACCGAATACAGAGATTTTGAATACGCTCGAGTTTATTTAATTGCTCCTCTCTTAGATCAAGATAGCAGGTGTCAGCGTAATCAAGGATGGGCAGGAGGATGGCTTGGGCTAACGCAATTTTGGTAGGGATAGGTAGAAAATTATGTAGTCTACGAACGGACCCAATCGAGTGAAACATTTTTCTGCTCACTTCACTTATTTGTGACACCCACGAGAAATTTTGATTAATATATAGTTCTAAATTTTTAACTTTGCTGCTTAATGGGATTACAGTATTGTTAAAGACAACAGGTGGCAAACGAGAATAGTCTACACGGGGTAATTATTTATAACTGCCAATTATAATAGCCTGGCTTTTAATAGGATTTACCTTAGACCAAAAGAAAGACTCCACTTTAAAATTTTGTCTAAGTCAGAATTAATTAATTGAATAGCATGTGGTAGGTCAGTAATTTTGGAATGAGCATAAATTTGGAGATCATCGGCATACAAGTGGTAGAAAGAAGAGATTTGTTGAGTTATAGAATTGATGAAAATTGAGAATAGAAGAGGAGATAAGACACAGCCTTGGGGAACACCGGCACTTACCGCTAACCAGTCCGAGTAAGAATCTTGGATCCGAATACGTTGACAGCGACCATTGAGATAACTATTAAACCAATTAATTACCGATGGAGATATATTAAGAGAATTTAGTATAGCCAGGAGTATGTCGAAATCTACAGTATTGAAAGCATTACTAAAATAAAAGCAATGATAAAATTGTAACTTCCTGGTTATCTATAGCTAATCTGATGTCGTCGGTAATCTTGACTAATGCAGTAACCGTACCATGGCCAGATCTAAAACTAGATTGAAAAGGATTTAGCAAGTTGTAGGAAGACAGGAGGACAGAGGTTAAGTTGTCGATGTACAAGACGCTCAAGAACTTAAGAAAGAAATGGAAGGATGGAAATAGTACGGTAATCACCATTAGACGAATGATTCTTTTTTTTAGGTAGAGGGATTATTTGAGCATCTTTCCAGGAGAATGGTACAGGAATGGTACAGGAATTAATAGAATAATTGATTATGCAAGTTATAGCGGGAATTAAATAGTCAATAATAGGCAGGATAATTTAACGGCTAATGCAGTCAGAACCAACGGCAACATAATTTATAGCTAAGATATTCTTCTTAATATCACATTCGGTAAACTCACGAAAAGTAAAGGGTAAAAAGTCGGAGTTGATGACGCAGAAATTTGAATTAAGGTATTAGATTTAGTTGTACTATTTATGGTAACTGAAAATGCAAATTGATGGTTAAATTGGTTGAGATCCAGAGTACTAGTGGAGGTATCGATATGTGACTTGCCAACTCCGAGAGACTTAAAAAATTTTCAGATTTTGGAAGTGTTGTCGTCTTCAACAACATATTTAAAAATGTGCCTTTGATGTGTATTCCTACACAGCATGTTGCAACGATTCCGATATTTTTTTATAATTTAATTTAGTCTTGTCAAATGGATTAAACTTATATTTCGCTTTTGCCAAGTTTTTCTTAAGCTAGAGTTCTTTAATTTTGGGAGTAATCCAGGGTGCTGGTAAGTGTTTTATACGTATACGCTTAATAGGAGCATGAACGTCGTACAGTTGAGTCAGAAGAGAGTTAAAAATATTAACCTGCTCATCAACCGTAACACCGTTCAAAGCCAGTTTCGAGCCAGTTTATTTTAGCAGCATTCTCTCGCAATTGCTCCACACACATTTCTCCGTAATTGCGTTGCAGGAGAATTCTAGGTTTAGCTCAAGGAGGTCTAATTTTATAAGAAAGGAAGAGGATCGTGGTATGAAAAAGCGAGTGCAGCATATTGCCCATGTTTTCTAACACGAGCAAGCGATGATACAAATATCAGAACAAATAAAGAAGAAGTGGAATTTGGAAATGAATGAGTTGCAGAAAGTGGCAAAATATTTAAGTTAGCACCTTTGATGACAGAACATAAGCGTTATGATCGAGTATCATTCTTGAGAAGGCAAGTATTAAAGTCACCCATCACCACGGTATGAGTGTAAAAAGGAGTAAATGACTCTAGTAAGTTCTAAAATTGCATGTAATAATTACCAAGGTGCCAAATCGATTGGCGATACATTCAAGTGCTGAAAGGTCTGCAAGACGCTGCTATTATGACCATCAAAGTACAGAATCAGCAGTCTGAACCTATCCTCTTGCATCGAGGAGTGAGACAAGGGGATGTCATTTCACCGAAAATGTTCACTAATGCATTGGAAGGTCGGGGTATAAACATTAACGGCAAGTACCTTTCGCACTTGAGATTTGCAAACGATATCGTCATCGTGGCAGAGACCCTGCAGGACATGCAATATATGCTGAGCAACCTGGCTGATTCTTCTGCTCGAATTGGTCTCCGGATGAACTTGGAGAAAATCAAGATAATGAAAAATAATTCAATGAACGCGTCAATCCGGAATCTTAGATCTTCCGGAAATAGCCCTTAACGGAGTTCCTCTCGAAGTTGTTCAGGAGTATGTGTACCTTGGGCAAACTTTGCAGTTGGGTCGAAACAACTTCGAGAGGGAGACACGAAGAAGAGTACAGCTTGGCTGGGCAGCGTATAGAAAACTCGGTCAAGTCTTCTCGTCACGGATACCACAATGCTTGAAGACAAAAGTCTTCAACGAGTCCGTCTTACCGGTTATGACCACGCCTTAGCAAACGTAGCGTAGGACGCCCTCCAGCTAGGTGGAGTGACGATATACGGTGGCTGGTAGCAGTTGGAGACTGAGAGCTGAGGATCGAGCTCAGTGGCGTGCCATTGGAGAGACCTATGGCTAGCAGTGGACGAGAAAAGGATGATGATGATGATCGCAAGAAGGTTAAGAACCAACTATTACTTTTTAATCACCCTTTTAGTGCGAGAAATAGTCACTTTTACCTTGTCACCTTTAGACTCGGTAGTCTTCATCTGAAAGGGAGACTTCTCATTCGACGAGCATTGAATGGTACTGAGATCCGACAAACATTCGACTTTATGCCGAGTACCATCTTGAGCTATGATATATATAAAGCCATCCCGTGTCCAGGATTTGGCAATACCGAAACGAGATCTTGCTTTAAGGAAGACTTAGACATCATGCCTACTTTTTGTCAAAAATTCCGATTGCTTGACTCCAGTGCCTTTAAATTTTGTTTTGGAAAACCATACTTTATCTCGCATCGTGACGTCACAAAACTTGACTACAATAGGTCGAGGCTTCTTATCATTTAAGCGACCTAAGCGGTAGGATTTTTTTATACATGTACTGGAAAAATTCGGCAGATGTAGATGCTGAACTACGAGACCAGTGACTCGGGATGTTCTTACCTCTGACTTCTCATCTGGTACTCCATGTAAATTACAATTTTGCGCATTTCCTGACGATCCATCTCTCTTGCAAGAAACTCAACTTGTCGCTGCAATGTGTTAAGTGCAGAAATAATAAATGACTTAAAGGTCGTGAATTCTGAAGCCAGAGAAGAAGTTGTAGTAAGCAAGGAAGAGGGGGATTTTTGTAGATCTTGCTGGAACTCATCCATTTTGTTGTTGAACAATTCTGTCATGGCAGACAGAGACTCTTTAATGGTTTCCATAATGTGCTGTTGTGATGTGATAGTAAAGATGTATTGAAATCATACAGGAGAATACTTGCTGATGGGTAATGTGATGCTACATATGTTTAATGTATAGTAATATACACTTAAAACAATTTTTTAAATAAAAGTTTATTAGAGCAGACAAAAGCTTGACTATATTGATGTACTCCTACGCAAAAAAAAATCTATCTATCTTTTATTCACTGTCGCATGACTTTCTAACTTTCTAAACCAAGGTTTTGTTTGTAGGAAATACGAGTTTGATGGTCTAGACATAATGTGGGAATATCCTACCTTCAGAGGTGGAAGTCCTGAAGATAGAGAGAACTTCGTCGCTTTGATCAAGGTATCGTATAAATGTTCGCATGTTACTAGGTGGTAGGGCTTTGTGTAAACCCGTCCGGGTACCACCTACTCATCGGATAATCTAACGCTAAACAGCAATACTTGGTATTGTTGCGTTCCCGTTTGAAGAGTGTGTGACCCAGTGTAACTACAGGCACAAAAGACATAACATCTTTGTCCTCAAGATTGTAATTGTAAGGAATGGTTATTATTTCTCACATCGCCAATGTCCATAGGCGGTAGAACTACTTAACATAAGGTCGCCCATTTGCCCGCCGCCTATGAATAATAACAAAAATAACATAAAAAATGTAACTTTATCAAATAACACTTTCGCCATAATTATGATATTTAATTGTTATGACTAGTACGCAGCGTATAATATTAGTATTTATAATTGGTGCCGCAATTGGTAATAAAACTTCATTGCTATTAATTTCTTAAGTTTTTTTTTTTAATAATATAATATATTATTAATATATATTTTATATATTCGTTCATAATATTGTAATATAATACGTTATACACTATCTAACAACATGAGGCCTATGCTTTTCAAATGGGGTCTGTCTCTATCTATCTAAGGTTATATTTCCTGTTTCCAGGAATTGAAAGAGGCATTTTTATCATATGGCTACATTCTAAGCGCGTCACTGTCTAATACCAGAGAAATAATGAGTTCTGCGTTTGATTTAGTAAACCTGAATCGTTATTTGGACTTGATTTATTTACTTGGTTACGATTATAATGGACCCTGGGACAGAAGAGTCGGAGCATCCGCACAATTAAAGGGATTAAATAAACAGGATGAAAGAAATGTGGTATGATAAACTATAATTTTTTAGTCATAAATTGCAATGTATTACAGTTATTCTTGTGTGCATTTTAAATAAGACGTGCAAATAGATAGGTGAACGCACCATATAGGTGTATAAGCTGCCTGTCCTTAGTTCTTAAAAACATTATGTAAATAATAATTATATCAATAAGTAATGGCGTCTATGTGATCATTTGCCAGTCTATCACCATATTCTAAATTAAAAAAATACTAGGTATCATATCGGAAAGAATCAAAGATGAAGCAGTAGTTTAGATGAAACGACAAAGAGCAGATAGGTACGTAATTAAATATGATTAATTATATTTTTAGGAATATAACATTAAATACATGCTTTCGTTCGGAATAAGTCCTGATAAATTAGTTCTCGCCATACAATTCATCGGTCGGACGTTTATTTTGAAAGAATCTGATGTAAAAAATATTGAATTTGGAAAAACTGAAGCAGAAATGATTGGATTTTCTGGACCATATCTTAATGGGATTAATATGTACGGATATATCGAGGTAAGTGAAAATATCTTAGATGACGCAGTTGGAAACCATCCGGGGGTTAAATATCTATTGCGAGTCATAATCCCCTAATTGGCGCAATTCCGACCAGTTCTGTACTGTCTGAATCCAATTCTTACGTTCTTTGAGTCTTCGGCCCACCTAGTCAATAGTGTCCTGTAGCGAAGGTGTTCTGAGCTGTGATCTACCTTCGTGACCGCAATACTTAGTGCTAAATCACCTAACAGATAAGCTGAGATTTGTAAAACGATTCTGTAAGAAGAAGGCTTTATTTGTTTTGAGAGGCACGGGAGTTTAAGCTCTTTCAACTTTTAGGCTCTTCAGGCTGCTACTGAATATTTCTTAATAATGAACTCCGGATATCAGAATTAACGAGGCTAGTCATAAATCAACATGACGGACTTTTAAGTAACTAAAACTTGTTGTAGTTTTAAATTTTATTTAATTCTATATTCAAAATGACGATTCAAAAAGTATTATAAATCTTACTTGAATAATGTAAATTTTGTATTGTTTTTTTATCCAGGTATGTCTAGATTTAAAAAATAATTTCAAGTGGGTTTATCATTGGGATAAAGAATCGTCGACGCCGTATTTGCGTGATGGAGGTCGTATTATTTCTTATGATGACACTCGATCTGTCGCCAATAAAGTCAAGTAAGACATACATATAAATATTAGCTTATGTATATGTGAGTTAAGTGACTGGTAGGATTAATAAAAGGAATGATGTTTTACATGTCAAATAACAGCTTGTGAATGTCCCGCGGGGCTAAGGCCTCCTCTTCTTTTTTGGAGATAAATCGTCAAATTTCGTAGAAAATTTTTAACCAATCAATTCTTGTTATTACATATCGTGCTATTTTTTTATAAATTACAGATTGGCTATTGAATACAATCTCGCTGGGTTTATGGCTTGGAGTATAGACTTGGATGATTTCAAAGGTCTCTGTGACATGCCAAACGATACTTATACGGATTTCACTGTGAGATTTAATGACATAACAAAAGACAAATTTTGGCAAGATTCCTCGAGGAGCCCAAGTAACCAGGGTGAGTATAATTCTTTGCCATTCCGTGAACATTTTGCCGCATGAGACCAAGCCAAATCTTTATTCGATGCCCTTATTGGTTAACTTGCTTTATTATTAAAAATATGCCGCCGATGTTTTGGATGCTAAATCAAAATGCATTGAGAAATTAATCATACATTACTGTATTCAGCAATCAAGTGACACTATTTTCCTTGTGCCTGGGATTAAATTGCCCCAACAATTATAAAGTACTAAACCAGGCAATGCAATGTTGTTTAACAACTATTGACCGGATAACCAGATAACTTAATCATTATTCACTAATTTCAGGTGACTCAGAAGGGAATGGATATGGATATTTAAGAAATAAACAAATTCTCGGATTAAAACAAAATAATTTCAGAAAATACCCCCTTTTGAGGACGATAAATGAAGCGATATATATAGCATTAGAAGAGAAGAAGATAGTAGATGCGATTGATCTAGCTAGAACTAGTTTAAAAGAGCAGAAATTCGAGCAGAATATAGGAGATTCTAGTGACACAAATAGTTGTGAGATAACTTGCTCAGAAGTATGTTTTTATGGGCCTGGTGATTAGGGTGAAAAGGAAAATATTATACAGCCTTAAATGTATTTTAATTAAATTCGTGAATTCCTGCACTAACAGTTGCCCACGTGTTAGTCTATATTATTGTTAACATTACATAAATTGTCATAAAATTAATTATTGAGTAAAACTTTTAAAATGAATCTATCCTTTGTTTTTACTATTTAATAAAATATTTTGAAATACTTCTTTTTTTTCAAATTTATGTACCTATTTTATTTATAGTCAAAATAATAAATATTCTCCCTATATACAGGCTAAATATCCTAAAATTATTAATCATATAATATAAACATAATATAAATATTTAATGTATAAAATTTGTCTATCTAGAGGGTCGGTGCTAGGGAAATTAAACATTAACCCTTCGTATGCCGCATCACGCACCATGAGAAATACTATATCTGCCGCCGCTTTATCGAGTGAAAGAGAAAGAACATATACCTAAGAAAGAGATAATTTTTTTCTGTCTCTTTCATAGGTCGCACGCTATGATTTGGTATAGTCAATATATTCGAAAATGTTTGTATACTCTTTTTTATCACTAGCTCAGATTTTTTACTCATTTATTATGATTGTTTTTACTTTTTTACAACACAATTTTAATAACGTTAATTGTATTAGATTAAACACAAAGTGAAAATACCATAGAACCACAATCTAGATTTTACGAATAGGGTTAATGAGGTGAAAAAAAAATTTGTATGGGATTATATTATCGCAGACTAAGAACTTTTAGGATGATTCTCGGCTTTGAACGTATAATTGGTAAAAAAGCTTCTATATATATAAAACAATACTTCGTTAAACCCTTTTATTTAAATCTCGCATTGGCTTCATTGAACTTCCTTGAAGTTGAAATAGTATTTTTATTTATATATTTAAACGCAAAACATTAGCAAGAACAAGGTAACGTCATCGGATAAGGTACTTGTACATATTGCAAACTCGTAAAAAATTGTCCTCAAACCTAATTTTGTCCACCAAACCAAAATTGTCCTAAATTATCTTAATTAAGACCAAATTTGCTAATGTTTAACTTGATTTTGCAGAACGTGATTCAGTTTATGGTGAAAAATAAAATATTGTATGTATAACTAAATTATTACTTTATAAACATTGTTAGACCCATCAATGCTTATAAACATTAAATGATTATTTTTTATCGATAAAAAAAACCACGAAGTGACCCCTGATATTTATTACATGCTTTAGTTTATTGAGCTGAACCTGAGCTAAAAATTGAACCAAAGCAAATCAGAGTATTTTTGTGACATAAATTGTAAAGAAAGGTTTATATTGTCTTTTCATATTCCAATATTCATCATAGCGCCTGCGCTCTCTAAATTAAAATTTATACTGTTTCACTATCGTAACTTCATAGCAATCCTGTAGACGAGATTCGAGAGGAATCCCTTACTTGCCAACCAAATTCATTGGTATGATGAAAATCTTTTCCATTATGCTGTTATCCCACGTTTCTTTTTACCATAAAATGTTAAAAATGTATCTGTTCAAATAAGGTTTTCTCAGTTCGATATGGTCCACGGATCGCCTTTACGCCTTTTCATCATTTACATCACCGCTTCCTCCCTGTAAAATCCTATGAAAATCCGATTCGAGTATATCTGTTACGACTGAATATTACGAGACGGTTGTAAAATAATGAGATTATTTGAGATGTCTGTTACGTTGCCCTCATATCGTAATTTTATTAATTATATATTAAGAAAAACATTTTCTAATTGCTTATATAAAAATAGTGTAACAAAATATATATCAATTATGGTTTAACTTAACATTTAAATTTTTATTTTTTTATTTTTAGAATTTATTAACTAAAACATTAATTCAATTGAATATGATTATTTAAGAGGTATTTTTTTAATTCATAAAAAGTTTACTCTAAATAGATGTTATAAATTAGTAAATAATACGAATAAGATTATTATATCTACAAATTCAAGAAGTAGATAGTAGGTATCAATACTTACAACAGTCTCTTGAACGAATCTAATTTGATTTTGTTGTTAAAAAGACTTAAGCCTGTAGGCTGTTGGGTTCAGACCTTTGCACGTGGACTTGATCAATGTTTTGATGATATGCAACATTTCTCTAGGTGATCCGGAAAAAGCAATGTCTAAAATATTATTTAAGATTAATCCGTTTCAATTGCGCCTAAACAATAATATTAACTTTTTTCGTAAATAGCAACATATTTTACCTATAAGTATATATCTTACATTAGTAGTGAAATTATAGATTTTTTTTACAACAGAATCTGTTAAAAAATGAAAAGTAATTTTAGATCTCAGGATAGTGTGTTTGTGTAGCCTCAAGGAAGTTTACCAGCATTTGCCCCCGATGATTCCTGTGCCTATAGCCGAATTTTCCTACCCTCGATTCACCATCTTCTTGTTCTCCCACTTTGGCATTGAAGTCACCCATAACAATGGTGTAGAAGGTACTGGTACGAGACATAGCTTTCACTATGTGTATGTACATGGCTTCGACCTCTTCGACAGTGTATGTAGACGTTGGGGCATACACTTGTATAACCTTCAAGGCATACCTCTCGGTTATCTTTAAGACAAGGTATGCCACCCTTGCCGACACACTGCCAACCTCTACGACATTGCTTCTGAGTGACTTGTGGATGAAAAAGCCGACGCCACCTTGGGATGGTTGGTGTCCTTCTCGGAAGTAGAGTAAGTGACCGGAATCTAGTGTCATCGTGTCCTCGCCCTGTCTTCGGATTTCTGGTAGACCTACTATATCCCAGTTAATACGACTTAACTCTACTTCCAATTCTGTCAGTTGTTCGTCCAGCCGCAGAGAGCGTCCATTATACGTGGCCAGAAACAGTCGCCGTTTGTGGTACTCTGCCGTAGCCCGGGGATTCTTAGCACCCCCCATCGCACCGTTATCATGGCCGGTACCGTGGCCAGGAATAGTACGATTACCGGGAATTTGGGGCCGTGAATTTGTGTCGTCACTCATAGGAGGTTTTTGCCTTAGTCACCGTGCTTGGCAGGCGGGTTGGTGACCGCAGTGGCTGGAATCTTTCACTAATAGCGCTGCTGCCAGCTATCAGATTTGCATTTTCGGATTCCAGTATTTGTGTGGTTATGCCACGATTTCGGTCGCCAGAGCCTCGTTCGTTGATTAGCAGAATGTACCACGAGCAGGTGAGGTTAACGGTAGGGAGCCTAGGTTGTTGTCGACTCCCCTTAACTCCCTTGTGTACTGTTGATTACTAATTATCGCCTTCACGGATCTGAATGCCTGGAGGCATTCTCTGCCAGTTGTCTGGCAGTCCCATCAGCTTCTTCAGGTAATTGTAGTCTATTTTTGTGATAAGTAGAAAAGATGAGACTTTTGTAAGTATGGTATACTATTTCAGCTTAATTGAGACGAAGCTGTGCGGCCATTTTGTACGTGCAACGGATATTGCGATTCGTGATTCGCGAACCAGGAGACACCAATTTGAGGAGAGTGAGCGATTATTTTAATTATTAATACGGTTTTATTAATATTATTACTATTTTGATTTAATATAAAAAATGATTAGTGACAGTGATTTTACGTGTGATCTAAATACATTACTTACTAAGCGTTCTTCTATAAAAGGTCGTATTACTAAATATAAAAATAATATTGATACTATTTCAATAAAGGAGGATTTATCCCCAATTCAATTTTCGGAATTATCAATTAAATTAGAAAAAAAACGTTTATTAGCTATTCAATACGAGCAGTTGCAAGATTCAATTGATGTTTTAAATTCAGATAATTTGGCATTGGAAATAAATGAGCGAGATGCTATTGAGAAAGATTGTGCGAAATGTATTGCGAATGCTCAAACTATTATTACTGATTCTAACAGTCACAAAGATGAGCAAAATACCTCTTCCTTGTCTCGATGTCATCACGATCATTTTGAAACAGAATATAAATTACCGCAATTACAAATTAATAAGTTCGATGGTGCCTACTTTCGATGGCTGGAGTTTTGTGACACTTTCTTATCAGTTGTACACAATAACGATCGCATTAAGCCTATTCATAAATTTCATTATTTGACATCATATTTAGGTGATGCTGCACGCATTATTTCAAATATTGAGGTTTCCGAGGCTAACTATGATGATGCGTGGCGCTTGCTATGTGAGAGATATGACAATAAACGACAGCTAATAAATCATCATTTAAATGCTCTTTTTAAAATTGATCAGTTGAGTCGCTAGTCTGATCGATCCCTACGTTTTCTTGTGGACCACGTTACAAAGAACTAGCGCGCTTTGTGTAGTCTTGGTCAGCCTACTCAGCACTGGGATATATTAATAATACACATAGTGTCATCTAAACTAGATACGCATACTTTAACTAGATGGGAGGAAATGCGTAGGTCTTTGGATGAGGTGCCTACACTAGCTCAATTTAATAAATCCTTAACAGATCGTGCTGATATACTAGAAACATTACATCGTAATAAAATAGATAGACTAAAGGCGTCAGGTAGCTCTTTACGACCTACAGGCCCTAATTTTAATAGTGAACGAACTCATACGAAATCTTTTACATCTTTGCAAAATAATTGTAACAATTTTAAATCTTGGGTTATTTGCAACGGAGATCACAAAATATATGAATGTGGCATATTTAAACGAAAGAATTCTGATGAAAAGGTTTCTGATGATTCAATGATTAAAACTATGCATGAATTGTTTAAGGGGAGGACATCAAACTTATAATTGTAAACTAGGCCCTTGTCGTACTTGTAAGAAAAAATACAAAACATTGCTTCATCAAACGAAAGAACTCGATGCCAATTCGTCTTCTTTAACTACTACGTCTACTAATACTATAGTAAACTTCTCAATGCAGCCAAAAAATCAGGCTATACTATCTATTGCATTGATTAAAGTACGCAATCAAAAAACAAATAAATCGGTTCAAGTTCGTGCATTACTTGATTGTGGAAGTCAATCATCATTTATCAGCAAACAATTAAAAGAATATTTAAGTCTCGAATCAAGCCAAATAAATAAAATTAGCGTTATAGGTATTGGTAAAAACTCGCCTAACCGCATAACAGAGAGTTGCATTGCTCGACTTAGTTCAATACACGAAAAATATTATGTAACGCTAGCTTGTCTTGTGCTTAATCAGTTTACAGGTTCGATTCCTGCTGCTCCTATTAACTTAGATAACTTAAAACTACCAAAGAATTTAAAACTTGCCGATCCCAATTTCAAAATTCCATCGTCCGTCGATGTACTCATTGGTGGAGACTTGTTTTGGGATGTTCTACGACGAGCAGTCATTGGGTCCAGGTCTTATTAAACTAAGAAGTTCTAAGCTTGGCTGGCTAATTACAGGTGTTATTTCTACCAATTTGCGTACAACTAAGAAAATTCAAAGTCATAATTCTCTTATAATCAGTCAACAAGATGAAAGCATACAAAAATTATTACAAAAATTTTGGAGTATTGAAAAGAGGTTCGACATAAACCTATACTTACTAAAATCGAAAAGGTTTGTGAGCAACTTTTTATAAAACATATTATTCGCTTGCCTAGTGGGAGAGTTCAACTACCTTTAATCGGCACACCTGATTGCCTAGGTGACTCTTACAAAATGGCACTTCAAAGATTTCTTAATTTGGAAAGACGATTTAGGAGAAATTTACAATTAAAACCGAATATTAAATTTCATTCGGGAATATTCTGAGCTTGGACATTTAGAAGAGCTCGCTGAAGTATTCAAAGAAACCAGTGAATCTACAAAAATAATAGTTGTTTTAACGGAGTTTGAGTTGATGGCTCTGCGCCTACTACATCAGGATATTCATTAAATGACATCCAAATGGTAGGACCAAACATTCAAGATTCACTATTTGCTATTCTAATTAGAGCCAGACAATAAAGTTTTTACTTACGGCTGACATTGAGACTCTGTATCGACAAATTAAAATACACGATGACCATCAAAATTTACAATTAATTTTATGGAGGGAAAGCGAAACAGAGCCAATTAAAATATTACTCCTTAAGACGGTTACTTATCGTCTTGCAAGTTCTAGTTTTTTAAGTACACGTTGTCTGCGGCAATTAGGACAGGAATTTACGGATAAATCTATAGAAACAATTATCAAACATGATTTTTATGTAGATGATCTTATAACTGGAGCTAATAGTGAAGATGAACTTCTATATATTCAAACCTCTGTGTCAAACACGCTTAAAAGGATTTAATAAATAGAAACCATAAATTAAGTATAAGTTCCTGAATAAGTGTGTAGGGGCTATTGCTTCCCTAACTATTTCGGAGGTTTCTTGAGTATCGTAATAAACTTGTTGATGCTTCAGGTGGAATGATTTTATTTGAAATTTACACAGATATATATACAAAAATGACAATTATTAATAACCAATAAACAATATTTACAGAAATTCGTCTCCAATAAAAAGTTTCACATTATAACCAATGAAATTGGATTATAATGTGAGTTACAATTTAATTACCGGTTTACCAATCGGAAGGGCTATAACAAGAATAAAATTCTTTAAGAAAATTATGTACAAATCAAAACATTGGCTTTTCTACTGGACGCTTATTTTCTATGGACGCTGCGTGTGGTAGGTAAAGTAGGTCCCACATCACTCCCCCTCAAGAAAATCGTACTGACTCTTCTTCCAGATCTCGTCGTGGCTTGACTTTTCTTCCAGATCTCGTCGTGTAGGTCGGAGAGTTGTCCTGGCATCTGCTGCTGACCGGTGGGTCCTCAGACGATGGCGACTCGTTGTATGTATATGCTGGCTTGAGTCGGTCCAATGTGACAACTGTCGTGCGTGTTGGCAGTTGTATCTGGAAGTACTTGTCGTAGCGTTTCAAAACTTCGTAAGGCCCATCGTACGACGGAGTTAGTGGAACTCGAACTGTATCGTTGCGCACGAATACATGCGTACACGTCGCTAGGTCTTTATAAACAAATGGTTTGTTTTGCGGCGTGTGCGAGCGCGGCGTTGGTTGTAGCGTTGCCATGGTCTCGGTGAGGCGGCGTACATACTCGGTGTCGTCAATCTTCGACTGTGTAGGTACGAAGAAATCCGCAGGTATGCGCAGAGTAGTACCGTAGGTCATAATTGCCGGACTAAAGTTGTTATCGCTGCGTAACGCCGTGCGTAAACCGAGTAGCACGGTGGGTAACTCGTCCGTCCATTGAATTGTAGTTTCGCGCGCTATCAGTGCAGCTTTCAGGGTTCGGTGCCATCGCTCAATTTGGCCATTCGATTGCGGGTGGTTTGCAGTAGTTCGAATTCTTGTAATTCTGAATCTTTTCATGAGAGAATTGAATAGCTCGGATTCGAACTGACGTCCTTGATCCGTTGATATACGCAGCGGGCAACCGAAACGTGCGATCCATTGTTCGTATAAGGCTTTTGCGACGTTTTCTGCTGTTATATCTTGTATCGGTACTGCTTCGGGCCACTTCGTACAGCGATCGATCATAGTCACTAGATATCGACAATCTTTCGACGGTCTTAGCGGTCCGACTATGTCGATGTGTATATGTTCGAAGCGCTGTGACGGCGGGAACTCGCCTAAGGGTGTGACGACGTGTCGATGTATTTTTACTCGTTGACAATTAATACACGCCTTAGTCCATGTACCGATGTCTGTGTTCATGTTCGGCCAAAAGTATTTCGAACTTATTTGTTTTCTTGATGTCCGCACGCTCGGGTGGCATAGATCGTGTTGCGCTTTGAATGCTGCGTAGCGATAAATGCTCGGTAGGTACGGTCGCGGCGTCGCGGTAGACAGCTCGCATGTAATTGGCTGCTGTATCCCAGGCATCGCGACGTCGGCGAATTTCAAGTTAGGTTGTCTTCGTAATGATTTTAGTTCTTCGTCGTTATGTTGATCGATGGCTAATTGATTGAAATCGATGATCGTCGGGCATTGAATGTCTTCTATGCGTGAGAGAGCGTCGGCGACTGTGTTTTCTTCCCCTTGTATGTATTTGATATTTGAGCAGAATTGACTAATGAAATGTAGTTGTCGTTCTCTTCTCGGAGTGTCGGTACTATTTGCTTGGCGATGTAGTGCGTAGGCAAGTGGCTTGTGATCGGTGTACACAGTCACTTCGCATCCCTCGATGAGTCGTCGGAAGTGTTTTACAGCTGTATAGATCGCTAGTAATTCGCGATCGTATACACTGTAGCGGCGTTGTGTAGCACTCATTGCTTTTGAGAAGTATGCGAGCGGTTTCCATTCGTTGTTTACTTTCTGTTGTAGTATGGCGCCGAGACTGTGATCTGAAGCGTCAGTCATGATGCTGAGTTGTGTACCGGGTAGCGGATGAGTCAAAGTTGTAGCTTTTAAAATGCTTTGACGGCAATTTTCAAAGGCTACGGCGGCTTCCGGTGTCCACTCGATCGGGGTTTTGTCGTTTTTCTTACGGTTGTGCAAATATTTGTTGAGTTCGTGTTGAAGTTCGGCTTGATGTGGTAGGCAGTCTCGATAGAAATTCAACATGCCTAGGAAGCGACGTAACTCGACGATGGTTTTCGGTTTCGGATATTTTGAAATGGCTTCGATGCGATCTTCAGTCGGTTTGATTCCGTCCGCTGAGACTTCGTAACCGAGAAAATTAATTTTGCTTTTTCCGAATTCGCATTTTTCTATTTTCAGTGTGACGCCAAATTTTTCTAATCGCTGTAATACTTGATGTAATAATTCAATGTGTTTTTCTTCGTTTTCGGAATATAATAAGATGTCATCGACGAAACAGAAGCAGTTTTCGACGCCTCGGAGTACTTCGTGCATAAATCGCTGGAATGTCTGGCTCGCGTTACGTAGTCCAAAGGTCATGCAGTTGAATTCAAACAAACCGAATGGAGTTATAATCGCGGTTTTCTGTGCGTCTTCCTCAGCAATTGGTATCCAGTAGTAAGCCATTTTTAATTCGATCTTCGAGAATATTGTCTTGTTATGAAGTTGATATGTGAAGTCTTGTATGCGAGGTATCGGATAGCGGTCGGGTAGTGTGATCGCATTTAGACGTCTGTAGTCACCGCAAACTCGTAAGCCGCCGTCCTTCTTCTTCACAACGTGTAGCGGGCTCGCCCAGGGACTGTTTGACGGTTTGCAGATGCCCATTTCCAGCATATTCTCGAACTCAGTCTTTGCAGCTTTATACTTATCCGTTGGAAGCGGACGCGGACGGGCGTAGAGTGGCGGGCCAGTTGTCTCGATATGGTGGACGACGTTATGCTTCGAAGGTTGTTTGAGTGACATGGGTCGAAGTACATCTGGATATTGCTTCAGTACGTGGTAATAGGCTTGGTTTGTGCCGATTACGTGTACCTTTTCTGTTTCTGTTTCAGCGCCTGTAGAAATTTCAATAGCATCGACGGAAAGTTCGGTGACTTTATCTATTAGTTTCTTCTTATGCAGGTCTACTAATAGTTTGAAGTGTCGTAGAAAGTCAGCTCCCAAGATCGATGTTTTGACGTCAGCGATGATGAATGTCCATAGAAAGTTTCGTCGTAAACCAAAATCCAATCTTAACGTTTTTTCGCCATACGTCTTGATAGGTGTGTTGTTTGCGGCAAATAATCTGCAGGCGTTTTCGATTTTTGTATTGCTTCTATAATTTGATGCTGATAATACGGATATATCGGCGCCGGTATCCACGAGCAAACGTTCTCGAGTGTTGCGATCGTAGATACATAGGCGGTTGCTGGCAGTAGGGACATCGAGGTCCACCGTAGTCGATGTCGGAGCTAGTTTAAAGCTTTGTTTCTTCGGCAACACGGCGATTCGCAACGCTTCGCTTTATCGCCGAATCGGTAATGGTATTTACATTCCCACGTGGCATCGCCGGGCTTCACAGATGACTTGTTTCTTGTTGAGATTGAATTGGATCGTGGCCTTGACTGGGAGCGATAGCGACGGTATTGACGATGTGTGGAGCGGCCGCGTATTTCGTTGATTTCTAGCGACAATTTTTCTAGCTGCTTCGATAATATTGCTATTTGTGTTGATACGGCGTCGTTCGTAGTTGTTGTTGCGGTCGATACAGCGGCGATCATCGCGGGCTCGGAGTATTCCGCCATCTTGTCGGCCATGGCGGCGAGTGTGTCGAGTGATGACTCGGTATTTACGGATAGAACAACGCGTATCTGAGTAGGTAAATGGTTAAGCCACTCGATACGGAGCCCTTCGTTCGTTATCATACCGGCGCTTAGTTCTCGCATCTTGCGAAGTAATTGAGAGGGTTTCTGGTCACCCAGCTGTAGACCGCTGACGAGCTTCTGGAAGTTCTTTCATATACGGCGAGTAGTCGGTTCTTCAATGTGATGTATTTATCAGTAGCCGGCGTGTCGTATAGAATGTCGGTGACGTGTTGCAGGTCCGTGGCTTGCAGCTGTTGCAGGACGTAACGGAACTTCTGATCATCGGACGTCTTCAAGGGGTCGACGACAGCTTCAAGTTGTATGAACCAGGCTCGTGGAAGGTCCCTCCAGAATGGTAGTATCCGTGACTGTACGGAGATGGCTGCCAGGTCTACCTCGGCCAGAGGTTTGGGGTCTTGAGCAGCAGTATCTTGATCCATTTTCTCAACGTCGGTAGGTCACCACTGTAGGGGCTATTGCTTCCCAAACTATTTCGGAGGTTTCTTGAGTATCGTAATAAACTTGTTGATGCTTCAGGTGGAATGATTTTATTTGAAATTTACACAGATATATATACAAAAATGTCAATTATTAATAACCAATAAACAATATTTACAGAAATTCGTCTCCAATAAAAAGTTTCACATTATAACCAATGAAATTGGATTATAATGTGAGTTACAATTTAATTACCGGTTTACCAATCGGAAGGGCTATAACAAAAATAAAATTCTTTAAGAAAATTATGTACAAATCAAAACATTGGCTTTTCTACCAATAGCGAGTGAGTATGTAAGAACAATAATTATTTCTTACGAATTGTACGAGAGGTGAGGGGCGCACCGTCGCCGCGGGGGGCACCATATAAATACGCGCCTATCTGTGTCCATACAAAACTCGGCGTATGTGCTCCTACGTTTTAGTAACCGCGCGCCTTCGGCCTGCGACGGTCATATGCTTGATGTTTTGTATGGACGCTGCGTGTGGTAGGTAATGTAGGTCCCACAAGTGCTTTAGGCATCAACTGGGATCCTAATAATGACACCTTGCGGGTTTCTTTTGAAATGCCACCTAAATCGGAGTGTGCTACTAAGCGAATAATTCTATCTTTTACTTTTAAAATATTTGATCCAATGGGTCTAATAATCCCGTGTGTTTTTTTGCCAAAAATTAAATTGCAATCTCTATAGCAAAGGAAACTAGACTGGGATGTTCCAGTCCCAAAAGACATACAACATTCTTGGAACGAGTTTACCAATGATTTATCATACCTTTTAAGTCTTCAGGTGCCACGAAGGGTTGTTTCTGATAATTATAATTACATTGAACTGCACTCATTTAGTGATGCTTCTCAACGTGCGATCAGAGCTTGCATCTACCTGAGATCAATTAATAAACAAGGCCTAATTAATGTACAATTGTTATGTTTTAAGTCTAAGGTATCTCCGCTCAAACCTACAACCATACCTCGTCTAGAACTAAGCGCAACATTCTTAGCAGCTAAGTTATCTAGTGCAGCTGTGATGTCACTTAGATGTACAGTCGCACGTCAGGTACATTGGTGTGATTCTACAGTGGTTTTGGGGTGGATTCGTACTGAAAGTCATAAGTTGAAGGCATTTGTAACAAATAGGGTTGTGGAGATATCTGAACTAACCGATATCAGCTCATGGCGTTATATACCTACATTAATGAATCCTGCAGATTTAGTTTCTAGGGGTTTATTACCTAAAGACATTATTTCAAAGAATTTGTGGTAGTACGGCCCTGAGTTTTTGTTAAAAAAAAAGGGAATCGGAATGGCCTGTTTTCTCCCGCGGTACGTCGGACTTTGCTAGTCTGCCTGAAATCGAACTAAACTCAGCATTAGCCATAGCAGATGCAACTAAAGAACCTATTTTAATAGAATTTGAAAAATATTCGAAATTTGGAGTTTTGGATATGTTAAACGTTTTATTTTTAATTTACGAAACAAAACAAATACAAAGACAGGAAGTTTAAGCTTAGATGAGCTGAACGATTTATTTTATAATCTTTGTGCAATTTCTCAAAAACAATCTTTTCCTAAAGAATACAATATGTTAAACGTGGGTAAGGCTATAAGTAATAAATGAACGATTTTACCATTAACACAATTTTTCGATGATGATTTAAAATTGATAAGAGTCGGTGGTAGATTGGTTAACTCGGACTACAATTTTGGTAATCAAAAAACATCCTATCCTTCTTCATTCAAGTCATTGTCTCACGAAGCTTATCTTTGAAAGAGAACATCTTCGTTATATGCACACAGGGCCCCAATCATTATTATCAGTAATTCGTGAGTCTATTTGGCCAATTAATGGTAGACGTCTAGCAAGAAATACTGTGTATAAATGCGTTACATGTAGACGTCATCAAGGCAGGGCTATATATCCAATAATGGGCAATTTACCCGTGCAAAGAGTTGCGTGCCAGACTTTCCGTTTAAGACTGTAGGTGTTGATTTTGCTGGTCCATTCTACATATTAAATAAGGGGGGTCGCGGAGCGAGGACAACTAAAGCCTATTTATGTTTATTCATATGTTTTAGATTTAAATGTTTGCATTTAGAAGCTGTCAGCGATCTTTCTAAAGATGGTTTCTTATAGGCCTTCCGCAGATTAACATCTAGGCGCGGAAAACCAGCTGAAGTATATTGTGATAATGGTAAAAATTTTGTCGCGTCAGCCAAAGAGATGGGTAAATTTTTAAATACAAACAAACAACAGATATTGGATTTTGCAACTGAAGACGACATTAAATTTCTCACCCACGCACGCTCCTCATTTTGGTGGTATCTGGGAGGCTGGAGTGAAATCCGCTAAACACCATATTCGCCGTGTCTTGGGTAATACCCATCTCACGTTCGAAGAATTAGGAGCATTGTTTGCAGAAGTCGAGGCTATTTTAAAAAGTAGGTCTTTGTATCCCTTATCCTCCAATCACAATGATTACCTTTCCCTAATCCTAGGGTACTTTCGACCATTGCGCTCGTTGACTTCTCCATCACTTACTGACTCCAACAATAGTCAATTACAACGATATGCAAGAATAGAACAAATTTGTCAACACTTTTGGCAGCGTTGGCAAAAGGAGTATGTCTCGGAGCTTCAGCAGCGGTCAAAATGGAAACGAATTCATCACAAATACAAGAAGGAGACTTAGTACTGCTAATAGAGGACAATTTGCCTCAGCTATGTTGGAAGCTTGCAAGAATAACTCGCTTATTTCCCGGATCAGGCGCAGTAGCACGTGTAGCCGAAGTTCGCACACCTACAGGCATATATAGAAGACCTATAACTAAGCTTTGTCCTCTTCTGTCCGGTGTCGACAAGCATAGTTGAAAGCGGTGCTTTCCACGGAGAGGAGGATGTTGAAGCGCACATTGTTTTTAGAATGGCAACATTATTTTACTTTGTCTGCATATACTTTTCTTTTTTACCTACCTACAAATAATTCTTATTCAATATCTTCTCGTAATGTCAATGAACAATAAATCTATCTTGAAATTTTTATTTTTTTACACATTCTCAATCAAATACACTAACCTTTCCCGCCATTTTTAAAGCTTGACCTCTACCTCGGTTGCATTTTCACCAACGAGAACAATGTCGTCTGCAAAGAGCATACACCAGGATGCCTAGTCCTGTATGTCCGATGTCAAAGCATCCATAATGAGAAGGAACAAATAAGGGCTTAAAGCCGATCCCTGGTGTAAGCCCACAGCCACATCTAACGCCTCAGAAACACACTTCGGACCGGATGCGTGCCATGCATAGCACGGCTATACATGGCACGGATAAGCTGCAGGTACTTGACAGGCACTCTTTTCTCTTTCAAAGGCCACCACAGAACCTCCCGAGGTATTCGATCGTACGCCTTTTCGAGATCGACGAAAACTATGTGTAAGTTTTTATGTACACGTCTGTACTTTTCACACAGTTGGCGTAATGCAAATATGGCGTCCGTTGTTCCTCGTCCAGACATAAACCCAAACTGGTTCTGGGTCATCTCACTCTCTTCTTTTATTCGTCTCGCTATCACTTTCTCCCAAATTTTCAGGCTATGTGACAAAAGCTTTATACCTCGATAGTTGCTACAATCCTGCACATCGCCCATGTTTTGAAAGATCCACTGCATTCTAATAATAATGAGCTGTTTATATATATTATAATTATATTATAATTGGATCCATTATCAATTGTTTACGCACTTGTTATATTTAGAACAGCTTATCTTCCTCTACGACGCTCGCGGTCATAACTCATTTTTAGTTGTAGTTTATTTGTAAAATGTTTTGCAGAACAAGTATACTGTTAAGCGTGACTGTGTATCTGATTGTGGGTGGCAGTAATATCGATGGTGAGGTAGATTTAATAACTTAATTATTATTATGTATTATTAAGGAGTGATCAGTTATGTTTATTAAATGAACTTTAAAAAGTAAAAAGAACAAATGTTTTTGCTGACGTGTTAACTTTGCTATAAGTACATAGTTAATCTATATACAAACATATAAGCAAGAGACCAGTCATCACGAGATCTCCTGAACTATCCGCCCGATTGATTTGAAATTTGTCCCAATTATTCCCTGGCGTAGACTCACTAAGAGTCCTATCCAAAATACTTTTGTCTTCTTATGTGATCGTGTGAAGCTGTGACGATAAGTTTGTATTTTAATATATGCGTCGTCGGGGGTAATTTAATTATAGAAATCAGCATCAAAGTTATAATACTTATTGTGTGAATATTTTGGATTATTTACAGATACAAGTACTATGTTGTGTGTGATAGTGTTGGTTTATTATAAATTATCGGTGATAATTCAAATAAAGTCACAGTAAATGGCTGATTGTTTAAATTTCTTGAAATCAATCCCTTTAATCGTTGCTAGGATTTTTTGCTGGTGGACTGGAATATTGGAGCGAATCGATCACGCTCTGATCACGAATCTTTTGCCAAATAACTGGTCGAGCCAGTGTGATAACGGGCACAGTGGTGACATATTTGATCCCGTGGTGAACTTTAATCTTAATACCGAAATGATAATAGCCGAGATGGCTTAGTGGCGATACATTCGCCACTGAATTTTCTATAATTCATCACGTACTCTCTGTTTGTAGTAGAAGTAGACCTTCGTGAGTCAACCTTCCATGTTTCGGATGAAGGTGTGCCCTGGAGCGGTGAGGTGGAATAAACTGCAAATCTTCTCCCCATAAGATCGCCTTAGATCAGAAGTGGAACGTTTACATTTATTATAAAATACATTGTCTTTTCAGGTCCAAAACATGGCAAAGTTGTCGTCTGCTACTTAGCGTCCTGGGCGATGTTCAGGAAGCCTCCTGTGAAATTCGAAATATCAGATATAGATCCAACATTATGCACTCACATTGTCTACGCTTTTGCTGGTTTAGATGAAGATTCGCATACTATTAAAAGCATCAGTAAGTCATTTTTTATATGAAACATGTATTAGGGCAACTTAGGGATTAGTCTGACTCGTAGGCTTATTTGTTTATTTGTTTATTTGTAAGTAAGTGAAACAAACAGCATATTTTATATTACATAAAAATTATAAACCTTAAATAACACACATGCCAATACAGTTTCCACAAATAATTAATCTGGAAGTGAACATATATATAAAAGAGATAAAACAGTAAAATTAAATGTATGGTAATTAAAAAAAAAAAAAAAACTAACAAGTGTAAAAATGTATATATATATATATATATATGCTGGGACGACAAACGGCGTGACGCCGTCTTATGACGTCATCTCTCAGACGCCACTCTCGATATAAATATAATAAATTTACTTTATTGATATTAAATATAAAGTTAATATACAAAGCTGCCTATGAATAAAATCGTGATCAATTAATTATTTATGCGGCATATTCGTGATACGACTGACTAACAAACAGTGGTATTATACGAATCAATAGTAAAACACTATAAATCAATTTAATTTCAAGTACTCACATTGCCTATTTAATTGCGTCAGCTAGCCATGCCTATTAAAATAATGCGTTCAAATTATGTTGTTGCTAAGACATCTTACTTTACTAAATAATTGAAAAACCTCTATAATTTAACCAATTATATCTGATAAGAAATTTTATTACTGTTTTTTTCAGACCAATGGCTTGATGTAGACCAAAATAATGGTAACGCTGGTTATAAAAACCTGACCGGGATTAAAAAGACTTATCCTCATATAAAAGTTACTTTAAGCCTTGGTGGGTGGGATGAAGGTTCCGTGAAATTCTCTAAGATGGCTGGCAATAGATGGGAGAGGCTCGGATTTATCAGAAGCGTCATGCAATATCTTGAGTAAGTTTTAGAGCACATAATTCATATATTGTTTTGTTCTACTAGCTACCCGTCCAAGCTTCGCACGGGTAGTATGAGTTTCAACATGAAACCATTTGTCCGTCATGATTTTTTTCGCCATCTTCAACATTTACCGGCATTTTTGACGGCTGGTTGGCATATATATATATATATATATATATATGTAATTATGATAATTGATAAATAATACGCCTTTATTATTTATCAATTCTCATAATTACATATATATATATCATTCATTCATTCAGCCTTTTGCCGCCCACTGCTGGACGAAAGCCTCCCCCATAGAACGCCAACCATCCCGATCTTGGGCAGTCCGCATCCATCCCGTACCTGCCACCTTTTTTAAATCGTCGGTCCATCTTGTCACAGGGCGTCCTACACTACGTTTGCCTAAGCGTGGTCTCCACTCTAACACGTGTCGGCTCCATCGGCCATCAATGCGCCTGGAGACATGACTAGCCCACTTTCACTTCAGCGAGCTAATTCTACGCACGATGTCAGAGACTTTAGTTCTCTGGCGAATGTCCTCATTTCGGATTCTATCGCCCAGAGAAACCCCAAGCATCACGCGTTCCATCGCTCGCTAAGCGAACTTTAACTTTGTGGACCAGTCCTACGGTGAGTGGCCACGTTTCGGCACCGTAAGTCATTATAGGTAGGACGCACTGATTAAAGACTCTGGTCTTAAGCGACTGTGGGATCGACGATTCAAAAATATGACGCAATTTCCCGAATGCCGCCCAGCCCAAACGTATTCTTCTTTTAGCCTCCTTCTCAACGTTGTTCCGGCCAAGTTGTATAGTTTGGCCCAGGTATATATATTCCTGTACAACTTCAAGTGGAGAGCTATTTACGACCACTGGTCCCGGGGATACATATAGATGGATAGAGATGCTAAACAGCCTGAGCGATTCTTCAAGACGAGTAGGTCTCGGGATGAACATTGAAAAGACCAAAATCATGTCAAACCAACATGTACATATATATGTAATTATGATAATTGATAAATAATACGCCTTGAGTCGAATTTAAAATGTGTTAATAGTTTGAGTTCGTCTTAAGTGGAGTGGTAAAGAATTCCATAGGGGAACTGCTTGGACAGAGAAGGAATTGGTATAAAAAGAGGAAGAGTGAGAAGGAATTTTAAGAATTAGATCATCGTCAGATCCTAGTGCGACCGTGCGAGTCCTTAAGGAATTCAAAACGGTGTTTAAGATAGTAAGGATAATTCGGATGGAAAAGTATACAGAAGAGAAGAGAAAGATAGAATATGAGTATTCCTGCGACGACTGATTGGGAGCTACTCGAGTTTTTTTGCGAAATTCAGAAATGTGGTCAAATTTGCGGAGTCCGAATATAAACCGAATACAGAGATTTTGAATACGCTCGAGTTTATTTAATTGCTCCTCTCTTAGATCAAGATGGCCAGGAGGATGGCTTGGGCTAACGCAATTTTGGTAGGGATAGGTAGAAAATTATGTAGTCTACGAATGGACCCAATCGAGTGAAACATTTTCCTGCTCACTTCGCTTATTTGTGACATCCACGAGAAATTTTGATTAATATATATTCCTAAATTTTTAACTTTGCTCCTTAATGGGGTTACAGTATTGTTAAAGACAACAGGTGGCAAACGAGAATAGTCTACACGGGGTAATAATTTATAACTGCCAATTATAATAGCCTGGCTTTTAATAGGATTTACCTTAGACCAAAAGAAAGACTCCACTTTAAAATTTTGTCTAAGTCAGAATTAATTAATTGAATAGCATGTGGTAGGTCAGTAATTTTGGAATGAGCATAAATTTGGAGATCATCGGCATACAAGTGGTAGGAAGAAGAGATTTGTTGAGTTATAGAATTGATGAAAATTGAGAATAGAAGAGGAGATAAGACACAGCCTTGGGGAACACCGGCACTTACCGCTAACCAGTCCGAGTAAGAATCTTGGATTCGAATACGTTGACAGCGACCATTGAGATAACTATTAAACCAATTAATTACCGATGGAGATATATTAAGAGAATTTAGTATAGCCAGGAGTATGTCGAAATCTACAGTATTGAAAGCATTACTAAAATAAAAGCAATGATAAAATTGTAACTTCCTGGTTATCTATAGCTAATCTGATGTCGTCGGTAATCTTGACTAATGCAGTAACCGTACCATGGCCAGATCTAAAACCAGATTGAAAAGGATTTAGCAAGTTGTAGGAAGACAGGAGGACAGAGGTTAAGTTGTTGATGTACTTCTCTGAAGCTCAAGAACTTAAGAAAGAAATGGAAGGATGGAAATAGTACGGTAATCACCATTAGACGAATGATTCTTTTTTTTAGGTAGAGGGACTATTTGAGCATCTTTCCAGGAGTCGGGAATGGTACAGGAATTAATGGAATAATTGATTATGCAAGTTATAGCGGGAATTAAATAGTCAATAATAGGCAGGATAATTTTACGGCTAATGCAGTCAGAACCAACGGCAACATAATTTATAGCTAAGATATTCTTCTTAATATCACATTCGGTAAACTCACGAAAAGTAAAGGGCAAAAAGTCGGAGTTGATGACGCAGAAAGTTGAATTAAGGTATTAGATTTAGTTGTACTATTTATGGTAACTGAAAATGCAAATTGATGGTTAAATTGGTTGAGATCCAGGGTACTAGTGGAGGTATCGATATGTGACTTGCCAACTCCGAGAGACTTAAGAAATTTTCAGATTTTGGAAGTGTTGTCGTCTTCAACAACATATTTAAAAATGTGCCTTTGATGTGTATCCCTACACAGCATGTTGCAACGATTCCGATATTTTTTTATAATTTAATTTGTTCTTGTCAGATGGATTAGACTTATATTTCGCTTTTGCCAAGTTTTTCTTAAGCTAGAGTTCTTTAATTTTGGGAGTAATCCAGGGTGCTGGTAAGTGTTTTATACGTATACGCCTAATAGGAGCATGTACGTCGTACAGTTGAGTCAGACGAGAGTTAAAAATATTAACCTGCTCATCAACCGTAACACCGTTCAAAGCCAGTTTCGAGCCAGTTTATTTTAGCAGCATCCTCTCGCAATTGCTCCACACACATTCCTCCGAAATTGCGTTGCAGGAGAATTCTAGGTTTAGCTCTAGGAGGTCTAATTTTATAAGAAAGGAAGAGGATCGTGGTATGAAAAAGCGAGTGCAGCATATTGCCCATGTTATCCAACACGAGCAAGCGATGATACAAATATCAGAACAAATAAAGAAGAAGTGGAATTTGGAAATGAATGAGTTGCAGAAAGTGGCAGAACATTTAAGTTAGCACCTTTGATGATAGAACATAAGCGTTATGATCGAGTATCATTCTTGAGAAGGCAAGTATTAAAGTCACCCATCACCACGGTATGAGTGTAGAAAGGAGTAAATGACTCTAGTAAGTTCTCAAAAGATGGAAAGTAATCAATATTCCTCGACGGGCAATAGTATACACCCAGGAGTAACTTTGAGTGAGAGAGAACAACTTCAATAAAAAGGTGCTGTGGCTCTCCAACAGTATTCGAATTAGAGGAGCTTACAATTGAAAAGGGTATATGTGGTCTCAGATAAATGGTGACACCCCCACCAGTTCTTGCCATACGATCATTACGGATCAGATGGAATCCAGGAAGGGAATAGGCTGTCGAAGGCAAACACGGCTTAAGCCAGGATTCAGAAACTAAAATTGCAAGTAATAATTACCAAGGTGCCAAATCGATTGGCGATAAATCCAAGTGCTGAAAGGTCTGCAAGACGCTGCTATTATGACCGTCAAAGTACAGAATCAGCAGTCTGAACCTATCCTCTTGCATCGAGGAGTGTGACAAGGGGATGTCATTTCACCGAAAATGTTCACTAATGCATTGGAAGGGCGGGGCATAAACATTAACGGCAAGTACCTTTCGCACTTGAGATTTGCAGACGATATCGTGGCAGAGACCCTGCAGGACATGCAATATATGCTGAGCAACCTGGCTGATTCTTCTGCTCGAATTGGTCTCCGGATGAACTTGGAGAAAATCAAGATAATGAAAAATAATTCAATGAACGCGTCAATCCGGAATCAATAGCCCTTAACGGAGTTCCTCTCGAAGTTGTTCAGGAGTATGTGTACCTTGGGCAAACTTTGCAGTTGGGTCGAAACAACTTCGAGAGGGAGGCACGAAGAAGAGTACAGCTTGGCTGGGCAGCGTATAGAAAACTCGGTCAAGTCTTCTCGTCACGGATACCACAATGCTTGAAGACAAAAGTCTTCAACGAGTGCGTCTTACCGGTTATGACCACGCCTTAGCAAACGTAGCGTAGGACGCCCTCCAGCTAGGTGGAGTGACGATATACGGTGGCTGGTAGCAGTTGGAGACTGAGAGCTGAGGATCGAGCTCAGTGGCGTGCCATTGGAGAGACCTATGGCTAGCAGTGGACGAGAAAAGGATGATGATGATGATCGCAAGAAGGTTAAGAACCAACTATTACTTTTTAATCACCCTTTTAGTGCGAGAAATAGTCACTTTTACTTTGTCACCTTTAGACTCGGTAGTCTTCATCTGAAAGGGAGACTTCACATTCGACGAGCATTGAATGGTACTGAGATCCGACAAACATTCGACTTTATGCCGAGTACCATCTTGAGCTATGATATATATAAAGCCATCCCGTGTCCAGCATTTGGCAATACCGAAACGAGATCTTGCTTTAAGGAAGACTTAGACATCATGCCTACTTTTTGTCAAAAATTCCGATTGCGTGACTCCAGTTCCTTTAAATTTTGTTTTGGAAAACCATACTTTATCTCGCATCGTGACGTCACAAAACTTGACTACAATAGGTCGAGGCTTCTTATCATTTAAGCGACCTAAGCGGTAGGATTTTTTTATACATGTACTGGAAAAATTCGGCAGATGTAGATGCTGAACTACGAGACCAGTGACTCGGGATGTTCTTACCTCTGACTTCTTATCTGGTACTCCATGTAAATTACAATTTTGCGCATTTCCTGACGATCCATCTCTCTTGCAAGAAACTCAACTTGTCGCTGCAATGTGTTAAGTGCAGAAATAATAAATGACTTAAAGGTCGTGAATTCTGAAGCCAGAGAAGAAGTTGTAGTAAGCAAGGAAGAGGGGGATTTTTGTAGATCTTGCTGGAACTCATCCATTTTGTTGTTGAACAATTCTGTCATGGCAGACAGAGACTCTTTAATGATTTCCATAATGTGCTGTTGTGATGTGATAGTAAAGATGTATTGAAATCATACAGGAGAATACTTGCTGATGGGTAATGTGTTGCTACATATGTTTAATGTATAGTAATATACACTTAAAACAATTTTTTAAATAAAAGTTTATTAGAGCAGACAAAAGCTTGACTATATTGATGTACTCCTACGCAAAAAAAAATCTATCTATCTTTTATTCACTGTCGCATGACTTTCTAACTTTCTAAATCAAGGTTTTGTTTGTAGCAAATACGAGTTTGATGGTCTAGACATAATGTGGGAATATCCTACCTTCAGAGGTGGAAGTCCTGAAGATAGAGAGAACTTCGTCGCTTTGATCAAGGTATCGTATAAATGTTCGCATGTTACTAGGTGGTAGGGCTTTGTGTAAACCCGTCCGGGTACCACCTACTCATCGGATAATCTAACGCTAAACAGCAATACTTGGTATTGTTGCGTTCCCGTTTGAAGAGTGTGTGACCCAGTGTAACTACAGGCACAAAAGACATAACATCTTTGTCCTCAAGATTGTAATTGTAAGGAATGGTTATTATTTCTCACATCGCCAATGTCCATAGGCGGTAGAATTATTTAACATAAGGTCGCCCATTTGCCCGCCGCCTATGAATAATAACAAAAATAACATAAAAATAACATAAAAAATGTAACTTAATCAAATAACACTTTCGCCATAATTATGATATTTAATTGTTATGACTAGTACGCAGCGTATAATATTAGTATTTATAATTGGTGCCGCAATTGGTAATAAAACTTCATTGCTATTAATTTTTTAAGTGTTTTTTTTTTAATAATATAATATATTATTAATATATTTTTTCTATATTCGTTCATAATATTGTAATATAATACGTTATACACTATCTAACAACATGAGGCCTTTGCTTTTCAAATGGGGTCTGTCTCTATCTATCTAAGGTTATATTTCCTGTTTCCAGGAATTGAAAGAGGCATTTTTACCATATGGCTACATTCTAAGCGCGTCACTGTCTAATACCAGAGAAATAATGAGTTCTGCGTTTGATTTAGTAAACCTGAATCGTTATTTGGACTTGATTTATTTACTTGGTTACGATTATAATGGACCCTGGGACAGAAGAGTCGGAGCATCCGCACAATTAAAGGGATTAAATAAACAGGATGAAAGAAATGTGGTATGATAAAATATAATTTTTTTAGTCATAAATTGCAATGTATTACAGTTATTCTTGTGTGCATTTTAAATAAGACGTGCAAATTGATAGGTGAACGCACCACATAGGTGTATCAGCTGCCTGTCCTTAGTTCTTAAAAACATTATGTAAATAATAATGATATCAATAAGTAATGGCGTCTATGTGATCATTTGCCAGTCTATCACCATATTCTAAATTAAAAAAATACTAGGTATCATATCGGAAAGAATCAAAGATGAAGCAGTAGTTTAGATGAAACGACAAAGAGCAGATAGGTACGTAATTAAATATGATTAATTATATTTTTAGGAATATAACATTAAATACTTGCTTTCGTTCGGAATAAGTCCTGATAAATTAGTTCTCGCCATACAATTCATCGGTCGGACGTTTATTTTGAAAGAATCTGATGTAAAAAATATTGAATTTGGAAAAACTGAAGCAGAAATTATTGGATTTTCTGGACCATATCTTAATGGGATGAATATGTACGGATATATCGAGGTAAGTGAAAATATCTTAGATGACGCAGTTGGAATCCATCCGGGGGTTAAATATCTATTGCGAGTCATAATCCCCTAATTGGCGCAATTCCGACCAGTTCTGTACTGTCTGAATCCAATTCTTACGTTCTTTGAGTCTTCGGCCCACCTAGTCAATAGTGTCCTGTAGCGAAGGTGTTCTGAGCTGTGATCTACCTTCGTGACCGCAATACTTAGTGCTAAATCACCTAACAGATAAGCTGAGATTTGTAAAACTATTCTGTAAGAAGAAGGCTTTATTTGTTTTGAGAGGCACGGGAGTTTAAGCTCTTTCAACTTTTAGGCTCTTCAGGCTGCTACTGAATATTTCTTAATAATGAACTCCGGATATCAGAATTAACGGGGCTAGTCGTAAATCAACATGACGGACTTTTAAGTAACTAAAATTTGTTGTAGTTTTAAATTTTATTTAATTCTATATTCAAAATGACGATTCAAAAAGTATTATAAATCCTACTTGAATAATGTAAATTTTGTATTGTTTTTTTATCCAGGTATGTCTAGATTTAAAAAATAATTTCAAATGGGTTTATCATTGGGATAAAGAATCGTCGACGCCGTATTTGCGTGATGGAGGTCGTATTATTTCTTATGATGACACTCGATCTGTCGCCAATAAAGTCAAGTAAGATATACATATAAATATTAGCTTATGTATATGTGAGTTAAGTGACTGGTAGGATTAATGAAAGGAATGATGTTTTACATGTCAAATAACAGCTTGTGAATGTCCCGCGGGGCTAAGACCTCCTCTTCTTTTATGGGGGTAAATCGTCAAATTTCGTAGAAAATTTTTAACCAATCAATTCTTGTTATTACATATCGTGCTATTTTTTTATAAATTACAGATTGGCTATTGAATACAATCTCGCTGGGTTTATGGCTTGGAGTATAGACTTGGATGATTTCAAAGGTCTCTGTGACATGCCAGACGATACTTATACGGATTTCACTGTGAGATTTAATGACATAACAAAAGACAAATTTTGGCAAAATTCCTCGAAGAGCCCAAGTAACCAGGGTGAGTATAATTCTTTGCCATTCCGTGAACATTTTGCCGCATGAGACCAAGCCAAATCTTTATTCGATGTCCTTATTGGTTAATTTGCTTTATTATTAAAAATATGCCGCCGATGTTTTGGATGCTAAATCAAAATGCATTGAGAAATTAATCATACATTACTGTATTCAGCAATCAAGTGACACACAAGTCACAATATGTTCCTTGTGCCTGGGATTAAATTGCCCCAACAATTATAAAGTACTAAACCAGGCAATACAATGTTGTTTAACAACTATTGACCGGATAACCAGATAACTTAATCATTATTCACTAATTTCAGGTGACTCAGAAGGGAATGGATATGGATATTTAAGAAATAAACAAATTCTCGGATTAAAACAAAATAATTTCAGAAAATACCCCCTTTTGAGGACGATTAATGAAGCGATATATATAGCATTAGAAGAGAAGAAGATAGATCTAGCTAGAACTAGTTTAAAAGAGCAGGAATACGAGCAGAATATAGGAGATTCTAGCGACACAAAGAGTTGTGAGATAACTTGCTCAGAAGTATGTTTTTATGGGCCTGGTGATTAGGGTGAAAAGGAAAATATTATACAGCCTAAAATGTATTTTAATTAAATTCGTGAATTCCTGCACTAACAGTTGCCCACGTGTTAGTCTATATTATTGTTAACATTACATAAATTGTCATAAAATTAATTATTGAGTAAAACTTTTAAAATGATTCTATCCTTTGTTTTTACTATTTAATAAAATATTTTGAAATATTTCTTTTTTTTCAAATTTATGTACCTATTTTATTTATAGTCAAAATAATCAATATTCTCCCTATATACAGCCTAAATATCCTAAAATTATTAATCATATAATATAAACATAATATAAATATTTAATGTATAAAATTTGTCTATCTAGAGGGTCGGTGCTGGGGAAATTAAACATTAACCCTTCGTGTGCCGCATCACACACCATGAGAAATACTATATCTGCCGCCGCTTTATCGAGTGAAAGAGAAAGAACATATACCTAAGAAAGAGATTATTTTTTTTTTGTCTCTTTCATAGGTCGCACGCTATGATTTGGTATAGTCAATATATTCGAAAATGTTTGTATACTCTTTTTTATCACTAGCTCAGATTTTTTACTCATTTATTATGATTGTTTTCACTTTTTTACAACACAATTTTAATAACGTTAATTGTAATAGATTTAACACAAAGTGAAAATACCATAGAACCACAATCTAGATTTTACGAATAGGGTTAATGAGGTGAAAAAAAAATATTGTATGGGATTATATTATCGCAGACTAAGAACTTTTAGGATGATTCTCGGCTTTGAACATATAATTGGTAAAAAAGCTTCTATATATATAAAACAATACTTCGTTAAACCCTTGTATTTAAATCTCGCATTGGCTTCATTGAACTTCCTTGAAGCTGAAATAGTATTTTTATTTATATATTTAAACGCAAAACATTAGCAAGAACAAGGTAACGTCATCGGATAAGGTACTTGTACATATAGCAACCTCGTCAAAAATTGTCCTCAAACCTAATTTTGTCCACCAAACCAAAATTGTCCTAAATTATCTTAATTAAGAGCAAAGTTGCTAATGTTTAACTTGATTTTGCAGAAGGTGAATCCAGTTCATGGTGAAAAATAAAATATTGTATGTTTAACTAAATTATTACTTTATAAACATTGTTAGACCCATCAATGTTTATAAACATTAAATGATTATTTTTTATCGATAAAAAAACCACGAAGTGACCCCTGATATTTATTACATGCTTTAGTTTATTGAGCTGAACCTGAGCTAAAAATTGAACCAAAGCAAATCAGAGTATTTTTGTGACATAAATTGTAAAGAAAGGTTTATATTGTCTTTTCATATTCCAATATTCATCATAGCGACTGCGCTCTCTAAATTAAAATTTATACTGTTTCACTATCGTAACTTCATAGCAATCCTGAAGACGAGATTCGAGAGGAATCCCTTACTTGCCAACCAAATTCATTGGTATGATGAAAATCTTTTCCATTATGCTGTTATCCCACGTTTCTTTTTACCATAAAATGTTAAAAATGTATCTGTTCAAATAAGGTTTTCTCAGTTCGATATGGTCCACGGATCGCCTTTACGCCTTTTCATCATTTACATCACCGCTTCCTCCCTGTAAAATCCTATAAAAATCCGATTCGAGTATATCTGTTACGACTGAATATTACGAGACGGTTGTAAAATAATGAGATTATTTGAGATGTCTGTTACGTTGCCCTCATATCGTAATTTTATTAATTAGGAAGCGATTATATATTAAGAAAAACATTTTCTAATTGCTTATATAAAAATAGTGTAACAAAATATATATCAATTATAGTTTAACTTAACATTTAAATTTTTATTTTTTTATTTTTAGAATTTATTAACTAAAACATTAATTCAATTGAATATGATTATTTAAGAGGTATTTTTTTAATTCATAAAAAGTTTACTCTAAATAGATGTTATAAATTAGTAAATAATACGAATAAGATTATTATATCTACAAATTCAAGAAGTAGATAGTAGGTATCAATACTTACAACAGTCTCTTGAACGAATCTAATTTGATTTTGTTGTTAAAAAGACTTAAGACTTTTTTGGCTGTTGGGTTCAGACCTTTGCACGTGGACTTGATCAATGTTTTGTATGATATGCAACATTTCTCTAGGTGATCCGGAAAAAGCAATGTCTAAAATATTATTTAAGATTGATCCGTTTCAATTGCGTCTAAACAATAATATTAACTTTTTTCGTAAATAGCAACATATTTTACCTATAAGTATATATCTTACATTAGTAGTGAAATTATAGATTTTTTTTACAACAGAATCTGTTAAAAAATGAAAAGTAATTTTAGATCTCACTATAGTGTGTTCATAAAAATTATTATGTATTTCATTCATTTTCTTGTATATGAAACAATAAAGTTAAAAATGAGTTCACAAATAGTAAGAGCCGAACAAAACCTGAAACTGACACCTGAATCTTATTGATACAAAAATGTTTTTAAAAACATTGATGAATACCCACGTATGCAATTAATTTAATATAACTTTATTAAAATATAAATTATAAATATTATAATTGAATGATGTTTAAAAAAATAGTTTTATTTAAGGTAAACTAAAATCTTTGCGGAAGAAGTGCAAAAAGCTATTTTATATCTAGAAAATAAAAATATATTCTACGCTTACCCGAGAACCTTTGTTAATATGAATAAACAAATCACTTTAATGTTGTTAATTATATTCGAAAAACATTTTGCAATTTACAAAACTTTCACAGGGCTTCCTACACTACGTTTGCCTAAGCGTGGTCTCCACTCTAACACGTGTCGGCTCCATCGGCCATCAATGCGCCTGGAGACATGACCAGCCCACTTCCACTTCAGCGAGCTAATTCTACGCGCGATGTCGGTGACTTTAGTTCTCTGGCGAATGTCCTCATTTCGGATTCTATCGCCCAGAGAAACCCCATCATCGCGCGTTCCATCGCTCGCTGAGCGACCTTAAATTTGTGGACCAGTCCTACGGTGAGTGTCCACGTTTCGGCACCGTAAGTCATTACAGGTAGGATGCACTGATTAAAGACTCTGGTCTTAAGCGACTGTGGGATCGACGATTCAAAAATATGACGCAATTTCCCGAATGCCGCCCAGCCCATGCGTATTCTTCTTTTAGTCTCCTTCTCAAAGTTGTGCCGGCCAAATTGTATAGTTTGGCCCAGGTAGATATATTCCTGCACAACTTCAAGTGGAGAGCCATTTACGACCACTAGTTCCGGGGATACATGTTGGTTTGCCATGATTTTGGTCTTTTCAATGTTCATCCCGAGACCTACTCGTCTTGAAGAATCGCTCAGGTTGTTTAGCATCTCTTCCAAATCCTGCAGAGTCTCCGCCATGATGACAATGTCGTCGGCAAATCGCAGGTGTGTGATGTGTTGGTCATTGATATTAATGCCGCGTCCGTTCCAATCGAGCGTCTTGAGGACGTCCTCCAATGCATTGGTAAAAAGTTTCGGTGAGATTACATCTCCCTGTCTTACCCCGCGATGCAATTAGATTGGTCTTGTGCTTGTGGTACGAGACATAGCTTTCACTATGTCTTCGTACATGGCTTCGACCTCTTCGACAGTGTATGTAGACGTTGGGGCATACACTTGTATAACCTTCAAGGCATACCTCTCGGTTATCTTTAAGACAAGGTATGCCATCCTTGCCGACACACTGCCAACCTCTACGACATTGCTTCTGAGTGACTTGTGGATGAAAAAGCCGACGCCACCTTGGGATGGTTGGTGTCCTTCTCGGAAGTAGAGTAAGTGACCGGAATCTAGTGTCATCGTGTCCTCGCCCTGTCTTCGGATTTCTGGTAGACCTACTATATCCCAGTTAATACGACTTAACTCTACTTCCAATTCTGTCAGTTGTTCGTCCAGCCGCAGAGAGCGTCCATTATACGTGGCCAGAAACAGTCGCCGTTTGTGGTACCCTGCCGTAGCCCGGGGATTCTTAGCACCCCCCATCGCACCGTTATCATGGCCGGTACCGTGGTCAGGAATAGTGCGATTACCGGGAATTGGGGGCCGTGAATTTGTGTCGTCACTCATAGGGGGTTTTTGCCTTAGTCACCGCGCTTGGCAGGCGGGTTGGTGACCGCAGTGGCTGGAATCTTTCACTAATAGCGCTGCTGCCCGCTATCAGATTTGCATTTTAGGATTCCAGTATTTGTGTGGTTATGCCACGATTTCGGTCGCCAGAGCCTCGTTTGTTGATTAGCAGGATGTACCACGAGCAGGTGAGGTTGACGGTAGGGAGCCTAGGTAGTTGTCGACTCCCCTTAACTCCCTTGTGTACTGTTGATTACTAATTATCGCCTTCACGGATCTTAATGCCTGGAGGCATTCTCTGCCAGTTGTCTGGCAGTCCCATCAGCTTCTTCAGGTAATTGTAGTCTATTTTTGTGATAAGTAGAAAAGATGAGACTTTTGTAAGTATGGTATACTATTTCAGCTTAATTGAGACGAAGCTGTGCGGCCATTTTGTACGTGCAACGGATATTGCGATTCGTGATTCGCGAACCAGGAGACACCAATTTGAGGAGAGTGAGCGATTATTTTAATTATTAATACGGTTTTATTAATATTATTACTTTTTTGATTTAATATAAAAAATGATTAGTGACAGTGATTTTACGTGTGATCTAAATACATTACTTACTAAGCGTTCTTCTATAAAAGGTCGTATTACTAAATATAAAAATAATATTGATACTATTTCAATAAAGGAGGATTTATCCCCAATTCAATTTTCGGAATTATCAATTAAATTAGAAAAAAAACGTTTATTAGCTATTCAATACGAGCAGTTGCAAGATTCAATTGATGTTTTAAATTCAGATAATTTGGCATTGGAAATAAATGAGCGAGATGCTATTGAGAAAGATTGTGCGAAATGTATTGCGAATGCTCAAACTATTATTACTGATTCTAACAGTCACAAAGATGAGCAAAATACCTCTTCCTTGTCTCGATGTCATCACGATCATTTTGAAACAGAATATAAATTACCGCAATTACAAATTAATAAGTTCAATGGTGCCTACTTTCGATGGCTGGAGTTTTGTGACACTTTCTTATCAGTTGTACACAATAACGATCGCATTAAGCCTATTCATAAATTTCATTATTTGACATCATATTTAGGTGATGCTGCACGCATTATTTCAAATATTGAGGTTTCCGAGGCTAACTATGATGATGCGTGGCGCTTGCTATGTGAGAGATATGACAATAAACGACAGCTAATAAATCATCATTTAAATGCTCTTTTTAAAATTGATCAGTTGAGTCGCGAGTCTGATCGATGCCTACGTTTTCTTGTGGACCACGTTACAAAGAACTAGCGCGCTTTGTGTAGTCTTGGTCAGCCTACTCAGCACTGGGATATATTAATAATACACATAGTGTCATCTAAACTAGATACGCATACTTTAAATAGATGGGAGGAAATGCGTAGGTCTTTGGATGAGGTGCCTACACTAGCTCAATTTAATAAATCCTTAACAGATCGTGCTGATATACTAGAAACATTACATCGTAATAAAATAGATAGACTAAAGGCGTCAGGTAGCTCTTTACGACCTACAGGCCCTAATTTTAATAGTGAACGAACTCATACGAAATCTTTTACATCTTTGCAAAATAATTGTAACAATTTTAAATCTTGGGTTATTTGCAACGGAGATCACAAAATATATGAATGTGGCATATTTAAACGAAAGAATTTTGATGAAAAGGTTTCTGATGATTCAAAGATTAAAACTATGCATAAATTATTTAAGGGGAGGACATCAAACTTATAATTGTAAACTAGGCCCTTGTCGTACTTGTAAGAAAAAATACAAAACATTGCTTCATCAAACGAAAGAAGTCTATACCAATTCGTCTTCTTTAACTACTACGTCTACTAATACTATAGCAAACTTCTCAATGCAGCCCACAAATCAGGCTATACTATCTACTGCATTGATTAAAGTACGCAATCAAAAAACAAATAAATCGGTTCAAGTGCGTGCATTACTTGATTGTGGAAGTCAATCATCATTTATCAGCAAACAATTAAAAGAATATTTAAGTCTCGAATCAAGCCAAATAAAAAAAATTAGCGTTATAGGTATTGGTAACAACTCGTCTAACCACATAACAGAGAGTTGCATTGCTCAACTTAGTTCAATACACGAAAAATATTATGTAACGCTAGCTTGTCTCGTGCTTAAGCAGTTTACAGGTTCGATTCCTGCTGCTCCTATTAACTTAGATAACTTAAAACTACCAAAGAATTTAAAACTTGCCGATCCCAATTCCATCGTCGGTCGATGTACTCATTGGTGCAGACTTGTTTTGGGATGTTCTACGACGAGCGGTCATTGGGTCCAGGTCTTATTAAACTAAGAAGTTCTACCAATTTGTGTACAACTAAGAAAATTCAGTCATAATTTTGTTATAATCAGTCAACAAGATGAAAGCATACAAAAATTATTACAAAAATTTTGGAGTATTAAAAAGAGGTTCGACATAAACCTATACTTACTAAAATCGAAAAGGTTTGTGAGCAAAACATATTATTCGTGAGGTTTATAAAACATATTATTCGCTTACCTAGTGGGAGATTTTCAGTTCAACTACCTTTAATCGACACACCTGATTGCCTAGGTGACTCTTACAAAATGGCACTTCAAAGATTTCTTAATTTGGAAAGACGATTTAAGAGAAATTTACAATTAAAAACCGAATATCAAATTTCATTCGGGAATATTCTGAGCTTGGACATTTAGAAGAGCTCGCTGAAGTATTCAAAGAAACCAGTGAATCTACAAAAATAATAGTTGTTTTAACGGAGTTTGAGTTGACGGCTCTGCGCCTACTACATCAGGATATTCATTAAATGACATCCAAATGGTAGGACCAAACATTCAAGATTCACTATTTGCTATTCTAATTAGAGCCAGACAATAAAGTTTTTACTTACGGCTGACATTGAGAAACTGTATCGACAAATTAAAATACACGATGACCATCAAAACTTACAATTAATTTTATGGAGGGAAAGCGAAACAGAGCCAATTAAAATATTACTCCTTAAGACGGTTACTTATGGTCTTGCAAGTTCTAGTTTTTTAAGTACACGTTGTCTGCGGCAATTAGGACAGGAATATACGGATAAATCTATAGAAACAATTATCAAACATGATTTTTATGTAGATGATCTTATAACTGGAGCTAATAGTGAAGATGAACTTCTATATATTCAAACCTCTGTGTCAAACACGCTTAAAAGGATTTAATAAATAGAAACGATAAATTAAGTATAAGTTCCTGAATTAGTGCTTTAGGCATCAACTGGGATCCTAATAATGACACCTTGCGGGTTTCTTTTGAAATGCCACCTAAATCCGAGTGTGCTACTAAGCGAATAATTCTATCTTTTACTTTTAAAATATTTGATCCAATGGGTCTAATAATCCCGTGTGTGGTTTTGCCAAAAATTTAATTGCAATCTCTATAGCAAAGGAAACTAGACTGGGATGTTCCAGTCCCAAAAGACATACAAAATTCTTGGAACGAGTTTACCAATGATTTATCATACCTTGTAAGTCTTCAGGTGCCACGAAGGGTTGTTTCTGATAATTACAATTACATTGAACTGCACTCATTTAGTGATGCTTCTCAACGTGCGATCAGAGCTTACATCTACTTGAGATCAATTAATAAACAAGGCCTAATTAATGTACAACTGTTATGTTTTAAGTCTAAGGTATCTCCGCTCAAACCTACAACCATACCTCGTCTAGAACTAAGCGCAACATTCTTAGCAGCTAAGTTATCTAGTGCAGCTGTGATGTCTCTTAGATGTACAGTCGCACGTCAGGTACATTGGTGTGATTCTACAGTGGTTTTGGGGTGGATTCGTACTGAAAGTCATAAGTTGAAGGCATTTGCAAGGCAAGGCATATATCAATTATTTTTAGTGTACGCTCTAATATAAACATTGTTGACTTGTCGCATTAAATAATTCTTAAAGTCTGCCGGAGTTTTTAATTGGTGGCTAAGCTACGAAACTCTTTATAACAAATAGGGTTGTGGAGATATCTGAACTACACCGATATCAGCTCATGGCGTTATATACCTATATTAATGAATCCTGCAGATTTAGTTTCTAGGGGTTTATTACCTAAAGACATTATTTCAAAGAATTTGTGGTAGTACGGCCCTGAGTTTTTGTTAAAAAAAAAGGGAATCGGAATGGCCTGTTTTCTCCCGCGGTACGTCGGACATTGCTAGTCTGCCTGAAATCGAACTAAACTCAGCATTAGCCATAGCAGATGCAACTAAAGAACCTATTTTAATAGAATTTGAAAAATATTCGAAATTTGGAGTTTTGGATATGTTAAACGTTTTATTTTTAATTTACGAAACAAAACAAATACAAAGACAGGAAGTTTAAGCTTAGATGAGCTGAACGATTTATTTTATAATCTATGTGCAATTTCTCAAAAACAATCTTTTCCTAAAGAATACAATATGTTAAACGTGGGTAAGGCTATAAGTAATAAATCAACGATTTTACCATTAACACAATTTTTCAATGATGATTTAAAATTGATAAGAGTCGGTGGTAGATTGGTTAACTCGGACTACAATTTTGGTAAAAAACACCCTATCCTTCTTCATTCAAGTCATTGTCTCACGAAGCTTATCTTTGAAAGAGAACATCTTCGTTATATGCACACAGGGCCCCAATTATTATTATCAGTAATTCGTGAGTCTATTTGGCCAATTAATGGTAGACGTCTAGCAAGAAATACTGTGCATAAATGCGTTACATGTAGACGTCATCAAGGCAGGGCTATATATCCAATAATGGGCAATTTACCCGTGCAAAGAGTTGCGTGCCAGACTTTCCGTTTAAGACTGTAGGTGTTGATTTTGCTGGTCCATTCTACATATTAAATAAGAGGGGTCGCGGAGCGAGGACAACTAAAGCCTATTTATGTTTATTCATATGTTTTAGATTTAAATGTTTGCATTTAGAAGCTGTCAGCGATCTTTCTAAAGATGGTTTCTTATAGGCCTTCCGCAGATTAACATCTAGGCGCGGAAAACCAGCTGAAGTATATTGTGATAATGGTAAAAATATTGTCGCGTCAGCCAAAGAGATGGGTAAATTTTTAAATACAAACAAACAACAGATATTGGATTTTGCAACTGAAGACGACATTAAATTTCTCACCCACGCACGCTCCTCATTTTGGTGGTATCTGGGAGGCTGGAGTGAAATCCGCTAAACACCATATTCGCCGTGTCTTGGGTAATACCCATCTCACGTTCGAAGAATTAGGAACATTGTTTGCAGAAGTCGAGGCTATTTTAAAAAGTAGGTCTTTGTATCCCTTATCCTCCAATCCCAATGATTACCTTTCCCTAATCCTAGGGCACTTTCGACCATTGCGCTCGTTGACTTCTCCATCACTTACTGACTCCAACAATAGTCAATTACAACGATATGCAAGAATAGAACAAATTTGTCAACACTTTTGGCAGCGTTGGCAAAAGGAGTATGTCTCGGAGCTTCAGCAGCGGTCAAAATGGAGAACGAATTCATCAAAAATACAAGAAGGAGACTTAGTACTGCTAATAGAGGACAATTTGCCTCAGCTATGTTGGAAGCTTGCAAGAATAACTCGCTTATTTCCCGGATCAGACGCAGTAGCACGTGTAGCCGAAGTTCGCACACCTACAGGCATATATAGAAGACCTATAACTAAGCTTTGTCCTCTTCTGTCCGGTCTCGACAAGCATAGTTGAAAACGGTGCTTTCCACGGAGAGGAGGATGTTGGAGCGCACATTGTTTTTAGAATGGCAACATTATTTTACTTTGTCTGCATATACTTTTCTTTTTTACCTACCTACAAATAATTCTTATTCAATATCTTCTCGTAACGTCAATGAACAATAAATCTATCTTGAAATTTTTATTTTTTTACACAATCTCAATCAAATACACTAACCTTTCCCTCCATTTTTAAAGCTTGACCTCTACCTCGGTTGCATTTTCACCAACGAGAACAATGTCGTCTGCAAAGAGCATACACCAGGATGCCTAGTCCTGTATGTCCGATGTCAAAGCATCCATAATGAGAAGGAACAAATAAGGGCTTAAAGCCGATCCCTGGTGTAAGCCCACAGCCACATCTAACGCCTCAGAAACACACTTCGGACCGGATGCGTGCCATGCATAGCACGGCTATACATGGCACGGATAAGCTGCAGGTACTTGACAGGCACTCTTTTCTCTTTCAAAGGCCACCACAGAACCTCCCGAGGTATTCGATCGTACGCCTTTTCGAGATCGACGAAAACTATGTGTAAGTTTTTATGTACACGTCTGTACTTTTCACACAGTTGGCGTAATGCAAATATGGCGTCCGTTGTTCCTCGTCCAGACATAAACCCAAACTGGTTCTGGGTCACCTCACTCTCTTCTTTTATTCGTCTCGCTATCACTTTCTCCCAAATTTTCAGGCTATGTGACAAAAGTTTTATACCTCGATAGTTGCTACAATCCTGCACATCGCCCTTGTTTTGAAAGATCCACTGCATTCTAATAATAATGAGCTGTTTATATATATTATAATTATATTATAATTGGATCCATTATCAATTGTTTACGCACTTGTTATCTTTAGAACAGCTTATCTTCCTCTACGACGCTCGCGGTCATAACTCATTTTTAGTTGTAGTTTATTTGTAAAATGTTTTGCAGAACAAGTATACTGTTAAGCGTGACTGTGTATCTGATTGTGGGTGGCAGTAATATCGATGGTGAGGTAGATTTAATAACTTAATTATTATTATGTATTATTAAGGAGTTATCAGTTATGTTTATTAAATGAACTTTAAAAAGTAAAAAGAACAAATGTTTTTGCTGACGTGTTAACTTTGCTATAAGTACATAGTTAATCTATATACAAACATATAAGCAAGAGACCAGTCATCACGAGATCTCCTGAACTATCCGCCCGATTGATTTGAAATTTGTCCCAATTATTCCCTGGCGTAGACTCACTAAGAGTCCTATCCAAAATACTTTTGTTCTTATGTGATCGTGTGAAGTTTGTATTTTAATATATGCGTCGTCGGGGGTAATTTAATTATAGAAATGAGCATCAAAGTTATAATACTTATTGTGTGAATATTTTGGATTATTTACAGATACAAGTACTATGTTGTGTGTGATAGTGTTGGTTTATTATAAATTATCGGTGATAATTCAAATAAAGTCACAGTAAATGGCTGATTGTTTAAATTTCTTGAAATCAATCCCTTTAATCGTTGCTAGGATTTTTTGCTGGGGGACTGGAATATTGGAGCGAATCGATCACGCTCTGATCACGAATCTTTTGTCAAATAACTGGTCGAGCCAGTGTGATAACGGGCACAGTGGTGACATATTTGATCCCGTGGTGAGCTTTATTCTTAATACCGAAATGATAATAGTCGAGATGGCTCAGTGGCGATACATTCGCCACTGAATTTTCTATAATTCATCACGTACTCTCTGTTAGTAGTAGAAGTAGACCTTCGTGAGTCAACCTTCCATGTTTCGGATGAAGGTGTGCCCTGGAGCGGTGATGTGGAAAAAACTGCAAATCTTCTCCCCATAAGATCGCCTTAGATCAGAAGTGGAACATTTACATTTATTATAAAATACATTGTCTTTTCAGGTCCAAAACATGGCAAAGTTGTCGTCTGCTACTTAGCGTCCTGGGCGATGTTCAGGAAGCCTCCTGTGAAATTCGAAATATCAGATATAGATCCAACATTATGCACTCACATTGTCTACGCTTTCGCTGGTTTAGATGAAGATTCGCATACTATTAAAAGCCTCAGTAAGTCATTTTTTTAGTCAGTTTGTAGTCAGTCAGTCATAGTAAATTTACTTTATTGATATTAAATATACAGTTAATATACAAAGCTGCCTATGAATAAAATCGTGATCAATTAATTATTTATGCGGCATATTCGTGATACGACTGACTAACAAACAGTGGTATTATACGAATCAATAGTAAAACACTATAAATCAATTTAATTTCAAGTAATCACATTGCCTATTTAATTGCGTCAGCTAACCATGCCTATTAAAATAATGCGTTCAAATTATGTTGTTGCTAAGACATCCTACTTTACTAAATAATTGAAAAACCTCTTTAATTTAACCAATTATATCTGATAAGAAATTTCATTACTGTTTTTTTCAGACCAATGGCTTGATGTAGACCAAAATAATGGTAACGCTGGTTATAAAAACCTGACCGGGATTAAAAAGACTTATCCTCATATAAAAGTTACTTTAAGCCTTGGTGGGTGGGATGAAGGTTCCGTGAAATTCTCTAAGATGGCTGGCAATAGATGGGAGAGGCTCAGATTTATCAGAAGCGTCATGCAATATCTTGAGTAAGTTTTAGAGCACATAATTCATATATTGTTTTGTTCTACTAGCTACCCGTCCAAGCTTTGCACGGGTAGTATGAGTTTCAACATGAAACCATTTGTCCGTCATGATTTTTTCCGCCATCTTCAACATTTACCGGCATTTTTGACGGCTGGTTGGCATATATATTGTAATTGTAATTGTAACAGCCTGTGAAAGTCCCACTGCTGGGCTATAGGCCTCCCCTCCTCTTTTTTTTTGAGGAGAAGGTTTGGAGCTTATTCCACCACGCTGCTCCAATGCGGGTTGGTGGAATTCACATGTGGCAGAATTTCAGTGAAATTAGACACATGCAGGTTTCCTCACGATGTTTTCCTTCACCGTAAAGCACGAGATGAATTATAATCACAAATTAAGCACATGAAAATTCAGTGGTGCTTGCCCGGGTTTGAACCCACGATCATCGGTTAAGATTCACGCGTTCTTACCACTGAGCCATCTCGGCATATATACATATATTAATCATTCATTCATTCAGCCTTTTGCCGTCCACTGCTGGACGAAAGCCTCCCCCATAGAACGCCAACCATCCCGATCTTGGGCAGTCCGCATCCATCCCGTACCTGCCACCTTTTTTAAATCGTCGGTCCATCTTGTCACAGGGCGTCCTACACTACGTTTGCCTAAGCGTGGTCTCCACTCTAACACGTGTCGGCTCCATCGGCCATCAATGCGCCTGGAGACATGACTAGCCCACTTCCACTTCAGCGAGCTAATTCTACGCACGATGTCAGAGACTTTAGTTCTCTGGCGAATGTCCTCATTTCGGATTCTATCGCCCAGAGAAACCCCAAGCATCGCGCGTTCCATCGCTCGCTGAGCGACCTTAAATTTGTGGACCAGTCCTACGGTGAGTGTCCACGTTTCGGCACCGTAAGTCATTACAGGTATGACGCACTGATTAAAGACTCTGGTCTTAAGCGACTGTGGGATCGACGATTCAAAAATATGACGCAATTTTCCGAATGCCGCCCAGCCCAAACGTATTCTTCTTTTAGCCTCCTTCTCAACGTTGTGCCGGCCAAGTTGTATAGTTTGGCCCAGGTATATATATTCCTGCACAACTTCAAGTGGAGAGCCATTTACTACCACTGGTCCCGGGGATACATATAGATGGATAGAGATGCTAAACAGCCTGAGCGATTCTTCAAGACGAGTAGGTCTCGGGATGAACATTGAAAAGACCAAAATCATGTCAAACCAACATGTACATATATATGTAATTATGATAATTGATAAATAACGCCTTGAGTCGAATTTTAAATGTGTTAATAGTTTGAGATCGTCTTAAGTGGAGTGGTAAAGAATTCCATAGGGGAACTGCTTGGACAGAGAAGGAATTGGTATAAAAAGAGGAAGAGTGAGAAGGAATTTTAAGAATTAGATCATCGTCAGATCCTAGTGCGACCGTGCGAGTCCTTAAGGAATTCAAAACGGTGTTTAAGATAGTAAGGATAATTCGGATGGAAAAGTATACAGTAGAGAAGAGAAAGATAGAATATGAGTATTCCTGCGAAGACGGATTGGGAGCTACTCGAGTTTTTTTGCGAAATTCAGAAATGTGGTCAAATTTGCGGAGTCCGAATATAAACCGAATACAGAGATTTTGAATACGCTCGAGTTTATTTAATTGCTCCTCTCTTAGATCAAGATGGCCAGGAGGATGGCTTGGGCTAACGCAATTTTGGTAGGGATAGGTAGAAAATTATGTAGTCTACGAATGGACCCAATCGAGTGAAACATTTTCCTGCTCACTTCGCTTATTTGTGACATCCACGAGAAATTTTGATTAATATATATTCCTAAATTTTTAACTTTGCTCCTTATAACCGGGGTTACAGTATTGTTAAAGACAACAGGTGGCAAACGAGAATAGTCTACACGGGGTAATAATTTATAACTGCCAATTATAATAGCCTGGCTTTTAATAGGATTTACCTTAGACCAAAAGAAAGACTCCACTTTAAAATTTTGTCTAAGTCAGAATTAATTAATTGAATAGCATGTGGTAGGTCAGTAATTTTGGAATGAGCAGCAGCAGAGATTTGTTGAGTTATAGAATTGATGAAAATTGAGAATAGAAGAGGAGATAAGACACAGCCTTGGGGAACACCGGCACTTACCGCTAACCAGTCCGAGTAAGAATCTTGGATTCGAATACGTTGACAGCGACCATTGAGATAACTATTAAACCAATTAATTACCGATGGAGATATATTAAGAGAATTTAGTATAGCCAGGAGTATGTCGAAATCTACAGTATTGAAAGCATTACTATAATAAAAGCAATGATAAAATTGTAACTTCCTGGTTATCTATAGCTAATCTGATGTCGTCGGTAATTTTGACTAATGCAGTAACCGTACCATGGCCAGATCTAAAACCAGATTGGAAAGGATTTAGCAAGTTGTAGGAAAACAGGAGGACAGAGGTTAAGTTGTTGATGTACAAGACGCTCAAGAACTTAAGAAAGAAATGGAAGGATGGAAATAGGACGGTAATCACCATTAGACGAATGATTCTTTTTTTAGGTAGAGGGATTATTTGAGCATCTTTCCAGGATCCGGGAATGGTACAGGAATTAATGGAATAATTGATTATGCAAGTTATAGCGGGAATTAAATAGTCAATAATAGGCGGGATAATTTTACGGCTAATGCAGTCAGAACCAACGGCAACATAATTTATAGCTAAGATATTCTTCTTAATATCACATTCGGTAAACTCACGAAAAGTAAAGGGCAAAAAGTCGGAGTTGATGACGCAGAAAGTTGAATTAAGGTATTAGATTTAGTTGTACTATTTATGGTAACTGAAAATGCAAATTGATGGTTAAGTTGGTTGAGATCCAGGGTACTAGTGGAGGTATCGATATGTGACTTGCCAACTCCGAGAGACTTGAGAAATTTTCAGATTTTGGAAGTGTTGTCGTCTTCAACAACATATTTAAAAATGTGCCTTTGATGTGTATCCCTACACAGCATGTTGCAACGATTCTGATATTTTTTTATAATTTAATTTGTTCTTGTCAGATGGATTAGACTTATATTTCGCTTTTGCCAAGTTTTTCTTAAGCTAGAGTTATTTAATTTTGGGAGTAATCCAGGGTGCTGGTAAGTGTTTTATACGTATACGCCTAATAGGAGCATTTACGTCGTACAGTTGAGTCAGAAGAGAGTTAAAAATATTAACCTGCTCATCAACCGTAACACCGTTCAAAGCCAGTTTCGAGCCAGTTTATTTTAGCAGCATCCTCTCGCAATTGCTATAAACACATTCCTCCGAAATTGCGTTGCAGGAGAATTCTAGGTTTAGCTCTAGGAGGTCTAATTTTATAAGAAAGGAAGAGGATCGTGGTATGTAAAAGCGAGTGCAGCATATTGCCCATGTTATCCAACACGAGCAAAAGATGATACAAATATCAGAACAAATAAAGAAGAAGTGGAATTTGGAAATGAATGAGTTGCAGAAAGTGGCAGAACATTTAAGTTAGCACCTTTGATGATAGGATATAAGCGTTATGATCGAGTATTATTCTTGAGAAGGCAAGTATTAAAGTCACCCATCACCACGGTATGAGTGTAAAAAGGAGTAAATGACTCTAGTAAGTTCTCAAAAGATGGAAAGTAATCAATATTCCTCGACGGGCAATAGTATACAGTGAGAGAGAACAACTTCAATAAAAAGGTGCTGTGGCTCTCCAACAGTATTCGAATTAGAGGAGCTTACAATTGAAAAAGGTATATGTGGTCTCAGATAAATGGTGACACCCCCACCAGTTCTTGCCATACGATCATTACGGATCAGATGGAATCCAGGAAGGGAATAGGCTGTCGAAGGCAAACACGGCTTAAGCCAGGATTCAGAAACTAAAATTGCATGTAATAATTACCAAGGTGCCAAATCGATTGGCGATACATCCAAGTGCTGAAAGGTCTGCAAGACGCTGCTATTATGACCGTCAAAGTACAGAATCAGCAGTCTGAACCTATCCTCTTGCATCGAGGAGTGAGACAAGGGGATGTCATTTCACCGAAAATGTTCACTAATGCATTGGAAGGGCGGGGCATAAACATTAACGGCAAGTATCTTTCGCATTTGAGATTTGCAGACGATATCGTCATCGTGGCAGAGACCCTGCAGGACATGCAATATATGCTGAGCAACCTGGCTGAATCTTCTGCTCGAATTGGTCTCCGGATGAACTTGGAGAAAATCAAGATAATGAAAAATAATTCAATGAACGCGTCAATCCGGAATCAATAGCCCTTAACGGAGTTCCTCTCGAAGTTGTTCAGGAGTATGTGTACCTTGGGCAAACTTTGCAGTTGGGTCGAAACAACTTCGAGAGAGAGGCACGAAGAAGAGTACAGCTTGGCTGGGCAGCGTATAGAAAAGTCTTCTCGTCACGGATACCACAATGCTTGAAGACAAAAGTCTTCAACGAGTGCGTCTTACCGGTTATGACCACGCCTTAGCAAACGTAGCGTAGGACGCCCTCCAGCTAGGTGGAGTGATGATATACGGTGGCTGGTAGCAGTTGGAGACTGAGAGCTGAGGATCGAGCTCAGTGGCGTGTCATTGGAGAGACCTATGGCTAGCAGTGGACGAGAAAAGGATGATGATGATGATCGCAAGAAGGTTAAGAACCAACTATTACTTTTTAATCACCCTTTTAGTGCGAGAAATAGTCGCTTTTACCTTGTCACCTTTAGACTCGGTAGTCTTCATCTGAAAGGGAGACTTCACATTCGACGAGCATTGAATGGTACTGAGATCCGACAAACATTCGACTTTATGCCGAGTACCATCTTGAGCTATGATATATATAAAGCCATCCCGTGTCCAGCATTTGGCAATACCGAAACGAGATCTTGCTTTAAGGAAGACTTAGACATCATGCCTACTTTTTGTCAAAAATTCCGATTGCGTGACTCCAGTTCCTTTAAATTTTGTTTTGGAAAACCATACTTTATCTAGCATCCTGACGTCACAAAACTTGACTACAATAGGTCGAGGCTTCTTATCATTTAAGCGACCTAAGCGGTAGGATTTTTTTATACATGTACTGGAAAAATTCGGCAGATGTAGATGCCGATCCATTTTGTTGAACAATTCTGTTCTTTGATCCGTGCAGTGACGGAGAAAGAATACATTTCACTGCCCCTTTCCCATGGGTGTCGTAAGAGGCGACTAAGGGATATCATCTGGTGGTAGGATGATACACATCCGCCTGGCTTGTTACCACCGTACGCATGGTGAAAATCTCGTGAAGTGGCTTGCAGCCGCGTTTCGAGGTCAGCCAGCGTACAGCCAGTGCCCGAGCGAGCATTGCCGCGATGGGTGTTGGTCCAGTGGAGACGGCTGCTGAACCAATGCCGGGGGAAACACGCCTCCACACTTTGCCCATCCCTATCGTGGCAATACGTCGCTCGCTTCACGTCTCTTTACGAGGCGTGAAGAGGCATCTTGCGGGCCGGCAAGGCGAGGGCGGCTGGTGCAGAATCTTCTTCCCGACTGTACTGGCCGTCCTCGCGTTTGGACTCTACTACCACTTAACATCAGGTGGAGTAGAGTCATTTGCCGACCCGGTAAATATAAAAAAAAAAAAAAGTCATGGCAGACAGAGACTCTAATGGTTTCCATAATGTGCTGTTGTGATGTGATAGTAAAGATGTATTGAAATCATACAGGAGAATACTTGCTGATGGGTAATGTGTTGCTACATATGTTTAATGTATAGTAATATACACTTAAAACAATTTTTTAAATAAAAGTTTATTAGAGCAGACAAAAGCTTGACTATATTGATGTACTCCTACGCAAAAAAAATCTATCTATCTTTTATTCACTGTCGCATGACTTTCTAACTTTCTAAACCAAGGTTTTGTTTGTAGGAAATACGAGTAATACGAAATAAAAGCGTTTCGATATGTTTATGTTTGATATAAACTTAATACTAGTAATTTAATTTAAAATAATATATAAATGTATTATATAGAAATAAAAATAAATAATCATTCCAAGCTTCCGTCTTAATAAAGTTAATCAATCGTTTTTATTAATGTCCTTCCCTATACAAAAACATATTACCTACATTCAAGTAATTATTTTCACCTTTGACTTAATTACAAAAAAAAATCAATTTCAAATTTAAGTATGAAAATAAATATATTGTACAGTTCGGCTCCATTCATGCCTTGTGCTAGCGGCGAGCCTACCTCGTAAAATTTTATTACTATTATTATATTGCTTTTGTTATCGTTTTTAAATTCTACTTTAAGTTAACAAAGTAAGGTTGAATTTGTAATGTATGTGTAGACCAGCTATTGTCGATCTAAATATGTGTGTGTGTAAATATGAGTATGAATTGTGAATACAACTTTAAGCGATTATCTTAAGATTGAATTTGCATTAATGTGGTTTTGTTTCAACTACAACTACATAAACACATTAAGGGACAGTTTTAAAATGATTTTTGTACGGGAGTGTGTATCTAGTTCTTATAAGTGATCGAAGATCATATAATATAAACATAATATAAATATATAATGTATAAAATGTGTCTATCTAGAGGGTCGGTGCTGGGGAAATTAAACATTAACCCTTCGTATGCCGCATCACACACCATGAGAAATACTATATCTGCCGCCGCTTTATCGAGTGAAAGAGAAAGAACATATACCTAAGAAAGAGATAATTTTTTTCTGTCTCTTTCATAGGTCGCACGCTATGATTTGGTATAGTCAATATATTCGAAAATGTTTGTATACTCTTTTTTATCACTAGCTCAGATTTTTTACTCATTTATTATGATTGTTTTTACTTTTTTACAACACAATTTTAATAACGTTAATTGTATTAGATTTAACACAAAGTGAAAATACCATAGAACCACAATCTAGATTTTACGAATAGGGTTAATGAGGTGAAAAAAAAATATTGTATGGGATTATATTATCGCAGACTAAGAACTTTTAGGATGATTCTCGGCTTTGAACGTATAATTGGTAAAAAAGCTTCTATATATAAAACAATACTTCGTTAAACCCTTGTATTTAAATCTCGCATTGGCTTCATTGAACTTCCTTGAAGCTGAAATAGTATTTTTATTTATATATTTAAACGCAAAACATTAGCAAGAACAAGGTAACGTCATCGGATAAGGTACTTGTACATATAGCAACCTCGTCAAAAATTGTCCTCAAACCTAATTTTGTCCACCAAACCAAAATTGTCCTAAATTATCTTAATTAAGAGCAAAGTTGCTAATGTTTAACTTGATTTTGCAGAAGGTGAATCCAGTTCATGGTGAAAAATAAAATATTGTATGTATAACTAAATTATTACTTTATAAACATTGTTAGACCCATCAATGCTTATAAACATTAAATGATTATTTTTTATCGATAAAAAAACCACGAAGTGACCCCTGATATTTATTACATGCTTTAGTTTATTGAGCTGAACCTGAGCTAAAAATTGAACCAAAGCAAATCAGAGTATTTTTGTGACATAAATTGTAAAGAAAGGTTTATATTGTCTTTTCATATTCCAATATTCATCATAGCGACTGCGCTCTCTAAATTAAAATTTATACTGTTTCACTATCTATAGCAATCCTGAAGACGAGATTCGAGAGGAATCCCTTACTTGCCAACCAAATTCATTGGTATGATGAAAATCTTTTCCATTATGCTGTTATCCCACGTTTCTTTTTACCATAAAATGTTAAAAATGTATCTGTTCAAATAAGGTTTTCTCAGTTCGATATGGTCCACGGATCGCCTTTACGCCTTTTCATCATTTACATCACCGCTTCCTCCCTGTAAAATCCTATGAAAATCCGATTCGAGTACGAGTACTGTTACGACTGAATATTACGAGACGGTTGTAAAATAATGAGATTATTTGAGATGTCTGTTACGTTGCCCTCATATCGTAATTTTATTAATTATATATTAAGAAAAACATTTTCTAATTGCTTATATAAAAATAGTGTAACAAAATATATATCAATTATAGTTTAACTTAACATTTAAATTATTATTTATTTATTTTTAGAATTTATTAACTAAAACATTAATTCAATTGAATATGATTATTTAAGAGGTATTTTTTTAATTCATAAAAAGTTTACTCTAAATAGATGTTATAAATTAGTAAATAATACGAATAAGATTATTATATCTACAAATTCAAGATGTAGATAGTAGGTATCAATACTTACAACAGTCTCTTGAACGAATCTAATTTGATTTTGTTGTTAAAAAGACTTAAGCCTGTAGGCTGTTGGGTTCAGACCTTTGCACGTGGACTTGATCAATGTTTTGTATGATATGCAACATTTCTCTAGGTGATCCGGAAAAAGCAATGTCTAAAATATTATTTAAGATTAATCCGTTTCAATTGCGCCTAAACAATAATATTAACTTTTTTCGTAAATAGCAACATATTTTACCTATAAGTATATATCTTACATTAGTAGTGAAATTATAGATTTTTTTTACAACAGAATCTGTTAAAAAATGAAAAGTAATTTTAGATCTCAGTATAGTGTGTTTGTGTAGCCTCAAGGAAGTTTACCAGCATTTGCCCCCGATGATTCCTGTGCCTATAGCCGAATTTTCCTACCCTCGATTCACCATCTTCTTGTTCTCCCACTTTGGCATTGAAGTCACCCATAACAATGGTGTAGAAGGTACTGGTACGAGACATAGCTTTCACTATGTGTATGTACATGGCTTCGACCTCTTCGACAGTGTATGTAGACGTTGGGGCATACACTTGTATAACCTTCAAGGCATACCTCTCGGTTATCTTTAAGACAAGGTATGCCACCCTTGCCGACACACTGCCAACCTCTACGACATTGCTTCTGAGTGACTTGTGGATGAAAAAGCCGACGCCACCTTGGGATGGTTGGTGTCCTTCTCGGAAGTAGAGTAAGTGACCGGAATCTAGTGTCATCGTGTCCTCGCCCTGTCTTCGGATTTCTGGTAGACCTACTATATCCCAGTTAATACGACTTAACTCTACTTCCAATTCTGTCAGTTGTTCGTCCAGCCGCAGAGAGCGTCCATTATACGTGGCCAGAAACAGTCGCCGTTTGTGGTACTCTGCCGTAGCCCGGGGATTCTTAGCACCCCCCATCGCACCGTTATCATGGCCGGTACCGTGGCCAGGAATAGTACGATTACCGGGAATTTGGGGCCGTGAATTTGTGTCGTCACTCATAGGAGGTTTTTGCCTTAGTCACCGTGCTTGGCAGGCGGGTTGGTGACCGCAGTGGCTGGAATCTTTCACTAATAGCGCTGCTGCCAGCTATCAGATTTGCATTTTCGGATTCCAGTATTTGTGTGGTTATGCCACGATTTCGGTCGCCAGAGCCTCGTTCGTTGATTAGCAGAATGTACCACGAGCAGGTGAGGTTAACGGTAGGGAGCCTAGGTTGTTGTCGACTCCCCTTAACTCCCTTGTGTACTGTTGATTACTAATTATCGCCTTCACGGATCTGAATGCCTGGAGGCATTCTCTGCCAGTTGTCTGGCAGTCCCATCAGCTTCTTCAGGTAATTGTAGTCTATTTTTGTGATAAGTAGAAAAGATGAGACTTTTGTAAGTATGGTATACTATTTCAGCTTAATTGAGACGAAGCTGTGCGGCCATTTTGTACGTGCAACGGATATTGCGATTCGTGATTCGCGAACCAGGAGACACCAATTTGAGGAGAGTGAGCGATTATTTTAATTATTAATACGGTTTTATTAATATTATTACTATTTTGATTTAATATAAAAAATGATTAGTGACAGTGATTTTACGTGTGATCTAAATACATTACTTACTAAGCGTTCTTCTATAAAAGGTCGTATTACTAAATATAAAAATAATATTGATACTATTTCAATAAAGGAGGATTTATCCCCAATTCAATTTTCGGAATTATCAATTAAATTAGAAAAAAAACGTTTATTAGCTATTCAATACGAGCAGTTGCAAGATTCAATTGATGTTTTAAATTCAGATAATTTGGCATTGGAAATAAATGAGCGAGATGCTATTGAGAAAGATTGTGCGAAATGTATTGCGAATGCTCAAACTATTATTACTGATTCTAACAGTCACAAAGATGAGCAAAATACCTCTTCCTTGTCTCGATGTCATCACGATCATTTTGAAACAGAATATAAATTACCGCAATTACAAATTAATAAGTTCGATGGTGCCTACTTTCGATGGCTGGAGTTTTGTGACACTTTCTTATCAGTTGTACACAATAACGATTGTATTAAGCCTATTCATAAATTTCATTATTTGACATCATATTTAGAAGGTGATGCTGCACGCATTATTTCAAATAATGAGGTTTCCGAGGCTAACTATGATGAAGCGTGGCGCTTGCTATGTGAGAGATATGACAATAAACGACAGCTAATAAATCATCATTTAAATGCTCTTTTTAAAATTGACCAGTTGAGTCGCGAGTCTGATCGATCCCTACGTTTTCTTGTGGACCACGTTACAAAGAACTTGCGCGCTTTGTGTAGTCTTGGTCAGCCTACTCAGCACTGGGATATATTAATAATACACATAGTGTCATCGAAACTAGACACGCATACTTTAACTAGATGGGAGGAAATGCGTAGGTCTTTGGACGAGGTGCCTACACTAGCTCAATTTAATAAATCCTTAACAGATCTTGCTGATATACTAGAAACATAACATCGTAAAAAAATAGATAGACTAATAGCGTCAGGTAGCTCTTTACGGCCTACAGGCCCTAATTTAATAGTGAACGAACTCATACGAAATCTTTTACATCTTTGCAAAATAATTGTAACAATTTTAAATCTTGGGTTATTTGCAACGGAGATCACAAAATATATGAATGTGGCATATTTAAACGAAATAATTTTGATGAAAAGGTTTCTGATGATTCAAAGATTAAAACTATGCATAAATTATTTAAGGGGAGGACATCAAACTTATAATTGTAAACTAGGCCCTTGTCGTACTTGTAAGAAAAAATACAAAACATTGCTTCATCAAACGAAAGAAGTCGATACCAATTCGTCTTCTTTAACTACTACGTCTACTAATACTATAGCAAACTTCTCAATGCAGCCCACAAATCAGGCTATACTATCTACTGCATTGATTAAAGTACGCAATCAAAAAACAAATAAATCGGTTCAAGTGCGTGCATTACTTGATTGTGGAAGTCAATCATCATTTATCAGCAAACAATTAAAAGAATATTTAAGTCTCGAATCAAGCCAAATAAAAAAAATTAGCGTTATAGGTATTGGTAACAACTCGTCTAACCACATAACAGAGAGTTGCATTGCTCAACTTAGTTCAATACACGAAAAATATTATGTAACGCTAGCTTGTCTCGTGCTTAAGCAGTTTACAGGTTCGATTCCTGCTGCTCCTATTAACTTAGATAACTTAAAACTACCAAAGAATTTAAAACTTGCCGATCCCAATTCCATCTCACGTCGATGTACTCATTGGAGCAGACTTGTTTTGGGATGTTCTACGACGAGCGGTCATTGGGTCCAGGTCTTATTAAACTAAGAAGTTCTACCAATTTGTGTACAACTAAGAAAATTCAAAGTCATAATTTTGTTATAATCAGTCAACAAGATGAAAGCATACAAAAATTATTACAAAAATTTTGGAGTATTAAAAAGAGGTTCGACATAAACCTATACTTACTAAAATCGAAAAGGTTTGTGAGCAACATTTTATAAAACATATTATTCGCTTACCTAGTGGGAGATTTTCAGTTCAACTACCTTTAATCGACACACCTGATTGCCTAGGTGACTCTTACAAAATGGCACTTCAAAGATTTCTTAATTTGGAAAGACGATTTAAGAGAAATTTACAATTAAAAACCGAATATCAAATTTCATTCGGGAATATTCTGAGCTTGGACATTTAGAATAGCTCGCTGAAGTATTCAAAGAAACCAGTGAATCTACAAAAATAATAGTTGTTTTAACGGAGTTTGAGTTGACGGCTCTGCGCCTACTACATCAGGATATTCATTAAATGACATCCAAATGGTAGGACCAAACATTCAAGATTCACTATTTGCTATTCTAATTAGAGCCAGACAATAAAGTTTTTACTTACGGCTGACATTGAGAAACTGTATCGACAAATTAAAATACACGATGACGATCAAAATTTACAATTAATTTTATGGAGGGAAAGCGAAACAGAGCCAATTAAAATATTACTCCTTAAGACGGTTACTTATGGTCTTGCAAGTTCTAGTTTTTTAAGTACACGTTGTCTGCGGCAATTAGGACAGGAATGTACGGATAAATCTATAGAAACAATTATCAAACATGATTTTTATGTAGATGATCTTATAACTGGAGCTAATAGTGAAGATGAACTTCTATATATTCAAACCTCTGTGTCAAACACGCTTAAAAGGATTTAATAAATAGAAACGATAAATTAAGTATAAGTTCCTGAATTAGTACTTTAGGCATCAACTGGGATCCTAATAATGACACCTTGCGGGTTTCTTTTGAAATGCGACCTAAATCGGAGTGTGCTACTAAGCGAATAATTCTATCTTTTACTTTTAAAATATTTGATCCAATGGGTCTAATAATCCCGTGTGTTTTTTTGCCAAAAATTAAATTGCAATCTCTATAGCAAAGGAAACTAGACTGGGATGTTCCAGTCCCAAAAGACATACAAAATTCTTGGAACGAGTTTACCAATGATTTATCATACCTTTTAAGTCTTCAGGTGCCACGAAGGGTTGTTTCTGATAATTAAAATTACATTGAACTGCACTCATTTAGTGATGCTTCTCAACGTGCGATCAGAGCTTGCATCTACTTGAGATCAATTAATAAACAAGGCCTAATTAATGTACAACTGTTATGTTTTAAGTCTAAGGTATCTCCGCTCAAACCTACAACCATACCTCGTCTAGAACTAAGCGCAACATTCTTAGCAGCTAAGTTATCTAGTGCAGCTGTGATGTCTCTTAGATGTACAGTCGCACGTCAGGTACATTGGTGTGATTCTACAGTGGTTTTGGGGTGGATTCGTACTGAAAGTCATAAGTTGAAGGCATTTGTAACAAATAGGGTTTTGGAGATATCTGAACTACACCGATATCAGCTCATGGCGTTATATACCTACATTAATGAATCCTGCAGATTTAGTTTCTAGGGGTTTATTACCTAAAGACATTATTTCAAAGAATTTGTGGTAGTACGGCCCTGAGTTTTTGTTAAAAAAAAAGGGAATCGGAATGGCCTGTTTTCTCCCGTGGTACGTCGGACTTTGCTAGTCTGCCTGAAATCGAACTAAACTCAGCATTAGCCATAGCAGATGCAACTAAAGAACCTATTTTAATAGAATTTGAAAAATATTCGAAATTTGGAGTTTTGGATATGTTAAACGTTTTATTTTTAATTTACGAAACAAAACAAATACAAAGACAGGAAGTTTAAGCTTAGATGAGCTGAACGATTTATTTTATAATCTTTGTGCAATTTCTCAAAAACAATCTTTTCCTAAAGAATACAATATGTTAAACGTGGGTAAGGCTATAAGTAATAAATCAACGATTTTACCATTAACACAATTTTTCGATGATGATTTAAAATTGATAAGAGTCGGTGGTAGATTGGTTAACTCGGACTATAATTTTGGTAAAAAACATCCTATCCTTCTTCATTCAAGTCATTGTCTCACGAAGCTTATCTTTGAAAGAGAACATCTTCGTTATTTGCACACAGGGTCCCAATTATTATTATCAGTAATTCGTGAGTCTATTTGGCCAATTAATGGTAGACGTCTAGCAAGAAATACTGTGCATAAATGCGTTACATGTAGACGTCATCAAGGCAGGGCTATATATCCAATAATGGGCAATTTACCCGTGCAAAGAGTTGCGTGCCAGATTTTCCGTTTAAGACTGTAGTTGTTGATTTTGCTGGTCCATTCTACATATTAAATAAGAGGGGTCGCGGAGCGAGGACAACTAAAGCCTATTTATGTTTATTCATATGTTTTAGATTTAAATGTTTGCATTTAGAAGCTGTCAGCGATCTTTCTAAAGATGGTTTCTTATAGGCCTTCCGCAGATTAACATCTAGGCGCGGAAAACCAGCTGAAGTATATTGTGATAATGGTAAAAATTTTGTCGCGTCAGCCAAAGAGATGGGTAAATTTTTAAATACAAACAAACAACAGATATTGGATTTTGCAACTGAAGACGACATTAAATTTCTCAACCACGCACGCTCCTCATTTTGGTGGTATCTGGGAGGCTGGAGTGAAATCCGCTAAACACCATATTCGCCGTGTCTTGGGTAATACCCATCTCACGTTCGAAGAATTAGGAACATTGTTTGCAGAAGTCGAGGCTATTTTAAAAAGTAGGTCTTTGTATCCCTTATCCTCCAATCCCAATGATTACCTTTCCACTTTCGACCATTGCGCTCGTTGACTTCTCCATCACTTACTGACTCCAACAATAGTCAATTACAACGATATGCAAGAATAGAACAAATTTGTCAACACTTTTGGCAGCGTTGGCAAAAGGAGTATGTCTCGGAGCTTCAGCAGCGGTCAAAATGGAGAACGAATTCATCAAAAATACAAGAAGGAGACTTAGTACTGCTAATAGAGGACAATTTGCCTCAGCTATGTTGGAAGCTTGCAAGAATAACTCGCTTATTTCCCGGATCAGACGCAGTAGCACGTGTAGCCGAAGTTCGCACACCTACAGGCATATATAGAAGACCTATAACTAAGCTTTGTTCTCTTCTGTCCGGTGTCGACAAGCATAGTTGAAAGCGGTGCTTTCCACGGAGAGGAGGATGTTGAAGCGCACATTGTTTTTAGAATGGCAACATTATTTTACTTTGTCTGCATATACTTTTCTTTTTTACCTACCTACAAATAATTCTTATTCAATATCTTCTCGTAACGTCAATGAACAATAAATCTATCTTGAAATATATATTTTTTTACACAATCTCAATCAAATACACTAACCGACTTTCGCAAAAAGCTCAAGTGGCTCCCAATTCGCTATCGCAGGAATACTCATATACTCCATCTACTTTACTCAATACTCTTTCATCCTTCAACTCCGCTCTATTTAAAAGAGAATTTCAAATTTTTAGGTTCAAGTCACAATCGTTCTCTTCGTTCAGAAGATAATTTACTTGTAAAGATCCTTCCTCATTCGACCTCATTCTATACAAACTCTTTTACTGTTCAGGCTATTCGTCTGTGGAACTCTCTTCCTGTTGAAGTACGACGTGCACAATCACTTGCTTCATTTAAAAATTCCTTGAGACAATACTATCTTGCACTTTAATTGCTGTACTTAATAGAATTATTTACTTATTTTATTGTTTTTTTTTTTTCGCAAGACATTAATTTAATTTTTGTATATTATAATTTGAATTTAATTAGATAGATACATATATGTATTCATTTTAGATATCAGGTACTGTACATTATTATTATTATTTTTTTTTTAATATATTAATATTACACTGTATTTATTTATTATGTTTATATCTTCTCTGTACACCCCTACCTCTTTCTATATCTGTTTTCCTCTACCTTAAGGTTGCCTGGAAGAGATCGCTGTGTTAGCGATAAGGCCGCCTCTTGTACATCTTTCATCTAACCGTGTATATGTGATTTATTTACTGGTGTACAATAAAGAGTATTTTGATTTGATTTGATTTTAACCTTTCCCGCCATTTTTAAAGCTTGACCTCGACCTCGGTTGCATTTTCACCAACGAGAACAATGTCGTCTGCAAAGAGCATACACCAGGATGCCTAGTCCTGTATGTCCGATGTCAAAGCATCCATAATGAGAAGGAACAAATAAGGGCTTAAAGCCGATCCCTGGTGTAAGCCCACAGCCACATCGAACGCCTCAGAAACACACTTCGGACCGGATGCGTGCCATGCATAGCACGGCTATACATGGCACGGATAAGCTGCAGGTACTTGACAGGCACTCTTTTCTCTTTCAAAGGCCACCACAGAACCTCCCGAGGTATTCGATCGTACGCCTTTTCGAGATCGACGAAAACTATGTGTAAGTTTTTATGTACACGTCTGTACTTTTCACACAGTTGGCGTAATGCAAATATGGCGTCAGTTGTTCCTCGTCCAGACATAAACCCAAACTGGTTCTGGGTCATCTCACTCTCTTCTTTTATTCGTCTCGCTATCACTTTCTCCCAAATTTTCAGGCTATGTGACAAAAGCTTTATACCTCGATAGTTACTACAATCCTGCACGTCGCCCTTGTTTTGAAAGATCCACTGCATTCTAATAATAATGAGCTGTTTATATATATTATAATTATATTATAAATGGATCCATTATCAATTGTTTACGCACTTGTTATCTTTAGAACAGCTTATCTTCCTCTACGACGCTCGCGGTCATAACTCATTTTTAGTTGTAGTTTATTTGTAAAATGTTTTGCAGAACAAGTATACTGTTAAGCGTGACTGTGTATCTGATTGTGGGTGGCAGTAATATCGATGGTGAGGTAGATTTAATATTTTAATTATTATTATGTATTATTAAGGAGTGATCAGTTATGTTTATTAAATGAACTTTAAAAAGTAAAAAGAACAAATGTTTTTGCTGACGTGTTAACTTTGCTATAAGTACATAGTTAATCTATATACAAACATATAAGCAAGAGACCAGTCATCACGAGATCTCCTGAACTATCCGCCCGATTGATTTGAAATTTGTCCCAATTATTCCCTGGCGTAGACTCACTAAGAGTCCTATCCAAAATACTTTTGTTCTTATGTGATCGTGTGAAGTTTGTATTTTAATATATGCGTCGTCGGGGGTAATTTAATTATAGAAATGAGCATCAAAGTTATAATACTTATTGTGTGAATATTTTGGATTATTTACAGATACAAGTACTATGTTGTGTGTGATAGTGTTGGTTTATTATAAATTATCGGTGATAATTCAAATAAAGTCACAGTAAATGGCTGATTGTTTAAATTTCTTGAAATCAATCCCTTTAATCGTTGCTAGGATTTTTTGCTGGGGGACTGGAATATTGGAGCGAATCGATCACGCTCTGATCACGAATCTTTTGTCAAATAACTGGTCGAGCCAGTGTGATAACGGGCACAGTGGTGACATATTTGATCCCGTGGTGAGCTTTATTCTTAATACCGAAATGATAATAGTCGAGATGGCTCAGTGGCGATACATTCGCCACTGAATTTTCTATAATTCATCACGTACTCTCTGTTAGTAGTAGAAGTAGACCTTCGTGAGTCAACCTTCCATGTTTCGGATGAAGGTGTGCCCTGGAGCGGTGATGTGGAAAAAACTGCAAATCTTCTCCCCATAAGATCGCCTTAGATCAGAAGTGGAACATTTACATTTATTATAAAATACATTGTCTTTTCAGGTCCAAAACATGGCAAAGTTGTCGTCTGCTACTTAGCGTCCTGGGCGATGTTCAGGAAGCCTCCTGTGAAATTCGAAATATCAGATATAGATCCAACATTATGCACTCACATTGTCTACGCTTTCGCTGGTTTAGATGAAGATTCGCATACTATTAAAAGCCTCAGTAAGTCATTTTTTTAGTCAGTTTGTAGTCAGTCAGTCATAGTAAATTTACTTTATTGATATTAAATATACAGTTAATATACAAAGCTGCCTATGAATAAAATCGTGATCAATTAATTATTTATGCGGCATATTCGTGATACGACTGACTAACAAACAGTGGTATTATACGAATCAATAGTAAAACACTATAAATCAATTTAATTTCAAGTAATCACATTGCCTATTTAATTGCGTCAGCTAACCATGCCTATTAAAATAATGCGTTCAAATTATGTTGTTGCTAAGACATCCTACTTTACTAAATAATTGAAAAACCTCTTTAATTTAACCAATTATATCTGATAAGAAATTTCATTACTGTTTTTTTCAGACCAATGGCTTGATGTAGACCAAAATAATGGTAACGCTGGTTATAAAAACCTGACCGGGATTAAAAAGACTTATCCTCATATAAAAGTTACTTTAAGCCTTGGTGGGTGGGATGAAGGTTCCGTGAAATTCTCTAAGATGGCTGGCAATAGATGGGAGAGGCTCAGATTTATCAGAAGCGTCATGCAATATCTTGAGTAAGTTTTAGAGCACATAATTCATATATTGTTTTGTTCTACTAGCTACCCGTCCAAGCTTTGCACGTGTAGTATGAGTTTCAACATGAAACCATTTGTCCGTCATGATTTTTTCCGCCATCTTCAACATTTACCGGCATTTTTGACGGCTGGTTGGCATATATATTGTAATTGTAACAGCCTGTGAAAGTCCCACTGCTGGGCTATAGGCCTCCCCTCCTCTTTTTTTTGAGGAGAAGGTTTGGAGCTTATTCCACCACGCTGCTCCAATGCGGGTTGGTGGAATTCACATGTGGCAGAATTTCAGTGAAATTAGACACATGCAGGTTTCCTCACGATGTTTTCCTTCACCGTAAAGCACGAGATGAATTATAATCACAAATTAAGCACATGAAAATTCAGTGGTGCTTGCCCGTGTTTGAACCCACGATCATCGGTTAAGATTCACGCGTTCTTACCACTGAGCCATCTCGGCATATATATATATATATATATATATATATATACTTAATATTTAAATAATAAAAAAATAATTAATAATAATATAAAATAAAATAATTATAATACGCCTTTATTATTTATCAATTATCATAATTACATATATATATCATTCATTCATTCAGCCTTTTGCCGTCCACTGCTGGACGAAAGCCTCCCCCATAGAACGCCAACCATCCCGATCTTGGGCAGTCCGCATCCATCCCGTACCTGCCACCTTTTTTAAATCGTCGGTCCATCTTGTCACAGGGCGTCCTACACTACGTTTGCCTAAGCGTGGTATCCACTCTAACACGTGTCGGCTCCATCGGCCATCAATGCGCCTGGAGACATGACCAACCCACTTCCACTTCAGCGAGCTAATTCTACGCACGATGTCAGAGACTTTAGTTCTCTGGCGAATGTCCTCATTTCGGATTCTATCGCCCAGAGAAACCCCAAGCATCGCGCGTTCCATCGCTCGCTGAGCGACCTTAAATTTGTGGACCAGTCCTACGGTGAGTGTCCACGTTTCGGCACCGTAATTCATTACAGGTAGGACGCACTGATTAAAAACTCTGGTCTTAAGCGACTGTGGGATCGACGATTCAAAAATATGACGCAATTTCCCGAATGCCGCCCAGCCCAAACGTATTCTTCTTTTAGCCTCCTTCTCAACGTTGTGCCGGCCAAGTTGTATAGTTTGGCCCAGGTATATATATTCCTGCACAACTTCAAGTGGAGAGCCATTTACTACCACTGGTCCCGGGGATACATATAGATGGATAGAGATGCTAAACAGCCTGAGCGATTCTTCAAGACGAGTAGGTCTCGGGATGAACATTGAAAAGACCAAAATCATGTCAAACCAACATGTACATATATATGTAATTATGATAATTGATAAATAATACGCCTTGAGTCGAATTTTAAATGTGTTAATAGTTTGAGATCGTCTTAAGTGGAGTGGTAAAGTATTCCATAGGGGAACTGCTTGGACAGAGAAGGAATTGGTATAAAAAGAGGAAGAGTGAGAAGGAATTTTAAGAATTAGATCATCGTCAGATCCTAGTGCGACCGTGCGAGTCCTTAAGGAATTCAAAACGGTGTTTAAGATAGTAAGGATAATTCGGATGAAAAAGTATACAGTAGAGAAGAGAAAGATAGAATATGAGTATTCCTGCGAAGACGGATTGGGAGCTACTCGAGTTTTTTTGCGAAATTCAGAAATGTGGTCAAATTTGCGGAGTCCGAATATAAACCGAATACAGAGATTTTGAATACGCTCGAGTTTATTTAATTGCTCCTCTCTTAGATCAAGATGGCCAGGAGGATGGCTTGGGCTAACGCAATTTTGGTAGGGATAGGTACAAAATTATGTAGTCTACGAATGGACCCAATCGAGTGAAACATTTTCCTGCTCACTTCGCTTATTTGTGACATCCACGAGAAATTTTGATTAATATATATTCCTAAATTTTTAACTTTGCTCCTTAATGGGGTTACAGTATTGTTAAAGACAACAGGTGGCAAACGAGAATAGTCTACACGGGGTAATAATTTATAACTGCCAATTATAATAGCCTGGCTTTTAATAGGATTTACCTTAGACCAAAAGAAAGACTCCACTTTAAAATTTTGTCTAAGTCAGAATTAATTAATTGAATAGCATGTGGTGGTCAGTAATTTTGGAATGAGCATAAATTTGGAGATCATCGGCATACAAGTGGTAGGAAGAAGAGATTTGTTGAGTTATAGAATTGATAAAAATTGAGAATAGAAGAGGAGATAAGACACAGCCTTGGGGAACACCGGCACTTACCGCTAACCAGTCCGAGTAAGAATCTTGGATTCGAATACGTTGACAGCGACCATTGAGATAACTATTAAACCAATTAATTACCGATGGAGATATATTAAGAGAATTTAGTATAGCCAGGAGTATGTCGAAATCTACAGTATTGAAAGCATTACTAAAATAAAAGCAATGATAAAATTGTAACTTCCTGGTTATCTATAGCTAATCTGATGTCGTCGGTAATCTTGACTAATGCAGTAACCGTACCATGGCCAGATCTAAAACCAGATTGAAAAGGATTTAGCAAGTTGTAAGAAGACATGAGGACAGAGGTTAAGTTGTTGATGTACAAGACGCTCAAGAACTTAAGAAAGAAATGGAAGGATGGAAATAGGACGGTAATCACCATTAGACGAATGATTCTTTTTTTTAGGTAGAGGGATTATTTGAGCATCTTTCCAGGAGTCGGGAATGGTACAGGAATTAATGGAATAATTGATTATGCAAGTTATAGCGGGAATTAAATAGTCAATAATAGGCAGGATAATTTTACGGCTAATGCAGTCAGAACCAACGCAACATAATTTATAGCTAAGATATTCTTCTTAATATCACATTCGGTAAACTCACGAAAAGTAAAGGGCAAAAAGTCGGAGTTGATGACGCAGAAATTTGAATTAGGGTATTAGATTTAGTTGTACTATTTATGGTAACTGAAAATGCAAATTGATGGTTAAATTGGTTGAGATCCAGGGTACTAGTGGAGGTATCGATATGTGACTTGCCAACTCCGAGAGACTTGAGAAATTTTCAGATTTTGGAAGTGTTGTCGTCTTCAACAACATATTTAAAAATGTGCCTTTGATGTGTATCCTTACACAGCATGTTGCAACGATTCTGATATTTTTTTATAATTTAATTTGTTCTTGTCAGATGGATTAGACTTATATTTCGCTTTTGCCAAGTTTTTCTTAAGCTAGAGTTCTTTAATTTTGGGAGTAATCCAGGGTGCTGGTAAGTGTTTTATATGTATACGACTAATAGGAGCATTTACGTCGTACAGTTGAGTCAGAAGAGAGTTAAAAATATTAACCTTCTCATCAACCGTAACACCGTTCAAAGCCAGTTTCGAGCCAGTTTATTTTAGCAGCATCCTCTCGCAATTGCTCCACACACATTCCTCCGTAATTGCGTTGCAGGAGAATTCTAGGTTTAGCTCTAGGAGGTCTAATTTTATAAGAAAGGAAGAGGATCGTGGTATGAAAAAGCGAGTGCAGCATATTGCCCATGTTTTCCAACACGAGCAAGCGATGATACAAATATCAGAAAAAATAAAGAAGAAGTGGAATTTGGAAATGAATGAGTTGCAGAAAGTGGCAGAACATTGAAGTTAGCACCTTTGATGACAGAACATAAGCGTTATGATCGAGTATCATTCTTGAGAAGGCAAGTATTAAAGTCACCCATCACCACGGGATGAGTGTAAAAAGGAGTAAATGACTCTAGTAAGTTCTCAAAAGATGGAAAGTAATCAATATTCCTCGACGGGCAATAGTATACACCCAGGAGTAACTTTGAGTGAGAGAGAACAACTTCAATAAAAAGGTGCTGTGGCTCTCCAACAGTATTCGAATTAGAGGAGTTTACAATTGAAAAGGGTATATGTGGTCTCAGATAAATGGTGACACCCCCACCAGTTCTTGCCATACGATCATTACGGATCAGATGGAATCCAGGAAGGGAATAGGCTGTCGAAGGCAAACACGGCTTAAGCCAGGATTCAGAAACTAAAATTGCATGTAATAATTACCAAGGTGCCAAATCGATTGGCGATACATCCAAGTGCTGAAAGGTCAGCAAGAGGCTGCTATTATGACCGTCAAAGTACAGAATCAGCAGTCTGAACCTATCCTCTTGCATCGAGGAGTGAGACAAGGGGATGTCATTTCACCGAAAATGTTCACTAATGCATTGGAAGGGCGGGGCATAAACATTAACGGCAAGTATCTTTCGCATTTGAGATTTGCAGACGATATCGTCATCGTGGCAGAGACCCTGCAGGACATGCAATATATGCTGAGCAACCTGGCTGATTCTTCTGCTCGAATTGGTCTCCGGATGAACTTGGAGAAAATCAAGATAATGAAAAATAATTCAATGAACGCGTCAATCCGGAATCAATAGCCCTTAACGGAGTTCCTCTCGAAGTTGTTCAGGAGTATGTGTACCTTGGGCAAACTTTGCAGTTGGGTCGAAACAACTTCGAGAGGGAGGCACGAAGAAGAGTACAGCTTGGCTGGGCAGCGTATAGAAAACTCGGTCAAGTCTTCTCGTCACGGATACCACAATGCTTGAAGACAAAAATCTTCAACGAGTGCGTCTTACCGGTTATGACCACGCCTTAGCAAACGTAGCGTAGGACGCCCTCCAGCTAGGTGGAGTGACGATATACGGTGGCTGGTAGCAGTTGGAGACTGAGAGCTGAGGATCGAGCTCAGTGGCGTGCCATTGGAGAGACCTATGGCTAGCAGTGGACGAGAAAAGGATGATGATGATGATCGCAAGAAGGTTAAGAACCAACTATTACTTTTTAATCACCCTTTTAGTGCGAGAAAGAGTCACTTTCACTTTGTCACCTTTAGACTCAGTAGTCTTCATCTGAAAGGGAGACTTCACATTCGACGAGCATTGAATGGTACTGAGATCCGACAAACATTCGACTTTATGCCGAGTACCATCTTGAGCTATGATATATATAAAGCCATCCCGTGTCCAGCATTTGGCAATACCTTGCTTTAAGGAAGACTTAGACGTCATGCCTACTTTTTGTCAAAAATTCCGATTGCGTGACTCCAGTTCCTTTAAATTTTGAACTACGAGACCAGTGACTCGGGATGTTCTTACCTCTGACTTCTCATCTGGTACTCCATGTAAATTACAATTTTGCGCATTTCCTGACGATCCATCTCTCTTGCAAGAAACTCAACTTGTCGCTGCAATGTGTTAAGTGCAGAAATAATAAATGACTTAAAGGTCGTGAATTCTGAAGCCAGAGAAGAAGTTGTAGTAAGCAAGGAAGAGGAGGATTTTTGTAGATCTTGCTGGAACTCATCCATTTTGTTGTTGAACAATTCTGTCATGGCAGACAGAGACTTTAATGGTTTCCATAATGTGCTGTTGTGATGTGATAGTAAAGATGTATTGAAATCATACAGAAGAATACTTGCTGATGGGTAATGTGATGCTACATATGTTTAATGTATAGTAATATACACTTAAAACAATTTTTTAAATAAAAGTTTATTAGAGCAGACAAAAGCTTAACTATATTGATGTAGTCCTACGCAAAAAAAATCTATCTATCTTTTACTCACTGTCGCATGACTTTCTAAACCAAGGTTTTGTTTGTAGGAAATACGAGTTTGATGGTCTAGACATAATGTGGAAGTATCCTACCATGAGAGGTGGAAGTCCTGAAGATAGGGAGAACTTCGTCACTTTGATCAAGGTATCGTATAAATGTTCGCATGTTACTAGGTGGTAGGGCTTTGTGTAAACCCGTCCGGGTACCACCTACTCATCGGATAATCTAACGCTAAACAGCAATACTTGGTATTGTTGCGTTCCCGTTTGAAGAGTGTGTGACCCAGTGTAACTACAGGCACAAAAGACATAACATCTTTGTCCTCAAGATTGTAATTGTAAGGAATGGTTATTATTTCTCACATCGCCAATGTCCATAGGCGGTAGAACTACTTAACATAAGGTCGCCCATTTGCCACTATCTAACACCATGAGGCCTATGCTTTTCAAATGGGGTCTGTCTCTATCTATCTAAGGTTATATTTCCTGTTTCCAGGAATTGAAAGAGGCATTTTTACCATATGGCTACATTCTAAGCGCGTCACTGTCTAATACCAAAGAAATAATGAGTTCTGCGTTTGATTTAGTGAACCTGAATCGTTATTTGGACTTGATTTATTTACTTGGTTACGATTATAATGGACCCTGGGACAGAAGAGTCGGAGCATCCGCACCATTAAAGAGATTAAATAAACAGGATGAAAGAAATGTGGTATGATAAAATATAATTTTTTTAGTCATAAATTGCAATGTATTACAGTTATTCTTGTGTGCATTTTAAATAAGACGTGCAAATTGATAGGTGAACGCACCATATAGGTGTATAAGCTGCCTGTCTTTAGTTCTTAAAAACATTATGTAAATAATAATTATATCAATAAGTAATGGCGTCTATGTGATCATATGCCAGTCTATCACCATATTCTAAATTAAAAAAATACTAGGTATCATATCGAAAAGAATCAAAGATGAAGCAGTAGTTTAGATGAAACGACGAAGAGCGTACGTACGTACCTATCTGTACGTAATTAAATATGATTAATTATATTTTTAGGAATATAACATTAAATACTTGCTTTCGTTCGGAATAAGTCCTGATAAATTAGTTCTCGCCATACAATTCATCGGTCGGACGTTTATTTTGAAAGAATCTGATGTAAAAAATATTGAATTTGGAAAAACTGAAGCAGAAATTATTGGATTTTCTGGACCATATCTTAATGGGAATAATATGTACGGATATATCGAGGTAAGTGAAAATATCTCAGATAACGCAGATAGTTCTGTACTGTCTGAATCCAATTCTTACGTTCTTTGAGTCTTCGGCCCACCAAGTAATGGTGTCCTGTAGCGAAGGTGTTCTGAGCTGTGATATACCTTCGTGACCGCAATACTTAGTGCTAAATCACCTAACAGATAAGCTGAGATTTGTAAAACTATTCTGTAAGAAGAAGGCTTTATTTGTTTTGAGAGGCACGGGAGTTTAAGCTCTTTCAACTTTTAGGCTCTTCAGGCTGCTACTGAATATTTCTTAATAATGAACTCCGGATATCAGAATTAACGGGGCTAATCATAAATCAACATGACGGACTTTTAAGTAACTAAAACTTGTTGTAGTTTTAAATTTTATTTAATTCTATATTCAAAATGACGATTCAAAGCGTATTATAAATCCTACTCGAATAATGTAAATTTTGTATTGTTTTTTTATCCAGGTATGTCTAGATTTAAAAAATAATTTCAAGTGGGTTTATCATTGGGATAAAGAATCGTCGACGCCGTATTTGCGTGATGGACGTCATATTATTTCTTATGATGACACTCGATCTATCGCCAATAAAGTCAAGTAAGACATACATATGTATAAATATTAGCTTATGTATATGTGGTAGGATTAATGAAAGGAATGATGTTTTACATGTCAAATAACAGCTTGTGAATATCCCGCGGGGCTAATGTCTCCTCTTCTATTTTGGGGGTAAATCGTCAAATTTCGTAGAAATTTTTTAACCAATCAATTCTCGTTATTACATATCGTGCTATTTTTTTATAAATTACAGATTGGCTATTGAATACAATCTCGCTGGGTTTATGGCTTGGAGTATAGACTTGGATGATTTCAAAGGTCTCTGTGACATGCCAGACGATACTTATACGGATTTGACTGTGAAATTTAATGACATAACAAAAGACAAATTTTGGCAAGATTCCTCGAAGAGCCCAAGTAACCATGGTGAGTATAATTCTTTGCCATTCCGTGAACATTTTGCCGCATGAGACCAAGCCAAATCTTTATTCGATGTCCTTATTGGTTAACTTGCTTTATTATTAAAAATATGCCGCCGATGTTTTGGATGCTAAATCAAAATGCATTGAGAAATTAATCATACATTACTGTATTCAGCAATCAAGTGACACTATTTTCCTTGTGCCTGGGATTAAATTGCCCCAACAATTATAAAGTACTAAACCAGGCAATACAATGTTGTTTAACAGCTATTGACCGGATAACCAGATAACTTAATCATTATTCACTAATTTCAGGTGACTCAGAAGGGAATGGATATGGATATTTAAGAAATAAACAAATTCTCGGATTAAAACAAAATAATTTCAGAAAATACCCCCTTTTGAGGACGATTAATGAAGCGATATATATAGCATTAGAAGAGAAGAAGATAGATCTAGCTAGAACTAGTTTAAAAGAGCAGGAATACGAGCAGAATATAGGAGATTCTAGCGACACAAAGAGTTGTGAGATAACTTGCTCAGAAGTATGTTTTTATGGGCCTGGTGATTAGGGTGAAAAGGAAAATATCATGCAGCCTAAAAATATATTTTAATTAAATTCGTGAATTCCTGCACTAACAGTTGCCTGCACTAACAGTTGTTAGTCTATATTATTGTTAACATTACATAAATTGTCATAAAATTAATTATTGAGTAAAACTTTTAAAATGAATCTATCCTTTGTTTTTACTATTTAATAAAATATTTTGAAATACTTCTTTTTTTCAAATTTATGTACCTATTTTATTTATAGTCAAAATAATCAATATTCTCCCTATATACAGGCTAAATATCCTAAAATTATTAATCTTATAATATAAACATAATATAAATATTTAATGTATAAAATGTGTCTATCTAGAGGGTCGGTGCTGGGGAAATTAAACATTAACCCTTCGTATGCCGCATCACACACCATGAGAAATACTATATCTGCCGCCGCTTTATCGAGTGAAAGAGAAAGAACATATACCTAAGAAAGAGATAATTTTTTTCTGTCTCTTTCATAGGTCGCACGCTATGATTTGGTATAGTCAATATATTCGAAAATGTTTGTATACTCTTTTTTATCACTAGCTCAGATTTTTTACTCATTTATTATGATTGTTTTTACTTTTTTACAACACAATTTTAATAACGTTAATTGTAATAGATTTAACACAAAGTGAAAATACCATAGAACCACAATCTAGATTTTACGAATAGTAACCCTATTCGGTGAAAAAAAAATATCGTATGGGATTATATTATCGCAGACTAAGAACTTTTAGGATGATTCTCGACTTTGAACGTATAATTGGTAAAAAAGCTTCTATATATATAAAACAATACTTCGTTAAACCCTTGTATTTAAATCTCGCATTGGCTTCATTGAACTTCCTTGAAGTTGAAATAGTATTTTTATTTATATATTTAAACGCAAAACATTAGCAAGAACAAGGTAACGTCATCGGATAAGGTACTTGTACATATTGCAAACTCGTAAAAAATTGTCCTCAAACCTAATTTTGTCCACCAAACCAAAATTGTCCTAAATTATCTTAATTAAGAGCAAAGTTGCTAATGTTTAACTTGATTTTGCAGAAGGTGAATCCAGTTCATGGTGAAAAATAAAATATTGTATGTATAACTAAATTATTACTTTATAAACATTGTTAGACCCATCAATGCTTATAAACATTAAATGATTATTTTTTATCGATAAAAAAACCACGAAGTGACCCCTGATATTTATTACATGCTTTAGTTTATTGAGCTGAACCTGAGCTAAAAATTGAACCAAAGCAAATCAGAGTATTTTTGTGACATAAATTGTAAAGAAAGGTTTATATTGTCTTTTCATATTCCAATATTCATCATAGCGACTGCGCTCTCTAAATTAAAATTTATACTGTTTCACTATCTATAGCAATCCTGAAGACGAGATTCGAGAGGAATCCCTTACTTGCCAACCAAATTCATTGGTATGATGAAAATCTTTTCCATTATGCTGTTATCCCACGTTTCTTTTTACCATAAAATGTTAAAAATGTATCTGTTCAAATAAGGTTTTCTCAGTTCGATATGGTCCACGGATCGCCTTTACGCCTTTTCATCATTTACATCACCGCTTCCTCCCTGTAAAATCCTATAAAAATCCGATTCGAGTATATCTGTTACGACTGAATATTACGAGACGGTTGTAAAATAATGAGATTATTTGAGATGTCTGTTACGTTGCCCTCATATCGTAATTTTATTAATTAGGAAGCGATTATATATTAAGAAAAACATTTTCTAATTGCTTATATAAAAATAGTGTAACAAAATATATATCAATTATAGTTTAACTTAACATTTAAATTTTTATTTTTTTATTTTTAGAATTTATTAACTAAAACATTAATTCAATTGAATATGATTATTTAAGAGGTATTTTTTTAATTCATAAAAAGTTTACTCTAAATAGATGTTATAAATTAGTAAATAATACGAATAAGATTATTATATCTACAAATTCAAGAAGTAGATAGTAGGTATCAATACTTACAACAGTCTCTTGAACGAATCTAATTTGATTTTGTTGTTAAAAAGACTTAAGACTTTTTTGGCTGTTGGGTTCAGACCTTTGCACGTGGACTTGATCAATGTTTTGTATGATATGCAACATTTCTCTAGGTGATCCGGAAAAAGCAATGTCTAAAATATTATTTAAGATTGATCCGTTTCAATTGCGTCTAAACAATAATATTAACTTTTTTCGTAAATAGCAACATATTTTACCTATAAGTATATATCTTACATTAGTAGTGAAATTATAGATTTTTTTTACAACAGAATCTGTTAAAAAATGAAAAGTAATTTTAGATCTCACTATAGTGTGTTCATAAAAATTATTATGTATTTCATTCATTTTCTTGTATATGAAACAATAAAGTTAAAAATGAGTTCACAAATAGTAAGAGCCGAACAAAACCTGAAACTGACACCTGAATCTTATTGATACAAAAATGTTTTTAAAAACATTGATGAATACCCACGTATGCAATTAATTTAATATAACTTTATTAAAATATAAATTATAAATATTATAATTGAATGATGTTTAAAAAAATAGTTTTATTTAAGGTAAACTAAAATCTTTGCGGAAGAAGTGCAAAAAGCTATTTTATATCTAGAAAATAAAAATATATTCTACGCTTACCCGAGAACCTTTGTTAATATGAATAAACAAATCACTTTAATGTTGTTAATTATATTCGAAAAACATTTTGCAATTTACAAAACTTTCACAGGGCTTCCTACACTACGTTTGCCTAAGCGTGGTCTCCACTCTAACACGTGTCGGCTCCATCGGCCATCAATGCGCCTGGAGACATGACCAGCCCACTTCCACTTCAGCGAGCTAATTCTACGCGCGATGTCGGTGACTTTAGTTCTCTGGCGAATGTCCTCATTTCGGATTCTATCGCCCAGAGAAACCCCATCATCGCGCGTTCCATCGCTCGCTGAGCGACCTTAAATTTGTGGACCAGTCCTACGGTGAGTGTCCACGTTTCGGCACCGTAAGTCATTACAGGTAGGATGCACTGATTAAAGACTCTGGTCTTAAGCGACTGTGGGATCGACGATTCAAAAATATGACGCAATTTCCCGAATGCCGCCCAGCCCATGCGTATTCTTCTTTTAGTCTCCTTCTCAAAGTTGTGCCGGCCAAATTGTATAGTTTGGCCCAGGTAGATATATTCCTGCACAACTTCAAGTGGAGAGCCATTTACGACCACTAGTTCCGGGGATACATGTTGGTTTGCCATGATTTTGGTCTTTTCAATGTTCATCCCGAGACCTACTCGTCTTGAAGAATCGCTCAGGTTGTTTAGCATCTCTTCCAAATCCTGCAGAGTCTCCGCCATGATGACAATGTCGTCGGCAAATCGCAGGTGTGTGATGTGTTGGTCATTGATATTAATGCCGCGTCCGTTCCAATCGAGCGTCTTGAGGACGTCCTCCAATGCATTGGTAAAAAGTTTCGGTGAGATTACATCTCCCTGTCTTACCCCGCGATGCAATTAGATTGGTCTTGTGCTTGTGGTACGAGACATAGCTTTCACTATGTCTTCGTACATGGCTTCGACCTCTTCGACAGTGTATGTAGACGTTGGGGCATACACTTGTATAACCTTCAAGGCATACCTCTCGGTTATCTTTAAGACAAGGTATGCCATCCTTGCCGACACACTGCCAACCTCTACGACATTGCTTCTGAGTGACTTGTGGATGAAAAAGCCGACGCCACCTTGGGATGGTTGGTGTCCTTCTCGGAAGTAGAGTAAGTGACCGGAATCTAGTGTCATCGTGTCCTCGCCCTGTCTTCGGATTTCTGGTAGACCTACTATATCCCAGTTAATACGACTTAACTCTACTTCCAATTCTGTCAGTTGTTCGTCCAGCCGCAGAGAGCGTCCATTATACGTGGCCAGAAACAGTCGCCGTTTGTGGTACCCTGCCGTAGCCCGGGGATTCTTAGCACCCCCCATCGCACCGTTATCATGGCCGGTACCGTGGTCAGGAATAGTGCGATTACCGGGAATTGGGGGCCGTGAATTTGTGTCGTCACTCATAGGGGGTTTTTGCCTTAGTCACCGCGCTTGGCAGGCGGGTTGGTGACCGCAGTGGCTGGAATCTTTCACTAATAGCGCTGCTGCCCGCTATCAGATTTGCATTTTAGGATTCCAGTATTTGTGTGGTTATGCCACGATTTCGGTCGCCAGAGCCTCGTTTGTTGATTAGCAGGATGTACCACGAGCAGGTGAGGTTGACGGTAGGGAGCCTAGGTAGTTGTCGACTCCCCTTAACTCCCTTGTGTACTGTTGATTACTAATTATCGCCTTCACGGATCTTAATGCCTGGAGGCATTCTCTGCCAGTTGTCTGGCAGTCCCATCAGCTTCTTCAGGTAATTGTAGTCTATTTTTGTGATAAGTAGAAAAGATGAGACTTTTGTAAGTATGGTATACTATTTCAGCTTAATTGAGACGAAGCTGTGCGGCCATTTTGTACGTGCAACGGATATTGCGATTCGTGATTCGCGAACCAGGAGACACCAATTTGAGGAGAGTGAGCGATTATTTTAATTATTAATACGGTTTTATTAATATTATTACTTTTTTGATTTAATATAAAAAATGATTAGTGACAGTGATTTTACGTGTGATCTAAATACATTACTTACTAAGCGTTCTTCTATAAAAGGTCGTATTACTAAATATAAAAATAATATTGATACTATTTCAATAAAGGAGGATTTATCCCCAATTCAATTTTCGGAATTATCAATTAAATTAGAAAAAAAACGTTTATTAGCTATTCAATACGAGCAGTTGCAAGATTCAATTGATGTTTTAAATTCAGATAATTTGGCATTGGAAATAAATGAGCGAGATGCTATTGAGAAAGATTGTGCGAAATGTATTGCGAATGCTCAAACTATTATTACTGATTCTAACAGTCACAAAGATGAGCAAAATACCTCTTCCTTGTCTCGATGTCATCACGATCATTTTGAAACAGAATATAAATTACCGCAATTACAAATTAATAAGTTCGATGGTGCCTACTTTCGATGGCTGGAGTTTTGTGACACTTTCTTATCAGTTGTACACAATAACGATCGCATTAAGCCTATTCATAAATTTCATTATTTGACATCATATTTAGGTGATGCTGCACGCATTATTTCAAATATTGAGGTTTCCGAGGCTAACTATGATGATGCGTGGCGCTTGCTATGTGAGAGATATGACAATAAACGACAGCTAATAAATCATCATTTAAATGCTCTTTTTAAAATTGATCAGTTGAGTCGCGAGTCTGATCGATGCCTACGTTTTCTTGTGGACCACGTTACAAAGAACTAGCGCGCTTTGTGTAGTCTTGGTCAGCCTACTCAGCACTGGGATATATTAATAATACACATAGTGTCATCTAAACTAGATACGCATACTTTAAATAGATGGGAGGAAATGCGTAGGTCTTTGGATGAGGTGCCTACACTAGCTCAATTTAATAAATCCTTAACAGATCGTGCTGATATACTAGAAACATTACATCGTAATAAAATAGATAGACTAAAGGCGTCAGGTAGCTCTTTACGACCTACAGGCCCTAATTTTAATAGTGAACGAACTCATACGAAATCTTTTACATCTTTGCAAAATAATTGTAACAATTTTAAATCTTGGGTTATTTGCAACGGAGATCACAAAATATATGAATGTGGCATATTTAAACGAAAGAATTTTGATGAAAAGGTTTCTGATGATTCAAAGATTAAAACTATGCATAAATTATTTAAGGGGAGGACATCAAACTTATAATTGTAAACTAGGCCCTTGTCGTACTTGTAAGAAAAAATACAAAACATTGCTTCATCAAACGAAAGAAGTCTATACCAATTCGTCTTCTTTAACTACTACGTCTACTAATACTATAGCAAACTTCTCAATGCAGCCCACAAATCAGGCTATACTATCTACTGCATTGATTAAAGTACGCAATCAAAAAACAAATAAATCGGTTCAAGTGCGTGCATTACTTGATTGTGGAAGTCAATCATCATTTATCAGCAAACAATTAAAAGAATATTTAAGTCTCGAATCAAGCCAAATAAAAAAAATTAGCGTTATAGGTATTGGTAACAACTCGTCTAACCACATAACAGAGAGTTGCATTGCTCAACTTAGTTCAATACACGAAAAATATTATGTAACGCTAGCTTGTCTCGTGCTTAAGCAGTTTACAGGTTCGATTCCTGCTGCTCCTATTAACTTAGATAACTTAAAACTACCAAAGAATTTAAAACTTGCCGATCCCAATTCCATCGTCGGTCGATGTACTCATTGGTGCAGACTTGTTTTGGGATGTTCTACGACGAGCGGTCATTGGGTCCAGGTCTTATTAAACTAAGAAGTTCTACCAATTTGTGTACAACTAAGAAAATTCAAAGTCATAATTTTGTTATAATCAGTCAACAAGATGAAAGCATACAAAAATTATTACAAAAATTTTGGAGTATTAAAAAGAGGTTCGACATAAACCTATACTTACTAAAATCGAAAAGGTTTGTGAGCAAAACATATTATTCGTGAGGTTTATAAAACATATTATTCGCTTACCTAGTGGGAGATTTTCAGTTCAACTACCTTTAATCGACACACCTGATTGCCTAGGTGACTCTTACAAAATGGCACTTCAAAGATTTCTTAATTTGGAAAGACGATTTAAGAGAAATTTACAATTAAAAACCGAATATCAAATTTCATTCGGGAATATTCTGAGCTTGGACATTTAGAAGAGCTCGCTGAAGTATTCAAAGAAACCAGTGAATCTACAAAAATAATAGTTGTTTTAACGGAGTTTGAGTTGACGGCTCTGCGCCTACTACATCAGGATATTCATTAAATGACATCCAAATGGTAGGACCAAACATTCAAGATTCACTATTTGCTATTCTAATTAGAGCCAGACAATAAAGTTTTTACTTACGGCTGACATTGAGAAACTGTATCGACAAATTAAAATACACGATGACCATCAAAACTTACAATTAATTTTATGGAGGGAAAGCGAAACAGAGCCAATTAAAATATTACTCCTTAAGACGGTTACTTATGGTCTTGCAAGTTCTAGTTTTTTAAGTACACGTTGTCTGCGGCAATTAGGACAGGAATATACGGATAAATCTATAGAAACAATTATCAAACATGATTTTTATGTAGATGATCTTATAACTGGAGCTAATAGTGAAGATGAACTTCTATATATTCAAACCTCTGTGTCAAACACGCTTAAAAGGATTTAATAAATAGAAACGATAAATTAAGTATAAGTTCCTGAATTAGTGCTTTAGGCATCAACTGGGATCCTAATAATGACACCTTGCGGGTTTCTTTTGAAATGCCACCTAAATCCGAGTGTGCTACTAAGCGAATAATTCTATCTTTTACTTTTAAAATATTTGATCCAATGGGTCTAATAATCCCGTGTGTGGTTTTGCCAAAAATTTAATTGCAATCTCTATAGCAAAGGAAACTAGACTGGGATGTTCCAGTCCCAAAAGACATACAAAATTCTTGGAACGAGTTTACCAATGATTTATCATACCTTGTAAGTCTTCAGGTGCCACGAAGGGTTGTTTCTGATAATTACAATTACATTGAACTGCACTCATTTAGTGATGCTTCTCAACGTGCGATCAGAGCTTACATCTACTTGAGATCAATTAATAAACAAGGCCTAATTAATGTACAACTGTTATGTTTTAAGTCTAAGGTATCTCCGCTCAAACCTACAACCATACCTCGTCTAGAACTAAGCGCAACATTCTTAGCAGCTAAGTTATCTAGTGCAGCTGTGATGTCTCTTAGATGTACAGTCGCACGTCAGGTACATTGGTGTGATTCTACAGTGGTTTTGGGGTGGATTCGTACTGAAAGTCATAAGTTGAAGGCATTTGCAAGGCAAGGCATATATCAATTATTTTTAGTGTACGCTCTAATATAAACATTGTTGACTTGTCGCATTAAATAATTCTTAAAGTCTGCCGGAGTTTTTAATTGGTGGCTAAGCTACGAAACTCTTTATAACAAATAGGGTTGTGGAGATATCTGAACTACACCGATATCAGCTCATGGCGTTATATACCTATATTAATGAATCCTGCAGATTTAGTTTCTAGGGGTTTATTACCTAAAGACATTATTTCAAAGAATTTGTGGTAGTACGGCCCTGAGTTTTTGTTAAAAAAAAAGGGAATCGGAATGGCCTGTTTTCTCCCGCGGTACGTCGGACATTGCTAGTCTGCCTGAAATCGAACTAAACTCAGCATTAGCCATAGCAGATGCAACTAAAGAACCTATTTTAATAGAATTTGAAAAATATTCGAAATTTGGAGTTTTGGATATGTTAAACGTTTTATTTTTAATTTACGAAACAAAACAAATACAAAGACAGGAAGTTTAAGCTTAGATGAGCTGAACGATTTATTTTATAATCTATGTGCAATTTCTCAAAAACAATCTTTTCCTAAAGAATACAATATGTTAAACGTGGGTAAGGCTATAAGTAATAAATCAACGATTTTACCATTAACACAATTTTTCAATGATGATTTAAAATTGATAAGAGTCGGTGGTAGATTGGTTAACTCGGACTACAATTTTGGTAAAAAACACCCTATCCTTCTTCATTCAAGTCATTGTCTCACGAAGCTTATCTTTGAAAGAGAACATCTTCGTTATATGCACACAGGGCCCCAATTATTATTATCAGTAATTCGTGAGTCTATTTGGCCAATTAATGGTAGACGTCTAGCAAGAAATACTGTGCATAAATGCGTTACATGTAGACGTCATCAAGGCAGGGCTATATATCCAATAATGGGCAATTTACCCGTGCAAAGAGTTGCGTGCCAGACTTTCCGTTTAAGACTGTAGGTGTTGATTTTGCTGGTCCATTCTACATATTAAATAAGAGGGGTCGCGGAGCGAGGACAACTAAAGCCTATTTATGTTTATTCATATGTTTTAGATTTAAATGTTTGCATTTAGAAGCTGTCAGCGATCTTTCTAAAGATGGTTTCTTATAGGCCTTCCGCAGATTAACATCTAGGCGCGGAAAACCAGCTGAAGTATATTGTGATAATGGTAAAAATATTGTCGCGTCAGCCAAAGAGATGGGTAAATTTTTAAATACAAACAAACAACAGATATTGGATTTTGCAACTGAAGACGACATTAAATTTCTCACCCACGCACGCTCCTCATTTTGGTGGTATCTGGGAGGCTGGAGTGAAATCCGCTAAACACCATATTCGCCGTGTCTTGGGTAATACCCATCTCACGTTCGAAGAATTAGGAACATTGTTTGCAGAAGTCGAGGCTATTTTAAAAAGTAGGTCTTTGTATCCCTTATCCTCCAATCCCAATGATTACCTTTCCCTAATCCTAGGGCACTTTCGACCATTGCGCTCGTTGACTTCTCCATCACTTACTGACTCCAACAATAGTCAATTACAACGATATGCAAGAATAGAACAAATTTGTCAACACTTTTGGCAGCGTTGGCAAAAGGAGTATGTCTCGGAGCTTCAGCAGCGGTCAAAATGGAGAACGAATTCATCAAAAATACAAGAAGGAGACTTAGTACTGCTAATAGAGGACAATTTGCCTCAGCTATGTTGGAAGCTTGCAAGAATAACTCGCTTATTTCCCGGATCAGACGCAGTAGCACGTGTAGCCGAAGTTCGCACACCTACAGGCATATATAGAAGACCTATAACTAAGCTTTGTCCTCTTCTGTCCGGTCTCGACAAGCATAGTTGAAAACGGTGCTTTCCACGGAGAGGAGGATGTTGGAGCGCACATTGTTTTTAGAATGGCAACATTATTTTACTTTGTCTGCATATACTTTTCTTTTTTACCTACCTACAAATAATTCTTATTCAATATCTTCTCGTAACGTCAATGAACAATAAATCTGTCTTGAAATTTTTATTTTTTTACACAATCTCAATCAAATACACTAACCTTTCCCTCCATTTTTAAAGCTTGACCTCTACCTCGGTTGCATTTTCACCAACGAGAACAATGTCGTCTGCAAAGAGCATACACCAGGATGCCTAGTCCTGTATGTCCGATGTCAAAGCATCCATAATGAGAAGGAACAAATAAGGGCTTAAAGCCGATCCCTGGTGTAAGCCCACAGCCACATCTAACGCCTCAGAAACACACTTCGGACCGGATGCGTGCCATGCATAGCACGGCTATACATGGCACGGATAAGCTGCAGGTACTTGACAGGCACTCTTTTCTCTTTCAAAGGCCACCACAGAACCTCCCGAGGTATTCGATCGTACGCCTTTTCGAGATCGACGAAAACTATGTGTAAGTTTTTATGTACACGTCTGTACTTTTCACACAGTTGGCGTAATGCAAATATGGCGTCCGTTGTTCCTCGTCCAGACATAAACCCAAACTGGTTCTGGGTCACCTCACTCTCTTCTTTTATTCGTCTCGCTATCACTTTCTCCCAAATTTTCAGGCTATGTGACAAAAGTTTTATACCTCGATAGTTGCTACAATCCTGCACATCGCCCTTGTTTTGAAAGATCCACTGCATTCTAATAATAATGAGCTGTTTATATATATTATAATTATATTATAATTGGATCCATTATCAATTGTTTACGCACTTGTTATCTTTAGAACAGCTTATCTTCCTCTACGACGCTCGCGGTCATAACTCATTTTTAGTTGTAGTTTATTTGTAAAATGTTTTGCAGAACAAGTATACTGTTAAGCGTGACTGTGTATCTGATTGTGGGTGGCAGTAATATCGATGGTGAGGTAGATTTAATAACTTAATTATTATTATGTATTATTAAGGAGTTATCAGTTATGTTTATTAAATGAACTTTAAAAAGTAAAAAGAACAAATGTTTTTGCTGACGTGTTAACTTTGCTATAAGTACATAGTTAATCTATATACAAACATATAAGCAAGAGACCAGTCATCACGAGATCTCCTGAACTATCCGCCCGATTGATTTGAAATTTGTCCCAATTATTCCCTGGCGTAGACTCACTAAGAGTCCTATCCAAAATACTTTTGTTCTTATGTGATCGTGTGAAGTTTGTATTTTAATATATGCGTCGTCGGGGGTAATTTAATTATAGAAATGAGCATCAAAGTTATAATACTTATTGTGTGAATATTTTGGATTATTTACAGATACAAGTACTATGTTGTGTGTGATAGTGTTGGTTTATTATAAATTATCGGTGATAATTCAAATAAAGTCACAGTAAATGGCTGATTGTTTAAATTTCTTGAAATCAATCCCTTTAATCGTTGCTAGGATTTTTTGCTGGGGGACTGGAATATTGGAGCGAATCGATCACGCTCTGATCACGAATCTTTTGTCAAATAACTGGTCGAGCCAGTGTGATAACGGGCACAGTGGTGACATATTTGATCCCGTGGTGAGCTTTATTCTTAATACCGAAATGATAATAGTCGAGATGGCTCAGTGGCGATACATTCGCCACTGAATTTTCTATAATTCATCACGTACTCTCTGTTAGTAGTAGAAGTAGACCTTCGTGAGTCAACCTTCCATGTTTCGGATGAAGGTGTGCCCTGGAGCGGTGATGTGGAAAAAACTGCAAATCTTCTCCCCATAAGATCGCCTTAGATCAGAAGTGGAACATTTACATTTATTATAAAATACATTGTCTTTTCAGGTCCAAAACATGGCAAAGTTGTCGTCTGCTACTTAGCGTCCTGGGCGATGTTCAGGAAGCCTCCTGTGAAATTCGAAATATCAGATATAGATCCAACATTATGCACTCACATTGTCTACGCTTTCGCTGGTTTAGATGAAGATTCGCATACTATTAAAAGCCTCAGTAAGTCATTTTTTTAGTCAGTTTGTAGTCAGTCAGTCATAGTAAATTTACTTTATTGATATTAAATATACAGTTAATATACAAAGCTGCCTATGAATAAAATCGTGATCAATTAATTATTTATGCGGCATATTCGTGATACGACTGACTAACAAACAGTGGTATTATACGAATCAATAGTAAAACACTATAAATCAATTTAATTTCAAGTAATCACATTGCCTATTTAATTGCGTCAGCTAACCATGCCTATTAAAATAATGCGTTCAAATTATGTTGTTGCTAAGACATCCTACTTTACTAAATAATTGAAAAACCTCTTTAATTTAACCAATTATATCTGATAAGAAATTTCATTACTGTTTTTTTCAGACCAATGGCTTGATGTAGACCAAAATAATGGTAACGCTGGTTATAAAAACCTGACCGGGATTAAAAAGACTTATCCTCATATAAAAGTTACTTTAAGCCTTGGTGGGTGGGATGAAGGTTCCGTGAAATTCTCTAAGATGGCTGGCAATAGATGGGAGAGGCTCAGATTTATCAGAAGCGTCATGCAATATCTTGAGTAAGTTTTAGAGCACATAATTCATATATTGTTTTGTTCTACTAGCTACCCGTCCAAGCTTTGCACGGGTAGTATGAGTTTCAACATGAAACCATTTGTCCGTCATGATTTTTTCCGCCATCTTCAACATTTACCGGCATTTTTGACGGCTGGTTGGCATATATATTGTAATTGTAATTGTAACAGCCTGTGAAAGTCCCACTGCTGGGCTATAGGCCTCCCCTCCTCTTTTTTTTTGAGGAGAAGGTTTGGAGCTTATTCCACCACGCTGCTCCAATGCGGGTTGGTGGAATTCACATGTGGCAGAATTTCAGTGAAATTAGACACATGCAGGTTTCCTCACGATGTTTTCCTTCACCGTAAAGCACGAGATGAATTATAATCACAAATTAAGCACATGAAAATTCAGTGGTGCTTGCCCGGGTTTGAACCCACGATCATCGGTTAAGATTCACGCGTTCTTACCACTGAGCCATCTCGGCATATATACATATATTAATCATTCATTCATTCAGCCTTTTGCCGTCCACTGCTGGACGAAAGCCTCCCCCATAGAACGCCAACCATCCCGATCTTGGGCAGTCCGCATCCATCCCGTACCTGCCACCTTTTTTAAATCGTCGGTCCATCTTGTCACAGGGCGTCCTACACTACGTTTGCCTAAGCGTGGTCTCCACTCTAACACGTGTCGGCTCCATCGGCCATCAATGCGCCTGGAGACATGACTAGCCCACTTCCACTTCAGCGAGCTAATTCTACGCACGATGTCAGAGACTTTAGTTCTCTGGCGAATGTCCTCATTTCGGATTCTATCGCCCAGAGAAACCCCAAGCATCGCGCGTTCCATCGCTCGCTGAGCGACCTTAAATTTGTGGACCAGTCCTACGGTGAGTGTCCACGTTTCGGCACCGTAAGTCATTACAGGTATGACGCACTGATTAAAGACTCTGGTCTTAAGCGACTGTGGGATCGACGATTCAAAAATATGACGCAATTTTCCGAATGCCGCCCAGCCCAAACGTATTCTTCTTTTAGCCTCCTTCTCAACGTTGTGCCGGCCAAGTTGTATAGTTTGGCCCAGGTATATATATTCCTGCACAACTTCAAGTGGAGAGCCATTTACTACCACTGGTCCCGGGGATACATATAGATGGATAGAGATGCTAAACAGCCTGAGCGATTCTTCAAGACGAGTAGGTCTCGGGATGAACATTGAAAAGACCAAAATCATGTCAAACCAACATGTACATATATATGTAATTATGATAATTGATAAATAACGCCTTGAGTCGAATTTTAAATGTGTTAATAGTTTGAGATCGTCTTAAGTGGAGTGGTAAAGAATTCCATAGGGGAACTGCTTGGACAGAGAAGGAATTGGTATAAAAAGAGGAAGAGTGAGAAGGAATTTTAAGAATTAGATCATCGTCAGATCCTAGTGCGACCGTGCGAGTCCTTAAGGAATTCAAAACGGTGTTTAAGATAGTAAGGATAATTCGGATGGAAAAGTATACAGTAGAGAAGAGAAAGATAGAATATGAGTATTCCTGCGAAGACGGATTGGGAGCTACTCGAGTTTTTTTGCGAAATTCAGAAATGTGGTCAAATTTGCGGAGTCCGAATATAAACCGAATACAGAGATTTTGAATACGCTCGAGTTTATTTAATTGCTCCTCTCTTAGATCAAGATGGCCAGGAGGATGGCTTGGGCTAACGCAATTTTGGTAGGGATAGGTAGAAAATTATGTAGTCTACGAATGGACCCAATCGAGTGAAACATTTTCCTGCTCACTTCGCTTATTTGTGACATCCACGAGAAATTTTGATTAATATATATTCCTAAATTTTTAACTTTGCTCCTTATAACCGGGGTTACAGTATTGTTAAAGACAACAGGTGGCAAACGAGAATAGTCTACACGGGGTAATAATTTATAACTGCCAATTATAATAGCCTGGCTTTTAATAGGATTTACCTTAGACCAAAAGAAAGACTCCACTTTAAAATTTTGTCTAAGTCAGAATTAATTAATTGAATAGCATGTGGTAGGTCAGTAATTTTGGAATGAGCAGCAGCAGAGATTTGTTGAGTTATAGAATTGATGAAAATTGAGAATAGAAGAGGAGATAAGACACAGCCTTGGGGAACACCGGCACTTACCGCTAACCAGTCCGAGTAAGAATCTTGGATTCGAATACGTTGACAGCGACCATTGAGATAACTATTAAACCAATTAATTACCGATGGAGATATATTAAGAGAATTTAGTATAGCCAGGAGTATGTCGAAATCTACAGTATTGAAAGCATTACTATAATAAAAGCAATGATAAAATTGTAACTTCCTGGTTATCTATAGCTAATCTGATGTCGTCGGTAATTTTGACTAATGCAGTAACCGTACCATGGCCAGATCTAAAACCAGATTGAAAAGGATTTAGCAAGTTGTAGGAAAACAGGAGGACAGAGGTTAAGTTGTTGATGTACAAGACGCTCAAGAACTTAAGAAAGAAATGGAAGGATGGAAATAGGACGGTAATCACCATTAGACGAATGATTCTTTTTTTAGGTAGAGGGATTATTTGAGCATCTTTCCAGGATCCGGGAATGGTACAGGAATTAATGGAATAATTGATTATGCAAGTTATAGCGGGAATTAAATAGTCAATAATAGGCGGGATAATTTTACGGCTAATGCAGTCAGAACCAACGGCAACATAATTTATAGCTAAGATATTCTTCTTAATATCACATTCGGTAAACTCACGAAAAGTAAAGGGCAAAAAGTCGGAGTTGATGACGCAGAAAGTTGAATTAAGGTATTAGATTTAGTTGTACTATTTATGGTAACTGAAAATGCAAATTGATGGTTAAGTTGGTTGAGATCCAGGGTACTAGTGGAGGTATCGATATGTGACTTGCCAACTCCGAGAGACTTGAGAAATTTTCAGATTTTGGAAGTGTTGTCGTCTTCAACAACATATTTAAAAATGTGCCTTTGATGTGTATCCCTACACAGCATGTTGCAACGATTCTGATATTTTTTTATAATTTAATTTGTTCTTGTCAGATGGATTAGACTTATATTTCGCTTTTGCCAAGTTTTTCTTAAGCTAGAGTTATTTAATTTTGGGAGTAATCCAGGGTGCTGGTAAGTGTTTTATACGTATACGCCTAATAGGAGCATTTACGTCGTACAGTTGAGTCAGAAGAGAGTTAAAAATATTAACCTGCTCATCAACCGTAACACCGTTCAAAGCCAGTTTCGAGCCAGTTTATTTTAGCAGCATCCTCTCGCAATTGCTATAAACACATTCCTCCGAAATTGCGTTGCAGGAGAATTCTAGGTTTAGCTCTAGGAGGTCTAATTTTATAAGAAAGGAAGAGGATCGTGGTATGTAAAAGCGAGTGCAGCATATTGCCCATGTTATCCAACACGAGCAAAAGATGATACAAATATCAGAACAAATAAAGAAGAAGTGGAATTTGGAAATGAATGAGTTGCAGAAAGTGGCAGAACATTTAAGTTAGCACCTTTGATGATAGGATATAAGCGTTATGATCGAGTATTATTCTTGAGAAGGCAAGTATTAAAGTCACCCATCACCACGGTATGAGTGTAAAAAGGAGTAAATGACTCTAGTAAGTTCTCAAAAGATGGAAAGTAATCAATATTCCTCGACGGGCAATAGTATACAGTGAGAGAGAACAACTTCAATAAAAAGGTGCTGTGGCTCTCCAACAGTATTCGAATTAGAGGAGCTTACAATTGAAAAAGGTATATGTGGTCTCAGATAAATGGTGACACCCCCACCAGTTCTTGCCATACGATCATTACGGATCAGATGGAATCCAGGAAGGGAATAGGCTGTCGAAGGCAAACACGGCTTAAGCCAGGATTCAGAAACTAAAATTGCATGTAATAATTACCAAGGTGCCAAATCGATTGGCGATACATCCAAGTGCTGAAAGGTCTGCAAGACGCTGCTATTATGACCGTCAAAGTACAGAATCAGCAGTCTGAACCTATCCTCTTGCATCGAGGAGTGAGACAAGGGGATGTCATTTCACCGAAAATGTTCACTAATGCATTGGAAGGGCGGGGCATAAACATTAACGGCAAGTATCTTTCGCATTTGAGATTTGCAGACGATATCGTCATCGTGGCAGAGACCCTGCAGGACATGCAATATATGCTGAGCAACCTGGCTGAATCTTCTGCTCGAATTGGTCTCCGGATGAACTTGGAGAAAATCAAGATAATGAAAAATAATTCAATGAACGCGTCAATCCGGAATCAATAGCCCTTAACGGAGTTCCTCTCGAAGTTGTTCAGGAGTATGTGTACCTTGGGCAAACTTTGCAGTTGGGTCGAAACAACTTCGAGAGAGAGGCACGAAGAAGAGTACAGCTTGGCTGGGCAGCGTATAGAAAAGTCTTCTCGTCACGGATACCACAATGCTTGAAGACAAAAGTCTTCAACGAGTGCGTCTTACCGGTTATGACCACGCCTTAGCAAACGTAGCGTAGGACGCCCTCCAGCTAGGTGGAGTGATGATATACGGTGGCTGGTAGCAGTTGGAGACTGAGAGCTGAGGATCGAGCTCAGTGGCGTGTCATTGGAGAGACCTATGGCTAGCAGTGGACGAGAAAAGGATGATGATGATGATCGCAAGAAGGTTAAGAACCAACTATTACTTTTTAATCACCCTTTTAGTGCGAGAAATAGTCGCTTTTACCTTGTCACCTTTAGACTCGGTAGTCTTCATCTGAAAGGGAGACTTCACATTCGACGAGCATTGAATGGTACTGAGATCCGACAAACATTCGACTTTATGCCGAGTACCATCTTGAGCTATGATATATATAAAGCCATCCCGTGTCCAGCATTTGGCAATACCGAAACGAGATCTTGCTTTAAGGAAGACTTAGACATCATGCCTACTTTTTGTCAAAAATTCCGATTGCGTGACTCCAGTTCCTTTAAATTTTGTTTTGGAAAACCATACTTTTTCTAGCATCCTGACGTCACAAAACTTGACTACAATAGGTCGAGGCTTCTTATCATTTAAGCGACCTAAGCGGTAGGATTTTTTTATACATGTACTGGAAAAATTCGGCAGATGTAGATGCCGATCCATTTTGTTGAACAATTCTGTTCTTTGATCCGTGCAGTGACGGAGAAAGAATACATTTCACTGCCCCTTTCCCATGGGTGTCGTAAGAGGCGACTAAGGGATATCATCTGGTGGTAGGATGATACACATCCGCCTGGCTTGTTACCACCGTACGCATGGTGAAAATCTCGTGAAGTGGCTTGCAGCCGCGTTTCGAGGTCAGCCAGCGTACAGCCAGTGCCCGAGCGAGCATTGCCGCGATGGGTGTTGGTCCAGTGGAGACGGCTGCTGAACCAATGCCGGGGGAAACACGCCTCCACACTTTGCCCATCCCTATCGTGGCAATACGTCGCTCGCTTCACGTCTCTTTACGAGGCGTGAAGAGGCATCTTGCGGGCCGGCAAGGCGAGGGCGGCTGGTGCAGAATCTTCTTCCCGACTATACTGGCCGTCCTCGCGTTTGGACTCTACTACCACTTAACATCAGGTGGAGTAGAGTCATTTGCCGACCCGGTAAATATAAAAAAAAAAAAAAGTCATGGCAGACAGAGACTCTAATGGTTTCCATAATGTGCTGTTGTGATGTGATAGTAAAGATGTATTGAAATCATACAGGAGAATACTTGCTGATGGGTAATGTGTTGCTACATATGTTTAATGTATAGTAATATACACTTAAAACAATTTTTTAAATAAAAGTTTATTAGAGCAGACAAAAGCTTGACTATATTGATGTACTCCTACGCAAAAAAAATCTATCTATCTTTTATTCACTGTCGCATGACTTTCTAACTTTCTAAACCAAGGTTTTGTTTGTAGGAAATACGAGTTTGATGGTCTAGACATAATGTGGAAGTATCCTACCATGAGAGGTGGAAGTCCTGAAGATAGAGAGAACTTCGTCTATTTGATCAAGGTATCGTATAAATGTTCGCATGTTACTAGGTGGTAGGGCTTTGTGTAAACCCGTCCGGGTACCACCTACTCATCGGATAATCTAACGCTAAACAGCAATACTTGGTATTGTTGCGTTCCCGTTTGAAGAGTGTGTGACCCAGTGTAACTACAGGCACAAAAGACATAACATCTTTGTCCTCAAGATTGTAATTGTAAGGAATCAAGGTATCGTATAAATGTTCGCACGTTACTAGGTGGTAGGGCTTGGTGTAAACCCGTCCGGGTACCACCTACTCATCGGATAATCTAACGCTAAACAGCAATACTTGGTATTGTTGCGTTCCCGTTTGAAGAGTGTGTGACCCAGTGTAACTACAGGCACAAAAGACATAACATCTTTGTCCTCAAGATTGTAATTGTAAGGAATGGTTATTATTTCTCACATCGCCAATGTCCATAGGCGGTAGAACTACTTAACATAAGGTCGCCCATTTGCCACTATCTAACAACATGAGGCCTATGCTTTTCAAATGGGGTCTGTCTCTATCTATCTAAGGTTATATTTCCTGTTTCCAGGAATTGAAAGAGGCATTTTTACCATATGGCTACATTCTAAGCGCGTCACTGTCTAATACCAAAGAAATAATGAGTTCTGCGTTTGATTTAGTAAACCTGAATCGTTATTTGGACTTGATTTATTTACTTGGTTACGATTATAATGGACCCTGGGACAGAAGAGTCGGAGCATCCGCACCATTAAAGGAATTAAATAAACAGGATGAAAGAAATGTGGTATGATAAAATATAATTTTTTTAGTCATAAATTGCAATGTATTACAGTTATTCTTGTGTGCATTTTAAATAAGACGTGCAAATTGATAGGTGAACGAACCATATAGGTGTATAAGCTGCCTGTCCTTAGTTCTTAAAAACATTATGTAAATAATAATGATATCAATAAATAATGGCGTCTATGTGATCATTTGCCAGTTTATCACCATATTCTAAATTAAAAAAATACTAGGTATCATATCGGAAAGAATCAAAGATGAAGCAGTAGTTTAGATGAAACGACAAAGAGCAGATAGGTACGTAATTAAATATGATTAATTATATTTTTAGGAATATAACATTAAATACTTGCTTTCGTTCGGAATAAGTCCTGATAAATTAGTTCTCGCCATACAATTCATCGGTCGGACGTTTATTTTGAAAGAATCTGATGTAAAAAATATTGAATTTGGAAAAACTGAAGCAGAAACTATTGGATTTTCTGGACCATATCTTAATGGGATTAATATGTACGGATATATCGAGGTAAGTGAAAATATCTTAGATGACGCAGTTGGAATCCATCCGGGGGTTAAATATCTATTGCGAGTCATAATCCCCTAATTGGCGCAATTCCGACCAGTTCTGTACTGTCTGAATTCAATTCTTACGTTCTTTGAGTCTTCGGCCCACCTAGTTAATAGTGTCCTGTAGCGAAGGTGTTCTGAGCTGTGATCTACCTTCGTGACCGCAATACTTAGTGCTAAATCACCTAACAGATAAGCTGAGATTTGTAAAACTATTCTGTAAGAAGAAGGCTTTATTTGTTTTGAGAGGCACGGGAGTTTAAGCTCTTTCAACTTTTAGGCTCTTCAGGCTGCTACTGAATATTTCTTAATAATGAACTCCGGATATCAGAATTAACGGGGCTAGTCATAAATCAACATGACGGACTTTTAAGTAACTAAAACTTGTTGTAGTTTTAAATTTTATTTAATTCTATATTCAAAATGACGATTCAAAACGTATTATAAATCCTACTTGAATAATGTAAATTTTGTATTGTTTTTTTATCCAGGTATGTCTAGATTTAAAAAATAATTTCAAGTGGGTTTATCATTGGGATAAAGAATCGTCGACGCCGTATTTGCGTGATGGACGTCATATTATTTCTTATGATGACACTCGATCTATCGCCAATAAAGTCAAGTAAGACATACATATGTATAAATATTAGCTTATGTATATGTGAGTTAAGTGACTGGTAGGATTAATGAAAGGAATGATGTTTTACATGTCAAATAACAGCTTGTGAATATCCCGCGGGGCTAATGTCTCCTCTTCTATTTTGGGGGTAAATCGTCAAATTTCGTAGAAAATTTTTAACCAATCAATTCTTGTTATTACATATCGTGCTATTTTTTTATAAATTACAGATTGGCTATTGAATACAATCTCGCTGGGTTTATGGCTTGGAGTATAGACTTGGATGATTTCAAAGGTCTCTGTGACATGCCAGACGATACTTATACGGATTTGACTATGAAATTTAATGACATAACAAAAGACAAATTTTGGCTAGATTCCTCGAAGAGCCCAAGTAACCAGGGTGAGTATAATTCTTTGCCATTCCGTGAACATTTTGCCGCATGAGACCAAGCCAAATCTTTATTCGATGTCCTTATTGGTTAACTTGCTTTATTATTAAAAATATGCCGCCGATGTTTTGGAAGCTAAATCAAAATGCATTGAGAAATTAATCATACATTACTGTATTCAGCAATCAAGTGACACTATTTTCCTTGTGCCTGGGATTAAATTGCCCCAACAATTATAAAGTACTAAACCAGGCAATACAATGTTGTTTAAGAACTATTGACCGGATAACCAGATAACTTAATCATTATTCACTAATTTCAGGTGACTCAGAGGGGAATGGATATGGATATTTAAGAAATAAACAAATTCTCGGATTAAAACAAAATAATTTCAGAAAATACCCCCTTTTGAGGACGATTAATGAAGCGATATATATAGCATTAGAAGAGAAGAAGATAGATCTAGCTAGAACTAGTTTAAAAGAGCAGGAATACGAGCAGAATAAAGGAGATTCTAGCGACACAAAGAGTTGTGAGATAACTTGCTCAGAAGTATGTTTTTATGGGCCTGGTGATTAGGGTGAAAAGGAAAATATTATGCAGCCTAAAAATATATTTTAATTAAATTGGTGAATTCCTGCACTAACAGTTGCCCACGTGTTAGTCTATATTATTGTTAATATTATATAAATTGTCATTAAATTAATTATTGAGTAAAACTTTTAAAATGAATCTATCCTTTGCTTTTACTATTTAATAAAATATTTTAAAATACTTCTTTTGTATTCGATTTTTTTCAAATTCAAATTTATGTACCTATTTTATTTATAGTCAAAATAATCAATAGTCTCTCTATATACAGGCTTCAATCAATCAAGGCAATCAATTAACAATCATATAATATAAATATGTAATGTATAATATATGTCTATCTAGAGGGTCGGTGATGGGGAAATTAAACATTAAACCAACTTTCACAGACTATCTATAAATATGAAAAAGTGACTGCATTGTATAGTCGAGTGTCCGCAAATCTTCAGCTAAATAATATGTTGGTTAGAACTGGTTTAAAAAGTTGCAATAAACAAGCACATACATGTGATTTTATTTTTAAAATTGGAATCATTGTAATTTAATCTTAGAATCGAATGGGAATATTTTAATAAATGATTTTCTATTCGAGATTATTATTTCATTTTAATTATATTAAATTTAACAAGGATCACACGTGTATCACAAATCTTCGTAGGGAGAACCGCAGCGGACGTTGTAGAAATGATCACAAACCTGAATAAGAAACATATTGTTATATATGCGTATAGATAGGTACATAGTAAATTAGCGGTTGTTTAGTTAAACAATGCTTTATCTCTTTCTATCATTATACTTTTGATATTCGAATGAAGAAGACAACATTGTTTATCTTATTATTCGCTAAAGAACATTTATAATTATTTATAAGAATTAAATTAACGATGTACTAATAGAGCTTTAATAATAAATTTGGTTTTATTGTTTTTTTTTTAGAATATATTTCTTGGTATTTTTTAGTTAAACTAATAACCAAATTCGGTTAAAAAAAACTATTACAATTAGTTTTTGTCTAGCTGAGACAGTAAGTTTTAGACAAATATATTTTACTTCATTGTTTTGAATTATCAGGTGTTTTACATATGTATTGTTAGTGTGCTTTTTTAAATAAAATAAACTGTTTTATTTACCTGAAACTGTTCATTGAACAATGTTCCATTTGTGCACAGATCCGTACTGACTAGACGCTGACGCCAGCAGAAATGAAATGCCTGGAATGATTCATTAATCTTACACAAAAAAAATACACGTGATTGAATTGAAACTTACAATATATGTAATCTCTCACTATCTCATATCTTTCCTCTCTCTCTCTCTCTCGTGTAACGAAATTTGCTTAAACCTTAATGCTTCCTAAGAATTTTCACTTCAAAATGATTTGACTTTTGAGATGAGATGACGAAAAAGTTACTTAATCGAATGAACTATGCGTGAAATTGAAAACGATGCGGTTTTGTTTTTTCTATTTCTTTCATTCTCTCGTTACCTGACAGCCGCTGTCAACGTCAGCGTAATAGCCCCGAGTCCGCCCTTCGCAAGTAAAGCGCGTCGGTGGCGCCTTCTCGAACACGGGATGGAGTGGCGGGTCATGAGGTAGATGCAAGATGTGGTAGTACTCAAAGTCTTTGGGATGCTGACTGACGACGGCAGTTAATGCTGTAAAATTATGTATTTTGTTACTTGATGGATATAAGCAATCTGCAAATAGGCCAACGAAGTTTCTACTGAAAATGTTAGGTGGTCTTTACACCATCAATGCGCAATTGACCTTGGGTACTAGGATGTTATGTCTTGTTCCTGTAATTATTATTATTAATAATAATTTTATTTAAAAACCATTATATCAGATCAGACACAAAATATGTACTGTGATTACACAGCTTACCTCACCCTTTAAGCCGGAACACAACAATATTAAGTTTTGATGTTTGGCGGTAGAATATATGTTATAAGTTAATCCTCAATTGGTGTTTTTGTTTGTCCCTGGGCGCCAAATCTTTAAATACGCTACTGAAACCGAACCAACATATATTTTCCAATGTAATCGTCGTTCGCTTTCTATTACCTCCTAGACTTAAAAAGGCTTATTATACTGTATATATATACGTTATATATACAGTATAATAAGCCAATAATAAATAATGGAAGAGCATCGAGTTAGTATTCGTTGATGTTTGTACTATAGATTGTATATATAGATATAACTGTATATGATTATTCCATGTCATTTTTTGGCTGTTTAAAAGAGTAACTACTGACGTTCTTCTCGGTAAAAATTACGTTCTGAACCGGTGGTAGTTTTATATTATAATTGTAAAATGACGATCCAGAAGTGCTTCTTGAGCTTGTCGAATAAAGGTTTTTTTTTATAGAATAGGAAGGCAGACGAGCTTATGGGCCACCTGATGGTAAGTGGTCTCTACCGCCCTAAGACATTGGCATTGTAACAAATGTTAGCCATCGCTTACATCGCCAATTTGACACGTTTTTATGTATATTATAAACACAAGCGAACTGAGATGGCCCAGTCGTTAGAATGCGTGAATCTAAACCAAGGATTGCGGCTTCAAACGCAAGTGATATTTAATTTTCATGTACTTTTTTATTTATAATTCATGGGCGCGACGGTGAAGGAAAACTTGCATATGTCAAATAAAATTCAACCACATCTGTATCCAACCTCTTTGGAAGCGTGGTGAAATAAATTCCAAATCTTCTCCTTTTAGGTCTTAGCCCAGCAGGGAGATATTTCATCCATCCGTGCAGTGACGGAGAAAGAATACATTTCACTGCCCCTTTCCCATGGGTGTCGTAAGAGGCGACTAAGGGATATCATCTGGTGGTAGGATGATAAACATCCGCCTGGCTTGTTACCACCGTACGCATGGTGAAAATCTCGTGAAGTGGCTTGCAGCCGCGTTTCGAGGTCAGCCAGCGTACAGCCAGTGCCCGAGCGAGCATTGCCGCGATGGGTGTTGGTCCAGTGGAGACGGCGGCTGAACCAATGCCGGGGGAAACACGCCTCCACACTTTGCCCATCCCTATCGTGGCAATACGTCGCTCGCTTCACGTCTCTTTGCGAGGCGTGAAGAGGCATCTTGCGGGCCGGCAAGGCGAGGGCGGCTAGTGCAGAATCTTCTTCCAGACTGTACTGGCCGTCCTCGCGTTTGGACTCTACTACCACTTAACATCAGGTGGAGTAGAGTCATTTGCCCACCCAGCAAATATAAAAAAAAAAAAAAAAAAAATTTACAGGCTGACATTTTACATAAAGACGAGACAACGTGTGATAGATTTTGCGATAGATTTTAATATCTAATTAATTGTCAAGACTTTAGTAACTGATTGATAGATTAGTTCAGAGGAAAAAATCGATAAAAAACGGTGTAATGTTTTTTTGCAGCCGTTAAGTATTAATAAAAACGGCCTAGATACAATCGCTTAGTTCTAATTGTATAAATATAATGAACTTGTTTTTTTATATTAATTAATTTGCTTTATACGCAAAAAAATCCTATAAGCGTATACAGACTGGCATCTTTTGAGCGTTTTTAAACGCGGGTACGTTAAACGTTATTGCACCGCCCCCATGAGCAATGCGTAGCTCTATATAGCACGTAATTTTCTTTAGAAATATAACCCAAAAAGATTTTTCAATTTTAATTTGTGCAAATGGCCAACTGATAGTAAGAGGTCACCAACGCCCGGATCGCAACTACACAAGTATTGCTGCTTAACGGTAGAATGTCTGAAGAGTGGGTGATACCAACCCAGACGTGCTTGGACAAAGACGTTACTAGTTAAATAAACTGGAACTTGAGATAAGTGCGATCAAACAAAAAGAAATATAATCTGCAACTTTATAATTATAATTAAAAATAGTAACCAATAAATTCTATACAACGTTTACCGCCCGCTGTAAATTAAAAAATATATGTTTGTTAGTTTTTGGTTTTTTTTTTAATATATAGGCTAGCGCTTGACTGTAAATACGCCTGATGGAAAGTGAGATACAGTCTAAGATGGAGCGCGCTTGCCTAGAAGGTGCCTATTCACTCTGGACTTGAAGGTACCCATATTGTAGGTGGTGCGGAAAACGGAGGTCGGGAGGGTTTTCCAGACCTTGTTCTATAGAATTCCGTCAATAATTTATTACAGTTGATCTTAACACTACGGTAGTTCCCAATCGAATGGTTCGTAATACTATCGAGATTTTTATAGACAAATGAATCAATGTGACCACTAAAATAGATAAATATTAATCGCAAATAATCCATCCCCTCAATCGTGGCAAGGCTGGTTCATATTTCGCCCAGAAGATCGGAATTACGTTTCAGAGGAAAATGCTGCTAGAATTCTCTCATCCACAGCTCTTTTACAGGTACTTTTTTAATTTTATTTGTGTATATTTAATGATTAATGTATTCATAAAAATATTATAACATACGGAAGACATTTTTATGAATCGGTTTTGAAGTAATTGACACTACACTACAGTTAACGTCCCACTGCTGGGCTAAGGCCTCCTCTCCCTTTTGAGGAGAAGGTTTGGAGCTTATTACACCACATAGCTCCAATGCGGGTTGGTGGAATACACATGTGGCAGAATTTCAATGAAATTAGACACATGCAGGGTTCCTCACCATGTTATCCTTCACCGTCAACCACGAGATGAATTATAAACACAAATTAAGCACATGAAAATTCAGTGGTGCTTGTCCGGGTTAATTATTGAAAATATTTAATTTTTATTATGTACTAGACTATTTTAGGCACAATCGCATGCAATTTGTTAATTTTTTGCGTTATATTTCTGTTTTGTGAATTACATATTTTAAATGATGTGCTTGTATTATGTCAAAAACATATTGAATAAATCATTTGTTTATTTACGATTTGTTTATTCATACGCTGCAAACTCCACACTATCACGCGTTTTTCACTACATAATAAAAGACACTCACACATTGATATATTTAATCGGTCAATTAAATCATTTAAAAAATATATTCTTAGGGCTCAAAATTCAAATTAACCAATCACACTTACACAAACACACGTACACTCAAATACTAACACACAACAATCACTCATACACACACAAATAACAGTGTAACTGCATAGCAAGACTCACCCATAACATAGTCTGTGTCGCCTAATCGAATTGTAATGTTTTATTTTAACTCATTATTATTTTGTTACATTTACATTTTATTTTTCAACTGTGTGTTGCTACTCTTGTTAACTATTATTAGGTTTGCATATATCAATGGAAAACTATCACCATATTAGATGAAACGACAAAGAGCAGATAGGTACGTAATTAAATATGATTAATTATATTTTTAGGAATATAACATTAAATACTTGCTTTCGTTCGGAATAAGTCCTGATAAATTAGTTCTCGCCATACAATTCATCGGTCGGACGTTTATTTTGAAAGAATCTGATGTAAAAAATATTGAATTTGGAAAAACTGAAGCAGAAATTATTGGATTTTCTGGACCATATCTTATTGGGATTAATATGTACGGATATATCGAGGTAAGTGAAAATATCTTAGATGACGCAGTTGGAATCCATCCGGGGGTTAAATATCTATTGCGAGTCATAATCCCCTAATTGGCGCAATTCCGACCAGTTCTGTACTGTCTGAATCCAATTCTTACGTTCTTTGAGTCTTCGGCCCACTTAGTCAATAGTGTCCTGTAGCGAAGGTGTTCTGAGCTGTTATCTACCTTCGTGACCGCAATACTTAGTGCTAAATCACCTAACAGATAAGCTGAGATTTGTAAAACTATTCTGTAAGAAGAAGGCTTTATTTGTTTTGAGAGGCACGGGAGTTTAAGCTCTTTCAACTTTTAGGCTCTTCAGGCTGCTACTGAATATTTCTTAATAATGAACTCCGGATATCAGAATTAACGGGGCTAGTCATAAATCAACATGACGGACTTTTAAGTAACTTTTTTTTTTTTTTTTTATATTTGCCGGGTGGGCAAATGACTCTACTCCACCTGATGTTAAGTGGTAGTAGAGTCCAAACGCGAGGACGGCCAGTACAGTCTGGAAGAAGATTCTGCACTAGCCGCCCTCGCCTTGCCGGCCCGCAAGATGCCTCTTCACGCCTCGTAAAGAGACGTGAAGCGAGCGACGTATTGCCACGATAGGGATGGGCAAAGTGTGGATGCGTGTTTCCCCCGGCATTGGTTCAGCCGCCGTCTCCACTGGACCAACACCCATCGCGGCAATGCTCGCTCGGGCACTGGCTGTACGCTGGCTGACCTCGAAACGCGGCTGCAAGCCACTTCACGAGATTTTCACCATGCGTACGGTGGTAACAAGCCAGGCGGATGTTTATCATCCTACCACCAGATGATATCCCTTAGTCGCCTCTTACGACACCCATGGGAAAGGGGCAGTGAAATGTATTCTTTCTCCGTCACTGCACGGATAACTAAAACTTGTTGTAGTTTTAAATTTTATTTAATTCTATATTCAAAATGACGATTCAAAAAGTATTATAAATCCTACTTGAATAATGTAAATTTTGTATTGTTTTTTTATCCAGGTATGTCTAGATTTAAAAAATAATTTAAAGTGGGTTTATCATTGGGATAAAGAATCGTCGACGCCGTATTTGCGTGATGGAGGTCGTATTATTTCTTATGATGACACTCGATCTGTCGCCAATAAAGTCAAGTAAGATATACATATAAATATTAACTTATGTATATGTGAGTTAAGTGACTGGTAGGATTAATGAAAGGAATGATGTTTTACATGTCAAATAACAGCTTGTGAATGTCCCGCGGGGCTAAGGCCTCCTCTTCTTTTTTGGGGGTAAATCGTCAAATTTCGTAGAAAAATGTTAACCAATCAATTCTTGTTATTACATATCGTACTATTTTTTATGGATTACAGATTGACTATTGAATACAATCTCGCTGGGTTTATGGCTTGGAGTATAGACACGGATGATTTCAAGGGTCTCTGTGACATGCCAGACGATACTTATACGGATTTCACTGTGAGATTTAATGACATAACAAAAGACAAATTCTGGCAAGATTCCTCGAAAAGCCCAAGTACCCAGGGTGAGTATAATTCTTTGCCATTCCGTGAAAATTTTGCCGCATGAAACCAAGCCAAATCTTTATTCGATGTCCTTATTGGTTAACTTGCTTTATTATTAAAAATATGCCGCCGATGTTTTGGATGATAAATCAAAATACATTGAGAAATTAATCATACATTACTATATTTTGCAATCAAGTGACACTATGTTTCTTGTGCCTGGGATTAAATTGTCCCACCAATTATAAAGTACTAAACCAGGCAATACAATGTTGTTTAACAACTATCGACCGGATAACCAGTTAATCATTATTCACTAATTTCAGGTGACTCAGAAGGGAATGGATATGGATATTTAAGAAATAAACAAATTCCCGGATTAAAACAAAATAATTTCAGAAAATACCCCCTTTTGAGGACGATTAATGAAGCGATATATATAGCATTAGAAGAGAAGAAGATAGATCTAGCTAGAACTAGTTTAAAAGAGCAGAAATTCGAGCAGAATATAGGAGATTCTAGTGACACAAAGACTTGTGAGAAAACTTGTTCAGAAGTATGTTTTTATGGGCCTGGTGATTAGGGTGAAAAGGAAAATATTATACAGCCTAAAAATATATTTTAATTAAATTCGTGAATTCCTGCACTAACAGTTGCCCACGTGTTAGTCTATATTATTGTTAACATTACATAAATTGTCATAAAATTAATTATTGAGTAAAACTTTTAAAATGATTCTATCCTTTGTTTTTACTATTTAATAAAATATTTTGAAATACTTCTTTTTTTTCAAATTTATGTACCTATTTTATTTATAGTCAAAATAATCAATATTCTCCCTATATACAGGCTAAATATCCTAAAATTATTTATCATATACTTCGATCACTTACAAAAACTAGATACACAATCGGCTTCAAAAAACGTCCTCACCGAATGAGCACCCATTTGAACATTTGGGGGCTCTTTTAACTTAATACCGTTCGGACGCGCCGACAGTAAACATGCCTCAGTGCTCGTTCAAAAATTGCATAAATCATTCGTGTAGGACGCTGAAAAAGGATGGAGTGTCATATTTTCGGTAAGTATTAATATTACCATTATATAATTGTTATTACTGTATTGTAAAAACTGGTATTTCTTTAGGAAAACATTTTTAAAAAGTAAATCGTAATAAACACCACGTGATATAAAGCATGACAATTATAAAGACTCTTGATAAACGTGTTATTCATACTATCGCGTACCCACTTAAATTGTTCGGGTTACATGGGTTGTGTCAACAACAATGGAACATAGTTGGTGGAGACGCTGGTGTTAGTTTTGTTTTTTTGTTTTTATGAAAAATATGATTATGCATTCTATTGTTAAATTAACTTCTTTACTGTGTCTATAACTATAGTAGTCAAATATTATTGATTTAAATTTTAACTGACTAAGTAGAAGAAGGTTCTCATTTTGAATCGATTTTTATTTTATGTATGTATGCCGATTATTCCGTGATTAATGGACAGTTTTGAATCATTCAAATTTATTTGGTACGCCATTTAATAAAAACTATAAAGTGCGACACATTTATAAATAGTTTATTAGCTAAAGATAGACTTTTTTTTTAGAAACTTATAGATGTGAAAAACCTAGGTGGACTGTTTTATTCATCCCTAGATGTATTTCTTGTTTGCAAAAAAACAGAATTTGCAATAAGGCAGAATACATGTTCTAAAACGAATTCAGTTTCTCAAATTTGCACCAAGGTATTGTCGTCTTTTTTAGGAGTCGACATTTTTTCATCTAAGTGTCATGATAATAATCATAGGACTATTAAAATAAAATATATTATTGAACGATACCTTAAAGTAAGATTCCATTACATAGCAAAAAAAGAAACAGAAAAAAATAAAAATCCATCAAAAAGAAGATTGTATAATAAACTTAATTTATTTCAAGGTAATTGAAAAAAATATTTCGTTGCACGTAAAAGCGTTTCGATATGTTTATGTTTGATATAAACTTAATACTAGTAATTTAATTTAAAATAATATATAAATGTATTATATAGAAATAAAAATAAATAATCATTCCAAGCTTCCGTCTTAATAAAGTTAATCAATCGTTTTTATTAATGTCCTTCCCTATACAAAAACATATTACCTACATTCAAGTAATTATTTTCACCTTTGACTTAATTACAAAAAAAAATCAATTTCAAATTTAAGTATGAAAATAAATATATTGTACAGTTCGGCTCCATTCATGCCTTGTGCTAGCGGCGAGCCTACCTCGTAAAATTTTATTACTATTATTATATTGCTTTTGTTATCGTTTTTAAATTCTACTTTAAGTTAACAAAGTAAGGTTGAATTTGTAATGTATGTGTAGACCAGCTATTGTCGATCTAAATATGTGTGTGTGTAAATATGAGTATGAATTGTGAATACAACTTTAAGCGATTATCTTAAGATTGAATTTGCATTAATGTGGTTTTGTTTCAACTACAACTACATAAACACATTAAGGGACAGTTTTAAAATGATTTTTGTACGGGAGTGTGTATCTAGTTCTTATAAGTGATCGAAGATCATATAATATAAACATAATATAAATATATAATGTATAAAATGTGTCTATCTAGAGGGTCGGTGCTGGGGAAATTAAACATTAACCCTTCGTATGCCGCATCACACACCATGAGAAATACTATATCTGCCGCCGCTTTATCGAGTGAAAGAGAAAGAACATATACCTAAGAAAGAGATAATTTTTTTCTGTCTCTTTCATAGGTCGCACGCTATGATTTGGTATAGTCAATATATTCGAAAATGTTTGTATACTCTTTTTTATCACTAGCTCAGATTTTTTACTCATTTATTATGATTGTTTTTACTTTTTTACAACACAATTTTAATAACGTTAATTGTATTAGATTTAACACAAAGTGAAAATACCATAGAACCACAATCTAGATTTTACGAATAGGGTTAATGAGGTGAAAAAAAAATATTGTATGGGATTATATTATCGCAGACTAAGAACTTTTAGGATGATTCTCGGCTTTGAACGTATAATTGGTAAAAAAGCTTCTATATATAAAACAATACTTCGTTAAGCCCTTGTATTTAAATCTCGCATTGGCTTCATTGAACTTCCTTGAAGCTGAAATAGTATTTTTATTTATATATTTAAACGCAAAACATTAGCAAGAACAAGGTAACGTCATCGGATAAGGTACTTGTACATATAGCAACCTCGTCAAAAATTGTCCTCAAACCTAATTTTGTCCACCAAACCAAAATTGTCCTAAATTATCTTAATTAAGAGCAAAGTTGCTAATGTTTAACTTGATTTTGCAGAAGGTGAATCCAGTTCATGGTGAAAAATAAAATATTGTATGTATAACTAAATTATTACTTTATAAACATTGTTAGACCCATCAATGTTTATAAACATTAAATGATTATTTTTTATCGATAAAAAAACCACGAAGTGACCCCTGATATTTATTACATGCTTTAGTTTATTGAGTTGAACCCGAGCTAAAAATTGAACCAAAGCAAATCAGAGTATTTTTGTGACATAAATTGTAAAGAAAGGTTTATATTGTCTTTTCATATTCGAATATTCATCATAGCGACTGCGCTCTCTAAATTAAAATTTATACTGTTTCACTATCGTAACTTCATAGCAATCCTGAAGACGAGATTCGAGAGGAATCCCTTACTTGCCAACCAAATTCATTGGTATGATGAAAATCTTTTCCATTATGCTGTTATCCCACGTTTCTTTTTACCATAAAATGTTAAAAATGTATCTGTTCAAATAAGGTTTTCTCAGTTCGATATGGTCCACGGATCGCCTTTACGCCTTTTCATCATTTACATCACCGCTTCCTCCCTGTAAAATCCTATGAAAATCCGATTCGAGTATATCTGTTACGACTGAATATTACGAGACGGTTGTAAAATAATGAGATTATTTGAGATGTCTGTTACGTTGCCCTCATATCGTAATTTTATTAATTATATATTAAGAAAAACATTTTCTAATTGCTTTTAAAAAAATAGTGTAACAAAATATATATCAATTATAGTTTAACTTAACATTTTTATTTTTTTATTTTTAGAATTTATTAACTAAAACATTAATTCAATTGAATATGATTATTTAAGAGGTATTTTTTTTATTCATAAAAAGTTTACTCTAAATAGATGTTATAAATTAGTAAATAATACGAATAAGATTATTATATCTACAAATTCAAGAAGTAGATAGTAGGAATCAATACTTACAACAGTCTCTTGAACGAATCTAATTTGATTTTGTTGTTAAAAAGACTTAAGCCTGTAGGCTGTTGGGTTCAGATGTTGGTTTACTGGTGGTAGAGCTTTGTGCAAGCTCGTCTGGGTAGGTACCACCCACTCATCAGACATTCTGCCGCAAAACAGCAGTACTTGGTATTGTTGTGTTCCGGTTTGAAGGATGAGTGAGCCAGTGTAATTACCGGCACAAGGGACATAAGATCGTAGTTCCCAAGGTTGGTGGCGCATTGGCGATTTAAGCGATTGGAAACATTTCTTACAATGCCAATGTCTAAGAGCGTTGGTGACCACTTACCATAAGGTGGCCCATATGCTCGTCCACCTTCCTTTTCTATAAAAAAAAAAAAAAACCTTTGCACGTGGACTTGATCAATGTTTTGTATGATATGCAACATTTCTCTAGGTGATCCGGAAAAAGCAATGTCTAAAATATTATTTAAGATTGATCCGTTTCAATTGCGTCTAAACAATAATATTAACTTTTTTCGTAAATAGCAACATATTTTACCTATAAGTATATATCTTACATTAGTAGTGAAATTATAGATTTTTTTTACAACAGAATCTGTTAAAAAATGAAAAGTAATTTTAGATCTCACTATAGTGTGTTTGTGTAGCCTCAAGGAAGTTTAGCATTGCCCCCGATGATTCCTGTGCCTATAGCCGAATTTTCCTACCCTCGATTCACCATCTTCTTGTTCTCCCACTTTGGCATTGAAGTCACCCATAACAATTGTGTAGAAGGTACTGGTACGAGACATAGCTTTCACTATGTCTTCGTACATGGCTTCGACCTCTTCGACAGTGTATGTAGACGTTGGGGCATACACTTGTATAACCTTCAAGGCATACCTCTCGGTTATCTTTAAGACAAGGTATGCCACCCTTGCCGACACACTGCCAACCTCTACGACATTGCTTCTGAGTGACTTGTGGATGAAAAAGCCGACGCCACCTTGGAATGGTTGGTGTCCTTCTCGGAAGTAGAGTAAGTGACCGCAATCTAGTGTCATCGTGTCCTCGCCCTGTCTTCGGATTTCTGGTAGACCTACTATATCCCAGTTAATACGACTTAACTCTACTTCCAATTCTGTCAGTTGTTCGTCCAGCCGCAGAGAGCGTCCATTATACGTGGCCAGAAACAGTCGCCATTTGTGGTACCCTGCCGTAGCCCGAGGATTCTTAGCACCCCCCATCGCACCGTTATCATAGCCGGTACCGTGGCCAGGAATAGTGCGATTACCGGGAATTTGGGGCCGTGAATTTATGTCGTCACTCATAGGGGGTTTTTGGTTGGCAGTCGGGTTGGTGACCGCAGTGGCTGGAATCTTTTACTAATAGCGCTGCTGCCCGCTATCAGATTTGCATTTTCGGATTCCAGTATTTGTGTGGTTATGCCACGATTTCGGTCGCCAGAGCCTCGTTCGTTGATTAGCAGGATGTACCACGAGCAGGTGAGGTTAACGGTAAGGAGCCTAGGTTGTTGTCGACTCCCCTTAACTCCCTTGTGTACTGTTGATTACTAATTATCGCCTTCACGGATCTTAATGCCTGGAGGTATTCTCTGCCAGTTGTCTGGCAGTCCCATCAGCTTCTTCAGGAAATTGTAGTCTATTTTTGTGATAAGTAGAAAAGATGAGACTTTTGTAAGTATGGTATACTATTTCAGCTTAATTGAGACGAAGCTGTGCGGCCATTTTGTACGTGCAACGGATATTGCGATTCGTGATTCGCGAACCAGGAGACACCAATTTGAGGAGAGTGAGCGACGATTTTAATTATTAATACGGTTTTATTAATATTATTACTATTTTGATTTAATATAAAAAATGATTAGTGACAGTGATTTTACGTGTGATCTAAATACATTACTTACTAAGCGTTCTTCTATAAAAGGTCGTATTACTAAATATAAAAATAATATTGATACTATTTCAATAAAGGAGGATTTATCCCCAATTCAATTTTCGGAATTATCAATTAAATTAGAAAAAAAATCGTTTATTAGCTATTCAATACCTACAGTTGCAAGATTCAATTGATGTTTTAAATTCAGATAATTTGGCATTGGAAATAAATGAGCGAGATGCTATTGAGAAAGATTGTGCGAAATGTATTGCGAATGCTCAAACTATTATTACTGATTCTAACAGTCACAAAGATGAGCAAAATACCTCTTCCTTGTCTCGATGTCATCACGATCATTTTGAAACAGAATATAAATTACCGCAATTACAAATTAATAAGTTCGATGGTGCCTACTTTCGATGGCTGAAGTTTTGTGACACTTTCTTATCAGTTGTACACAATAACGATCGCATTAAGCCTATTCATAAATTTCATTATTTGACATCATATTTAGGTGATGCTGCACGCATTATTTCAAATATTGAGGTTTCCGAGGCTAACTATGATGATGCGTGGCGCTTGCTATGTGAGAGATATGACAATAAACGACAGCTAATAAATCATCATTTAAATGCTCTTTTTAAAATTGACCAGTTGAGTCGCGAGTCTGATCGATGCCTACGTTTTCTTGTGGACCACGTTACAAAGAACTAGCGCGCTTTGTGTAGTTTTGGTCAGCCTACTCAGCAATGGGATATATTAATAATACACATAGTGTCATCTAAACTAGACACGCACACTTTAACTAGATGGGAGGAAATGCGTAGGTCTTTGGATGAGGTGCCTACACTAGCTCAATTTAATAAATCCTTAACAGATCGTGCTGATATACTAGAAACATTACATCGTTATAAAATAGATAGACTAAAGGCGTCAGGTAGCTCTTCACGGCCTACAGGCCCTAATTTTAATAGTGAACGAGCTCATACGAAATCTTTTACATCTTTGCAAAATAATTGTAACAATTTTAAATCTTGCGTTATTTGCAACGGAGATCACAAAATATATGAATGTGGCATATTTAAACGAAAGAATTTTGATGAAAAGGTTTCTGATGATTCAAAGATTAAAACTATGCATAAATTATTTAAGGGGAGGACATCAAACTTATAATTGTAAACTAGGCCCTTGTCGTACTTGTAAGAAAAAATACAAAACATTGCTTCATCAAACGAAAGAACTCGATGCCAATTCGTCTTCTTTAACTATTACGTCTACTAATACTATAGCAAACTTCTCAATGCAGCCAAAAAATCAGGCTATACTATCTATTGCATTGATTAAAGTACGCAATCAAAAAACAAATAAATCGGTTCAAGTTCGTGCATTACTTGATTGTGGAAGTCAATCATCATTTATCAGCAAACAATTAAAAGAATATTTAAGTCTCGAATCAAGCCAAATAAATAAAATTAGCGTTATAGGTATTGGTAAAAACTCGTCTAACCGCATAACAGAGAGTTGCATTGCTCGACTTAGTTCAATACACGAAAAATATTATATAACGCTAGCTTGTCTTGTGCTTAATCAGTTTACAGGTTCGATTCCTGCTGCTCCTATTAACTTAGATAACTTAAAACTACCAAAGAATTTAAAACTTGCCGATCCCAATTTCAAAATTCCATCGTCCGTCGATGTACTCATTGGTGGAGACTTGTTTTGGGATGTTCTACGACGAGCAGTCATTGGGTCCAGGTCTTATTAAACTAAGAAGTTCTAAGCTTGGCTGGCTAATTACAGGTGTTATTTCTACCAATTTGCGTACAACTAAGAAAATTCAAAGTCATAATTCTCTTATAATCAGTCAACAAGATGAAAGCATACAAAAATTATTACAAAAATTTTGGAGTATTGAAAAGAGGTTCGACATAAACCTATACTTACTAAAATCGAAAAGGTTTGTGAGCAACTTTTTATAAAACATATTATTCGCTTGCCTAGTGGGAGAGTTCAACTACCTTTAATCGGCACACCTGATTGCCTAGGTGACTCTTACAAAATGGCACTTCAAAGATTTCTTAATTTGGAAAGACGATTTAGGAGAAATTTACAATTAAAACCGAATATTAAATTTCATTCGGGAATATTCTGAGCTTGGACATTTAGAAGAGCTCGAATAGCTTCAAAGAAACCAGTGAATCTACAAAAATAATAGTTGTTTTAACGGAGTTTGAGTTGATGGCTCTGCGCCTACTACATCAGGATATTCATTAAATGACATCCAAATGGTAGGACCAAACATTCAAGATTCACTATTTGCTATTCTAATTAGAGCCAGACAATAAAGTTTTTACTTACGGCTGACATTGAGACTCTGTATCGACAAATTAAAATACACGATGACCATCAAAATTTACAATTAATTTTATGGAGGGAAAGCGAAACAGAGCCAATTAAAATATTACTCCTTAAGACGGTTACTTATGGTCTTGCAAGTTCTAGTTTTTTAAGTACACGTTGTCTGCGGCAATTAGGACAGGAATGTACGGATAAATCTATAGAAACAATTATCAAACATGATTTTTATGTAGATGATCTTATAACTGGAGCTAATAGTGAAGATGAACTTCTATATATTCAAACCTCTGTGTCAAACACGCTTAAAAGGATTTAATAAATAGAAACCATGTATGTGTGTAGGGGCTATTGCTTCCCTAACTATTTCGGAGGTTTCTTGAGTATCGTAATAAACTTGTTGATGCTTCAGGTGGAATGATTTTATTTGAAATTTACACAGATATATATACAAAAATGACAATTATTAATAACCAATAAACAATATTTACAGAAATTCGTCTCCAATAAAAAGTTTCACATTATAACCAATGAAATTGGATTATAATGTGAGTTACAATTTAATTACCGGTTTACCAATCGGAAGGGCTATAACAAGAATAAAATTCTTTAAGAAAATTATGTACAAATCAAAACATTGGCTTTTCTACCAATAGCGAGTGAGTATGTAAGAACAATAATTATTTCTTACGAATTGTACGAGAGGTGAGGGGCGCACCGTCGCCGCGGGGGGCACCATATAAATACGCGCCTATCTGTGTCCATACAAAACTCGGCGTATGTGCTCCTACGTTTTAGTAACCGCGCGCCTTCGGCTCGCGACGGTCATATGCTTGATGTTTTGTATGGACGCTGCGTGTGGTAGGTAAAGTAGGTCCCACATCACTCCCCCTCAAGAAAATCGTACGGATGGCTTGACTTTTCTTCCAGATCTCGTCGTGTAGGTCGGAGAGTTGTCCTGGCATCTGCTGCTGACCGGTGGGTCCTCAGACGATGGCGACTCGTTGTATGTATATGCTGGCTTGAGTCGGTCCAATGTGACAACTGTCGTGCGTGTTGGCAGTTGTATCTGGAAGTACTTGTCGTAGCGTTTCAAAACTTCGTAAGGCCCATCGTACGACGGAGTTAGTGGAACTCGAACTGTATCGTTGCGCACGAATACATGCGTACACGTCGCTAGGTCTTTATAAACAAATGGTTTGTTTTGCGGCGTGTGCGAGCGCGGCGTTGGTTGTAGCGTTGCCATGGTCTCGGTGAGGCGGCGTACATACTCGGCGTCGTCAATCTTCGACTGTGTAGGTACGAAGAAATCCGCAGGTATGCGCAGAGTACCGTAGGTCATAATTGCCGGACTAAAGTTGTTATCGCTGCGTAACGCCGTGCGTAAACCGAGTAGCACGGTGGGTAACTCGTCCGTCCATTGAATTGTAGCTTCGCGCGCTATCAGTGCAGCTTTCAGGGTTCGGTGCCATCGCTCAATTTGGCCATTCGATTGCGGGTGGTTTGCAGTAGTTCGAATTCTTGTAATTCTGAATCTTTTCATGAGAGAATTGAATAGCTCGGATTCGAACTGACGTCCTTGATCCGTTGATATACGCAGCGGGCAACCGAAACGTGCGATCCATTGTTCGTATAAGGCTTTTGCGACGTTTTCTGCTGTTATATCTTGTATCGGTACTGCTTCGGGCCACTTCGTACAGCGATCGATCATAGTCACTAGATATCGACAATCTTTCGACGGTCTTAGCGGTCCGACTATGTCGATGTGTATATGTTCGAAGCGCTGTGACGGCGGGAACTCGCCTAAGGGTGTGACGACGTGTCGATGTATTTTTACTCGTTGACAATTAATACACGCCTTAGTCCATGTACCGATGTCTGTGTTCATGTTCGGCCAAAAGTATTTCGAACTTATTTGTTTTCTTGATGTCCGCACGCTCGGGTGGCATAGATCGTGTTGCGCTTTGAATGCTGCGTAGCGATAAATGCTCGGTAGGTACGGTCGCGGCGTCGCGGTAGACAGCTCGCATGTACTTGGCTGCTGTATCCCAGGCATCGCGACGTCGGCGAATTTCAAGTTAGGTTGTCTTCGTAATGATTTTAGTTCTTCGTCGTTATGTTGATCGATGGCTAATTGATTGAAATCGATGATCGTCGGGCATTGAATGTCTTCTATGCGTGAGAGAGCGTCGGCGACTGTGTTTTCTTCCCCTTGTATGTATTTGATATTTGAGCAGAATTGACTAATGAAATGTAGTTGTCGTTCTCTTCTCGGAGTGTCGGTACTATTTGCTTGGCGATGTAGTGCGTAGGCAAGTGGCTTGTGATCGGTGTACACAGTCACTTCGCATCCCTCGATGAGTCGTCGGAAGTGTTTTACAGCTGTATAGATCGCTAGTAATTCGCGATCGTATACACTGTAGCGGCGTTGTGTAGCACTCATTGCTTTTGAGAAGTATGCGAGCGGTTTCCATTCGTTGTTTACTTTCTGTTGTAGTATGGCGCCGAGACTGTGATCTGAAGCGTCAGTCATGATGCTGAGTTGTGTACCGGGTAGCGGATGAGTCAAAGTTGTAGCTTTTAAAATGCTTTGACGGCAATTTTCAAAGGCTACGGCGGCTTCCGGTGTCCACTCGATCGGGGTTTTGTCGTTTTTCTTACGGTTGTGCAAATATTTGTTGAGTTCGTGTTGAAGTTCGGCTTGATGTGGTAGGCAGTCTCGATAGAAATTCAACATGCCTAGGAAGCGACGTAACTCGACGATGGTTTTCGGTTTCGGATATTTTGAAATGGCTTCGATGCGATCTTCAGTCGGTTTGATTCCGTCCGCTGAGACTTCGTAACCGAGAAAATTAATTTTGCTTTTTCCGAATTCGCATTTTTCTATTTTCAGTGTGACGCCAAATTTTACTAATCGCTGTAATACTTGATGTAATAATTCAATGTGTTTTTCTTCGTTTTCGGAATATAATAAGATGTCATCGACGAAACAGAAGCAGTTTTCGACGCCTCGGAGTACTTCGTGCATAAATCGCTGGAATGTCTGGCTCGCGTTACGTAGTCCAAAGGTCATGCAGTTGAATTCAAACAAACCGAATGGAGTTATAATCGCGGTTTTCTGTGCGTCTTCCTCAGCAATTGGTATCCAGTAGTAAGCCATTTTTAATTCGATCTTCGAGAATATTGTCTTGTTATGAAGTTGATATGTGAAGTCTTGTATGCGAGGTATCGGATAGCGGTCGGGTAGTGTGATCGCATTTGTCGCATCGCAGACGTCTGTAGTCACCGCAAACTCGTAAGCCGCCGTCCTTCTTCTTCACAACGTGTAGCGGGCTCGCCCAGGGACTGTTTGACGGTTTGCAGATGCCCATTTCCAGCATATTCTCGAACTCAGTCTTTGCAGCTTTATACTTATCCGGTGGAAGCGGACGCGGACGGGCGTAGAGTGGCGGGCCAGTTGTCTCGATATGGTAGACGACGTTATGCTTCGAAGGTTGTTTGAGTGACATGGGTCGAAGTACATCTGGATATTTCTTCAGTACGTGGTAATAGGCTTGGTTTGTGCCGATTACGTGTACCTTTTCTGTTTCTGTTTCAGCGCCTGTAGAAATTTCAATAGCATCGACGGAAAGTTCGGTGACTTTATCTATTAGTTTCTTCTTATGCAGGTCTACTAATAGTTTGAAGTGTCGTAGAAAGTCAGCTCCCAAGATCGATGTTTTGACGTCAGCGATGATGAATGTCCATAGAAAGTTTCGTCGTAAACCAAAATCCAATCTTAACGTTTTTTCGCCATACGTCTTGATAGGTGTGTTGTTTGCGGCAAATAATCTGCAGGCGTTTTCGATTTTTGTATTGCTTCTATAATTTGATGCTGATAATACGGATATATCGGCGCCGGTATCCACGAGGAAACGTTCTCGAGTGTTGCGATCGTAGATACATAGGCGGTTGCTGGCAGTAGGGACATCGAGGTCCGCCGTAGTCGATGTCGGAGCTAGTTTAAAGCTTTGTTTCTTCGGCAACACGGCGATTCACAACGCTTCGCTTTATCGCCGAATCGGTAATGGTATTTACATACCCACGTGGCATCGCCGGGCTTCACAGATGACTTGTTTCTTGTTGAGATTGAATTGGATCGTGGCCTTGACTGGGAGCGATAGCGACGGTATTGACGATGTGTGGAGCGGCCGCGTATTTCGTTGATTTCTAGCGACAATTTTTCTAGCTGCTTCGATAATATTGCTATTTGTGTTGATACGGCGTCGTTCGTAGTTGTTGTTGCGGTCGATACAGCGGCGATCATCGCGGGCTCGGAGTATTCCGCCATCTTGTCGGCCATGGCGGCGAGTGTGGCGAATTTACGGATAGAACAACGCGTATCTGAGTAGGTAAATGGTTAAGCCACTCGATACGGAGCCCTTCGTTCGTAATCATACCGGCGCTTAGTTCTCGCATCTTGCGAAGTAATTGAGAGGGTTTCTGTTCACCCAGCTGTAGACCGCTGACGAGCTTCTGGAAGTTCTTTACGTCTGATTTTTCATATACGGCGAGTAGTCGGTTCTTCAATGTGATGTATTTATCAGTAGCCGGCGTGTCGTATAGAATGTCGGTGACGTGTTGCAGGTCCGTGGCTTGCAGCTGTTGCAGGACGTAACGGAACTTCTGATCATCGGACGTCTTCAAGGGGTCGACGACAGCTTCAAATTGTATGAACCAGGCTCGTGGAAGGTCCCTCCAGAATGGTAGTATCCGTGACTGTACGGAGATGGCTGCCAGGTCTACCTCGGCCAGAGGTTTGGGGTCTTGAGCAGCAGTATCTTGATCCATTTTCTCAACGTCGGTAGGTCACCACTGTAGGGGCTATTGCTTCCCTAACTATTTCGGAGGTTTCTTGAGTATCGTAATAAACTTGTTGATGCTTCAGGTGGAATGATTTTATTTGAAATTTACACAGATATATATACAAAAATGACAATTATTAATAACCAATAAACAATATTTACAGAAATTCGTCTCCAATAAAAAGTTTCACATTATAACCAATGAAATTGGATTATAATGTGAGTTACAATTTAATTACCGGTTTACCAATCGGAAGGGCTATAACAAGAATAAAATTCTTTAAGAAAATTATGTACAAATCGAAACATTGGCTTTTCTACCAATAGCGAGTGAGTATGTAAGAACAATAATTATTTCTTACGAATTGTACGAGAGGTGAGGGGCGCACCGTCGCCGCGGGGGGCACCATATAAATACGCGCCTATCTGTGTCCATACAAAACTCGGCGTATGTGCTCCTACGTATTAGTAACCGCGCGCCTTCGGCTCGCGACGGTCATATGCTTGATGTTTTGTATGGACGCTGCGTGTGGTAGGTAATGTAGGTCCCACAAGTGCTTTAGGCATCAACTGGGATCCTAATAATGACACCTTGCGGGTTTCTTTTGAAATGCCACCTAAATCGGAGTGTGCTACTAAGCGAATAATTCTATCTTTTACTTTTAAAATATTTGATCCAATGGGTCTAATAATCCCGTGTGTTTTTTTGCCAAAAATTAAATTGCAATCTCTATAGCAAAGAAAACTAGACTGGGATGTTCCAGTCCCAAAAGACATACAACATTCTTGGAACGAGTTTACCAATGATTTATCATACCTTTTAAGTCTTCAGGTGCCACGAAGGGTTGTTTCTGATAATTATAATTACATTGAACTGCACTCATTTAGTGATGCTTCTCAACGTGCGATCAGAGCTTGCATCTACCTGAGATCAATTAATAAACAAGGCCTAATTAATGTACAATTGTTATGTTTTAAGTCTAAGGTATCTCCGCTCAAACCTACAACCATACCTCGTCTAGAACTAAGCGCAACATTCTTAGCAGCTAAGTTATCTAGTGCAGCTGTGATGTCACTTAGATGTACAGTCGCACGTCAGGTACATTGGTGTGATTCTACAGTGGTTTTGGGGTGGATTCGTACTGAAAGTCATAAGTTGAAGGCATTTGTAACAAATAGGGTTGTGGAGATATCTGAACTAACCGATATCAGCTCATGGCGTTATATACCTACATTAATGAATCCTGCAGATTTAGTTTCTAGGGGTTTATTACCTAAAGACATTATTTCAAAGAATTTGTGGTAGTACGGCCCTGAGTTTTTGTTAAAAAAAAAGGGAATCGGAATGGCCTGTTTTCTCCCGCGGTACGTCGGACTTTGCTAGTCTGCCTGAAATCGAACTAAACTCAGCATTAGCCATAGCAGATGCAACTAAAGAACCTATTTTAATAGAATTTGAAAAATATTCGAAATTTGGAGTTTTGGATATGTTAAACGTTTTATTTTTAATTTACGACACAAAACAAATACAAAGACAGGAAGTTTAAGCTTAGATGAGCTGAACGATTTATTTTATAATCTTTGTGCAATTTCTCAAAAACAATCTTTTCCTAAAGAATACAATATGTTAAACGTGGGTAAGGCTATAAGTAATAAATCAACGATTTTACCATTAACACAATTTTTCGATGATGATTTAAAATTGATAAGAGTCGGTGGTAGATTGGTTAACTCGGACTACAATTTTGGTAATCAAAAAACATCCTATCCTTCTTCATTCAAGTCATTGTCACACGAAGCTTATCTTTGAAAGAGAACATCTTCGTTATATGCACACAGGGCCCCAATCATTATTATCAGTAATTCGTGAGTCTATTTGGCCAATTAATGGTAGACGTCTAGCAAGAAATACTGTGCATAAATGCGTTACATGTAGACGTCATCAAGGCAGGGCTATATATCCAATAATGGGCAATTTACCCATGCAAAGGTTGCGTGCCAGACTTTCCGTTTAAGACTGTAGGTGTTGATTTTGCTGGTCCATTCTACATATTAAATAAGAGGGGTCGCGGAGCGAGGACAACTAAAGCCTATTTATGTTTATTCATATGTTTTAGATTTAAATGTTTGCATTTAGAAGCTGTCAGCGATCTTTCTAAAGTTGGTTTCTTATAGGCCTTCCGCAGATTAACATCTAGGCGCGGAAAACCAGCTGAAGTATATTGTGATAATGGTAAAAATTTTGTCGCGTCAGCCAAAGAGATGGGTAAATTTTTAAATACAAACAAACAACAGATATTGGATTTTGCAACTGAAGACGACATTAAATTTCTCACCCACGCACGCTCCTCATTTTGGTGGTATCTGGGAGGCTGGAGTGAAATCCGCTAAACACCATATTCGCCGTGTCTTGGGTAATACCCATCTCACGTTCGAAGAATTAGGAACATTGTTTGCAGAAGTCGAGGCTATTTTAAAAAGTAGGTCTTTGTATCCCTTATCCTCCAATCCCAATGATTACCTTTCCCTAATCCCAGGGCACTTTCGACCATTGCGCTCGTTGACTTCTCCATCACTTACTGACTCCAACAATAGTCAATTACAACGATATGCAAGAATAGAACAAATCTGTCAACACTTTTGGCAGCGTTGGCAAAAGGAGTATGTCTCGGAGCTTCAGCAGCGGTCAAAATGGAGAACGAATTCATCAAAAATACAAGAAGGAGACTTAGTACTGCTAATAGAGGACAATTTGCCTCAGCTATGTTGGAAGCTTGCAAGAATAACTCGCTTATTTCCCGGATCAGACGCAGTAGCACGTGTAGCCGAAGTTCACACACCTACAGGCATATATAGAAGACCTATAACTAAGCTTTGTCCTCTTCTGTCCGGTGTCGACAAGCATAGTTGAAAACGGTGCTTTCCACGGAGAGGAGGATGTTGGAGCGCACATTGTTTTTAGAATGGCAACATTATTTTACTTTGTCTGCATATACTTTTCTTTTTTACCTACCTACAAATAATTCTTATTCAATATCTTCTCGTAACGTCAATGAACAATAAATCTATCTTGAAATTTTTATTTTTTTACACAATCTCAATCAAATACACTAACCTTTCCCGCCATTTTTAAAGCTTGACCTCTACCTCGGTTGCATTTTCACCAACGAGAACAATGTCGTCTGCAAAGAGCATACACCAGGATGCCTAGTCCTGTATGTCCGATGTCAAAGCATCCATAATGAGAAGGAACAAATAAGGGCTTAAAGCCGATCCCTGGTGTAAGCCCAAAGCCACATCTAACGCCTCAGAAACACACTTCGGACCGGATGCGTGCCATGCATAGCACGGCTATACATGGCACGGATAAGCTGCAGGTACTTGACAGGCACTCTTTTCTCTTTCAAAGGCCACCACAGAACCTCCCGAGGTATTCGATCGTACGCCTTTTCGAGATCGACGAAAACTATGTGTAAGTTTTTATGTACACGTCTGTACTTTTCACACAGTTGGCGTAATGTGACAAAAGCTTTATACCTCGATAGTTGCTACAATCCTGCACATCGCCCTTGTTTTGAAAGATCCACTGCATTCTAATAATAATGAGCTGTTTATATATATTATAATTATATTATAATTGGATCCATTATCAATTGTTTACGCACTTGTTATCTTTAGAACAGCTTATCTTCCTCTACGACGCTCGCGGTCATAACTCATTTTTAGTTGTAGTTTATTTGTAAAATGTTTTGCAGAACAAGTATACTGTTAAGCGTGACTGTGTATCTGATTGTGGGTGGCAGTAATATCGATGGTGAGGTAGATTTAATAACTTAATTATTATTGTGTATTATTAAGGAGTGATCAGTTATGTTTATTAAATGAACTTTAAAAAGTAAAAAGAACAAATGTTTTTGCTGACGTGTTAACTTTGCTATAAGTACATAGTTAATCTATATACAAACATATAAGCAAGAGACCAGTCATCACGAGATCTCCTGAACTATCCGCCCGATTGATTTGAAATTTGTCCCAATTATTCCCTGGTGTAGACTCACTAAGAGTCCTATCCAAAATACTTTTGTTCTTATGTGATCGTGTGAAGCTGGGACGATAAGTTTGTATTTTAATATATGCGTCGTCGGGGGTAATTTAATTATAGAAATGAGCATCAAAGTTATAATACTTATTGTGTGAATATTTTGGATTATTTACAGATACAAGTACTATGTTGTGTGTGATAGTGTTGGTTTATTATAAATTATCGGTGATAATTCAAATAAAGTCACAGTAAATGGCTGATTGTTTAAATTTCTTGAAATCAATCCCTTTAATCGTTGCTAGGATTTTTTGCTGGTGGACTGGAATATTGGAGCGAATCGATCACGCTCTGATCACGAATCTTTTGCCAAATGGTCGAGCCAGTGTGATAACGGGCACAGTGGTGACATATTTGATCCCGTGGTGAACTTTAATCTTAATACCGAAATGATAATAGCCGAGATGGCTTAGTGGCGATACATTCGCCACTGAATTTTCTATAATTCATCACGTACTCTCTGTTAGTAGTAGAAGTAGACCTTCGTGAGTCAACCTTCCATGTTTCGGATGAAGGTGTGCCCTGGAGCGGTGATGTGGAAAAAACTGCAAATCTTCTCCCCATAAGATCGCCTTAGATCAGAAGTGGAACATTTACATTTATTATAAAATACATTGTCTTTTCAGGTCCAAAACATGGCAAAGTTGTCGTCTGCTACTTAGCGTCCTGGGCGATGTACAGGAAGCCTCCTGTGAAATTCGAAATATCAGATATAGATCCAACATTATGCACTCACATTGTCTACGCTTTCGCTGGTTTAGATGAATATTCGCATACTATTAAAAGCCTCAGTAAGTCATTTTTTATATGAAACATGTATTAGGGCAACTTAGGGATTAGTCTGACTCGTATGCTGGGACGACAAACGGCGTGACGCCGTCTTATGACGTCATCTCTCAGACGCCACTCTCGATCGCCTTGTGTTTGCGGTATATATATATTTGTTGACATAAATATAATAAATTTACTTTATTGATATTAAATATAAAGTTAATATACAAAGCTGCCTATGAATAAAATTGTGATCAATTAATTATTTATGCGGCATATTCGTGATACGACTGACTAACAAACAGTGGTATTATACGAATCAATAGTAAAACACTATAAATCAATTTAATTTCAAGTACTCACATTGCCTATTTAATTGCGTCAGCTAACCATGCCTATTAAAATAATGCGTTCAAATTATGTTGTTGCTAAGACATCCTACTTTACTAAATAATTGAAAAACCTCTTTAATTTAACCAATTATATCTGATAAGAAATTTCTTTACTGTTTTTTTCAGACCAATGGCTTGAGGTAGACCAAAATAATGGTAACGCTGGTTATAAAAACCTGACCGGGATTAAAAAGACTTATCCTCATATAAAAGTTACTTTAAGCCTTGCTGGGTGGGATGAAGGTTCCGTGAAATTCTCTAAGATGGCTGGCAATAGATGGGAGAGGCTCAGATTTATCAGAAGCGTCATGCAATATCTTGAGTAAGTTTTAGAGCACATAATTCATATATTGTTTTGTTCTACTAGCTACCCGTCCAAGCTTCGCACGGGTAGTATGAGTTTCAACATGAAACCACTTGTCCGTCATGATTTTTTCCGCCATCTTCAACATTTACCGGCATTTTTGACGGCTGGTTGGCATATATATATATATATATATATATATATATATATATATATAAAGTAAAAGTAACAGCCTGTGAATTTCCCACTGCTGGGCTAAAGGCCTCCTCTCCTCTTTTTGAGGAGAAGGTTTGGAGCTTATTCCACCACGCTGCTCCAATGCGGGTTGGTGGAATACACATGTGGCAGAATTTCAGTGAAATTAGACACATGCAGGTTTCCTCACGATGTTTTCCTTCACCGTAAAGCACGAGATGAATTATAATCACAAATTAAGCACATGAAAATTCAGTGGTGCTTGCCCGGGTTTGAACCCACGATCATCGGTTAAGATTCACGCGGTCTTACCACTGGGCCATCTCGGCTTTTTATAATACGCCTTTATTATTTATCAATTATCATAATCACATATATATATATCATTCATTCATTCAGCCTTTTGCCGTCCACTGTTGGACGAAAGCCTCCCCCATAGAACGCCAACCATCCCGATCTTGGGCAGTCTGCATCCATCCCGTACCTGCCACCTTTTTTAAATCGTCGGTCCATCTTGTCACAGGGCGTCCTACACTACGTTTGCCTAAGCGTGGTCTCCACTCTAACACGTGTCGGCTCCATCGGCCATCAATGCGCCTGGAGACATGACTAGCCCACTTCCACTTCAGCGAGCTAATTCTACGCACGATGTCAGAGACTTTAGTTCTCTGGCGAATGTCCTCATTTCGGATTCTATCGCCCAGAGAAACCCCAAGCATCGCGCGTTCCATCGCTCGCTGAGCGACCTTAAATTTGTGGACCAGTCCTACGGTGAGTGTCCACGTTTCGGCACCGTAAGTCATTACAGGTAGGACGCAATGATTAAAGACTCTGGTCTTAAGCGACTGTGGGATCGACGATTCAAAAATATGACGCAATTTCCCGAATGCCGCCCAGCCCAAACGTATTCTTCTTTTAGCCTCCTTCTCAACGTTGTGCCGGCCAAGTTGTATAGTTTGGCCCAGGTATATATATTCCTGCACAACTTCAAGTGGAGAGCCATTTACCACCACTGGTCCCGGGGATACATATAGATGGATAGAGATGCTAAACAGCCTGAGCGATTCTTCAAGACGAGTAGGTCTCGGGATGAACATTGAAAAGACCAAAATATTGTCAAACCAACATGTACATGTACATGTTATCCGTGCAGTGACGGAGAAAGAATACATTTCACTGCCCCTTTCCCATGGGTGTCGTAAGAGGCGACTAAGGGATATCATCTGGTGGTAGGATGATAAACATCCGCCTGGCTTGTTACCACCGTACGCATGGTGAAAATCTCGTGAAGTGGCTTGCAGCCGCGTTTCGAGGTCAGCCAGCGTACAGCCAGTGCCCGAGCGAGCATTGCCGCGATGGGTGTTGGTCCAGTGGAGACGACGGCTGAACCAATGCCGGGGGAAACACGCCTCCACACTTTGCCCATCCCTATCGTGGCATCCCTATCGAGTCGAATTTTAAATGTGTTAATAGTTTGAGATCGTCTTAAGTGGAGTGGTAAAGAATTCCATAGGGGAACTGCTTGGACAGAGAAGGAATTGGTATAAAAAGAGGAAGAGTGAGAAGGAATTTTAAGAATTAGATCATCGTCAGATCCTAGTGCGACCGTGCGAGTCCTTAAGGAATTCAAAACGGTGTTTAAGATAGTAAGGATAATTCGGATGGAAAAGTATACAGTAGAGAAGAGAAAGATACAATATGAGTATTCCTGCGAAGACGGATTGGGAGCTACTCGAGTTTTTTTGCGAAATTCAGAAATGTGGTCAAATTTGCGGAGTCCGAATATAAACCGAATACAGAGATTTTGAATACGCTCGAGTTTATTTAATTGCTCCTCTCTTAGATCAAGATGGCCACGAGGATGGCTTGGGCTAACGCAATTTTGGTAGGGATAGGTAGAAAATTATGTAGCCTACGAATGGACCCAATCGAGTGAAACATTTTCCTGCTCACTTCGCTTATTTGTGACACCCACGAGAAATTTTGATTAATATATATTCCTAAATTTTTAACTTTGCTCCTTAATGGGGTTACACTATTGTTAAAGACAACAGGTGGCAAACGAGAATAGTCTACACGGGGTAATAATTTATAACTGCCAATTATAATAGCCTGGCTTTTAATAGGATTTACCTTAGACCAAAAGAAAGACTCCACTTTAAAATTTTGTCTAAGTCAGAATTAATTAATTGAATAGCATGTGGTAGGTCAGTAATTTTGGAATGAGCATAAATTTGGAGATCATCGGCATACAAGTGGTAGGAAGAAGAGATTTGTTGAGTTATAGAATTGATGAAAATTGAGAATAGAAGAGGAGATAAGACACAGCCTTGGGGAACACCGGCACTTACCGCTAACCAGTCCGAGTAAGAATCTTGGATTCGAATACGTTGACAGCGACCATTGAGATAACTATTCAACCAATTAATTACCGATGGAGATATATTAAGAGAATTTAGTATAGCCAGGAGTATGTCGAAATCTACTAGTATATAGTATTGAAAGCATTACTAAAATAAAAGCAATGATAAAATTGTAACTTCCTGGTTATCTATAGCTAGAAGGATGGAAATAGGACGGTAATCACCATTAGACGAATGATACTTTTTTTAGGTAGAGGGATTATTTGAGCATCTTTCCAGGATCCGGGAATGGTACAGGAATTAATGGAATAATTGATTATGCAAGTTATAGCGGGAATTAAATAGTCAATAATAGGCAGGATAATTTTACGGCTAATGCAGTCAGAACCAACGGCAACATAATTTATAGCTAAGATATTCTTCTTAATATCACATTCGGTAAACTCACGAAAAGTAAAGGGCAAAAAGTCGGAGTTGATGACGCAGAAATTTGAATTAAGGTATTAGATTTAGTTGTACTATTTATGGTAACTGAAAATGCAAATTGATGGTTAAATTGGTTGAGATCCAGGGTACTAGTGGAGGTATCGATATGTGACTTGCCAACTCCGAGAGACTTAAGAAATTTTCAGATTTTGGAAGTGTTGTCGTCTTCAACAACATATTTAAAAATGTGCCTTTGATGTGTATCCCTACACAGCATGTTGCAACGATTCCGATATTTTTTTATAATTTAATTTGTTCTTGTCAGATGGATTAGACTTATATTTCGCTTTTGCCAAGTTTTTCTTAAGCTAGAGTTCTTTAATTTTGGGAGTAATCCAGGGTGCTGGTAAGTGTTTTATACGTATACGACTAATAGGATCATGTACGTCGTACAGTTGAGTCAGAAGAGAGTTAAAAATATTAACCTGCTCATCAACCGTAACACCGTTCAAAGCCAGTTTCGAGCCAGTTTATTTTAGCAGCATCCTCTCGCAATTGCTCCACACACATTCCTCCGTAATTGCGTTGCAGGAGAATTCTAGGTTTAGCTCTAGGAGGTCTAATTTTATAAGAAAGGAAGAGGATCGTGGTATGAAAAAGCGAGTGCAGCATATTGCCCATGTTTTCCAACACGAGCAAGCGATGATACAAATATCAGAAAAAATAAAGAAGAAGTGGAATTTGGAAATGAATGAGTTGCAGAAAGTGGCAGAACATTTAAGTTAGCACCTTTGATGACAGAACATAAGCGTTATGATCGAGTATCATTCTTGAGAAGGCAAGTATTAAAGTCACCCATCACCACGGGATGAGTGTAAAAAGGAGTAAATGACTCTAGTAAGTTCTAAAATTGCATGTAATAATTACCAAGGTGCCAAATCGATTGGCGATACATCCAAGTGCTGAAAGGTCTGCAAGACGCTGCTATTATGACCGTCAAAGTACAGAATCAGCAGTCTGAACCTATCCTCTTGCATCGAGGAGTGAGACAAGGGGATGTCATTTTACCGAAAATGTTCACTAATGCATTGGAAGGGCGGGGCATAAACATTAACGGCAAGTATCTTTCGCATTTGAGATTTGCAGACGATATCGTCATCGTGGCAGAGACCCTGCAGGACATGCAATATATGCTGAGCAACCTGGCTGATTCTTCTGCTCGAATTGGTCTCCGGATGAACTTGGAGAAAATCAAGATAATGAAAAATAATTCAATGAACGCGTCAATCCGGAATCAATAGCCCTTAACGGAGTTCCTCTCGAAGTTGTTCAGGAGTATGTGTACCTTGGGCAAACTTTGCAGTTGGGTCGAAACAACTTCGAGAGGGAGGCACGAAGAAGAGTACAGCTTGGCTGGGCAGCGTATAGAAAACTCGGTCAAGTCTTCTCGTCACGGATACCACAATGCTTGAAGACAAAAGTCTTCAACGAGTGCGTCTTACCGGTTATGACCACGCCTTAGCAAACGTAGCGTAGGACGCCCTCCAGCTAGGTGGAGTGACGATATACGGTGGCTGGTAGCAGTTGGAGACTGAGAGCTGAGGATCGAGCTCAGTGGCGTGTCATTGGAGAGACCTATGGCTAGCAGTGGACGAGAAAAGGATGATGATGATGATCGCAAGAAGGTTAAGAACCAACTATTACTTTTTAATCACCCTTTTAGTGCGAGAAATAGTCACTTTTACCTTGTCACCTTTAGACTCGGTAGTCTTCATCTGAAAGGGAGACTTCTCATTCGACGAGCATTGAATGGTACTGAGATCCGACAAACATTCGACTTTATGCCGAGTACCATCTTGAGCTATGATATATATAAAGCCATCCCGTGTCCAGGATTTGGCAATACCGAAACGAGATCTTGCTTTAAGGAAGACTTAGACATCATGCCTACTTTTTGTCAAAAATTCCGATTGCTTGACTCCAGTTCCTTTAAATTTTGTTTTGGAAAACCATACTTTATCTCGCATCGTGACGTCACAAAACTTGACTACAATAGGTCGAGGCTTCTTATCATTTAAGCGACCTAAGCGGTAGGATTTTTTTATACATGTACTGGAAAAATTCGGCAGATGTAGATGCTGAACTATGAGACCAGTGACTCGGGATGTTCTTACCTCTGACTTCTCATCTGGTACTCCATGTAAATTACAATTTTGCGCATTTCCTGACGATCCATCTCTCTTGCAAGAAACTCAACTTGTCGCTGCAATGTGTTAAGTGCAGAAATAATAAATGACTTAAAGGTCGTGAATTCTGAAGCCAGAGAAGAAGTTGTAGTAAGCAAGGAAGAGGGGGATTTTTGTAGATCTTGCTGGAACTCATCCATTTTGTTGTTGAACAATTCTGTCATGGCAGACAGAGACTCTTTAATGGTTTCCATAATGTGCTGTTGTGATGTGATAGTAAAGATGTATTGAAATCATACAGGAGAATACTTGCTGATGGGTAATGTGTTGCTACATATGCTTAATGTATAGTAATATACACTAAAACAATTTTTTAAATAAAAGTTTATTAGAGCAGACAAAAGCTTGACTATATTGATGTACTCCTACGCAAAAAAAATCTATCTATCTTTTATTCACTGTCGCATGACTTTCTAACTTTCTAAACCAAGGTTTTGTTTGTAGGAAATACGAGTTTGATGGTCTAGACATAATGTGGAAGTATCCTACCATGAGAGGTGGAAGTCCTGAAGATAGAGAGAACTTCGTCTATTTGATCAAGGTATCGTATAAATGTTCGCATGTTACTAGGTGGTAGGGCTTTGTGTAAGCCCGTCCGGGTACCACCTACTCATCGGATAATCTAACGCTAAACAGCAATACTTGGTATTGTTGCGTTCCCGTTTGAAGAGTGTGTGACCCAGTGTAACTACAGGCACAAAAGACATAACATCTTTGTCCTCAAGATTGTAATTGTAAGGAATGGTTATTATTTCTCACATCGCCAATGTCCATAGGCGGTAGAACTACTTAACATAAGGTCGCCCATTTGCCCGCCGCCTATGAATAATAACAAAAATAACATAAAAATAACATAAAAAATATAACTTAATCAAATAATACTTTCGCCATAATTATGATATTTAATTGTTATGACTAGTACGCAGCGTATAATATTAGTATTTATAATTGGTGCCGCAATTGGTAATAAAACTTAATTGCTATTAATTTTTTAAGTGTTTTTTTTTTAATAATATAATATATTATTAATATATTTTTTCTATGTAACAGCCTGTGAAAGTCCCACTGCTGGGCTATAGGCCTCCCCTCCTCTTTTTGAGGAGAAGGTTTGGAGCTTATTCCACCACGCTGCTCCAATGCGGGTTGGTGGAATTCACATGTGGCAGAATTTCAGTGAAATTAGACACATGCAGGTTTCCTCACGATGTTTTCCTTCACCGTAAAGCACGAGATGAATTATAATCACAAATTAAGCACATGAAAATTCAGTGGTGCTTGCCCGGGTTTGAACCCACGATCATCGGTTAAGATTCACGCGGTCTTACCACTGGGCCATCTCGGCTTTTTATATTTTTTCTATATTCGTTCATAATATTGTAATATAATACGTTATACACTATCTAACAACATGAGGCCTATGCTTTTCAAATGGGGTCTGTCTCTATCTATCTAAGGTTATATTTCCTGTTTCCAGGAATTGAAAGAGGCATTTTTACCATATGGCTACATTCTAAGCGCGTCACTGTCTAATACCAAAGAAATAATGAGTTCTGCGTTTGATTTAGTGAACCTGAATCGTTATTTGGACTTGATTTATTTACTTGGTTACGATTATAATGGACCCTGGGACAGAAGAGTCGGAGCATCCGCACCATTAAAGGAATTAAATAAACAGGATGAAAGAAATGTGGTATGATAAAATATAATTTTTTTAGTCATAAATTGCAATGTATTACAGTTATTCTTGTGTGCATTTTAAATAAGACGTGCAAATTGATAGGTGAACGCACCATATAGGTGTATAAGCTATAAGTAAGCAAGGAAGAGGGGGATTTTTGTAGATCTTGCTGGAACAACGCAATAGGTGAACGCACCATATAGGTGTATAAGCTGCCTGTCCTTAGTTCTTAAAAACATTATGTAAATAATAATGATATCAATAAGTAATGGCGTCTATGTGATCATTTGCCGGTCTTTCACCATATTCTAAATTAAAAAAATACTAGGTATCATATCGAAAAGAATCAAAGATGAAGCAGTAGTTTAGATGAAACGACGAAGAGCAGATAGGTACGTAATTAAATATGATTAATTATATTTTTAGGAATATAACATTAAATACTTGCTTTCGTTCGGAATAAGTCCTGATAAATTAGTTCTCGCCATACAATTCATCGGTCGGACGTTTATTTTGAAACAATCTGATGTAAAAAATATTGAATTTGGAAAAACTGAAGCGGATATTATTGGATTTTCTGGACCATATCTTAATGGGATTAATATGTACGGATATATCGAGGTAAGTGAAAATATCTTAGATGACGCAGTTGGAATCCATCCGGGGGTTAAATATCTATTGCGAGTCTTAATCCCCTAATAGGCGCAATTCCGACCAGTTCTGTACTGTCTGAATCCAATTCTTACGTTCTTTGAGTCTTCGGCCCACCTAGTCAATAGTGTCCTGTAGCGAAGGTGTTCTGAGCTGTGATCTACCTTCGTGACCGCAATACTTAGTGCTAAATCACCTAACAGATAAGCTGAGATTTGTAAAACTATTCTGTAAGAAGAAGGCTTTATTTGTTTTGAGAGGCACGGGAGTTTAAGCTCTTTCAACTTTTAGGCTCTTCAGAAATATTCAGTATATTTCTTAATAATGAACTCCGGATATCAGAATTAACGGGGCTAGTCATAAATCAACATGACGGACTTTTAAGTAACTAAAACTTGTTGTAGTTTTAAATTTTATTTAATTCTATATTCAAAATGACGATTCAAAAAGTATTATAAATCCTACTTGAATAATGTAAATTTTGTATTGTTTTTTTATCCAGGTATGTCTAGATTTAAAAAATAATTTCAAGTGGGTTTATCATTGGGATAAAGAATCGTCGACGCCGTATTTGCGTGATGGACGTCATATTATTTCTTATGATGACACTCGATCTATCGCCAATAAAGTCAAGTAAGACATACATATGTATAAATATTAGCTTATGTATATGTGAGTTAAGTGACTGGTAGGATTAATGAAAGGAATGATGTTTTACATGTCAAATAACAGCTTTTGAATATCCCGCGGGGCTAATGTCTCCTCTTCTTTTATGGGGGTAAATCGTTAAATTTCGTAGAAATTTTTTAACCAATCAATTCTTGTTATTACATATCGTGCTATTTTTTTATAAATTACAGATTGGCTATTGAATACAATCTCGCTGGGTTTATGGCTTGGAGTATAGACTTGGATGATTTCAAAGGTCTCTGTGACATGCCAGACGATACTTATACGGATTTCACTGTGAGATTTAATGACATAACAAAAGACAAATTTTGGCAAAATTCCTCGAAGAGCCCAAGTAACCAGGGTGAGTATAATTCTTTGCCATTCCGTGAACATTTTGCCGCATGAGACCAAGCCAAATCTTTATTCGATGTCCTTATTGGTTAACTTGCTTTATTATTAAAAATATGCCGCCGATGTTTTGGATGCTAAATCAAAATGCATTAAGAAATTAATCATACATTACTGTATTCAGCAATCAAGTGACACTATTTTCCTTGTGCCTGGGATTAAATTGCCCCAACAATTATAAAGTACTAAACCAGGCAATACAATGTTGTTTAAGAACTATTGACCGGATAACCAGATAACTTAATCATTATTCACTAATTTCAGGTGACTCAGAAGGGAATGGATATGGATATTTAAGAAATAAACAAATTCTCGGATTAAAACAAAATAATTTCAGAAAATACCCCCTTTTGAGGACGATTAATGAAGCGATATATATAGCATTAGAAGAGAAGAAGATAGATCTAGCTAGAACTAGTTTAAAAGAGCAGGAATACGAGCAGAATATAGGAGATTCTAGCGACACAAAGAGTTGTGAGATAACTTGCTCAGAAGTATGTTTTTATGGGCCTGGTGATTAGGGTGAAAAGGAAAATATTATACAGCCTAAAATGTATTTTAATTAAATTCGTGAATTCCTGCACTAACAGTTGCCCACGTGTTAGTCTATATTATTGTTAATATTATATAAATTGTCATTAAATTAATTATTGAGTAAAACTTTTAAAATGAATCTATCCTTTGCTTTTACTATTTAATAAAATATTTTGAAATACTTCTTTTGTATTCGATTTTTTTCAAATTCAAATTTATGTACCTATTTTATTTATAGTCAAAATAATCAATAGTCTCTCTATATACAGGCTTCAATCAATCAAGGCAATCAATTAACAATCATATAATATAAATATGTAATGTATGATATATGTCTATCTAGACGGTCGGTGATGTGGAAATTAAACATTAAACCAACTTTTACAGACTATCTATAAATATGAAAAAGTGACTGCATTGTATAGTCCAGTGTCCGCAAATCTTCAGCTAAATAATATGTTGGTTAGAACTGGTTTAAAAAGTTAAACACACACATACATGTGATTTTATTTTTAAAATTGGAATCATTGTAATTTAATCTTAGAATCGAATGGGAATATTTTAATAAATGATTTTCTATTCGAGATTATTATTTCATTTTAATTAAATTAAATTTAACAAGGATCACACGTGTATCACAAATCTTCGTAGGGAGAACCGCAGCGGACGTTGTAGAAATGATCACAAACCTGAATAAGAAACATATTGTTATATATGTATATAGATAGTTACATAGTAAATTAGCGGTTGTTTAGTTAAACAATGCTTTATCTCTTTCTATCATTATACTTTTGGCATTTGAATGAAGAAGACAACGTTGTTAATCTTATTATTCGCTAAACAACATTTATAATTATTTATAAGTATTAAATTAACGATGTACTAATAGAGCTTAAATAATAAATTTGGTTTTATTTTTATAGAATATATTTCTTGGTATTTTTAGTTAAACTAATAACCAAATTCGGTTAAAAAAAAACTATTACAATTAGTTTTTGTCTAGCTGAGACAGTAAGTTTTAGACAAATATATTTTACTTCATTGTTTTGAATTATCAGGTGTTTTACATATGTATTGTTAGTGTGCTTTTTTAAATAAAATAAACTGTTTTATTTACCTGAAACTGTTCATTGAACAATGTTCCATTTGTGCACAGATCCGTACTGACTAGACGCTGACGCCAGCAGAAATGAAATGCCTGGAATGATTCATTAATCTTACACAAAAAAAAAATACACGTGATTGAATTGAAACTTACAATATATGTAATCTCTCACTATCTCATATCTTTCCTCTCTCTCTCTCTCATGTAACGAAATTTGCTTAAACCTTAATGCTTCCTAAGAATTTTCACTTCAAAATGATTTGACTTTTACTTTTATAAGTGCTTTATGAGATGAGATGACGAAAAAGTTACTTAATCGAATTAACTATGCGTGACATTGAAAACGATGCGGTTTTGTTTTTTCTATTTCTTTCATTCTCTCGTTACCTGACAGCCGCTGTCAACGTCAGCGTAATAGCCCCGAGTCCGCCCTTCGCAAGTAAAGCGCGTCGGTGGCGCTTTCTCGAATACGGGATGGAGTGGCGGGTCATGAGGTAGATGCAAGATGTGGTAGTACTCAAAGTCTTTGGGATGCTGACTGACGACGGCAGTTAATGCTGTAAAATTATGTATTTTGTTATTTGATGGATATAAGCAATCTGCAAATAGGCCAACGAAGTTTCTACAAATATTAGGCTGTATTTACACCATCAATGCGCAATTGACCTTGGGTACTATGATGTTATGTCTTGTTCCTGTAATTATTATTATTAATAATAATAATAATATTATTTAAAAACCATTATATCAGATCAGACACAAAATATGTACTGTGATTACACTGGTTACCTCACCCATTAAGCCGGAACACAACAATATTAAGTGTTGATGTTTGGCGGTGGAATATATGTTATAAGTTTGGCCCAGGGCGCCAAATCTTTAAATACGCTACTGAAATAATGAACCGAACCAAGCATCATATATTTTCCAATGTAATTGTCGTTCGCTTTCTTTTACCTAGGCTTAAAAAGGCTGTATATATTATACTGTATACATAAATAATGGAAGAGCATCGAGTTAGTATTTGTTGATGTTTGTACTGTATATATAGATGTAATTGTATATGATTATTTCATGGCATTTTTTGGTTGTTTAAAAGAGTAACTACGGAGATTCTGTCTGTAACTACGAAAATTACGTCCTGAACCGGTATAGTTATATATTAAAATTGTAAAATGACGATACAGAAGTGCTTCTTGAGCTTCTCGAATAAAGGAGTTTTGTTATAGAAAAGGAAGTTGGACGAGCATATGGGCCACCTGATGGTAAGTCATCAACGCCCATAAACATTGGCATTGTAAGAAATGTTAGCCATCGCTTACATCGCCAGTGTGCCACCAACCTTGGGACCTAAGATTTTATGTCCCTTGTGCCTGTAATTACACTGGCGCACTCACCATTCAAACCGGAACACAACAATACCAAGTACTGCTGTTTTGCGGTAAAATATCTGATGAGTGGGTGGTGCCAACCCAGACGAGCTTGCACAAAGCCCTACCACCAGTAAACGTTGTATAGAATTTATTGGTTACTATTTTTAATTATAATTATAAAGATGCAGATTATATTTCTTTTGTTTGAACGCGCTTATCTCAAGTTCCAGTTTATTTAACTAGTAACGTCTTTGTCCAAGCCCATCTGGGTTGGTATCACCCACTCATCAGGTATTCTACCGTTAAGCAGCAATACTTGTGTAGTTGCGGTCTGCGCGTTGGTGACCTCTTACCTGACCTTGTTCTATAGTATTCCGTCAATAATTGATTACAGTTGATCTTAACACTACGGTAGTTCCCAATAGAATGGTTCGTAATACTATCGAGCTTTTTAAAGAGAAATGAATCAATGTGGCCACTAAAATAGATAAATATTAATCGCAAATAATCCATCCCCTCACTGGTGGCAAGGCTGGTTCATATTTCGCCCAGAAGATCGGAATTACGTTTCAGAGGAAAAATGCAGCTAGAATTCTCTCATCCACAGCACTTTTACAACTATTTTTTAAATTTTATTTGTGTATATTTAATGATTTAATGTATTCATAAAAATATTATAATGGAAGACATTTTTATGAATCGGTTATGAAGTAATTGACATTACAGTACAGTTAACGTCCCACTGCTGGGCTAAGGCCTCCTCTCCCTTTTGAGGAGAAGGTTTGGAGCTTATACACCACACAGCTCCAATACGGGTTGGTGGAATACACATGTGATAGAATTTCAATGAAATTAGACACATGCAGGTTTCCCCACCAGGTTTTCCTTCACCGTAAAGCACGAGATGAATTATAAACACAAATTAAGCACATGAAAATGTCAGTGGTGCTTGTCCGGGTTAATTATTGAAAATATTTAATTTTTATTATGTACAGATAGACTATTTTAGGCACAATCGCGTGCAATTTGTTAATTTTTTGAGTTATATTTCTGTTTTGTGAATTACATATTTTAAATGATGTGCTCGTATTACGTCAAAAATATATTGAATAAATCATTTGTCAATTTACGATTTGTTTATTCATACGCTGCAAGCTCTACACTATCACGCGTTTTTTCACTACATAATAAAAGATACTCACACATTGATGTATTTAATCGGTCAATTGAATCATTTAAAAAATATATTCTTAGGGCTCAAAATTGATTTTAACCAATCACACTCACACAAACACACGTTCACTCAAATACTTACACACATACAATCACTCATACACACACAAATAACAGTGTAACTGCATAACCACACTCACGCATAACATAGTCTGTGTCGCCTAATCGAATTGTAATGTTTTGTTTTAACTCATTATTATTTTGTTACATTTACATTTTATTTAAGCCGAGATGGCCTAGTGGTAAGAACGCGTGAATCTTAACCGATGATCGTGGGTTCAAACCCGGGCAAGCACCACTGAAGTTTTTCATGTGCTTAATTTGTGATTATAATTCATCTTGTGCTTTTCGGTGAAGGAAAACACCGTGAGGAAACCTGCATGTGTCTAATTTCACTGAAATTCTGCCATATGTGTATTCCACCAATCCGCATTGGAGCAGCGTGGTGGAATAAGCTCCAAAGCCTTCTCCTCAAAAAGCGAGAAGAGGCCTTAGCCCAGCAGTGGGACATTTACAGGCTGTTACCGTTACATTTTATTTATTAAAACTGTGCGTTGCTACTCTTGTTAACTATTATTAGGTTTGCATATATCAATGGAAAACAGTAATTGGCTCTATTGTCTGTATATTGTATTTTTAATGTCAACATATTTTGTATCAAGCTGTTGTTTTCCTTAAATAAATAAATAAATCCTTAATTCCTATTCCGATTGGAATGGTATATAAGAGTATTTCCTATAACATGAGCATATTAATACATAAAAGAGGTCTTAAAGAAATATGAAATTGGGACGCTGAGCTTGCCCGTTAAAATAAAATTTCGGAATCGCTGTCTTACTCTATTACAAAAAAGGATTATCTCCATAATTTACACTTATAGTTTAATCAGTACATTGACAGAGAGACAGCCTTTTGTATACAGTAGTTTTATAATGTCGACTTGGTGCGGCTAAAATCTAAACAAATTAACCCCCTTTTTAATTCAGTTGAGAACTTTATTGCAAATTTGAGATGATGAAAAATTTAATTCGGATAATTAAAATCGTGATATTACAAGCGTCCACCGGTTGGGATAGATTCTACCGAAAAAAAACCGACACATATCTCAGGCAAAATATAAAAGGCTATCGTCCAGTGGACGGCCAAAGGCTGAATTAAAAAAAAAACTGATAATCAAACTCACCCATTAAAAACATAGCAATACTTTTCAACATTGTATATTTAATTAAATAAATAAATAAATTAATATTTAACCACGCGTGTGGTTTGTAACACTTATATGAACTAAATAACATGAGATTACCATTGAAATTTAGAATGTACCAGCTGGTAACGAGATGTGACGGCGTTATGTGTGATGTAACCAAGATTTTATACCAATACAATATTAGTAATTGGTAACTTATAAATATCCTATTATTATATAAAACAGTATTTTTATTATATATATATTATTGTACTACCGTAACAGCCTGTGAATGTCACACTGCTGGGCTAAAGGCCTCCACTTCCTTTTTGAGGAGAGGGTTTTGAGCTTATTTCACCACGCTGCTCCAGTGCGGGTTGGTGTAATATACATGTGGCAGAATTTATGTTAAATTAGACACATGCAGGTTTCCTCACGATATTTTCGTGCACCGTAAAGCACGAGATGAATTATTATCCCAAATTAAGCACATGAAAATTCAGTGGTGCTTGCCCGAGTTAAGATTCACGAGTTCTTACCACTGGGCCATCTCGGCTTATTATTATTATTATTGTACTACTATATTATATATTTTATACGAAACGATCAGGATCGAATCAACGGCTAAGAATTCTTTTCGATTTTTTATTAATGTATAGGTTTAATAAACAACTTGTACAATATGATTAATTATACATTTATGAAGAGGCTATTATAAGGCGCATAGGTGATGTAACGGGTGGTTCACACCTACTAACTTACAGCCAACTGAGCGCTGGTGACTTCCCATCAGGTCCATTAGCAGCAATTCTATGGTTACAATAAATCCGTATCTGCTGCATAACAAACTCCTCAGACCAGTGTATCAATTTTCGCATATTACAAAGGTCGTGATCGCAAGAACCTTGCGGTCATCCACTGTCCTTTATGTACTAGTGTAGTTTGTGTCTTTACGTGCCTTTTGTGCTTTATTTCTAGACTGGCTGACTGGCAATATTTTAATCAACCATCGTTATAAAAAAATGGCCGAGATGGCCCAGTGGATATATTCATATCAGTCTATATAAGTATATCTCATCCTTTACAATAATTAAGTAGTAAATTTATAAGTAAATAAATAACAATATAATATATATTAAGTAATAAGAACATGAAATTCACGCTTGTATATGTATGTATTGTATAATATAAGCGTAAAACGGATGAAACTGCGAAGAGCAGCCACTTATACAATCTATACTAAAGTTATAAATGCGAAAGTAGCTCCCTCTGTCTGTCAGCCATTCACGACTAGAACATTCAGTGTTCTAGTCGTGAATGGCCGATTTTGATAAAAGTATGAATCAAGCTTGAGCCCCGAGGAGATAGGTTACTTTTTTATAACACTAGTGGTGTTATATACAAGTACTAAAACTTTCATTTAAACGCGTTGTATTTTCTTATATAAGTTTTATATATTGAATGATATACAAAATGATCTCATTTATTAATAAAGTAATACCGTAACAGCCTGTGAATTTCCCACTGCTGGACTAAAGGGCTCCTCTCCCACAAATCACAAATTATCACAAATCTCTCTATAATCACAAATTAAGCACATGAAAATTCAGTGGTGTTTGCCTGGGTTTGAACCCACGATCATCGATTAAGATTCACGAGTTCTTACGACTCGGCTCGGCCCTCGGTAAAGAGCCGAGATGGCCCAGTGGTAAAAGATAATAAATATCATTCAATTGAACCCAGATGTACGTTAAGAAATCCGTAATAAAATCCTTGTGCACTATTGCTTGTCCTAAAGTCGTTTTAAGAATGAGGAACAAAACGAAATGCCAAAGGGCGTTTCTATCACGATATGATTAAAATACCTACTATGTATCATTATCAAGGGCGTAACGTTTAATAAAATGATAAAAATTGCTAAATACAAACCTTTACTATATAAAAAAATGTGTATATATTTTTTTCTACATTTCTCTGAACCTGTTCTTAAGTGATAGGGTGCCCTTTGGGCAATGGGACATTTAGTGAAACTAACTGAATTTCTATAACGGCTACTTATCTGAATCAAACAGCTGGAGACGATAGAGCACAACTGTGATTACACAGGTGCACTGCCTATTCATCACCTTTATGTACTAATGAGAACGGGACGCAGGACTTACGGCATAACATGATATTCTAAACATGATCCATTACGAGAATTATTACCACCTTTCTAACTGAGCTGCTATTAAGAAAAACCCAAATACTTTTAAGTTGAGATTGAGATGTTGAGATTTACAGCCTCAGAGGACTTTTGCAGAAAACGGGAATCATCATTATCGAGTTAACTTTATTATTCTTTTTTTAAAAATAAATAGGGATAAAATCGCAAGATTACTATAGTTTTTTTTCTAATAATTGTAGCCAGTAATGCCGCATATATAAGTAAAGGAGAACCAGTATCTTCATATGGTACACAGCCATAAACGTCACCAGCTCACCATCAGCGTTCAGTAACTTTGATATAGCTTTAATGTGATTAATCAAATAAATTCTTTATTCTATAGAGAAAGCGTACTGATAGTAACAATTTCATTTTTCATTAATTGTGTATTGTTTAAATTATTCTCTAGTACTTTTTATTACTTTAAATTATATTAAATTAATTAAAATTAAAGCAATTACAAATTGTGAACCATAAATAATAGACGTGACTAAGCGGGAACTTTTCAAAATGTCAGTTATATTTTCGCAGATTTCAATGAATTGTTTTTTTTTTTAATTTTTATATAGCAAAGGTCGTTCACGTTATCACATTTAATATGCGTTAATATCTAAAAATGACTTCTTGATAAATTTTAACGTAAACACGTTTTTTTTTCTTTTCACAAAAATAAATAAAATGAACGTGTCTGTGAATTAAAAATAACTGCCTCTTTTTAAATTAATATCACTATAATTTTTTTTTCAATATAAGTATTCACGGAAGCTTATGATCTGTTTCTATGTAATTGAACTAATGTAAATACCTCGTGTAATTTAAAATATATATTCAGACAAAAAAAGATACATAGGATTTTTATGTAATATAATATATAAAAATAATAAATGTATGTCTAATTTATAATAATAACATTAGTATAACCTTAGTTTATTTCTAATATTACATCTGAAAGTAGTTTTAACCTAATGCACTGCGAGATCGACCTCTCACTTATTCCACCTTAAACATGTCAGTTTGTGTAATAAAAAAACTCGTCAAGAACGACTTATGTTTTAATATCGAGTGTTCCGTATTTAATTATTTAAATTGTATTTATTTTTTTATTTGGATTTCCAACAGTTGTACATAACACATATTCAAAACACTTTATTACATTAACATAAAATTAACACACCATTCCCAAACACAATTACAAAATATACAAATCAAAAATAAAATAAAAAATAGAAAATAGAAATATTCAAATAAAGAACAAAAACAGAAACAAAAGGTAATGACTAATTAATTTTTTAAACAAATTAACAGTTTATACTAAAAGAAACATCATTATCTAACCAACAGTATAGTATTGCTTAGTTTGATCTATGTTTGTTATATTAATGCTTAAATGAATAATAGCTGGATCTCGTGCAGGAACTAACTGTATATGATTTATACAAATTTGTATTAAAAAAGAGTAACTACTAAAAAGCATAAGAAGTTCTATTAGAACTCGATGGTGTAACGCCATTCTCGGCAGCGAGAGGTGCTGAATGGCGATGGCCGCTTCTGCGGGATTGTTATGTCGCAGGAGGCGTGCTCCATCTGATCCGATCCGCAGAATTCGGGAAAGAGGCGTCGGCGCTATGCGCACCTTCTCCCCCCGTAAGAGCCGCCGGGGCTAGTTGGGTTCTCTGTATCCCGGGAACCCAACTAGGCGAGGAGGGCCGCAGAGGCGGGCCAACCGTCAAAAAAAAAGCTCAAATCGAAATTGAAATTGAAAAACCAAAAATAGAAATAATTAAATAGCGGGACAGTTTGTATATTTCTACGTTTTTTATGTCAGAAACTAGACGTTTCATTTTAATAATCTATTTTTATTGAGTATATAAAATTTAATACATATCTAATCGTATTTATAACTAGCAATAATACACCAATATTAAAACACCAAAATTTTGATTTTTTTTTTACATTTTACAAAGGAATCCTAAAAATTCAAATTTAATACGACCTCGGTACGGTATGCGCGACCAGCTCTCTTACATGATGATAATATTATAATGTATTTTTTATTTTGGCAGGTGAATATATTTAACTAGCTTTATACTGATGGTCTGTCGATGTAAAAAAACCTTTTATATTCGTTACCGTTTGTTCAAAGGTCGGCATCCTAAACTATAAACTTTTACTTGGTGGGAAGGCTTTGTACCATCTAAGCAGGTAATACATATATCAGAATACAACATTATACTATATATATATATATATATATATATATATATATATATATATATATATATATATATATATATATATATATATATATATATATATATATATATATATATATATATATTATATATATATATATATATATATATATGTATGTATTCTGATTTGAGCCAATATAACTAAAGACAATGGACATCTGAGTTATCAAGGTTGGTGGTGCATTGATGATGTAAGGAATTTTTAATATTTCTTACAGCGCCAATGTCATGGATAGTGGTCTACTTAACATCCCGAGGCCAATTTACGAGTCCGTATTTATATAAAAAGCCTACACCATCTCGTATCTCTTAGAGTCTAGCACTGGGCTGGTTTTTACAAGATGCCGATGATTGCCGTATGCCGGGACGGAAAATGACATGACGCTATGTCGTCATGCCCTTACTGTCTTGTGTGTGCGTATATGCTTCGTATATAATATTATTATCTATTTACCATGTAAATAAATGTTTTTTTTAATTTATAAATTCATTCAATAACCATTTAATTTCAATGTTTCACATTTGCCAGACGTCCCGTGACGATCAAATTACAAATTAAATAATTTGATTAAGTTACTTGTGCGGATGGCACAGTGGTTAAAAAGCCTGATTATTTACCGATTTATTTTAATAGGTTCAATTTCATGTAAAGCCACTGTCGGTTTGGACTGTAGATTATAATATAATGTTACCGATTGAAGAATTTTTTTAAAGTATAGCAATAAACTGTTGAATACTATGGGCAACAGTGGGCAGTAGTGGAATAGTACACGTGATGGTAATGCCGAGATGGCCTAGTGGTTAGAACGCGTGAATCTTAACCGATGATCGTAGGTTCAAACCCGGGCAAGAGCCAATGAATTTTCATGTGCTTAATTTATGTTTATAAATTAAATTCATCTCATGCTTGACGGTGAAGGAAAACATCGTGAGGAAACCTGCATGTGTCTAATTTCATTGAAATTATGCTACAATTGTATTCTACCAACCCGGCTTGGAGCATCGTGCTGAAATAAGATCCAAAAACTTCACCTCAAAGGGGGAGGAGGCCTTAGCCCAGCAATGTGACATTAAAAGGCTGTTACTGATGGTCATTACTTATAAAATCGAATTAAAAACATATCTTTGATTTACTTAAATTCCACACGCACGAATAATTCAAAACGATATTATAATTAATCATTAATTATAATTGATAATAATCGATACATCGAAAACAAAAGTCAATTATAATTGATCAACCTCATTTTGACATTTCAATGCTACTGATATTATCGCGCTATCGCAAACGACATTTATATAAAGCTTAGATACTTGTTACCTTTTATCTGATACTAGCTGACCCGGCAAACGTTGTTCTGCCATGTAAATTATATCTACTGAATATTTGCTTTTTAAATAAAAAGTAATGAATTTATTTTAAGTGTGTGTTGATAGGATCTATGACAGAAAAAGGAAAGGAGCGTCGTAGACGATGACCGCCGATAAAAACAAAAAAAAAACACCAACCATTCATTTTCTCAATTCAATGTATTTCATTAATGTAATGGACATATTCATTGTTTGATTAAAAGTTATCTATAATATTTTTATCCTAAAGTAGTTAATTAATTTCGAAGAGTTTACGATATTTTTTGTCAGTCCGTCTTTAGCCAACACGAATAAACTCGATGGTTCCCACCCGAGAATATGCCTCGTATAATTGTCCGTGTGATAAACATGGTGTGCCCCAATCTAAGCCACAAACGGACATCGTTTGGCCTTGCGACTTATTAATTGTCTTCATACATCTATATCTATACTAATCTATAAGTACTAATATTATAAAGAGGTAAAGTTTGTGAGGTAGTAGGGGGTAATCTCTGGATGTACTGAACCGATTTTGAAAATTCTTTTACCAATAGGAAGCCATATTATTTGTGAGTGTCATATATATTAACTCAAAAAATTTAAGAGCTTTTTCGTGGTAGTCGGATTTGCAAAGTAAGCCGGAGGAAAAGCGGTCGAATTAAAACGATTCTTACAAAGAGCATATGTCTAACTTTTATATTTAAGTCACAAAAAGTAGTTTTTTATATTAAAATTTTTTATCTAAAGGCCTAAAGTTTTACTTTACCCGAAAGATGGAAAATTTAACAAAAGTTATAGTTATAGTTTATATATAATAAAACAAAGAAATATGACTAACGTGGCCGACGTAACACTATACGACTTTCCGAACACGAAAGCATACAAAAATAGTTTGTACTTGTACTGTCACCGAAAATATTGAGTCTGTGACCGGCCCAACACCACCAGTTTTCCGAGCACAAAACAAAATAACAAAACAAAATGTTTCAAAAAAGATCAATAATCCAATTCTAAGGATAATCTCTACAAAACTTTAACTAAAAATAACTTATTACTAAAATATGTAATAATGTTCAACAAAACTACAAAAATGTTATTTACAAAAACACATAAACAATATGTATACAAAAGTATAAACACACAAAATATGTAGTAAAAACAACATCACAAATATAACAAAAAAAATGTATAAGATCTTATGAGCCAAAGAAATAAATGGAATCATTATATTTTGAAAACCAATGAAAAAAATGTCCTAAGCTGAAATTTAGAAAAATATATTTGTAGAATGATATTCAAATTGGAATCCTATCACTCAATCAACTCACAAGTTTATGGCGAACTTTCTATCATACCTCTCGCTCATTCTTCTCTAACAAAGCCAAATTTATTTCAAACCTAAATATGACTACAAAATATTTTAATTATACCAAAATTATATTTTAATAATATTTTTAACATGATAAAGACCAAAAGTACCTTTCTCTAAATCTTTCAAAATATAAACATTATTAAAAATCTTCTCTATTATTTGAGATTTAATAAACTTAGGAGCAAGTTTTGCTGAAAAATATTGTGAAGCATTAGACAAGACAAAATTCCTTCTCCAAACTATATCACCTGACCCATAAGAAATGACTTTCCTTCCCTTATTATAAAAGAAAGCATTCTTTTTATAAGATTTAAATAAATAATTGGTTACTACATCAATAATTGAACTTAGGGAATCCAAAGTTACTGCATAGATATGTTGGTTACCAATTTTAAGTTCATTCTAATCTGTGAGTGAATTACTGAAACGATGTAATGAAACATGAAATACAATTTCATGACCAAACATTAGAAAAGTAGGATAGAATAGGATAGAATTCACCAGCTAAATTTACACTACTATTCAAAGCTAATTGAACGTGATTTAAATCTTTTGACCAAGTTCTATGATCATCTTGAACAAAACAAGCTATGCAAGTTTCTACAGTTCTATGATAACGTTCCACAGGATTATTCTGAGGCGTATAAAAAGTGTTATTTATTTATTTATTTATTTTATTTAAGGACCACTAGTAGCTACTACATGTTTTAATGACAAATGTAAAACAATTAAATGAAAATAGCTAACATGTGAAGCTTTTTAAAGTAGCCACAACAATTACAATATTTGTTTTAAAAATACATTAACACATAATTATAGCAACATGAGTAGAAAGATTAAAAAAAAAAAAAAGTCCAAATTGGTATAAATTAAAGACCATAAAAAATAAACATGCACTTAATAAAATTAAAAACACAATTAGTTTGAATTGATATAGAATTGATGTAGGTAGATAAATTCATGCAAAGTTTACGTTACAAAAAATCACTAAAAATATACTAATTAATACAAAATAAAATTAAGATAACATTATTTATTATTTATTAATTAATTAATTAATTTATTTATTATTTATTTGCATCTCTCAACAATTCTAGCGCCCGTTTACGATAAATCATGGCAGAGTCATTAAAAATATCTAGATCTTGACAAAAAACATTGTACAACCGTGATGATCTAGGCATTGGTGCATTACATCCTAATTTCGTTTTTGATATTCTGACATCAAAAGTACCCAGAAAACCACGACCATTGCGCCTTGGAATACGATAGTATATCTTTTCAAGTAAGTAAGTACAGTCGATCTCGTTACGAATTATCTTAAATAGGAAAGAGAGATCTAACAATTGTCTGCGTACAGAGAGACTATCCATATTAAAATCTTTCAAGAGATTGCTGTAATTTTTATTAGATTTATTGTATAAGTTTTTTTTGTTTCTGGATAGATGATATACAAATCGCTTCTGTAATCTCTCTATACGCAGACGATGTACATTGTAACAAGGATTCCACACTACACTACCGTACTCCAGTACACTACGCACGTAAGCGTTATAGATTATTTTTTTCGTGTTATTCGTGAAGTGTTTACCATTTCTAATTAAAAATCCTAACGTTTTGGAACTTTTCGTAATTATTTTATTGAAGTGCGGGACAAAAGTAAGCCTGTCATCAAAAATGACACCCAAATCACTTATTTCAAAAACTTCCTCAAACTTGATGTTATCAATGCTATATATTGTTTTGATTTTATTGAGCTTTCGCGTAAATTTTATATGCTTGCATTTACTGACGTTTAATTCCATTTTATTATTTTTACACCAATTATATATAGCATTAATATCCACCTGTAAGAGCTTTGAGTCAGCTAAGTTGTTTATTACTTTTGTTAATTTTAAATCGTCCGCAAATAAAAATACTCTACTATAATGTACCGTATCGCAAATATCATTAATGAAGATATTAAAGAGCCAAGGTCCTAAGTGTGACCCTTGAGGAACCCCGGAACAGGCTTTATATAGACTCGAGCTAAAACCTTTTAAGACAACAAATTGTTGTCTATTGTATAAATATGATTTGAACCACTCAAGCATATTACCATTGAATCCGTACTTGCTTAGTTTTAAGAGTAAAATATCGTGCGAAACTTTGTCGAAAGCCTTGGTTAAATCGGTATAAATTGCGTCAACTTGTTTGTGGTTATCAATAGCTGGCACAATGAATTCACTGTACGAAACAAGATTTGATGTTGTAGATCGACCCTTTATAAAGCCGTGCTGGTTATTATTAATCATTTGCTTACCATGACATTCTAGATATGGGTAAACTATTGCTTCAAATACTTTGGCAAAAGTGGAAAGTATGGAAATCGGTCTGTAATTCTCAATGCACTCACTACCCTTGGACTTATATACTGGTACGATCCTAGCTATTTTCCACTTATCGGGAAAAACACCTGAGCGAAGTGATTCGTTGTATAATAAATATAAAGGGAAACTTAGTACCCATGCATATTTAGAAATAAATATAGGAGGGATATTATCATAACCTGTCCCTTTAGTTGTATCAAGTCTTTTTAAGTATCGATAAATCTGCCTTCGCGATATTACAAAATTAGTGAACGCTCCAAAGTCATGTTTACATTGATTATTATAAGATGGTAATGTATATGAACTTTGAGATTGTGTGTAAACAGAAGCGAAATACGAGGCAAATTCGTTACAAATTTCTGATCCAGATTTCATTACTTTTTGTTTGTAAGTCATTATGCCTGGGAGTGCGGTACTATTATCTTGTTTGCCCTTAAGGTATGACCAAAAATATTTAGGATTTCTACTAATATTTTCTTCAACAATCTTAATGTAATTATTGTAGCAAATTTTCGATAAATCTGCACAACGTTTGCTCAAAAGACGTAATGAAATTTCATCAAGTGGGTTTTTATATATTTTGTATTTATTTAAAAAAACTTGTTTCTCTTTATATAAATTTATCATTTCCTTAGTGAACCATGGAGAATATTGTTTACCTTTTTGTTTCTTTTTTGGTACATATTTTTCAATCAATTTGTTCAAAATTTTATAAAATTTATCGATCATTAAGTTTATTGACTTACAATTACAAAATTCGCTTAACCAATTGATATTATCTAATTCTGAAATTATACTTACGTAGTCAGCTTTAAAATAGTTCTTCTTTTCACCAATAACATTACTTTTTAAAGAAGTTCTTGATGAATAAGAAACTAATATATCTAAGGGAGGACGGTGGTGATCTGGAGGCACTATTGGCAAAATAGACTTACTAATTTTTATGTTATTATAATTACTGAATATTAAATCTAATATTTTATTATTGTTATTACAAATGTTATTATGTTGAACTAAATTATTGAGAGATGCAAAATCAACTAGCAAATTTCCTAAGGAACTATTAGAAATAACATTATCATCAGTAGCGAACCAATTGATATTACTTAAATTAAAATCTCCCACGAGCATAACATTTTGTCTATTCTCTGCAATTCTACTATTAAAATTATTGATAAAATTAGATAGCATATTACGGCTAACGGGAGGAGGCAAATAAACTGCACATAATGCAATTGAGTTACACTCATCGTGACAATTTTCTCGTTCAATATTTATCCAAAGATCTTCACACTGACTTTCACAAAAACTGAGTCGCATTGATTTCAGTTTATTGGAGACCGCCACTAAAACTCCACCACCATCTTTTTTACAATGTAAAAGTGAACTATCACGATCTCTTCTGTATACTGTATAACGGTTGTCGAATAATTCATGGTTCTCTATTTTATTATTAAGCCACGTTTCTGTTAATATAATAACATCATAATTTGTACACGATAAATTGCAGATGAAGTCATGTGTTTTAGTACGGAGACCTCGGACATTCTGGTAGTATATATTAAGACCGTTGAATTTTATAACATGAAACACTAAAATGATCTAAGAGTTTAGAGAGCAAAGCAATTTACTGGATATTATTCAAAACAGTATGATTTTTTACATAAATACATTCTGAATGTTCTGTCTTTCTCATAAATACTCTGCCCTGTCTAACCCACACAAATCTGTATTTTTTTTCTTTAGATTTTATTCGAGCTGCTGCATGTAAAGACTTAATAGCCGGTGACAAGTGTTCCATAACATATATTGGCTGCTTATCTGCTGCAATACCTATGTGACTTGTGTTCAGTTTATCGTCAGGATGCGATTTATTGTAATTGATGACACATGCTAGCATCGTATCTCTCATTCGTGGTGTGGATAGCTTTACAATCACAGATCTGGGTCTTTTGTCGCTGTTGTTCAATTTTGCAACTCTAGTGTACAGTGATGTATATCAGACTCCTTTAGATCACATGATATTGTTTTACTCAGTTGCATTACTGTACTAATTAAATTTTCATTTTTATGCTCAGGAATCATTTGTATTTCAATGTTATTTGATCGATTATACTGCTCCATAGTATGTATTCGTTGTTGCAAATCAGATGTTACATTTTTTAGTGCATTTTTCTCTCTTTCCATTTCCGCAATTTTATCGTCGTAACTTGCAATTATTTTTTTAGTAGATTCGTATTCTTCGCTCAAAAAAGTCATCGAGTTTTCAATAGTTGATATTTGCTCATTTATAGGTTTAAGATTTTCTTGAATCATTTTGTTTAACATGTTAGTGATATCTTCCAATAGTAAATTTTTAAAGGCCTGAAACTCATTACGAATGATTTGTTCAACGTCTTGTTTAGTAAGTTGTTCTGATGCAGGCGACCACTTTTCAGACTGTTTGCTTTTTTGCCGATTTGTCACATTGTAAGATTCTGGAGAAGTATTATTTCTTGTTGTTATTATTTTTTTCTGTGGAATCATTCTTACTTAGTAACGACTATAACAGCAACTTCTTAACAGAAAAATAAATAAATTGAAATAGGTCGCCAACAACTTGGGTTTGAACCCGTATCGCTCGTGCGTGTAAGAATGGTTCACACCGTTGGGCCAACGATATGGTTATCGTTCAAGTAAAAATTGCGAACTGTATGTACAATATTATAATCTGCGCCTGGAGTTTTTATAAAACACCCGCTACAAAAAAAGTTATTCTCTTTGTATCTACTCACTTCACTGTATATTTTTTAAAGTATTTCTTTGTTTTAAAATAAATTACTAGAACTTTAGGTGTTTCTTAAAATCGTTTTATAAAGCATTTATTCTTATTAATACACTACTTTCTTAACTTATTTTGCTCGTAAAATAAGTCACTGCCCTCAGTAAAAGTACCTATATTATATAATTATCGTTTCACCCTTTTGCGTATTAAACTTATTCAAACAATAATGTTTTTATATAATTCACACACTGTCTTTGTTATTTACACATATCTACGTTTTATGATTTCAAAACACAGTCCTTATATTTTTAAAACAATTTTTTTTTACGGAGCTATATAGTTCCGTGCGCTTACGTTTACACCCGAGATACAGACTCCATGTTCTCATATATTTTGTTTAAGAAACCTAGCTCAGGCGTTATAATGCGTTTGCACCACTGAATTTTCAAATATATAATTTGTATTTATCGGCTCGGCGCTGAAACGTGTGTGTTATAAAATATTTTGGTTATATGAAAACCTTTTAAAAATTCTACATTTTTTTTAAAATGTGAATTGAGTTATTATATTTTTTATAAATTGCAAATTATAATTTTTAGACAGCAAAATTTAAGAAAGATATCTTTTTCTAAGAATCTACAAACGGATTTTGTTGTAGTATTACATAGATCCACTATGTAACTTAACCAACAATATTTAGTAAATACATTCAATACTGTAAAAATGTGTCGTTGACCAGCATAAGTTTTAGGCCACTAATGGACCAATTATATTAATAGCATAGGCTGAGAAACAATCCTTTGATTAGTAATAATACCAAAAGGTGGAGTGGTTAGATTGCTTATAAGCTTTACAAGTTTCACAAATTGAAATATATTCATTTACATCTTTTAACATATTAGGCCAATAGTAGTAAAGTTTTAACTTATTTAAAGTTTTATGAATACCTAAATTACTTGAATCTAACGAATCATGATTATTATGAATAGTATTAATAACATTTTCTCTTGGAATAACTATTTTCCAAGGTAAATTATTATATAATTGAAATTTAGGCTTATAAAATCTATTAAGAACATTGTTTTCAACTCTATAATTTTTATATTTTAAAGGACATTTTTGACAACCTACAAATATTTTATGATAACAAGGATCATCAATTTTATTCATCAGGATAAGTTATTTCCAATGGAATATCAACAGAATTAATTTGAATACGAGACAATGTATCAGGCACAACATGTAAGCTACCTTTTGTTATGAATTATATTAAAAGTAAATTGAGATATACGAGCATCCCAACGAGCTAAGCGTCCGCTTGGATTATTTAAATGTAAACCACTTTAAGCTAGCATGATCTGCTATCACAGTAAATTCCCTACCTTCAATATGGGGTCTAAAATGTTCGATTGAATGTAATCAAGAAGTTCTTTTTCAGTAGTACTGTAATTAATTTCACATTTATTAAATGTTCTAGAATAAAATGCAACCATATGTTGGTTGTCAATATCATCTTTCTGACACAATACACTACCAATAGCATAAAAGCTCTAGCATCACAATGCAGAAAAAATGTTTTATTAAAATCTGGAAAAATTAATACAGGAGCTGTTAATAAAGCTTGTTTAAGTTTTATAAAAGAGTTTTCACAATCTGAATTCCATTCAACGCCACGTTTACTATTTCTGCTACCACGAATGAGATTAGTTAAAGGATTAGCAATATCAGCAAAATTTTCTATAAAACTACGATAATAAGAACCTACCAAGAAAACTACGTACTTGTTTTACAGTTGCAGGACGACGAAATTTTTTTTATTACAATCAACTTAGAGAGATCTGTATGTAAACCATTACTATCAACAACATAGCCTAAGTAACGTAAACGTTCTTTACAAATTTACATTTTTTCAAGTTAATAGTTAAACCAGCATCTTTTAATTTATGATAAATTTTACATAAAAGACTGAAATGTGTTTGAAAATCACTAGAAATTGCTAATAAATCATCTAAATATACAAATACATTAGAATCGAATTCTACACCAAAAAGTTTATGTACTAATCTTTGAAGTTCTGCAGGAGCATTAGTTAAACCAAAAGGCATACGAACCAATTCGAAATTGTCTAAAATTCGCGATGTGTAAGATAAAGGATATGACTTGAATCTAAACAAAGTTTTAGACCAACATATTTTTAGTGACAGCTTAAATTGGAGAACACCAAGGAGATTTAGAAGATTAAATAATACCATGTCTAAGCAAAACTTGAACTTCATCATAAAGTTCCTTTTGTTTAGCAGTACTAATAGGCTAATAAAGTTGTTTAATAGGATCACCAACAGTTATAATTTTATGTTTAGTTAAATGTGTTAAGCCTAGACCTTTCTTTTCATAATAAATTTCTTCAAAAAGTTTTATAATATTATTTAATTGTTCTTTTTCAGAAGAAGAAAGTTGAACAGCAGAAGTTACAGAATTTATAATTATAGAATTATTGTTTTTTTATATTATTTTCATAAGTTATATTTTTAAATAATTCATGATCTAAATTAAATGCGAGCCAAAAATCAAATCCTAGAATAATATCTGGATTTAGTGAAGGAGCCACCATGAATTCTACAATGCGAGTTACATTGTCACAAGTAATTGGAATATCTTTAGTACCTAAAACATCTTGTGAACTACCATCAGCAGTACAAGCCTTATGACAACTATTCCTTAGTTTGAATCCTAAATTGAGAAATAGCATATGACTATTAGAACCTAGTACGTACTTATAAGCACCACTATCTAATAGACCTACCGGTAAATGATTTACCGTAAACTTGAAATTTTAAATATGGACGTACGTCACTATTTTTTGTAAATAAAATTGGAGAAAATTTATTCATTGAAAGAAATAGTTTTAAGTAATTACACCACATAGAAAAATCTTTACGAATTTCAGAAGCATTAGGCTTAGCAAGTTTAATTTTTGTCAGATCAGCTGATTCTTTATAAAGAACTTGTGTCTGACAAAACTTTACTCGTTTTTTGACAGTGTACAATTGTTATAAGATTTAGTGATAACATTTAATTTACCACATTTAAAACACATACTACTTGGTATCTTTTTACAGTTTTTATAAGTATGACTAACTTCTTTTTTTTTTTCATAGGGGGGTTTTTGCCTTAGTCACCGCGCTTGGCAGGCGGGTTGGTGACCGCAGTGGCTGGAATCTTTCACTAATAGCGCTGCTGCCCGCTATCAGGATTAGCATTTTCGGATTCCAGCATTTGTATGGTTATACCGCCACGATTTCGGTCGCCAGAGCCTCGTTCGTTGATTAGCAGGATGCACCACGAGCAGGTGAGGTTGACGGTAGGGAGCCTAGGTTGTTAATTAAATAAAATTGAAGAAAATTCTGTATTTGAATTTCCAAAACTGGTTGAGATCACAATATTCTTTTTATTATATTTAATGTTTCATGGCATTTGTTAGACCAAATGAAATTTTTATTTTTCCGGAATCGGATCTATTGCACTTCTTGGAGTGTATTCATGATAATAATTTATTTTCCATAGAAACTGTCTGACTTGTTTCTGTGTTTTTGGGATGGGATTTTTTTTTATTAAAATTAGATGATCTTTTAATAGGTTTATAGAGTTATTTTGTAGTTGATGTTGATCAAAAATTTTTGAAAATACTAGAATATCATCTATAGAATTTACAACAAAATCTGTAAGTTTATGCTTTCTAAGTATATTGCTTAAGATCCTCTGAAATATTACAAGTGGTGTTTTTAATCCAAATAATAGACAAGTCCATTGGAAATGTCCTTCCTGTGTAAAAAATCCAGTCTTTTTCCTGTCTTCTATTCTCAAGGGAATAGACCAAAAACGCAGAATTAATATCTAGAGTTGTATAATACTTACAATTTCTTGTTTTTGTTACTATGTCATCTGTGTGGTGGGGCCTCCAGTATTGCTATTTTATTCTGTTCTCTAAGCCGTAACAGCATGTGAATGTCACAATGCTGGGCTAAAGGTCTGCTCTCCCTTTTTGAGGAGAAGGTTTTTGGAACTTATTCCGCCACGCTGCTCCAATGCGGGTTAGTGGGATACTCATGTGGCAGAATTTTAGTGAAATTAAGCACATTCAGGTTTCCTCACGATGTTTTTCTTTAACGTAAAGCACGTGATGAAATCTATACACTATCTGGATTTCTTGCTTTCCTCTTTTTTTAATGCCAAGGTGACAGGTGCAGCAAATAGACTGTAGGATTCTTCTATGTTATTATGCAATAACTTTGTTATTTGTTCCTCTATTTCCTTTCTATCTTCTACAGTGCATCTGTAAGGCCTTTTACAATAATATATGGCTACAAGTAATTCAATTCTAGCTTTATGTCCATTGATAAGACCAACAGAGATAAATGATTTGAAAATAATTTAAATACACAGATTATTTAAGTATGAAATAAAAGGTTGTATAGACTAGTACAGTTCTATGATGATAAATCTGACAGGGACAACTACATATTTTATACTTAAATAATCTGATAATTTCAATTTTCCTCCCATAATTTTTCACATTAAAACGAAGGCATTCCGTTTCAAAAGTGTTCATCCATTGGTTCGCATTTGAATTTTTACTTGTAAATTTCTCAATCACAAACCTTTCTGCAATATGTTTCAAATTATGTTTAGTTTCGTGAGTACTTTCCAATTTTTCAAATAATTTTTCAAGTATGCCTGTTTCTCTCTATTTTGCCATTACAGTTTGTTTTTGATCAACCTCTTCCAGATATTGGCTTTCAAATTGTAAATTATAATGTTCGTCTACGTCGTTTTTTTTAAGTTCTTCTGTCATAGCTATTAATACCTTTCGTGTCTGATATATTTTCTTTAGACTGTTTTTACCTTTGCATAGGTAGGTGTTATAATTAGCTCTTTATGATAACCAACAGATTAAAACTAATCTGGAATAGCGTATACTTTACCCTCATGCGTAGATATTGAGGTTATACTATAAATGTTCGTTTTTACGTCGCTTGATGTTAAAATTGCAAATTCAAACTTAAGTTTCTCAATGTTTGATATCTTTATTTTGATCATATAAACAAAAATGTCGTTTTTATTATTATTTTTAATATTATGTTATTACCTTAAGGATTAGAAATAAATAAACTTGAGGTTGCTTTGTATCCAAAGAAACGACATTTAAAGTTTATTATTCCGTTTTCCTCTCAATTCCTTATTACTTTTCTTACTATATAATGAATTTACCGACATTATCTTTAATAACAAGAAAATTGATGATGCATTGGAAATCGCAAAAATATTCAATGAGCACTTTATAGGTATCACAAAAAAAAGAAATTTAGCAAATAATAAACCAAACTATTATTTTGCAATAAACGACGTTAGTTGTAGCATATTCTTGTATCCAACATCAAATGTGGAAGTAGTGAATATAATAGGTAAACTAAACAACTCTTAATCTGTAGTCTATGACAATATATGTACGAGCGTTCTGAAAAAATGCAAATATATTATAGCCCCTATCACAATTAATAAATCTCTCTTTTTCAAAAGGAATTTTTCCAGATAAACTCAAAATATCTATCATAAATCCAATATATAAAAAGGTGATCGTAATGATATTAATAATTATAGGCCAATTACATTAATTCCAATGTTGTCGAAATTTTTTGAAAGAGTCATGCACAATAGATTAACATATTGTTTAAATAAAAATAACATAATAAAAGAAGAACAAAATCGATTTAAAAAAAAAAACTAATCAACGACTTTAGCAGCTTTTTCCCTTGTAAAAACTATAACAGAAAATATTAACAAAAAAGTGCCAATAGTAGGTATTTTCTTTGATATGTCAAAGGCATCTGATTTAGCGAATCATAATATACTGCTCATGAAATGTGAAAAGTACGGCATTAGAGGACCAGCTCTAAGTTGGATAAATAGCTATTTAAAAGACCCTAGTTAAGAAGGACACAACCGTAGGACCCAAAAAAACCGAAATTTACTTATAAAATTATTTATTTAATAGTAAACTAATTAATACATATGGTTTCTAATGCAACGCGATGTTACAATTAGAATATAATCTAATTAATCGAATTAATACTAATCGTGTCTAATGTAACGCGATGTTACAATCAGAATGAATTACAAAAATATGTTCCCACATAATTTACTCCATACAGTGAAAAACAAAAGTGTCCTATTGCCGGGTGATGCGATTGCTGACGCTGCGCCTTGTGTCATCCGTGTATCGTTATGCTTGCACTATACTACTAGCTATGCTATGTAACTCCCTACACAACATGTAGAAATATGTAGAAATATGTAGAACATGTAGAAATATCAAAAATAAACTACATATCCGAATTAACTACTTATAAATCTCCCAATCTACAAAACAACTTTGGCGTCCCACAAGGTAGCGTTTTGGGTCCACTTTTATTTATATTGTACATTAACGATATACCTAATGTTATAAAATATCAATGTGTTTTATTTACTGGTGGTAGAGCTTTGTGCAAGCTCGTCTGGGTAGAAACCACCCACTCATCAGATATTCTACCGCAAAACAGCAGTACTTGGTATTGTTGTGTTCCGGTTTGAAGGGTGAGTGAACCAGTGTAATTACAGGCACAACGGACATAAAATCTTAGGTCCCATGGTTGGTAGCGCATTGGCGATGTAAGCAATGGTTAACATTTCTTACAGTGCCAATGTCTAAGGGCGTTTGGTGACCACTTACCATCAGGTGGCCCATATGCTCTTTCGCCTTCCTGTTCTATAAAAAAAAATAGCTGTACCTAATACAAAAACTAACGTCGCGTTCATCAGCAATGAAAGATCTGTCACTTATGGAATTCCGCAGGGTAGCATTTTAGGCCCAACTCTATTTCTTTGCTATATAAATAAACTTTGCAACCTAAAGCTAAAAAATTGTAAAATTATATCATATGCAGATAATACAACTCTTACATTTCACGGTAAAACATGGAATGAAGTATGTGAATTTGCACTAGAAGGTTTTAATAAGGCTAATCACTGGATGGCTTTTAATACCCTCACTTTGAATCCAAGTAAAACTCAATACATATTTTTTTCAATACCCAACACACCTAATTATACAATATCACATCAATTACTAGCTCAGTCATGTAATCTACCAGATCATACCAAATGTACCTGTCCCGTTATTAATAAAACAGATCAAACTAAATACTTAGGTATAAAAATCTTAATTTTAAAGGGCATCTAAAACAATTAAGTCAAAAAATCAGAAAAGTTACATATATTTTCAAAAATATAAAACATATCGCTGACTGGACCCTCATCAGGACTGTTCATATATCATTACGTCAATCTTTAATAGCATACTGTATAACTGTATGGGGTGGTTCTAACAAAACGCACATAATTGAAGTTGAAAGAGCTGAAAGAATGATACTTAAAGTAGCTCTCTCTAAGCCACGCATATTTCCTACTGTAGTCCTATATAGGGAAGCAAATGTTCTAGCAGTCAGAAAATTTTACATTTTGAACATCATTTTAAAAAAGCACTCCAGAATTAAGGCCTCACTGATTGACATAGCTGACTCTAGAAGATCTTATGAAGTATGTAAATCTGTAATGGTCAAAACTTTTTTTGCCCAAAAATTCTTTGATTTTAAAGCAGAAAGGCATTTATGCCATTACGGTCCACGACCGGGACGGTTATGTGGGACTCACGGGGCAGAAGGGGACCGTCCTACCCACTAAAACCTCCACCTCACCGCAGGCGGCGGGGTTACGGGAACGCGTTAGTTCACCACCGCGACCCCACCAGCGGCCGTCGCTATGGGTTAGCGACCCACCGGATGTTTTTTATTGAGGTTGTCTTCTCTTGGCCCAGCCGGTGAAGGCCAGACCCTCCGCAGGCTGACGCCTGGATGGGGAAACGAGTTTGAGAGGCGGTGACTTTTTACGGTCTGTCCACCCGGCAACGACACCGATACTGGGCGAACCCGCCTCTTCCTCCTCCTTCTACCTTTCCTCCTGTCTCCAGCAGCCCGATAGGACCCCGGAGACCAACTCCTCCTCTCTCCGGCGGCTCAAAGGACCCCAGAGTCCACCTACTTGCCACGAAGCGCCCGCTAGTCCACTCTGCTGAACAGAGAAGTACTAGGAGCGGCCCGTGACACTTCCGCCGCGTCAGTCTCAGCCCCGGTCGACAAGCATTCCGGGAAAAACAACGGATTGCTGGTCGACCCCATTGCCCAGGGTGCACCACTTGGAGGTGACTGATATGCACCCCAAGATTTTCCATCCTAAGAAATCTTACCCAAGGTGGCCTGCATCGAGTAGGACTGCTAGTAGAATTAGCTTAGATTTAAATAGGGAATTAGAATTTATTAAAGTATTTAATATATTAAAGTATTATATATCTTACCTAGGTTTATTAATATTTGTGACCAAATTGTTAATAATAATGTAGGTACGGAACCCGATTCAGAATTAACTAATTTAAGTTTAATCAACGGAATTCTAAATAAGGTAACCAGCCCCGCGGGGCGGTTTGTTAACTCCAACGGTATAACAACTACTGGTTAGGAATAAGAACTGCGTTAATCAACATTTTTTCGGATCAGAGAGACGAGACCGCTCTTTACAATGATCTTGCCTTGGCCACCCAGGGGAAAGATACTCCTCAGGAATGTTATGAACGTTGTCAAACTTTGTTCAGTACTATCATGACGTACGTAGTGCTACACGAGTCAGTCCCTACGATATTTAATGCTAAACGTAATTTGTACTTTGGCGTGTAGGCTATCTTGAGATACTGAGGTATATAATATTCAGAGACGGATCCAGGTATGAGGCTAGCCAATACTCAAAGACCGAAGGAATAATATATTTTTATTTACTACACGTCACAATTGCACTGACTGATTGATTAATGTACTATAATAATCTAATAATAAATTGTTATGATTTCGTCATGCCAATTATGGAGTACAATTAAAAAGGCGATGTGCTGACGGCACATAGCATCCCCCTTTGAGAAAAAAATTAACAATTTTCTTAAAATAAATAAAAACCTGTAACAAACATTCAATACCTACATGAAAAATTTATATATAACACTATGAACTAGAAACAAAAGCAACCAAATTACTCAAAAAATCTTAAAAACAATTAAAATCTTTAAACAAAGAAATTATAAAAAAGCAAAAAAAATGTATATAATATGATCCTTTTTTATGTGTGTATAACATCAAAATATTTTTATAAATTACAATTAATTATATTTAAAAAAAATACTAAATATTTCGATCTATCTGTATGCAAATCTCACAACAGGTCTAACTATACGACCAGATCTCGTTGTCATAGGCTTATTGTTTTTATTAGCTTCTACCTTATTTGGAATTCGATCAATGCTATCTTCGCTGGTAATTAGAAATGCCGGCTTAAGGCGATCGATGCTTATTATTTTTTTGATACCATTAATCTTGAAATCATCACTATCTTGAAATGTTTCGCTGATTTGCTTAAAACTTTAAACGGTCCAGAATAGGGTGACGTAAGTGGCTTCGAAACTTTATCACATCGGACAAAAACGTGTGTACACTCACTTAATTCTAGATGTGCAAATATACCGTTTTGTCTTAAATCTCGTTTCGGTAGCGATGCAATTTGTCTAATCCTATAACGCAAGTTTTGCAAAAACGTTCATTTTCAGTGATTTCCAGCTTTGTCGGCGAAAAGAAATCTCCTGGTAAACGTATGACTTCACCGTAAACCATCTCGGCTGCACTTATTCCAGTGTCATCGCGTAAGCTTGCCCTTAAGCCTAATAAAACTGACGGTAATTCGTTGACCCAATTGTCCGTATTGCCTCTACACATAAGGGCTGTTTTTAATGTTCGATGAGTTCGTTCGACGACACCATTTGACTGTGGGTGATAGCTCGTGGTTCTTATTTTAGTTATGCCCATTCTCTTAGCCAACAATGTGAACAAGTTGGATTCAAATTGACGACCTTGATCCGTCGTAATACGCAATGGACATCCAAATCGTGCTATCCAGCCTGAATAAACAATCTTAGTTACCGTTTCAGCTGTAATGTCTTTAATTGGGTAAGCTTCTAGCCAACCAGTCGCTCGGTCTACCATGGTAATTAGATATCGGTAACCCTTACAAATAGTTAGTGGTCCGACAATATCCACGTGTAAATGTAAATGTTCTTGTTGTGCGAATTCCCGGGTGGCTTGAGTCATGTATGGCTTTGTATGCTGTTACACGAAACTCCACTGGCAAATATGATCGCACCTTATTAGTAGACACTTCGCAGAAAATAGGTATCTTGCTATTTGGCATAATAAGTTTCTTAAACTAAGTTCTTTGAATCAAGTAACTTTTTTAATTCATTATCTTTTTTGTTTCCGATTCCTCATACACTGCCAATTCGAAACTTTGAAAGCCAGATGGCTTTCAAAGTTTCGAATTTCTTAGTCTCCGGTGGACTCAAAAGTCTATCACTAGCTTGCTGAATGGCATCTTTGCTTAATTTAGTGACGATGAGGTTAAACTTCGTGTCGTCACTCAGTATTCCGTAACAGCCTATGAATGTCCCACTGCTGGGCTAAAGGCCTCCTCTCCCTTTATGAGGAGAAGGTTTGGAGCTTATTCCACCACGCTGCTCCAATGCGGGTTGGTGGAATACACATGTGGCAGAATTTCAGTGAAATTAGACACATGCAGGTTTCCTCACGATGTTTTCCTTCAACTGACTGACTGACACAGAAGTAACTATGAATCCACCTGACTATGACACTAATGACACAAAATCTACTACATAATTATCACAAAACCTATTACATAATTTGTAATTATCGGGGAGTGTTGTTTTGTTGTCTGCTGCACTTTGTTGTTATTTATTATTATAATTTATCATATATATATATATATATATATACACATATATATATTATATGTATGTTTATGTATATATTATTTGTTTATATGTATATATATATATTTATTTAAGAGATAAAAGATAAAAATTGAGATGATCCTCAATGACCTCCTTACCGCTTTATTTATGTACATATTTCTTGTCCTTTAACAAAAGGTTGTCTGGAAGAGATCGCGATAAGACCGCCTTTTGTTCAAAATAGTTTTCGTTTTTCTTTTATGTTTGTGTTTGTATTGGTTATGTAACTATTTTGTTACAATAAAGCATATTATTATTATTATTATTATAATTTGACGAACAACCTTCGGCAAGAGATATTAATCCGGATTTTCCAAGAATCCCCAAGTTAAAAAAGCCAAAATAGAAGTTAACTTGCAAACCCAAAGACAGCTTTCATATGTACAAATTAATGACCCCCCTATTAAGTTGCTTATTGATACCGGAGCAAACCAACCATTTATTAGACCGGCTACGGTAAACGCGTATTTTCCACAAATTCCACTTAAACGTACTTATGATCCATTTGAAGTGACTAATGTACATGCAACTACTCGTAGTGACTATTCTATTACTATACCTACCTTTTGCGAATTTAATGACAACAGTAATATATATTTTTTTGTGTATAAATTCCATGATTATTTCAATGGACTAATAGGACTAGATTTGCTAACGTCTCGAAATGTAAACTTTTATGAATGTGTAATATCTGAATTTTACACTGGTAAGTCGTAAGTGAGAAATATTGATCTTCTTATTTATTCTATTATATAGAATTGAGCTCAAGTAATTGTATTGGTGACTTGCTATTGCTGATTTAAATGGAATGGTCCGGCAAACCCTATCACTTTTGCGTTTGTTAGATACAAACTTAGTATTATAGGGAATATTTTTATGCTTCCGAAGAATTGTTTGCAGTATATACAGTTGACGCACTGTGAGAACTTTATAGGATTTATACAGTTCAACTGAAGGGAAACGGATAGGCTGAGAGATCGTAATTTTTAGTAAAAGTCTTTGTGCTCTCTCTAATCGAAGTATATTGATCTTAGCAGCACCTCCCCACGCTGTGATACAGTAAGTGATATTAGACTGCACAAGTGCGTAATATACAGTTTTTAAAGTCTGGAAACAAACAAATGCCCTAAGATATCTAAATACATACATTATTTTCCTTATACATGAAATTACAGATTGAATGTGATCATTCCAATTTAGCCCCTCATCTATTGTTACTCCAAGATACTTAATGGTCTTAGTGCGAGAGATTTTATTACAGTTGCAAGGAACCTGGTAATCAGAACAATTATGAGCGACTATAGGAAATGACGTAGCCGGTAAAGTATAGCTGGTGCCAAAAGTCATATAATGCGTTTTATCTATATTAAGAGTCAATAAGTTACAGGACAGCCAGTTTATTACGATAGCAAGGGTCAATTCTGCCTTATTTCGAGCATCTGACCAATTTTTACTGTGGACAATTAGTAAGGTGTCGTCGGCATATTATGATTCGCTAAATCCTACTATTGGCACTTTTTGTTAATATTTTCTGTTATAGTTTTTACAAGGGAAAAAACTGCTACCGTCGTTGATTTGTTTTTTTTTTTAAATCGATTTTGTTTTTCTTTTATTATGTTATTTTTGTTTAAACAACCCTTTAATCTATTGGCATGACTTTTTCAAAAAAAATCTGAAAAAAAGGCCAACACATTACACATCTGCGATTTGCTGACGACATTGTCATCATATCGGAGACTCTGCAGGATTTGGAAGAGATGCTAAACAACCTGAGCGATTCTTCAAGACGAGTAGGTCTCGGGATGAACATTTAAAAGACCAAACCAACATGTATCCCCGGGACCAGTGGTCGTAAATGGCTCTCCACTTGAAGCTGTGCAGGAATATATCTACTTGGGCCAAAATATACAACTTGGCCGGCACAACTTTGAGAAGGAGGCTAAAAGAAGAATACGTTTGGGCTGGGCGGCATTCGGGAAATTGCGTCATATTTTTTTATCGTCGATCCCACAGTCGCTTAAGACCAGAGTCTTTAATCAGTGCGTCCTACCTGTAATGATTTACGGTGCCGAAACGTGGACACTCACCGTAGGACTGGTCCACAAATTTAAGGTCGCTCAGCGAGCGATGGAACGCGCGATGCTTGGGGTTTCTCTGTGCGATAGAATCCGAAATGAGGACATTCGCCCGAGAACTAAAGTCACCGACATCGCGCGTAAAATTAGCTCGCTGAAGTGGAAGTGGGCTGGTCATGTCTCCAGGCGCATTGATGGCCGATGGAGCCGACACGTGTTAGAGTGGAGACCACGCTTAATCAAACGTAGTGTAGGACGCCCTGTGACAAGATGGACCGACGATTTAAAAAAGGTAGCAGGTACGGGATGGATGCGGACTGCCCAAGATCGGGATGGTTGGCGTTCTATGGGGGAGGCTTTCGCCCAGCAGTGGACGGCAAAAGGCTGAAAAAAAAAAGTTATAATAAAATTTAAATATAAAACATAAAACGTTCAACAAAAAAACCAAAGCATTATGTATTAAGAAACAATTTTTTGAGATATTTTTTAAACTTATATAATTTAAGATTCTGAGAGTAATATATAAATATAATTTATAAATAATATATATAAATAAGTCAGTGTTCTGTGTTGAAAGCGCATTATATAGCCTGCAGATCCTTGGTCATAGGAGCAGAGGAGTCATTGGAGCAGCATAGTGTCCAAGATTTTAGTTGGATGTAGGAATATAAAAGTGATTGTAAACGTTTCTACGAGGTAAGTGAGAAGGTACATCAAGATTAATTTGTTGGAGCAAGTCGCTACAACCAAATTTTCCATTTATTATTTTATACAACATAAGCATGTCAGTTATTTTTCTTCTGGTGTGTATCTATCGCAGTAGGTAGGAATACTTGTTAGATTAGATTCATTGCATGACGGGTGGTAGAGAAAACGTTTTTGGATGCTTTAATGTATACATCATAATGTGGGTTCCAGATTATACTGTTGTATTCAAGAATAGGACGGACAAGCGTGTTAAATAATATAATTTTGGTGGACGGCTTCTTAAAATGTCTGGCATTTCTTAACACATATCCTAACAATTTAAATCCTTTTGAAATACTTCTTTTAACTTTTTACCATATGATTAAAGCCAATATAGTAATGAATCACTGATGACAACTTGTGCCAATTTATTTAATAAAATTTAGTGGTCTACCTTATCTAAAGCTTTACTAAAATCGATATTACATCAACAGGAGAGCGTTTATTAATGGATTTAGACAAATCGGAAGTGAAGCAAAGAGTATTCGTTGTAGTTGACCGTGATTTAACGAATCCATACTGGTGGACAGTGATTTGTTGCTTTAAATGCCAAGATAATCTTTCGGTGACAAGTATTTAAAAAAGAAAAAAATTTGTATATTATCTTTCGAAAATTCTACGATTTTATTTTATGTGAATTGAGTTCCATTATCACAAATTAAAATTTTTGGACAACTAAATTTTAGAAAGATATCTTTTTCTAAGAATCTACAAATGGATTTGTTGTAGCATTACAAAGTGGATTTAACCAACAATATTTATTAAATACATCCAATGCTGTATAAATGTATCGTTGCTCAGAATAAGTTTTAGGCCAAAAATGGACCAATTATATCAATAGATAGCATAAGCAAAGGCTGAGAAACAATCTTTGGATTAGTAATACTACCAAAAAGTTGAGTGGTTAGAATGCTTAAAAGCTTTACTAGTTTCAAAAAATTTATGAATACATTAATGACTTGAATCTAATAACTTTTTCCAAGCAAAATTGTTATGTAATTGAAATTTAGGCTTACAAAATCTATAAAGAACATTATTTTCAACTCTATAATTTTGATATCTTAAAGGATATTTATGACTACCTACAAATATTTTATGATACCAAGTATCATCAATTTCTTCATCAGGATAAGTTATTTCCAATGGAATATCAATAGCATTAATTTGAATACGAGACAATGTATCAGGCATAATATGTAAGCTACCCTTTTTATAAATTATATTAAAAGTAAATTGAGATGTACGAGCAGCCCAACACGCTAAGTGTCCGCTTGGATTATTTAAATGTAATAACATTTAAATAAGTAAAATCTGGACAAATTAATACAAGAGCAGTTAATAAAGCTTATAAAAGAGTTTTCAGATTCTGAATTCCATTCAACGGCACGTTTAATATTTCTACTATCACGAGTAAGATTAGTTCAAGGATTAGTAATATCAGCAAATTTTTCTATAAATCTACGATAGTATGAACACATACCAAGAAAACTACGTACTTGTTTTGCAGTTGTAGGACGAGGAAAATTTTCTATTGCAGTCAACTTAGAAGGATCTGTATGTAAGCCATTACTATCAACAACATAGCCTAAGTAACGTAAACGTTCTTTACAAAATTCACATTTTTTCAAATTAATAGTTAAACCAGCATATTTTAATTTATGATAAATTTAACTTTTATTTTAAATGATTTTGAAAATCACTATTAATTGCTATTAAATCATCTGGATAAACAAATAAATTAGAATCGAATTCTTTACCAAAAAGTTTATCTACTAATCTTTGTAGTTCTGCAGGAGCTAACCAAAAGGCTTACGAATAAATTCGAACAATGTCTTCCCAGGAATTACGAAGGCAGTCTTCTCTCTGGAAGTTTCTTTTAAAGGATTCGTAGAAAAGCTTGAGACAAATCTATCGCTATGATAAACTTATCACCACGCAAATTATCTAAAATCGCGTTGTGTTAGGTAAAGGATATGAATCTTTAATAGTAACAGAATTTAATGTTCTTGAATCTAAGCAAAGTCTTATACCACCATCTGTTTTAGTGACAGCTAAAACTGGAGAACACCAAGGAGATTTAGAAGATTGAATAATACCATCTCTAAGCAAAACTTTAACTTCGTCATAAAGTTCCTTTAGCAAGTTTGTTTAGCAGGACTAATGGACCAATAACGTTATTTAATAGGATCACCAACAGTTATAATTTTATTTTTAGTTAAATGTGTTAAACCTAGACCTTTCTTTTCATAATAAATTTCTTCAAAAACTTTTGTAATATTAATTAATTGTTCTTTTTCAGAAAAAGAAAGTTGAACATCAGAAGTTACAGAATTTATAATTATAGAATTTTTATTTTATTTTATTTAAATAATTCATGAGCTAAATTAAATGCGAGCCGAAAATCAAATCTAAGAACAATATCTGGATTAAGCGAAGGAACCACTATGAATTCTAAAATGCGAGTTACATTGTCACAAGTAATTGGAATATCTTAAGTACCTAAAACATCTTGTGAACTAGTCTTTAGTTTCAATCCTTAATTGAGAAATAGCACATGACTATTAGAACCTAGTACGCTCTTATTAGCACCACTATCTAATAAACCTGAAAATGATTTACAGTAAACTTGAAATTTTGCATATGGACGTGTGTCGCTATTTTTTGTAAATAAAATTAGAGCAAATTTATTCATTGAAAGAAATAGTTTTAAGTAATTACAACATTTAGAGAATTCTTTACGAATTTCAGAAGCATTAGGCTTAGAAAATTTAATTTTTGTCAGACCAGCTGATTCTTTACTAAGAACTTGTGTCTGACAAAACTTTACTCGTTTTTTGAAAGATTACAATTGTTACAAGATTTAGTTATAACATGTATTTTAGCACATTTAAAATACATACTACTTGGTATCTTTTTACAGTTTTTGTGAGTATGACCAACTTCTTTACATTTTAAACATGTAAATGTTTGAGCTGAATTAATATGTTTACTTTTAAAATCTGAATTTTTATTATATTTATTATTATTAGAAAATTCATCAATTGGCCTTGAAATTGGTGGTCCTATTAAACAACGTTATTGGGCTATTAGTCCTGCTAAACAAAAAGAACTTTATGATGAAGTTCAAGTTTTGCTAATAGATGGTATTATTCAATCTCCCAAATCCTTGGTGTTCTCCAGTGACAGCTAATGTCACTAAAAAAAGATGCTGGTATAAAACTTTGTTTAGATTCAAGAATCATATCCTTTACCTTACACATGGCGAATTTTAGATAATTTGCGTGGTGCTAAGTTTCTCACAGCGATAGATTTGTCTAAAGCTTTTCTACAAATCCTCTAAAAGAAACTTCCAGAGAGAAGACTGTCTTCGTAATTCCTGGCAAGGGATTATTCGAATTGGTTCGTATGCCTTTTGGTTTAACTAATGCTCCTGCAGAACTACAAAGATTAATAGATAAAGTTTTTGGTGTAGAATTCAATTAATAATTCAATTAATTATAAAATACATTAGGTTACATACATTTGGTTTAACTAATGCTCAAAAGATACATATCTACAAAGATTAGTAGATAAACTTTTTGGTAAAGAATTCGATTCTAATGTATTTGTATATCTAGATGATTTAATAGCAATTTCTAGTGATTTTTAAACTTTTTAACTCTTTTATGTAAAATTTTTCATAAATTAAAGATGCTGGTTTAATTATTAATTTGAAAAAATGTGAATTTTGTAAAGAACGTTTAGGTTACTAAGGCTATATTGTTGATAGTAATGGTTTACCTACAACTGTAAAACAAGTACGTAGTTTTCTTGGTATGTGTTCATATTATCGTAGATTTATAGAAAAATTTGCTGATATTGCTAATCCTTAAACTAATCATTCAATCAATCATTAAACTGTAGAAATAGTAAATGTGCCGTTGAATGGAATTTAGATTGTGAAAGCTCTTTTATAAAACTTAAACAAGCTGTATTAACTGCTCCCGTATTAATTTGTCCAGATTTTAATAAAACATTTTTTCTGCATTGTGATGCTATCTCTTATGCTATTGGTAGTGTATTGTGTCAGACAGATAATGACAACCAACATATGGTTGCATTTTATTCTAGAACATTTAATAAAAGTGAAATTAATTACAGTACTACTGAAAAAGTTCTCTGAACTTCTTGTTATATTAGATTCAATCGAACATCTTTGACCCTATATTGAAGATATATAATTTATTTTGTTAACAGATCATGCTAGTTTAAAGTGGTTATTACATTTATATAACCCAAGCGGACGCTTAGCGCGTTGGGCTGCTCGTATATTCACTCAATTTACTTTTAATATAATTCATAAAAAAGGTAGCTTACATGTTATGCCTGATACATTGTCTCGTATTCAAATTAATGCTATTGATATTCCATTGGAAATAACTTATCCTGATGAAGAAATTCATGATCCTTGGTATCATAAAATATTTGTAGGTTGTCCAAAATATTCTTTAAGATATCAAAATTATAGAGTAGAAAATAATGTTCTTTATAGATTTTGTAAGCCTAAATTTTAATTACATAATAATTTTGTTTGGAAAATAGTGTTAAGAATATTAGTCAAAGGAGTATTTAATGTCACGGAGCTCACGCCATTAAGTTCAAGAAAAAACATAAATTAACACTTCTGCATCGCCGTCCGCTGTCAAAGCACACAATTTTTATTACTTCATATAATTTTCTTTATTGTTCGCTATTCACCACTTAAATGTAATATTATTTAAATACATATAAGTTTGTTACGTCAAAAGACTTTTACTTCTACGTGCACATTAACGCAATCATCATCAAGATACATCAAGGCACATGTATGGAACCTTGACGCTATATTCAAAACATCAAGCTACATCCATACATTGACACCATAGTCTACATGGTCCTTCGAGCCGGATGTAATATTACAGCAATATTGAAGAAGCACCTATCAGGAAAACAGGAGTAATACTAACCAGCTAAGGACCGACAGAAGTCATTTAAAATCAGCCTTAAATACAAAGAATACATCAAACACTCGTCATTTATTTGGATACAAATAGAAAGGTCGAGCGAATAAAAGTGAGTCCGTTCCAATCATTCCATATTATATTCCCATCATTTAAGTATAATAAATATTTCACGTAACTTACTATAATTTCAATTTCTATTAATTATTAATTTTATCATCCCATAACTTGTCAAAATGTCTGAGCTTAAGGATTTAATTAGAAAGAGAGGTACATTGAAAGGTCGATTAACTAATTTTACTAATTACGTAAATAAACTAACCGATTTAACGTCTGTAGCAGCGATTGAGTTACAAGTACGATTGTCTAAAATAGATACACTTTTAAACGAATATGAGGCTTGTATTGCCTCACGTTAATAGTATGTTCGATAACTGACGAGAAAGACATCGACGTTCATAACGCCGACAGATACGAATTTGAAAACTCGTATTATTCAAGTGTTGCCATTGCATAAGACATCCTAAAAAGCAATAAACCTGGCAAAGCTGATATCGATAACATCAGTTCGTCTGGCAGTTCTTATGTTTCGGGCAATGATAAACCTCGGACGAAGCATTCAACCACCCGCGGCATCAAACTTCCCACTATCCAGGTCCCACGATTTAGCGGCAGTTACGAGGATTGGTTAGAGTTTCGTGATACTTTTATTTCACTTATACACGACAACTCGTCTATTACTAATATACAGAAATTTCATTATTTGCGGGCATCACTGGAAGGAAGCGCGGCTCAGGTAATTGGATCATTGCAATTTTCGTCGAATAATTATAGCATTGCCTGGAATTTATTACGTGACAGGTTTGACAATAAAAGACTATTAATACAAAATCATATTCGAGCTCTCTTTTCGTTAGATCCTATTAAAAGGGAGTCATGTCAAGCTATTCGTAAAATCATCGATACTTTTACTAAGAATTTAAGGTCATTAGACATACTTGGTGAACCCACTCAGTCATGGGACACGCTTATCATATATATAATGAACTCAAAATTAGATTCGAGAACGTTACGTGAATGGGAAGAAACAAAAGTTAACATCAAAAGTATCCATCTTAAAGACTTTATACAATTTTTAAAAAATAGGGCTGATTTACTCGATACAGTACACATTAAGAACACAAATATCAAAGTAGACAAATACAAATCTACGGAGTACGTCAAGGGTTTAGCAGCAGTTGCTGACTCTCATACAACACAAAATAAATATAGCAATGATTGCCCCTTGTGCAAGCAAAACCATCGCATTTACAAATGTGAGACATTTCTTGGTCAGTCTGTTGAGGAGAGAATAGAGTCGGTTAGGAGATTCAAGTTATGTGAAAACTGTCTTCGTCCCGGTCATCAGTCTCGCTTCTGTAGGTTAGGTCCTTGTACCAAGTGCTCACAGAAACACAACACGATGCTACATCACACACAAATAATTCATCCACCGGTCGTCAGCGCAACATCGCTCTCAGTGAGTCAAACGGAGCGTGTCTTACTGTCGACTGCAGTCATATACATACTCGACAAGGACAACCACCGTCATAAAGTCAGAGCCCTCCTCGATTCCGGGAGCCAGGCATCCTTCATCACGGATTCCTTGCATCGTAAACTTAACCTAAAATACATACAAATACAATCATCCGTAGTTGGTATAAACAATACAGTATCACAAATAACAAAACGTTGCAATGCATTCATTGAGTCGAGAACTAATTCATATCATACACAATTATCGTTCTTAGTTTTGCCAAACATTGCAACGCTTTGCAAGAATTACACACAAACACAACAATTAAATATACCTACAAACATAAACCTGGCAGACCCAGAATACTTTAATCCGTCAAGTATCGAGTTACTACTTGGCGCAGACATATTTTGGGATCTACTAGACCAGGGTCAGATACGTTTAGGTATAAAGGGTCCAATTTTACAACAAACAAAATTCGGTTACATTATATCAGGGCCCACCAGTGGTGTTACTAATTCATTTATAACATGCACACTTGTCAAATACTATATCAACTAGCCAAGTTTTGGTCTCTCGAAGATATTTCAATTGATAATAATAAGCAAGTATATTCTACTGAAGAGCGTTTAAGCGAAGAACATTTTAAAAACAACTTTACGCGAACAACCGACGGTCGATTTTCCGTTGCCGTACCACTTAAGAAACCAGAATCTTATCTAGGTAATTCATACGAACGCGCTAAGCAATGTTTTTATTCACTCGAACGTAGGTTTCGAAGGCAACCACAATTAAAACAAATGTACACTGATTTCATGACAGAATATTTACAATTAGGACATATGACGGAAATAACACATTTACAAAAAGACAATAACACACAAAATTCATATTTCCTTCCACACCATGGAGTGTTGCGAGAAAGTAGTTCTACGACCAAACTTCGTGTCGTTTTTAATGCAAGCGCTCCTACTAGTTCAGGGTATTCATACAATGATATTCAAATGGTTGGTCCCACTATACAGAGTGATTTAATCTCGATTTTATTGCGCTTTAGACATTTTCCATACGTTATGACTGGGGACATAGAGAAAATCTACCGGCAAGTACTTGTTCATAAAAATCAAAGACACCTACAACAAATTCTGTGGCGAGATGATCCTAATAAAGAATTAAAGACATATCAATTAAATACCGTCACTTACGGTACGGCGTCAGCGCCATTTCTCGCCGTAAGGTGTTTAAAGCAACTGTCAATTGAAAATCCTCATTTGGCTCAAATACTTAGTGACGATTTTTATGTGGATGATTTGGCTACAGGGGCGCAAACAAAGGAACAGCTAATTCAAATTTATAAACATATGATCAAAGTTTTATATACAGGCTGTTTTCATTTGAGAAAAATAAGATCAAATATTAATCTATGTCCATCAGATACAGATTCGCGTCAAATGCTCAATCTAGGCGACCAAAGCTCATCGAATATCTTGGGCTTAGGATGGTCTCCGTCTGATGATCAGTTATACTTCACCATCAAGCCGATAGTTGACACAAATCCAACTAAGCGGTCTGTATTGTCCGCCATAGGACAGATATTTGATCCGCTTGGTTTATTAAGCGTATGCGTCATACAAGCCAAAATTATGCTACAAAAACTTTGGTTACTGAAAATCTCATGGGACGAACCTTTACCTTCAAACATTAAATTAATTTGGAATACATTTATTTCAGAGTTACATCACTTAAATAATTTAAAAATACCACGTTGTGTAATTAATGAGACTTTCAATGAAATTGAATTACACTGTTTTTGTGATTCGTCTCAAGATGCATATGGAGCATGTTTGTTTATCAGAACAAAGTATAACAGTCACATTGATGTCAACTTGTTGTGCGCTAAAAATAAGGTTGCTCCTCTCAAACCGATAACCATTCCACGCTTGGAATTATGCGGAGCCCTTGTCGCCGCACGCCTTATCAGAAAGGTACTCAATGCACTCAGATTACCTGTTAATAGATGCATCCTATGGACAGACTCATCAATAGTTCTAGGTTGGTTACACACTCAACCTAGCAAACTCAAGCAATTTGTTAAAAATCGTGTTGCCAAAATACAGGAACTCACAAGTAATCTTAAATGGCGTTATGTTCCTACCAAACAAAATCCAGCCGACCTATTATCTCGTGGAGTCAAGATTTCAGAGTTACAAAATCATTCCTTGTGGTGGACGGGACCTGAGTTCTTAAAAGAGTCGGAAAATCATTGGCCTGAAAATAAATTCACTAATATTAATTTATCTACAGAAATACCAGAAATTATTTTAGCTACCACGGTTACTACCCAATCACACAATAATTTCATTGATTTTAGTCGCTTTTCTAAATTATTAAAATTAAAACGAACAGTAGCTTTTGCTTTGAGATTTATTAATAACTGTAAAATAAACAACCCTAAGACATCTGGTCCCCTCAGGGTTTTTTCATTAAGCTTTCTAAAATAAAAAACGAGACGCCATTTGGTTTTACCCGAAGCGTCTGCTTTTGTAGGGACAACCCAAATGGGTGAACTCCAGGCAGACTCGGAAGGTCTAATAATACCCTGTTCTAACATTTTCTTGACCTGACTCCTAACTTCATCCCTATGAACAAATGGATATCTGTTATTCTTAGCATGGACTGGAATTTCGTCACTGGTTCTAATTCGGTGTTTAATGTTATTGGTGAAAGTTAAAGGTTCACCATCTATGTAAAATATATCTGCATATCTAGCGCATAAAATCTCTAAGTTACCTCGCTCTTCCGGATTTAGGTGTTCTGTACGCAATCGTGATAGAACTTCGTTTGCGCGAGATGGTGACTTAATTTTTTGAAAATATTCTAAATTATAAATTTCAGTATTTATTTATCTATCCATGGAAAAAATTACATCGTGTTGAGTTGGATTAAATACCTGTATAAAACCGTGATAATTTTTGACTGATGTTAAACAACTAAGGATTACGCAGCTAGAAATTATTTGCTCAGGAATTAGGACATCGCAATCGCGACTATGAATACCTTAATTAATTTTGACGAATTTGCCGGTATTACACATTCATAAAAGTTTACATTTCGAGAATTATACATATGAATTGGATTTGTTGCGTTGTTTGTATATAATAATTTGTCCTTGAGATCTATTTTAGCAGCCCACTGTTCTAGCAAATCGAATCCTATTTTCATTCAGCCTTTTGCCGTCCACTGCTGGACGAAAGCCTCCCCCATAGAACGCCAACCATCCCGATCTTGGGCAGTCCGCATCCATCCCGTGCCCGCCACCTTCTTCAAATCGTCGGTCCATCTTGTCACAGGGCGCCCTACACTACGTTTGCCTAAGCGCGGTCTCCACTCTAACACGTGTCGGCTCCATCGGCCATCAATGCGTCTGGAGACATGACCAGCCCACTTCCACTTCAGCGAGCTAATTCTCCGCGCGATGTCGGTGACTTTAGTTCTCTGGCGAATGTCCTCATTTCGGATTCTATCGCCCAGAGAAACCCCAAGCATCGCGCGTTCCATCGCTCGCTGAGCGACCTTAAATTTGTGGACCAGTCCTACGGTGAGTGTCCACGTTTCGGCACCGTAAGTCATTACAGGTAGGACGCACTGATTAAAGACCCTGGTCTTAAGCGACTGTGGGATCGACGATTCAAAAATATGACGCAACTGCCCGAATGCCGCCCAGCCCAAACGTATTCTTCTTTTAGCCTCCTTCTCAAAGTTGTGCCGGCCAAGTTGTATAGTTTGGCCCAGGTAGATATATTCCTGCACAACTTCAAGTGGAGAGCCATTTACGACCACTGGTCCCGGGGATACATGATTGTTTGCCATAATTTTGATATTTTCAATGTTCATCCCGAGACCTACTCGTCTCGAAGAATCGCTCAGGCTGTTTAGCATCTCTTCCAAATCCTGCAGAGTCTCCGCCATGATGACAATGTCGTCGGCAAATCGCAGATGTGTAATGTGTTGGCCATTGATATTAATGCCGCGTCCGTTCCAATCGAGCGTTTTGAAGACGTCCTCCAATGCATTGGTAAAAAGTTTCGGGGAGATTACATCCCCCTGTCTTACCCCGCGATGCAATTGGATTGGTCTTGTGCTCTGATCTTGTACTTGGACGGTCATGGTTGCGGCTTCGTACAAACACTTCAACACCTGGATATACCGATAGTCAATTAGGCACCTCTGCATGGATTCCAGAACAGCCCAGGTCTCAATGGTATCGAAGGCTTTTTCGTAGTCCACAAACGCTAGGCATAGAGGCTGATTATATTCCTCGGTCTTCTGTATTATTTGCCTAAGTGTGTGTATGTGGTCTACGGTACTGAAGCCTTTTCGAAACCCAGCCTGCTCAACGGGTTGGAAGTCATCGAATTTCCGGGCAAGACGATTCGTGATTACCCTCGAAAACAACTTGTAAACATGGCTTAAAAGTGAAATGGGGCGGTAGTTCTTCAGAAGAGCTTTATCACCCTTCTTGAAAAACAGAACCACCACACTTCTGCTCCATGTCTTCGGTGTAGTACCATTATGGAGGACGGAATTGAAGATGTTAGCCAGCTCTCTCAGAACTGGTGTGCCTCCTACTTTAAGAAGCTCTGAGGTAATTCCGTCATCTCCTGGAGCCTTGTTGTTTCCAAGTTGCCCGAGAGCAATCCTAATCTCGCCCAAATCGATGTCGGGAAGATCGTCTGATAGGTGGCGTGTCAGTCTGGCTCGTGGGTCATCCGCACTGTGGGACTCAGGTGGAGGTACTCGTGATGAGTATAAATCGCCATAGTACTTTTCGACTTCAGCGAGAATCTCTGGTTTTGAGGTGACGGTTGTGTCTTGTGTGGTTCTGAGTTTTGTCAGGTGACAACAGGAGGTATGTGACTTTGCAAGAACCTTTGAGCCCCTATTGAGTGCTATGTCATCTTCAATATTCCGGGTATTAGCTCGTCTTGTGTCACGCCTTATTAGTTTTTTAACCTTCCTGTTAAGTGCCTGACACTCAGATGGCGTCATATTCTGCTGTTCTCGTCTCCTCGTCATCTCGTTCAGAGTCTCGCCTGAGAGCTTCGACTTACGTCCATTGCTCTTTTGTCGAAAGTAATTTTGGCCCACTTCGCGGATGACACGCACCAGACTATTGGTGGCGTCGTCAATGTCCTGCCTGGTTTCCAACATGGCAAATCGGTTCTGTAGTTCCAACTGGAAGCTTTCGCAACCAGCTTCGACTTGGGGCTGAGTTGGTCTAAGAGTCGACTTCATTAACCGCGATCGTTCGATTTTAGTGTTAATATTCAGGGTGCCTCTTACCAGGCGGTGATCACTTCCAGTATTTACCCTGTTGATCACGGAGACATCCCTGAATATTTGGCGCTTATTGGATAAAATGAAGTCGATCTCATTCATCGCTGTGTTATCGGGGCTTCGCCAGGTCCACTTTCTTTGGGGCTTTTTCTGGAAAAATGAATTCATCAGAAATAATCCCTGAGCCTCAAGGAAGTTTACCAGCATTTGCCCCCGATGATTCCTGTGCCCATAGCCGAATTTTCCTACCCTCGATTCACCATCTTCTTGTACTCCCACTTTGGCATTGAAGTCACCCATAACAATTGTGTAGAAGGTACTGGTACGAGACATAGCTTTCACTATGTCTTCGTACATGGCTTCGACCTCTTCGTCAGTGTATGTAGACGTTGGGGCATACACTTGTATTACCTTCAAGGCATACCTCTCGGTTATCTTTAAGACAAGGTATGCCACCCTTGCCGACACACTGCCAACCTCCACGACATTGCTTCTGAGTGACTTGTGGATCAAAAAGCCGACGCCACCTTGGGATGGTTGGTGTCCTTCTCGGAAGTAGAGTAAGTGACCGGAATCTAGTGTCATCGTGTCCTCGCCCTGTCTTCGGATTTCTGATAGACCTACTATATCCCAGTTAATACGACTTAACTCTACTTCCAATTCTGTCAGGTGTTCGTCAGGTGGTCAGGTGGCCAGAAACAGTCGCCGTTTGTGGTATCCTGCCGTAGCCCGGGGATTCTTAGCACCCCCCATCGCACCGTTACCATGGCCGGTACCGTGGCCAGGAATAGTGCGATTACCGGGAATTGGGGGCCGTGAATTTGTGTCGTCGCTCATAGGGGGGTTTTTGCCTTAGTCACCGCGCTTGGCAGGCGGGTTGGTGACCGCAGTGGCTGGAATCTTTCACTAATAGCGCTGCTGCCCGCTATCAGGATTAGCATTTTCGGATTCCAGCATTTGTGTGGTTATACCGCCACGATTTCGGTCGCCAGAGCCTCGTTCGTTGATTAGCAGGATGCACCACGAGCAGGTGAGGTTGACGGTAGGGAGCCTAGGTTGTTGTCGACTCTCCTTACACCCCCTAATCCTATTAGTCCATCGAAATAATCATGGAATTTATACACAAAAAAAAATATATTACTGTTGTCATTAAATTCGCAAAAGGTAGGTAAAGTAATAGAATAGTCGCTACGAGTAGTTGCATCTACATTAGTCACTTCAAATGGAACATAAGTAAGTGGAATTTGTGGAAAATACGCGTTTACCGTAGCCAGACTAATAAATGATTGGTTTGCTCCGGTATCAATAAGCAACTTAATATCATGGTCATTAATTTGTATATATGGAAGCTGTCTTTAATAATAATAATAATAATAATAATATCCTGGGACATTTTTCACACACGGCCATCTGATCCCAAATTAAGCTTGTACAAAGCTTGTGCTATGGAAACCAGACAACTGATATACTACATATACTACTTTTCTTTTGTAAATACATACTTATATAGATAATTACACCCAGACTCAGAACAAACAGACATGTTCATGCACACAAATGTCTGTCCTGGGTGGGAATCGAACCCACAACCTTTTTTTTTTTTTTTTGTTGTCGAGGAGGAAAGGCATTTACGCCTACCGCCCGGTCCGCGACCGGGACGGTTATGTGGGACTCACGAGGCAGAAGGCCACCGTCCTACCCACTAAAACCTCCCCGTTTCCGTCTCACCGCAGGCGGCGGGGTTACGGGAACGCGTTAGCTCACCACCGCGACCCCGCCAGCGGCCGTCGCTATGGGTTAGCGACCCACCGGGTGTTTTTTATTGAGGTTGTCTCCTCTTGGCCCAGCCGGTGAAGGCCAGACCCTCGGTCCCACCGCAGGCTGACGCCTGGATGGGGAAACGAGTTTGAGAGGCGGTGACTTTTTACGGTCTGTCCACCCAGCAACGACACCGAAACTGGGCGAACCCGCCTCTCCCTCCTCCTTCTACTCTACTCCTGTCTCCGGCTGCCCCAAAGGACACCGGAGACCAACTCCTCTTCCCTCCGGCAGTCCAAAGGACCCCGGAGTCCACCTACTTGCCACGAAGCCGCTCGCTAGTCCACTCTGCTGCAACAGAGAAGTACCAGGAGCGGCCCGTGACACTTCCGCCGCGTCAGTCTCAGCCGCGGTCGACAAGCATTCCGGAAAAAACGTCGGATTGCTGGTCGACCCCGTTGCCCAGGGTGCACCACGTGGAGGTGACTGACATGCACCCCATCGAACCCACAACCTTCGGCGTGAAAGGCAAGTATCTACCAACCACGCCAACCGGCTCATCGAGCTGTCTTTGGGTTTGCAAGTTAACTTCTATTTTGGCTTTTTTAACTTGGGGATTCTCTTGCCGAAGGTTGTTCGTCAAATTATGTAGTTGATTTTGTGTCATTAGTGCCATAGTCAGGTGCATTCATAGTTACTTCTGTGTCAAAGTCATTTTCGGTGTAGTCAGAATTTATAGGATAATAGTAATATGATTCAACAAAGTAGTATTCGGGTTTATTAAATTCATGAACGTTCATTTCACGCGGCTGGTCTAAATTATTAGGTTGGTGTGCATTAAGTCGAAGTAAGTTAAAATTAGTTATGGGAAGCTATTTCGTTACGTAGTTAACTACTCCACACATAGGTCTAGGAGATTGATTTAAATTCGAATAATTATTTCTTTGAGGTATCTTAAACACATTGCTTTGCGGATTATAATTAGGCGGTAATGCACGAAACATTTGGTGAGTACGATTTGGTATATTAGACTTGTATTAATTTAGACTGACTTACCTTCGGATTTGATCCCCAAAACTTAGGCTGCAGCTGTTGGGAGCTCAGCTTTAGTAATAAAGGCATTACTATAGCTAGAGAAGAGTTGAATGCTTTAGGCACCGGTGGTGAAAATGCCACTGGCGTTGGTGCGATGAACCTAGGTACCGCCTGTTTTCTTTCATTTATGGATTCATTTCGACTTTGCATATAAGCAGCATTTAATACTTATTGCACAAACTCAAGCGCTTTATTAATGCTTTCAGGACGCATGCAACGGATTCGAGAACCTAGGGGCTCCTTTAGTCCTCGAACGTAAGCTTGCATTGTTAGTTTTTTGTACAAATTTTAGTTCATAACGTTCCTGAGGAGTATCTTTCCCCTGGGTGGCCAAGGCAAGATCATTGTAAAGAGCGGTCTCGTCTCTCTGATCCGAAAAAATGTTGATTAACGCAGTTCTTATTTCTAACCAGTAGTTTTTATCCCGTTGGAGTTAACAAACCGCCCCGCGGGGCCGGTTACCTTATTTAAAATTCCGTTGATTAAACTTAAATTAGTTAATTCTGAACCGGGTTCCGTACCTACATAATGATTAACAATTTGGTCACAAATATTAACAAATATTAAGATATATAATACTTTAATATATTAAATACTTTAATAAATTCTAATTCCCTATTTAAATCTAAGCTAATTCTACGAGCAGTCCTACTCGATGCAGGCCACCTTGGGTAAGATTTCCTAGGATGGAAAATTTTGGGGTGCATGTCAGTCACCTCCACGTGGTGCACCCTGGGCAACGGGGTCGTCCAGCAATCCGTTGTTTTTCCCGGAATGCTTGTCGACCGGGGCTGAGACTGACGCGGCGGAAGCGTCACGGGCCGCTCCTAGTACTTCTCTGTTCAGCAGAGTGGCAAGTAGGTGGACTCTGGGGTCCTTTGAGCTGCCGGAGAGAGGAGGAGTTGGTCTCCGGGGTCCTTTCGGGCTGCCAGAGACAGGAGGAGAGGTAGAAGGAGGAGGGAGAGGTTTCGGTGTCGTTGCTGGGTGGACAGACCGTAAAAAGTCACCGCCTCTCAAACTCGTTTCCCCTTCCAGGCGTCAGCCTGCGGAGGGTCTGGCCTTCACCGGCTGGGCCAAGAGAAGACAACCTCAATAAAAAACACCCGGTGGGTGGCTAACCCATAGCGACGGCCGCTGGTGGGGTCGCGGTGGTGAACTAACGCGTTCCCATAACCCCGCCGCCTGCGGTGAGATGGAGGTTTTAGTGGGTAGGACGGTCCCCTTCTGCCCCTTGAGTCCCACATAACCATCCCGGTTGTGGACCGTAATGGCGTAAATGCCTTTCTGCTTTAAAATCAAAGAATTTTTGGGCAAAAAAAGTTTTGACCATTACAGATTTACATACTTCATAAGATCTTCTAGAGTCAGCTATGTCAATCAGTGAGGCCTTAATTCTGGAGTGCTTTTTTAAAATGATGTTCAAAATGTAAAGTTTTCTGACTGCTAGAACATTTGTTTCCCTATATAGGACTACAGTAGGAAATATGCGTGGCTTAGAGAGAACTACTTTATCATTCTTTGAGCTCTTTCAACTTCAATTATGTGGTTTTTGTTAGAACCACCCCATACAGTTATAAAGTATGCTATTAAAAATTGACATAATGATATATGAACAGTCCTGATGAGGGTCCAGTCAGCGATATCTTTCATATTTTTGAAAATATATGTAAGTTTTCTGATTTTTTGACTTAATTGTTTTAGATGCCCTTTAAAATTAAGATTTTATCAATTGTTATACCTGAGTATTTAGTTAGATCTGTTTTATTAATAACGGGACAGGTACATTTGGTATGATCTGCTAGATTACATGAATGAGCTAGTAATTGATGTGATATTGTATTATTAGGTGTGTTGGGTATTGAAAAAAATATGTATTGAGTTTTACTTGGATTCAAAGTGAGGGTATTAAAAACCATCCAGTGATTAGCCTTATTAAAACCTTCTAGTGCAAATTCAACTTCATTCCATGTTTTACCGTGAAATGTAAGAGTTGTATCATCTGCATATGATATAATTTTACAATTTTTTAGCTTTAGGTTACAAAGTTTATTTATATAGCAAAGAAATAGAGTTGGGCCTAAAATGCTACTCTGCGGAATTCCATAAGTGACAGATCAAATAATGATCAAATGAAGACTAGAATCAAATGATTTATGTACCAACATATCAAAAACGCGATTTATCCAATTTTCAAATTCTACAACAAAAAAAAATAAAACAAAAAAATGTTTATCGTAGAATAAAACTTGAAGATAACAATGATGTAAAATTCCTTCGTGTAAAATTGGATATAAGTAATCTTAATTCTAGAATAAATAAGTTTGTATATGCTCTTCGTAAACTACAACGTACTGTTAGCAAAGATGCTGCTTTTACTGCATATTATGAATATGTTCTTTATAAAATTTAGGCTTAATTTTATGGAGTAATTCTACTAATTTTAATAATGCTTTTATCTGTCAGAAGAAATGTATACGGGCTATTTTTGGAGTTAAATCTATAGATTCCTGTAGACCAATTTTTAAGCTTAACAAATCTTGACACTAGCCGGATTGTATATTATAATAGATGTAGTCATTTCTGTAAAAAATATACACATTTTTTTGAAAAAGCAGGTGATAGAAGCAGGCTTGGATTAAGATATTCTACTAGGTTATTGATACCACCTGACTACTGTGCTCTCTTTCAAAAAAAAATCCTACATAATGTACATCAAAATACTTAGTAATATACCAAAAAGCTTAAGGGAGTTACCATTAAAATTGCTAAGGTCTAAACTTAAAAAAAGGTTAATAGATAAAAAATTGTACTCTATAAATGAATATTTAAAATATAAGAATGTATTGAGTGAATGAATAATTAATGCATTTGATAACTCAAAGGTTGCGTCCAGAGACAAGAGCATGAAATTATTCGTTAATGCAACATTCTCGTTATATTCCACATTAATATTTTAATTTATATACTAATATAATTATTTAAGTGTACAATTGATGTAATCTGTATTTAATAATAATTACTTGTTAACAAATAAATTTGCGTGCCTATAGTGGGCAAAATGTTTTAGATATTTGTAAAGAAATCATAACATCTGTAAAACTATGTTTCATTCAGATAAATGATTATTATTTTTGTATTATTATTACTAAGGAATTATTTTCTTCAAACATCAAATCTTTTGTTAAATGTCATTTCTAATTTTTTTTTATTTTCAAATATAAACTATTACACAAAACTTAAAGGCCAGTATCAATGCCAACTTATCAAACATTAAAGAAATATAAATACAATTATTTCTTTACATCACTTTACAAAAAAATTACTGGGATATTTTCTTCATTCTTCAACTTCATCTTGTATTATGAGTGCTAGAATAAGTTATGTAATGTGAAATAAAATTTAACTCAGTTGTTTATGTCCATTATCGATTGTATATATCGATTTAGAAACTTTTCAATAATTAGATAAGGTTCAATTTTCAGCTCATGTAATTTTTTTCTGTTTAGTATATTACCATTTTCCAAGTAAACCATCTCCCCAACATTAGGTTCATAGTATTTTCTATTCTTACCAAATAATATTTTGTTGTTGTCATGCGATTTTATTGCATTTTCTAAAGCTTTTGTCCTATCTCTTATACAGTCAATTTCAGTATTTTTTCTTTAATTCTTTTGGCCTAATATTAACATTCGTACCATACAAAAGATAACTTGGGGCAAAACCAGTTACCGAGTGGATAGTTTTGTTCACCAATATTTGGTTTAGTCTCTCATTAAGACCATAAGAGAATGGTGAATTTATTGCAGTAAATAATGATATTCAATAATTTATTATAGATTAGATATAGATTAAATATTATTTCTAACTTTTTTTATTATTATTATTTCTGATATGTTTGTAACCAGTTTAATAAAATCGTTTGCACTCTGAGTTTTCAATGTTAGGATAAATGCGTATCTAGTAAAATGATCTACTAATAGATGAAGATACTTCTTTGTAGATCGTGAGCCTCCAAAGTCTCCTATTGTATCTAAAGAGAGTATTTTTAGCCAGTACCAGGTGTGGCATTTTTTTTTGTCCTCTTGATTTTTTTTAAATCAAACTTAACAGTTTTTACATATTTCTATGATATTTTTGGTCAAGTTTCTCGCAATGTATAGAGGACCAATTGCTTTCTGCATCTGTTGAATTCCAATATGAGACATATTCTCATGAATTTAATGCTGATTTCTTCAGACAGAATGTTTTTTTCTTTATTTCTAAATTTTTTATAATATATATCTTGTTTCCTAATCATTATCTTTTTATTCTTTTGTATGTCTTCTTATTTATCCAGATCCATTAAAATTTCCTCAAGATTAATTAAGTTTAGGATCTTTAGTTGTTAATCTTTATTTTCATTTAATTCTAAAACAGGGTTTCTGCTAAGGATTTCTATATTAGCTTTTCTCGGAGCGTAAATTATATTAAAATCATATTGTGATAGATGGTACATCAAGTACCTAGATCTTCATCTGTTGTTGATTTTAAATTCTTTTGTTCTAGTGGCTTACGGTCAGAATAAACTGTAAATGTTTTTTTCTATTAGCTGGTATTGCCAGTATTGCACTGATTTTTTTATAGCCAAACATTCTAAATATTTTCTTTTTTTGTTTTTTTGAGAAATAAGCGACCGGTTTTTCATTCCCATTAGGTTGTGTCTGGTTGCTTCAAATGGCTCCAATTCCCTCTATAGCAGTGTCTGTATAAATTTTAATTGGTAAATCTTTATCACAAATTTCCAAAACTGGTTAAGAGCACAGTATTCTTTTTATTTTTTCAAATGCCTGAAATTTTGATTTATTTTGAGTAAATAGGATCTAGTATTATTGCACTTTTTGGAATGAATTCATGATAATAATTTATTTTCCCTAGAAACTGTCTGACTTGTTTCTGTGTTTTTGGGATTAGATTTTTTTTATTTGAAATTAGATTATCTTTTAATGGTTTTATAGAATTATTTTGTATAATATGTCCCAGATATTTTACAGTATCTGAGGCATTTCGAGGCATTCCAATTTAAAACCTTCCGTTTTAATTGCGTCTAACAGCTGTTTTAGATGTTGAATATATTGAGTTAAAAATTTTGAAAATACTATAATATTATCTTTATAATTTACATTTAAAATCTGTAAGTTTATGCTTTCTAAGTATACTGATTAAGATCCTCTGAAATATTGCAGGTGCTGTTTTTAATCCAAATGGTAGACAAGTCCATTGGATATGTCCTTCCTGTGTAACAAATCCAGTCTTTTTCCTGTCTTCCATTCTCAAGGGAATAGACCAAAAACGCAGAATTAAAATCTATAAATAAGTAATATGTTCATGGTCTCGTATTCAAAATAATGCTATTGATATTCCATTGAAAATAACTTATCCTGATGAAGAAATTAATGATCCTTGTTATCATAAAATATTTGTAGGTTGTCAAAAATTTCCTTTAAGATATAAAAATTATAGAGTTGAAAACAATGTTCTTTGTAGATTTTGTAAGGCTAAATTTCAATTACATAATAATTTAGCTTCGTTCGTAATTCCTGTGAATGTCCCACTGCTGGGCTAAAGAGGATTTAAGATTTAGAGCTTATTCCACCACGCTGCTCCAATGCGGGTTGGTGGAATACACATGTGGCAGAATTTCAGTGAAATTAGACACATGCAGGTTTCCTCACGATGTTTTCCTTCACCGTAAAGCACGAGGTGAATTATAATCACAAATTAAGCACATGAAAAGTCAGAGGTGCTTGCCATGGTTTGAACCCACGATCATCGGTTAAGATTCACGCGTTCTTACCACTGGGCTATCTCGGCTTCATACATACATCTACATAGATTTATATAAGTTCTTCTGTCATTGCTATTCAAACCCTTCGTGTCTGATATCTTTTCTTTAGACTGTTATTACCTTTGTATAGGTAGCCGTTTTAATTAGCTTATTATGATAACCAACAGCTTGAAACTCATCTGGAATAGCTTATACTTTACCCTCATGCGTAGATATCGAGGTTATACAATAAATGTTCGTTTTTCCGTCGCTTGATGGTAAAATTGCAAATTCAAACTAAAGTTTCTCCATGTTTGATGTCTTTATTAGATCATATAAAATTGTCGTGTTATAAGCTAAATTTTTATTATTATTTTTAATATTATTTTATGATCTTATATACACTTGAGGTTGCTTTGTAAAGAAAGAAATGACATTTAAAGTTTATTATTCCATTTTTCCTCTCAATTCCTTATTACTTTTCTTAGTATGTAATGAATTTCCCGACATTATCTTTAATAACAAGAAAATTGATGATGCGTTGGAAATCGCAAAAATATTCAATGAGCAGTATATAGGTATAACAAAAAAAAGAAATTTAGCAAATAATAAACCAAAGTATTCTTTTGGAATAAACGACGTTAGTGAATATAAGAGGTAAACTAAACAACTCAAAACTAACAATCTGTAGGCTATGATAATATATGTACGAGCGTCCTGAAAAAAAGCAAATATATTATAGACTCTATTCTATCGCATTTAATAAATCTCTCTTTTTCAAAAGGATTTTTTCCAGATAAACTAAAAATATCCATCATAAATCCAATATATAAAAAAGGTGATCGCAATGATATTAATAAATATAGGCCAATTACATTAATTCCAGTGTTGTCAAAAATTTTTGAAAAAGTTATGCAAAATAGATTAACGGATTTTTTAAATAGAAATAACATAATAAAAGAAGAACAAAATGGATTTCAAAAAAACAAATCAAAGTCGTTAGCAGCTTTATCCTTTGTAAAAACTATAACAGAAAATAATAACAAAAAGTGCCAATAGTAGATATTTTCTTTGAAATGTCAAAGGCATCTGATTTAGTTAATCATAATATACTGCTCATGAAATGTGAAAAGTACGGCATTAGAAGACCAGCTCTAAGTTGGATAAATTGCTATTTAAAAGAACTATATAACATGTAGAAATATCAAAAATAAACAACAAATTCGAATTAACTACTTATAAATCTCCCAATCTACAAAACAACTCTGGCGTCCCACAAGGTAGCTTTTTGGGTCCACTGTTATTTATATTGCACATTAACGAGTTACCCAGTGTTATAAAATATCAATGTGTTTTTTTTACCGATGACATAGCTTTAGCTGTTCTTTATATAAAAACTAACGTCACGTTTGAGGATGATGTAAATAAAGCTGTAGAAACAGTGTGTCTTGGCTAGAATCAAATGACTTATGTGCCAACATATCAAAAACGCGATTTGTCTTATTTTCAAACTCTAAAACCAAAAATAGTTTGTCGTTGAATGAAACTTGAAGATAAGAATGATGTAAGATTCCTTGGTGTAGAGTTGGATCATCATTGTGATTGGAAACTGCATATAAGTTATGTTGTTTTATATTATGTAATTTTATATATAAATGCGCGTTTTATTCTAAAAAATGGGTAACACTAAATAAAGGACAAATTATCACACACTATAAAATACTTTGATCCAGACATAATTACTATCAAGGAAACATTGCTATCTGAGAATGTCACACTACAAAAATACAATATCCCAGTATATAATTTTTTTCATGAACCAGGATCAGGTTCGCAATCTAGAGGAGGAGGAGTAGGCACATATATACGTTCAAATTTGAGAGTAAAATTATTGCCAGTGGATTTTTCGCTTGAGCAACAGTGGTTTGAAATTAAGATTAAAAGATGCATAATTACTGTAGGAGTCATCTATCGACCTCCTAAATTTAGTTTTAGTACATTTTTTTCTAGGCTAGATGACAATCTATTATTTTAAACACCAAAATATGAATACGTATTTGCAACTGGTGACATAAACATTGATTTAAATTAGCATGGTATTTCTCAAAATTAATTTTTACATACTACTCTCTAATAGATGTTATCTGCTGTAATTATAGCTTAAATATAAGTGAAATTAATCTTCAATATAACGATGATTTGAGTGATCATGCTTTTATTACGGCAATTATACCTCTGCAAGTAAATAAACCAATTCCAAGAGTTATTTACATATATTTACAGTACAGACCATTTAATAATTTTGAACTCGGTACGTCCAGTTCGCATCATCTATTACACCTTGTGATATGATATTACAGTTTGGCCATGTTGATGCTATGGTGGAGTGTTTTAATTTTTTAATTCTTGGCCTTTTTAATCATTTTGTTCCTTTGAAAACTAAGCGCTTCAAATATCCCCCTTCCCCGTGGATTACAGATACTTAAATGGTTTGAAACAAATGAATCCAATTGTAGATTAAGCCGAGTTCCACGACTAGTACTACCACATTTGCAAGCATTTAGAGATAGCTTTCGTTTCGCAGCTTCTAAGTGCTGGAACGATATCCCACCTCCGATTAAGAACAGAACGTCTCAAAATAAATTTAAGGCACAATGCAAGCAATTGCTTCTATACATGCAAAAGACGCAATGCATCTGGACAAATGTGTGGTACTAAACTTAATATAATTAATTGTTGTTTTGATTGTAATTTATGAAAATATATATCTCTATTTGCTTATACATTTTAAATATATATTTTTTTCAAAATGAAATATTTTCCTTTTATTAGAATAAAAAAAAACTCTTTACTGGTGGTAGAGCTTTGTGCAAGCTCGTCTGGGTAGGTACCACCAACTCATCAGACATTCTGCCGCAAAACAGCAGTACTGTTGTGTTCCGGTTTGAAGGGTGAGTGAGCCAGTGTAATTACAGGCACAAGGGACATAAGATCGTAGTTCCCAAGGCTGGTGGCGCATTGGCGATTTAAGCGATGGGCAACATTTCTTACAATGCTAATGTCTAAGGGCGTTGGTGACCACTTACCATCAGGTGGCCCATATGCTCGTCCACCTTCCTTTTCTATAAAAAAAAAACTCTGTTTTTGTAATGCTTGTATGTTTTTTATTTTAGCCTATTGGGTGTTATGAAATTGTATTAACTTTTATGATTTTAGTCATTTTATCTTATTTTACCTTTTACTGCACTGAATGTAACGTTTGTATTGGCAGCACATGTACAAGGCGTAGACTGAAAAGCAGCCTACGACCAGCTGAGACAACGACCTTTTCACCAAATTTATAATTCTGTTAACTCTTTTTTATGGTTTTGTACCTTAATTTTGTCATTGTTTTTTTGGTGAATAAAGTAATTTATTATTATTATTATAAATAATCTTACCTTCTCCTCAAAAAGAGGAGAGGAGGCCTTTAGCCCAGCAGAACTAATCTTACTTCTAGAATAAATAAGTTTTTATATGCTCTTCGTAAACTACAACGTACTGTTGGCAAAGATGCTGCTCTCACTGCATATTATGGATATTTTTTTATAAAATTATGCAGGCTTAATTTAAAGGGATAATTCTACTAATTTTAATAATGATTTTATTTGTCAGAAGAACTGTATACGGGCTATTTTTGGAGTTCAACTATAAGATTCATGTAGACCAATTTTTAAAGTTAATAAAATCTTGACATTAGCCGGATTGTATATTATTATGGATGTAGTCATGTTTGTAAAAAAATATCCACATTTATTCGAAAAAGCAGGTGATAGAAGCAGGCTTGGATTAAGAGATCCTACTAGGTTATTGATACCACCTGGCCACTGTGCTCTCTTTCAAAAAAATCCTATATAAAGTGCATCAAAATATTTAATAATATATCAAAAAGCTAAAGGGAGCCATTAAGGTTGCTAAGGTCTAAACTTAAAAATTGGTTAATTTAATATAAACTTTTACATAAAACTTAAAGGCCGGTATCAATTCTAACTTATCAAACAGTAAACAAATATAAATACAATTATTTCTTTACATCTTCCCCATAGAGAAGAAAATTTACTGGGTAATTTTCTTACAAATCAATGATCATTCTTCATTCTTCAACATCATCTTGTATTATGTGTGCTAAAATAAGTTTTGTAATGTGAAATAAATTTTACTCTGTTTTTTATGTCCAGTATCGATTCTATATATCGATTTAGAAACTTTTTCAATAATTCAGTAAGATCAACTATTTTTTTTCCATTTTCCACATAAACCTCCCCTCTGTCCAACCGTAGGATCATAGTATTTTGTATTATTATCAAATAATATTTTGTTGTAGTTATGTTGTTTTATTGTATTTTCTAAAGCTTTTGTCCTATCTCTTTATCTAGTCAATTTCAGTTTTTTTTTCTTTTATTCATTCGGCCAAATATTAACATTCGTACCATACAAAAGATAACTTGGGACAAAACCAGTTACCGAGTGGATAGTTTGGTTTTTAATTTTTTTCTACACACTCATGATCTATTGTTGTCCAGGCTTTCTTATTTCCATCTTCATTAATTTTACATCGCATTTTGTTCACCAATGTTTGAGTTAGTCTCTCATTTAGACCATTCTAGAATAGTGCATTTATTGCAGTGAATATCATAGGTTATATATCATAGGTATCATCTGCTTTTCTTCTAAGAATATCTTGAATTCTTTCGAGTTATTACATCTCGATATTTTCAGTTTCTGATATGTTTGTAACCAGTTTAATAAAATCGTTTGCACTCTGAGTTTTCGATGTCAGGATAAATGCATATCTAGTAAAGTTAAAGATGAAGATATTTCTTTGTAGATCTTGAGCCTCCAAAGCTTCCTATTGTATTTAAAGAGAGTATTTCAAATGGTTTTTTAGCCGGACCCAGGTGTGACAGTAACCCAATTTTTTTCTTTCCTCTTGATTTATTTTTAATACAAACCTTACAGTTTTTACATATTTCTATGATATTGTTGGTCAATAATTCAAATTAGCTCCAATTACCTATATAGAAGCGTCTGTATAAATTTTAATTGGTAAATCTTTATCATAAATTTCCAAAACTGGTTGAGAGCACAGTATTATTTTTATTTTTTCAAATGCCCCATGACCAAATGAAATTTTGATTTTTCCTGAGTAAATAATGCATCCAATCTAGTATTATTGCACTTCTTAGAATGTATTCATGATAATAATTTATTTTCCCTAAACTGTTTGACTTGTTTCTGTGTTTTTGTGATGGGATTTTTTTATTGAATTTAGATTATATTATAATGATTTCTAGAATTATTTTGTATATGTCCCAGATATTTTACAGTATCTAAGGCATTTCGTGCATTTCGTGAATTTCAATTTAAAACCTTCTGTTTTAAGTGTGTCTAACAGCTGTTTAAGGTGTTGAATATGTTGATCAAAAATTTTTGAAAATACAAGAATATCATCTATATAATTTACAGCAAAATAATATCTATGAGTATTTTAAGCTTTATTCATTTCTTAATTTGATAATACGATTAATAAAATACTCGCATTTATTCTCAAATTGCCATACTTCATGGTGAAAGGGCTGAAATATCTATAAGTCGCGCAGTCCTGCGAGGAAATTGGAAAAAAATCAATTCCTATGCACCGAAGATAATGTCATGCCATACACGGAGGAAACTTGCGTAGAGCAATTAATGAAACTTCGAACTAACATATCCAACTGCAATGCTGTTTCCGTAGATGTGGAAAGTATTAAGGTTCAACGGATCAAGGACAATTACTGGATAGTTTACATAAAGAATGAGATTATTCTAAAGGAAATTTGCGGTGACAATGTAACCTACAAATCTCTACACGGCTCTCTTATATTACATATTGGCGAAAATTGTGTAGTATTCCTAGAAAACATCCGACTCTACTATCGTGGATTTTACGGATTGGATTACCATACTAAAATTTTCAACCGTAACTTGAAATAAAATGAAGTAGATATGAAGAACTAGATATGAAGTAGATTAACTTCGATGACTTGAAACAGTTATCCCACTTGTTAAAAAATCAGAATCTGGAAAGTGAAAGTGTGAAAAGTGAAAATAGTGTAACGAAAATTAAAAACTCAAGTCTTGCGGTGTCACTGTATGTAATTCTACCTATATGTGTTTTAACAAGCACACACACAAAGACACAATACACTACCAATAGCATAAGAGCTAGGCATCACAATGCAGAAATGTTGTTTATGTGTTTTTGTAAATAACATAGGTTTGAGGTTTTGTCATTTCAATTTAAAACCTTTTGTTTTAGTTATCTACTAATCCTTGTTGTTCTGCCAGAGCATAAGTTAAACCAAAGGGCTATTATTACTAGTATACGAAAAAATTCGAACAATCTGCCAGGAATTATGAAGGCAGTCTTCTCTCTGTAAGTTTCTTCTAAAGGAATATGTAGAAAAGATTTATTCAAATCTGTCGCTGGGATAAACTTAGCACCACGCAAATTATCTAAAATTCGCGGTGTGTAAGGCTAAGGATATGATTCTTGAATCTAAACAAAGTTTTATACCAGCATCTTTTTTAGTGACAGCTAAAACTGGAGAACATCAAGGAGATTTAGGAGATTGAATAATACCATCTCTTAGCAAAACTTGACCTTCATCAAAAAGTTCTTTTTGTTTAGCAGGACTAATAGACTAATAATAACATTTAATTTACCACATTTAAAACACATACTATTTATCTACCTAGGTATCTTTTTACAGTTTTTATAAGTATGGCCAACTTCTTTACATTTTAAACATGTAAATGTTTGAAATGAATTAATATGTTTACTTTTAAAATCTGAATTTTTATAAAAATTGATCAATCTATTTTAAAAGTTTAACTAAACTATCTATAGAATCCAATGAACGACCTACCAAATGAATTGAGTAGTCAATAACATATTATGTGTCAAAATCTCTAAAATAGTGTTTTCAGATAAATGATAAGTTAGTCTATTTGACATATCAACGATTTCAATACTGAAATCTAATAAGTTTTCTTTTTGTTTTTGTTTTCTAATTCTTAAATTATATTCCAATTGGTAATCAAATCAAATCAAATCAACCCGTTTTAACAAAACGCTTCAACAATTCTAATTTAAGATGTTTCCAAGAATAAAGTGAATTACGAATGGATCTAAAGCACTTAAGTGCAATTTCACCGCCACAAAGATCAGAAGATAAAGTTTTTGGTGTAGAATTCGACTCTAATGTATTTGTACATTTAGATGAATTAATAGCAATTTCTAGTTATTTTCAAACTCATTAAACTCTTTCATGTAAAATTTATCATAAATTAAAAGATGCTGGCGTAACTATTAATTTGAAAAAATATGAATTTTGTAAAGAACGTTTACGTCACTTAGGCTATGTTTTTGATAGTAATGGTTTACATACAGATCCTTCTAAGTTGACTGTAATAGAAAATTTTCCTCGTCCTGCAACTGTAAAACAAGTACGTAGTTTTCTTGGTATGTGTTCTTACTATCGTAGATTTATAGAAAAATTTGCTGATATCGCTAATCCTTTAACTAATCTCATTCGTGGTAGTAGAAATAGCAAACGTGGCGTTGAATGAAATTCAGATTGTGAAGAGTCTTTTATAAAACTTAAACAAACTTTATTAACTGCTCCTGTATTAATTTGTACAGATTTTAATAAAACATTTTTCTGCATTGTGATGCTAGCTAGCTCTTATGCTATTGATAGTGTATTGTGTGAAAATCCGGTTGCATTTTATTTTAGAACATTTAATAAATGTGAAATTAATTACAGTACTACTGAAAAATAACTTCTTGCTATATTAGATTCAATCGAACATTTTAGACCTTATATTGAAGGTATGGAATTTACTGTGATGACAGATCATGGTAGTTTAAAGTGGTTATTACATTTAAATGATCCAAGCGTGTGCTTAGCGCGTTGGGCAGCTCGTATATCTGAATTTACTTTTAATATCATTTATAAAAAAGGTAGCTTACATGTTATGTCTGATACATTGTCTCGTATTCAAATTAATGCTATTGATATTCCATTGGAAATAACTTATCCTAAATTTATCAGTAGTATATATATCGGTATCCTAAATTTAGTAGGTATAGTATTAGATTATTCTTTTGCAATAAACGACGTTAGTTCTAGCATTTTCTTGTATTCAACATCAAATGTGGAAGTAGTGAATATAATAGGTAAACTAAAAAACTCTATCTCTGTAGGCTATGAAAATGTATGTACAAGCGTCCTGAAAAAATACAAATGTATAATAAACCCTATTCTATCGCATTTAATAAATCTCTCTTTTTCAAAAGGAATTTTTCCAGATAAATTAAAAGTATCTATCATAAATCCAACATATAAAAAAGGTGATCGCAATGCTATTTGTGCTATTTGTCTCTGGATGCAACCTTTACCCGCCATCAAAGATGGCATTATTCATTCATTAAATATATTCTTATATTTTAAATATACATTTATGGAGTATTTTTTTTATCTATTAACCATTTTTTAAGTTTAGACCTTAGCAACCTTAATGCTAACTTTCTTAAGCTTTTTGGTATATTATTAAATAATTTGATGCACAAAAAAATCCTACATAATGTAGGATTTTTTTTGATAGAGAGCACAGTAGCCAGGTGGTATCAAAAACCTAGTAGCATATCTTAATCCAAGCCTGCTTGTATCACCTGCTTTTTCGAATAAATGTGGATATTTTTTTACAAACATGACTACATCCATTATAATGTACAATCCGGCTAGTTTTAAGATGGGTTTCGACCAAAACAGTCTACAGGTGATCTTCTAGCGTACGTGACACACCTCTGGGGTGAAGCATGCAAGCAAGCAACCATTATTGACAAGCATGGGGAATCGTTGGCTGTCAGCCTCGATATCTCCAAGGCTTTCAACTGGCTCAGAAGTCTTCTCTCCAAGCTACCGGCATATGGTCTGCCTGCTCAGCTTTGCCCCTGAATTGCCAGCTTCCTACATAAGCGCAGTCGTTTTTTCACGCCACTACAACTGTGCTGTTGTACAAAACACTGGTACAGTCTTGCGTCGAATATTGCTCGCAACTTTGGGATGGCTCGGCTAAGTACCTACTTGAGGCCTTGGATCGGTTGCAGCGACGTGTGGTCCGCATTATTGGCGACGTAAATGTCACAAACACCCTCGAGCCTTAGCCTCGAGCCTACAATTGCGTCGAGAGATAACAGCGCTGAGCGCTTTCTATCAACTGTATCACAGCGAGTGCTCCGAGGAATTATTTTCCTGCTTCCACCTTCCTTAAAAAGTCTACGCGTGCTGGCTCTCGATGTCACCGCCTAACTGTGACATCAATTCTATCGCGCACAAATAAATTTGTCAACCTTTCTTTGTCGCACTTCCAAAAAATGGAATTTCTTACCAGCTCACGTGTTCCCCTCCTCTTGCAACCCGGGTTCCTTCAAACGAGGCGTGAAAAGGGCATTTTGCGGGCCGGCGAGGAGAAGGCGACTGTACTGGTCGTTGTCGCATTTGGACTCTTCTACCACTTACCATCAGGTGGAGTAGAGTCATTTGCTTCAATATAATCCAGTCTTCTCTCTGGAAGTTTCTTCTAAACGAATTTGTGGAAAAGCTTTAGACAAATCTATCACTGTGATAAACTTAGCACCACGCAAATTATCCAAAATCCGCGATGTGTAAAGTAAAGAATATAAATCTTTAATAGTAATAGAATTTCGTTTTCTTGAATCTAAACAAATTCTTAAGCCACCATCTTTTTTAATGACAGCTAAAACTGGAGAACACCAAGGAAATTTATAAGATTGAATAACACCATCTCTAAGCAAAACTTGAACTTCATCATAAAGTTCCTTTTGCTTAGCAGGACTAATGTGCTAATAACGTTGTTTAATAGGATCACCAACAATTATAATTTTATGTTTAGTTAACAATGTTAAGCCTAGACCTTTCTTTTCATCATAAATTCTTTTGAGAATAGAAGACAAAAAAAGGCTGGATTTGTTACACATGAAGGACAGTTTCAATGGACTTGTCTACCATTTGGATTAAAAACAGCACCTGCAAAATTTTTGAGGATCTTAAGGAATATACTTACTTGTTAAAAAAATTTTGATCAACATAATCAACATCTAAAACAGCTGTAAGACGAAATTAAAACATAGTGTTTTATTTTTATTTCCATCCCAAATACACAGAAATAAGTCAGACAGTTTCTAGGGAAAATAAATTATTTTCATGAATACTAATTTTACAAAATTTAGTGATAATATTTAATTTACCACATTTAAAACACATACTACTTGGAATAGTTTTACAGTTTTTGTAAGTATGACCAACTTCTTTACATTTTAAACATAAAAGTTTGACCTGAATTAATATGTTTACTTTTAAAAATCATTGAAATTGGTAACCAACATACTTATACAGTAACGTTGGATTCCCTTAGTTCAATTTTTAATTTAGTAACCAAATCTTTACTTAAAGCTTATAAAAAGAATGCTTTCTTTTAAAATAAAGGAAGGAAAGTCATTTCTTATGGGTCAGGTTATATAGTTTGGAGAAGAAATTTTGTCTTGTGAAGCATTAGTTCACAATATTTTTCGGCAAAACTTGCTCCTAAGTTTATTACATCTCAAATAATAGAGAAGATTTCTAATAATATTTATATTTTGAAAGATTAAGAGAGGTACTATTGGTCGTTATCATGTTAAAGATATTATTATAATATAATTTTGGTATAACTAAAATATTTTGTAGTTATATTTAGGTTTGGAATAAATATGGCTTTGTTAGAGAAGAATGAGCGAGAGGTATGATAGAGAGTTCGCCATAAACTTGTGAGCTGATTGAGTGATAGGGTTCCAATTTGAATATCTTTCTATAAATATATTTTTCTAAAGTTCAGCTTAGGAAATTTTGGTTTTCAAAATAAAATGATTCCACTTATTTTTTTGATACATAAGATCTTATATATTTTGTTTGTTATATTTGTGATGTTGTTTTTACAATATAGTTATGCAACCAGTACCACGAAGAACATTTACAATAAAAACCTAAACCTGCGTTGTATTTTGTCGTTGGATTACTGGAAAATATACCTAAGCAAACAAATTCATGGAAAATAACATAGTTTAGACGGTGGGAAATATGTATTTCAATAATCAATTAAACGGACCATCCAAATCTGTTCAGACGTTTTAATTCACTTCGTTATTTTATATATATATATTTTTAAATACAATTTGGCTCATCGAATACTTGACTGGCGCTGCGGACAGGATCGCCGTAATTATAGCGCATTCGCGTATATTCGAGTATCAAAATTTACCGATTTCCGCGGTTTTCTGGCCCGGACGGCCATCCATCGAACAAATAAATTCGTCAAGTGGTTGGAGCGATGCTAATGGCGTTGGCTGGTTTGTGAATAAGGTGAAAAACACTTTTTTAACTCTACAATTCAAATTGTAGAGTTTTGTTATCTAGAGATTGGAACTCTCTCTTTTTAACCGTTATCTGGTTTTCATATAAAATCTTACGTATCACATTTGTTATTTTATAGGTATTTTATCTCATACATGAATTTTTGTCAAAAATGAGAAAAAATCATTTAAAATATAAATTTAAGGATTAATTATAAGGTTAGATAATATAACATTGTATTAGTGTAAAAGGTAATTATAGTGATTTTTATTTTATTAAATAGACCACGATATTAATTATTAAAATGTCTACTAACGAACATCTTGAGCAAATAGTTTTCATCCCAACTGAAATACTTAAATTAATTCCACTTTTTGGTGGAGACAAACGTCAATTAAATCTTTTATTACGACATGGGACGAATTCAAGGAATTATTAATGTTAATCGGTGAATCGTACCTAGAATTTGGTAATAGAGTACAGTCTGTTCGTTCAATTTTAACATCGAAAGTAAACTTATTTACGGATTCTAATCTTAAGAAGAGTAAAATTATCATCTATAATAACACTTCGCTAAATATTTTCCTGTATAATTTACCGGAAAATATTAAAATCACCGCGTAGAGAGGTCTAGGTACTTGATGTACTCTCTATCACAATATGATTTTAATATAATTTACGCGCCGGGAAAAGATAATATAGAAGCAGATTGCCTTAGCAGAAACCCTGTATTAGAATCAAATGAAAATAAAGATGAACAACTAAAGATCGTAAACTTGATTAATCTTGAGGAAATTTTAATGGATCTGGATAAATATGAAGAAACAAAAGAATAAAAACATAAAGATAAGGAAATAAAATATATATTATAAAAAAAATATAATTAAAGAAAAAATAATTCTGTCTGAAGAATTCAGCATTAAATTCATAAGAAATATACATGAGAATATGTGTCATATTGAAATTCAATAGATGCAGAAAGCAATTTGTCTACTATACATTGCGAGAAACTTGACCAAAAATATCATAGAAATATATAAAAACTGTAAGGTTTGTATTAAAAATAAATCAAGAGTACAAAAAAATTGGTTTGATATCACACCTGGGTCCGGCTAAAAAACCATTTGAAATACTCTCTTAGATGCAATAGGAATCTTTGGAGGCTCAAGATCTACAAAGAAGTATCTTCATCTTCTAGTAGATCAATTTATATATATATATTAAATGCACCATTCTCAAATGGTCTAGATGATAGACTAAATCAAAAATTGGTGAACAAAATGCGATGCAAAATTAATGAAGAAGGAAATAAGAAAGCCTGGACAACAATGGGTCATGAGTGTGTAGAAAAATATAACCAAACTATCCACTCGGTCACAGGTTTTGCCCCAAGTTATCTTTTGTATGGTAAAGAAAAAAAAAATCCTGAAATTGACTGTATAAGAGATAGGACAAAGGCTTTAGAAAATACAATAAAATCACATAACTACAACAAAATATTATTTGATAAGAATAGAAAATACTATGAACCCACTGTTGGGGGAGATGGTTTACATGGAAAAGGGAAGGAGAAAGTCAAGTCATAAATATAATGTTTCTAATGAAGTTAAATCGTATTGGTCTTTGATACGTGAATTATATGCTGTAGATGGAGTCTTGTTTAGAGATAACGTTGTATTAGTCCCGAGTGCATTGAGGAATGACATGTTATAGATTGTCCACGAAGGACATTTAGGCATCGATCGTTGTAAAAGACGAGCGAGGCAAGTTATTTTTTGGTCCAGTATGTCCCGTGATATTAAGCAGTATGTAAGGTGTTGTCGTACTTGTCAAGAATACACAAACGCATCTTCAAATAATATATATTTTTGAGACATGGTATTCGTAGCGTTTTGATAACTGATAATGGCACGCAGTACTGTAGTAGAGAATTTAAAAAGTTTACTTTTGAATGGGGATTTGATCACGTTACTTCTCCTCCGAACTATGCAAAATCGAATGGGAAAAGTGAATGCGCGGTGCAAACTATTAAAAATATCTTAAAAAAATCGCTCTCAAGTAACGATTTTTTTAGCCCTTCTTAATTATAGAAATACTCCTACAGATGGGTTGAGTTCTCCAGCTCAGTTACTAATGGGTCGAAGATTACGTTGTCAGCTATCTGTACATCCTGATGTATTAAAACCTAAGCCTGTTGATCCATTAGAGTATAATACTATGATTAATAAACAAAATAAAGCTAAAATGTATTATGATCAACGTTGTAAAACTCTACCGATTTTAAACGAAGGTGACCCTGTTATTTGTATTGATAGAAAATATAAGAGTAGAGCTAAAGTAGTTGGACATGCTAATGCCCCTAGATCATACATTGTGCAAACTGATATAGGCCGTAAGTTTAGACGAAATCGTCGTCATTTAATAAAATGTTAAACTAATATAAACCCTGTTAACGACAACAGTTTTGAAATGTTTAGTGACGCCAACGAGAATATAATATAATGTCATCAGAAAATTTACCTGTTCCTGAAGATTTGAATATGTCAAATGATAATTGCATTGAAAAAACTATATCCCCTGGACCTTTTCGTAGAGCCAAAGAAATTGCTAAGCAACGTCTGGCTCAGAATATACTTAAAAAAACTATTAGTTTTAGGTCAAGAAATGTGTTTATATTTTTCTCTTCAATTATTGTTATATTTAATTTAATTCAAATAGGGAAGGTTTTGGTTATAGTTTTATAGAAATGATTTTAGTACTTAAGTTTTTGTTTTGTTTAATATTAATTTTAATTTATTTTAATAGGGGAAGGTGTTGTAGTTGAATCTATACCTGACTGGTGATAAAGAAATAAAGTTAGTTGTCAAAGAGGTGATGTCTATAATTTACAACAATAATAATACATATAATAATAATCATTTATTTGCATGAAACATAGTTTTACAAATGTTATTATTTCTTTATAAGTATCTAATACATTTCGCCCACGATAGGCACGCAAATATATTTGTTACCGTAACAGCCTATAAATGCCCCACAGCTGGGCTAAAGGCCTCCTCTCCCTTATTAAATACAGATCACATCAATTGTACATTTAAATAATCATATTAATATATGTATTAAAAGATTAATATGGAATATATTTAGAATAATGTATTAACGAATAAATTCATGCTTTTATCTCTGGACGCAACCGTTAGCCGCCATCTTTGAATCATCAAATGCATTAATTATTCATTCATTCAATACATTCTTATATTTTAAATATTCATTTATAGAGTATTTTTTTATCTATAAACCTCAATCTGTAATTAAATTAATTTTCAGTTTCGGACCATTTAAGTTTATCCGATAAATGAGAATTTTACGATATTTTAAGTGATATTAATTAATTTAAGTTGACGGCGATTTTTCATATTTAATATATTCTTTTTATATAAATAAGGTGTAATTTGCGAATATTGAGGTATATTGTAACAAAATCTTAGACAAGAATCTTGTATCCTCTGCATTTCCCTTTCAGTCTTTTTAGAAGGGGCAAACTGAGATAGAACCAAGGACTCCATAAGTTTTGAACGCGCTGATTCACTCAAAAATGGTCTAAATTTGTAAATCATTTTGAGGTAAGCGTAACACTTCGAAGTAACAGATGATATGTGTTCTTCAAAACGTAATGACCCATCCAACTTCACCCCAAGATTCCTCGCTAGCTTAGACTCAACTAAGGAATGATCATCTAAAAAAATTCTATGACACATTTGATCAAGCGATACCATTTACTGCCTAGTACCAAAAATTATGTAAGTACATTTTTGTGGATTTAATGACATGATTCTTCGAAATTCGAAATCGAAATTCTTCGAAAATTTGAGAAAAATCATCGTTAACATTTTGGATAGTTTTATCATTATTTATAAATGGATTTATGTTCAATAATAACTGTGTATCATCTGCGTACATGTGGACTAACATAGTTTTGACACATTCGTGAAGATCTGCTGTATAAATTGAGTACAGAATTGGTCCAAGTACCTTGTACAACCCCTCTATTAACTTTTAAAGCGCTAGACCTTGTAGGTCTTCCATTCATGCCAGAAACTACTACTATTTGTAATCTATCTTTGAAAAATCTAATATAATCTATCTTTGAAATAACTAGAAAACCACTTAAATACGAGATCAGAACAACCATAAAATTTCAATTTGGCAAGAAGTAAATCTAAATTGACACAGTCAAATGCTCTACTGTAGTTTGATAGTATCAAAATTGAAGCCATATTATTATTATATGCATAAGAATTTCATCAACGATATGTAATAATGCTGTAGTGGAACTGTGTGACTTTTTAAAACGGGATTGACATTTTGGAACAATGCAATGTTTTTCAAAATAGGAGCCTTTTCCAAAACCTTTGATAAAACAGGCAATCTTCCAATTGGTCGTAAGTCTTTCACTGAGTCTACATTTGTCTTTTTTGGAAGAGGTTTAATAATTGTAGTTTTGTCACGATGTTGGGAAGTATCCCGTCCGTAAAGAAGTATTTATTATATTTGTAATAGCAACTAACGAGTATGGGAGGGTAAGTTTTACCCTTTTGATAGAAATGTAATCAATACCTACGGCATTAGAGACTATAGAATTAATTATTTTAAGATGCTCTCGGCAGAAAGTTCTGTAAAATCACATCCAGAATAAATCGGTTGGTTATACTTATTTATAATGCTACTATTATGTGAAACATTAGTCAAGGAATGCTTTATTTATTATATTTGGATCACATAGATGAGCTGGAATTGTTTTATTGTGAGTGCCTAAAAACTTTTTAAGTTCACCGTGCATTTTTTTAATTATGAATAAATTTATTAATTTTTTTTGTGAAATAAAGAGATTTTTCTTTTAGAGTTAGGGGAAGGCCGGGCAAAGTGGATACCTTAACCTTTGACGGGCTATGGCAAGGGAGCCAATACAGACAAATAAAAAATAATAAGTGAATATGAAACAGTATTTATTAAACTTCTTAATATAATTAAAACAACAAAAGTCACGTAACATCTGTACTTTACTTAAAATTATTAATCACATTGAAATTGACACCGCTATCAGCTTTGCCCAAACCACCGGGTAAAGTGGATAGACTCATAGGGCAAAGTGAACACACGGTTAATTAAGGAAAAATTACCGAAAAGTATTAAAAAAAACATTGGTAAACAAAGGTGAGAATAATAAAAAAATCAACTATTCAGTCATCAGTGCAGTTGTCACACAGAAATATGCCATTTCACTCATAAGATGTGCATTTCTCATGATTCCTTTGCTTGAAGGAATTGCATTGGATCCAGTCATCAACCGGTTGTTCGTTAATTTCCATATAATCCTCTCCTATCATTTTCTTTGTCTTTAGATCCCTTAGCTTAAATATTTTTGTTCGTTTTAGCAATTTTGGTTGTTTTGGTTCTTTTGTTCGTTTTAGTAGTGTCAACATTTCTTTAATCCTTGTCAATATTTTTTAATAATTTGGTACTTTTAACAAATTTATCTTTTTGTTCCTTAACAGCAGTGCTACATCCAGCTTTGATTGCAAAATCACCAGTTTTCCATTTTTATCCCAATTTTGTGGATATGTTATATCGTTTTTTTTTGTATAAATACTTTAAAAAATTTTAACTAGCAAGATTTTCATTCAGACAAAACTCAATAAAAGCTTGTAAAATACGCACCGGACCAAATTAACACCTGGTGGGCAAACTGAATATGGTGTGCACTTTGCCCGTGTTCACTTTGCCCAGCGGGTACTTGTTGAATTAAAGCCAACCTAAAATCAAATATTGAAACAAATTCTCAATCAAATTATTAGGAATATTTTAGCAAGAAAACATGCATTTTGAAGATAGAATCAAGCCAATACTGTAGTACTATATAAATATGAGTAATTACAGAATAACATACCTTGAAAAGTCGTGAGCAGTGTTCATATTTTAATTTTTATTATTTTTTTTCGCAAAGAACTCATGATTTGGGTTAGCTCTATTTGCTTATAACTGAAGGAAGCGGGGAGCACCTCGTGACGCGATGGGAGCGCACTTAGGCACGATATTTTGAAATAATGGAGGGTATTCGCTTTGCCTGGGCTGTTCAGTATGCCCGGCCTTCCCCTGCCTCAAATACATTGTTTCTCAGTTGTTTCTATGAATATATATCACGTCCAGAGTTCTTTTTTTTAGCACTATTACAAGCCTCATCTCTGTGTATCATCATTGCTTTAATGGTATCTGTAATCCATGGGGAAGGGGGACATTTGAAACGCTTAGTTTTCAAAGGAACAAAATGATTGAAAAGGCCCAGGATTAAAAAATTAAAACTCTCTACCATAGCATCAACATGGTCAAACTGTAATATCATATCCCAAGGTGTAATAGATGATGCGAACGAAAACAGCAAAATTATTAAATGGTCTGTACTGAATAACTCTTGGAATTGGTTTATTTACTTCCAGAGGTATATTTGCCGTAATAAAAGCATGATCACTCAAATCATCTTTAACGAACATTAATGTCACTTATATTTAAGCTATCATTACAGCAGATAACACCTATTAGAGAGCTAGATGTATTCTTGAATTCATTCAGAATTGAATCAAATAGTTAACAAACCTACTCGAGTCGATTAGGTTTGTTAACTACTTGATTCAATTTATATTTCGCTATTAGCGTTAAAAATTCATTTTGAGAAATACCATGCGAATTTAAATCAATGCTTATGTCACCAGTTACAAATACATATTCATATTTTGGTGTTAAAAATGATAGATTATCATCTAGCCTAAATAAAACTGTGCTAAAACTAAATTTAGGAGGTCGGTAGATGACTCCTACAGCAATTATGCGTCTTTTAATCTTAATTTCAAACCACTGTTGCTCAAGCGAAGAATCCACAGGCAATACTTTTACTTTCAAACGTGAACGTATATATGCGCCTACTCCTCCTCCTCTAGATTGCGAACCTGATCGTGGTTCATGAAAAAAATTATAGCCTGGGATATTGTAATTTTTCAGCATGACATTCTCAGAAAGCCATGTTTCCGTGATAGTAATTATTTCTGGATCAAAATATTTTATAGTGTGTGATAATTAGCCTCTTCCAGTATTTAGTGATTGAGCATCCAGCACAGATAATGTTAACTTTGTAACTTTTTACCCATTTTTGAAATTAATTTATTTTATTATCATCATCTATATATATATACGCTAGAGTGGCAAAGTTAAAATTATCTGTGTTAAATGCTCAATCACTAAATACATATAAAATATAAGTTGGCTAACTTATTTTATATAAAATAACATAACTTATATGCAGTTTCCAATCACAATGATGATCCAATTGTACACCCAGGAATTTTACATCATTGTTATCTTCAAGTTCCATTCCACGACAACAACACTGATTCTACAGCTTTATTTACGTCATCCTCAAACGCGACGTTGGTTTTTATTTGAATCACAGCTAACGTTATGTCATCGGCAAATAAAACACATTGATATTTTATAACATTCGGTAAATCGTTAATGTACAATATAAATAACAGTGGACCCAAAACCCTACCTTGTGGGACGCCAGAGTTGTTTTGTAGATTGGGAGATTTATAAGTAGTTAATTCGGATTGGTTGTTTATTTTTGATGTTTCTACTTGTTGTGTACGGTCTTTTAAATAGCTATTTAGCCAACTTAGAGCTGGTCCTTTAATGCCGTACTTTTTACATTTCATGAGCAGTATATTATGATTCACTAAATCAGATGCTTTTAACATATCAAAGAAAATATAATAATATAATAATAATAGCAGGTGCTATTGGCACTTTTTTGTTAATATTTTTTGTTTTAGTTTTTAAAAGGGAAAAAGCTAATAACGACGTTGATTTGTTTTTTTGAAATCCATTTTGTTCTTCTTTAATTATGTTATTTTTATTTAAAAAGAATCCGTTACTCTATTGTGCATGACTTTTTCAAAATATTTCGACAACACTGGAATTAATGTAATGGGCCTATAATTATTAATATCATTGTGAACACCTTTTTTATATATATGATAGAAATTTTTATTTTATCTGGAAAAATTCCTTTTGAAAAAGAAAGATTTATTAAATGCGATTGAATAGGGGCTATAATATATTTGCATTTTTTCTGGATGCTCGTACATATATTTTCATAGTCTACAGATTTAGAGTTTTTTAGTTTACCATTATATTCACTACTTCCACATTTGGTGTTGGATACAAGAATATGCTACAACTAATGTCGTTTATTGCAAAAGAATACTTTGTTTTATTATTTGCTAAATTTCTTTTTTTTTGTGATATCTATAAAGTGCTCATTTAATATTTTTGCGATTTCCAATGCATCATCAATTTTCTTGTCATTAAAGATAATGTCAGTAAATTCATTATATACTAAGAAAAGTAATAAGAAATTGAGAGAAAAAACAGAATAATAAACTTTAAATGTCGTTTCTTTGGATACAAAGCAACCTCAAGTTTATTTATTTGTAATCCTTAAGATAATAAAATAATATTAAAAATAATAATAAAAATTTAGCTTATAAAACGACATTTTTGTACATTTTACATTTATATGATCTAAAAAAAGACATCAAACATTGAGAAACTTCAGTTTGAATTTGCAATTTTACCATCAAGCGACAGAAAAACCGAGATGCCGAGATGGCCCAGTGGTATGAACGCGTGAATCTTAACCGATGATCGTGGTTTCAAACCCGGCAAGCACCACTGAATTTTCATGTGCTTAATTTGTGATTATAATTCATCTCGTGCTTTACGGTGAAGGAAAACATCGTGAGGAAACCTGCTTGTGTTTAATATCACTGAAATTCTACCACATGTGTATTCCACCAAACGGCATTGGAGCAGCGTGGTGGAAGAAGCTCCAAAAACCTTCTCAAAAAGGGAGAAGAGGCCCTAAGCCCAGCAGTGGGACATTCACAGGCTGTTACGGCTTAGAGAACTAAACCGGAGGCCCAACCATTTCCATTAATAGATGACATAGTAATAAAAACAAGAAATTGTATGTATTATACAACTCTATTCTCTTTCTATTTCTATCTATTCCTCGTCCATTCCCTTCAGAATAAAAGACAGGAAAAAGACTGGATTTGTTACACAGGAAGGACATTTCTAATGGACTTGTCTACCATTTGGATTAAAAACAGCACCTGCAATATTTCAGAGGATCTTAAGCAATAGACTCAGAAAGCATAAACTTAGAAATTTTTCTGTAAATTATATAGATGATATTCTAGTATTTATATGATTTTCACTTGGGAAAAGATAATATAGAAGCAGATTGCCTTAGCAGAAACCCTGTATTAGAATCAAATGAAAATAATAATGAAAAAATAAAGATCGTAAACTTAATTAATCTTGAGGATATTTTAATGGATCTGGATAAATATGAAGAGATACAAAAGAATAAAAAGATAAGGAAACAAAATATATACTATAAAAAATTTAGAAATAAAGAAAAAAGAATTCTGTCTGCAGAATTCATCATTAAATTCTTAAGAAATATACATGAGAATACATGTCATATTGCCCACTATACATTGCAAGGAACTTAACCAAAAATATCATAGAAATACGTAAAAACCTAATGTTGGGGAAATGGTTTATGTGGAAAATTAAAAACTAAACAGTAAAAAAATTAGATGATCATATTAAATTATTGAAAAAATTTCTAAATCGATATATAGCATCGATACTGGACTTAGAAAAACAGAGTCAAATTTATTTCACATTACAAAACTTATTCCAGCACGAGGTGATGTTGAAGAATGAAGAAGGGTCATTGTCTTGAAAGAAATTTCCCCAGTAAATTCTCTTCTCCACGGGCGGGGAGGTGTAAAGAAATAATTGTATTTATATTTCTTTAATGTTTGATAAGTTTGCATTAATACTGGCCTTTAAATTTATAAACTTTGAATCCTTTAACAACACTTTATCTATGAGCAATCATAAACAAACTCAATATTGTAAGAGACCAGATTTGTCTAAGTTTAAATATAAGTTTAACGGTAAATCGTGTATACGTAAGTTTTTGTTAACATTTGGAGTCGACATATTTATGATGATCAAATATTGCCATCATTTACTGAAGTTCTTACTGACTGTGCACTGAAGTGCTTTAGATCCATTCGTAATTCACTTAGTTCTTAAAACGGATTTTTTGATATAATTTAAGAATTAGAAAACAAAAACCAAATGAAACCATATCAGATTTCTGTATTGAAATTGTTGATATGTCAAAAAGACTAATTTATCCTAAAGGATAAATCTATATTATCTCTAAAATAGTACACACTATTTTAGAGATTATATAGATTTTGAAATATAATATGTTGCCTCACTATTCAATTCATTTGGTAGGTCATTCATTGGAGTCTATAGATAGTTTAGTTAACCTTTCAAAGCAGATTGATGAATTTTCTAATAATAATGAATATAAAAAAAATTCAGATTTTAAAAGTAAACATATTAATTCAGTTCAAACATTTACATGTTTAAAATGTAAAGAAGTTGGTCATACTTATAAAAACTGTAAAAAGATACCAAGTAGTATGTTTTTTAAATGTGGTAAATTACATGTTATCACTAAATCTTGTAACAATTGTAATCTTTCAAAAAACTAGTAACACAAGTTCTTAGTAAAGAATCAGCTGATCTGACAAAAGTTAAATTTTCTAAGCCTAATGCTTCTGAAATTCGTAAAGAAATTTCTAAATGTTGTAATTACTTAAAACTATTTTTTTCAATGAATAAATTTGCTCTAATTTTATTTACAAAAAATAGCGACACACGTCCATATGCAAAATTTCAAGTTTACGGTAAATCATTTACAGGTTTATTAGAGAGTGGTGCTAATAAGAGCGTACTAGAGTCTAATAGTCATTTGATATTTCTAAATTTAGGATTCAAACTAAAGACTACTAAAGATTCAATACTAGAGAGTTGTCATAACGCTTGTACTGAGGACGGTTGTTCACAAGATGTTTAAGGTACTACAGATATTACAATTGCTTCTGACATTGTAACTCGCATTGTAGAATTCATGGTGGCTCCTTCACTAAATCCAGGAATTATTCTACGATTTGATTTTTGGCTCGCATTTAATTTAGCTCATGAATTATTTAAAAATATAACTTATGAAAATAAAATAAAAACACAAACATTCTATAAATATAAATTTTGTAACTTCTAGTGTTCAACTTTCTTCTTCTGAAAAAGATCAATTAATTAATATTACAAAAGTTTTTGAAGAAATTTATTATGAAAAGAAAGGTCTAGGTTTAACACATTTAACTAAACATAAAATTATAACTGTTGGTGATCCTATTAAAAAACGTTATTGTTCTATTAGTCCTGCTAAACAAACTTGCTAAAGGAACTTTATGACGAAGTTAAAGTTTTGCTTAGAGATGGTATTATTCAATCTGCTAAATCTCCTTGGTGTTCTCCAGTTTTAGCTGTCACTAAAACAGATGGTGGTATCAGACTTTGATTAGATTCAAGAACATTAAATTCTGTTACTATTAAAGATTCATATCCTTTACCCAACACACCGCGATTTTATATAATTTGCGTGGTTATAAGTTTATCACAGCGATAGATTTGTCTAAAGCTTTTCTACGAATCCTTTAAAAGAAACTTCCAGAGAGAAGACTGCCTTCGTAATTCCTGGCAAGGGATTGTACAAATTGATTCGTAAGCCTTTTGGTTTAACTAATGCTCCTGCAGAAATATTTCTAGGTTGTCAAAAATATCCTTTAAGATATCAAAATTATAGAGTTGAAAATAATGTTCTTTATAGATTTTGTAAGCCTAAATTTCAATTACATAATAATTTTGCTTGGAAAAAGTTATTCCAAAAAAAATGCTATTGATACTATTCATTATAATTCTGATTCCTTAGATTCAAGTCATTAATGTATTCATTCAATTTTTGAAACTTGTAAAGCTTATAAGCACTCTAACCACTCCACCTTTTGGTAGTATTACTAATCCAAAGATTGTTTCTCAGCCTTTGCTTATGCTATCTATTGATATAATTGGTCCATTTTTGGCCTAAAACTTATTCTGAGCAACGATACATTTATACAGCATTGGATGTATTTACTGAATATTGTTGGTTAAATCCACTTTGTAATGCTACAACAAAATCCATTTGTAGATTCTTAGAAAAAGATATCTTTCTAAAATTTAGTTGTCCAAAAATTGTAATTTGTGATATTATTACTCAATTCACATAAAAAGATCGTAGAATTTTTGAAAGTTTATAATATAATCAAAATATTTTATATATTTTTTTAAATTCACCGAAAGATTTTTTGGCATTTAAAGCAACAAATCATTTGCCCACCAGCATGGATTCGTTAAATCACGGTCAACTACAACGAATGTTCTATGCTTGACTTCGGATTTGTCTAAATCCGAAGTCAAGCATAGAATATATATATATCAATAAACGCCCTCTTGTTGGTGTAATATCCTGTATATTGACTGACTGGTGAATTAGTGTCAATATTTTAGGAGCATAATCGGTACATGATTCTCATTCGAATTATGTAAAAAAATAGGTACTTAATTTTTGACCAAATTTACAAAAATTTTACTTTAAATAAATAAAGTGTGGACATATTTCCGCGGCGCGTGCGGCGTGGTGTTTGTCACCCGCAACCCCTGCCCCGCGGCTAATTAGTCGGGCGAGCGCCGCCGTAAGGTTCGTCCATCTTCCCGCGCGCGCGCCCCTAGCGATCGATCTTACGCGTATACCTAATCTTTCGTGTGTGAGTGTGACCCGTCATTAGTAATTAGGTATGGCTTATCAATACACAAATGCAGAAAACTGTTAAAAGTGACCCATTCGTGTTAAAGCGTGTGAAAGACAATATGTGTAAACGTGCCGAACTGTGTATCACACGAGCAGGAGCTCACTTTGAACATTTGTTAAGGTTAGTGTAGTTATGTAGGTAAATAGGTAGTTAAATGATTGACAATCGTTGTAAATAAGTATGATTCCATTTTTAAATACGCCGGAAATACCAAGATAGGTAAACAGTTAATTTTTGTCCCAAGTTCATATCATTTACCTAGTCAACAAATTTGTTGCTTAAACGAGTGAAATATTTTGGTATTTTTGCCTGTCCTAAGCCAGGTTTAAAGTACGAAGGGGGATTGGATCATGCTTGTTTATCAAGCAGGCTACCGCTACCCTGTTAACACGCGGCGGCGTTTGGACGTAGGTAAAGTACCGCGCGATAACTAAATGTACCTAACTGTGTTGTGTCGTCAGCGCAGCTAGGGTGTCCACATGACGCGTAATTAATTACATAACTTTTGGTTAACTTTACTTAGAAGTTTATTAAGATTTATGTTATATGTATTTTTTTTTTGGTCATATATGGTCGTCAAATATCACGTCCTTAAGTATTGATACTATTCAAACAGTCACCTGTTTATCGATTTTAGTTTAGCTTTTGACAAGGTAGACCACTAAATTTAATAAATAAATTGGCACAAATTGGTATCGGCGGTTCATTACTACATTGGTTTAAATCATATGTTAAAAAATTAAAAGAACCTTTGGAGTAGTAATCAGTGGCTATAATTCTAAAACCTTCTCAACGCCTTCAGGTGTACCACAAGGTTCACATCTTGGCCCGATCCTTTTCAATGTGTTTATTAACGACGTAACTAAATGTTTTTCTTCTTCTAAATATTTCTTATACGCAGATGGCCTAAAAATAATAAAGCCCATCAATAATAATACAGATGTAACTGATTTACAGGAAGATATTATAGATTTACCAACTGGTGTAGTATAAATATAATGTCACTTAATATCAAAAAGTGTCACTACGTCCAATTTACTCGAAATAAAACACTTAAACCAAACAAATATTTCATAGATTCTATCCAGATTTAACAATTAAATAACGTACGTGATCTTGGAATTATACTAGACGCTAAACTACGATATGATGTGCATATTTTGAATAGTATTCCAAAAGGATTTAAATTGTTAGGATATGTGTTAAGAAATGCCAGACATTTTAAGAAGCCATCCACCAAAATTATATTATTTAACACGTTTGTCCGTCCTATCCTTGAATACAACAGTATTATCTGGAACCCACATTATAATGTATACATTAAAAGACTAGAAAGCATCCAAAAACGTTTTCTCTACCACCTGTCATACAATGAATCTAATCTAATAAATTCCTACCAACTGCGATAGATACACTCCAGAAGAAAAATAACTGACATGCTTATGTTGTATAAAATAATAAATGGAACATTTGGTTGTAGCGACTTGCTCAACAAACTTGACTTGACAAACAACTTGACAAATTAATCTTGATGTACCTTCTCACTTACCTCGTAGAAACGTTTACGATCACTTTTATATTCCTACATCCAACTAAAATCTTGGACCCTATGCTGCTTTGCCAAGGATCTGCAGGCTATATAATGCGCTTTCAAAACAGCACACTGATTTTGTTAATAAATAATATCTCACAAAATTGTTTCTTTATACATAATGCTTTGGTTTTTTTTGTTTAAAAGTTTTATGTTTTATATTTAAGTTTTATTATAACTCCTTCTTCTTATATCTTAATTTTAATTTTTGTAGCTATTTTTATATAACACTTAACTCACATTTGCACAATTTAGTCATAGTTTAAACATTGTTTACATGGTTTATGGAACGTTTACTTTATATTTTTTTTTAATTTCTGTTTAGTCATTATTTATGTGCTTGCCGTGGTCTTCTTTAATTGAAGGAGAACATATATTTTATATTATTATTCCACGATGTAATGTACTCGTAAGTGTGTATCCTATGTTGGAAATCCTTAATAAATAAATGAATAAATATCACTTTGTTTTGTTCAAGATGATCATAGAACTTGGTCAAAATATTTAAATCACATTCAATAAGCTTTGAATAGTAGTGTAAATTTAGCTTCTGAATTTACTCCTACTTTTCTAATGTTTGGTCGTGATGTTGTTATTGAAGTTTCATTACATCGTTTTAGTAATTCACTCACAGATTTGAATGAACTTGAAATTGGTAACCAATATACTTATGCAGTACCTTTGGATTCCCTAAGTTCAATTTTTGATTTAGTAACCTATTCCTTTATTTAAAGCTTATAAAAAGAATGCTTCCTTCTATACTAAAGGAAGGAAAATCATTTCTTATGGGTCAGGTGATATAGTTTGGAGAAGTAATTTTGTCTTGTCTAATGCTTCACAATGTTTTTTAGCAAAACTTACTCCGAAATTTTAGGTTTAGAGAAAGGTACTTTTGGTCGTTATCGTGTTAAAGATATTATTAAAATATTTTGTAGTTATATTTAGGTTTGGAATAAAAATGGCTTTGTTAGAGAAGAATTAGCGAGAGGTATGATAAAAAGTTCGCCAAAACTTGTGAGTTGTTTGAGTGATAGGATTCCAATTTGGATAGCTTTCTACAAATATATTTTTCTTAAGTTCATCATTAAAATTTAAATGATTTAATTTTTTATTTAAATGATTCCTTTTATATATTTGACTCATAAGATCTTATATATTTTGTTAGTTATATTTGTGAGGTTGTTTTTACAATAGTTAAGAAGGACACAACTGAAGGCTCAAAAAAAAAAAACGAAATTTACTTATAAAATTATTTATTTAAAAGTAAACTAATATCGCGCAAAACAATCTGAATATTTAATAAGATATAAATATGAGCATGTACAGGTATTTTTTATAAAATACAAAATTAAAATATAAAGAACAATATACACATACAAATTTACAGAAAAAACACGCCGTCTAAAAGATTGTCCTGTGGCATTGTACCCAAGACGCTGGCACTATTGCCTCTCTGCACCGCTAGACTCAGCCTTTGGGCTAAATAAGCGCCAGCTCTTGGGTCACCAGAAGTGTGGACCAGTTTCTGAGAAATATCTTTTATGATTCTTTTTGTATCGGACGACCATGGACCCAATGTTTCAAAACCCGGCTCCGCAAATTCATATTCGTTGGATAAAAGTAAATAATTGCTTGATTATTTGAGCAGCTTCAGCGGCTGCACTGGCTTTACGAGACGTATTCTTGATATGAGATACTGCCAGCGTATCTACGCAAGTTGCATCCCACACAAAAACACGTCCCATCGACCATGGCACTAATGTCGCTCCATCGGGTCTCTTGCCATCATCTCTGCATAAACCATTCGGTTCCAATGTAGCAGGAATCGATGCTATGGCAAAAGCCCGACGAAGTATGTCATTAAGAGACCCATGGCGATATGCACGGCCAGCGCATTTGCGGCAGCTAAGTCCATGGCGTCCGAAATAATCCACCTGGGTACCACAGGGACATGTGTGAGGCTCGCACACCTTTAAACCTAAGCGAAGGCATACGGCGATGCGTATCGTTTCCCGATCAAGTACTGTCCCTAGATTTTTAGAAGGGAGGGCCTGAAGCCAGTGGCCTGACTCTCTTTCAGATACAGCTAGCAGTCTTGCACGGTCTGTATCTGAAGTACACTGGAACAGGAGCAAATTGTGTGTAAGTTTAATACGGGGTGAATCCCAGTGCTTCTGACAAGCCATATCTGAGGGAAATACTTCATCAGGGCAAGAAACACTCCAAGCTGTCTTAGCCTCAGCAAGATCCTTCACTACAACATCAGTCGAACTTGGAAAGCTTAATATCCGATTGACGAGAGTGATAGAACCATTAGCGGAGGCCAAGAAAGCTGGGAGCGCCAAAGATGACGTAGACTGTATACCTAAGCCACCATATTTGACTGGGAGAGTTGCTTGTGTCCAAGAAAGTGTATCGAATTGTAAATTTAGAATTTTGGCTACGGTGTTTTTAAGCAAGGCATCAATGGCGGCTGTAATAGAAGGGAATTTCCAAAAGGGGCTACTGCGTAATAAATACATAAACTTTGGGGCAAATAAACATGTCCGAAGAATTAAAATGGCTATGTGTGGCTGAATGTCTAATAAACGCTTCGAAATGAGGTTAAACTTTTCTAATTTTGAATTTATTAAGGGAAGAAATGCATCATCAAATATTGGAGCGCCTAGTAAAGTTAAAGAATGCTTAGGGACCGTAATAATATTTGGGATTAAAAGATTTAAATCATTTAAAATTTTGTTTTTCTTTTCTTGTGAAAGAGAAATAGGTTCGGAAAAATATACTTCGCATTTACTGCAATTTAAATTTAGTCCTATGCTTTCAATTTTTTTTTAAATGATTTTTAAGTTGCTAATGACTGTTGTTACATGTCCTCCCAAAGAGCCATCATCGAGGTACCATAAATTAAATTTGGAATTTAATAATGAAATTATTGGATGTATAACCAAACTAAATATGGCGGGGCCAAGTGGGTCACCTTGCTGACAACCTAGTGATTAATTAATTTCGTGCTCGCCAAACAATAATTTTGTGGGAGAACCATAACATTGCCACATATAGTCGAATATTTCTGGAATTTCTTTTTGAATTTCTTTTAACATAGCTCCTCGATCAACCGAGTTGAACGCATTCCGAACATCAATTTTGACGAAAATTTCATAATTTTGGGATTCACTTAAAAAGGTTCTAGCAGAATGGGCCTGCCGCTTCACATCCTCCCTGTATACCAAAACCCAGTTGTTCAGGCATGAATTTATTTTTTAATTTGCTTTTTAATAAATTGCAACATATCTTAGAGGCTAGTCGCCGAATAGTGCTGCCAACTGCAATGGGACGAACTCCTCCATCTTTTTTTATTAAAGCTACTAAATTTGCACCATAAAGGACCGGTGTGATTGTTTCTGGAACTCGACCAGAGAGCATTAAATTAACTAAATTTGTTAATTCCCGAATTAATTTTTCCTTGTCTTCATTAAGAACTGAGGAACTTAACAAGTCTTTTAGGTGCTGTGTAGTAAGACCGTCCGAACCTCCAGCAGAACCATTCGAGAAAGAATAAATCCCAGAATGAATAGCATCTTTGGAAACATGTAGTGGCGTTATGGAGTCTACAGGGAGAAAGGAAGGTTGAGAAGGCTGTATTGGTAAAGGATGTTTATCTTGGAGGGCTTTAAGCGTCTCAAGAGTATTTTTTGCCAAAATATCATCGGAAAATAAAGGGTTTGAAGCGCCTCTGACATCTCCATCACTTACTTTATGCTCAATAAGCTTGGTGTGATATGCAGAGGGAGGGATTTGTCTTATTATAAATATATTTAGGATTCGGTAAATTATTGTTTTGTATTTTCTTTAATTTTTGATGTTAGAGAGATGTCTTTGTTTCGATTTTCTATATTTAGTACTCTATATGAAAACGTGAGAAATTCTTCCCACGCTTGAGTTAGTTGTATTTTCCGATGAAACTTTGGACACACACTCTGTGAAACACCGAGCCATTGACGCTCGAGCTCCTCTCGGGATATGTTTTACCAACTTGACCCCGTGTTTAAGGAGTGCGAGTCTTTTCCATATTTGTGTATTGCTTAATGTCTCGTTATTCTCTGTCTTAAGATTAAAATGATTTGCTGACCTTAGTTTCTCATCTGGTTTTAAAATAATATTGGGTATATGACGTCGGCTGCTATGGATTGATAGGCCACGTTGTACCTTGTAAAGTTTTCCATCGATGCAAATGGGGCATCAAGCAATACACAGTTACTATTAGACGACGTGTCGGATGAAAACATGAAAAATAAAATAAAATAGAATACTTATTTTAAGAAACATCAATATTACAATCACTAAAACAATAACTTAGATACATAGAAGAACAGATTTAAAAAAAAAGGAGATATAAATTATTTTAGTAGGATATATAATACAGGAACGCATGCACCAAAGTTTGTGTCTATTATTTTCTTTTTAAAGAACAAATTTTATCACTGTGATTTCACTGATATACATTATTTCACTGATGATCCAAAAAAAAAATAGGCATCGTCACGGTTTATATGATATTTCGATGTATTTCTTTGATATTTAAGAAATATTTGTCTTATTAATCTAACTAATACTAAAGGTGTCTAATGTAACGCGATGTTACAATCAGAATGAATTACAAAAATATGTTCCCACATAATTTACTCGATACAGTGAAAAACAAAAGTGTCCTATTGCCCGCTGACGCAATTGCTGACACTGCGCCTTGTGTCGTCCGTGCATCGTTATGCTTGCACTATACTACTAGCTATGCTAAGTAACTCCTCCATCCCAAAATCAGCAACTCTTTGAGAATTGCGTGATAAAATGTTGCTGGAAACCGTTCTTGACACTTGCCAGGTTCTTCAGGATTTCCATTCTCTTGATATTTCATCTCAGTATTTAACTTCATTTCAATTATATTTTTAGCTTTAGACTTGCAGCAAAGATTCTTGTATCGTCCTAATAAAATGGCAATGCAATGCAGGTTTCTAAAATCAATAGATTTCAAGCTAATGTAGTCTGCCCTTGTTCGATGTGGTATGTCTTTGAAGATTACATCCAAGATTTTAAGAGGCTGGCCTGCAATTGAGTAGTGAGGCAACATCTTATATTTCAAAATGTCTAAAATAGTGTACAATTTCTATACTGAAATCTGATAAAGTGTCATTTTGTTTTTGTTTTCTAATTCTTAAATTCAAAACGCTTCAACAATTCTAATTTAAGATGTTTCCAAGAATACTACACTAAACCACTTAAGTGCAATGTCAGTAAGAACTTCAGTAAATGATGGCAATATTTGATCATCATAAAGATCTCGACTCTAACAGTATTCTTCAAATGTTAACAAAAATTCACGTTTACGTGTTTTACCGTTAAACTTATATTTAAACTTAACAAATCTGGTCTCTTACAATGTTGAGGTTCTTTATGATTGCTCATAGATAAAGTGTTGTTAAAGAATTGTGGCAAGTCTGTTAACAAGTCTACTAAGTCATTAGTGTCAGAATTCTTAGCCTGAGAAGTGTTTGTTTCTAAGATCTGAGAATGGTCAACGTTTATTATCATAGGGGAATTCTTATCACAAGTTTCAGAAGTAGAAAGTTTTAAAGTCATTTTATCATCTCCATCCGCCATGGCTATGTCCCAAATATTAATTATTTGCGATAATACAATTAAGACTTCAAATCAAAACTTTACAAAGTTATAAACTTGGCATTCAAATGACATAAATACTTTACAATAGAATTTAGTACAAAATTATTATATCAAAACAATTATACGTATGCAAATACAAAGTCGGGCAAGTAATGTTTCAAGTCCCTGCTGAGAGGCAACCAAATTGTAATATAAAAATTAATGGGTTGGTATGATGGTATTTTTTTGGTAACAATTGGTTAAGTTAAATTTAAAATTCTATAGAGGAAAATAAAAATAAAAATCGGTAGAGATGACAAAATTGAAATTAAACAAACCTCAAAATAATAGTGCTCCGGAAGTCAGTAAAAAGTACCCATATTATTATGATATAGATTCAACAAATTGATTGTAAATCTATTTCCTAAATTATTTAATTATAAAAATCTAAATAAATTTTTAATTATTAAATCTAAAATGCTCGGGCGCCAGGATGATTTCATCCGTTTAAAGTTAATAGTGACAAATTGCAATATAAATATGATTACAATTTGTATAAAGTAAATATAATTAGGTTACATAAAATACATTTTTTTAAGTCTCAACAAGTGAAATTTTACAAAATAAGTTTAAAAAAACAACACAATAAGTTGTTGTCTAAATGAATACTTTTTTTTAATATAAATATTACCAAAGTTTAATTTACAAATCCAAGTAACAAAGTATATTATTACGAATAATTATAAATTATAATATTATAAAAATTATAAATCACACTCAGTTTCAATAACGTGGCGTAAATAATATGTAAAAATTACATACCAAAGTCCAGTTCTTTAAGTTAGTTAATAAAAGTTTGTTTAAGCCTCCTTAAATTCTTGCCAAAGAAATATCATGAAGACATCTTGAAATATATTTTCAAAAGTTAAGTTAAGCTGCCATCCGGTCTATCCCGGTTATTTTCCAGGAGGTGTAACAGGATAATAACACATCTACGATTATTAAAACAATCCATCAAGGATTTTAATTAATTTTACCAAAATGTGGAATATTGTTCATGAAACCAGCACTTTTGAGCAATATTAGGAAATGTACACAAAATAAGAAAGAAAGTTACATAAACTTCAAAAACTAATTTACGTCACCATTACGACCCAATGACCGGAAGGAAAGTGAATCCTTCGAGAAATATCAAAGAGCATCTCAAAGATAATAAATTAAAATTAATTCAAAAAAGCATAATGCATAAAAAATTGCATTATGACGAGACGTCAAATTTTTCAAATGTTGTGTAAACATAATCTTAGTTGCACCTGTCAAAGTCAATTGACAAATGACAACTAATGTTTTTTTTAGGTTTAGGTTTTAATTTGTCGTATTTATTTTAAAACAAAGCAATCAGGTAACGTACGCCAAAACCTACGTTACATAACGTTATTCTCCAATATTACGAAACCTATATGTTTTAAGGACACTCCATGCCATGCTGTAGTCCACTACATAGAGACTACAGGGCCACCCGTTTTCGCTCATCCACGTCCTTTCCCGCTTGATATGTACAAAAAAGTAAAAGCTGAGTTTCAAAGAAAGCAGCAGATGGGAATATGTCGACCTAGTAAAAGCAGTTGGGCTTCCCCACTCCATGTAGTACAAAAAATAAACGGAGAATTAAGACCTTGCGTAGTATATCGACGTTTGAATGCGATCACTAATGATTGTATTTACAGACAGCTTATCATAGTATCCGTATTTCAGAACAGGATTTTTTTTTTTATTGAAAAGGAAGGTGGACGAACATATGGGCCACCTGATGGTAAGTGGTCACCAACGCTCTTAGACATTGGCATTGTAAGAAATGTTGCCAATCGCTTAAATCGCCAATGCGCCACCAACCTTGGGAACTACGATCTTATGTCCCTTGTGCCTGTAATTACACTGGCTCACTCATCCTTCAAACCGGAACACAACAATACCAAGTACTGCTGTTTTGCGGCAGAATGTCTGATAAGTGAGTGGTACCTACCCAGACGAGCTTGCACAAAGCTCTACCACCAGTAATATATATAAAAAACAGCGATAACTAAGCTTTTTGGATTGTATGAATTCACACGAATGACGTTTGGCCTTAGGAATGCAGCTCGAACTTTTCAAAGATTTTTAAATAAAGACGTTTTTAGACATCTCAATTTTTTGTTAATATACCTAGATGACGTCATCATCTTCGGAATACGAAGATAAACAAAAAAATAGTTTTTGAGCGGTTAAATAGCTTTGGTTTAACAATTAATTAAGCGAAATGTGAATTTGGAAAGACTGAATTAGATTTCTTCGGATTTCGTATTTCTGAAAAAGGGCTCAGCCCGTTAGAAGATCGAGTAAAAGCCCTCACTAACTTTCCCAGTCCAGAGACATTTGAAGAATTAAGACGTTTCTGAGGGACGATTGATATCTATAGGCGATTTCTCTCAGGTGCTGCGGATGTGCAAGCAAAATTGAAAGTTTTTTTTCAAAATAGTAAGAAAGAAGCTTTTATAAAAGACAAAATTTAACTTCTTAATTCTTATTAAAATTCTTACTAAAAAAATCTTTTATCTTATTTTGATACCCTGGACGGAAGAGACTATAGAAGCTTTTGAACGTTGTAAGCATAACCTACAAAATGCTGCTTACACTGTCATTCCCTATCGTCGATGCTCCTATTGCTATAGTGACTGCTCGAATACCTGCGCTGGAGCCGTACTTCAACAAAAAGAAGGAACTTCATGGAAACCTCTAGGTTTTTTCTCTAACAAGCTTAGTGAAGCTACAACAACGCTACAGCTCATTCGATCGCGAACTGTTAGCTATGTATATGGCTGTGAAGTATTTTCGATATTTAATAGAAGGAAGACCATTAACTATTTATACAGATCACAAACCGTTGGTTCAAACATTTAAGAAAAATAAATTTGTTAAAACTGACACCGAGAAGAATAAGACACTTGGATTATGTGATGCAGTTCTGTAGTAGTATATATTTTTCGCCAAATATCGTTTTCAAAGAACTATCTACGTCACAGAGTAATGACGAGGAATTTATGAATCTTTTAAAATCGAAAACACTGCAAAAAAGATAAAAATACCAAATTCTGAAGAATATATCTATTGTGAAACATCGAACGGAAAGATTCGTCCATATTTGCCTATGAAATTCCGTGAATCGCCTTACAACATCATATCATCATCCCGGAAACGCCAGTTAGTCATCCCGGCATTCGATCGATATGAAACATGATACGAGATCTACATGGACAAGATCAGGAATGATGTTTAGCATGCCAAAAGTCTAAAGTGCAAAGACATCTTATCGCTCGAGAGAGGCGTTCGAGAAGAGTGATCGATTTAAGAATATTCACATAGGTATGTAGGCCCACTTAAATACTACAAACGCTAACGATATTTATTAACCATGTTGGACAGAGGTTCTGGTTGGCCTGAAGCATATCCTTTGAAAGATATTACGGCTGAAAGCGTAGGATTCAGCTTTTTTTTTTCAGCCTTTTGCCGTCCACTGCTGGACGAAAGCCTCCCCCATATAACGCCAACCATCCCGATCTTGAGCAGTCCGCATCCATCCCGTGCCTGCCACCTTTTTTAAATCGTCGGTCCATCTTGTCACAGGGCGCCCTACACTACGTTTGCCTAAGCGCAATCTCCACTCTAACACGTGTCGGCTCCATCGGCCATCAATGCGTCTGGAGACATGACCAGCCCACTTCCACTTCAGCGAGCTAATTCTCCCCGCGATGTCGGTGACTTTAGTTCTCTGGCGAATGTCCTCATTTCGGATTCTATCACCCAGAGAAACCTCAAGCATCGCGCGTTCCATCGCTCGCTGAGCGACCTTAAATTTGTGGACCAGTCCTACGGTGAGTGTCCACGTTTCGGCACCGTAAGTCATTACAGATAGGACGCACTGATTAAAGACCCTGGTCTTAAGCGACTGTGGGATCGACGATCCAAAAATATGACGCAACTTCCCAAATGCCGCCCAGCCCAAACGTATTCTTCTTTTAGCCTCCTTCTCAAAGTTGTGCCGGCCAAGTTGTATAGTTTGGCCCAGGTAGATATATTCCTGCACAACTTCAAGTGGAGAGCCATTTACGACCACTGGTCCCGGGGATACATGATTGTTTGCCATAATTTTGGTCTTTACAATGTTCATCCCGAGACCTACTCGTCTCGAAGAATCGCTCAGGTTGTTTAGCATCTCTTCCAAATCCTGCAGTCTCCGCCATGATGACAATGTCGTCGGCAAATCGCGGATGTGTGTGTGTGAATGTGTATGTGTGATAATGTGTTGGCCATTGATATTAATGCCGCGTCCGTTCCAATCGAGCGTTTTGAAGACGTCTTCCAATGCATTGGTAAAAAGTTTCGGGAAGATTACATCCCCCTGTCTTACCCCGCGATGCAATTGGATTGGTCTTGTGCTCTGATCTTGTACTTGGACGGTCATGGTTGCGGCTTCGTACAAACACTTCAACACCTGGATATACCGATAGTCAATTAGGCACCTCTGCATGGATTCCAGAACAGCCCAGGTCTCAATGGTATCGAAGGCTTTTTCGTAGTCCACAAACGCTAGGCATAGAGGCTGATTATATTCCTCGGTCTTCTGTATTATTTGCCTAAGTGTGTGTATGTGGTCTACGGTACTGAAGCCTTTTCGAAACCCAGCCTGCTCAACGGGTTGGAAGTCGAATCATCATCGAATTTCCGGGCAAGACGATTCGTGATTACCCTCGAAAACAACTTGTAAACATGGCTTAAAAGTGAACTGGAGCGGTAGTTCTTCAGAAGAGCTTTATCACCCTTCTTGAAAAACAGAACCACCACACTTCTGCTCCATGTCTTCGGTGTAATACCATTATGGAGGACGGAATTGAAGATGTTAGCCAGCTCTTTCAGGACTGGTGTGCCTCCTGCTTTAAGAAGCTCTGAGGTAATTCCGTCATCTCCTGGAGCCTTATTGTTACCAAGTTGTCCGAGAGCAATCCTAATCTCGCCCAAATCGATGTCGGGAAGATCGTCTGATAGGTGGCGTGTCAGTCTGGCTCGTGGGTCATCCGCACTGTGGGACTCAAGTGGAGGTACTCGTGATGAGTATAAATCGCCATAGTACTTTTCGACTTCAGCTAGAATCTCTGGTTTTGAGGTGACGGTTGTGCCTTGTGTGGTTCTGAGTTTTGTCAGGTGACAACAGGAGGTATGTGACTTTGCCAGACCCTTAGAGCCCCTATTGAGCGCTATGGCATCTTCAATATTCCGGGTATTAGCTCGTCTTGTGTCACGCCGTATTAATTTTTTAACCTTCCTGTTAAGTGCCTGACACTCAGATGGCGTCATATTCTGCTGTTCTCGTCTTCTCGTCATCTCGTTCAGAGTCTCGCCTGAGAGCTTCGACTTACGTCCATTGCTCTTTTGTCGAAAGTAATTTTGGCCCACTTCGCGGATGACACGCACCAGACTATTGGTGGCGTCGTCAATATCCTGCCTGGTTTCCATCATGGCAAATCGGTTCTGTAGTTCCAACTGAAAGCTTTCGCAACCAGCTTGGACCTGGGGCAGAGTTGGTCTAAGAGTCGACTTCATTAACCGCGATCGTTCTATTTTAGTGTTAACATTCAGGGTGCCTCTTACCAGGCGGTGATCACTTCCAGTGTTTACCCTGTTGATCACGGAGACATCCCTGAATATTTGGCGCTTATTGGATAAAATGAAGTCGATCTCATTCATCGCTGTGTTATCGGGGCTCCGCCAGGTCCACTTCCTTTGGGGCTTTTTCTGGAAAAATGAATTCATCAGAAATAATCCCTGAGCCTCAAGGAAGTTTACCAGCATTTGCCCCCGATGATTCCTGCGCCCATAGCCGAATTTTCCTACCCTCGATTCACCATCTTCTTGTACTCCCACTTTGGCATTGAAGTCACCCATAACAATTGTGTAGAAGGTACTGGTACGAGACATAGCTTTCACTATGTCTTCGTACATGGCTTCGACCTCTTCGTCAGTGTATGTAGACGTTGGGGCATACACTTGTATAACCTTCAAGGCATACCTCTCGGTTATCTTTAAGACAAGGTATGCCACCCTTGCCGACACACTGCCAACCTCCACGACATTGCTTCTGAGTGACTTGTGGATCAAAAAGCCGACGCCACCTTGGGATGGTTGGTGTCCTTCTCGGAAGTAGAGTAAGTGACCGGAATCTAGTGTCATCGTGTCCTCGCCCTGTCTTCGGATTTCTGATAGACCTACTATATCTCAGTTAATACGACTTAACTCTACTTCCAATTCTGTCAGGTGTTCGTCCAGCCGCAGAGAGCGTCCATTATACGTGGCCAGAAACAGTCGCCGTTTGTGGTACCCTGCCGTAGCCCGGGGATTCTTAGCACCCCCCATCGCACCGTTACCATGGCCGGTACCGTGGCCAGGAATAGTGCGATTACCGGGAATTGGGGGCCGTGAATTTGTGTCGTCGCTCATAGGGGGGTTTTTGCCTTAGTCACCGCGCTTGGCAGGCGGGTTGGTAACCGCAGTGGCTGGAATCTTTCACTAATAGCGCTGCTGCCCGCTATCAGGATTAGCATTTTCGGATTCCAGCATTTGTGTGGTTATACCGCCACGATTTCGGTCGCCAGAGCCTCGTTCGTTGATTAGCAGGATGTACCACGAGCAGGTGAGGTTGACTGTAGGGCGCCTAGGTTGTTGTCGACTCCCCTTACACCCCCTCCCCTTACACCCCAGGATTCCACCCCAGGATTGAACCTACTGTGAGATTCACTCCTTAATTTCCAATCATTGAATAAACTAGTTGTTGGCGCAAGCGCCTGTTAAAACTGTGAAGCAATTTAGTATATGGACGTTACGGAACGATTTAGATATAAGGCACTTTGTTTATTGTAATTTTTTACCTACCCTGTCATAAAAATATGTTACACAATAAATTTTTCATTGCAACTAAACTACGCCTTTTTCAATATCTCCTCGTTAAATACTATCAAAATCCGCAACATGGTCCTTCGAGCCGGATGTGAAAAAACCAGTTCAAATTAAAGAAAATTTATCAAGGATTTATTAAATTGTTGGACATCAAGAAATATTATATACGCAGCTGGGAATCACTGCATGATTTTGTTGCGTCATCCAGAGGATAACTTCGACGCTGATATAATAAGAAGATTCTGTGGTCAGGATAGCAGAGTACCCAGTGGTAAACTCATAAAGATCTTGATGATTATTAATTCCCAACACTCTAAGGTAGTATTTAACGTAAAATAATTTGCTTAAGGTTAGTATATCTATGTTAATACTGTAACGTGAATAAAATTCTACGATTATTATTATAATAAAGTTAATTTAACTTAATCAAGCCTAGTTAAATTATTTTATTAATTATGTTGTAAAGATCTATCAAAGAGTAGTTATCAAAGAGTATAAAATAACTGCATTATAAACGCTTTGTTAGGTCATAAAGATTAATTGCAACATCACTTTACGGTTATAATTTATTAAGATTTCAGTTTATTTAGCTTTATTAATATTGAAGTGAAAGTTATTTTGTTAAGTTCTTAGAGCACGTGCTAACTTGTAACCTGTAGTTATTTAAATTTTATTTGTTGTACTGTTAAATCTTTAAAATATTGTCGTATTGCTTATTATTACAGTCTGTAACTAGTATAAATTGTTGATTTGTATAAATTCTCACTTTGATTTGTATAAATTCCAGATTGTTACACCAGCCTACGCAATGCCTGAGGATAAGGAGCTTCAGGAGCAGGAGGGAGGAGGAAACGTGCGAGTTACAAAGGAAAGGTTAACTTTCTTTTCTAACTATTTAAATTCATTGGATCCTTCAACTTTGAGCACCTCTGAGGTTAGTGAATTACAGTTGCGTTTGAGTAAGCTCGAGGCTATGTATGAACAATACGATGAAGTGCAGGTGTCATTAGAATGCAATACTGACACTATGGATAGTCAATTGTCAGAACGTAGCGAGTTTGAATCCTTTTATTATAAGTCTATATCTCGAGCTCAAGAAATACTTGCAAATTATAAGAAAAAGGATCAAGCAAATAGTGACGCGACATTAATTTCTAGCAATCATAAATTTGTAAAGTTACCAACGATTCAATTACCAAAATTCAACGGATCCTACACAAACTGGCTAGAGTTTCATGACACTTTTGTGAGTTTAATACATTCAAATGATGACATGAATGATATTAATAAATTTCATTTTTTAAGATCCTCGCTAGAAGGATCTGCTGCTGTGGTAATTAACTCAATTCAGTTTTCAGCTGCGAATTATTCTGTGGCTTGGCAACTTCTTTGTGATCGATTTGATAATAAGCATTTATTAACTCAACATCATGTATCAACGTTATTTAATATGGATGTCATTCATAAGGAGTCGTCAGTAACATTGAAAAATTTAATAGATCAGATAAATAAAAATTTGCGTGCATTAGAATCACTAGGTGAACCTGTTAATCAGTGGGATACTCTTTTAATCTATATTATTACACATAAATTAGATAGTAAAACGTATCGTGAATGGGAGGAGTACAAAGGCAATCTCGAAAAGAATTCAAAAATTACGTTTTCCATATTTTTAACTTTTATTAAGAATCGAGCTGATATAATAGAAACATTAGAACTTTCAAATTCCTCAGCTAATAAAAATGCAAACACATTAAAAAATGTTAAAGTCAAGACAATGATTTTACAAGATTACAACAATAAAGGTAACTCTGGTGATGATAAAAATAATTTAAGTTCTGCTTTATTTAAACCTAAAAAGTGTCAAAAGAGTAGCGGTGACCATAAATTGAGTTCGTGTCCTGAATTTTTGGCACTGTCATGTGAAGCACGTTTGCAAATTTTACCTAGCTATAAAGTGTGCTTTAATTGTTTGTCTGTGGGTCATTATGCCAACAACTGTAAGAAGGCAGGCTGTAAAATATGTCGTCGCAAACACCACACTCTTGTACACGTTGCTGAACATTCAAAATTTAAAAATACTCCCTCTGTTCACAAAACTGTTAATGGTAATGATACTGGTAATAAAGCAACTATGTCCGCTCAATCAAATCAAAGCGCAAACTTATCGTTAACTGCAAAAATTGAACACAGTGTTTTACTTTCGACTGCATTAGTAAATGTGATGGGGGGAAACAATATAGTTTACACCGCTCGTGCTCTCCTTGACAGCGGCAGCACGTCCTGTCTTATGACCGAAGCATTGTACAAACGATTGGGACTTTCTGGTTACAATGTAAATAATTCAGTGATGGGCATCAATAATTCCTTGTCGCAAATTAATAAAATGTGCTTTGTGGCAATAAAATCTATAAATAATGACTATATGGTAAAGATAAATTGTTTCGTGTTAACATCCATAACTGAGAATGTTCCTAATAACTATATAAATCCATCCAGCCTTAAAATCCCATCTGATATCTGTTTGGCTGATCCAAATTTTAATACGCCGGCCCCGATAGACATATTACTAGGTGCTGATATATTTTGGGACCTGTTAGGATCGAAGATAATAAAATTAGGACCAGGGCAACCCATTCTTTGTGAAACTAAGCTAGGTTGGTTAGTTTCTGGGCCAACGGGTACTGCTATGCCATTGCCCTTTACAAAGGGTAAGTGCAACTTCACAAAGCTCATCTCAGATGATGAGGATAATCTGAATGACAATATTCAACATTTGCTTACGCGGTTTTGGCAACTAGAAGATGTTTGCACATCATCAAATCATTCACCTGAGGAAATAACATGCGAAGATCATTTTGTAAAAAATACTACGCGTTTAGAAAACGGTCAGTTTTGTGTAAAAATTCCTTTAAAATATCCTTCTGACCTCCTAGGTGAATCTTTATCTCGAGCAAAGCATTGTTTTTCATCGTTAGAGCGCAGATTTAAGGGTAACTTACAATTCTGTGAAATGTATAAAAGTTTTATGAACGAATACGAGCTCTTAGGTCACATGTCACTATGTGACACTACAAACAAAGACGCATATTTTATTCCGCATCATGGAGTCATGCGTGAATGTAGTACTACAACAAAATTAAGAGTGGTCTTTAATGCTAGTAGCCCAACAAATACTGGTGTTTCTTTTAATAATTTACAAATGATAGGACCCGTAGTACAAGATGATCTGTTATCTATCCTAATTAGATTTAGACAACATAAATATATAATCGCCGGAGATATCGAGAAAATGTACCGGACTATAGTGGTTCATCCTAATGACAGACACTTGCAGCAGATTGTCTCGCGTGATAACCCTCTATCTCCACTACAAACTTATCAACTAAATACTGTAACCTACGGCACGGCTAGTGCTCCGTTCTTAGCAACCAGATGTCTTCGTCAATTAGGTCTAGAGTGCGATAATCAAAAAGTTTCAGAAATTATTATTCATGATTTTTATGTAGATGACCTCCTTACAGGCGGATATGACATGGTTGAAGTCGAGTACTTGCGTCAAGAGATAACTTTAACTCTAGCATCAGCCCAAATGAATTTAAGGAAATGGAAGTCAAACATGCAGTTAGTGGTGGTAGTATATTGGAGGACTTGAATCGACTAAAACATTAGGTTTAGGATGGCAGGCAATGTCTGATGAATTGTGTTTTCCCATCAGTGATTCAGTTATCGACAGTAATAGTAAACGTGAAATGCTTTCTGTTATTTCACAGATCTTTGATCCTCTAGGCCTTCTAAGTCCTTGTGTAATGACAATGAAAATGTTGCTTCAAAAATTATGGTTACACAAACTGTCTTGGGATGAACAACTGCCTCCGGAAGTTAATAAACTTTGGTCCGAATTGATTGTTGATTTACCGGAATTAAATAAAATTAGGATTCCACGACGTGTTATTATTGATTCATACCAGTTTTTAGAATTTCACATTTTCTGTGATGCGTCTGAACGAGCCTACGGTGCGTGCCTATACGTACGTAGCGTTAGTGATGAGGGTGATGTATTAGTGCGAGTTGCTCTGCTTAAACCCACAACTATTCCGAGGTTGGAACTTTGTGGTGCCCTGGTAGGAGTTCGTATATATGAAAAGGTTGTTGCATCATTACGAGTACGAGCAGCACGAACCTTTTTTTGGAGTGACTCTATGATAGTGCTAGGCTGGTTAAAAATGTTGCTAAATAAGCTTCAACCCTTTGTCCGGAACAGAATTGCAGAAATTTTAGATAAGACACCCAGTTGTGAGTGGAGACACGTTCCTACCGATAAAAATCCCGCGGATTATATTTCACGTGGTGTCGCATTTAAGTTAATACGGAATTTGAAAGAATGGTGGTCCGGACCAGAATTTTTGATGAAAGATATGTCATGTTGACCAACTAAACCTTTACATACAGATGATGATACACTACCGGAAATGAAATCAAATATTACTATTTTACATGCTTTGGCCAACAATGATGAATTAAATAGATTAATTAATTTTAACTCTTTTTCTAATTTTCTACGGCTTAGGCGTACTTTAGCTTGGGTTTTACGATTTGTTGATCTGAAATGCAAAAAGATAAAGAATATTGGTCCTTTTAGTAGTAAAGAATTACAAAGAGCTTTAAATGTAATAATTCGGGCATCTCAAAGTGAATCATTTATAGAATATACTTTATTAATAAATAAAAAGGAGTTGCCTAAGAAAAGTCCACTAAATAAATTCAAAGTATTTTTAGATGACCAAAATATCATGCGTGTCGGTGGTCGACTCCAAAATTCAAACTATCAGTATGATAAAAAGCATCCTATTCTTCTACATTCCAATCATCGGTTTACAGTGTTAGTATTTGAATATGAACATAAAAGGTTATTTCATGCTGCCCCTCAATTATTATTATCTTCTATTAGAGAAATATATTGGCCTATTAGAGGACGGAATTTAGCTCGAAAATGTTACTTACAATGTACGCGGTGTAGTCGATTCAGAGGTGAAACAGATACTCCCACTATGGGTTACTTACCACAGTAGCGACTTCTAGGTGGTTTTCCTTTTGAAAATATTGGTTTGGATTATGCAGGTCCAATCCAATCAGCGGTTCGACAAGGTCGAGGTACAAAATTAGTTAAAGTTTATATTGCCATATTTATTTGTTTTACAACAAAATCAATTCACCTCGAGTTAGTAGGTGATTTATCTAGTAATACATTTATTTTAGCTTTAAAAAGGTTCACCTCACGTAGAGGAAAGCCGAAAAATATATATTCCGATAACGGCCGTTCATTTGTCGGTGCATACAATGACCTTTCGAGCTTTCTTAAAACAAATTGTGATTCGGTAACTGAAGAGATGTCAAAGGAAGGTATAAACTTTCATTTTATCCCGGCATACTCCCCTCATTTTGCTGGTCTTGCGGAGGCTGGCGTAAAATCAACTAAACATCAATTAGTTAGAGTGTTGGGCCTTTGTAACCTCTCTTACGAAGAATTATACACCACTTTAGTCCAAATTGAAGCAATCTTAAACTCGAGTCCACTGACGCCATTATCATCAAATGCCGATGATTTAACGCCATTGACGCCAGGACATTTTTTAATTGGACGCCCCTTAGTATCATTACCATCGCCAAACTACGAACATCGCCCTGTTAATTCCTTAACTCGCTTCCAACGAATAGAACAGCTGAGACAACATTTTTGGACTCGATGGAGCAAGGAATATATATCGGAACTTCAGATAAGAACCAAATGGAGGTCATGTAAGGGTTCGCTGAAACTCAAGTCTTTGGTTCTTTTAAAAGAGGATAACTTGCCGCCACTAAAATGGAGAATGGGGAGAATCGTGACTGTCCATCCCGGTCCAGATGGGATCATCAGAGTTGCAGATGTCAAGACGTCCAATGGCGTAGTTCGAAGATCATTTAGCAAAATTTGCCCATTACCCGACCTTTCTGAAGATGGAAATTCTGGTTGAAAGGGAATCTTTCAACGTCCGGGGGTATGTTGATTTCCAATCATTGAATAAATATTTTATTCTTCTTCAATTATACATTTTGCCTATTTCAATGAGTAAACCAGAAAGTAAGCTAGAGAAGGGAAAATATTATTATAGCCCAGAATGATGCTGGCAGTAGTGCAATGGCTTCAGAAACAGCCACAAGCAATCGTAATAAATTCGAAATATACTCGTTAGCCATACTTTGCACAATATTAATACTTATTGGTTACGTATTTTGAAAATATTGTAAGAAACAATACGATTTTTTTTAAGAGCAACACTGCAGGATAATCCTGCCATAAGCAGAACACCACAGCTGCAGGGTTGTCAACAAGTTATTATTTAAACAGTGCAGTTAAAAGTGAAAAATTTAAAAGCATTTTCAGTGATTTGGCTGTCGTGCTTATAGTGATTTACGCGAACATATTGTTGCGTTTTCTATCATTCCATTATGTAACTATTAACATGTGCAGATATGTAATTTTAAAATTGTTTAATCTTGAAGCATATACATTGTAATATATAAAAATTTCGTGTCACGGTGTTTTGTGGTCGAACTCCTCCGAAATGGCTCGACCAATTTTTATGAAATTTGTTATGTATATTTGGGTGGTATGAGAATCGGTCAAAAAGTTTATTTCATACCGCTAGCTGATAAGGGTGTCCCTATCCAGATTTTTTATTTTTATTTTTTAGGCATTTCTTTTATTTGCATTTGTAATCACGATTTTAGTATTTTTGTCTGAACAATATCAAAATAATTATTTATAGTAAAACCTCATCGAACTTTCGTCTACGTCATTCACGAGAAGCATCGCGTCATTTTGACATTTAAAAATTTGCCAAATATTTAACGATTTATTTAATTGATAAGAAATATGAATGTGTTTTATGATATTGAAAAGGTTGGTAAGTACTAAAAGATCAAATACATTATCGGTATTCCGTTTTTATCAGTAAATACAACAATTTGGTCTATGTGTGTGTGTGTGTGTGTTAGAGTGAAAAATGCCAGCAAGACGCAAAAGGGCCATCGAACTGATAAAGCATCAAGTATGCGTAATAATAGAGCAGAAAGAACAGACGAACAAATTCAAAAAAATAACGAAAATGTGCGTGTGAGCATGTCACCATTAAACGGTTTGCTCATCGGCATGTATCCAGTAGCAAGGCTGTTCCTGAAGTCCATTCGCTCACGAATAAATATCGCAAAGGATTTCGTTTCTCCCCGGGTCTCTTCTTCCCCAACCGTATGTTATTTTTTTATTATTGTTTCATACTGGTGGTAGGGCTTTGTGCAAGCTCGTCTGGGTAGGTACCACCCACTCATCAGATATTCTACCGCAAAACAGCAGTACTTGGTATCGTTGTGTTCCGGTTTGAAGGGTGAGTGAGCCAGTGTATTTAAAGGCATAAGGGACATTAAATTTTAGGTCCCAAGGTTGGTGGCGCATTGGCGATGTAAGCGATGGTTAACATTTCTTTCAGTGCCAATGTTTAAGAGCGTTTGGTGACCACTTACCATCAGGTGGCCCATATGCTCGTCCGCCTTCCTAGTCTATAAAAAAAAAAATTACACAGGACTTATATCGTGTCTTCATCGGAATTTTATGAAGAATAATGTATAATAATAAACAATGCAATCTTGAAAAATAAGTTAATAAGTCATGTAAATTAATTCAAGTATACATACATTACATACATTCAATATAGACATGATTCGAGTGTTTACTACTGACAGTATAATCAGAGAAATTATAGTATAATCATATGCTCAGCGTCAATAAAACTATCGAAAGAAAAAAAAGAAAATCAATGATCATTATTTATCAAGCAATTATAACAATATTTAATTTATAGTACTCTGTTTTGATTGTTTGAAACTTTTAAAGACATTTTTGATGTTTAATTTATTGTTAAAGAGCTTAAATTACTTTGACAATATTTAAAATAAAATCCTTTAGAAATAATATCATTATTCTGAATCAAATTTAATTATTTAATGCAATAAGTAAAACGTAATTCCATTTGAATTCTGTTTACAGCGCCACCTTTAAACTGACTATGTTTCTTTACATAGTTTGAGTAAAATATTAAACTATACTTCAAAAAATATTTAGCAGTAATTCAATTTGTCTTTTTTAATAGAAACTGTTAGTTGCTAATAATTTAATCGATTGAACGGCAATAAAAAGACGCGGTTGCCTCACTGGAATAAAGAAAAAAGAAGAAAAATTATGATGATGGCCAACGATGCGACAGCGAAATTGCCAGCGCAAAGATTATGTTCTTTTTTTATAGAATAGGAAGGCGGACGAGCATATGAGCCACATAATGGTAAGTGGTCACCAAACGCCCTTAGACATTGGCACTGTACGAAATGTTAGCAATCGCTTACATCGCTTACAGCTAGTATATATATATATTTTTCAAGTACTAATCGTCATTTACATTTAACAACATTTACATTTTTTTGCATTCTTATATTTTTTCTTTTATACATTTTTGTAACATGTTCTTAATATCATACATTTTTTATATACAATTTTACTATATATTTTATCTAGTAGTTTGGTTTTGTGTGCATACGGCATACGGGGAGTTGTGCCTGTGCACACGGCACAATACTCCCCGTATGCCGTGTGCACAGGCCCTAATAATGATGCAATGTAAACTCTTCCATATTTGGAATGAATATTCTGTACATCGATATGTTTTAATAAATTTAATATTGTAGTTAGTCGTTCGTCTACAGTGCTAGACGCAATACAAAACTGATTTTATTTTATACCTTAAATTAATATTGTTTACTGGTGGTAGGGCTTTGTGCAAGCTCGTCTCGGTAGGTACCACCCACTCATCAGTTATTCTACCGCAAAATAGCAGTACTTGGTATTGTTGTGTTCCGGCTTGAAGGGTTAGTGAGCCAGTGTAATTACACGCACAAGGGATATAACATCTAAGTTCCCAAGGTTGGTGGCGCATTGGCGATGTAGGCGATGGTTAACATTTCTTACAATGCCAATGTCTAAGGACGTTGGTGACCACTTACCATCCGTTTTGATTTCCATTCGTGTTGATTTCCGATTGAAACGGTGATTAGGCATGTAGCTACACAAGTGACATAGCATCTTAGCTCCCAAGGCGATGATAGCACATTGGCGATGGCGATTTTTTTAAATTCTTTTTAAGGGCTTTTTATCCTTGGGGCATGTCAAACCCATCGTACCTTAGGCTATCTTACATATCAAATTTTATCGTTTAGGTTTTATAATTACCTTTCATATTGACAAACAGACATCATACAGAATATTGCTTTGGCTACTGTAAAAGTTGGATCTGATGTAAGGATGTAATTGTTAATATTTTTTACGAGATCATTGTCTATGGGCGTTGGTGAAAACTTACCATCAGGAAGCGCATTTGCCACATACAAATTAAAAAGAACACAATTGTGGACTATCAGACAGTGGTGACATTGGCTTTAATCTATATATACAAACGAAATACAACTCATCACGAGAACTACACTATGCGCCCGATTCACTTGAAGCAGTTTCCTTCCCTGACGTAGACCCTCACTGAGAACGGACGTTACGCAAATTCAATCCGAAATGCATATTTCTTCCCTTCAACCCGTGCGAAGCCAACGATTAGCTAATTAATAATAACAACGTTTAAAGGATAGCAAAATCGAAAAACGCATCAAAATAGACACAAATTAAGCACCTGAAAATTCCGTGGTGCTTGCCTGGATTCTAAACCGGTGTCTGTTCACTGAGCCATCTCTTGCGAACATTCGTTAGTGAAAATAAAATAACTATTTACAATTAAAATTCATTCAAACTTTTTCCTGTTTTTATGTGAAATAGTGCTTGTCGACGTTTGCTTTCACTAAACTAAATAGAATTGAGTCACGCTGGAGTTATGATAGATCTTATGATATAATGGCGCATCCACACATGCCGACATTAAAAACGGCGTAGGGTTGCCACAGTAATGCTTTAATTAATTTGGTGGTGTTTTTAAAATAAATTGTGTAATAATATAAAAATAAGTATATCTTATTATATATACATTTTGATCAAATAAAGATTGAAATACCGCTTATAATAATTCAGTTATTTAAATCAAATAAACATATAGATATAATATATTATATTTCATCATGATCATCGTCAATTTTTAAGATTACACTATACAAACAAACAAATATAAAAAATAAATTGTGTTGATTTCGTTAACTCGCAAACAGCCATAATAAATGTCACTTCAGTTTTATTTATTTGTATGTATAGATAAATCGAAAAGATCTACACCCGTACGTAGTTGACGTTGACGTATTTAAGACACGTACGAAACGATTTGCTTCCTCGTTTCTGATACGCACAGCCAAGGTCTGGAATACCTTCCCAACCTCCGTTTTCCCCACCACCTACAATGTGGGTACCTTAAAGTCTAGAGTGAATAGGCATCTTCTAGGCAAGCGCGCTCCATCTGAGACTATATCTCACTTTCCATCAGGTGTCATTTTAAAAAAAAAGTAAAGAGACGTAAGTTTTACTTATGAAAGCAACATAACAACGAATGCAAGTAAGTATAAATAGTTAACAACAATTCCTCGCAAACGATATCTGTTTAAATCTCGTTCTCGTCTGAAGCCTGAAGTATTATGATGCGTGTTATTCTTGAAATGTTATAATTATTATGGTCAATGTCGCATATCACTTGCTGACACTTCACTACCGTTTTCCGCGGTGAGTTTCGACTTCGTTCTGGAATCATCGGTTTTACGTGCAATCCGAGGCATGTTAATATAAACACCAAATCACTGTTCTACTACTGAGAATTTATTGACATATATATCCAAAATTAAACTGGATCGAACCGGTTTTGAACCCTGGATTTTAGGAACACTAAAACGGGATACAATATATCATAACAGATTAACGAAGTCACTAAAGCATGACTTCCTACAAGTCGCTTTCACTTGTTATGACTGATAACACACGTGCTGTTTTGCACGAAAGATTATATGTATAATGCATTAATGATCATATTAATTTTGTTTATGTATAGCAATTAAAAATAAACACGAAAAGTCTATGTCCTTCCTTGAGGTTCAAGCTAATTTCATACCAAGTTTTATTAAAATCGGTTCAGTGGTTTCGCCGTGAAAGCAGAACATACAGACAGAGCTACTATCGCATTTTTAATATATACGTATATAGTGTATTCCAACCAGTACCGGAATATACCAAAATAAACAATTTTTGACACCGATATCATTGGTCGAAATCTTGAATAATCTGATATTCAAGATGGATTCGCGAAAAAATGGCGTCTTGAATGTCAACGAAGTTGTAATCGGAACTTCAAAAGTTAAATTAATGTGGTTATAACTTGTTAAGTGGAATAGTGTTGTATTGTGTATAGTTTGACTGCCTCGTTGGTCTTGTGGCTTGATGTAAGGCCGCAGACTCGGAGGTCCTGGGTTCAATTCCCAGGTCGGGCCAATAAAACGTTATTGGGTTTTTCTGTCAGAAAATTCTCAGTAGCAGCCCGGAGTCTGGAAGTTGGAAGTGTGTTCACTCCCGTACCTCGGAAAGTACGTAAAGCCGTTGGTCCTGCGCCTGAACTTTTTTCGGTCGTGTCGGATTGCCGTCCCATCGGATTATGAGACTTAAGGAATAGAGAGTGCACCTGTGTTTGCGCAAACTCTTGTGCACTATAATATCTCCTGCGTAGTTGGCTAATCTCTCTTGAGATTGGCCGCCGTGGCCGAAATCGGTCAGGAGGACATTATTATTATTATAATTAGTGTTGTATTATTAATAAAGGTAAATTAATTAAGAACTGTTTATAGTGCATGATACAGCAGAACAATTAGAAAATCGCATTAAATTCGTAAATCTTAGGTTTGTTTACCTTTATTCCTACTCCGATTGGAATAAGGTCTATATTCCAATGGCAGGTGAATATACAACTTTGACCTTGAATTGATATGACATCATTGGTCGAGATTTTAAATAATAATCGATAGAATTAATTCGGAATTCGTGAAAAAATTGCGTTTTTAATTTCGACGAAATTGTCATCGGAGCTTTGGAAGAAAAATTGAATTGGATATAAGTTAATTAAAAGTAATAGTGTTTTGTTTTTATAAAGATAATCAAGGAGATGGCCCAGTAGCTTATTATACTTCACGTCGGGTCACCAAATATACCTTAACTGGGATAGTAAAATAAACTGCAGACCTCATGATCACACATGACCTGCAGACATCAGAACATGCGTCTATTTATTGGCTGTGCTTCTGACCGACTGATCCCCATTTAAAGATTATTTAAAACATATTTATATAAATTTTGTCCCAAATATGGAATGATATAAATTAAATAAGGAAATGTGCATACGGCACAATATATGATACGTAAATCTTAACGAGGCACCATTGAGCTTTCGTGTGCTTAATTTGTGTTTATAATTCATCTCGTGCTCGGTTGTGAAGGAAAACATCGTGAGGAAACCTGCATGTAATTTGCCGCATGAAATTTTACCAATTTTTTACAAACCCAGCGTTTCATTGCATCGCTTAAGAATAGGCTCCAAATATTCTTAATAGAAAAGGAGTTTTAGCCCCGAAGAGGGACAGTGAATTTACTTGAGTATTACATAAATAGTAATTAATTAATTTAAATAATGTTGGCCATCTTTGTTTATCTACATATCAGATTCTAATAAACTTACAGATTCTATAATCGTTTGTGTTATCTAGTAATCGCGTCCGTTACGACTAGTAACGGCGCAAATATGGTGTAATGACCTTTTCGGTTCAACGAGTTAGATATTGAAAGGTACTTAGAGTTCATTTAACTGCATATTGTTTGCTAAAAAGTTTTTATGTAATTTTGTTGTTCATTTTTATGTCCTGAAGGATTTCGTTCACAATCAACCTAGCAAACTTTACACTGGCACATTCACCCTTCAAATGACTTAATTATTCTTTCAATTCCCAAGTTAAAGAAGCCAGTGTTCAATCCACCCCTGGCTATTCGGACTTGTCCGTATTGAGTTTTTAGCTTTTGTTGATTCGATTTCTTGTTTATCTAGAAATACTGGCTCAATGAATCGGAAAGTAGTTACTAATATTAGGTATGTAGTGGATTAAACTATAAATTAAATTTTAAACCAGTTCTAAGCTACTAATTAAACTGCAATATTGCACTTTTAATGCTGGCACAACACAATATATTATTTACAATTTTATCTGTTTCAGTACATAAATTTAATTAATTTTAGTTTAAAAATTTTTTTATATATTATTTTATTCATAAAAAATAAAAAATATATATATGTATAACTATTTTTAACATTATGTAAAGAGAAAATGTATGCGTATAGCATTAAGAAACTTTAAAGATAATTTTGTAAAATCTCTCCACCGTTTCGTATTTGTATTACTTGAACAATGTCAACAAATTTTTAAATTCAACACGGTCCTTTACAAATCGAATATGTAAATATTCAAATTTCCGTAAAGGAAAATCGCTTTCGAATTTTCTAAAACATTTTTAAATCTTTTTAAAACGTAGGTTTTTTTATCTGTTTATTTAAATTATCTGTGGCTTTACGGGACATGCATAGATAAAAAACGAAAGTTTTCCGACGTTGCCACTGCCTAGTAGGTCAGTAAGTGACGTGTAACGGTATTTATTGTCATCGTTGTTAAATATAAAGCGTAATAGAGAAACTAAAACTTAGTTTAAAATGACATGAGTGGATAAAAGGTGATAAGTAACATTTGTTTAATTTTTAATTTTATGTCGTAATGTAAGGCGTTATGGTCCTTAACATAATTTCTTAAGTTTGTCATAAAAATCATGAAAAAGAACAATTTTATTTATTACTTTCATTTATTCTCTATTAGTATATTTGATTATTACATGAACCGATGGAATAAGGTATTATGTCCCTATTTTTGATATAAATCTATTTATTGTAAGCTTTATATACATATAACATAAAGTTCAATTTTTTGGAAAAAATAATTGAATCTTTGATGCTCATTGATATAAAATTACAAATTTGTGACTTATCACCTTCATGTACTTATGTCTTCATATATATTGATAACTTGATAAAAAAATTATGTTTTAATTTCAAATAAGTGCATTAGCATTTTACAAAATGCTCACCGCATTTTGTAAAAAAATAGCTGTGCCCATTAAAATAAGTCTAAATTATGAAAATAATGTTATAAATTATAATTTATATTATTGTTAAATTTACTACAAAACATGTGATTTTTGCTTGTTTCTTTTTAAAATTATATATTTAAATATTCCGTATTTTTATTATTTAGTAGCTCTATTTTGACTACCGGTTCCGACAAATATATTATTATTAGTCAGTTGAGTACTTGTATAATTTCTTATTTTTGTGTTTTAAATGTAACAACGGCATTCATCATTCAGCTGTGAAACAAGTTGGTTGTTAACATTGTTGATATCGTATTGAGTTGTATTAAAATAATAAAATCGTTAAGACGGAGAAGAATGTTTGAATTTTGATACCCGCGAAGTGAACATATTTTACAATATGTACATAATAATATATATGAGACTAAAATTTATTCCACCACGCTGCTCCAATGCGGGTTGGTGGAATACACATGTGGCAGAATTTCTGTGAAATTAGACACATGCAGGTTTCCTCACGATGTTTTCCTTCACCGTAAAACACGAGATGTATTATAATCACAAATTGAGCACATGAAAATTCAGTGGTGCTTGCCCGGGTTTGAACCCACGATCCTCGGTTAAGATTCACGCGTTCTTACCACTGGGCCACCTCGGCTCTAAAATTTATTAAATACTAAATAAAATATACATTTTTTTTAAACCTCGTGAAGTAGACCATTGACGGTTTAAATTAAACGATTAAAAGAACGGTAAGTGGTCAATACTTCCCATGGATGTTACGAAAACAATGAGAAATATGCATATTGCATAGTAAGAATATGCATAATGTGTTCAACCATAACTGAATTATGTATTCGTATTAATTAATTCTCCTAAGGTTAGACGCATAATTTCTTCAAATGCCGCTTAAAGATTCTTTCACAGTGGCGTTTATAAACGCCATGTTCGAAAACGTGATAACGTATAACATGGAGGGTCGATAGCTCTTGTTCCTAAGGGAATGTGGATAAAAATGTTGGATTTTTAAGGTTTCCTTATTGCTGATGGTAGATGTATCAAGTTGTTGGTATGTATACGAAGTTTTAGGGTACGAGGAACCAAAAGCAGACGCGAAAGAACCAACTATCGTTCTTCAATTCAATTGATTTGAAATAGCAATTTTTAGCGACATTTGCACCAACATTATCGGGTGACATACATGACAATACATAAGTATTATGGTTTTCGGATTTTTTCCTATACTCGTGTTATAAGATATTTCTTCTTACCAAATTTCATGATTCTAGGCAAATGGGAAGTACCCTATGGGTTTTCATTCCGACCATATCTTTTGATTGCGTAGTCTTAGAGGTTTGATGTTTTCACAGCTCAGTATTCAGTAGGAATTTTAAATGTATACTTCGACGCCTTTCCGAGAAAAAGGGTCTTGACGGACAGACAGACAGACGAACAACAAAGTGATCTAGGGTTCCTTTTTTCCTTTAGAGGAACGGAACCTTAAAAAGGAGCAAGCGAGATCTATGAGGGGTATGAGCTGCTTTACATGATCACTAAAGATATTTCGACGTAGACACTGACATATGCCATTCATTCTACGAGTAGCCTACATATAGGGTTTTGAAATTCGCAACAAATTTATAATAAAACAAGGCGTTTTTTTTAATATTTCGACTATAATGACTATGTAGATAACATTGTAACTAATAATGTTTCATTACATGATCCTCCGAAGCATAACAGTATAATTCCTCGCTAATGACTTTCGCCAGTGTGAAAGGGGCCGTATTCGTGAACAGAGAAAGAAGAAAGACCACGGCGGCCATTGCTCTATTCGCGAGTCGCGTTCACTGTCAGTTTTGACGGCGCGTTCGATGCGCCATGACGTATTTTATTTTCATAACATAAATCGCGCGATCAGTTCGTTAATTACAACTATATTTATTAATGAATTAAAATGGATTTAAAAGAGATTATAAAATGGTTTATACCGTGTTTCCATTTGTTACTATATTACAGATTATACAAAATGGACTATCGTTTGACGATTTGTTTGTTTTTACTTTTTCCGTGTTCCAGTTTCGCGGGCAAAGTGTACCATAGTGACGTTGTTTTAGGTAGTGATAATGTAAATAATAATACCAAATATCTAAGTTTATTTAACGAATATCAGGACCAAAGCGGCCATGATAGGATTAATGCCCTTCGTACTTATAAATATTTTGAGGATGATAATTCTGTTGGTAAGTTTATACATTTAAAATATTCATCCTGAAATTACTAATCGTTTTTTTTTAAAATTATGGAATATGAAATCGAACGTATTATTTTAAAGCTACAAAAATTTATTTTGAAATAACGAGTATGCCGATTTCTCTTTTAATAATAAGGTAAATAACACACGATAGCGCATTCCACATAACCACGCAGAAAGTTTATATATATAATACTTATATTAAAAAGTTATTCTTAACCTATACGAAGTTAGTGCAGAACTTTTTGTTATTAAAAAAAACATACAGACTGGTCCATTTTCAAATGTTGTTTTTATATTATTTCTAGTTTGATTTAATTATTAATGAAATAACGCGCCATTTTTCTATATTATTATTTAAATAAAGTAGGTATTATTTTGCAATGACATAAGTAAAAATAAACCCTAAATTTACATATTCCACGCGATTTGCTAATTCCTCTGCTATATTGTGCACTACAAACATATCTTGATCAACATATGAATATTAATAATACAACACAATTCCACTTAACTACATTAGTCCTCTCAAACGGTGATAGGAAAAAACACAGATTATATATTTTTGGGATGATTCCGAATTTAAACTTGACATCTATCTTAAATCATCTTTATAACTCGCTACAAATTATTAGTAATAGATAAAAAAATATATTAAATTTTGCTCCCTGAGTGTATGTAGCTGCATAAGCAATTTTTATATACAAGTGGTCGCTTACTAATAGAAGTCTCAGACAAACATGGTGCTTTAGGGTATACTATAACTTATTTAAGGCTTTTTATAGCGTGAAACATGATAAACCGGCTTACTTGAGGGCCTTGTGCAAGCCCGTCTGGGTAAGTACCACCCACTCATCATTCTTCCGCAAAACAGTACTTAGTATTGGTGTGTTCCGGTTTGAAGCAACATGAGTCAAACAGGCACTAGGGATATATTCTAGTTCCCAAGGTCAGCGGCGCATTGGCGATGTAAGGGAGTGTTAATTTTTCTTACATCGGCAAAGTCAATCTGCGAAATTGTGTTGATTATTTAAACAAAAATATGTATCAGTATATGGCCGGTAACAGCCTGTGAATGTCCCACTGCTGGGCTAACGGCCTCCTCTCCTCTTTTTGAGGAGAAGGTTTGGAGCTTATTCCACCACGCTGCTCCAATGCGGGTTGGTGGAATACACATGTGGCAGAATTTCAGTGAAATTAGACACATGCAGATTTCCTCTCGATGTTTTCCTTCACCGTAAAGCACGAGATGAATTTTAATCACAAATTAAGCAGATGAAAATTCAGTGGTGCTTGTCCGGGTTTGAACCCACGATTATCGGTTAAGATTCACGCAGTCTTACCACTGGGCCATCTATACTATGACAAAAAGTATATGGCCATATAAATAATACTCTCTCACGAATAGTTGGTGCATTGACTACACTTTTTTTATAGCTAGCTTATATACTAGTTACGAAACTGTAATGTATCAACTTTTCTTAATAAATTTAAAAAAAAAGAGTTTTATAAATCGAACTAGTTTTTGAGATTTTTCAAACAATCAAACATATTTACACTTTTATAATATTACTTATAAATTACATGTACCATTCACCTGTTTAAAAACAAGTCCACACGCATATTTTCATTTTGACACGAATGAATTGAAATCGCGCGTCAGTTTGACCCACTAGTCTTAAATACATACTTAATAACTTATAATTTATTTATTTATTTCGTTAAACTGGATACATTATGTACTATATACATAAACAATAAGTTAACATAGTTATATTATATAATTCATGTTTTAATAAATCTGCAATTATGTGGATAAATGTGATTCAGGTGTTTTTAAGTATACTAACAAAACAGGCAGACGGTATGCCTTTGTGTAACTGTATACCAATTGTCATGTGTCTCGATTGGAGGTTAGTTACAAGAAAGATGATTAAAAATAAAGTCAGGCAGGCTGGCAAGTGGACCACCTGATGGTAAGCCAGTCTACAGGCATTGACGCAGTTAGTAATATAAGCCATTCCTTACATAGCTAAATCGCCGCCAACCTTCAGAAATGAGGTGTTATGTACCAAAATAAATATTAGTATAGATGAGCTCACCACACGTTTGTACCCAGGACCTCGGCAACTGCGATCTTATATTTACACTAGACCAACGAGGCAGTCAAAAATAGCAATTCATGTGCTTAATAACGTTGACAAGCAGTTCTGCTAACGTTTACCACAGGCATTAAATATTCAATTACGATTTGCGTTCGTTTGAATAATTGTACCATTAGGAAATCCTAAAGTTCCTAATAGTACTTAATATAGGAAAAAAGTAAATAAATTAATCGTAAATTTAAATCTATCGTCATAACTGTTCACTTCCCCTTGTATTTTTTTTTATATATATATAGTTATAATGGCATAGGCGTTTGTCTTCCATTTCACCTGTTGGAAAGTGTAGATGAAAACGAAGGTGGTACACGCCCATCCAAAAGAAAGCTATTCACTCTACTCTTAAAGGCTCCAGAGTTCAACTTATCAGGAAAAGTGGTATCGACGCAGTGGTTTTCGCATAAGGCTGCCGATCGAGGTCCTGGGCTTCAAACCCCATCACCCAACTTATTACTAATATTTTAAATGCATAAATAACTGAAATTTAGTATGAAGCAAGCTTGAATCGCAAGAGTGGACATAGAATTTTAGAAAACTATAATAATAATAATATCCTGAGACATTATTCACACGCGGCCATCTGATCCCAAACTAAGCAGAGCTTGTGCTATGGAAACCAGACATCTGATATACTACATATACTACTTTTCTTTTGTAAATACATACTTATATAGATAATTACACCCAGACTCAGGCAAAATAGACATGTTCATGCACACAAATGCCTGTCCTGGGTTCGAATCGAACCCACAACCTTCGGCGTGAAAGGCAACTATCTATCAAAAAGTAAATAAAAAAAACATAATTTCCGAAGCATATAGTTGTAAACACTTAACTTCCAGACTTCGAATTGAGAATTTCTCGCCAGAAAAACCCAGTAATGATGCGATGCGGATGTACTTTAGAAATTCGAGATATGCAAATTTCTCCATCTTGTTTACCTTCACGGAGTTCATGACGAATCGCGAACAAGAATACAGCGATCGAAAAACCCAGAACTTTACCGTTGGTAGGGCTTTGGGCTGCCACTAAACAGCAATACTTAATTGCATTCCGTGTTGAAGGATGAGTAAACCAATGTACTAAACTACTGGCATAAGGGACATAACATCTTAGTTCCCAATGTTGGTTGTGTTTTTGCCAATGTCTATGGGCGGTGTTGACCACTATTGGTCCACCAATATATTTTTATAAAAAAATAACCTTTTGCTTAAAAAATAACCTTAATATAAAAATATGTATGATAAAGGAATATGTATGTACCTTCACAATAAAATCTTAGTAAATATTTTCACATTTTATTCATCTCAAAACAGCAGTACTTGGTATTGTTGTATTCCGGTTTGAAGGGTGAGTGAGCCAGTGTAACAACAGGCACAAGGGACATAACATATTAGTTCTCAAGGTTGGTGGCGCATTGGCAATGTAAGCGATGGTTAACATTTCTTACAATGCCAATGTCTGGGCGTTGGTGACCACTTACCATCAGGTGGCCCATATGCTCGTCCGCCTTCCTATTCTATAAAAAAAAAATCTCGGATCAAAATTTTAAAGAAATGAGAAATCATTTTATATAGATTTTACATAAATAAATCTAAATGTATTTAAGCATATTATGTTGAAGGGGTGTTAGTTGTTTTGTTAAATTAAAAAAAAAACCCTTAAAGAAGTCAACTGTGTGCCACATTCCGAGTCAATGAAGAAGTCGTCCAGACTTACGTTGTCAAATCCAAACGAATATTTATACTGCAATTAATACCATTGTCTGTACGTTTTTAAGCCTGTAACGCTTATAATGTTACCTTTTTTTCTCGCTGGAAAAACGCATTTCCCCCACGTGTAGTCTTAGTCCAAGTTCTAGGGGTTTCTGGGGATACCAAAACCCCCTAATCTATGATGCTAGCTTATGACGTTGACTGGTATTAAACATTCAACGTTAAAATAACACAAAAACAAATCGAACATAACATACAACTAAAGCATGAACAACACGTCTGTAGATATATAAGAAATAAAAAGACTATATATATAATATATGTATAATTATCAAGACTGATAGATCTCGAACATCTTAAGCGATTACGGATTCGAACCCGGATAAGTTAAGATAAGTTATCATGTGCTCAATTTGTTTATAATTCATCTCGTGCTTGCGTCGATGGAAATTGTTATCAAACGAAAGTGTTACCAGATGGTATTAATAGAAAGTTGTAATCAATAAATTTTTGTTCGCTTGTTATTAACGAATTCGATTGAATATTATATAACAGATTTCAAGATTGCCTCAGTTTCTTTTTTATAATGCAACTAGTTTCGACTTCCCACGGGTAAAAAAATATTCGACAAAAAATTATTTGGTAACATATATAACTCCATTAATTTAACACAGTAAAGCTCCATGTCGGATTGATTTTTTGGCATCTTCATTCATCGTCATATTTAAGCCAATTCACACAAAATTTAATTGAATTATACACCTTAATCTTCCTCATGAATGGCTCTTTATCGCGTTCAAGCAGAGAGACAGACAGACATTGTGATATGTAGTGATTTTCTGTAAGGGCAACAGTCTGTAGGGCAAATTGACCTTGCAATGGTCAGCGCGTCCCTCAATCTTATTTGAAAAAAAAAACAGCTTCATAAATGTACCTGCATGCACATTTTTTTTGCAATTAATATAAACATCACTTCATTTATTCTTATACAATATTATAATAACACTGACAAAAAACGAATAAAATAAAATTATACTTTGAAAAAACACGCCGTCAAAAAGATTGTCCTGTCTTGTCTCGTGATCTTCTAAATAGTATTAAAATAATTATAATAATAACTTCAACACTAACTCGACTTTGTTTACATAATAATTATTCACATTAAGGATTTCTTTATTTTAGTAACAAACGGTATTATTTATATGGAAAACACGAAATATAAAAAACACAAATTTTCTTTTCTGTGAAAAAAAAACGTAATAATTGGAAACGACTAGCATTGATTCATAATACTACAATATTACTTTTCAGATTTCGACCCTGTTAGGAAAATTAAATATAGGAAAAAGTTGTAATATTTAAGCACTATAAAAATTTGCATACGGTTCCTTTTACACAGTAGATTAGCACTTAGGAAGAATTCTTGAAAATTTACCCCTAAGTTAGTGATAAAGGGGATGAAAGTATGTATAAAAGCTATGTAAATTGGTACTTATAAATTCTGAATTATGACGCGAACGAAGCCGCAGCATATGTATTGTTTTAAAGCTATTTATTTCTTATTCACGTCGTTCAGAAATCAATTAAAATCTGCCATATGTATGCCATGTGTATCCACCGACCCTAATTCGCAGTGTGGTGGAATAAGTTACAAGACGTCTTAAAAAAGGCGAGGAGCCCTTCACCCAGCAGTGGGATATTTACAATCTTTTACTTTTGTGATGTTATGTGCAATACGGATTAGTGTATAATCATACCATCTCCTGGAGAACTCTGGGTTTTTTTACTCTTTGGAAAGCCGCTTTTACGCGTTTCCAACACGTGAATTTGGGTGGGGTATGTGGGACCTTCCGTCTCTCCGCGGGACGAGATCGCTTCTGCGTACCGTGAATGAGGTATTTGTCTCATGGAAAGTGTACGGGTTTTCACTTTTTTTAACTTAAAATTTGGTCAAGGGCCCATAGACAGTAAGAAGTAGAAGCAGTCCCTTACATCGTCAATGCGCCACCAACCTTGGGACTTAGTTCCCATGTTACGGCCCTGGTGCTTGTAGTTACACTGGCTCACTCACCCTTTAACCGGAAAACAATAATAAGTAATACTGTTTGGCAGTAGAATTGTGGTACCTATCCAGACGGGCATGTACGAAGCCCCACCAAGTGATTAGTGGCATCAAGAATACAATAGCAGTTTTTTTTTTAATATTTATCATTAAAATTTCAGGACGAACATTTGGCCGGCCGTTCAAGAAAATGATCCAAGCTATGATACCGCTCGCGTTCCAGCTCGGAGCCGCAGCGACTTGGGCGACGGTGGCAGCCCTAGTGGGCGTCAAGACCCTGGCTGTTACCTTGATCATACTCAAACTACTGCTGATCGCTGGTGCTGCTAAGGTAAGCATTCTTTATACCACACCACGTGGATGTAAAACATCGATTGACCCCTTGGGAATACGCCCCACTCGTATGCCGCTCTATACTCCCTTGTGTGTGCGTTGTGCGTACACTATACTTCGTTGCTATTATTATAATTTATCACTATTATACATATATATTTACTGGTGGTAGGGCTTTGTGCAAGCTCGTCTGGGTAGGAACCACCCACTCATCAGATATTCTACCGCAAAACAGCAGTACTTGATATTGTTGTGTTCCGATTTGAAGGGTGAGTGAGCCAGTCTAATTACAGGCACAAGGGACATAAAATCTTAGTTCCCAAGATTGGTGGCGCATTGGCTATGTAAGCGATGGTTGACATTTCTTACAATGCCAATGTCTAAGGGCGTTGGTGACCACTTACCTACTTTTATTCTATAATATATATATATATATATATATATATATATATATATATATATATATATATATATATATATATATATATATATATATATATATATTCTTATATACTATTATCTTTATTATAATTATAAATAAGACATATATTTTTCAACAAGATTATTAATATTTATTTGGTTTGATTTAGTTATAAATTCATTCGGTTTTTTTTATACAGGCCGGGCGGGTTATAATCCCGGAGTGCTTATCATAAGGGTAAATGTTTTATGATTGTATACCTCTAAAATGTAATCTAATGTTCCCAATGCTGGATTTATTCTCGTCTGTTATGGAAATATTTTGGGACATGTTCCACCACGTTGCTCCAATGCGGTTAGGTGTGTACACATGTGGTAGATTTCATACGAAAAATATATTAAAAGAAATCAATTCTTTTAGGTAGCAAAATAAGCTATGTAATCAGTGTTTGGATATAAACCTTTGATTTAGATCCACCTTTTCTATCCACTAGTTCTATACACCTGGACGAAGTAGAATGATATTTTTTATTTACAAAAATCTATGTTAATTATGAGGCGATGGAGTGAAAGTAACTTTCTAACGTGTGAGTGAAGAGGATAAGAGATATATTTGCTTGGATATAGAGAGAGATGGATGATTTGTTATCTCAATAATTCGTTCAAAAATTTATATAGTTTTTATTAAATACATTATGAATACATTAAAAATTATTATTTAGGTTAAAATGTGTGTCAGTAACGTTTATCTAGGTAGTCTTATTAAATGTTATATTAAACCTCTTGACTCTTGAAAGCATTTAAAAGCGCATTCCACCATACTCCAATGCGGTTTGGTAGATTTGAATGTCGTCTTCGTACCACACGGAGCAAGTAATGAATTACAAACAAATTAAACATACGAGGATTTGAACACGCATTCCTCAGATAATTTTCATAAATAACGTATTAGGTAATTGATATAATAATAATAATATATGTTTTTTTTATAAAATATGAAGGCGGACGAACATATGGGCGACCTGATGGTAAGTAATCACCAACGCCCTTAGACATTGGCATTGTAAGAAATGTCAACCATCTCTTACGTAGCCAATGCGCCACCAACCTTAGGAACTAAGACTTTATGTCCCTTGTGCCTGTAATTACACTGGCTCACTCACCCTTATTACACCTTCTGATACACCTAAACTTTCCGCATGAATCACTCCGTCCATGAGTGGAAACTGTATGAAAGCCCGCTTGGTAGTTAATGAGTTTATCTCAGACAAACAGACACAACGGCGATTTCCTTTTATAATATGTAGTGGTAAGGTTACATAACCGTGATGTTTAGCAAATATGGAGTACGTAATGTATGTGAATATATGACGATTGATAAATAGTATCTATTGTATTGACACAAGTTTAAGCAAAACAGCAGTACTTTGTATTGTTATGTTCCGGTTTGAAGGGCGAGTGAACTTACAGTTACAGTGAGATTACAGGCAGATGGGACATAAGATCGTAGTTCCCAAGGTTAGTGGCGCATTGCTAAAGTAACCGATGGTTAACATTTCTTACAATGCCAATGTCTATGCGCGTTGGTGACCACTTACGTTAGGTGGCCCATATCTTCGTCCGCCTACCTATACTATAAAAAAATGCTGCTAGCGTTGTTGTCACATTCCACGCAGTAGTGATTTTTACAGTAGCTATTTTTAATGTTTATTTGTAGATATTTAAGGCTTAAATGTAATTTGATCTTAATGATTGAATGATTGAAGAAAATGCGAATTTGTTTTATTTCTCTAAATATAACAGTGTACATTCAATTTCCGAGCTAAGTTCTATAACCCAAAACTGATTGAAAACCACCTTTCGAAGCTGCTAACAATACAATTTTATATATGTAATAGGTACTATATATTCTGTTCACTATAACGCGTGCGCGCACACACTGACATACACGCGCGCACACTCCCTCACACACACATGCATAAATAATGTATCTTATAAATATGTAGGTGTTTGATGGTAAGTGGTCACCACTGCCCAAAAACAGGCGATGTGAGAAATATTATCCATCCCTTACATCGCCAATGCGCCCTTGTGCCTGTAGTTACACTGGCTCACTCACCCTTCAAACCGGAACGCAATAATACTAAGTACTGCGGTAAAGTATCTGGTGAGTGGGTACCTACACAGTAAATGTTATAATCTTACAATGTTTATAGATTGTTTCATTAATTTCCATCAGGTGACCCAGGCTGAGCCCAGCTAATCTTGAGCCCAGCCCAGTGGGCTGTTATTTCTGCTTGTTACCGGTTCTTACCGGTGGATGACAACAACAGTTTCACGTAGAATTAAATAATTATTACTGTAAATTATTTTTAAATTCATGCTCAACACTTACAAATTTAATTTAGTCACCCTGTCAGTAAAAAAGGCCCAGGTGACGAAAATTCTTACCCTTTCTAAGTATTTTATTGTATTTTATATAAGTTGAGATTTCAATATCAATATCATAATTGTTATAAATAATCTGATAATTATTATATACTTTCGTATTGCATCGTGACATGGATTGATTATTATATAACACATAAGTCGTTTTATTTGTAATATATTATTAAAAACCTAAATGGTGGAAATGTTTGTTGGAATTAATAGAAAAGTTTTAGAGAAAACTATACACAGCAGCCAACAGACATTACTTTCGCTGTTACAATATTAGTACAGATTTTAATAACTCAATATCGATCACATAGGCCAGGCGTCTTATGACGGTCACATTTTTTGTTGTTCATTTATTACCTGCAATTTTAATATACCTTAACTTTCCATATGAATCACTCACTCATTGGTGAAAACCCTATTAAAATATGTTCGTTCGTTTTTGAGTTTATCGCGGTCATACAGACAGACATGACGGGCGACTTTGTTTTATGATATGTAGTGATAAAAACATGTATTTTATTTCAGATCGGAGCGCTGTTCGGTTCCAAGGTTCATGATCATCATCAAGGATGGACCTCGCAGCAGAAGGAAATACACCTCCATATACACAACGGTGGATTGCACGGAGAAGAACACAGTGCTCCTACTTGTAAGAAAATTGTTTCTACTTTGATACAATTATTGAAAGCTTCATCAAAATTGAACTCAATGCTAAAAACGCAATGAATGCTCAGATTTTTATCCAGTATTTCTTAATTTTTCAATACTTATAACAGTTGTGTAACGGCTGCTAACTTAAAAACAGATTTTGTTCTATCATCATTATCTATCATCATTAATTAAACATTGGAAAGAAGAAGATACAGCATTAATCACCTGCCAATATTTATGAGGCCATACGTAACTATGGGGTTGATACAAATAATTGACTAATAGCGACATCTAGCGGCGAATAGTAATATCGTTAACAAACTTGGTAAGGTTTAAGGCGTTAAACCTTACCAAGTGCTGACTAGATGGCGATCTACTGAACAAAGCTCGAAATATAATATACTGGAATATAAACTTAAAATACTAATAATAAATCAAGTTTAAAAAAATATGTATATATATAATTCAAAATCTATTCTCAAAACACTTTTTTTAATTCTGTAATATGATATTTTAATTCAGCTCGAATTAAATGATTAACACGGTTACTAGATGTCACTGTGAAACATATTAAGTACATCTAATCGACACTAGATGGCGGTGTGTTTTTTTTAAACTTACAATTATTTATATTTCACAGCCCCCTGGAGCAGGGCGGGTTCTGGTCCAGGTGAAGCAGACACCAAAAATATCAACGTTATTTACGACCCGTATCCCGGACCTCAAACCATACGCACACCGTATGGACACTACATGAAAATCGAACCTGGGGCCCAAGTCACACAATGACGATAATTGGACATATAACCAAATATAAAAGTTTCGAAGTCTACCTATCCACCAGGTTATTTAGCAGCAACATTTGTTAATATGATTCGAGTGAGTGAGCCAGTATAATTGGCAGTGTACGGCTGGTGTATATATGAATATATTTTAAGCTGAATGTTACAATTTAAAATATTATAACTTTAAAATTCATATATACTGCTGTTTTTTGTGTGTAAATTATAAAAAAAAATGAAATTGTATTATATAAGTATTTTGTTTATAATAATTAAAAAAATATATGAATGAGGCTACAAAACTATAATTATTAAATTCTTCTAGATAATCTATTTTAATTAGTTCATAAACTGAAAGTATTAATTATACATTAATATCGTAGTTACCTTAAAATAATAAGAATGTAATATTTAATTTATTTATTTTTTATTATTTAGTTACTTAGTACATAGAACAATCATAACTTAAAGTAATATTCAAAATGGCGGTAAAAAGACTAAATATAATATGTTAAATAAGTTCCTCAATATTCGTACTATTACAATAAAAATTTGTTTGTCATATTGAGTTTTAATTTCCCTACTTTGAAATAATAGGATATTTCTTTAGGTGAAGTTTCTTGGATGGAAGTACTTTCTCTATTTAAAAGAGAAATGACAGGCTTCAAATTAATTATTTTTCAATAAAAGTATTACACATCCTTACTGTTTTTTCTTTATTTGAAAACGTGGTAGGGTGGCACCATTTCGGGAAAAACCCAGACCTGTTAATCAGAATAAATTCGGGATCTTTTTTGTCTTTTTATCTTTTATTATAAATAGTATATACATATAAAGTCAATAATTGTATTATAATAATAGTTAAGAACTGATGATGTATTTTGGTATGAGCTAATTGATGTACTAAACCAATATTAATAAAATTTATACCAGAAAACGCGACGCGTTTCGAAGGAGGTTTTAGTATAATTTTATTATATAGTAGCTACGCTTCACTGTTTCACCCGCTTTAAATTTAGTGTATTGACTGTCCTTAAATGCTTGAAAATATTACCTTTTTTTGCAACGCTAGAAAAACGCATTTCGTTTTCCCCATGGGAACAGTGGGGTATGTTTGTCTCGCCGGTGTCCAAGGCGCCGAGTGCGCCCCGAACATCGGATTACCCACTAAAAACTAGCGGTACCCTTTCCGTCTTAACGAGGAGCGCCACGGGATCGCTTATACATACTACCGTAAAGCTCTGACGGTTGAAAATTTTTACCTAGCAAATACTAAAAGTTAATCATGTGTTCTAATCAAATTAAAAAACCTTACTAATACTACAAATGCGAAAGTCACTTTGCTTGTTACATACGCGTTCACGTCTTAGCTCCTTAATCTGTCATCATTAAATTTTACACACAATACAGAAACATACATTACATAGGCTATCTAAAACCTGACCTCCCCCTCCCTGCACACACACAAGCAAAGCCGCCGGCGGTAACCAGTCCACTGTATAGTCATTAGAGTTTAATCTAACCTGACGTCACTCGAACACGTTTTCCTTGACACGACAGTTCGTTTTAACTACAATTTTAATATTGTACTTTAGCACGCAACTTATATCTGTAATCTATTCCAAAATAAGGAGGAAAAATAAACACCATACCCGTGACGTAACAGCCTGTGAATGTCCCCCTGCTGGACTATAGGCCTTCTCTCCCTTTTTGAGGAGAAGGTTTGGAGCTTATTCCACCATGCTGCTCCAATGTGGGTTGGTGGGATACACATGTGGCAGAATTTTAGTGTAATTAGACCCATGCAGGTTTCCTTACGATGTTTTCCTTCACAGTGAAGCACGAGATGATTTATAATCACAAATTAAGCACATTAAAATTCAGTGGTGCTTGGCCGGGCTTGAACCCACAATCATCGGTTAAAATTCACGCGTTCTTACCATCCATCTCGGCCATACCATAGAGTTACATAACCCATGGGATTTGCTGATAGCTCTCCTATATACAAACAGTTCTACTATAATTATCCATTTAACGACTAATAACCACTTTAATTTTACTTCCAGTTTCAGAAACAACTTCGCCAACATTCAAAACGCCATATTTTCGCGAAACCATAGTGAATATCTTTGATTATTCAGGATCTCGACCAATGATATCGCTTCAATTCGATGTCAAATTTATAAAGATAATACAAATATAAAGATAAACAGTTTATTTTTGCCAATAAATTTTATTATTCTTCATGTAAAATTCGACACTACAATCCAATGTCATTCTCAAAGAGTCGCTAAAAGCGTATGAGTGTAGTACAAGTTGTTGGTTTTCTTAACCACAGCAGTCAGGAAGTTGTTTGTGATCCCCATGTTCCTCCTAGGCCAGAATTTGCCAGGATTGGCCGATTATGCCAGGCTTAATTCTGTGGCGGCAAAATTTAGGGAGTGACGTGAAGAATTTTTTTAGTAGACGATACTAAGTGGCACGTCAACATATGTCAAACATTTGAAAACAAACTCACACAAAAAACTTATATGTAGATTAAAATAAAAAAACGCGTTTGTATCTAAAGAGACTGATTGAGATTTTTTTATAAAGTTTTGGCGGACGGGCTATTGGGCCACTAGATGATAAATGGTCACCATCGCTCATAGACTGTAAGACCTATTAGAGCTGTAAAAAATGGAACTAAGATGTAATTTCTTTTGTGCCTGTTACACTAGCTCTCACCCTTCAAACCAGAACACAACAATACCTAGTACGGTTTGCGGTAGAATATCTGATGAGATGAATACCTACCGAGACGAGGTTGCACATAGCCCTACCATGTATCTGCATGTATCTGACGTTTTTGGGGCAGCGTTATGGAATGAACGAATGATATTAAGAAATATTCCATAGAACATTGTTTCTCTAGACGTAAAATGGCATACATTCTGGAATATTTATCTAGATTAGACTGTACAAATAGATCTCGATGCAAGTCGATCGTTACGTAAGTATATAGAGAGCAAAAATGCAATTCTAATTCACAATATTCTAATGCAAGCCTGAGGTCAGTTACGAGACAATTGAAAGTGTAAAGTTCTATATACATTTAGAGCATGTAACTTAATATACCAACAGTATAATAGATTTGCCGAGATGGCCCAGTGGTAAGAACGCGTGAATCTTAACCGATGGTCGTGGGTTCAATCCCGGGCAAGCACCACTGAATTTTCATGTGCTTAATTTGGGATAATAATCCATCTCGTGCTTTACGGTGAATTAAAACATCGTGAGGAAACCTGCATGTGTCTAATTTCACAAAAATTCTGCCACATGTGTATTCCACCAACCCGCACTGAAACAGCGTGGTTGAATAAGCTCCAAAACCTTCTCCTCAAAATGGAGAGGAGGCCTAAGCCCAGCAGTGGGATATTAACAGGCTGTTACTAACTTAATATACCAACAGTATAATAGATAATAAACTATGTGTAAGAGATTTGTATACACGAATGTGTATTTATAAAAAACGTGAATAAATATTTCTTTCTCAACTACATGAGTCTTCTTCTTCGTCCAAACCATCTTCCCAGTCCAGCTGGGGTCGGTTCTTCTTGTACGTCTGCGCCAGAGAGCTCTGTTCTTTTTTCAAAGTCAAAGTCAAAGTCAAAAATCTTTATTCAATATAGAACTGTTACACTTGCTTATTGATTGTCATAAATCTACCACCGGTTCGGAAATAAACACCTCAGACCTGAGCAGAACCGGCGAAAGAAACTCAGCGGGTTATTTTTTTATATCTCATCGTTTACAATAAGTAATATACAATAATAGCCAAATTATATATACTTTTTTTTTAATTTGAAATAACATGGAGGCGATCGTTTCATTCCAAGGGTGTGCAATCATTTAAAAAGTCATCGGATGTGTACCCTTTAGCACACAAGCGTTCCTTAACGATTTTTTTAAAATTTCACAGTTGAATATTTTTGAACGTACAGAAACTTGCATATATCAAAATGTACTAACATTTGATTGAGCATTAAGTTTTTAAAAATCTTGCTAAGCGTTGGTAGTATAGAGATGGGTCTATAATTGTTTGGGTCTGAAGTACTACCAGATTTGAAAATAGGAATTACCTTACTATGTTTCATTAGGTCAGGAGACACGCCGCAGATAAGGTGCAATGACATCAATAACCGACTTATTACCTTAACAGAGATACCCCACAGGTCGGCCGTTTTCTTAACATCCAATGAATTGAAAGTTCTTATTATATCGCTAACACTTATAGCATTCAATTTAAAGCAAATATTACATTTAGTAACATTGTTTTACGTAACGATTCAGCGACGGTAGGAGAGGAATTTAGTGATTTGGTAGTCGAAATTGGAATGTCAGCAAAAGAATTTTCAAAAAGAGTAGCAACATCCCGGTCAGAATTAATTGGCTTAATATCAATAGATATGTTGAAATCAGAGATGTTATTTTTAACTCTTCCAGTTTCGCAATTAAAATTTTATTAGTCTACGATTTTTTTAATGTGCAACGACTTGGCCATTGAGCACACTCGTTTAAATAATTTAGAGTAAGCACTAACATGGTTAATGAAAGAAAGGGACCAGTTGTAAGTCCTTTCATTATAAAGGTCAAAAACCTTTGCCTACTCTTATGAATTCCAACAGTCGCCCAATCGTAAAATGTGAGAAAACTCCTTGAATTGACTGTCTTTGAAGTCAATATTGCATTTTATTTTAATTAATTTGAAAAAATTGACATAAAACACATTAGAATTTTCATGTAATGGTAAATATTAGAGCTTTGCCATATTATTACTTCGGAACTTCTACATTGTACATATGATTTAATTATTTTAGAACAGTTTCATTCAATGTGTAGTAATCGGATAAAAGGAAATGTTACTTTTAGATATAAATGTACATATATAACGGGTAAATAATCAATTTCAATGTCAATTTTATATTTTTTTATTTTAATAAAGTCAAATTTAAAATAGTCCCTTCCGGTTCCCACCCGACGCAAAGCTGCCCATAATGCAGGCCGCATTTCCACGCTGTACGGCAATGGACAACCTCTGCGCCAGGTAGGACCCGGAGCGACTGTCAAATCCCCAACTCCACCAACATTTCTCCATTCGGTTCATATTGATTGGTAAAAACGTTTGTTTTAGTTCTTTATTTTTATTTTTTATTTTTGAATTAAATGAGGCCAACTGTCCACAATGGTCGGAACTTAACATATTATTAATATGTTTCTGACGTGGTGCATAATTAGTAAATATATTATCAATACATGTAGCAAAAAGCCGAGATGGCCCAGTGGTAAGAACGCGTGAATCTTAACTGATGATCGTGGGTTCAACTTGGCAAGCACTACTGAAGTTTTTCATGTGCTTAATTTGTGATTATAATTCATCTCGTGCTTTTCGGTGAAGGAAAACATCGTTAGGAAACCTGCATGTGTCTAATTTCACTGAAATTCTGCCACATGTGTATTCCACCAATCCGCATTGGAGCAGCGTGGTGGAATAAGCTCCAAAGCCTTCTCCTCAAAAAGGGAGAAGAGGCCTTAGCTCAGCAGTGGGACATTTACAGGCTGTTACCGTGACATGTAGCAATGGAATCAGTGATTCTATTTGGCTCTAACAAGTTAACAAGGTTATATGAATTTAATAGAGATCCGAATCTAAGACTTGTACTACAGTTTTCTAATAAATTGATGTTGAAATCACCACAAACAAAGATATATTTATTAAAGTCACATAATTTTAACAATACATTTTCCATTATTTTCTCAAATAATTCATATAACCCACTGGGTTCTGGCTTGTCTGTATACACAGATTCTCTTTCAAGGCCTCTTTTTTGCATTTTTTCTCAACTAAATAAGTAAAGTATATAAAATGAGTGTTCCACTGCTTGGCTAAGGCCTAATTCTATGGCTTAGTAGCTTTTTCCGAGATACTCCAATGCGGGTTGATGGATACACGATTTTTATTGGACTTGTGTAGAACGATAATTCAGTTATGTTTGCTCTGCTTTGAACCTGCATCTTCGGTTGATATCCACTTTATTAACCACTGGGTCATCATGTCTCTTACTTTGGTATGCTTTATAGAATGAATTGTATGGGATTGAACGAAGTTGAAGGATGAATCGATGCAAAGACTTTCAATATAAAACATCTGAAGTTTACGTTTCTAAGGTTTATAGTTTAAACTATGCCTTTACAGTCAGACAGTCAAGTTTTACTGGTGGTAGGGCTTTGTGCAAGCTCGTCTGGGTAGTTACTACCCACTGATCAGATATTCTACCGCAAAACAGCAGTACTTGGTATTGTTGTGTTCCAGTTTGAAGGGTGAGTGAGCCAGTGTAATTACAGGCACAAGGGACATAAAATATTAGATCCCAAGGTTGGTGGCGCATTGACGATGTAAGCAATGGTTAATATTACTTTCAGTGCCAATGTCTAAGGGCATTGGTGACCACTTACCATCAGGTGGCCAATATGCTCTAGAAACTACTCGGTAGCAATAGATGGGGTTGATTGAATCTGCCACATTCCTGAATCGCGCTGTCTAGATTCGCTACTGAGTATGTATCGTGTAGGAAGTGCTTATGTTTAAGTAATTAAATAAACTCTAGTTGTGTGAACAGAGGAAAGCTATTCCTTAATTTCATTTACCGTTTGATCCCCGATATTACTTCGGCGTAATTACTAGACAGATAAACAGTTGCATATATTAAACGTATAAGCTCTTCGGTACTCGGTTTGGTCATTTAAAATTACAAGTATTATATGAGGTAACTGTACCAATTCCCTAAAGAAAAGAAATATTGGGAGTTGGGATGCAAGACTTGTTTAATAATTACTAGACCCTAGTTATTTTTACGTAGGCAGTGCTCGTATAGGCAGGTATTACATTTGATCTATAATTTTATATATAGTATCACCCTATGCAAATGGTCTGACTAAATCAGATCTGTGGTGGTCGACCATCGCATAAGTGTACCAGGATTACAGTTGACGGGAAGAGAGTAACATCAGCCACTACTTCATGACGACCACGACCGCTGTGCCAAGAGCATATCGACTATATTCATTAACCCATGTTATCTGGTGGTTAGGGACATGATCGGCTCTGGCTCAAATGGAATTTTGCCTACTAAATATTTTTTCTGGGAAGAAAATAATATTTTTTTTTTATAAAATATGATGGTGTATTATGGGCAAATGTACTGTGACGAATCGTCACCATCGCCCTAAGACATTACTAATAGTTTTAACCATTCCATTGTAACGTTAAACCTTTTGGCGTTTTTTACATTTTGTTTCCACGAAAAACACATCTCCTGTCGCATGTCACTCATACTTCAAGCATGGATTTGTTTCTTAAATCAGTCGCTGCGGCGCTGTTGAGACGAGAGGACGACAGAAAAAAATTGACAGCGCTTCATATTCAAAATCAGACTATAGTTTAAAGAACTATACCATACACTTCATAATTATTTGTAAAATATATGCAGCAAGAAAATAAAATATACAATATTACCGGTCGTTGAAGATAGAAATGAGATCGCGCGCTGAGAGGGGTGTGTAAGGGAATCTTGGTTGAATCTGAAATTTTTCTAGCTTTAAGCACATTCTAAACTGCTTAGAAATTCCAAAAAGTTCCAATCAGTAGCGCCTATCCCGATTAAATAAATTTTATTTGTGTCAGCGTAATATTTTCATTCTGTGTGCCCGTGGCTCAGAGTGTGCTCTCCTTGATTGCGGCAATATCGAAGCTGTATATAACCTATCCATTTTATGGGTTACAAAGTATATTAAAAATCATTCCTAAAACTATTCATTATCATGATATATAATACCAACAAAATATGTTGAATGTCATTTAAATTATAAAGAACTCAGGTTAGTCTTATTGAAAATTATAAAAAAGGTGTTTTAAAATTTCATCTCTTGAATATATTTTAGCATTGTAATGTCAAAACTTTGCAACAACTCTATTATTAGACGTCCTCTAAGTATCATATGGCTGTTGACTTTTAAATACCACGTGTTTCGACATTATGCGCGTGCGCACACAGATTTGACCAAGGGCGTCTTGTGTGACGTCACTCGTATCAAACGGTCGAAACTACGAATTGCTTTTAAGGTCATTTCAAAGATATAACCAAAAAAGGAGATAGAAATAGTTTTGTACTATTTTTTATGGATAGGAATTAATAATATAATGATATCGGTTGAATAGTAAAGCGTAACAAACAAATTTAAATTCGCATTTACTTAAAGCTATTACTAACAATTATAAAATACTAAATAATGTAAATTATATTTTAAAAATCCCCCAAATGATATTTAGACAACAAATAAACAAGCACAGAACTCAACTCGACTCAAAACTTCTATCTCACTCTGCTTCGGTCCGTTTGTATATTTAAATTTCTGGCTAACGACGAGGTATTTATAAATAATAATTTACAGGCAACAATAAAAACTTGGTACAGTACACTGGCGGAGATGGCCACTGGTTCGAGCATCTGCAACTTACACGAATATTGTGGGTTCGAAACTGACCACTGAATTATCATTCTTATAAATCATTCACATTTTAATTAGTCACTACCTTTTGATTCTGATTATTTTTTATTTGTTTTTTTTTGTATATTTTGTTACCTCTTTTTGTAATTGTATTTGGGAATGGTCTGTTCTCCTGTATTCGGTTGTGCATAGATAGTTTTAAGTTAATGTATAGCGTGTTTTGAATGTGTGCTATGTACAAATGTCGGAGACCCAAGTAAATAAATCACGTGGTGAAGAATTGAAAGGAAACCTGCATGTTTTGAATTCAAAACTCATGTGTATTCAATGATCCTGTAATAAAATACTGCCTTTGCTTTGTTTGGGGAGGAGGAGACCAGCGCATCTCTTCAGTAACTCTAACTTATTGCGCAATGAAAGGAGTGGTTTATATTTGTTAGAGTGTCTATTGTCGAAGGTGACCAGCGGGACGATTCTACTAACAAATTGTCACTTTATTGCAAATGAATCGAAGCGTGATCGTTGCCGTTTATCCGTTTTCCTATTATTTAATTTAATTATCGACTATTGGCATAAAAGTTAACAATTATTTTTATATAACGGTACACGTTTACATCATATCGGTTCGGTTTTGATGTGAATAAATATAGATCAGTCAAAGTTGGCTTGAGATTGAAGTGGGTACTGTAATCTTTATGGATTAGTAGAATTCACCCCTGACCTGGCCTTTTTTTCTAGATTCTCTCACCGTTTATATGAGCACGCACAAGTGAAAAATATACAATGATAATAAATACCTCATTAAATAAATGAATCAAATCACATTTTGTGAATTCATCATGATAAGTCCTTCTTTATAATTTTTTAATCTCCTTGTGTGATAAAGTTGTATCTAGTATTTAATTGTATAACGAATTATTGTATTTACATTTATGATTACTTTACATGTATGTATTTATCTCCTAATTGATTATATCCATTTTCGGAAACGAAATAAATAATTTAAGTTGTGCGAGTTATTTAGATTAAAACTCCGACTTTAATAAAACCTGTAATCGTTCTACGTGCGGTTTAAAACATGTCCTAACCAAACCAGTTATAACGAGTTAATACCGGTGTATTCTAGTAATTGTGTTTTATTTTAATACTGGTAATCTCTTGATTCTACATCCATGTTGAAATCATTTTAATTTTTACACAGCTTAATAAATACATGATCCAAGGGTACATCTGATGGTATATATGGTGGTGGTCGTCTGGTACCCCACCCATGCATCAGATATTCTACCACAAAATAGCAGCATTTAATATTTGTTGTGTTCTGGTTTGAAGGGTGAGTGAGTGTAACTACAGGCACAAGGGACATAACATCTTGGTTGACAAGGTTGGTGGCGCAGTGGTGTTGTAAGCGATGGCCTAACCATCAAGTGGCCCATTAGGATAAGGCAAATGCCCGTCCGCATTCTCTATAAAAAAAATCTCAATACAATTATTATTATGGGTAAATAATACAAATAACCTATCGTTTCTCTTATGGAATAGATATTTTAATATGCCGATCCTGATAGAATTTGATGGCATTTTGTAAAATTTGTTCCAACAAATGCAGGTTTCCTTATAACGTTTTCATTGCTATGAACATGATAAAAAATAAAAAATAACTAAAAATATTAGTTAAAGAATGGATTTAAACCCACGACCTACCGTTAAGGATGGCAACTAAGACATCACCTCCGTATTACAAAGCAATTATATTTTTACAGTAGTTTTTTGCTTAGCAATTTTTTTGTATCTGTTAACAAAACAACTGCTTCCAAATCAAGTGATTAAAATTCACCAAAAGTATTTCTTTAGTAACTTCAGAATCACGTGTACGTGACAAACATACGTCGCTACTCATTGTTAAATCTTTTAGGCATGATTTCTAATAAATTTCTCGTATACCAATTAAATAAGCTATAAGCACAATATAAACTGTTTATTAATTTAAAAAAAAAACATTTTTTTCTTACTAGCTAACATTTGAATTAAGAGTTATTATCAACTAAAAAAACCGAGATGACCTAGTGGTAAAGAACACGTGAATCTTAACCGATGATCGTGGGTTCAAAGTCGGGCACCACTGAATTTTCATGTGCTTAATTTGTGATTATAATCTCGTGCTTTACGGTGAAAGAAAACATCGTGAGGAAAACTGCATGTGTCTAATTTCACTGAAATTCTGTCACACGTGTATTCCACCAACCCGCATTGGAGCAGCGTGGTGGAATAAGCTCCAAAACCTTCTCCTCAAAAAGGGAGAGGAGGCCTTTAGCCCAGCAGTGGGACATTCATAGGCTGTTACGGTTACGGTTACGGTATTATCAGCTACGGATTTATACCTAAACCTACAAGCCCTATAATATAATTTTACTATAATCGCTTCTGAATTCCACAATTGTGAAAATGCCAGAGGATCTTAGATCTCTAAGGAGCGCGAATATTATTATAAAAATTAAAAAAAAACGGCTTTATTTGCTATTATTTATTTCATACATAATTTTAAATAAATACATATAAAACATATGTAATTAAATATATTATTATTATTTACTAGCACTTACCATTTGGTTTCAAAAGGACAAAAAATATTAGTGTTTTACCAACGTGACAGGAGGGCTGGTTCATATTTCGCCTCTATGATCGGTGTGCGATCCAAAGGAGAAATGCTGCCAGCATTGTTGCCACATTGCAAGCGGAAATGATTTGTACAGTAGCTATTTTTAATGTTTATTTGTACATATTAAAGGCTTAAATGTAAATTGATAATGACGAATAAAATATTAAATATATTTGAATTGTTTTTTTTTATATACATACATATATATTTATTCACATTTCGGTAACTAAGAATGGCAATTTAACAAAGTTCAAGACTGAGATGATAGAGCAGTCAAGAACACATTCTATCTCTCTCTTTCGTTCTCTACATTAAATCTTAATTACAATAAAATCTTGACATTGTTTTTCTTTGTTATCTTCGTATAGTTCCTTCCTTTTCTAACGCGAGCTGTGTGAAAGGGATAAAACGTAACCTCTATCAGGCTATGTCTGAAATATAATCGACACAGACAAAGCCAAGGAGAGGCTAGGTCAACATCCCACCACGATGACTTCATATTTTCATACTTCATGCTTCTATTCCCACGACGCATGACTTACAAAAGGTTATGTTACAAATGATTAATGAATTCAATACATTGTCATTAACCTTAAACCTAATTATAATTATACACAAATTATTTTTAAATATGTAAAACTTTAATTTATATTCATATACATGTTACATACATAATTATAATGAAAAACAAACAAAACTGGATACATTAAATTAAAAATTAAAATTGTTAAAATAGAGTTTTTAATTTACATAATGTATAAATTATGGATTTATTTAAAGTTATTTTCTTGGAAGGCGATCAAAGGAGATATATTATTATGTCATTTGTACTTGTAATTACACTTACTCTACCTTAAGATTGGATATAAGGTGTGGGGCAAATGTTCGGTGGCCTGGAGAATATATAAACTATCAATAAGAACCATTCATCCATCCATACAAACGCGTTTATAATTTTAATTGGATTATTATCTACTACTATTATATAGTACTAACTAGCGTTATATCATATATATTTCAATAAAAAGTTTTTTTTTTAATTGTATCGACAGATCTTAATATAAGAGCGTTCAAATAAACAACAACACATAACAATATTACGGTTTTACCGCGGATTCGTTCAAAAGTAAAGGATTTTCATTCAAACTTACGTCATCTTTATCAATTCCTGAGGGGATACGTTTTCAAAAAAAAAATGTTAGTGCTAATTTACTATGTAAAGGGAATTGGTATGCAAATTTTCATGATTATATCCTTAGTAGTTTGGGCTGTACGTTGATATATAATAGTAAGAATAATATATATATAATAATTACTGTTTGAGTGACATATCAACGTACAACCCTAACTTCTAAGGGTAGTATCATGAAAATTTGCGAGTTCCTTTTACATAGTAACTTAGGAAAAACTAGATAGATAGATAAAATAAGAGTCAACGACAAAGTATTTGCGTTAATCGCAATGGACTAAGATATTCAAGGTTGCCTCGGCAGATAGGCGCCACTGAGGTTTCATAAAAACTTAACAATATTTCGTATATTAATTTAAATTGTCTGGAACTTATAATAATAATGATTATTATCTATGAATATATTTATACATGACATTTAGATTCATATAAAAAACTTAATTAGCATTATCATACTTTGTAGTGTTTTAGGGTGACGTATTAAAAATAAATCAAAAAAGTAACTGCAAAGAGATTTAGAATAGAAAAGGTATTTCGACCCAAAAATATTTCAAACTTAACTGCTGAACAAAAGTCTTTTCATGAGGAGATGGCTTAGAGCTTATTCCACCACGCAGACTGCTCCAGTTGTTCTTTTTTTATAATATAGGTTGGCGGACGAGCATATGGGCAATTTGGCATTATAAGAAATGTCAACCATCGGGAACTAAGATATTATGTCCCTTGTGCCTGTAATTACACTGGCTCACTCACCCTTCAAACCGGAAAACAACAATAACAAGTAATGCTGTTTTGCGGTAGAATATCTGATGTGTGGGTGGTGGCTACCCAGATGAGCTTGCACAAAGCTCTACCACCAGGTATATGATTGAACAGTCATATAAACTTTATATTCTTTTGTAATAGTATAAGCGAAGGAAGACAATGTTTTGAATAAATGTAACGTTTTTGTAATGTTTTCGACTTAAAAATCAAGAGGGACATTTGCTAGTAATTTATAAGCTTTAATCTTAAATAAAGTCATATATTAATAAGTTAATATACTTATTAATATTAAGTTATATGTGTATAAATTGATAAAATTTTGATCAATTATTTCGTATTACAGAATGATCTCGGCTATGTAATTCAAGATAAAGAAAAGACATCAACGCGTTCTTCGATTTTCTTTTCAAGGTGTATGTTCAATGGGTTTCGATGTTATATTAAAAATCACCATTAATTACGACTAATTCATTAGGGCTACTACTAATTCACTAGGTGTGTTTTTTATATTCGTAGTTTATTTATGAAAAGTCTAAAATGCGGTTTGTTTTAGTATGATCAAATATTATCTCCTTTATATTTCACATAAATAAATTGTTTGGCCATTAGCAAGAATTAAACTTTATTTGTCAGTCATTATTTATTTTTTTGCCACCTAAAACATTTATTTACATATTTTACTACATGTGGTTTAATTTTTAATTTTTAATATGAAATATTGTCGACAATGCTTTATATTAGTAACTTTGGAAACTATGTACAGTCATTTTTATAATATATAAAATTAAAAAAAAAACAATATAGACCTTACAACTTTATAGCAAAAACGCGCCGTAAAAGATTGTCCCGTGGCATTGTATTGTCATTATATTGTTATGTTTCGTTGTAGTTAAGAAGAAAAATAATTATGGGCATAAAATGTGGTAACTCTGCATTCCATTTAATCCTGTAACCTTAAGAATGTTTATACGAACGATAAAACCCTACTTTAAAATGGAATATGACTTGCATTTGAAAAAAAAACGAAGCAATATGTAATACAACAGCTAAGCAATATAACAACAATTTCGTCCAAAACATATTACGAGTATGTATCGAATCAATTTTTTTTAATCAAGTAGACTTTAAGAAGTACATAAATTTTCAAGCGCTTTCACAGTTACGTAATGTTGATTCTTACAAGAAAAACTGACAAAAAATTCAATAGTTACACGTAACAAAAACAAACTTGTATCAATAATATATTGTTAATTACTATTTTTTTTTAAATTCGAATCCAACCTTTTTGAACGAAATACCTGATCATATATTTCATGTCAAAACAAATTGATAAAAAATATGAGATGTTATTAAGTTATTAAAGTTGTTAGCTATATTTTACCGAGTGGTAGAGCTTTGTAAGCCCGTCTGGGTATATACCACCCACTCATGACCTTTAACGGTCAAACTATACTTGGTGTTGTTGTGTTTCGGTTTGAATGGTGAGCTAGTGTAAGTACAGGTACAGGGGATATTACGTTTTAGTTCCAAGGGTTGTTGGCGCATCGACAATGTTGTTAATACTTCTTACAGCGCTCATGTCTATGTTAGTGGTGGCTATCCCATCCCACCATTTGCCGAAACGCCTACCTATTTTATATTTAAAAAGACTAAATACACGTCTTATTATTAACGGATTTCTCAACGAAATTAAAATTCAAACTGAGATTCTACGTGTTTCTGTTAAATAAAATAAAAAAACTAGAAACATATTTAAAAAAAAGAAGATATCCTTGACTCCGTTGCTATGATGTTGCACGACCAGCCAGCGAGACCTTTCGAAACATTTTAGTTATTTAAATATTTTAATTCTAATGAATTTATTCATAGCTTCGGTGTTGCTATTTTATTTTATTTGTATCATGTTTAATTTATACGTATAATATTATAAATACCGAAATCCTGTATAATCTGTACATTTAAAGTTGAGTTTAGTTTAAGGTTTTGATAATCAGCCTGTTATAGATAACGTAATAAAATATAATTTTTAAATTAAAAAAAAAATTAAAAAATTGGTTTATTTTTTTCAATATTTTGTTATTCGATTGTATCTTAAGAAATTTATAAAATATAAAATGTATTAGGCAGATTGACAAGCATGGTCTGGTGTTGAGTGGTTACCACCTACCATTGACAACGGAATCCGCCAAAAAAAAAGATATTTGATAACGATGTTTTTACACGAGGCTTATAGCCGAGCCAACCCACTAAGCACAGATATTAGGATAGTCGAACAAAAAATACAATATTATATACGAGGTTTTCTTCTTTTTTTACTAGAAATCGTTAAATTTAAATGGATTGGCTTGATCAATCTCTTGTACAATCCAATGTAGTGGATGTGTGGATTGGCTTAGTGGATTACCTCGACTATCCTCGTGCAAATGTAGCATAAAGCTCAAATTGAACATTTATGGACTGACTTTACAAACTTAAGCTCCTATCATACTGATAAAAAATTTTGCTCTTAATTTAAAATGATATTTAAATTTTAGTTTTTTTTTTAGTTATTCCGACGCATGCGTTAGGAAATATTAATAAATTCTTAGGTATTTATAATCTCTTACCTTGTACTGATAATGTAATGACTCTTAAGGATAAGTACATTATCAGTAATAAATGAATATATATAAACAAATTAAAACCATTTATTACTGATATAACTCTATATATATATATATATATATATATATATATATATATATATATATATATATATATATATATATATATAACTTCTTTTATTCTTTTATATTATTAATCAGTTCGTTGTTAAATTGTGCTCCCTCATAAAACATACTTTTTCTTACGTTATTTTTGACGTTGCCGATCATTCATTTTGTTATTATTTCTGGGGTGAAAATTTATAAAATTAACTATTAAAAGTCATAATTATTTGATAAGGATTGAAAAGTTTTAAGCAACATAATAATTTGTGGAAGATTAGTTTGGTATGTATTGTATTAGATTTCATTGGGATTAGATAATTATTATTGAATAAGTTTTATTATTCAAGTTTAGCGATTCCCAAACTTCTATCAGATACTAGAAATGCATTTGCAACACTTTTGTAAGTAGTAGTTCGTAAATTTTAGTAAAACATCCGAGCCGTCGGTAGTTTTATATTTTATTTAATTATATTAATTGACTTGATTGAATTGATTCAAGTGTAAGTAAAAATCTCATTGAATTAACAACATGAATATTTATGCCATAATAATTGTTTCATTTCATTAAATAAATTAATTAATGTATCAATTACAGTACTTTGCCATACTTTTATTTAAATACTACTAAATTTTGGTCTGATGAAAACTAATTACTTTCCTAACTAAGATCATTTTAAATTGATTTTTTTATTATTAATTAGGAATTACTAATATTCCTACTTAACCCACCAACTAAGCGCAAAGTATGTGTTGGGTGTGAACGACAAAAGCTCAAGTTGCAAGATCGAACCTGCGACTGTTACGTCGCTAGGCGCCCTGTTAACCATTGCGATACTGACCCTTCTACGTATTAGGTTACTATATTAATCCGTACCAGCCTGTGAATGTCCCACTGCTGGGCTAAAGGCCTCCTCTCCCATTTGAGGAGAAGGTTAGAGCTTATTAAACCACGCTGCTTCAATGCGGGTTGGTGGAATACACATGTGGCAGAATTTCAGTGAAATTAGATGCACATGCAGGTTTCCTCACGATGTTTTCCTTCACCATAAAGCACGAGATGAATTATAATCACAAATTAAGCACATGAAAATTCAGTGGTGCTTGCCCGGGTTCGAACCCACGATCATCGGTTAAGATTCACTCGTTCTTACCACTGGGCCATCTCGGCTATTTTTTATACTATATTAATTAACAAAATAAATTAATTAATCATTTATATCCGTCAATAGTATCGAACGGAAATTAAAAGAGATGACGTAATGACTTGATAATTTAGATGATTAACCTTCGTCTTTAAAAATATTCAGCCTCTCAATGTGAGTCATAAGCTCAATAAGTCACGACTAACTGACTCATTTAAAACAAATACTTTTGACATTAATTAATATTTACTAGCTGACGAACACCGTCTAGTCGGTCGTCGACGTAGCCTAGCAAAAGTAAGTCATCAAGCTGATCAATATGATCGATTTATCTTCTTTTTTTTTGAATCTGTTATCTTGCGCCTTATAAGACGACAGATCCTAAGTTTACATCCAGACATTCGAGCGTGATTGAGACACCAAACTAAAAACTCAAAAACTTTCAGTTTTATCTCGACTAATAAAGTAAATGCGAAAGTCTGTCTGTTACATCATCGTGACTAAACCACTACACCGGACAGTTTTTTGTGGCATTACATACTTGTAATGTTTTATAAACTATGTCAACGTACTTGAAGATAAAATAAATCCGGGCGCTTTTCACAAATAATGTATTCAATGTTTGTTCAACATTTGTGTTAGAGGTGTTAATGCGCGTGTGTGGTAATGTGTCGGGATTTGACGCGGAGGAAAACGTGGGGACCGGCTAGCAAGAATCTAGGAAGAAAAGTTAGGTCGTCACTTTATAGTCACCTATATCCAAAGACATTTGTATTATAATTCTACTAACAAATTGTCACTTATCGCAATTGAGTTGAAACATAATCGTCGCCGTTTAGCCGTTATCATATTCTATAACGATGCAGTTGCTGTTCGGTCGGAGATGGATCGGAATAGAATTGGGATTGCAGTAGATTCTATTGAGGAGATTGCCTCGATGGTCTAGTGGCTATTTACTGCCGCAGACTCGAAGGTTATGGGTTCAATTCCCAGGTCGGGCCAATAAAAAGTTATTGGGTTTTTCTGTCAGAAAATTCTCAGTAGCAGCCCGGAGTTTAGAAATTGGAAGTGTGTGCACTCCCGTGCCTCGGAAAGCACGTAAAGCCGTTGGTCCTGCGCCTGAACTCTTTTCGGTCGTGTCGGATTGCCGTCCCAACGGATTATGAGTGTTAAGGAATAGAGTATGCCAGGTGCATTAAAAAAGTAGGAGAGAATGTAAATATTACATTTATATACAAATATTTTAAGGGTATTTTGTCCATATGTATTCGTACCTATAAATATTATGTTATTCTAACTGGAACTGTGTCATCGAATCAGTTAAAACTAGAACCTACCAGCAGTGAGACATTTGTGAGCACTCAACTGTTAATAAACAATATTACTAAGCACCTTTTTTAAAATAAAACTTTAAATAAAAATACGAAGACAGAACAAAGATAACTATGGAAATGATTTATAATATTAATAAGTTATTTTTTACTCGGTCATTAAGTCTACCTTTGAGCTAAAGTGACTCGGTGACTCGCTTCAAGGTGAATGAGATAATAAATATATAATTAATTATTTACATAAGCTGTTCGTATATTATTTTATATAACTAGTTTTTTTTATTTGAAGTGGTTTTCGGGGATTTTTGTGAATATTTAACTTTTAAATAACGATTTATTGGTCGACTTTAACATATTTGTAATATATTATGTAAAGAAAGGAGTGTCTATATGTTTTTATTTATATTAAAATTAAATTGTAGAAAATATTTCTGCTTAATATTATTTATATTGACTTTTCGCGGATTTAGTAGATAATTGAAATGACCCACTCATCAGATATTCTACCGCAAAACAGCAGTACTTGGTATCGTTGTGTTTCAGTTTGAAGGGTGAGTGAGCCAGTGTAATTACAGGCATAAGGGACATAAAATCTTAGGTCCCAAGGTTGGTGGCGCATTGGCGATGTAAGCGATGGTTAACATTTCTTTCAGTGCCAATGTCTAAAAGCGTTTGGTGACCACTTACCATCAGGTGGCCCATATGATCGTCTACCTTCCTTTTCTATAAAAATATAAAACTTTATCGCAATCGAATCGAAGCGTGATCGTTGCGAATTATCCGTTTTCCTATTATTTAATTTAATTATTTGTTGGCATAAACTTAACAATTAAGTTTGGTTATGACGTAATGGTATATGTTAACATCATAAATATATAATAGTCAAAATATTGGAATTGAATCGAGAACGTATTGTAAGCATTATAGATTAGTAGAGTTAGCCGCCTGATTACGAAAGAACTATTGGGTTTTTCCATTAAGATATTCTCAATAGAAGCACAGAGTCGTGGGCTGATTAAAGTTGGTGTTTATATTGCTACTCAGAAAACAAGTAAAGCCTGATATCTCTACGTTCATGTTTATCGTCCTATCAAACGTAAGTGAGGGGAATCTGTGTTTGTGTTTTTGTACTGCAGTATAGTATGTACCAAGGGTTTCTTTTACTAAATTAAGTAGGCGGACAGGCGAATTGGCCACGCAATAGTAAGTACTGCCGTCCATAGACATTGGCGAAATATTAAATAAGAAATATTAAAAATGCCAAGGCCAATACGCCACCAAGCTTAGAAACCAAGATCCCTCTCGTGCCTGTTGTTACACTGGCCAACTCAAACTTTAAACGGAACACAATAATACTTAATATCACTGTTTATTTATATATTAAAAATAACGAAACTCACGGCAAAAAAACGGTCGTGAAATGTCAGAAAGTGATATGCGACATTGATCATAATAGTGATAACATTTCAAGAATACACGCATCAAAATCGTATATCACCATAAGTCGGTTGTCAACATTTCACGGATTGCAGAGGAGTACTGCTGATTTATAGACAATATTTTAGACATTGGGTAGTTTTATATTAACCTATGGCCAAGAGGGTAGGTACTTGAATCCGCAGGTCTTGTAAAGGCGGCAGCCTAGGCGCCTCTCGTAAACCTCACCCAATTTTTTAACCTGTCAATATCACACAAGTGCTTTAAATCTGATTTTTAGTTACCTAATTAAACATAAAAAATAATTAATAATCATATAATTCGTCTTTTGATAAGATTATAAAATATACTTTATAATTTTATATTTATTTCAGAAGTGATTAATTAGTTTCTTGATTATGGTTTGGTTGTAATTTGAAATTGAATCAAAACCTATTTAAATATCTTATCGTTTTATGTGTTTATTATTAATCTTATGTATAAAACGAACGTTTATGTAATGAATTTATAATGGATATATACATCCTTGTTTTAATTTTATATCATATATCCAAAGATTATTATCTGGAAATTGAAAAAGCTAAGGTCCTCCGTTTGTAATTATTACAATAAAGTATATTTCTATCATATTGTATTGTAATTAAAAATAATTTGTGAATACTGCTTAGCCCATGCAAAGATCTTATTATATACATCCAAAAATCAAAGAGGTTGAATATGTAGAGCCTAATTTTATTGTATAACATTTTTATTACATTGCGAAATGACTAAAGACTCGTAGGTGTGATCAGAATCATATAGACTATGACGTGATCGGAAAACTAATAAGGCAATTTATAATAGAACCTGTTACACGATTGACATATTTCATGTTCTTTTTATTGTAATATTCTTTTTTTAAATATTTTCAAACATAAATTTAAACCTCTTTCGTATTATTAATTATTTTTTTATAATTAGTTTAGTTTTTATTTATATATAGTTTTTATTTAATATATATTAGTTTAGTTTAGTAGTAAGCAGATGAACCAAAAAATTAAAGACACTAAATTACTTAATAAGTGATACAATACACTTAGTTAGTAGTTTGTAGGATACTACTTACTATACCACTATCTTTATTTAAATATATAACATTTGAATTGGCATACTAACGAAGCAATTAGTTTCTAGCTTATCTATATAGTTACTACAATAATAACATTAGTAAAGCCTTACTCTGTTCTGTATCTATATATTTAAAAAAAATACAGTTTTTCTTGCCAGTTCTTTTCGAATTCGAATTCCGAATTCAAAATCCGGCAACGTTTAAAGATTAAAAATTACATTTGAGTCGTAATTGAAATCCGAATAGTTTTATGAAACATTTCTATTTTTAAATTAATCACGGGACTAATTTTGCTAAATTGTAAAATTATATGTCCCCGATCCAACTTTAACCGATAACTGCAACTGTATCGTCGTTGTATAGCAGAATAAGAAAACGGTTAAACTAAAACGATTCAATCCGATTCGAATGCCATAAAGTGACAATTTAGTAGAACTGTCACTTTTTTATTCTCATATTAAATTAAGGAACTCTATTACTGAGCCTACACCATCTGTCTGCCATAGAACTTTTTGAATTTTCGCAGAATAATTTTCAATATGGCTATTTCAAATGGCCCAATGGTTCGAATAAATCTCAAGCGAAGTTTGCAGATTCATAGTTCAAATCCGGGCTTAATGTTTTAAAATCACGTGACCGGCAGTGAAGGAAAACATCAAGAGGAAATCTACATTTGTTGAATGATAGCTACGTGTGTATTATTCAACTTTTTAACCTTTGCTCAGCAATTGGAAATTTGGCATTACTTTTCACGACCTTTTACTACAAGTACTTTACGAGTTTAGAAAAAAAAACTCGTTGTCTTTGTGAAAAGATTCGCAGTTTACCTATTACTACACGTATATAAAATAACATACCTCGATAAATACTCAAATAAAATGTTTTTTTTTTTTTAATTTTTTGATCAAGGAGGCGTCTTTTGAGCGAAGGGTATGCAGTTCGAGCTCGGGTATGCTACGTTGGTATTTCGTTCTGTCTGAGCCTTTTGTTATTGCAATCGAAGGCCCCTTGGCCTTGGCATGTTACTGAGCCTTACGTAACGTACATATTTTAATTTTATCATAATCAGATAATTCAATTGAGTTTTCTATGTAATATTTCGTATAATCAGTATTCGATTGTTTTCATGTAGGACAAATAATAAATTTAATTGTATATAATTAATATAATTATGTGAATTTGTGGGAAAGAGTAATTAATGAGTTGCCGGTTCTACTCGGTAGAATCTACATTCCGTACATGTTTTAAATTTATTCAATATAATCGTTGAGCCTACATGCACAAAGAATGTTTTAATATTTGATTTTTGGTCGTATTTTCAAATAAGAATGATATAGTAAGATTTATATAAACATATTATATTATTTATATAATTAAATAACATTAAATAAACATTTCAATATTTTGAAAACAATATTCTTAACAAAATAGCTGTTTAGACATTTTAAAAATAAGGTCAGTGAGCATTATAAATATGCATGATTGAATATATATTAATTAGCAACAATAAAAATTAAATTTGTAATATTTTATGAGAATGTTTAAAGTGAACAATAGGTTATAATTTAACGATATTAATTATTCGTGAACAAACGTATAAAGAAAAAGTACTTGTACATACTTAATTACGAGGAAAATTCAATATTTTATAATATAAATGTTTTTATATAAGTACGTATTTTTTATCCTATATTATTTGTCTACCAAATATTACAGTATTACAACTGTTATATTCTTATTCACCATCGAAAGTTAATAATGACACGTGACGAAACGCCATAGATAATTAAATTAATACATATATGTAAATTATTAAATCGTGCCTACTAATATTTTATATAAAATACATTACGCAATATTTATTTTAAAAAAAAAAGCAAATTTATCTAACAAAATCTCTGGGAATATAGGATAATCAACCGATAAAATTACAAAAATCCATACCTTAAATCGGATACACTTTTAAAAAAAATAAAACTTTAACGCGGCAACACACGTGGCGTACACACAGTATCACATTCATAACTGAGTATTAGCAACACGACAAGGCGAGATTTTCAAATCAATACGTCCTCCAAATAACTATGAATTGATTAAAATTATAAAGAAACTGGTCGAATAATGTTAATTATACAATGGCGCCATTTGTGGATGAGCGGGACGTTAGAACGCGGACCGTTGCCGGATTTAAAAATAATATTAAAACAAAAAAAAAATCCGCGTTCAGAGGGATCGCTTGCGTGCAGAACGATGGAATTTTTATCGATGAATTGTTTTCAATGGTTCCGTATTCAAGTGGAAATATTATAATAGTTGAATAGACGATTTTTCATTTGCCATTTATTTGAAAACAAATTTAACACTTATGAGTTTTTGTGCAGAAAATTCGACAAAGGACAATTTAATTCTTTTGAAAAAAGTTTCTGTGAATTTTAATAATCCCGATTGGCTAATTGTATTTTTAATATTCAATTTTCGAAATAACAAGAATTAACTGACATGGCAATATTAGTACATATCTTATATCAAGCTTAGAGTGTTTTTTGTAATGTAATGTGGACTTATATGTATAGGCTATTTAAGAAAAAAAATACAGCCCATACATTTATACGTCAAACCAACAGTGATAACCCATATAATAACTCATTATTTATTTTCGTAGTAATATTGATATATTTGATTTTCCTATTTGGTTTTAGCTATAATTTATATATTTACTAAATTTACCAATTACTGTTAAATCTGCTAGATATAATTGTTATTAAATGGTTTGTTGAAACAACATAGCAAAAAATATAATTACTTATAAACACTTAATGTTCAAACAAATGTCACAATACGTCAAATGTGTTTTTTTTAATAGTTGCCAGTATCTTTTTACATATTTTAATTTTAATTCGAAAAAATTTGACATACTTTGTGTTGCAGTAGTTACTAAACTATGTATACGTCAAACGTGGTTACATAATCTTACATCTTTTAGGTAATCTATAAGCTATACATTGTACCATCTTGTTGTAATCCAAGGTTTTATTCAACTAGGCGATGAGATATCTAGTTGCAAAATTATATTTCGAAACAGTGCCTCCATTTCGAGGTTACTAATTTATAAATAGCTTAAATTTTTTTTTTAGAGATTTGAACGATTTTATGGGTGTTTTTACATATTAATGAATGTACATTTGAATAATGGGAACATTAAATTTGATCATTACGAGCTATGGGCTGACGATAACTGTTTGAAAAATGTTAACTTTTTTGTAAAGCTCTGAGTTATTTCCTATGAAATGATCTTATCGTGTACTCTGCCCGTGGCCTCGCTCATGTGTGATATATCAGGTGATATATTTAATGAAAAGTGTTACTAGTAAAATCGTTGTTGTAGACTTCAAACTCACGTTCAGTTTGTCTTGTTAAGCGACAAATTAAAAATGTTGTGAACAACGCAAATTGTGATTCTGTATTTGCTGCGAAACTTAACGAAATTCCATTAATTAAACGATATGGAATATTGAGTATAGACATATATTATTTGTTTGCTTGGCTATTTTTTATAGGCCATTAAATCGTCTAACTTAGTACTTCAAGAAGTATATATACAATTCTTTAAACCGTCACTGATCTGATGCTTAGTAGCTCACTAAGCATCAGATCCAAGATATGTCCTTTGAATTGTATAGGATTGTACAGGTAATAGAGCTAGTAATATTCATTGATTTTCATACATATAAATAAAATTAAATATGAAGATCACAACAAGGTTTGCTTTCAAATGGGTGTACATAAAATGTTCTTAGTTTTAGTACATAATTTATTAAGATATTATTTAAAATCCGTCAGTGAACCTTTAATAAATAAATAAATGAACACATAATATATACATATGTATGATTGGTGAGAAGAAACCGAACTGAAAGCGTTACTATCCAAACAGGCGGTAGTTTTACATTAAATTTAATTTTTGTGAATGTCGATTTAAAATAACCTACTTGTATAAAATATACTTTAATTTAAATCTTGCATCAGTAATTATACTGGCTCACTCAATGTTTGTTAGTAGAATAACGAACGAGGGGGTTGTCACACAGGTAAGCCTATCTACCGAGTTGATAAGAAAGACAAGCTATCATAATAGAATAATTGAAAATAATACCGTTTGTAAAATGTTTACACAGTTACTTTATGTCAAGTAAATAATATTATAGTAGTGAATAAAACTCGGAAATAAAAATGTTTTCTTTTAAGAAACGAATGGTTTTGTCAACTCACCGCGTAACTCTATCTCCCTTCTCCAAAATGTCATTGTACAAGGTCAGCGTGCGCGACACTCGACAAATGTCAAATGCAAATAATATGGCAACACCGACACACGTTTAACAGAATAAATAACGTTTTAATTTAAAAAAAAAAAACAAGAAGTTTACGATAATTTTATTTTACGATAAAGATTTTTAAGATAAGCTTTGTTCTCTTTAGTTTCATAGCAAAGTGAAAAAAATTAGCACCACTTCAGAGCACTTACCGTAACAGATGGTACCTTTTTAGTAATTGTAATCTAACAGACTTGTAATGTCCCACTGCTGAGCTAAGGCCATCTCTACATTTTGAGGAGAATATTAAGAGCTTATTCCACCAAACTACTGCTAGATACACATGTGGCAGACATTTTTATTTTTATGAAATAGGTAGGCGGACGGGCTACCTGATCTTAAGTGGTAACCACCGCCCATAGACTTTGGCGCTGTAAGAAATACCAACCGTTCCTTTCATATCCAATACGCCAACAACCTTGTGGCTTTATATCCCTTGGCTGTTGTTACACTGACTCACTCAACTGACAAATCGAAACAAAACAATACTATTACTGTTTCGCGGTAGTATATCTGATCAGTGGATAGTACCTAACCAGGGTAGGATCCTACCAAGAAAAATATAGAATGTTGAAATTGTAGCCTAAATATTATATTACAAAAAACGGACTATTTTATTTAACGTGAATACATTATATACAATATGTAATCAATCTTTATAACTATATATGTATATATAATTTATATTACAAAACCAGGAGTGGACGCTTGGGCGCTGGTACCTTGTAGGTATAAGCCCGGAGCTGAATGCCATGTTCGAAACTAATTCGAAACTTGAACATATGGATATTTAACATAACGTCCGCTTGAAGGTTTTCAGCCATGTTCTGAGAGTGACTAGTAATGTGAGCGGAACATATAGTGCACAAATTTGTGCGCAAACACAAGTGTACTCTCTTTTCACTCTTATAATCTGATGAGATAGCGATTCGAATTGACCGGAAAGATAACAACACAAGATCAACGGCTTCACGTGCTTTCCGTGGTATGTCGACACTGCCAACTTCCAGACTGCGGACTGCTGAGATTTCCTCGACAGAATAACCCAATAAGTGAAAATGATGCCCTGTCCCGGAGTTTGAACCCAGGATCGTAGCCAGTCTTGTAAATTAGACACTATACCGAGACAGCGAAAGTTTTGGCAAGAGTAATTTGGTCACATACCTAGAACACACATTTTCATATTACTTATAATTGCTATACAAAAATGTTATGGTTCAATATTTAATATAAAAATGCCGTTTATCTAAAATCGACTGTCAAGTTTTTTTTTTCTAAGGTAATTACTTAACCATTATTAACGTTAATTAAGCGACGCCATGCTTGTTCCATTAATTATTATCGGCCTTGTTAACGCAATTAACAGGATTCTATTCGATGTCGTAATATTACATTGATGTCAAGATTCTGCTCATGATCATTTTTAAATAAAATACAAGCGATAGAATTGTTTTTTTTATTATTATTTCAATTCTATATATTTGTAAGCAAAGGATGTTCTGAAGATGCTTATGCCAGATCCTTAATATTGAACACCTTAAATAATATATTAATTGGAAGAATGTACATTGTTGTAAGCCGCAAAGGTTAATAAATTACGTAAGACATTAATGCAACCTCATTAACGTACAACTTTTTACAGTTCTTTCAGGCAACCAATGAAATAATATTAAATTTGAAGTTCATACTGTGAAAGCTTTACTCCAAACTACGGTGATTATATTAGGAACAAATACTCTAGAGAGCCAATTTTAATTCCGATCGAACACGACCGTATCGACATCAAAAGGATAAAAAATATAAGCTTCCTGAGCGCAGTGCTGCTGTGACAGTTAATAGAAAAACTCAATAACTTATTATTGACCAGCCTCGATGTTAGAATCCTAACCTAAGCATAATATACTGGACTAACGATCCTAGTCCCTTATAATTTTACTTATACGCAAAGAGGGACTGCCTCGAGAACATAGGCTGGGTACATGTTGAATATGAGCGGAACCCTTTTATATAAGATATTTACATAATAATAATAATAATAATAATAATATTATCCTGGGACATTTTTCACACACGGCCATCTGATCCCAAACTAAGCTTGTACAAAGCTTGTGCTATGGAAACCAGACAACTGATATACTACATATACTACTTTTCTTTTTGTAAATACATACTTATATAGATAATTACACCCAGACTCAGGACAAACAGACATGTTAATGCACACAAATGTCTGTCCTGGGTGGGAATCGAACCCACAACCTTCGGCGTGAAAGACAAGTATCTACCAACCACGCCAACCGGCTCATCAAATTTACATGCTTATAAAATAGGTAGATGGACGATAAATGGCGCTGCGAGAATGTCTGCCTCTTGTGCCTGTAGTTACACTAGCTCACTCGCTCTTCAATCCGGAACACAACAATACTAAGTATTGGTATTTGGCAGTAGAATATTCGATGGGTGGTACCGATCCAGAAGGGCTTGTGCTAAGAAATTGTCGTCCACTTTTAAAGCACAGCGTATTGGCAGTCGGTTTCTAAGTCTTTTGTGTCGAATAGTATTTCGCAACGTTTAACTCGGAATTAGAATACCTCGAAAGATGGTAACTATCTGGGATTTATTGTTAGTAACGCAAACGCCATGAAAAAATATTATTCTTTACAGAAGTTAGATGATAAATTTATCGTATAAATCGTTTTAATAATAATATGATTACAATTGATTGATTGCAACTCACATTATAATCTACATCAGCTGTAGTCTATCCGCCATTTTGTTTTTACTTTTTCTGTTTAAGAATGAACAAGGTTTTTTCAAGTCACGAAGCTGCATCGAGTCAATAAAATTAGCTGATTACATTAGTCTAGTCTACAGGTAAAACCAAAGGTTACTCGTCTGTCTAGGTCATTCAGCGTGGGATGCCAATCTAGGCTGAACGCAATCGGCGTTGGTGTTGGTATATTAATTATTAAAAATATTCATTCACATAAAACGATCAAAAACGATAATTTACACAGATTATAAATCGTCAAATGTTTTTCGTTTTACGTTATTATTAATTTAATCAATTGTTATTATATTTATTTTAAAAATTATCAATATTTCATTTATAAATATTTATTTAGTGAGATTTATAATCACTAATTTTCAAAATTTTAAATGGAATGTAAAGAGAAAAATTAAAATGGCGCAGTTAATATTTTAAAAGATATAAAAATGGTGTGAATGTTCAAAGAGGACGGATGGTATATTCAAATTCGGCCCCGCCGGATGGGGCCGAATACCGATGTGTCTTAGGTGTTCTGGGGTTAGAAATCCGTAGGACACTTAATAAATCCATAAAATAATTAGCTTAGGTCAATAAACTTATATTATCAATATTTTATTCTAGTAATTTTTTGATATATTTTTTAATATAACCCATGTATATATCCACGTATGTAAGAAGTAATTAAATATATTATTTGTATTCTGTGTACAAATATAAAAGATATGTTATTGTTTAAAAATATCATAGGTTCCAATTCAATTTATAATCAAAACATAAATAATTATAAAAAGAAATATATATGCAATAATTCGATAGCAAAATTTAAAAAATCCTGTTTTTTTTTTAAATGTTCAATATACTAATATTTAATATACGGGCTCATTTACAATCTGTTATTTTTTTTTCTTTTATGCAAATACCAAAGAAACATTTTAACGACTATAAAACACAACAAGAGAAAAATATTGAAATATGGACAGTGGGTTTGTTGCAATATAAAGGTAGGGATGCAATTAAAATATTTTGTTGCATTATGGCTAAATAACGACCCGCCTACACTTTACACGTTGCAGATATTTAGTTGGGTATAGTTTTTTTTTTAAATTAATTTATATATCAATTGGTGGGCGGGGTGGAAAATGAACTTGATGGTAAGTGGTCACCACATGGGAACTGAGAAGTTACATCCCTTGTGCCTGTAGGGAGCAATGTGACGACACACACAAAAGACGTTACATCATTGCTTCCGAGGTTGGAGACGTATTGGCAATTTATGGAATGGTTAATATTGACGAAGGACAACACATTAAAAAAAGTATATACAAAATATACATGTATTTATAGATAGTAATGCATTTTATAATTATTGTTATGTAGCAATAATTCTCCCGTTAGGCTGTCTGGTAGAATATGCTTTTTAGTCAATAAAACAACCCTAATGTACAACTCTTTAGATTGCATACTTTGTAACACTGTGTGTCTTTTATTTGGAGAGTTAAAGGCGTTTATATCTTTGTGTCTATCTGTGGCATTGTAGCTCTTAACGTATGAACCTCTTTTGATATTTTTGTTTGAAATGTGAAGAGGTTGAAGAATGTTCTTAGCTATTATTAAAGAGAATCTTTACAGTTGTTTGAAGATCAGCTAATTCTCCTAGTAGTTTAAGGGATATGAGCAACTTCTACAAGTCTGATCAATGACTTTAACGGTGCAGTTGCACCATCATCTGGAATCAACAGGATACTCAAATAATCCTTACATACTTTTATAAACGGGTTTTTTTACTTTGGTTTTTTTTTATATTATTATATAACTAAATGTATCATTCAATTAAATTATAAATACCGAATGGATTCAACTTAGGTTAACCAACCTCCCCCCCCCCCCCCCACACACAAATGAAGTCATATGCGTTTTAAATGACTTTTCATAATATTCACTCGTATTTCTAGGTAAGATAGACTTTGATCTAGTATAAGAATGTGCTAACGCATACATCAGCTGACTACTTCATACATAATGTATGAGGTACCCGGATGTATGATAGTACAGGCGGCGATAGTCGATTTACGCTCATGCAACGACTGACTTCTATATATAGAATTCTTAACATCACCGACTTTACTTATAAACTAGTTAAACAATGCTCTGTCTTCTTCGTTCGAATGTCAAATCATTAATGATAGACAGAGAGAATTCAGTGCTTAACTAAACATCCGCTAAGAAACGTATTTTATACACACAGCTTTAATAATTATAAAAAGAAAGAAATATAAAATAATTTGAAATTGCGAAATTAATTATTTGTATTTTTAATAAAAGAACAATGATAACTTTATTAAAAAAATGAATAATTTTGAATAAACGAAATCATTTATAATCTGTTAATTATTTCTTTTATCCTACTTTCTTCGTGAAAAGCTAATACCAAAAAAAAATTGTTAAAAAAAACAATTTGTATCTTTTACCGATTCTTCTCAGATCTGCAATGTTTCTTCCTGAACTGTATGATATGGATGGATGGATGGAACGGATATGATCATGAATATAGTTGGAATTTGATTTTAACTTTAACTTCCACTCGGCTCTCGGACTATAGTCTAGCTATAAGCTGGCGGGTCATGATGTCATTCAGGCCTTGCTTAACGCTATATCGCTTACAGACAGACAGATAACGTTAGGCAAGATTTAATAATAATTACAAAACATAAAATAATTTTTATTATAAATTCCACTAGAGACATTTAGATCGTGATTTTTCGCCTGCGGCTTCGCCCACGTCCCTACGTGGTGTTAAGTATAAAAAATATTCTATGGCATTCCTTGTTGTTCAAGTTTGCTCCATACAAAATTTCATCAAAATCGGTTCAGTATTATAGCTGTGAAAGCATAACAGACAGAGTTACTTCCACATATAATATTAGCATATATAATATAATAATAATGTCCTCCAGACCGATTTCGGCCACGGCGGCCAATCTCAAGAGAGATTAGCTAACTACGCAGGAGATATTATAGTGCACATGTGTGTGCGCAAACACAGGTGCACTCTCTATTCCTTAACTCTCATAATCCGATGGGACGGCAATCCGACGCGATCGGAAAGAGTTCAGGCGCAGGACCAACGGCTTTACGTGCTTTCCGAGGGACGAGAGTGTACACACTTTCAACTTCCAGACTCCGGGCTGCTACTGAGAATTTTCTGACAGAAAAACCAAATAACAATTTACACAAACAAATTTATTGGCCCGTCCTGGGAATTGAACCCAGGACCTCCAGGTCTGCGGCCTTACATAAAGATAGTAGACCAACGAGGCATATATTCTATGACATATGACTATTTCACGTCGAATAGAAATCGCTTAAACAAATAAGTTTTTATTTAAATGTTATTTTTTTTTTGTTATCTACATAATATACAAATATTATCTATTTCTGTGTAAGATGCAATCGGGCATGACACTTGATGTAACTAGACCCGTGAACATCTGAAACACCGAGCTTGCCAATGCGCTGCGTCTTTTCTCGAGGGTTTCGGAAAAACCACCTGCGAAAGCTGATTGCACAGAGTTTTCCGAGGCAGAAAAATAAACTAAACTCTTAAAAAATCTAACATATACTATATGGTATTAAAGACGTACATTTATCTTCTATCTATCTTTTATTTATATTATAAATTGTAAAACCTTCTAAACCAATCAGCCGTGATGGCTCAGATGATTCCAAGTTCAAATTCGGGCAAGCATCACTGTATTTGTGTGCTTAACATGTGATTACAATTAACATTCAAAATATTGTCAGGAAACCTGCGTGTAGCGGATAATCTCCCACGTATCCACAAACCCCCATCAAAGCAAAATGGTGGAGTAATCTCCAAAACCTTCTTCTCAAAAGGGAGAGCCCACAGCTGCGGGCATGAACATAAATGATACCAGAATATGTTTCGGAGACGTTTTTAGAATATAATATTATTATATAATCTATTAATTTTGAGAGTTATAATTGATTTTGTTATTTTTTTATCGTTGGTAAATCATTCTGTTTAGTTCATTAGAGCGGATAACACCGAATGGGGTTGCGTTTGTCACGACGGGCGAACGTCATGTCAATCATGGACTGGTTGGCAGCGGTTGTACGCGGCGATCATTCGCAAACCCATTGGCTCTAAATCGTTAATCATTATTATATAGGCGTATCAGATACATTAGGTAAATCTTCTTCCATTAGGTAAATCCATCTTATGTTATAATTCAAAACCAAAGAATAATTCAAACGTAATTAAAATTAACGGCGATGCGTCGATGTCGTCCAACCACGATATATGCCTGTCCGTTTTACGTTCCGCCAGAGTGACATAGCAACAAAAGTCTGCTTTCACTCTCGACTCAAATTACATAGTCTAACTCATTGTCAGCATCACAGTCTCGCCGACAAGTGTAATCTTGAAATTTATAAGAAATTGAAGAGTTTTTAATTAATAGTGACAAAAGTCAACGTTGCAGTCTACTTATTTTAACGTTCCCTGAGCATAATGTCCAACATGGATTCCCGTGCTAACGAGTTGTGCGAACAATGCGATTGCCTGGCTTCCCGACGACTCTTCATATATAATGTGGCGCTTCACTATGAAGTGACAAGCGCGAATTTCTCGTCATATTTTGATAGCAACGATATAAATATGCGAACGAATCACTACACGAGAACATGCTATAAAACAAACCAGTTTGTTCTCTTTGACCTCAGAATAGTTTGATAGATGCCAGCTGACGTAATGTCTACCTGTGCTGAGGTTCCGAGAAGGATCGTTTGATGCCGATTTACGAAATATGAAATATATTAACGATTTCATTATATTATTAAATCAATATATGCTATGTTGTATGTTTGTGTGGCTCAAATTGTTTTTGCGGAATGACAGTATGTAAATAAACCTTATATATATGTAAAACCTGTGTCTAAATACATAAATTGAGCCATTTCCGAGATACAAGACATATGTATATATATATACAATAGTTGTTCATTTTATATTATTAGACATTTTTAGGAGATCCTACGGAGGCGAACGGTAAATGGATTGGTAAAGAAGCCTCCTTTAAAAAACATTGTACAGTACAGTAACAGCCTGTTAATGTCGCACTGCTGGGCTAAGGCCTCCTCTCCCTTTTGAGGAGAAGGTTTGGACCTTATTCTACCACGCTGCTCTAATGCGGGTTGATAGAATACACATGTGGCAGAATTTCAATGAAATTAGACACATGCAGGTTTCCTCAGGATGTTTTCCTTCACCGTAAAGCACGAGATGAATTATAAACACAAATTAAGCACGTGAAAATTCAGTGATGCTTGCCCGGGTTAGAACCCACGATTATCGGTTAAGACTCACACATTCTAACCACTAGGCCATCTCGGCTTTTATTGGCAAAAAACATTGGCATCGTATGAAATATTAACCATTCCTTACATCAGCGATGCGTTACCAACCTTAGGAAATAGTATGTTATGTATGTATGTTAAGATTTTTTTTTCAGCCTTTTGCCGTCCACTGCTGGACGAAAGCCTCCCCCATAGAACGCCAACCATCCCGATCTTGGGCAGTCCGCATCCATCACGTACCTGCCACCTTTTTTAAATCGTCGGTCCATCTTGTCACAGGGCGCCCTACACTACGTTTGCCTAAGCGTGGTCTCCACTCTAACACGTGTCGGCTCCATCGGCATTGTTAAGATTACACTACTCAGTATTACTGTTTAGCGGTAGAATGTGTTAATGGTATACAAAGTCTGTTCCAACCACAAGAGTAGTAGACAAATAAACAACTTCGACTTCGAATTAATGCAATATCATTGGTCTTGGATTATCTGTGATATTATCTATGGAATCGCGAGAAAATAGCGTGTTTGATATCCGAGATATTGTAATGGAAACTTTGGGAGTTAAAGAGATTATAACTAGTTAAGTGGAATAGTGTCGTATTATAAATAAAGGTAAATTAATCAAGAACTGTTTGTAGTGTGTAATACAGCTAATACAGCAAAGCTTGGTTTATCTTTACTCCTTCGATTGGAATAGGGTATAGGGCTTGAACAAAACACTACCAAATGATTTGTTATTTTGTAACCAGTCTCGTTCGCTATAACTGAAATGCCTTCTCCATTGAAATCTCTTAATAACTCATGAATTAAGCTCAGCGAGGTCCGAGGTTGTTATTAGCATTTTTGGGACAAATGCGTTGATTTAACGTTTAGGTACCTATTTACATATTTGGCTTAAGAATATTTTGCAAGAAATAAGCGACACATGGCCCAGTGGTTAGAATACGTGAATTGTAACCGAAGGTTTGAACTCAACTTGCAGTCGTCATGGAAGTTTTTTTTTTTTTTATAGAACAGGACGGCGGACGATCATATGGGCCACCTGATGGTAAGTGGTCACCAAACGCCCTTACACATTGGTACTGTAAGAAATGTTAACCATCGCTTACATCGCCAATGCGCCACCAACCTTGGGACCTAAGATTTTTATGTCCCTTGTGCATGTAATTACACTGGCTCACTCACCCTTCAAACCGGGACACAATTGGTACACACTTGGTATTGGACCAAGTACAGCTGTTTTGCGGTAGAATATCTGATGAGTGGGTGGTACCTACCCAGACGAGCTTGCACAAAGCTCTACCAGTAAATAAAGTTAATTGTTTTTATAATTATTTTCGTAGTGTACATAATATATTTAATATTATATAATAGTTGTCGCCCATGGCTTCTTCTAGTTGTCGCCCATGGCTTTGTCCGCGTGCTCCGGGGCAAGTAATGTCGCTTGGGGTTTAAACTTTCTTAATACAAAATTTCATAAATATCTGTTCAATGGCTACTAAAACAGACAGAGTTTACTTTGGCGTTTATAATATAAGTATAGATAAGGATATTTTTGTTAAACATTATAGAAAAGTATTCTATGACTTTTTTTTTCTAAGTCTAGTTTTCCACGTCAGTATTACTTTCCGAAATCGGGGTGTAAAACTTATGTGATACATTTCTGTAACGGCCGACGCCTGTATAAATAGATTCTTTACTGATACTGAAAATCGACACTTTTTCGAACGACTTACTTTAAAAAGTGTAGTTTAACTTTAATAAATTTTAATATTAGTATAGATAAACATATCGTAACCGTCGCGGTTGCTTTTGTTTATCCCACTCTTTGCATACTGTTACTATAGGGTATAAAATCGATGTGATCTGTAAAGGCGGTATATTTTTTTTTATATATACCTGATGGTAAGTGGTTGTAGTCCAAACGCGACGACGGCCAGTACAGTCGGGAAGAATGTTCTGCACTAGCGGCGCTTTGTCGGCCCGCAAGATGCCCCTTCACGCCTCGTTTCAAGGAACCCGGCAGGGATGCCAACTCCTACAGAATATACCTCCTAGAACCAACTTCAAATTCCCATAAATATCGATTAAAAACCCCTAAATTTTTTGTTGTACACTGATGTATTTATGCATGCATGCATGCATGGGTGCATTTTACACATTTACACACATTAATTAATGACCTATAATATTAATGATGATAACAATGATATTAAACGATTTTGATTTTTTATTTAGTGACCAGAAATCGAAGCCCGGGCCTCCTACGTGTTGTACAAACCCGCTGAATAATAGCTCGACGGGGGCTCGAGGAATCTCAATGTATTATAGTTTTTTGATATTTTAGTTATAACCACGCTTGGAGTTTATACTTGGTTTAGTTTATTGGTTGGGCTTAATGTAAATTGTATAAAGTCGTGCGCTTTTAGAAGGAAAAACTAAAAAATCTTAAATAATGTACCCCCTAAAAAACCCCTAGACGTCTTGAATCTCCCTAAATTTGGGGTGAAAACCCCCAAATTGGCATCAATGGGTTGTAAGAGGAGGGGAGCACGTGACCTGTTGAAGTGTGACAAAGAAAGGAGTTGCCCAATTTCTTTGTACGCGATGGAATTGATGTCACAGTTAGGCGGTGACATCGAGAGCACGCGTAAACTTGTGAAGGAAAGGGGAAGGGGGAAGCAACTTATAAACATTGTTTAGCGTGACATTAGTTAAACAATGCTCTGTCTTCTTCTTTCGAATGTCAAATCAATAATGACAGAAAGAGAGAAAACTGAATTCTTTAAACATTCTCTAAACAGCCGCTAAGGAACGGTTTTTAAGTAAAGTCGTAAATTATTTTTATCACATAATTAACTAATTTATATTGTTCCTTTCGTGTTTCGATATGTCTTTTTATTATTATCTTTTGTGATTGATTACTTCTTTAAATTGATATTTTATTTATGTTCTAAAATATATTTAATTAGTCTACTTGTCAGACTAGTTCGTACTAGACTTGACAAGCTCGTCTGGGTAGGTACGCATTAGATATTCTACCGCAAAAAAGCAGTACTTTGCATTGTTGTGTTACGGTTTGTAGTTTGAGTGAGCCAGTGATATTATTTCTTACAGTGGCAATGTATGTCGGCTGTGGTGACCACTTATCAGATACCCATTTGTTCGCACTCTTAGGTATATAAAACTAGAATGTCTGAGCAACGCAAATAAAAAAGAAACACAAACATTCATTTTTATTTATTAAGATCCTTTAAAGAAAATAAATACATTGATTATGTTGAAAAAATAATTGTAATTCCTATTTATATACGTTTTTTTATTACAAACTTTCGCTTGAATTCTCAAACACTCACACATCGGCCATCTGATCCCGCAGAGCAGAGCTTGTACTAGGAAACCAGACAACTGATATACTACATATACTATTTTTCCCTTGTAAATCTGTACTTATATAGATAATTACACCCAGACTCAGGACAAACAGACATGTTCATGCACACAAATGTCTGTCCTGGGTGGAAATCGAACCCACAATCTTCGGCGTGAAAGGCAAGTATCTACCAACCACGCCACCAGCCCGTCCATAAACACAACAACACAAATGGACTTTGGATTGGAATCATCGCTCGTTATTCTTGTTATTTATTATTTCTTACGTGTTTATTAAGTTAGAATAAAAATTACGATACAAAACACGCTAAAAAAGACAAAAAAATATGTATAAAAGGCGGTTTTATTTCGTTTTTTCTTCTTGCACCGCTCCAATTTTTTTGCACTCGATATCTGGAAACATTGGCGTATGTTTTAGAAATTATTATTCAATTCAATGTAGTATTAAACTGTGTGTTACGTAAATAAAATATCACAACAATCTTTTCCAGACTACATTTTAGGTAGAGAACATAATTATTATAATAAAATGTTTGGGGCTAAAATTGAATACACTTATTTAACAATGGGAAAGTACTTGAAAATGTAATATATGTGAATGTTGCCAGCACTGGGAAGTAATAAATAGTTTTTAATGATTTTGAAATAAGCTTGGAATGTGTCAATTATTGTAATAAAATGGTATTGGCTAATATACATATTTTCTCTGAATATAACTTCTTCTTCCAATGCCACTCCGACTAGCGAAGGTTGGCAGCTTTGAATACTCCTTCTTATTCTTCGCGAGGTGAAAGAGTTCGGCAAAACTGGCGATTCCCGTCCATTCTCGGATGTTGCACAGCCAAGACGTTTTCTGCGATCAACAGCTCTCCTTCCGGCAACGTTTCCCATCATAATGAATTGCAAAATTATTTATATATCTTTGCCTAAGCACGTGTCCAAGATATGCAACTTATCTGAATATAACAGGAAAGTATAAATAAATCGAATTATAAGTAACACATGGCAATAGCCTACATAATTAGTTACGTATATTATAATACGATACGAGCTAATAACATTAACAAATGCCTAGATTCAAGAAAACAAAAAGAATAACTTACTTAAAGATATAATTACACACTCAGACTGCAGTTATGTAAGTTATTATGTTTAAACATAGCTTAAAATTTGACTTAGCTCATAATTTTTATAAATAATTAATTAATTATTTATAACACCATCTATGTTTTGTATAACACAATTAGTGTTTTGTGCAACGCTATCTATGTTTTGTACGTCGCATAGATATTATTTTACGCCATCTGGCGAATAATAGCTGAACTCGTTAAAGCGAGATGATAAGATACTTTTAAAATTTAGCATATTAAAGCTAATAGATGTCGCTACCATTTTTGCAATGGACGGTCTGCGCATGTCAAAAATACATGTCATTCACATCATTTTATTTTGTGAATACCTAAAATCGAGTTGAATTTGTGAAAATATACGGACGTGGTGGCTTCGGGCATGAGCGCCTTTTTACCGCGGACCATTGTGTTTTACGAATAGATTATAAGTGATTTCAGATAATAGGTGTAACGTTTAAGAAAATTCGCACTTCATTAAAATAATTTTCAGACAATTTTCAGTTTTTCATTAAACCGTGATCTGATCAGGCGGGATGTGTATTTTATTGGCTACATAATGGACATAGTGATAAATTTTCACAGCGTTGTGTTCAGTGTTTAGTTTTCTATTTTGGACATCGAAAGAAGCTAAATTTATATGGGTGCTTATGAATTACTCTGAAAGGGAGACGTAGAAATTGCGTAAGTACATATAATAATTTATTTTTATAAATTCCTATTAGTAACACTTCTTGTACAAAATAATTTCTTACCTGTTTTTCGTTAATTTTGGAAGAGTAATTAAATTGAAAATCAATTTTCATTTACCGCTCTTTCGCGGCTTTCGTTTATTGAAATGACTTATATTATAAATACATTTTAAAAAAAATGCAGTGTAACTAAAACCATTATTAATTTAATTTTTCAAAATATGATAAAATTAAATATATGATATTATACATTTTATTATCATTTTAAATTTCATTATTAAAATTTGTTCAGATTTAAGTTTAAATGTCTGTAATGAATTTACAAAATTTATAAGATTATCATTTAAATATCATATAATAAACATAAATTTATATAAATAATAAAAAGATTTTATTGGAAATAATGCGCAAGAATAACTACTGAACTTCCATACTGGTTCTCCTCGGAATCCTCGGTAAAATCTACTTCTGATCCAGTTGGTAATTTGATATTGAATTTATTGTAATAAAATATGAGTCAAAAGTGATCTTACTTGAATAATGTATAATTTTATTTGACCATGGGCTGTATCTTAATTTATACCAAATATGCAACGTCTCTTTGTCTCATTGTTCGACTGTAGTTACTGTAGTTTACTGTGCTTGCAAATTTATGTTATTAAAGACTTATATTTAAGTTACATCGGTTCAGCACGATGAGACATTTATCTAAATAATTAAATAGGCAAAAATCTTGTAGCAATTGACATGCTTTAGTGTTATAAATAAAAAAAAATTGAAATAAGAGTAGAAAAAAAAATGTTTAAAATATGCATGCAAATTCATTATTTTCACAAAGTTCATAATAATGTTTTTGTTCTAATTTAAACCTCTGAGCGAACACTAGTTATAAGAAACGTTCTTTACTTTATCTACAAAATTTAACTTTATAATGCAAATTTATAAATGACAATAAGTATTGTTGTGTTCTGGTTTGAAGGGTGAGTGAGTCAGTGTAATTACAGGCACAAGGGATATAACATCTTAGTTTCCAAGGTTTGTAGTGCATTGGCGATGTAAGCGATGGTAAACATTTCTTACAATACCAATGTCTATGTTGGGGACCACTTACCATCAGGTGACCCAAATGCTTGTCCGCCTACCCACATTATAAAAAAACAATTTTTCACTCTGGACAAAGTTGATCTTCATTCAATCTTACTTTATGTAACTTTGGAATACATAATGTTCCATTTGCATAGCGCATCATTGTTATATTTTGATAAAAATGTTATATGCTTTCTTTTCTAAGGATTGAAGGATAAATTTATCGTTTTTTTAAATTGAATTACAAGCTTTCAAACCCCATTTAACCCCATGAATTTTGAAAAATCCTTTCATAGCAGAATTTCATCTTGTTAGGCTATGCGGAGGGCGGATTTGTTTGTCAGCCAGTCATTTTGAATTAATTCTATCTCCACAGACATACTTCCCCTTGCTATATCTTATCAATAAATTGATTTAAGTTTAAGGTGACTCCATGTTTCCATTGTCAGACAGCATCATAAACTAAACCTTAGAAATGCAAATTGATGACAATTTAGTGCTTATTCATATGACAATAATGTTAAAGTTTGCATTGCACTTTGCGACGACGAGATCTTCATTGACTCGGAATGTGCGCCAGTCTTAGTATCATTGGTCTTCTAGGATTCTAGATTCCTTAGCCGGATTGGATCATCTTTGGGACACAATTTTATTGACATTAAATGAATAAAGTAAAGAGTAACAGTACATGTTCCACTTCTGAGCTAAGGCCTCTTCTTTTGGGAAGCTCTGGAAGTTATTCGAGCAATGCGATAATATTACAGGGGGTTTCCATGTCCTCAGCGTACTCGGCAATTGGCTTCATGGTCCATACGTCGTCGCCTTATCGTCGTCTGGCGTCTGAAATACAATCGGTTAAGCACACTTTAATCATTTTTCGAATTCACGTAGGATTAAATTTTTTTAATATTACTGGTATAATATTTTGTAAAATTTGTATTCGATGTGACTATAGGTCGAATTAAAAATATTAAACCGATACGAAAAGCTAAATTAATGTATTATTTTATAATCATTCATAGATTTGTAATCTTGTTTAACAATTATATTTAATCATGATTACTTTCAATCTTATTACAAAAGGAGTTGATTACGCTCAACTCGAAATGTAATGTTCCTATCTGTTACATCAGGTAAACGATAGTACATAACCTTCTTTATAGTCATGACGTATGTACATATATTATATATCTATGTGGTATATAATTATATGTAATTTAAAATGCAAATAAATATTATTATTATATAATCGATACAAGTCTTCCTGGTAGATTTATTACTTTGTCTGCTACTGGTTAATGTTCCGATCAAACCAGATTCGAATCTTGGCAAGATCGTCGTGTAATGGTGTGTGTTTTGGAGAATGAACGTTAATATCGATAGATATTTTTTTTAAATAATACTTCTATATTATAATTTTATAATGGCAAAGTAAGCTAGGATTTCACGGCTAAACCATCCCTGACTTTGATGAAATTTGGTATGAAGCATGGTTGGAAATAGAGGGCGATGGAAAACTAGCATCCTATAAATCCTCTGCTGGGCTGCTAAGGACTCTCAATTTAAGAACGAGGTTTGGAGCTTGGCCAAGCAGACAGCAGTACTTGGTACTGCTGTCTTTCGGTAGAATATCTGATGAGTGGTTGGTACCTACCAAAACGAGATTGCACAAAGCCCTACTACCAGTAATTCATATTACTCAGGTTTCAAAATTGTCATAATGCAAGAAATATTATATTAATATCTTTATGGGTTTTTTTAAATAATACTCGGTTTCTATTTTATTTTAAATGAAATATTTTCGATATCATTAAAACTAAACGTTATACATCTGACGGGTTCGGTGTATTTCTTGATCGTCTGTATACAGAGCCGTTATTACTTTACGAGGTGCGTGGGCATTGAAGCAACAAATATTAGTTTTATAGACATTACTAATGCAAAACATGTGATGATGTGTGTTCGTTAAGTTTGGAAGGGAGAAGGAAAAAATAAGTTGTGCCTGTGACTCCGCCGTAATTTGTAACTTGGTGGTAGGGCTAGGGCAAGCTCCTCTGGGTATTTGTAACTTGGTGGTAGGACTTTGTGGCAAGCTCCTCTGGGTAGGTTAGTCTGGTTAGTCTCGTTGTCTGGTAGACATTCTACCGCCAAACAGCAATATTACCATTTTATTACGGTTTGAAGGGTGATGGAGTGAGTTAAAGTACAGACACAAGGGACATGACATGTTACTTCTCAAGGTTGGTAATGCATTGAGGATGAAAGTGATGGTTAATATTTCTTTTAATGTCAATGTGTATGAAGGGTGACCATGGTGACAAACCATAAGCCTCATTTGCCAGTCTGCCTAAAATAGTCTGCAATAATTGGCTCATGAAATCGCGGTGGTACTGGATTGAAGCCTCTCCTTCTTCGTCTTCGTTTCAGATCGATATCTTCCGTTTGGTGGTTGCTACACCGTTTCTTTAATGCGTGTTAGTGGACACACGTGGAAAATTTTCACCTAACACTTGCAAATTACCTCACGATATATTCCTACAACGTCAAGCACGAAATTAATTCAGTAACAGCCTGTTAATGTCCCACTGCTGGGCTAAGGCCTCCTCTCCCCTTTTGAGGAGAAGGTTTGGAGCTTATTCCGCCACTCTGTTCCAATGCGGATTGGTGGAATACACATGTGGCAGAATTTCAGTGAAATTAGACACATGCGGGTTTCCTCACAATGTTTTCCTTCACCGTCAAGCACGAGATGAATTATAATCACAATTAAGCACATGAAAATTCAGTGGTGCTTGTCCGGGTTTGAATGCACGATCATCGGTTAAGATTCACGCGTTCTAACCACTAGGCCATCTCGGCTCACTAAATTAATTATAAACACAAATTAACACAGCCTGGATTTAAACTCTGAATCGTCTATTAAAATTCTCGTCTTCTAAACCACTGGGCCATGACTGCTCTATAAATAAATATATATATATATACAAAATGATATAGTATATGACTAGGCTGTGACGTTACCGGTTAATAAAAGTGAATCATATTACCATACCATCAGCGCTGATTCAAGATAGGTAACCATGACATAACCTTTCATGTGCCAGCTATAGGTGAAGGTCGTTGAGTCACTGCAGCGGGGTTGATTCATAACTCCACCCACTAATACCCCTAAGTCTATGGGGTGAATTACCCTTATCTTGATCGAAGTGTATTAGAATGTAGTTTGGAATGATAAGTTTTTTTTTTTATATAGAATAGAAAGGCGGACGAGCATATGGGCCACCGGGACCTAAGATTTTATGTTCCTTGTGCCTGTAATTACACTGGCTCACTCACCCTTCAAACCGGAACACAACAATACCAAGTACTGCTGTTTTGCGGTAGAATATCTGATGAGTGGGTGGTACCTACCCAGACGAGCTTGCACAATCCTACCACCAGTTTCCTGAAATTATTGGTTGTTGCAATGAAGTGTCATGGCCCAGTGGTTAGAAAACGTGTATTGTTTGTATAACATTTATTTCCTATTGATTTGTCTGCTTTTTCGAAATTATTTGGAAGTTTTATCTTAACTAACGTTCGCTCATTGGCCGAAGTTCGATCATAATTGTTTGAGGAAAGCATATATGGACGTTTCGAATTCGAAATTTGAAAAATTATAATTTTTTCTACTCTTATTTCAAATTTTTTTTTAATTGATAACAAAGTCGACATCCAATATCTTTATCAATATAGAAGCATTACACTTGCTTATTGATTGTCAAAAATCTACAACCATTTCGGTTTTAATATATATTAATAATAATTGTACCTCAGGCAAGAGACGAGCCGGCGAAGGCAACTCAGCGAGTTTTTTTTTTAAATCTCTTAATTAGAAATACACTAATTAACACTAAAGCTAGTCCGTAGCTAAAAAGAAAAAAAAAACGTTGATACACAAATGAGAAACCGGTTCTTAGTCAATTTGTATATAGTTTTTATTTCATTATTATAATTGCCCTGAAAAATCCAAGAAGCAGTGCTGTTATGCAAGAACTCAATTCATTACTCGCCCGTGAAATTTTGACAAGCGTCTCGTCTCGTAGTGATGTACCATTTTGATGCGTGTATTCTTCAAATGTTATGATTATAAGGGTCAATGTTGCATATCACTTTCGGACATTTTACGACAGTTTTTTGCGGCGAGTCTCGAGATTGTTCTTACAGAATGGCCTTACTAGGTCCGATTTGACCAAAGTATGTAGAAATGATAGCAGTCTCGTTTTAGGTCTGTGAAAACTCTTGTTTTAAACGTCAGTATCTCAATTATAAACACGACACGAAGCGATGTTACGTCGTTGTTTCTCTCTTTCGATCTCTTTGGTTATATATAATCTTTGGCGATAGCTTTTTTTTGTTTTTTTTTTTTACGGGGAGGTTTTAGTGGGTAGGACGGTGGCCTTCTGCCCCGTGAATCTCGGTCGTGGACCGGGCGGTAGGCGTAAATGCCTTTCCTCCTCGACAAAAAAAAAAGGTGGCCCAGCACAGAGCCCTAACGTTCAGTATAAGATTACGATATTCGCTTTCCTCTAAATTATTCAATTGACTGCTTCAACTGTTGATCACGTAATAACATACAATACATATATATATATATATATATATATATATATATATATCGCGATGTGTTGTCTAGGCCCGCTGTGCTACTAGAAAGCGAGCGAATGACGACTAATTATAAATTTTAAAACGATCGTTATTGCGATTGTGTACGACGCTTAGTCTGAATGTTAAAATTGTTTCATTTAAGTTGTTTTAACAATTTAGAGAAATGTTAATATAAAAACACCGTTGCTCACAATTAATTCGCAGTCCGGTGTAAACAGTTATGAGATTTATTACGTGACGTATGTTCGTATTATATTTAGTTTCATTGTGATGTTAATCTTACGAGTATTTAATAGCAACGAAAATATTTCCAGTTGTTCCTTAAATATTGCTTATGCGTTACGGCGAATGAGTTAATGCGTTTAGCTTGTTTGTATGTTGTTTTTTTTTTTTATAGAATAGGTAGGCGGAGCGTATTAGCGCTTACAACGCCAATGCGCCACCAACCTCGGGACCGAAGATTTTATGTCCCTTGTGCCTGTAATTACACTGTCTCATTCGCCCTTCAAACCGGAACACAACAATACAAAGTACTGCTGTTTTGCGGTAGAATATCTGATGAGTGGTTGGTACCTACCCAGATAAGCTTACACAAAGCCCTACCACCAGTTAATGTGCTTATGTTACGGCCAATATGTAATATTAACGGTTGTACTGTTAGATTTGTAAGTCTAAGTAAAATGAATGTTCATGAAACGTGCTAATGATGAAGTCATTTTATGTGTAGGAGCATATTCCACCACGCTGCCGCATTACCGGTTTGTGTCTTATATAATATTTGGCAGTATTTCAACCGGCACAGGCAGGTCCTGTGTTTTCAATCACCGCTAAGATGAATTGTAAAAATGAATTCAGACGCAAGACCGATATTCTATTTCATGGTCATCAGCTTCTGGGTGTTTTTGAGAATTTTTTCTGACCCAGGAGTTCACCAGAGGACCTTTGGATCGTAGCCTTATAAGTTAGTCACTAGAATAAATAAATATATATGTTAACATAAAATACACACATCGTCTGCCTATTCTAGTCGTTTGAGAATATATATATATATATTGAAAATATATACAATAAATTGCTTATGAAAAAAAAAGAAATAATATTTGTGAATAATTTCTCAGTAATTTTGTGTTTTTCATAGTTGTAAAGAAAGTTTGATAATACATTTGTAAGATGTCATATTCTAAGAAATGTTTTTTTAACTTATTTTGTTCGGCTTCGGCGGCGTTTCAAAGTTTTCTCGCCAACTTGTTTTTTTTTTTATTGGATCTGTCTCTTTATTTAAAATACATTAACATTCATGATTATCTGTCAGGAGTAATTTAAAACTCACTGGTTTCCGCTCGCGTGTTTGGGGGGGGGATATAAAGGTCCGAATCTCATCAAAATCGGTTCAGTAATTTAGTTGTAATAAGACTACTTATTGATTGTTATATAAAACGACTGATTATACTATATATAGAGGATTATATTAAATTTCGATTGTAATCATATTTGAAAATTTGAGTTCATTTTTATATTTATGAATTTTTAAGTTTCGAACATTTTCTTTTCCTCGATAATACTAAAGCTCGTCAATAGGTACCAAATGAGAGATGCACCGTATTGCCTGTTTATATAGTGATATTTTCATTTTTAATTCAAACGACACGAGTGACATTTCTGTAATACTATGCCATGTATTGTCGTTGGAAAGATATTTTTAGATTAAACGATCGATAGTAGTTTCCTGTTTAGCGAATTTATGAAATGATATTTCCAAAGTGTTCGTAAGAAAATACGCGAATAAAGCTTATATATATATATTTTTTTTATTTTTTTTAGTACCCATATTTTAAGCCTAATTAAGATCGTAATTAAGTTTAAGAAGAATGTCAGTAATGATCAAACCGCGCTGCTACAATGCTGATTGGTGAAAAAATATGCTGCAGATTTTCATCTGTTTTCTTTAAGATTTTCGATCATCGAGAACGAGATGAATTATAAACGAAAATTGAGTACACGTATCAGTTCCAACCAATGGACCATGACGTCACACAGAATATTATTTATTTATTTTATAGGAAACTAACACAATGTACAATGTTTTTACATATCTATCCCATAAAATAACAAATCCCAAATAATGACACTTATTAACACTACACATCGCAATTATAGGCTAACTCATCGTGCAATTTCACATTTTCACTTTCGTTATTATTAATTTAAAGACAAACAAACGATCGATAATTACATATTTACAATACGAACACCGTCAGTTGGCAGTTGGTACCGTCAAATATCGCCTAGTTTTATTAATAGTCCGTACGTCACGTCGTTAGTGCCGTATGATGTAACAGCACTACCGCCTCAGTGATGGTCAATGTCGTTCTTTAGTAATGGGAGTTTTTTATCGATAAATATTCTGTAACGAAAATTAAATTCAAATCCATAATATTATGGGGTATACCTATGTAAAGTCTTAGGGCGGTTTAAGTTTGAAGCGTCGGTATGCCTTTGCGTCAAACAGGAGTTTATAATTCCAGTCTTGTTTATTTTAAAACCGGTTTGATCCGGTTAGATCTTACATAATTTTTCCTTGCAATATAAGAGGTAATGAATGATTTATTTTATCGTAATAAATTAATTTATAGGGTTATTTTTAGCTCGTCTGGATAGGTACCACCCACTCATGAGATATTCTACCGCAAAACAGCAGTATTGGTATTGTTGTGTTCCGGTTTGAAGGGTGTGTGAGCCAGTGTAATTACAGACACAAGGGAAATAAAATCTTAAGTCCCAAGGTTGATGGCGCATTGGCGATATAAGCGATGGTTAACATTTCTTACAGTGCCAATTTCTAAGGGCGTTGGGTGACCACTTACCATCAGGTGGCCCGTATGCTCGTCCGCCTTCTTTTCTATATAAAAAAAAAATCTATGTTTATATTTTGATAAGTCTAAAGTTATTTTATAGTAAGTTTATAGTGTAGCTTTAAGTTTTTATTTACATATAAGATACTATGAGCTGTCATCCTAATTGTATATCACTGGGACAATTCTTGACAATCAACGCGCAAGTTTTCGCGTACTCATTTTGTATTTTTTATTTTACTCATGCTCTATAAATGAGTAAGTATATATATATGTATATATAATAACACAATCACAATAAATAAATAACACAATATAATAACACAATCATGTGCCATTAGTAGAATAACATGTAAAATCGAATCGTAAATACTTATCACAACCAAGGCAGATTAGAAACTACTGTGGAAATGTGAGATTATTGAGGTATGTTACAGTAGATGATACATCTTATGGTAGTAATTATATTGCTCCGAAAATCGCTGTTAAGTGTGGTACTTACGAAAGAATCCTAATTTGGTTGTATGAATGACAATTTAAATTATAATAATTATAATAATTTGCTTCGTCAGAGAAAATAATATAAGTAATACTAATGTATTTAAAAATATCGCTTCCATTATTGTATACGCATTCTCAAATATATATGATTATCGTTCCGCGCCCCATGTTGGGCGCCACTTGTAATGTAGGTAGCGGGTGTGCTTTGCGCATTCAAACACGGTTGATCGATATGACGTTTATTTGCGTGGAGTGCTAGCGAGTCGTGAATAAGAAGGCAGATTGATCGCGCGAGGCTCGATGCACACCGGTGTTCCGTTAAACAAATGTTTTCTTTTTTTTAATTATTATTTTTAAATGGGCGAAGAGACGACGTCTAACGTATTACAAAACAGAACTGAAATGCTTTTAGTTTAAACGAAAAAGGTTGTAAGTACAAAATTGAAGTCCAATTTGAAACTAAAAAGACGTATCTTACAGTAATTGTTTTACTATAAAAATTAAAGGCTGTTTTTACCTTTGAATGTCGTACTGCTGAGGAGCTTTTTTACGGATAAGGCTTAGAGCTTATATCCCGATGACCTAAGTATCAGATCTTCAACCGACTCATGTTGGTTTCTTCACGATGTTTTCCTTTATATTAAAATGCAATTGTACTCGCCTAGATTTGAACCAGCAGAATTCGGTTAAGATTCACGTGTACTGACCATTGATACATCTCGGCGCTTATATTTTCTATTTATAGCTGTATAAATTTACATTATGTATATTTAAATTATATATAAATACCATGGCAATAAAATAAATTAATTAATAAATATCAAACGAATAGCATATAAAAATAATCGTCTCTCTGCACTGTAACGTGTATTATTATACTTGTTAAAAGGAACAAAACGATTTGTTACATTTAACGAAATATAATATAGTTAAGATTATAAACTAAATGGTACACTTAGTTAACTATTAAAATCTTAATAGGATTTTTTATTTACGTTACGTGTATTTGAAATATCGTTCGTGTAATAATTCAGAAATGCTAAATACCATTTTCCATAGATCATCTTTCTTTGAAAATGAAGGATTTTCACAAACACTTCTATCCCCTTTATTATTACCTTAGGGGGTACATTTTCAATAATCCTTATATAGTGTTAACCTACTGTGTAAAAGTATTGTTTTGTGATTTTTTATGGTGGCAGACTAGCCCCAGCAGCTTGGGCTGTGTGTTGATATATGTATAAGTCGTTCAATCAGTTATTCTTTTTTTATACATATCGATGAATATTAGTACTGCTTTATTAATATTATAAACGCAATAGTTAGTAGTGAGCCGAGATGGCCCAGTGGTAAGAACGCGTGAATCTTAACCGATGATCGTGGGTTCAAACCCGGGCAAGCACCACTGAATTTTCATGTGCTTAATTTGTGATTATAATTCATCTCGTGCTTTATGGTGAAGGAAAATATCGTGAGGAAACTTGCATGTGTCTAATTTCACTGAAATTCTGCCACATGTGTATTCCACCAACCTGCATTGGAGCAGCGTGGTGGAATAAGCTCCAAACCTTCTCCTCAAAAAGGGTAAGGAGGCTGTTACAATGTTTGATATGCTAAAATATATATATTATAAATTTTATCAAATCTATATAATACACAAGAATATTATTATTCTAGAAATGTCTATAAAGAACGTGTTTAATACTGTTAACTACTGTTTTCAGTTTTATTGTCCGAAACACTTGCACTATTCGACGCCATTGTTATTATTTTGATTAGCAGCCGCAACAGCGCTACTTGTGGCAGAAAATAGAACTAGTTATTACTGTTTGCTTCGGTAATAAGTTATATAGGCTAGGCGGTGGCTAGGTATAAGGACGCAAATTCCGAGGGCCTTTGGTCAGACCTCAGATTGGGCAAATAAAAATACTCACTATAAAAATTGTAAAAGCTAAGATCTCAACTCACTATCCGCAATGCTCGTAAATATAATTCAAGTCTATCAGTTTCCCGCCATAAAGATTATCTGTCAACGTTCTTGTTGCCAGGTTAAAATATAAATTATTATTGATTAATATAAAAAATGGCAGGTACTCACCTGTAATATTTATTATATATTACAATCTTACTTAGTCTTACAAAATGTATATATGATTAAACACTGCATTATCTATTATGTTGTTATTAAGTTACTCGTATATTTAAAATATTACGAAATAAATATTTTACGTTTCAACTCTGAAGCTAAGTCACTCGGTTTCTGCTGAAGGGCGCCTCGATGCTGTTTGTCCGGCAACTGTCATAGCATGAAATCAAGTTGACGGTTAAATGTGTTTATAAATGCTAAGTAAAAAAATATATATATTAAAATGAATATTTTTTATGAATTTTTTTTGCTTTCCAATAAAGAAATTTTAATCTTGCGTTAAATTACTTACATTAATAAGGCGTATTACAATTTTTTTTTTTTTTTTTTTTTTTATATTTCCCGGGTGGGCAAATGACTCTACTCCACCTGATGTTAAGTGGTAGTAGAGTCCAAACGCGAGGACGGCCAGTACAGTCGGGAAGAAGATTCTGCACTAGCCGCCCTCGCCTTGCCGGCCCGCAAGATGCCTCTTCACACCTCGTAAAGAGACGTGAAGCGAGCGACGTATTGCCACGATAGGGATGGGCAAAGTGTGGAGGCGTGCTTCTCCCGGCATTGGTTCAGCAGCCGTCTCCACTGGACCAACACCCATCGCGGCAATGCTCGCTCGGGCACTGGCTGTACGCTGGCTGACCTCGAAACGCGGCTGCAAGCCACTTCACGAGATTTTCACCATGCGTACGGTGGTAACAAGCCAGGCGGATGTTTATCATCCTACCACCAGATGATATCCCTTAGTCGCCTCTTACGACACCCATGGGAAAGGGGCAGTGAAATGTATTCTTTCTCCGTCACTGCACGGATATATTTCTCGATAATATATTATATATGAAACAAAAGCGGGGATTTAGAATCCGTCGATTTCCATACAGAATAAATAATAATTAAATTTTATTTAATTAATTATTAATTTATCACAAAAATAATAATCATTAATCCGTTGTAGCCATAAATTGTTTTAATAAAATTCTTCTATCCCTTCTATCAACTGGATTAAAAACACTCGGCTTTAATTAAAAATGTTGTTTAGCTGTTTTTTAGTTAAACACGAAATTCTCTCTTTCTTTCATTATTAATTTGACATTCGACAGAAGAAGACACAGCATCGTTTAACTAATCGGACGCTAAACAACGTGTCAACTATAAGACAAGATAAATCCGATAAAATGTTTAATTTTCTTAAAACGCAAGCTTTATAAATAACTCGATAGAAACATTATTATGAGATATTTTTTTTTATAGAAAAGGAAGGTGGACGAGCATATGGGCCACCTGATGGTAAGTGGTCACCAACGCTCTTAGACATTGGCATTGTAAGAAATGTTGCCAATCGCTTAAATCGCCAATGCGCCACCAACCTTGGGAACTACGATCTTATGTCCCTTGTGCCGGTAATTACACTGGCTCACTCATCCTTCAAACCGGAACACAACAATACCAAGTACTGCTGTTTTGCGGCAGAATGTCTGATGAGTGGGTGGTACCTACCCAGACAAGCTTGCACAAAGCTCTACCACCAGTAGATAAAGTGACGGCTATCGATATGTATTTTTAAAACATCGTTAAGTCCCATCCCTATCGTATAAAACGAAAACAAGACGTAAAACACTATCGACAGATGCCAGTGGGCGGAGATAGCTCACTCGGAAAAGAATTATGAACATAAAAATATATATTTAAGAATATTCTTATTTTCTCAACGTTGGCTTACACTGTAACGGGGTTTTTTTAATTTTCAATCTATAAAAAACTTTAGTTATTTTTTTATAGAATAGTAAGGCGGACGTGCATATGGGCCACCTGATGGTAAGTAGTCACCAACGCCCATAGACATTGGCATTGTAAGAAATGTTAACCATCGCTTACATCACCAATGCGCCACCAACCTTGGGAACTAAGATGTTATGTCCCTTGTGCCTGTAATTACACTGGCTCACTCACCATTGAAACCCGAACACAACAATACCAAGTACTGCTGTTTTGCGGTAGAATATCTGATGAGTGGGTGGTCCCTACCCAGACGAGCTTGCACAAAACTCTACCAACAGTATTTACAAACCCCATGCGATTAAATAGCTCTGCTATATTAAACACTACAAACAGTTCTTGATTAATATATCTTTATTTATATTGCAACACTGTTCCATTTAACTACTGATATCCGCTTTAATCCCACTTGCGAAGTTCCGATATCAACTTCGTCGAGATTCGAAACGAAAATTCTATAATTCAAGTATAGATAATTAATTTGACTGAAATTACAAAAAAAAATTGATCATAATTCCAGAACCAAACCATTGAATTAATCGTGATTAAATTTAACATTGTGCAAGCTCGTCTGGGTAGGTAACACACTCGCCACGGTAGCATGCGAAAGCGATCCCGTGGCGCTCCTCGTTAAGACGGAAAGGGGTACCGCTGGTTTTTTTGTGGGTATTCCGATGTTCGGGGCGCACTCGGCGCCTTGGACACCGGCGAGCCCCACATACCCCACTGGTCCCGTGGGGGAAACGCGTAAGCGTTAAAAAAAAGGGTAGGTAACACCCACTCATGACACATTCTACCGCCAAACAGTAATACTTAGTATTGTTGTGTTCCCGTCTGAAAGGTGAGTGAGCCATTGTATCTGCAGGCACAAAGTACATTGTTCCCAAGGTTGGTGGCGCATTGACGATCTCAGGAATGCTTAATATTTCTTATAGCTCCAATGTGTATGGGCGATGGTGACCACTTCATCTAATGACCCATTTGCCAGTCTGCTTACAACCTTTAAATTAAAATTAAAAAAGCCATGACAAGGAATTAAGGAATTATAGAATCTATGGAATATTATTTATTTAATAGGAAGCAATGTTATTTTATACAAAGAAAACATTTGCTTAATCTATACTAATAAAGTAACTCTGTCTGTCCGTTACGTTTTCACGGCTAATCCATTGCAATTTTGATAAATTTTGTTATATAGTTTTTTGTTTTTTATAGTATAGGTAGGCGGACGAGCATATAGGCCACCTGATGTTAAGTGGTCACCAACGCCCATAGACATTGGCATTGTAAGAAATCATCGCTTACATCACCAATGCGCCACTAACCTTGGGAACTAAGATGTTATGTCCCTTGTGCCTGTAAATAAACTGGCTCACTCACCCTTCAAATCGGAACACAACAATATCAAATACTGATGTTTTGCGGTAGAATATTTGATGAGTGGTTGGTCCTTACCCAGACGAGCTTGCACAAAGCCCTACCACCAGTAGTAAGTTTGAACCACAAGGAAGTAAATAGGCTACTTTTAAAGCTTAGAACAGGTAAATTCATTATATATTATAAGCTAGTAACATAGCTAACTATGTCAACGTAGTCGGCAAGAAAATCAATCCCCTCGCTTTATTAATCACCTATTCAATATATGATTTATGCATTATGGTACACACATATACATCATCTATATGATGTGCGCGTGTGTGTGTGAGAAAGAAAGAGAGGGGCTTAATATTTGAGAAATACTACCCAGTATCAACTGTACAATACAACAAAATAATTTAAGCGAGAAGTTTTCTACGAGCTCCTATTGAATTGTCATTTTATAAATCTTTCGTGACAGCTTCACGAGTGACCCACGAATGTCAATATCGAAAAGCTGTATGGAAATCAGTACCACTCTTCTTTTTTTTACTTTAGATATGTTCTCATCAGTAAACGCTTCGAATTGTCAATGGTCACCATCTTACATAGACAAAGGCAATATAATAAGTGTGTATAAACAACGCCTTCGTCACCTGGTGGTTTGAAGTGAGTGAGCCAGATTAATCACAGACACATGAACGATAATATTTTAGATCGTTGGTGGTGAATTGACGTATAAAGATAACATATATAGTATAATAATAATGTTCCCCAGACCGATTTCGGCCAAGGTGGCCGATTTTTAATCTCAAGAGAGATTAGCCAACTACGCAGGAGATATTATAGTGCACAAGTGTGGGCACAAACACACTCCCTATTCCCTAACTCTCATAATCCGATGGGACTGCAATTCGACACTTTCGGAAAGAGTTCAGGCGTCGAACCAATGACTTTACGTGCTTTCCGAGGCACGGGAATATATACACTTCTAACTTCCAGACTCCGGGCTGCTAGTGAGAATTTTCTGCCAGAAAACCCCAATAATTTTTTATTGGCCCGATCTGGGAATTGAACCCATGACCTCCAGGTCTGTGACCTTACATCAACCCACTAGGCCAACGAGGCAGTTAAATATATTATACAGTGTCAATGTAACAAGTAGGACTACATACCATAAATTGTCTATTGTCGTTCTCAATAAATTTTCATGAAAATTCAATGGTGATTACCGTGATTACAGAGGTGACTAGTGGGATTTGATCTCTGAACCATCGGTTAAGAATTTCCAAGTAGGATTCACGTCCTCTAACCACTACACCATCACCGTACCAGATATCTCGACAAATATTTGGTACATGATTTTATATTAATGTACTATTCATTTCACATGACTTTTATATATTTCAAAGGTTGTACCAAGCCAGTTTTATTTCTCGCGTGTCTTGTTTAGTCTAAAAACTATGTAAGTGTGTATACCCTATTCCGATCGGAGTACGAATAAAGGTAAACAAACCGTAGATTTACAAATTGCATTGCATTGAATTTAATTTTATTTATAACACGACACCATTCCACTTAACTATTTCCGTATCCATAACAGCTGTGAATGTCCCAGTGCTGGGCTGAAGGCCTCCACTAACATTTTGAGGAGAAGGTTTGGAGCTTATTCCACCACGCTGCTCCAGTGCGGATTGGTGGAATACGCATGTTACAGAATTTCAGTGAAATTAGACCCGAAGTGAATTTGAAAGTGAAGGATCCCGGGTTCTTTCAAACGAGGCGTGAAGAAGCATCTTGCGGCAAGGCGAAGGTGGCTAGTGCAGAACCTTCCCGACTATACTGGCCGTCGTCGCGTTTGGACTCTACTACCACTTACCATACATCAGGTGAAGTAGAGTCATTTGCCCTTCCGGGAAATATAAAAAAAATGTCGGTTTCCTCATGATGTTTTTCTTCACCGAAAAGCACGAGGTGAATTACATATAATCACAAATTAAGCAAATGAAAATTCAGTGGTGCTTGCCCGTGTTTGAACCCACGATCATCGGTTAAAATTCACGCGTTCTTATCACTGGGCCATCTCATCCATTTATAACTACATTAATTTAACTTTCGAAGCTCCGAATACTATCTCCGATTAATATTATATCCATAGTGAAAATATCATAGATTATTCAAGATCTCGACCAATGCTATCGCTTCAATTGATATCGGTGTCTAAAGTTTGCCGTATTGTCTCGCCGAAAATGTAATAATTGTAATTCTTCATGAATCTGTCCACTCTTATCCACACACCCACATCTTCAGCGATATCTGTAATAATTCGCATCGTATCTTGACAATGTTGACAAGCGATTTACGACGATACGTTATTCTGATGCGTGTTTTCTTTAAAGTTATAATGATTATCAAGGTCAATGTCGCATATCACCTTCTGACATTTCACGATCGTTTTACTGCGGTTCGTTTCGTGTTCGTTTTGAAAGGTTTTTTTTCATTGAATGTTTACTTGGTTATTCTATTCGATATTATGACACGTTTGTCTATTAATGCTGCAGCTCTCTAGGTCTCGAAAACTGGTTAGAACCGGTTAAAAGTTATTATACCACTTCATATAATAAAACGAAGTCTTCTCGCCGCGTCCGTCTGTCTGTGTGAACGCGGTAAACTTGAAAACTACTGAACGGATTTTCACATGGTTTTCACCATTGGACGGAGTAATTCATGAGGAAGGTTCAGGTGTATAATTTATTAAGTTTTTATGGAAATTGGCTGATATGTGACGATGATTGTCGCGAAAAATTATTGCGATTGAAACGTTACTAACGTGCGTCTCGTAAACTACATAAACAAAATATAACTCGATTGACTTATATTAATATATATACGTTTTATTTAGACTCTTATTATACATATACATTCAATATTATATACATTATATACATTTAAGCATAGTGTTTAATTGTACGGGGCAGATTCTTGACCAACTTTTGTTATTTCCTTTTAATCCTTTTATTTATTTATTATTTGGACTAGCCAATAGCGTTTTACAGATAAAAAATAAAAACATTAAAAAAGAAACACACGTGCAAAGCCGTTAATCTGATCCTCGATGACAAAATAACACCTCATTGACGCTGGTAAATGCATTCACGTCCGCCCCACGACACGGGGGGTATTTGGGATTCCTGGACGAGTGCCAGACTACGTAACTAAACCAGCGGCACCGTCTCCGTCGTAATGGGATGCCACGGCATCGCTTACGCACGATACTGTAGCGAGACGTTTATATCGTTAGAAATAACATGTCAGCTTTCCATTGCTGGGCTAAAGCTTTCTACATTTATAGGTGTTTTATTTGAACCAGCCAATGGACTACTTTTTCGTGTGCTTAATTTGTGATTATAATTCATCTCGTGCTTGACGGTGAAGGGAAACATCGTGATGAAACCTGCATGTGTCTAATTTCACTGAAATTCTGCCACATGTTCAGTCCACCAATCCGCATTGAAGCAGCGTGATGGAATAAGCTCCAAATCCTTCTTCTTAAAAAGGGTGAGGAGGCCTTTAGCCCAGTAGTGGGACATTCACAAGCTGTTACGGATTACGGAATGGATCACTCGCTACTAATACGAATCGAATCATCGTAATGGAATGTTTACTTTATTATGACAACATTCTTGGCTATAAAATTTGGCCAACATTTCGATGTTATGGTATTTCCGTTTTTTTCACTCAATTCTATTTATTTGCTTCAAAAATAATATACATGTTTAGTGACTATATTTATGAAACGCAAATATTTTAACTTAAATTATAAATAAAAAATATTTTAACTTAATTACAAGGCATTACATTACATTTGATTTCATTTGATTTCATTATAAGAATACAAGTCACAATATACATTTTTCCATTAAATTATAAACCAAGACATAATTATAGTTCTTCATTTGAATAAAACTTATAAGATTGATAAATAAATGTTAAATATTTATTGAAGGAATTTTGTATATTTTTATATACATATATACATCATCACCCTTTTCTCGTCCACTGCTGGATATAGATCTCTCGAATGGCACGCCACTGAGCTCGATCTTCAGCTCTCAGTCTCCAACTGCTACCAGCCACCTTGCGTATATCCTCACTCCACCTAGCTGGAGGGCGTCCTACGCTACGTGTGGTCTCCACTCCAGAACACGTCTACTCCAACGGTCGTCGGTTCTGCGACATGTGTCCAGCCCATTGCCACTTCAGCTTACTAATTCTTTGGGCTATGTCGATAACCTTGGTTCTCTGTCGGATTACCATATTTGGGATTCGATCCTTCAGAGAAACTCCGAGCATAGCCCTCTCCATAGCTCGCTGAGCGACCTTAAAATGGTGGACCAAACGCACTGTCAGTGTCCACGTCTCGGCTCCGTAGAAAACTTGAACTTGAACTCCGTTGAAGACTTTTGTCTTCAAGCATTGTGGTATCCGTGACGAGAAGACTTAACCGAGTTTTCTATACGCTGCTTTTCTATACTTTTATATAGTTAATTTTATTGCTTGTTATCAATAAGAATAGAGAGATTTAAAACCGTAGCAAAGATTATTGCTAAGTAATGGCAAGAAGTGGTCACCACTGCCATTGAAATTGGCATTGGGAGAAATACTAACCATCCCTTACATTGCATGCGCTAACCTTAACTACTTGATATGTCCCATGTGCCTGTAGTTACACTGATATATATGATGAGGAGGTGGTACCCAGATGGGTAGACAATACCTAACCATCGACTAATATAATTCTATTTCTCTCGGATCATTAGCTAATTGGACGTGTGTATTATTAGGGTAGTTATTTAATAGCGCGTTTATGTCACGCCTGACCGCTGACTGGGCGACGTCAAAGATATTTATAACCGATATAATGTAAATCGTGACGTACAGCCATGTAGCTTTTCTTTATAGATATCTCAATATCTCCAAACGGTGATGCGTTAGTGGTTACCGTTAATGTTACATCAGATATAAATAAGAGTTGATAAAATGTATTAAGAAAATCTTACTACAGTACAGTAACAGCCTGTGAATGTCCCACTGCTGTGCTAAAGGCCTCCTCTCCCTTTTTGAGGAGAAGGTTTAGAGCTTATTCCACGACGCTGCTCCAATGCGGGTTGGTGGAATACACATGTGACAGAATTTAGGTGAAATTAGACACGTGCAGGTTTCCTCACGATGTTTTCCTTCACCGAGATGAGTTATAATCACACATTAAGCACATAAAAATTCAGTGGTTGCCCGGGTTTGAACCCACGATCATCGGTTAAGATTCACGCGTTCTTACCACTGAGTATATCATATTTTAGTTCTTATCGTCAGTGCTGATAAGAACTCACTTATGGTGATATACTATTTTGGTGCGTGTATTCTTCAAATGCTATGACTATTACGGTCAATGTCGCATATCTCTTTCTGAAGTTTCACGACCTTTTTCTGCGGTGAGTTTTGAGTCTGTTCTTACAGGATGGCCCTTCAAGTGGCCCAGGTGCCCGTACCTTCCAATTAAAAAAAAACTGAGTTATTATTTGAAATGAATAGTGGAAATTAAAAATGGTTAAAGTTTTACTAAAAATGGTACGTTTTATATATGTATAAATAGGCAAAGATATTATTTCAGTGTGCCTAGTGCAAGATTTTTTTTTAACTTGTAACAATAATCGAAATTCCTTACAAATCGTAGCTATCGTCAACGCTATATACGTAAAAAACTTAAACTAGACAGCTTGTACTCAGATTTGTACGGTTTATCGAGCTTATTCAATATAATTCTGAAAAAAAAAAGAAACATTCAAATCCATATATGTATGTCATAATGTATAGTAATATTCAAGAGAATATATAAGTATTTATACGCGCAGGGCACGCTGTGTGTATGATACATTGACACTGCACGAGTGAATGGATCAATTGGCGAATGTTTTTATCTGATTACCTAAAAAAATAACACGAGATAAAATCCATAAGGATAAAGGAGGTAATATAAATTACGCTTGTGAAGTCGGGACGGGTAGCTAGTCCAAACCAGCCATTCATCACCGTAAAACAGCAGTACTTGGTATTGTTGTGTTCCGGTTTGAGTGAGCCAGTGTAATTACAGTTGGTGGCACATCGGCGATGTTAGCGATGGTTAACATTTCTTACAATGCCAATGTCTAAGGGCGTTGGTGACCGCTTACTATCAGGTGGTCCATGTGCTCGTCCGCCTACCTAACCTATAAAAATACTATTTAAAAAAAACTTTTTACCGCAAACAGCAATACTTGTTATGGTTGTGAACCAGTATGACTAGAGGCACATTTCAGTTCTCTAGGTTAGTGGTGCATTAACGTTGTAAAGGATGATCACATCGTAATGAGCCAATGTGGTGATCACTCACCATCAGTTGGCCCGTTTACCCGTCAATTAAGTGGAATTACGGAAGTGTTTTTATTCGTGAGCGTTCATTGTTTCTAAGCTTAGAAAAACCTTGTCGAAAATAAAAATCAAATGTTGTTTTGTCTTCAATATTAAATTTTATTTAAATCTGTATACTACGGAATCGCATCGTAGGCGATGGAATGTCGGTTTTGCGTGGTTTTCATTCAGATGGACGATGACGTCAACACTTTATTTATATACATAATGTTTATAAGTTTCTGTGCAGGAAATGCCGAATCGTTTCTATGTTACATGTGGACGGACGCGATTCGTAGAGAATATAACGAGATGTGATTGATAGTGGTCTGTCGTTTTATGATTTTGTAGATGAATTATATCTTTTTCTTTTTAGTATAGGTAGGCGGACGAGCATATGGGCCATCTGATGGTAAGTGGTCACTAATGCCAATTGATATTGGCATTGTAAGAAATGTTAATCATCGCTTACATCGCCAATGCGCCTCCGACCTTGGGAACTAAGATGTTATATCCCTTGTGCCTGTAAATACACTGGATAATTCACCCTTCAAACCGAAACACAACAATACCAAGTAATGTTGTTTTGCGATAGAATATCTGATGAGTGGGTGATACCTACCCAGACGAGCTTGTACAAGGCCCTACCGCCAGTATCAAATGATTTGTTATAAAAGATAATATTTTAATCACATTTTTTTCATAAAATTTTATGGATTACATAGAATCGTAATAATCACAACCTTTAGATAAATCAAGACGCTTATTCGTGGTCAGCGGGAAGTTCTAATGCTCACTGATATCGCAGTAAGGGTAACCTTAATAGGGTTAAATCATTTGAGAGATCAGCGAGCATTTACATTGATGGTTTCATGTAACATTCCGCGTGACAACTTTTCGTGATATTTGGTCGAATCGTGACATATAAATAATACAATTTAGCATTCTGCAATACTCTATATAAACTTAAACCATTCCACATTCCTATAATATACATTAGCCTCGAAGTTCTCGATAATAAACATGAATACGTATATTTTTGAATCTATAGCCGGCTAATTTAAAAATACTACTTCCTCAGCGTATCTCTCGTTGGAGATATAGGCCTTTCGGAAGTACAGCCGTAAATTGGATCCTGTTTAAAAAACGAGCCATCACTAATGATATTTATATTAAAATAACTAACAGTAGAAGTAAATCTATTATAAACGAACTCGTCGTTCAAGATACTCATCTTTTTTTTTTAAATTAACTTTAATATCGACTGATTTGTAAGAAAACCAATCGTAGTTGATTCTTTCTTCGTTCTCGAACATTCCACTATTTATTACAAAACAGAGCTGTGATGTTCTATATTTAAAATCATCGATCCCACCCGACCTTTGTTTTAAACGTTAATTGTATGTCACGTGACAATGAAAATATTTTCGCGCCTAAAGTGAAATATTTATGATAGCAGATTCGATGGACGTGAGTGGGTGGGTGTTTTGTGTGTGAAACATTTAAAAATAGAATTTGTTTATCTTGTACAGTATCAAAGTCACGATCATGAGATTTGTAATACCTCAATTAATAATAATAAATATGTTTAATGATAAGGGTTGATCACAATACTCTCGATGAGCGTACCAACATAGAACATGTTTGTTTTCCCGCCAATTTTGGTTTTTTTTTTAATTGAAAAATGATACTTGTCGTTATAATCATAGTAGTAAAAGAAACATTGTTTTCAATTTCAATAGATTATATAAATTTTTTTGCAAAGTATATAGTTTGAATATGATCTGATGATGAAGAATGAATGAATGAGATAAAGCTTATATGATCCATACTGGCCTACCTTGGCCAAAAGCTCAAAGCTTAGGATAAAAAGGTCTGCAGGAACCACAAAGTAACTGGTTAGAGAACCGTAAGAGGCAAAATGTTCAAGGTCAAACAGATTCTTAACTGATTTACGCCTGCAAGAACCAAGCATAAATAAAGACAGATTACATATTTACATCATAAACATTGTGATAATAGCGGCCGCCAGGTGGCGTGGTTTTTTCAACATCGATTCGACCTTGTATCTTTTGAAAATTCACACGCAGAACACTTGTGTAAACATTCTCAAAGTTTTTAATTTATTGGTGGTAACGTATTGATGTTGTTGAAACAATACATGGGGGGGGGGTGGTGTTGATAATCGACCAAAAAGAGGATGATATTGACGTTTTCTCTTGGTCCATTGTACTCACTACTACAGTATGCAATACTAATGTATTGTATGCTCAATCAAGACAGCGTTATGTTCTAATATAATAAGAACGAGCAGTAAATATACCACTGCTTGCCAAAGGCTCTTAATGAGAAGTCATCACTTCTCCAATACACACACACACACACACACACACACATAGCCTGTGAATGTCCCACTGCTGGGCTAAAGGTCTCCTCTCCTCTTTTTGAGGAGTAGGTTTGGAGCTTATTCCATCACGCTGCTCCAATGCGGGTTGGTGGAATACATGTGGTAGAATTTCAGTGAAATTAGACACATGCAGGTTTCCTCACGATGTTTTCCTTCACCGTCAAGCACGAGATGAATTATAATCACAAATTAAGCACATGAAAATTCAGTGGTGCTTGCCCGGGTTTGAACCCACGACCATCGGTTAAGATTCACGCGTTCTTACCACTAGGCCATCTCGGCTTAATGCCTGCTCCAATACTGGATGGAATTGACATGTGACAGAATTTTATCGGACATATGCAGGTAGCCACCCGATGACAATCACAAGATTATTTTTTACTGAATGTGTATTTAATAGTGTATTACTTTAATAGTGTAATTTTAAGAATTACTTCTAAATGATTCTAAAGTCATTTTAGATGGTTACAATATAACGCAGAGCAATTACTTTTTAAATACGCCGTATTTTCTCAACGACTCCGACATTATGAATTTATTGATTACACGACAAAGGATCGGATCGAAAATGCCCGAATCTACTCTCGCACGAATATACCCGAATGCAAGGATGTATATCTCACCGTGATTTTAAATACTAAACCTTATCCACCTAGTTATAAGCTTTAATTTCTTTAACCACTTACATTTGCCTAGTTAACGATGCAATTTAAACTCTATTTCAAACTAGTACGGTACATTGTCTTATGTTTTTTTACATATTCATGAATGTCGGTGACGTCCTACTGACCTATTTAAGAATTTAAACTCTCCTTGCTTACATTTAAGGTTACTTTTCCTCTGAATTCTTCCCTGTAGCTCAATTTAGATTGTCGCATATATCTATAAAGTATTTTTATCTCTTATGTAATTAATATAAGGTTGATAATCGATTGTTCGGTAACAATTTATGGCGCGTGAACTGCTTCCCTCTCAAAGCTTACCCTACTGACCTAATAATGATTTGCAACTCTACGTTAAAAAGCTTAGAGCTGACATTCGGATGCATTCGTTTGGTTCACCGCGCGTGTGCGGTGTCCCATTGACCTGGTAAACGGCCCGGGATGCGTTGTCGATGATCCCCGAACAATTCCGGAGATGCACGAAATACATAAAGGCTTGGTGGGTTGTAAAGCGGCTTAAGCGCTGAAGCTCTACCATTTCCATGTATCGTTATATACTGTCACGTTTGTTTGCAGCAGAGTAAAATGGAGCTACTTAATTTGGCGCTGCAGGTATCGTAGTACTAAAGGAATTTCGCTAAACGCATATTTCAATCGAGCATTAAAGCTCTTTAACCATTCATACGGGAAAACCATGAGATCTCCCAATTAGTAGTGCTGTGATCATGTTGCAGCTTACACACTGCTCCGACTTCGAAGGCAATTAAATCGACAGTGTACAGCATATTATTTAAACCATTACCAATTTTATTAGTTTTAAGCAAAATATTATTTACTGAAAATAGTTACAAAAAAGCTCACTTGCCGATGAAACGTTGTAACGTCACGTTACTGTATTGAATTATAAGTAATGCTAGCCATTCGTTTGGAATGTAAATTCTACCGAGGAACAGTATAGTTACTGTTTAACACCAATTATATAATACCTATTTAGGTATGCTATGTTAATTCTTGCTTGAAAATCCACTACTAGAATAGAATAGAATGGTATGCCATGGAATCTCCAGCAAGGATATATTCACTGCTGCAGCACAAGCTGGAAGTCGTGAAACTAGGTGTTATGAGTTTAACTTTACTGATCGTTTTTATTAAATTCGAGATGGCCGAGTGGTTAGAACGAGTGAACCTTAACCTATGATCGTGGGTTCAAATCCGTACAATCCTCCACTGAATTTTCATGTGCTTAATTTGTGTTTATAATTCATCTCGTGCTTGACGGTGAAGGAAAACATCTTGAGGAAATCTGCATGTGTCTAATTTCACTGGCAATCTGCAACATGTGTATTCCACCAAACCGCATTAGAGCAGCGTGGTGAAATATGCTCCAAACCTTTTCAAAAAAAGGAGAGGAATGTGATTCAAACTTCTCCTCGAGGAGAAGCCCAGCAATGGGACATTCACAGGCTGGTCCATTTTTTTTTTCCTTTTTATGTATACAGACGAATTGCTAAATAACAGACTGAACCTCTATCGACCTTTGCATATTTGTATTCATGTATATTCCTGTAGACGACCAATTTTCCAACTATTAATATGATACCTAGCCATTATCATACTCACTTTAAAACCAACCAGTGCGATTCTGTAAGAACTCACTTCGTTACTAACCCCGTGACATGTTGACAATCGTTATGGTGATACATACACAGCGAAAGAAAGTCGACGGTATTTAATTTTTTTTAATTTTATGTATTATAATAATATAATTATATATTTTTTTCTTTGAAATAATATCTGTTAATACTTCAATAAATCCACCCACCTACTTAAGCCAAAATTAAAACTATAAATGTCAATACATCGTAAAATCAACTGTGACCCGCCATGTGTCGTATTAAGTATACGATGGATATACGTTACTTGGTGGTAGGGCTATATGGTAGCCTGTCTGGATAGGTGAAGCCAAGCAGCAGTGCACGGTATTTTTGTGGTCCGTTTTGAAGAGTGATAAAGCACACGAGCACAAGTGATATACACCTTATAATGTGTAGTGGGTGGTGCATTGGCGATGTAAAGAATGGTTTATATTTTTTGCAGTGTCAATGTCTAATGGCGGTGGTGACCACTTAATGTTCGGTGACCTACTCGCCAGACTGCCTACCTAATACAATAAAAATACATCACTGGCAACACGTCCGTGAACACTACAAGGCGAAAAAAATGTATGGTAAAAAAACAAATTGGAAGATTAAATTTTATGTAACCGCCTGTAAATGTTACACTGGTGGGTAAATACCTTATCTCGTGAGGGAAGGTGGGGTACTAATAACATTACTGTCAAATCAATGCTAAAATCAACGTTTAAATGTTGTTATGGGTTATAATCTAATGACTAATGTTAGGTAGGTAATTATTCATGTCCGCTATGTTACTCGTTAGCCTTCGTCTTTGAAGGTCAGAGTGTAATAATTAAAGCCTAGTATCAGTTCTGGTTAAAGGAAAAATCGAGAAAAACGCAACTATGAAAGCCTTAAACTGTCATAATGAGAAATGTCTATGTCAACTACGAGATTGCATCTTTATCAATTTAATTTCAACTCTAAGGTCTATATGTTAAGGTTCATTTCGGTGTATACAATTATTAACACATGTGACCTTGAAATATGGAACAACCTTGGATGACTCAGCATATCACACAAACGAATATCGACCTTAATGCAAAAAGCTATAGTTTGATTATCCAATTACGAACGTAGTTGTCGAGAGGGGCTGGAAGTTTATTCCGTACGTGTGCCTGAAAGGCTTAAATAATTTTGAAAAAAGAATGCTTACTTATGTTTGAGTGTGATGTAATATTGTCATCAAAAATTAGTCTACTGTATTGATTCTTTAGTTTCTTTGCGTGTGTGTGTTTTTTTTATTTTTAAGACCGTTACTTCCCTTTCGTACTCAGAACACTTCATAAAATTTTTATCACAATCGGCCGATTACTGATTAGCTTAAAAACGCATAGACTTTAGAGAAGAAATACATTTAAAAAAATATATTTATTAAGAAGAATTAAGGTGTGATACAAACTTTTATCGACTCTTTGCTTTTATCGACTAATTTCCGACAACTTTTATTGAGATTATTAACTAAGTTTGTCTAAATTTGATATTCAATCCCTTGAATATCTATTATAAATATATTCTATGGCCGTTATAGTTTGGTTTCAAGTCACCTCTTCCCCCTCTAAAACGTTCCCGAGTTCCTATTATCGACCTTTAAAAGTAGGGCGGCTAGTCTGATCGGGATTTATATTTTTAACTCAAATGCATTTTAAATCTCTCGATGACTTTGATTTAGTTTAGTGTGATAAGTAGGTGACTAAATAAACATTTAGTGGTTAGGTGACTAAATAAACATTTAGTGGTTTTATTATTATTTTTAATTTATTTAAAGATGGATACTGAATCTGTCGTTTTAGAAAATTAAGGTGAAGCATCTTCTCTTTCTTGAGAAGTGTAAGTAGCTTACTTCGTCACGCTGTTCCGTTGAGGGTTGGTACACGTGGCAGGTTATCGTCCGCCATTTCTTAAGGTTTCCTCGTGATTTTACTTCACCAGCGAACTCGAGATGAATTGTAATCACAAATTAAGAACATGAAAATTCAGTAGTGCTTGTCCGAGTTTGAACTCGGAATTGTCGATTGATATTGTCACCTTATAATCACTGATCAATTACGACCCTTTTATTATTGTATAAAAGAAAATTTGAAATATAGAGTTTTCTTACCTCTGATCCATCGCAGCTCTTTTATAGTATAAGAAAGCATTAAAAAATGATAGAATAATATATTTATTTATAATTCTAATAGGTAGGCCTCATGATATGTGGTCACCGCCTCCTATTTAAGGAATTGCTTAATATATCTTCGCGAATTAAATCTATTAATATATATAACAAAGGAAATATGACTGGTTCGAAACTAGGTCGCTTAAGGGATACCCAAATGACCTGGTTAGGTCATTCCAGGCACCGTTCCTGGCTCCTGGCTATTGACCTGGAAGTAGGTCATACTGATTTAATCGAAGCATTGTTACAATATATGCTTTTGTCATATAATTAATATTTTGTCATATAATTAATATATATATATATATATATATATATATATATATATATATATATATATATGTGTGTGTATATGTACATATCTTAAAAGGCAAAGGCAAAACAGTTCATTATCTTTTATACTCTGTTTATCAACCGATTTTCTTTTCTTTTGTTCGTTTGATAGCTAACATGCAATAGTTTTATTGATAAATATTTGGAAACTGTGTGCCCAGTGGAATTTCTATTATTTTAACCAGATAACGCTGTTTTAATTCCATACAGATCGCAGTTAATATGAACGTTATCGAATAAGTAAAAAACGCCCTAGGCATGCTTTTTATTTATGTTGTAGGTAGGCGGACGACCAATTCCCCCCTCCCCCCCATAATATATTAACCGCCATTCCTTACATCTCCAATACCACCTTGGGAACTGAGATGTTATGTCCCTAATGGATGCAGTTACACTGGCTCACTCACCCTTGAAACTGGAATGGAAAATATTGCTATTGCTGTTTAGTGGTAGAATATCTAATCAGTGGGTGGTGCCTAACTAGACAGGCTTGTAAAAAGTCCTAACTCCAAATTATATTGAACGCAATTTAATTTCGTTAATAATAATAATATCCTGGGACATTATTCACACACGGCCATCTGATCCCAAACTAAGCAGAGCTCGTACTACGGAAACCAGACAACTGATATACTACATATACTACTTTTTCTTTGTAAATACATACTTATATAGATAATTACACCCAGACTCGGGACAAACAGGCATGTTCATGCAAACAAATGTCTGTCCTGGGCGGGAATCGAACCCACAACTTTCGGCATGAAAGGCAAGTATATACCAACCAAGCCAACCGGCCCGTCATGTTAGCGTTAGTAATTTTGATCTTAATTTAATTTTAAGTGAATATGAATACTTTTTTTCTACTGGATTACATTTGAGTATCATTAGTCATGACAATCTGACAGTCACCGGGAAGGTATTCACAGCGTACTTTGGACTAGTCAAACATTTAATCGATGTTTATTATAATTGGCGTAGATACAAAGGGTTATGGGGGAAACGGCTCGCCCTTGAAACTCCCTTGCAAGGGCGACCCGAGAGCAACTTAATGTACTCACATTCAAGACATACATGAAAGAGAAATAATATACTCACAGACAATAAATGGGAACGGATCCCATGGTCATGGTTATAAGTCCATCTGGTATCTGTTACGATGTTTTCATGAGCTGATGAGATAAATTATAAACACAAACACATGTAAATCCATGATGCTTGTTTGGATTTAAAATGGCAATCATTGGTTGATGAAATGCATTCGTTCCTGGCTTATCGAAAGGATCTGCACCCGTACGTGGTTGACGTTGACGTATTTAAGACACGTACGAAACGATTTGCTTCCTGGTTTCTGATACGCACCGCCAAGGTCTGGAATACCCTCCCGACCTACGTTTTCCCCACCACCTACAATATGGGTACCTTCAAGTCCAGAGTGAATAGGCACCTTCTAGACAAGCGTGCTCCATCTTAGACGGTATCTCACTTTCCATCAGGTGTGATAACAGGGAAGCGCTAGCCTATACATTTAAAAAAAAAATCTCGGGTCACCGTAATATATAATGAGAAATTATTTCTATAATGAGAGCAACTATATGACCAGAGAGAGTTGACGGAGAGTTCCGATCCAAGGGATTGTATACAATATCAACTCACAAGCTACTATGCAAGTCACAGTTAATTAATCTGACAGATTCACTTGGAGTGTAAACTAATTTGTGTTCCTAAGCCTATCACTACATATTATATAACAATAATAATATCCTGGTACATTATTCACACACGGCCACATGATTCCGAACTAAGCAGAGCTCGTACTATGGAAACCCGACAACTGATTACTACATATACAACTATTCTTTTGTAAATACATACTTATATAGATAATTACACCCAGACTCGGGACAAACAGACATGTTTATGCACACAAATGTCTGTCCTGTGCGGGAATCGAACCCACAACCTGGTGTGGAACGCAAATATCTACCAACCACGCCAACCGGCCCGTCGATTATAAAACAAAGTCTCCCGTCGCGTTTATATATCTGTCTGTGTGAACGGGAATAACTCAAAAACGACCGAACGGATTCTCATACGGTTTTCAACGATGGACGGAGTGATTCACGGGGAAGGTTTAGGTGTATAATTCGTTATGGCTTTGAGTAAATTAGCTGAAATATGACGATGTATGTTGAAGATGTCGGAAAAATCATACCAACTGAGAGTTTTACTGGCGCTGACCGTGAAAACCGATAGAGTTATATGTATTACGATACAAACGTTTTATTTAGAACCTTATTCTACCCGCGCGAAGCCGGGGCAGGTAGCTGGTCTTATATAAATAAAAATGAATGTGTCTATGTTTGTTTGTCCGTTCGTCCGATTGTGATGAATCTTTGATGAGTTACTGCATACGTCCGAAAAGGTTCCTAACCCAAAAAACAAGATTGTTTTCGTTGCAGCCCCCATATGCAATAGAATAACCGTTGAACCAGTTTTGATATAAGCCGAGATGGTCCGCATGAATCTTAACCGATGATCGCGGGTTCAAACCCGAGCACGCACCATTGCATTTTCATGTGCTTAATTTGTGATTATAATTCATCTCGTGCTTTACGGTGAAGGAAAACATCGTGAGGAAATCTGCATGTGTCTAATTTCACTGAAATTCTGCCATATGTATTCCACCAACCCGCATTGGAACAGCGTGGTGGAATAAGCTTCTCCTCAAAAGGGGAGAGGAGGCCTTTAGCCCAGCAGTGGGACATTCACAGGCTGTTACGGTCAGTTTTGATAAACATCGCTATAAACGGCCAACCGATTTTTGACTGTATTTAAAATAAGAACGCTCTGCTAAGAATGTAACGACATTTTAATTAAATAACAAAATATAAATGTCTGTTGGACCACGAACGCTCTATGTACATTTGTACAAAGAGTTTATTTATAAAACCTTATTTAAACTCGTCATCCGGGCGTAGTTAATTTAACCACGTGTCGTGCGAAACTCCAGTTAACTAAATATAACCGGTTATGTATCTGGGACGAGATTTAACTGATAGCGACGTTCGGATGAAGGGTTGAATGGATGCGGTATTCTCTGTGCGCAGTTTACGAATGTTAAGTGTATCAATCAATTCGTTCTTATTTTAATGTATGTACGTAATATTTATAAGAGATGTGTAAATTATGTTGGTCTAAAAATACTGTTTATATAATACATTAATGAATAAAATATTTAGTAATTTTTCACTTTTAAGTACCACTTGCAAGATGTTTTTTTTTTAATTTAAACATGACAAATAAATTGTAGTCATGGCTACGAATTATAATCAAAGTGTAGTACTTATTTGTATAATATTTTAAATTCACTAATTTACATATATTTGTTTTTTGACACGTGTATCTGCCCTTATGTAAATATAACGCAGTTGAAATAATTGGACTCTGCTATTGTGCTATGGATATATAAAACAAAATCTTCGGGAGACATGCGCCCATGACAGCTTAATAAACATGCTTATTCCCGATTTCTGTCGTCAAAGAAAAACATATATAATGGTTTAGCAGTCTCCGAGTAATAGCTGAAAAATAAAATAAATGAAAACATGAGAAATTATAACATAACGAATCATGACTGCATGTTATAAAACAAAGTCCCCCAGCCACTGGTTACTGGTGGTAGGGCTTTGTGCAAGTTCGTCTGGGTAGGTACCACCCACTCATCAGATATTCTACCGCAAAACAGCAGTGCTTAATATTGTTGTGTTCCGGTTTGAAGGGTAAGTGAGCCAGTGTAATTACAGGCACAAGGGACATAACATCTTAGTTCCCAAGGTTGGTGGCGCATTGGCGATGTAGGTTATAGTTAACATTTCTTACAATGCCAATGTCTATGGGCGTTGGTGACCACTTAACATCAGGTGGGCCTGCAGGTGGCATATATCGTCACTCGTCCGCCTACATATTCTATATAAAAAAGCCACATCTGTCTTTCTGTCTGTCTGTGAGAACGTGATAAACTCCAAAACTAGCAAACGGATTTTCACCAATAGAGTTAGCTATGTGTCAATATATACGCGTTTAATGTAGACATTTATTCAACCCGTGCTATTATAATATAATCGTTCACGAGTCTGTTAGTAATCATGGAAGTTCGACGACTTGACCGTTTGTTACCGTTTGACGTAATTTTCATGCGATATATTTACTTAGTCTAGATAATAATTCATAGCTACGCTAGGCTTGGTGACGCTGTAGTTTGAAAGTTCGCCGCCTTCGTGCCGGTGTCGTGTGATCGATGGCTCTCTACGGGGCGCCCGTTTGGTTTCATAGGCCGTCGTTCGCTGCTACAGACTACAAACTAAATTCGCACTGATATTGCATTATATAGTAAGGGACGGCAATTGGACTTTCTAGAGGATAAGGCCGCGAGAGTAGAGATCAGCGTTCTCTGGTTAAATAGCAAAAGCGAGCTACATTAAAGTGCGCTTTAAAGCTGTGAGAGCGCTTAAGGGTTCAAGCGACATTCCACGACTTGCTTCGCCAGCTAGTGAACAAACGCATCGTCGAATCCGTTCTGTCAGCCTTCGAAGATTAGATGAGTTAAAAGTCACCTTTCCACTTATACGGCTTATATTTTGACAAATATCTGTATTAAATAAAACGTAAAGCTACGAAGTAATTTCACCCTTAAGTCATAGCTGGAAATACAATTCAGCATACGTTGAATGTGTGCTACGCCGAGTGAAACCTCGCCGCAGAGAGTGAAAACGGTGCTCCCAAAAAACGTTGACCCCTGAAGATTTCTCTTAATAGGATTTCATTTGAACCGTGCACATGGACCAGATATATCCTTTGAAAATTACACAACACTAAACACCTCAAATCACAGAGTTTTGTTCACACGAAATCATACCAGACAAATGAAAAGGTTTTCGTTGCCTTTAAGGGAAATTATAAAAATAAGTTTTTAAAAGGGTTAACAAACACAAAAGGGAAGCCTTACGCTATACTGTTTCGAAAACAAGCTTTGAAATTATCAATTAAAGTTCGCGTTTGTTGTGAAATTTGTCGTCAAATCCCAAAATGTATTCACAATTTCGTAGTCCTTTTTTTTATTTTCTTTATACTTCAGGTAGGCGGACAGTCAATAAGTAATGCTTCATTATTGAATAATATTTTTTGACTTTTAAAATTCAATATAGACTGAATATAGAGTGCACCTGTGTTTGCGCACAAACTACGCACCAAAAATAACTCCAGCGTAATTGGCTATTGGACGTTGAGAATGGTCGCCGTAAACGATTTCGCTTAGGCGGATAAAAATATTTGTTAATTTCAGCCTTTATATCGTTACCATTACGGCATTATCATTCTGGATAACCTATTCGTGTACCTGTCGGTGTTTAGTTATATCAAACTAAAGTGACGTCACGTGACCTCTAATAAACGTAGATTGTTAGTTTTGAAAATAATTTACAATTAAAGAAATAGAAAAAACTAAATGCATTCTAAAAGCATAACTGAACTAAACAATAATAATGTATATATAAGGTTCCTTCAAACAAGGCGTGAAGAGGCATCTTGCGGGCCGGCAAGGCGAGGGCGGCTAGTGCAGAACCTTCTTCCCGACAGTATTGGCCGTCCTCGCGTTTAGACTCTACTACCACTTAACATCAGGTGGAGTAGAGTCATTTGCCCTCCCGGCAAATATAAAAAAAAAAAAGCGGAATGCCACTCATCACGAGACCTACTATCCACTCGATTGACTTGAAATTTGTCCCCAGTTACTCCTTCACCATCGTGGACGCTCACTAAGAACGGATTTTACGTAAAACTCATCTAAAATATTATCTTCTTATCTACCCGTGCGAAGCCGGAACGATTATTTAGTTAATATACATATATAGCAACAAAGTATATAGAACACGTGCCATGCATACTCAAGGGAGTAGAGGCATTGCCATTATGGCAAGCGATTTGGTTTTACACACATAATCTTGAACCAGAACTCGTACTACTAAGAATCTACTTGAATACGATTTTTATTTCTCACGCAACTTACACCTTAAAATTTCTCATTGAGACGAAATAAATACCCTTTTTGAATGCCTTTAGTTAAGGTATTATTAAGGTACAAAAGACCGATTCAGTCTTCGTGCATCTGCAACACAGTAACCCTACGTTTGGGCTAACCCTCATCTAAAAATAAAATCTGTCTGACCCCGTTATAGACCTAAAGGGCAATAAGTTCCCGTTATAAAAAGCTTATCTGGTCTACATTATGTAGTCTGGTTTAATATTTATGATAAACTAGTTTTCGCCTGCGGTATCGTGAGCATCCAGAGCATCGTGAGTTTGGGGGGGGGCAGGTGTTATGTATAAAAAGGATACATATATATATATTTACGAATACATACTTCCTTGGGGTTGTGGTTTAGCCGTGAAATCGTAACAGAATGTATTAAGTAATTTCTGAACATTGCTCATTTATTTTTTAATTCTGTTAATTGTTTTTCGTTATTGATAACATTTTAATTTGTTGTCTGTATAATTCGTACGTAAGTGAGGGTTTTGATTAGGTATTGATTTTAGAGTATTGATCCTGTATTGCTGGTTGACTGTTTGTTTGTTTAAACGAATAAAATTACTGGTTAAAGAGGTTTTTTTTTATAGAATAGGAGGGCGGACGAGTATACAGGCCACTTCATGATAAGGGGTCATCAACGCCCATAGACAATGGCATTTTAAGAAATGTTAACCATCGCTTACATTAGCAATGCGCCACCAACCTTGGGAACTAAGATGTTATGTCCCTTTTGCCTGTAATTACACTGGCTCACTCACCCTTCAAATCGGAACACAAAAATACCAAGTACTGCTGTTTTGCGGTAGAATTTCTGATGAGTGGGTGGTACCTACCCAGACGAGCTTGCACAAAGCTCTACCACCAGTCAACAATAAATGGTTAGCAGTGCACTGACGGTGTTAATACTGACAACAGTGCTCACTTAGGTCATCATCAGATGGGGATACATTGGCTTTTAAAATGAAATAATTATACAAAAGTCATTGAAATTCAGTTTTAAAGATTATTTATAATCTGTAATTACATACAATGATTATAACCACTTCTGAATTGTTGTTTTAAAAGATTAAAAGTGTAAAACGATCACCGTTTCGAATATGGACGCGAAACTCTATAAGTTAATGTCTATGATAAATTAAGCTACACTATCTATATATACGTATGTATGTATATAAAAGAATAACTGACTGACGCACAACGCACTCACACGAATCAGCGCACAGCCCAAACTGCTAGGATTAGCACTATGAAAATTTGCACACGAGGTTTCTTTCACACTGTAGGTTAGCATGAAGAAGGATTTTTGAAAATATTTTCCCTAAAGCAGAGATAAAGAGGATGAATGTATGAAAATCCTTCAAATTTGAAGTAAGACAGTAGCAGCCTGTTAATGTCCCACTGCTGGGCTAAAACCTTCTCCCCCTTTTGAGGAGAAAGTTTGGAGCTATTTCACCACGCTGCTCCAATGTGGGTTGGTCTAACCAACCGGTCACATGTCAAATTTGAAGAACTATGAAAATTTATTTATGAGCAACTATATGCAATTTAATGTACTATGTGCTCGCTCATTGGTCGATGAATTATTTGTACTTAACATTTTTAATTTTTTTTAATCTTAAATTATGTCATATTAACATATAGTAACAGCCTGTTAATGTCCCACTGCTGCGCTAAGGCCACCTCTCCCTTTTGAGGAGAAGGTTTGGAGCTTATTCTACCACGCTGCTCCAATGAGGGTTGGTAGAATACACATGTGGCAGAATTTCAATGAAATTAGACACATGCAGGTTTCCTCGCGATGTGTTCCTCCACTGTCAATCACGAGATGAATTATAATCACAAATTAAGCACATGAAAATTCAGTGGTGCTTGCCCGGGTTTGAACCCACGATCATCGGTTGAGATTCACGCGATCTAACCACTAGGCCATCTCGGCTCATATTAACATATCCGTATTTATTTAGCTTATAGTGTGCCGTTCAATTTTGATCTAAAATCCTCAGTACAATTTTTTCTTGCGCGTCGAATCCATAGCATAGTCTCTTACTAAATCTAATAGTAATCGATGTGAATAGTAAAAGTGCCTTCAAAACGACTCGTAAAGGCATCGTGAACGTGTCAGTAACAAAGTCAAGGTCGTGTCAAGTCATCGTCTCGTAGAACAGTGAGCAGTGCGGAATTGATGTGTTCAAATCGATCACGGTTATGGGGATCACAGTCACGGATAAAAAAAAACACGGACGGTTGTTGATATTCGATCGACAAGTAATTCTGCTTTTTTTCATAAATTTTTACAATAGGTAGACTGGAAAATAAGGTCAGTAGATGGTGATTGGTCACCATTGCCCGTAGACGTTGATACTTAGAAATTAAATCATCCCTTATATCAGTGCACCATAAATATTGAGAAGACGCAACATCCCTTGTGCTCAGCTGGCTGGCTTACTAACTCCTTACCTGGAACGCGGTAGAATATGTGTTCGAGTGTGTACTACCTACCAAGACCAATAAAGTTCTACCAATATACATATTTCTTAAAAAAAAACAACCTACAAATTTTAATATGATTGTCTTTACCTTGGCTGTGAATCTGCGAAAGATGTTAAAATAAAATTGTTTTTGTAATATGCAGCAGGCTAATAGGTATTTTGACTATTCGGACGCTCGATACTATTTCTAGAACATTCGTTACTCTAAGGCACTACACGTGTTATGAATATGCTGAGGTGATATAAAAATATGTATATCACGATACCTATAATAATGATTATGTATTAAAAATTGCCGTTTTAATGTTTTATCGCATGTAGTAGGTAATCTATGTAGTCCAATTACAATTGAAACTGTATCGCCAGTAGTAGTGTAGTGGCTGACTTATAGGGCTAGAGATTGAGGTCGTCGGGTTCAAAATCGGTTCGGTCTTTACAACTTTGTTGTTGATAAATATCTACCCGGTCTGTCTTAGAACCGGTTTAATAAGAATACCCTATTAACATCATTTAGCAGATTGTCCATTGCTGGACGTAACGTATTGGAAACCTTTAAAATGGTACCCTTTACTGGGTTATATGGTGATCTTTCGTCTTATACAAGCTTCGAAGGCGGGCAAAGTAGTTCCGAAAATGCGTTTGCACGCATATTCGCGGAGATGGTCGCGCCACATTGCTAAAGCTTTCAAGTGGACATAGGCACGCCTATGATACGCCAAACTCTACATCTCATCAGTTCGTTTACTTCATGATACAATATAATAATAATAATAATAAAATCATTAATTTCGACCAAACAAGGATGATATCTACAAGAAAAATAAATAATAAAAAGACAAAAATTAAAATAAGAATATTTTATATAAATTAATAAATTATATTAAATTAATTTGAAATGATTTGTTTTACAAATCAATTCAAATTGAAACAATTCAAAATTATACAATCATTATTGAATCAAGCTTAGATAGCTTGACTGAATAATCCGTGCGTATTTCAGATGCATACCAATTCTTTGAACTGATTGGCGATATTGTCTTTAAAGTACTTTAGTAATTATTTTGATGAGAATAACAAATAAATTGAACAATTGATTGATAGTCAAATTTTATCTAAAATTAATATATAATATATGAATTCGAAAGTATCTCTGTCAGTTATGCTTTTCACGGCTAGAAAACTGGACCGATTTTGATGAAATTTATTATGTAACAAGCTTAAACCCAAGGAAAGATATAGTAAAGAAAATACATATACCTAAATCGCCCCCCACTAAGCAGTAAGCGACAGTTGCTAACAATATATATTTGATTTTAAACCAAATATATAGTTTATATATTTACTTATATGTTAAAATTGAGTACTTTGTCTTATTTGTTAAATATAGAAATAGCAGTCAAATTAAAATGAAATATTGAATAGCTACAAATTTTTCAAACAAAGTTTTCTTTTATCTGTTATAGTTTTGGCAGTTTTCGCTTTGAAAGAGAGATACGTGGTCATTAGCTACAACGTATAAACATAGCATATGTCCCTTGTGTTCTGAAAACGAATAACGCGTGTATATTGACCAAAGATAGCGGCTTCAAATACGGGCATGCACTGTGTGTATAATTCATCTCGTGCATTGATTGGTGGGATGCAATTCTATCACATGTGTATCTGCCAAACCGCAAGAGGACACGAACCATTGGTATTTTTTTTATAGTATAGGTAGGCGGACGAACTTATGGGCCACCCGATGGTAAGTGGTCACCAACGCCCACAGACATTGGCATTGTAAGAAGTGTTAACTATCGTTTATATCACCAATGCCCCACCAACCTTGGGAACTAATATGTTATGTCTCTTGTGCCTGTAATTACACTGGCTCACTCACCCTTCAAACCGGAACACAAAAATACCAAGTACTGCTGTTTTGCGATATATCATCATCATAGATCTATATAGGCTGGTTTTCTATAAATACAGAAGATATACAATAGTCGAGGCAAAGCGAACCGTTGTCATGTTTATTGTAACACGGTTGCTATACGGTAGCCGGTGAGTCAGTGACGCATAGGCGTAGCTCTGAACTTGACTAGGTCAGGGACGTTCGGGGTTCGAATCCATTGTACGATAATTTTTCGAAGGTTAACCGGTAAATTTACTTGATGGTCTATAATAGACTCTAGGGCTGTGGTTTTACAGCACAATTTACATTTATTAGTGTTTCGTCAATTATCGAACTTAAATTATAAAATCTCATGTGTTGGTAATTAGGCTGGCTCTTTACAAGTCATTCGTCCCCCCTTATACCAAAACAGAGTTACGCAAGTATTGGTGTTTGGAGAGAGAATTGCTGATAACTCGTTTTGGTACCCTTCCAAAATGACTTGAATAAGATCCTACTAGCAATAAAATGATATGGTTTTTACAAGGCCGTCTGGGTAGCCAGCAACACATATTCTACCGCCAAACAGCAACACTCAGCTAAAGCCAGTATAACTACAGGCACAAGGTACATAATATGTGCCTGGAATGTTTAATATTTCTTTCAGCGCCAATGTCTTTGGGTGGAGGTGACCACTAACCACCAAGTAACCCATTTGCCCATCCGACTATTTTATAAAAATAAAAATTTTGCTTACCTTAGCAAAAAAATAGTGTACGTTAATTCTTATATCGTGTCGTGTCGTGTGTAACAATGTATACTGTGAGATAGGCCTTGATAAGCATAAAATGTGGCTTCCTGACGAAAGCCTTGTAGTCAAGGTACGAGGTTACTTCGCTCAACATGACGTTTCGAGGAAGGGCATTATTGGGGTTCTGTGTTTGTAGGTTGGGGTTAATACCATTTTAATTTGTGTAAAGTTTCACAGCTGGCTTCCTCTCCATTTGAGGAAATATTAAATGGTTTTTTTTTTTATAGAATAGGTATGCGGACGTCCGAATGGGCCAAGTGGTCACCACCGCCCATAGACATTGGCATTGAAAGAAATGTTAACAATCGCTTACATCGCCAATGTGCCACCAACCTTGGGAACTAAGATGTTATGTTCCTTGTGCCTGTAATTATACTGGCTCACTCACCCATCAAACCGGCACACAACAATACCAAGTACTGCAGTTTTGCGGTAGAATATCTGATGAGTGAGTGGTATCTACCCAGACGAGCTTGCACAAAGCCCTACCACCAGCAGATCTTATTCCACCATTCTACTCAAATGTGGCTTATTTGAAACATATATAGTTAAAGTTGATACGACACATGCAGGTTTTTATACATTTTTATTGTTGGGTTCCTTCAAACGAGCCGTAAAGAGGCATCTTGCAGGCCGGCAAAGCAGGGGCGGCTAGTGCAGAACATTCTTCCCGATCGTACTAGCCGTTGTCGCGTTTGGACTCCACTACCACTTACCATAAGACGGAGTGAAGTCATTTGCTTTCCCGGTGTTTATATAAAAAAAATTGAAGCTGTTATCGTAATATTTCGGTTAAATTGCGTTTTCTAATCACTTGACTATATCAGCTCGAGTTATTTGCCCCCAGTATATAGCGTAAACACATATCATTAGTCTATATTAGATATTTTTTATAATTCACAGGTACACATATAATATACACATTAAATAAACACAGCTACAGCTACGCGTCTCTGTTTCGCACGGGTTAAATAACGGTCTACATAAAACGTTTATATCGTAATACATATAATATTACATATAATACATATACTATTGGTTTACATAGCGCACGTCATTGAAGCTTCCAGTTGGCATGATTTTTTTCCGATATAGTCATAATTTTTCGTCTTATATCGGCCAACGTACACAAAACCATAATGAATTATACACCTAAACTTTCCTTCTAAATCACTTCAGCCATTGGTGAAAACTGCATGAAAATTCGTTCTGTAGTTTTTGAGTTTATCGCGCGCGCACAGACAGACTGACACGGTGAGATGACTCTCTTTCATGATATTCAATGATTAAGTGTAAAACACTGCAAATTACTATTAGCTAGTCGACTTATAAAATGTTTGAGTAACTTAAACTTAAGTTTTGTTAGATTAAATACATTAATACAGATATAATATTATTATCTAATATTCGTTTTCTTTGTTACAGATAAATGGGTTCGGCAATAGTAAAGAAACACCGCATAAAGTCCAACCCCACAACGGATCTGTAGAACAAGATGCGCCCGACATACCGTCCAAACGGAACTTACACGTTAAAGAACCTTAAATTAAAAAATAAAAACGAGCTTAACACAATAAGAACCCAAACGGGACTAAGCTTTAACTGATCCGGACGTTTTTTTTTAAATAAATTATAGTCGCCGTCTAGATCTTTATCGGTCCAATTTTGTATATAAAGTTTTTAGTGTAGATGTTTAGTTGTATAGAGTGTTATTTCGAAGATTTTACGGCGTTTGTGAGGTGAGTTTTTAGTTTGTTTTTATTACGTGTTCATATATAATGTCCTCCAGACCGATTTCGGCCACGGCGGCCAATCTCAAGAGTGATTAGCCAACTGCGCAGGAGATATTATAGTGCACAAGTGTGTGTGCAAACACAGGTGCACTCTCTATTCTCTAACTCTCATAATCCGATGTGACGGCAATCCGACACGATCGGAAAGAGTTCAGGCGCAGGACCATCGGATTTACGTGGCAGGGCACCGAGGCACGGGAGTGTACACACTTCCATCTTCCAGACTCCGGGCTGCTACTGAGAATTTTCTGACAGAAAAACCCAATAACTTTTTATTGGCCTGACCTGGGAATAACCCAGGACCTCCGGGGTCTGTGGCCTTACATCAAGCCACTAGACTAACGAGGCAGTTGCATTACGTATTTATATTAAAAAAAAATATATATATATATATATATATATATATATATATCTAAAATTATATATATATAAATATATTAATATATATATATATATATTTAAATTCTGCCTTTTGAAAGTACATAATGCCTTTTTGAATTATACATATAGAAAATTTAAATTATTGGTTAGCAGTGGTTGTCTAACAATAAAAAGATATGATCGTTTTGGTTTTGGTAACTCCCAAATAGTCAGTCAAATTATATTAAAAAGAGGCAGTTATTTTGAAATCACAGACATAGGTTTCCATTTTATTTATTTGTATAGAAGATTACGATACAAACGCTGAGCTAACATTGGGCTGCTAATCTGTCCCTCGACGATTGATGATGATTAAAAAAAAGTATTAAATGTATTATGTATTGGTACATGACTGAATCGTTGGTCTAGTGGTTTGAACTAAGGCCGCAGACCCGGAGGTTCAGGATTCAATTCCCAGTTCGGGCCAATAAAAATTTATTGGGTTTTTCTGTCAGAAAATTCTCAGTAGCAGCCCGGAGTCTGGAAGTTAGAAGTGTGTACACTTCCGTGCCTCGGAAAGCAAGTAAAGCCGTTGGTTCTGCGCCTAAACTCTTTCCGGTCGTGTCGGATTGCCGTCCCATCGGATTATAAGAGTTAGGGAATAGAGAGTGCACCTGTGTTTGCGGACACACTCTACCATGATACTCGACTTCGTCGTTTTTTTCTACATACTTTATATTTTTACCATCTAAATCTTACCATCTCCCTTATTTGTTACACAAAAGTTTCATTTTCCATGTATGATGTGTATATATGTATGTATGATACGTAATAATTTTGTATTTCGCTATAATGATATAAAATGTTATTTTAGTGCGGTACTGTGATGGAGCAAGCCGAGGTCGATAAGGGCTGTCGCGGCTCCGACGATGGCAGCCAGCTGGGTAGAAACAGAGTAAATATATTTTAATATGATAGTTATAATTTTGTTTTATATCAATTATAATTTTAATTATTATCGTACCTTACTTTGCTTAGCGGCTGTTTAGTTAAACATTCATTTATCTCTTTTTGTCATTATTGTTTTGACATTCGAAAGAGGAGACGCAGCGTTGTTTAACCAATCACCCGCAAAACAACGCTTATAAATATGAGAGTATAAGATTATATCGAAATACAAAAGACCATAAATGCCATGTAAGTGTAAATATCATAATAATTCGCTTACCCAGTAGTGGCCAGGTGAGTTTATTTAATGTCAAATCACTGCTAGTGACAGAAATTGTAAAGTTCTACATGAGACCCTTCATTAATATACCCCAAATTCGCTGTACAAATCATGCAATTATTTTCATAATCCTTATCGATATCGTCATATGTTCAATTAGTGGAACGTTGATCACGTTTTCCAGAGCTTCAAAACGAAACAACTCGTGCGCAGTCAAGCGATACGCGAATCCACGTCTCCACCTCGTACCGTCTCCCCCTACATGAATGACAAAGACAGGAAAAACGATATAGCCGACAAAGTTACGTGTGCAAGCGAGAGGGACAGCGACGGCTCTAGTCATAGCGATATGTGCAGTGTTATCGATAGTGATAGAATATGTGATGGGAAGCAGCAGCCGGTGGAAATACAGGTAAGTCTTGCCTCTCCCTCCCTTTGGACGATTGACATGTCCAAGCCTGACGAAAGATGTGCCCCTTTTTTTAAAGAAAATATCTTACAAAAAAGAACTTGAGTAATCTTGAACAGGCAATTAAAAATAAAATTGGCTTGAATTATAACTAGTGCTATCCTCCTTTAGATAACGTCAGGAGCTTGGGAGGCGGAAGGGGAGAGCGAGCAAAGGCTGCGCACGCGCCGTTGGCTCGGACACAGGCACCACTCGGACTCTTCGCGTGACCTCCTCTCATACAACCCACGCGTCGCCTGCGTGTGCGGGACGTGTGCATGCCCGCACTGCAGGTACCATCATAGCTCATGGTATCCACCGCATGCCACACATTGTACATGTACATAAACGAAAGAAGGTCAGGTAAACCTTCTAGTGACTACTACCAAAAAAACTTTTAAAGGCTCTGCCTTGTTTTCTTTTATTATTAACTATAATCATACCCGATAGTAAGTGCTGACGCAGTCTAAGATTGATGTTGGAAGCACTTGTTAAGGAGATGCCTAATAACTTAACTCAGGTAACCTTAAAAAATAATATATTTTCAAGGTAACCCATACATATTTTCCAAATTTTTGCTTACTTATTTTATCCTTTCAATTCCTTGTAAATGGTGAGATGGTGTTCATCACGAAAACGAAACCTTCGTCATTTCTTCATTTACTTTTTTGTTCGACGGGCCGATTGGCGTAGTTGGTTGATACTTGCCTGTCACGCCGAAGGTTGTGTGTTCGATTCCCACCCAGGACAGACATTTGTGACATGTTAAATGTCTGTTTGTCCTGAGTCTAGGTGTAATTATCTATATAAGTATGTATTTATAAAAGAAAAGTAGTATATGTCGTATATCAGTTGTCTGGTTTCCATAGTACGAGGGATCTGATGACCGTGTGTGAATAAATTCCCAGGATATTATTTTTTTTATTTATTTTTTTCTTACTTATATTATCCTTTCAATCCCTTGTAAATGGTGAAGTGGAGTTCTGACGAAACCTTCATCATTTCTTCGTTTGCTTGTTTTTCTTATATCGTATTTATGTTTATTTATTTATTATATCTTCATGCACACAATTTACAAATAGTATCTTTAACTTACAGTGATCTCAGTATTATATGATTTTTAGTGTTTCCATAAAAAAAATTGGTGTCAGCGTTTAGGTTCTCGATCATGTATTTGACTACGATATTCTCATGTTCACGTAAATGGATCCTATTATTATCACCACAAGAAAACCTCCATCTAATAACTATTTATTAAATTTATTCATCTCTTCGCAGAGGACGACGACAGAAGCACGCCTGTCCAACGAAACAAGATTCCGGTATCGTCTGCTCAGACGAGTGTCCCGACTGTTCGGATACGGAGCATGCTGGTAAGTGGTGGTTTATATTTCAGCACGAGCGAAAGTCACCACCGACCGTAAACGATGGCACTGTAAGAAATATTGAGCAATCTTTACATTGCCAAAGCACCACCAAAATTTAGGAACCATGATGTCAGGACTCAGGTCTCATGTGCCTGCTATTACAATGGCTCACTCACTCTTCAAACCGGAACATAGCTAAGTATTGCTGTTTGGCGGTAGAATATATAATTAGTGGGTGGTACCTACCCAGAGGGCTTGCACCGTACAAACGAATAATGTTTTAACAGAGTCATAAAAAAAAAAAAAACAATTTAGTCCAAAAAAGTAGATGTATTTCGATTTCAATGGATTCTAGTTTGTCTAAAAGCCTTGGTAATTGCAATGTTAAACTAGGAGTTTACGTGCAAGGTTACGTTGTAAATGAGAATACAAACTATCTTATAGGCCCGAATGGTGACGGTGCCAGGAAGTCTGGTAGCTTCGATGGCGACGATCAGGCGTTTTATTGCAGGTATCTTTATATTCATTGTCTACTTTTAATGTTGGTTACATTACTTATATTATATCGGTTTCATGTATTGCTAAGTTAATTTCTTCTAGAAGACCGTTTGAAGTTCATTCCGTAATGCTCTCATAAAAAATCTAATTAAATATAAAATAATTACACTTACTTATTGATCGTTAAAAACCTGAGAAGAACCAGCGAAAGGAACTAAAAAAATCTTTATGATTTACTGTTTTTCAACAAGCTCTTAATATTTCTCATCTATTAGAGAAAACAAATAAAAAATTGTGAGATCTATAAAGACTCAATGGTTAAGGCGAATTTCCTCTTGCAGGTGTCCCGAGCGTAAAGAGCCACCGATAAGTATACCATATTGTGGTAACGAATATGGTAAGTTTTTTTTGGATTAATTGCTATAGTTTAGTTATAAATCTTTGTTTTAGTAATGCATGAATGGTTACAATATATTTCAATATAATAATGGCCACAAATTATGTACGTATGATTAATGCGTTAAAATTTATCTGTTTATGGTCTGTAAAGCGATGTGAAAATTACTTAGAGTAAATTTCCAAAAAGCCAAAAGACTATCCCTGACAAACAAAAGTCATTTTTAATCGTAAATCATCACGTCCTTCCCGTAATTTCTAATGGCGCACAGACCCAAGGTCACCCAACGAAATATAGGAAAGGCTATGCTCAGGCAAAAGTTTCACTGACATCTCGCATCGGAAAGTAGCTGATTCGAATGAAAACTAGTGACCGCCATAGCCCAGAAAATAAGAGGCTAATGTGGTAGTAGGTTGGTGATATTTGCAGCAGAACTAAAAAAGGTTTTTAAGTGAAAACTGCGTCTTGGCAAACATAAGAATGACTCAGAATATCTATCTAGGTTGAATAGTGATATAAGCAAAATTGCTTGGTCCAGCTGTAACAAACACGGGCTGATGATGATGATGATGAACAAAGCCAAACTCATGTTCATTATATAATTGTATTATTTACAGATGATAAAGCTGAACCAACCGGTCCCGAACTGGTCAGTTTCATAAAGGAAACCCTGAACAAGAATCCACGGGATCGCATGACTTTACTCAAGATTGAGAAAGAGTTGCATGCGTTGGTTAATGACAACGGGTAAGAACTTTTGTATTTGTCTTACTTTATATAATTATGTATACTGTAAATATATATATATATATATATATATATATATATATATATATATATATATATATATATATATATATATATATATATATCGGTTATAAAGTTGTTTTAAAGTATAAGTATAGAAACAACAACCTGCATATGGTCGACTCGCCTTTTTTGAGGAGGTTTGTAGCTTATTTCACCATGCTGCTCCTGATTTGGAAGTGGTCACCAATTTAACTGTCCCTTACATCGTCAATGTCACCTTTAGAATTAAAAGATCTAGACCCATACGTAGTTGACGTTGACGTATTTGAGACACGTACGAAACGATTTGCTTCCTCGTTTCTGATACGCACCGCCAAGGTCTGGAATACCCTCCCGACCTCCGTTTTCCCCACCACCTACAAGGGTACCGTCAAGTCCAGAGCGAATAGGCACCTAATTAAGCAAGCGCGCTCCATCTCAGACTGTATCTCACTTTCCATCAGGTGTGATAACAGTCAAGCGCTAGCCTATACATTTAAAAAACAAAAAATATATATTATGTCCCTTGTGCCTGTAGTTACACTGGCTTACTGAACCAGCTTAATATGGTGGTTAGAATATGTACAGAGTGACTTGCACAAAGTAGGGCTTTTTACCAAGTAAATGTAATGTAGAATATTAACGTAATTTAATATCGACCGATTACTAAGCCAAGGTGTACATTTGTAATTTTTTCTTGTTTTTCTTTCTTTCTTAACCAAAAGTCCATTGCACTAAATACATAAAATAAATAACTATATCAAATCAGTCATTTATAAGACAGAGGAATAAAATTGGTTCTAGTATTGACCCTTGGAGACACCAACATTTATAACATAGACGCTTTTACACAAAATGAAAACGTTTTGTAAGAGCGACTAGAGCAGCACGTAACCCGGCGCGTCCCGCAGGCGCTGCATCGTGCGGTTCCCGGTGATGACGTCGTACGGGCGCATGCTGGTGCACCGCTGCGCCGCGCTGTTCCAGCTCGCGCACCACCTCGACCAGGCCAACAAGAACTCCGTGCTCGTCTCCAAGAGCGGTGAGCCACGTCGTGAGCACGACGGTCACATTTCAACAACGAAGTATCGTAATCAATAAATAAATTGGTAGACCGGCAAGTGGGTCGGTCACCAGCGCCCATAGACTTTGTAAAGAATATTAACGAACTCTTACATAGCCAATAGCCAACCTGAAGAACTAAGATGTTGTGTCCCTTGTATCTGTAATAACATTAGCGCACTCGCCCTCCAAACCGGAACACAATGCTAAGTTACTGTTTGACGGCCGGACGGACGTTTACTTGTTTGAAGCTACTGTTTGACGGTAGAATATTCGACAAGTGAGTGGTAGCAAACCCAGGCGGTGGGCACAAAGGTCTCAGTCAGTCAAGTGCAGATTTCCTCGCAATGTTTTTCATGACAGTCACGCACAATTCAGCGTCGCTCACATCGGGACGGTAACTTCGCTAAAGTTTGGTGTTGTAAGCTGTGACGTAGTAGTGACGTAACGTGTGTGTGTGTGTGTCAGGCACGAGCGGCGGCCGCATCCCGTGCACGAGCTTCAGCGAGTGGTGCTGCGCCACCTTCTCGAGCTCCCCGCCGGGGCCCGACACGCTCGCCAAGTACGTACGCGCCGCAGGCGGCCCCGCTTGTAAACGTCATCTAGCGGCGCATTTGTTAAACAAGCTCTGTTTTACTCTTTTGAATGGTATATTAATGATGGTAGAAAGAGAGAAAAGAGTGTTTATAATTGAGGTCGTAAGTAGTTATAAGTTATCAGTAACCTTCTATAGTGTATTCAAACTGCAGGAGGAGTAAAGACAAATAGACAACTTCGACCTTGAATTAACGCGATATCATTGGTCGAGATCTTGAATAGTCTATGATATTCACTATGGATTCGCGAAAATGATTGAGTTTTGTATGGAGACGAAGTTGTTATTAAATAATAATAAATAAATAAATAATCTTTATTCACATAAAAAGTTACAAAGTATAATGAAGTCCCTGATTTCTGAGCTAGGCTCAAAGACCTGTATTACAGAAATCAGAAACTTATTTATACTTGTTATTGAAACTTTGATAGTAAAACTATATACGTAGTTAAGTGGTATAGTGTAGTATTATAAATAATAGTAACCGAGAATCGTTTTTATAGCATAATAGAGGTACTAGCAAATAGGATTTAATATGTAAATCTAAGGTATAATATATTATACAATATATCGTATATGTAATACGAGTTAATATAAATTTAACACAAGCATTAGTATAATTTTTTTTTTTCATATGATGAGTATTAGATTGTTTTCTCATGAGACGTTTTACTATAAATAATTTAGTACTGTTAGAGCGCAGCTACAGTCGTGTCGTGTGCCCGCAGGTCGATCCTGAAGCGCGCGGGCGGCGCGGGCGCGGCGCCGGCGGCGGCGGCGGGGCGCAGCAAGTCGCTGGAGCAGCGCGAGCGCGACTACGAGCGCGTGCGCCGACGGATCTTCAGCTCGGTGAGGGAGGGCGCCGATGTCTTTTTATGTCACCTGATGTTACGTGGACCAAATAGACATTGGCATTGTAAGAAATGTTAACCATCGCTTACATAGCCAATGCGCCACCAACCTTGAAACTATTTTGTTATGTCCCTTGTGCCTGTTGTCACACTGGCTCACTCACCCTTCAAACCGGAACGCAACAATACCAAGTATTGCCGATTGGCGGTAGAATAGCTGATGAGTAGGTGGTACCTTTCCAAACGATTTCCTAACTTAGACAAAGTCATCCCTAAAAAATCAATTAAAAAATTTAATCGTCACTATATTATACGAAATATGTATTTGTTAATACTGTAATTTCTCATTATAAAAATAAACATAAAATAGAAAGAGGATTTTGTTTTAAAACTTCTTATAAAATTAAAGTACTTAGTAATTAAAATTTCCCCTCCAGGATAATTGCTCCCGCGACGAGTCCCAGTGGGCGTGGCTGGCGGGCGCTCCGGTCAAGCTCCTGGCGCCGGAGCCACCTCGGAGCAGATTACTGAAGGTATATCTTATTATCTGCCAATTATATTATCATATACATAATATACTATTAACTACATATATAATTATACATATATAGGTATAAAATAATTTAAAAAAACTCAGTGGCTCATGTGGTAACTTCACGTACAGGTGCAGTCCCTGGAGGGTCGCGGCGCGCAGGCTCGCGGGCCGGTCTCCAAGTCGCACAGCTTCGGCGGGTACGCCGCGGAGCAACCTCGACTGCTCAGCCGGCAAGGTAGCCTACACAAGTCCCTTTATAGTCTCTGTATAGAGTATTGAGTTGTCGAAAGCCCTATAAAAAATTATCTCAAGTTGTCGACATTTTTTTTTGTGCAATTGCTGGTGTCGTTCTGTAGAATAACAAACATTTTCCAACTGTATCGATAAAAACGCACCATTAGACGCTCAATAAGCTGACCGTCGTCTATAATAATGCAAGCCGCTCGCTTTGCCGACGGCGGAGCTCCCAACTCAGAATATGTTGTGCAGGCGACTTGGCGAGCAGCAGCTGGCGTCTGTCCCCCTCCAGCTCGGGATACAAGACCCTGAGTCTGCGCAGCTCGGACTCCGTCACCCCCTCGCCCACCGGTGAGACAGCCCCGTAATACAGCCTTCCACCACCCCGCCCCCCCCGCGTGCTGCTGCGCACCGTTTACAAATGCTAGCGTTGATGTTCGGATCGTGCGTGCGTGTCGGTTTGCGTGTCGAGTGTCGTTGTTGCGTTGTCGCGTTGTTGTCTAGTGTTGCGTTTGGTTGTACGTGTGTATAAACGAGTAAACTGGATCTTTTTTTTTTTAAATATGTCTAATCTAATATTAATTATCCAAGTAATAAAAATGACCCAAAAAAATGGAGCTTTTCTATAGACGACTCACTAGCTTATTAATATTGTTTAAAAGTGTTTCATATTCCATTTTCTAGAAAATTATTTATAAGTTTAATATCGAATTGTCATCAGGTGGCGCGAGTCCCGAGCCGAGCGTCGAAGGCGCGACTCTCGTGTGGGCAGTCACCGACATGTCCGCCGTGCCGCCGGGGGCTCTCGTAATTCATCCGCAGGTACGCTTCTATAGAAAATGTACAGGGTTGTCGAACGAAGTAACTATTGAGCAAAGATTATAGTTTTCGGGCAGAAATTAAATATTAATTAAGAATAATTATTATTTAAAAAATTTCATATTTAACGATATTACATAAATACACGAATGAAATAATTCGAATTAGCTAGTTACGTGATAAAAAGCCCTATGGCCCAGTGGTAAGAACGCGTGAATCTTAACCGATGATCGTGGGTTCAACCCCGGGCAAGCACCACTGATTTTCATGTGCTTAATTTGTGATTATAATCCATCTCATGCTTTACGATGAAGGAAAACATCGTGAGGAAAGCTGTCCATTTTATGTCTAAAATTTGGCGGCATACTTTTAGAATTTCGCGACACACAAAAGTACCGCGGCACAGTTGTTAAGAATCACTGATCTAGTGGCTACATATAAGGCCGCGGACCCCGAGGTCCTGGATTCAAACCCAAGTTCGGACCGATAAAAAATATTTGGTTTTTCTGTCGAAAATTCTCCCTGCCTCGGTGCGCACGTAAAGCCGTTGGTCCTGCGTCTGAACACTTTCGTCGTGTCGGGTTATGAGAGTGAGCAACTCCCCGTATATTGGCACGGACGACGGTGACATCTTATCATCACTCGGAACGTCTGCTCCTTTGCCCGCTAATTATATTATGTGTTGTAGACGGGCCGACCACTCACCAACCCCGACGGCAGCCTCTACCACTTCGACCCGCAGAACCCGCCCGCAATACAGGGAGAGGTGAGCAGGCCGGATATTGTTATGACGGTATAATTGTGAGACGCGTTTGTTTAAATGTGGAAGCGGGACGCCGCATATCACCCGCTTTGTCACACATGGAACGCCATCCACTATCGTTTTAAACAACATATTTGCTACTGTATATAAAACAATTGGAGCTCAATTGGAATAATCTCCAAACCGTCTCAAAAAGGGAGAGGATGCCTTTAGCCCAGCAGTGGGACATTCATATGCTGTTACGGTTACGGTATATAAAAATTAATTAAATCTAAATATATAATAATTATCAGTTTAACAAAATTTGATTACAAAATAGCTGGCATGTTCGTGACGTCATAATGTTAATGTACAGTTGATTACTTACAGATGAGAACTAAAATAAATTACTAAAACGAATCAACTGCATGTAACAGAGGATCTAACACTGTGACGTCATATGCGCTCGAGTACAGTCGGCACGTAAAAAAAAACTATGAAATTGAAAAATTGCTCTTAATGTTATATAATATAATGTTATAATTTATGATAACAAACAATTAATCAAAACTTTAATTAAAAATATAATACCTTATTGCCTCTACTGGTGACAGGAGAGTTTTTTCAAATTTCGCTTAGAGGATCGGAAACGTGATTCAAAGTGGTACAGTACGCAGTTTTGTACAGTAGCCATTTTTAAACTGATATATGTATATATTGAGGCTTTACTGTATATAATTATTATATATATTAATTATTTACAAGAATTAATTAATTCATTTTCAAACGTAACAACAACAACTTTTTGTTTCTGCTTTTTGTTTTTTTTTTTTTATTTAAATTTGTATATAAATTATAGATTGTGGTTGGTAATCGTGTGTGCTCCTTTGATTGGTTGTACATAATTAGTTTTAAGTAAATATGAAGCATGTTTTCGATGTATGTTATGTACAACTGTTGGAGATCCAAATAAAAAAATATATTAAGCAAAATGTTGTTTATGAAATAGTTTCAGATCGACGTGAACAATGAGAAGAGACGCGGGAAGCTGGAGAAACAGCACTCGTTTATTGATGGTATATATATACAGTTCACATTATTAGTGTTCGCTTATATATAGCTACACGTATATATCCTTTTTACTATGAAAATCAGTCATCAGTACTTTTCCTTAGGTCATCAGTCAATATCACTTTTGACTGGTTAGGTTAGGTTAGGTTAGAAAATCAGTCATCAGTACTTTTCCTTAGGTCATCAGTCAATATCACTTTTGACTGGTTAGGTTAGGTTAGGTTAGAAAATCAGTCATCAGTACTTTTCCTTAGGTCATCAGTCAATATCACTTTTGACTGGTTAGGTTAGGTTAGAAAATCAGTCATCAGTACTTTTCCTTAGGTCATCAGTCAATATCACTTTTGACTGGTTAGGTTAGATTAGGTTAGAAAATCAGTCATCAGTACTTTTCCTTAGGTCATCAGTCAATATCACTTTTGACTGGTTAGGTTAGGTTAGAAAATCAGTCATCAGTACTTTTCCTTAGGTCATCAGTCAATATCACTTTTGACTGGTTAGGTTAGGTTAGGTTAGAAAATCAGTCATCAGTACTTTTCCTTAGGTCATCAGTCAATATCACTTTTGACTGGTTAGGTTAGGTTAGGTTAGAAAATCAGTCATCAGTACTTTTCCTTAGGTCATCAGTCAATATCACTTTTGACTGGTTAGGTTAGGTTAGGTTAGAAAATCAGTCATCAGTACTTTTCCTTAGGTCATCAGTCAATATCACTTTTGACTGGTTAGGTTAGGTTAGGTTAGAAAATCAGTCATCAGTACTTTTCCTTAGGTCATCAGTCAATATCACTTTTGACTGGTTAGGTTAGGTTAGGTTAGAAAATCAGTCATCAGTACTTTTCCTTAGGTCATCAGTCAATATCACTTTTGACTGGTTAGGTTAGGTTAGGTTAGAAAATCAGTCATCAGTACTTTTCCTTAGGTCATCAGTCAATATCACTTTTGACTGGTTAGGTTAGGTTAGGTTAGAAAATCAGTCATCAGTACTTTTCCTTAGGTCATCAGTCAATATCACTTTTGACTGGTTAGGTTAGGTTAGGTTAGAAAATCAGTCATCAGTACTTTTCCTTAGGTCATCAGTCAATATCACTTTTGACTGGTTAGGTTAGGTTAGGTTAGAAAATCAGTCATCAGTACTTTTCCTTAGGTCATCAGTCAATATCACTTTTGACTGGTTAGGTTAGGTTAGGTTAGAAAATCAGTCATCAGTACTTTTCCTTAGGTCATCAGTCAATATCACTTTTGACTGGTTAGGTTAGGTTAGGTTAGAAAATCAGTCATCAGTACTTTTCCTTAGGTCATCAGTCAATATCACTTTTGACTGGTTAGGTTAGGTTAGAAAAGATCCGTCAGAGCGTCACGGTAGCATGCGCAAGCGATCCCGTGGCGCTCCTCGTTAAGACGGAAAGGGTACCGCTGGTTTTTTAGTGGGTATTCCGATGTTCGGGGCGCACTCGGCGCCTTGGACTTATAACACTTAAAACTCGTCAAAAGATATCAAAATATCCGTTGACAAACAGTAGCAATAGATATGTAACTGTTTTGTTTTTGCTTATTAATTATAATATATTTATAATATATATATATGTATAATATTCTAAATCGATAATAGAAAAGTATGGTATTTCACATGGATTAATTTTGGGACATTTTAGATATATAAATGATTTTCCTTTCTTCGTTTAAAGTATTATGGTATTGTTTGTTAACGATACTTAGAATTTTTTTAAATTATAGAATACAAATGTTTTATAAGTCCTTTATTAAAATGTGTCTGATTTTTTAGGAGATTAGGAGTTATATAATGAAATAAATTCAAATATGGAATTCTATTAAATGAAGAATGAAAACTATTAATCTTCGAACCAGCCAGTATTATAGAATAATGTAATTACTATGAGAATTCACAAATAATTCTTTAAAATACTTTAATATCGATGACATTAAGATCATTATTCAACGTTCGCTTTGCACCTTATGGCGTTATATATTTATGTTAAAGGACTGACTTGTTGGTCTAGTGGCTTGATGTAAGGCTGCAGACCCGGAGGTCCTGGGTTCAATTCCCAGGTCGGGCCCATAAAAAGTTATTGGCTTTTTCTGTCAGAAAATTCTCAGTAGTTCAGCGAGTCGGAAGTTGGAAGTGTGTTCACTCCCCTGCTTCGGAAAGCACGTAAAGCCGTTGGTCCTGCGCCTGAACTCTTTCCGGTCGTGTCGGATTGCCGTCCCATCGGATTATGAGAGTTAGGGAATAGAGAATGCACCTGTGTGTGCGCACACACTTGTGCACTATAATATCTCCTGCTCAGTTGGCTAACCTCTCTTGAGATTGGCCGCCGTGGCCGGAATCGGTCTGGAGGACCTTATTATTATTATTATTATGTTAAAGGAGACTGCGAGTGTCAGGCGACCGAAGATTGTCGTACGAAATGCTACTGCGATCGTCGTCAAACGGAACAGCCTCAGATATCGCCGAGTGAAAAGGTTTGTACATATAAATATACATAAGAAATTATGTACCTAATTATCATTTTCGACTTTATATAAGAAGTAGTATATATAAAGAAAACTTTATATTTACATAATCCATCCGATTTGCTAATATCTCTTCTATACTATGTACTACAAAAAGTTCTTCATGAATATATAGTTATTTATAATACAACCTACTTAATTCCTTAAATAATTTTTATATCAAAATTTTATAACAATTTGTGTTACACTCAAAATGCCATTTTTCCGCTAATCCTTAATGAATACGAAATTAAAAAAAAATAAAGATCTTAATGAAATATCTTATTATCCATTAATTGTAATGAAATATTGTATATTAAAATTTTAATTGTGAATATCATATATTTTTTTCTTTTGTAGAATAATATTCTTTCATTAGCGCATTGTTTTTTAGGGTTCACCCCAAAAACCGAAGGCCGCCTCAAATCCAACCAGTCCATTAAAGACTCGCTACGAAAACCGGACCAAACCGGTTACACCTGAACCTAAACCGGAACCGGAGAAAGCATACGAAGAAAGTCCGAAACATGAAAAATACGAAACTACAAATCAGAGACCATTCGAACAAACCAAACAGAAGTACGAACCCCAAGTTCCGAAGGAACCTCAGAAAATTCTAGAAACACCAAAGTACGAAACAACCAATCCCACCCCTCCGAACGCGCGATTCGAATCGCCGGCCAATCACAGGCCAGCGGCGTTCGATCAACACCAAAGAGCATTCGATCAAGCGAATCAGAGAGCGTTTGAATTAGCCAATCAGAGGCAGGCGCTTGAGCATCAACGAAACTACGAAAGGCAGTTCGATATTCAAAATCAAAGGTTAATGAAAATGACTCAAGATGAAATGTACCAACAACATAACTATATACAGGGTTTCAGGAACGAAGAGGTGAGATTATAAATATCAAAGGTTTAATTTGTAATAATATTTCCAGTCCAGTGGTAAAAATTAGCCCAGGAGAAACATATCAACTTGTTAGTCTTGAGATTGACATTACATATATTATCCCCAGATAATCTCCCCCCAAACGATGGTGAACTACCATCAGCAAGAAGTCGCCGATATGCAGAACATGATGCATGCGAAGGTCACTCCCATACCGATGCCGGATCCCAACATGCGTGAGTAGCATTCCTTATAGTACAGCCAATAATACATATGTATATATCTTGTATATAATGTATATATCTTGACTGATAACTACTGTGCTTGAGTATCTAGCAAACGGAAGTTGGCAGGGTTCACGTGATCCAAAAAGCACGTAAGTATTGGTCCTGCGCCTGAACTCTTTTGGGTGATGTCGGATTATCAGATGATGATCTCTTGCGTAGTTTGCTAAACAGCGTGATCAGAATCGGTCAGGAGGATCTCATTCCAAGTTTAACCGATTTGGAATTACTGGTGGTAGAGCTTTGTGCAAACTCGTCTGGGTAGGTACCACCCACTCATCAGACATTCTGCCGCAAAACAGCAGTACTTGGTATTGTTGTGTTCCGGTTTGAAGGGTGAGTGAGCCAGTGTAATTACAGGCACAAGGGACATAAGATCGTAGTTCCCAAGGTTGGTGGCGCATTGGCGATTTAAGCGATGGGCAACGTTTCTTACAATGCAAATGTCTAAGGGCGTTGGTGACCACTTACCATCAGGTGGCCCATATGCTCGTCCACCTTCCTACTCTATAAAAAAAAAACAGCTGTAGGGCTAACCTGTAAGAACAAAGTCGAAACTCACCGCAGAAAAAGGTCGTGAAATGTCCGAAAGTGATATGCGACATTGGCCGTAATAATCATAACATTTATTCTTAGTAAACCTTCGAGTATAATATTTAAAGTATATGAATTTGTTAGTGATTCCCTCAAACTGAATTAGTCTTAGTTTTTGAGGCTTTTTTTTCTTTTAATTTAGCGTGTAACGATGGTGCCGACATATAGGCTGCCTATAAAGGCCCCTTAAAAATAAAAAAATCATAACATTTCAAAAATACACGCATCAAAATAATATATCACCATATGTTTGATGACGGGCCGGTTGGCGTGGTCGGTAGATACTTGCCTTTCACGCCGAAGGTTGTGGGTTCGATTCCCACACAGGACAGACATTTATGTGCACGAACACGTCTGTTTGTCCCGAGTCTGGGTGTAATTATCTATATAAGTATGTATTTACAAAAGAAAAGTTGTATATGTAGTATATCAGTTATCTGGTGTCCATAGTACAAGGTCTGCTTAGTTTCGGATCAGATGGCCGTGTGTGAATAATGTCCCAGGATATTCCCAGGATATAAGTCAACATTTCACGGTTTTGTTATGTAGTTAGTTCGTACATAATCGCACTGCTCGTCTTTTAACTGATCTCGCTTCCTAAAATAAATAAATAAAGCTTAAGAATTCGAGATGGCCCAGTGGTAAGAACGCGTGAATCTTAACCGATGATCTTGGGTTCAAACCCGGACAAGCACCACTGAATTTTCATGTGCTTAATTTGTGATTATATTTCATCTCGTGCTTTACGGTGAAGGAAAACATCGTGAGGAAACCTAAATTGTCTAATTTCATTGAAATTCTGCCACATGTGTATTCTACTAACCCGCATTGGAGCAGCGTGGTGGAATAAGCTCCAAATCTTCTCCTCAAAAGGGAGAGGAGGCCTTAGCCCAGCTGTGGGACATGAACAGGCTGTTACTGTACTGTACTGTAAGAATTCGATATACGTAATACGTTTAGTACCTAGCCTGTTGTCCGCTGCAGGTCCGATGTCGCTCACCAACGTGGTGTACCCGGGCGTTCAGCACAACGCCTACCCCTTCATCAACGCCTGTCGAATCGTAAGTCTGTGTATATTCTGTTACTAGATGCTAAATTTAAATGTGACCTTTTTGTTGCGGCATTCCGACCTTCGTGGTTAAACGTGGTTTGACAAGAACTGGCCTGGTTCGGAAAGGCGTACATTACCGACAATATCACACAGTTGATGACTTCGTATAGGTGAAAAGGACGGCATGATCGATGAGGAGATACCCTGGCCTTTTTTAATCCCCAAACTCCTTTAATTAATTGGTTTAAGTGTAAAAAAAAAATTATATTTAATAAAACTATCTTTAATAGTGATCAGGTGGTACCGTTGCATTATTTTATAACCAACATACCTAGGTAAGTACCACCCATCAGATATTCTACCGCTAAACAGCAATACTTAGTATATTTTCGTTTCACTTTAAAGGATGAGTGAGCCAGTGTAACTACAGATAAGGGACAAGGTTGGTGGCGCATTGGCGATGTAAATCCTGGTTAATATTTCTTACATTGCCAATGTCTATAGGCGGTGGTGGCTACTTACCAACACGAGGTCCATTTGCCCGCCTACGTATAATATAAATAAATAAATAAATATATATAACGTGTCTGTTTTCAGGATCAAACTCTGCAACCAGCTCAAATGTACCAACCGCTAGTCCAGCAGCCTGAGGAGCAGAAGCAGATGACGTCGTCTCCTCATAACGATAACACGTTTAGGATCGGTGAGAATTTCGTTTTATTTTGTATGTAAACATCGATATGTATTTCGTATGTCTAGTGACCATATATGGTCGGTCCAATGAAATCTTACTTGGTTTTTCTGATAGCATCTTCGAGTAGCGGTAGTTTAAGTAAATTTAACTCGTAACGGTAATTTCGTTACAATGATTACTTAAATTCATCACTTTTAAGACAAATACAATATTCATTAATTATTTGGCAGCAATACATGTAATATTACGCTACTAGGTAACATCAAGATTTTCTAAAAACTATACAAAATGATATTTAAACTGTAATCTAAAAAAGCAATTTAAACATGAATTTAAGTGTAAAAAAAACAAGTTATGTCATAATGAACTCCAAATCGGAGTAACCACAAGTGTTGGCAGCGCCGTGTGTAAGCCCCCGCCCCCCTCCCCCCCGCAGACCCGTCGTACCCGTTCGCGGCCGACGTGGGCGCGGCGTGCGGCGCGTGCGAGCCGGCGCCGCCCAGCGGGTACGCACGCTCTATACTCTCGTACTATTTCGGAAATGATATCGGTGACGTTTCAAGGTCAACGACCGCGTGTAACGTATCTCACGGTTTGAGGTCTGAGTCGCAGGTACTGACTTATTTATTTTCATGTAACATAGCAGATCTGATACCAAATGGTTAGTATGCCTCTAGCGACATATAAAACGTTATCAAACATTAGTGGGGCTGTGTACAGTACAGGCAGTGTTAGGCACAAGGGGTATATGGTTGAGGAATCGTTAACGTTCAAGGCATCATTTGCACAATTTACTTGATTGTATTACAAAAAAAAAAAAGAAAATATTTTATAATATTGTGTTCAATTTAGTGTTATATTTATAAAAAAAAAAACTTAAAAAATCATACATGATCATATGAAAAAACATAAAAAAATTGTTGAAATTTATTTTATAAGCTATGTATTTGGTTTCCAGCTTCAACGTATCGTACGGACAAGTGGACGTCCAGCCCGGTATGGTGCCGCAGTATTCGATACCGAACGTCCTAATCCAGCAACCCATGCAGCCGTATCCGGTGAGTTGCCTTAGTGAAATAAAAGCAAACAACCCACTGCTGGACTAATGCTTCCTCTACTTTTTGAGGAGAAACTTTCGAGCACATTCCACCACGCTGTCCCTATATGTATAATTATATATCTGTCAATAAATTAACATCTCAATTTCTTGTCAGTTCTATTCGACGAATTAAAATTTAATAAAAATAAAATTACGCTACACTTAAATTTATTTATGCGTTATTCACACCACACGGATGAAACAATCTCCTCAAGGTCGTTGCTTCATATGATAACATTTGTTTTTAATTTATTGTGAACCACAAATATATTTTTTTAATATAAAAGTAAGGTGGGCGAGCATATGGGCCACCTAATGGTAAGTGGTCACCAACGGCCTTAGACATTGGCACTGTAAGAAATGTTGCCCATCGCTTAAATCGCGAATGCGCCACCAACCTTGGGAATTACGATCTTATGTCCCTTATGTCTGTAATTACACTGGCTCACTCACCCTTCAAACCGGAACACAACAATACCAAGTACTGCTGTTTTGCGGCAGAATATCTGATGAGTGGGTGGTACCTAACTAGACGAGCTTGTACAAAGCTCTACCACCAGTAATATAAAATGTAACGAAATAATACAGAAAACGCCTAGGACTTAACGATATAAGAATACTTTGGTATTTTTTTCTCGAGCTATTTTATATGAACCGATACTCTAAATATATTTGTCGTTGGAATATGGGATGTTTTATGTTGCCAGTACCAAGAACAAATGCCAGTCCAATGGCAGAGCATCCAGCCCCCCGTGCCGATGAACGCTCCGGCTGCACCGAAAGTGATGCTGCACGATCTGTACCCGCTCGTGTACCCGAACGTGTACCAGCCTTACAACATAGTTTACCCACAGGTAATTTACAACTCTATTTACAAATATATATATATGTCGCGGATTCAAATGGATTGCCATTTTAATGGCCGCCATTATCGTCTAATATGTTGCATTTATTAAATCAGTCAGTGCGCACGTCCAGCGCTGGCGCTGTCCTGAGAGCAAGAGACCAAGGGGGTCACTAGACCAACGATCACACGCGCTACTGAGAGATCCACGATTATATTTTATATTTCCATTATTCGGCTGTACAATAAAATAGGCAGCCGTCTTATATTTTCACAACTTGACGTCTGACAACCGACCAGTTACCCATAAGATGTCAATCACCTTGTGTGGTGTTGCTATTTTAATAAAATAAGTGACGTCGTATACCCGCTTAAATTTATTATCTCTGACATATATATGTATATTGGGGACCTCAACACGATATTCAAAGTATTTAATTTTAAATATACATTAAAATCTTAAAATATTACAAAGTACATACTGCACTTACCATCGAAGGAATCATTCAAAGATAGAATGACATTTAACATAAGAAATTAAGAAAAACTATTCAACTTATAAATTATAAAGTAAATATTTTTATCTCAAAAGTTTTATTCGACCAAGACAATATGACACAAGGCATATGGTACATGAGTACACTTTCAATTTCCAGATTCTGATTCATCCAGATTGCCCTACCTGGAATTTGAACCCAAAACCTCGAGATCTGCGCCATTTTATCTAACTAATCCAATGACCGCTTCGTTAGTAACGAAACGGTCATTGGATTACCTCAATCTACCAAAATTAAATTATAAACAATAAATCCCGCAGGTGTTACCCCAGCAGTACCCATTCGTCCAGCCGGTGTACCCGATAGTGGACAAACAGAACGAGATCAGGCGGAACAGCTTCCCGCGACCGAAGCGCAATCCGTCTCGACCGCAAATACTCTTCGGCGAAGAGAAGAGATACGAGGACATGAAGAACGAGGAGCGGCCGAGCGACATCACGCTGAAGATACAGCAGATAAAGGAGCAGATGGCGCAGGTGAACACCGGGAACAGGGGCAGGAACGACTGGCGGCGGAGGAACAGCGGTAGCGGGATACTGGGCAGCTACCCCGTGCACTACAACGGGAGAGTTATGGGGTGAGCTCCAATGTGAACACACTACTATTACTAGTATCAACTTGTGAATGTCCCACTGCTGGACTATGTCCTCCTCCTTTTTTCGAGGAGACGGTTTGCAGCTTATTCCACCACGCTGCTCCAATGCGGGTCGGTGGAATACACATGTGGCAGAATTTCAGTAAAATTAGACGCATGCAGGTTTCAATATGATGTTTTCCTTCACCGCCAAACACGAGATGAATTATAATCACAAATTAAGCACATGAAAATTCAGTGGCGCTGGTCCGGATTTGAACTCGGGTCAGCTCAGTGGCCTAGCGGTGGAAGTGTGATATACAGATAGAGTTACATTCTCTTTTATAATATTATTATATATAATAAATAGTATAATGTTTTATTTTTCCAGAAGGCCAAACGAAGATACTCGTCTAACAGCCGCCCAAGCTATTGTTAACTCGTTACGGAATATGCAAATTAAGAATAACTGTAAGTACACATACTATATTTCATTTGCAAGAAGAGTAGATATATACGAAACTGCAAGCCTGTCTGTAGTAGGTACCACCCACTCATCAGATATTCTACCGCAAAACAGCAGTACTTGGTAATCTTGCGTTCCGGTTTGAAGGGTGACTGAGCCAGTGTAACTACAGGTACAAGGGGCATAACATCATCGTTTCCAACGTTGATGGCACATTGGCGATGTAAGGAATGGTTAATACATTTAAATCGCCTATGTCTATGGGCGGTGGTGACCACTTAACATCAGGGGGCCCATCCGCCTAACATAAAAACATAAAAAAAACCTTACATATATATTATATGGGATTCGTTAACAGCTCTGCTATATTATGCACTACAAACAGTTCTTTATTTATGACACAACGCTATTTCATTTAATAACTCTTATCCCCCCCCCGCAGACCCCGAGCCGCGCCGGCCGTCCCCGCGCGCCGAGCGGCCCGACGCGCGGCCGCGCCGCTACGAGCGCGACGCGCCGCGCGCCTGCCTCGTGCGGCAGGTGACTGGCGGCGCGTCCCTTCTGCAGGCTCACCCAGGATAGACATTTGTGTGCATGAACATGTCTGTTTGTCCTGAGTCTGAGTGTTGCATACATACATAACATTGACATACACTATGCGAGCCGTATCTACATCAGTCACATTCTAATTTTTTTTACTGCGAAAGCTGCAGAGCTGAGTCTATATGCCAATTTATTAATATGAGAGCCCCATTGAAGCTTAGAATCTATGTTGATACCAAGAAATTCTGTTGCTTCTACAGCACCTAAAGCTTCCCCATTTCAAAGTACATTCGTTTTTACAAATTTCCTGTTGGAAATAGTGAATATAATACATTTTGTCTTTTTACTGTTTATCAGTAAATTATTAGCACTAAACCAATGTACTATTTCAGAGAGAGCATTGTTCACCTCGTCATACATTCATAAACGTCTATTTATTTTAAAAATCAAGGAAGTGTCATCAGCAAACAATACTATCTCATGTTTATTATTTAGTAAATGTGGCAAGTCATTTATATAAATGAGGAAGAGAAATGGACCAAGAATACATCCTTGAGGGACCCCCACACCAACTGTAGCCCCGGGAAATATCTTTCCATTTATGTCAACCCTCTGAATCCGATTGCTCAAATACGAAATCAGGAGGCTGAGTGCTGTGTCTTCAATCCCGTAGTGACGTAGCTCCCTGATCAACGTTTCATGTTGCACACAATCAAAAGCCTTAGATAAGTCACAAAATATCCCTATGGCATCCTGTGTCTTCCCAGGCTCTATAAATATTTTTAACGAGCTCGACACCAGCATCGATTGTCGACCGACCCCTTCTAAAGCCAAATTGTTTATTGTGCAGCAACTTGTACGTATCAAAATGTACTAACATTTGATTGAGCATTAATTTTTCAAAAATAATTTAAAAAAAAAGAAAAGTAGTATGTGTAGTATATCAGCTATCAGTTTCCATAGTATAAGCTCTGCTTAGTTTGGAATCAGATGGCCGTGTGTGAATAATGTCCCAGGATATTATTATCATTATTTAACACACACATATATTTTAATTTATCTATCGTTACAATAGTATTATATTTCACAAATCTACACACCAGTGCATACAATCCAGTGATGATCATTTGCTTTATGATCCAAATTTGTATTTGTAGATGTCGCCGGGTACTTGGTGCAGACGGTCGCCGGCGCCATTCCCTCCTGGTGAATATATTTATTTACATATAACTTGAAATAATTGGTTATTTTAATAGGAAAATAATCGATTTTATTTTCTAGTTCTTTCGATAGCTTAATAGCGAATACATAAGTAATCACTTACGGCCTTACTTAGTTTGTTTCACATAATACAACAGTTTATATATAAAATTATTACATTACATATTATTGTACTCATAAATGAAGCCAAAATGTGTATTCCTAAATAAATAGTTAAAAAAATTATATTACATTATAAACTAAAAGATTACTAAACTTCCTTTATCGGGTGATTAGTTAAACAGAACAGGCAGACAAACAGAATGTCAAATCGGTAATGAGTGACAGAGAGAAAGCAGTGCTTAACTAAACTCTTCTACTGGTGGTAGAGCTTTGTGCAAGCTCGTCTGGGTGGGTACCACCCACTCATCAGATATTCTACCGCAAAACAGCAGTACTTGATATTGTTGTGTTCCGGTTTGAAGGATGAGTGAGCCAGTGTAATTACAGGCACAAGGGACATAAAATCTTAGGTCCCAAGGTTGGTGGCGCATTGGCGATGTAAGCGATGGTTAACATTTCTTACAGTGTCAATGTCTAAGGGCGTTTGGTGACCACTTACCATCAGGTGGCCCATATGCTCGTCCGCCTTATATAAAAAATCCTCCTGTTCCTCCTGTTTTATATAAAAAAACACCAATGTTTATAAGTAAGACCGATAGTTTTTACAACTTATAATAGGCTTTTAATAACTATTCCAATTATATTCAGAGATATCAAATATATTTATAAAATAATTAATACAATAATCTGTTTTTTTCCAGCGTTCAACCAACCGCGTAGACCACATCCGGATGCCAGGAACGGTAGACGTTAAGCGAACGAACATACACACATACAATAGTTTACCTACAAACATATCCTACACACCTTTGATAGAGAATATATTATCTGTAACTCGGTGTTGTCATTTAAAAAGTAATATTGCCATTTTAAAATATAGCAAAAAAAAATAGTAACTCTTGTCGTTTCTTAAAAAAAACGTATATTTTTCTCGTGGTTGATTATATTTTCCGTAATATATTTTCTATCAAATAAGATTTTTTTTTCGTCAATAATCGGGACACGCCATGTGAAATACGCACACACATATTTTAATTGCGTCAGAATTAAATTATATTCATTACCAAAAATATATATTTAATTATTGTGAAAAAAAAAATATATATTTTGACGCATAGTATATTCTAAACGACACAATATCATAATAAGGGCGAATACAAACGGAGCGTTTTGGATGATAGTTATTGTTTAAGAAAATATTAAAATTATTTTTGCGTTACTAAGTTATATGTTCTATATTAAAATATATAAATAGGAGAGGCACATGGTGGTTGGCTCTTGGTGGTTTTGTGCAAGGTCGTCTGAATATTGGTATTGTGTTCTGGTTTGAATGGTAAGTGAGCCGGTACAAGCACAACGGACGGTTGGCGGTGCATTGGCGATGGAAATAATGGTTAACATTTCATACAACGCAAAAGTCTACGGGCAGTAATGACACGCCAACAAGTGGTCCCATTGCTCTCATTGCTCGTCGGCCAATAGAAAAAAAGTCACCAAAAACGTATTTATTATATTATACCTCTATAAAAACACACACACAGTGAACACAGACTCACACAAAGGGTCAAATGGTTACTTTACAGCAGCAGCAAGGATTTTTTTTAAAAAGAGTGACTCCTCATATCATAATACACTATAGCATTTGTCATAAGTTACGGAGTTTAATCCACCACGCTGCACTATTGCTGGTTGATGGATACATGTGATTGAATTACATTCGTAATTTTCTTTTTTTAATTTTTTTTCTTTGACAACTAAAACCGTCAAAATGTTCGGTCCAGTGAGTTTGTTCGTTTATTAAAGATTTAGTATTTTTCGGCGTTTAAAACGCGACGTTCGAAACGCTCTGTCTGTATTCCACCTACGGAAGCTTCATGTACATTATAGATCTCACGAAAGCGAACTAGTCATTTTTTTTTATAATAAACCTATTTAGGCTTAAATTGCTTTAGGTTCATTTAGGTTCTGACTGTACACAGATACACATATATTTCAATGTCCGTTTCAACGCTTCTGATGTCAAGTGTTTTTTTTTGTTGTTATTTATTTAACATAATGCCAACAGATTATAAATGTAAAATTAATTTCATATAAGCATTCGTAGTCAAAGAACATTTCTTTCGAATGTGAGTTAATGCCTTTGTTACACATGATTTTATTATATAAGTCTTGTTTAGGGGGTGGGGGCTTGATTAGTTAAACAGCTGTTCTCTTCTTTCGAATGTCAAATCAATGATGTTAGAAAGAGATAGATCAGTGTTTAACTGATTACCCTCTAAACGACGTTTATAAATAAGGTCGTAAAATTAAACACACCGGTTTAACTCAACGCCATCTTGTGATGAGTTTCAGAAAAGTAATAAAAAAACCTAAATTCAATTCTTAAAATTAATCAAAAACAGATATATATATACATACCAATTTCAAAAAAAATATATAGAAATTAACTTCCATTTACAGTGCAAATAAGTCTTAACGGTAAATGCATGCCTTTGACCACAAAATGTAGTACTCGTTAACCTTCAAGGTACAGCGCGTCTTTTTTATCTAAAATGTTATTTAATTTCTGTAATTACAGCTACAAACTGTCACTCCTGTAAAATAATATTCGAGATGTTTTTAAATACATAAGAAATGCACTTTGACTGTTAAAATTCTTACTTTTTATCTCATAATATAAAATAAAGTTGATTTTAAATGAACTTTTATAATTTTATTTAATTAAAATCACAATGCGTCGTACACTACACGTTTCTTTTCTTTCATGCCTTATTTTGTCTTGAACTATCGACGAATTTTATAAAATAACATCTCGCCATATTGTAAAATTAATTTATTCATTATTTAAATATAGCAACATTATTTACTTCATACGGTATTTTTTAAATATTTTCTAAGTATGTTTCTTAAAAAAGTACATAGCGATGAAAAATTACATAATATATTCATTAAAAATAATACACGAAGTTGTACGACTAGTGTTGCCATATGAATGATAAATGCATGATTGAGTATTTGTTATTCAATCTTGTCTATAGACATAGAGAATGGATTGTTTCAAGTTCAACTATCAAGTAAATATATATGAAAATGTGTAAGGGAGACAAAGCGATCGTCCGGTTTCTCTGTCCTTATCACCTACTACAGGGTCGATTGCACATTGATTATGGAAAATCACAAATAACTATACATAGATCCCCATTGATTAGGTGATTCTATAGATTTGTCTATTTTATGAGTCGATTTTCTTTCAGATGCAAGTTGAGAAGTATCAATTCTAATTTGTGATTGGTGTTATTGTATGTATTCACCCTGAAGGCTACACTGATTGGGTAAATCCTTTCTATGGATCTGTCAAATTTATTAATTCGTCTGTTCTCTTTGTCTATAGTCTCTACATTACATTAAACTATGGTGTATACTTTATTTTCGTCATTCTATAATTAACATACAATATAAATAAAACAATTGCAATACGGACTTTGAAATAGCACGATAATGAAAAAATCTTAACACAACGTCCCTGGGTGTACAGTTAAGTCGAGTGTTCTCATATGTAACGATCCTCGCTTATGTAATCGGTTTCCAACAAGTGGACACAGTGCTGCAATACAGATAACGTTAAACAATACCGGCCTTGTAATCGCTGCTTAGCCTTTTAATCAAACAATGTTGTCTCTTTTTATCATTATCAATTTGACATTCGAAAGAAAAAGACAACCGTTTAACTAATCACTCGCTGAGCAGCGTTTATAGTTAAGGTCGTTTATATTAAGATAATTATAGTAATATAGAACAGTCGTACGCTTTATTAATATATATGTACCTTAATATACATAATATGTTATTTTTACATTTATATGTTTTTAATTTCAGTAATGGCTGTTTGTACAAGTTTATCTTTTTAAAAATTATTATGTATCGATTAAGAGGTTTTTTTTTTTTAAATTAAGTGTTGCTATTGTTCAAGTATTACGTATGGGATTTGAAAGTTCATTTTTATGTTTTAAAAGGTAACATCATAAATTCTACATAATAAAATTATATTAATAATATTATTTAAAAAAAAAAAACAAGTGGTCTAGGAATTCAATTTAAGTCAATAAAAACAAATATAATTCCTACATTTATATATCTTTAAGATAGTGTACAAGGTTTTTTTTTTTAAATTTAATTTAAAATTTGTCAAAGATCTCACGTAATACTAGAATATTAAAAGCAATTGAATTTCGAATGTCCATTATCGAAAATTTTTTACTCATATTATTGTTGTCCTGTAATAATAATTAGATTCCGATAAAATAATAATTATATTGAATATTATATCGTACCGAAATTATTTATTATTAATATATAAAGAAATGTATTTTCTTATATGTAATTTTGCTTAAAGATAATAATAATTGACAACATGCACACTTTATTACCTCAACTTCAAGTGTACATAGGTTTTGTTATTTTACATATGAATAACATACTATAATATAAATATATACTAGAAATCTTGTAAAGGATTAGGTTTACATTTGTCATACGAAAATGGTCTTTATACTATTACATTAAAGACTATTTTCGTAACTTTTAAATATCTAAATGGTTGTCTTTAGAAGTTCGCGCTTATTGTCTCGGTGTTAGATTCGTTATCTGTTTAGCGTTTCGTTTATTTAATCTGTGCACACTGGCTACTTATTGGAACTGTCAATGTGGCAGTGACAGCTGTCAAAGTAAGGCAAGGTCCCGTAGATTGTATTTACATTGAGATTATTGTAACATGTAGAGTATATTATTGTTAATATTAAAGATTTTAGCATATAATTGTGTCTTTTATTTAATTGCTAGCCACAACCCGTCCATTATCGATATTAATTTAATTTTAATTTAATAAAGGACTCCATACTAATCTAATGTAGTACAGTACAATAACAGCCTGTTAATGTCCCACTGCTGGGCTAAGGCCTCCTCTCCCTTTTGAGGAGAAGGTTTGGAGCTTATTCCACCACGCTGCTCCAATGCGGGTTGGTAGAATACACATGTGGCATTTTTGTGGCATTTCAATGAAATTAGACACATGCAGGTTTCCTCACGATGTTTTCCTTTACCGTCAAGCACTAGATGAATTGTAAATACAAATTAAGCACATGAAAATTCAGTGGTGCTTGCCCGGGTTTGAACCCACGATCATCGGTTAAGATTCACGCGTTCTAATCTATTCACTATAGGGAACTAAGCCATATCCCGTATGTCTACAGTCACACTGGCCAATTATTTTCCCATAATTATTTATTTTATTTATTTATTTTATTTAAGGACCACTAGTAGCTACTACATGTTTTAATGACAAATGTAAAACAATTAAGTGAAAATAGCTAACATGTGAAGCTTTTTAAAGTAGCCACAACAATTACAATATTTGTTTTAAAAATACATTAACACATAATTATAGCAACATGAGTAGAAAGATTAAAAAAAAATAAGTCAAAAATTTTTATGACAATTAAATATCAATGATTTCACTTATCGCGGAATCTAGAAGAATAAACACGAACGTTTTCTTAACGTAAATATTTAATTTCTGTAATTGATATAGGTATAATATATATGTAATATATGTAGTACATTAAAAAAATAATAGCAATTCTTGTTTTTAGTGATTTACTAATACTTTAATTCATTTCTGGTTAACTGTTATGCTTGGGTTAAGATAGACTAAAATCTTTATGAGGAACAATGAAAATGCTAAGTATATTCACATTCGTAACCACGACTTACTTTTAAATTTGTCATAATTACGCTAAGGTTGACTTATTTTATTTTTTTTACTTATAGGCACTTTTAAAAAGATATCTGCTTATTATCAAAATGTGAGAGTTTTGAGAACTAAAACTTTTGAGCTATTTAATAATATTTTGTGTAACTCATACGATGTTATCATATTGACCGATACGTGGTTGAACAGTGGCGTCTTTGACTCGGAACTGTTCGATAGTAATCGGTATACAGTTTACAGACGTGATCGTGAAAGTAGTGGATGCCATAACAAAAAATACGGTGGAGGAGTACTGATAGCAGTCTCTAAAGACATCAATTTTTCGCGCATTTAGTTTGAATTCGGATTGTGAGGACTTGAGACTTTAAACTGTAATGGTAACAAGGAATTTTTGAACGTATGCGGTGTATACATCCCTCCTCCAGTACAAAGCTATATACTGGAGCATTTTATAAGCAACACTAACCGAGCATTGGAATCGTTTACTGGCACCTCACTCGTATTGGGTGGTTTTAATTTGAGTCACATTCCTTGGAATATGGGCCCTCAGAACTCTAAGGGTGGGTAATTTATTTATTTGTTATTTACACATATCTACGTTTTATGATTTCAAAACACAGTTCTTATATTTTTAAAACAATTTTTTTTTACGGAGCTATATAGTTCCGTGCGCTTACGTCGATACTCTCTGTCTTTAATTTCATATAATCTCTCCGCGTGCACAAGCCCTCGTATAAAAGGTTGACTTGCCTCATCCTCCTTTGACATTTTTCCTAGAAAGGACACCATCATCAAACCTATATCCCAATGAAAATATAAATAAGTACTGTTTTCACAGAGCCGTTTACTCTAAAGTTCTTGAGGATTTAAATAATATCCATTGGGATAATATTTTATACATATGCAAGTAAGTCGACGACATTGATGCAGTATTTTATGAAAAATTACAAGTTCTAATTAGGAAACATGTACCTAAATCAAGTCATCGTAGTAATAAATATTCATTCTGGTTTAGTTACGGGCTAATTAACTGCATTAAAGAAAAATATAAATGCAGTCAAAATTCGTAATTATAATAATACACGTGATATTCTTACGTTCGATTTATTAAGAAAAGATGCAATAAACTTTTAAAGGATTCCTACTCAAAGTACTTGGAGTGTCTTGAGATATCATTAAGGTCATTATCCTAAGCTTATTTGGTCCTATGTTAAACTAAAAAAAAAGCAATCAACACATACTCAACTAAAATAAATTACAATTCTAATGCGGCCACCCAGGGTGAGGACATATGTAATCTCTTTGCTAAACACTTTTCCTCAATCTTTAATCGTTCTGTGTCTATTTCTACTCAGCCTAATCCTATCAAAGCCTTAACCGTTAATAGTTGTCTTTACTCTCCATCATTCTCCTCCGACCAAATCCTTAAAGTTTTAAAAGGTCTAGATTCCTCAACAGGGGCTGGTGCGGATGGTATACCAGCATTATTTGTTACCAAGTGTGCTGATGAATTAGTCAAGCCACTTACCTTAATCATCAACCGATCATTGAGTACGGTCGTCTACCCCTCAGCTTGGAAGGAAGCCTTGGTTAAACCATTGCATAAAAAAGGCGATAGGGCTTCTGTAGAAAATTATAGACCGATATCTGTAATCGCAGTGTTTGGTCAAATATTCAAAGTTCTTGTATACCCGTGTATTTTATCACAACTAAAGCACGCAAAACTGTACCGCAACAACACGGGTTTTTGAGGGCCCGTTCTACCACAACTAACCTTGTTTCGTTTGTTGAAGACCTTACTGAGGCGGTGGATAGTGGCAACTCCATTGATGCTATTTATACCGACTTTAGTAAGGCTTATGATAAAGTTAATCATCATAAACTGTTACAAAAACTTGAATCGATTGGTATAACACTCTTCTTAACTGGTGTGGGTCTTATCTCCACGATCGCAAATCAAATGTGGTTACCAATGGCTACTCATCCAACCCCTTCATATCTCTATCTGGAGTACCTCAGGGATCCCAACTGGGACCTTTACTGTTTAACATCTTTAATAATGACATTTGTTCATGTTTCAAACATACTAAATGTTATATATTCGCTGACGGATTCAAGCTGTTTCTGCAGAGAGATTTAAATAGTTTAGTCTCATGGTGTCACATATACCACATGAGCTTAAACACTAAAAATGTTTCGTTATACGGTTCGGTAGGAAAAAACCACTGGCGTTACTACTTGCGTACAGCATCAACGGACATTTGCTTGCTGAGGTGGACAAGGTAAGGGATTTAGACATAATTTTAGACTCTAAATTGCGGTTTCATCTTCATGTGGACGCTATAGTAACAAAGGCTTTCAAGGTTTTGGGTTTTGTCTTGCGTAATTGTAGGGATTTTAAAAAGCCTCGGAATAAAATTACTTTATACACTGCTTTAGTTCGCAGTATTTTAGAATACGGTAGCATTGTTTGGAATCCTCACTACGATTTTTACAAGAATAGGCTTGAAGTGTACAAAAAAGGTTCTAATGGCATTTATCTTATAGTCAAAATTTAGTTAAAAAGCTGCCAAGTTACAAAGATGGACTCTCACATTTTAAGTTTCTTTCTCTTCACGATCGTAGACGCGTCCTCGGTAACATTTTCTTATATAAGTTATTGAACGGAACAATCGACTGTAGTTACCTCCTTTCTAAAGTTATGATTCGTGCTTCCAAAAAGGCCACTAAACCATCTGTGTATATTCCCTTCGTTGAAAAACTTACTCACTCCCGTCAGGGACGCTACTCTCCAATTAACAGGCTAATCATCGATAATAATAATAATAATGTCCTCCAGACCGATTTCGGCCACGGCGGCTAATCTCAAGAGAGATTAGCCAACTACGCAGGAGATATTATAGTGCACAAGTGTGTGCGCAAACACAGGTGCACTCTCTATTCCCTAGCTCTCATAATCCGATGCAATCCTACACGACCGGAAAGAGTCCAGGCGCAGGACCAACGGCTTTACGTGCTTTCCGAGGGACGGGAGTGTACACACTTCCAACTTCCAGACTGCTACTGAGACTGCTGAGGCTGCTACTGAGAATTTTCTGACAGAAAAACCCAATAACTTTTACCGTTTGTTTTATCCGTGCAGTGACGGAGAAAGAATACATTTCACTGCCCCTTTCCCATGGGTGTCGTAAGAGGCGACTAAGGGATATCATCTGGTGGTAGGATGATAAACATCCGCCTGGCTTGTTACCACCGTACGCATGGTGAAAATCTCGTGAAGTGGCTTGCAGCCGCGTTTCGAGGTCAGCCAGCGTACAGCCAGTGCCCGAGCGAGCATTGCCGCGATGGGTGTTGGTCCAGTGGAGACGGCTGCTGAACCAATGCCGGGGGAAACACGCCTCCACACTTTGCCCATCCCTATCGTGGCAATACGTCGCTCGCTTCACGTCTCTTTCTTACGAGGCGTGAAGAGGCATCTTGCGGGCCGGCAAGGCGAGGGCGGCTAGTGCAGAATCTTCTTCCCGACTGTACTGGCCGTCCTCGCGTTTGGACTCTACTACCACTTAACATCAGGTGGAGTAGAGTCATTTGCCCACCCGGGAAATATAAAAAAAAAAAAAAACTGGCCCGACCTGGGAATTGAACCCAGGACCTCCGGGTCTTCGGCCTTATGGGAAAGTGTCAAACAAAGCTCTATTGATTGATATTTTTAATGACAAATTGCACCAGTTTCGTAAAATATTATCTATTTTTTTATAATGTATAAATATATGTATAAAATTATGTGTAATTTTTTTGTTTTGTTTGTATTTGTATTTAATCGTATTCAAAAAATCCAAATGTTCTCAGGTATTTATATTTTATTAATTTTATATCAATCATGTGATAATTTTATAATAATTTAATTGTTAATATCTTATCTATTTGTTATAAATATTTTAATTTTTAGAATTATTATTTTTATTAACTCGTAATGTTGATATATTTTGCAACAATATAATTTAGGAGACACTTGATTTGTATAACGTCATGTTTAAAGACTCAATTGTATTTATTAGTGTACTTCTTGTTGATATTATAATTAATAAATAAATCGAATCGAATCTACGACATCTACGACATTTTTTTTATAGAATAGGAAGGCGGACGAGCATATGGGCCTCCTGATAGTAAGTGGTCACCAAACGCCCTTAGACATTGGCACTGTAAGAAATGTTAACCATCGCTTGCATCGCCAATGCGCCACAAAGCTCTACCACCAGTACTGACAGACTGTCTCAACGATAGGCTATATGTATACTAATGAACTATTGACATCTGAACATTGAATTGCAGATTTTTATTTCATTTGCATTGCCATCTAGTGAAGAATAGCTAAACTAACTAACTAGCGATGGAACTTATGCGGTAACTTGCTTCGTACCTCTTCACGTTAGATGGCGCTGATATGAAACTTATATTTATACCTCTGCACAATAGATGACGCTAAGCTAGATTAAAAAGATTATGTCAATATTTAAATCAAAAGTTATTTATGGGGGCCATATAGATTTATATTATAAATATTTTATCGTTTAATACACTATTTTCCCGAACTATATCTGATTTTCATTCTTATTTTTGCGTTAGATAGATCGGTTGTGACGATCGGTAACGACGAAATGATTCATAGCCATAGAGCAGACGAGTAACCATAAGTATAAACACGGTAATTAAAAATTAACGTGGTTGCACGGAGCAGTTTCTTAAAGTTATAATTTTAAAAAAAATGCCCATTTTTTTTTATTTTAATATTATTACAAATTGGACATTCTATTCCATATTAAAATAATTAATCCATTAAAAATAATATTTGAAATACATCATTCATATATCTTTAAATAATGGTTAAAGTAATGTCCAACAATTTCGAAGATATTTAAAGTAACTCATACAAACAATTGTTAGTCGTATATACGCCGATACTGTAGGATTATAGGCTGGTGAGAAGTTTGTAAGTACGTAGCGAGAGATTTATACTCGCTATCAAAAAAAACCTGTATTATTATCACACTTACGCACTTCAGACTTCGCTTGCCTATTAATTACGCTATTTCACTGTTTTTATGATCAAAAATGCATTCACAGAGTTCGTATAGGCCTCAGGCGTATTGTTAAATATACTTATTTATATTATTTAAACAGTCATCAGTAAATACTAAGATAATCCCATAGACAATTATTACGTTTTTTTTATCGACAAATTCCTATGAGACACTTATAATATAAAACGATATAAATTGTTTATTCAATGAAGATAATAAACACAAGCCTAATAAATTCATTCATTTCTTTTGTTTCAATCTAATTTTTAAATTTTATGTTAAGTATTAACAAATGTTATACAAGAAAAGCTATATAAAAGATTTCTTCCTACAGCAATAAGGTAAACATAATAATTCCACGAATAATATATTAAAATATTATAAAATTAATATAGCATAAGTATACAAATATCAAATAAATTAATTATTTAAAAATATTGTTTTTATGTCGCGTCAAATCCGTCCCAGAGTTCACTGGTAACAACGGCAGTTGATTAACGATACATCTATCTCATTCGCACCCATTAAAATCGTACTCCATTTCGCTCACACACCGCAAACAATATGGAATCTTAAAATATTTTGATACAAATTGTATTATTTACGCAAAATGTATAATCTTAGATTAGTTATTGTATTATATGTTGAGGTTATTCATTATTTAACACTAATTATTTACGGCCTTACTTATAAATGTTGTTTAGCGGGACATTAGTTAAACAATCCTGTGTCTTATTTTTTCTAATGTCAAATTAATAATGACAGAGAGAGCGAAATGACTTAACTAAACAGCCACAGGAAGATTCATAAGTAAGACCGTTAGATTTAAGTTTATTTAATCTGTATTATTTATGATATGATAATTATTATTATACCTACTGCATAAGTAAATAAAATTAAATTGTTACTTCATCTAAGACGGCTCAGAAAACCATACAGTCTATGGACAGATATTTTCATGCAACCATAATAAGATTAATAATTATAAAAAATTTGGTAAATACTTAAAATATAATTAACAAAATCGTTGTTATATACTTAATGTAATTTACTAATAAATCCTTACAAATGTAAAATTATTAAAATTAAATATAAAAAAATAGGAAAGATTTTAGAAAAAAACACGTATACATTAATACTAAGTATATTCGTAGGAACTATTACATAAACTATATTATATGCAAATCTTTGTAAGTATAATTTAATTCATTATATAGAACAACTCAAGTTGCATAGCGCTATATTACAAAAGTGACAGAGCATCGAGCATCGAGCAGCAAGCCAATCAAAATGAATGCTGCGCACGTTATGTCTTTAATTTGCTCCATTCTACTCCCCTGACGACCCTGCTTAGTCGAAGATATTTCATTCTTTTGAATACCTATATATTTAAATGTATTTATTACATCTAATTCAAAAATAGAAATGAGACATTATGCTGGGAGGTCACTGAACCCGGTTCATTTATTTTATTTAAAGTCTTTTTGAAACGTTTTGGAGCGAGCCGGTGACCGACAAACGTCATAACGCTTACTTATACACTCTCTACTCTCTTGCGTTTGCGTGCATATATTATATATTTATCATCCGGAAGAGAAATTAATTTAAAATACTCGAATTAGTATTTTTAATAGAACACCAAATCATACATCGACGTAAATAACTCACTCAATTACTATTAAAAATCCAAATAATACAATTGAACACATTCAACAAATCACAAGTCGCGCCAATAATCAAATTTGAAATCACTTCACATTGTTGTCAAACAAAATGGCGGTCTTAAATTAGCGCGCGTCATTTTTTTTACAACGCTGTTGTATATGGATCAAGGTATCTCCTAACGAAGCCACACAATATTATTACATTTAAAACTAAATACTAAATGAGTAAAATTAAGTAATATCTATCAAATACATAATTAAATAACTCAATAATAACAATTATATATTCGAATATATATTAAAAGTACAAATTTAATGGCGTTTATTAAATGCTTAATAAATATATCCGCTTCGCGTATCTCCGTCGTTCTTATCTCCTAGACTACACCCCTCGTTTCTAATTGATGATTAACGTCTACGGTACTCATTGCAAGCGCTAATTGGTTACAGTAATTTATAATGGCCTCTTGTTTACGTGACGAATGAAATAGATTTATTATAAGTCGAAAACGCGCCAATTCGGTACAATATTGCATGTATTTGTATTAAAGTTATGTTATTACTTGTGTATTGACTTATTTACTTCGTGATAGTGCTTTGTGCTACCCGTAAATGTAGACCTGTAAATAGAGTCGAGAAACGAGATGGTTTAGTGGCTAGAATACATGAATATTTGTCGAAGATTGCGCGTTCAATCCGGCGCAACGCTGTTACGCGCACGTTCTTGTTGGGAATGTGTATAATAAAAACAACTAAATTGTCTCTAGTTCCATCTCGATATTTTTGATAAGGCGCCACTAGGCTACGCATATACAAGACATATCGTGGTTTCAGATAGTAGGGGGTAGTCTAGAACCTCACCTCATATCACCATTTAGCTGGTTAAAAAGTTGCTAAATGCATCACGTGATTAATGGACGACCCCTAAGCTTGCACGAGCACTTTTGAATTGACATAGTACAGTATTATATTAAGTGTCAGCTTCTAAAAAGCTTCTTCTAAAGCTTCCGATTCGGAATGTAGATTCAACCGAGAACGGACAAGAAACTCGAACTCCTATCCACTATTTCGATCAATACTTACAATTGCTAAAGTAATTCTGTCTGATATGTTTTCACGGCTAAACCACTGAAGTTATTTTGATGAAATTCAACATGGAGCAAGCTTGAATCCCGAGGAAGGACATAGAATACTTTTTTATATCTGAATATTGTAATCCCTAGGTACCAACTGTGGGCTAAGGCCTCCTTTCCCTTTTAAGGAGAAGGTTTAGAGCTTACCATACTGATCCAATGCGGGTTAGTGTGGAATTTCAGTGAAATTAGACACATGCAGGTTTTCCTTAATCGTCAATCACGAGATGAATCATAACCACAAATTAAGCTCACGAAAATTCAGTGGTGCTTGCCCGGGTTTGAACCCACGATCATCGGTTAAGATTCACGTGTTCTTACCACTGGACCATCTCGGCTTTTTTTTACACAAATTAAGCTCATGAAAATTCAATGTTGCTTGCCCGGGTTTAAACCCACGATCATCGGTTAAGATTCACGCGCTCTTACCACTGGGCCATCTCGGCCATGTAGCATTAATTAGCGGCAATTTAACATTACTTAATCATTGATTATTTTTTTTAAACAAAATATTAATTTGGTAATTTATTTACGGTATTTTATTATAGAAACGAAGGATGGACTCGTTGACATTTCGCCGTCTGTAACTTGACGTTGGCAGCTTATTCTTACTTGTGTCTAAGCAGTGATTATCACTGATTCTTTGTGATGATCAATGTTATAGTACAGAAACAGTAACAGCCTATTAATGTCCCACTGCTGAGCTAAGGCCTCTTCTCCCTTTTGAGGAGAAAGTTTGGAGATTATTCCACCACGCTGCTCCAATGCGGGATGGTAGAATACACATGTGGCAGAATTTCAATGAAATTAGACACATGCAGGTTTCCTCACGATGTTTTCCTTCACCGTAAAGCACAAGATAAATTATAATCACAAATTAAGCACATGGAAATTCAGTAATGCTTGCCCGGGTTTGAACCCACGATCATCGGTTAAGATTCACGCGTTCTAACCACTACGCCATCTCGGCTCAATGTTACTGTGAATAAATAATATTCTTGTAAATATATTGTGGCGCAACTCGTATCTTAAAAGTAGTTGGTAGGGCTTTGTGCAAGCTCGGCTGTAGGTACCACCCACTCATCAGATATTCTACCGCAAAACAGCAGTACTTGTTATTGTTGTGTTCCGGTTTGAAGGGTGAGTGAGCCAGTGTAATTACAGCACAATTAACATTTTTTACAATGCCAATGTCTACGGCCGTTGTTGACCACTCACCATCACGGGCCCTATATGCTCGTCCCCTTACCTACGCTATACAAATAGTTATATTTATATACGAATAACATCCCAAAGTGAACCTTCAAAATTATAAACAGACTTGATAGTATTTGTTTGTAAAATGAACATATTATTATAGTATATAATAAATTTAATCTTTTTCGTTTGTCTATATGACACACAACTAAAACATCCTTTTTATTTACTTATAACTATTTATGTACAACAAATTACAGGAGAACACACGATGGAATAAGCTCCAAACCTTCTCCTCAAAAGGGAGAAGAGGCCCAGCAGTGGGACATTCACAGGCTGCTACTGTACATCATTCCCAATCACCATTACGAACCTTGTATAATAAGATTGAAAATTATAGTAGTTTTATAATGCACGAACATTAATAAAGACAATAATGGGACTTTGATTTATATTAAAACTATATTCGCCCGCGTGTCTGGGGGAAGGTGTGGGGGGAGGGTAAATAGGTAGCCTGTCTGACCTTGGGCTTCAAGTTTGCTTCATACCAAATTTTATCAAAATCGGTTCAGTGGTTCAGCCCAGAAAGTGTAACAGAAAGACAGAGTATCTTTCGCATTTTTAATAAATTTATTTTTATTCGTAATTATCACATGTACTTTAGTTACAGAAATCTCCTTAAAAGTAGATCCTTGTATTATTCCTTATATCTTTTATATTAAACCATATATAAAATATAACCATGTCAAGTTTCATCAATATCAGTATAGTAATTTATTCATTAAAATGATTGTTTCACCAATAATACATACTTGTAATTTTTTTTTAATTAAATAGTAAAATGTCTACAAACAAAACACACCATTGTCCTTTTTCGAATCTGGTTAAAAAGCCCAAAAATTCCCCCCAAACAATACACCGAATCCGGCACTGTGGTCCATCCAATTAACGATCAGATTAAAGATCTGCCGGGGGAGCCATTACCGTACGAATTACCGCTCACAGCTCGCCCGACGCTACCGGTTTAGTTCACAGGCTGTAGCGAGTAAATTCATAAGATGTAGCGTTTTATGTATTAAGTAAGTTCGTGTTTTTTCACGTGTACTCGTTGATTGGCATTGGTATAAATAGTTATGTAATTCTAGTTACTAGTGTTCGCTTCACTTAGTGGTAGGGCTGTGTGCCCATCTAGGTAGGTACCATCCATTCATCAGATATTTTACCGCTTAACAGCAATACTCACACTGAGAATGGTGTTGTGTACCGGTAAGGGTGAGTGGGCCAGTGTGACTACAGGCAAAAGAGACATAACATATTCGATCCCAAGGTTGGTGGTACATTGGCGAAATAAGGGAATGGTTAATATTTCGTACATCCACAACTACTTAATACATGGCCAATTTTCACGTCCGCCTATGTATACCATAAAAACGCTACCTCCTATAACTTAACCCGCTCTCCCCTCCATCTCCAGTTAATTGTTTTAATCGCGCCTACACAGTATGTACTCTGTTATGTACTGTCGCTTTGTATACTATTAATTACTTTATATAGCTGTAACCGCAATTGAGATCAAAATACATATATAGCATTTTATTTACGTAAAAGATGTTTTTGCTCAAAGGCGTAGAAATTGAATCGAGTCTTAAGGATGGTGGGTCTTTCGAAAAGAGTGAACTAAACTGCGGTTGAACGGGGAAATGCTACAGTCTACCAACCAACAGTAGCCATTTTGAAACCTTTTAGAAGTCTTACAACATACTTAAGCTCTTTTTCTAATTTGTCTAAGTATGTATTTATTCTATCGTCGGTAGTATTTTCATTAGGATAGAATGAAAAAATACCGCAATAAGAAAACAAAAGACGGTAGTGGAGACCATGTTGTTTATTGATAATATAACCTTACTAACTAATGGTTCCGACTTCGCACAGGCAGATAAGAAGAGAAAAATATTTAAGTTCTTAGTGAGCGTCTACGTGGGGAAGGAGTAACTGTTACTAATTTCAAGTCAATCGGGCGGATAATGAGATCTCAGGATGATCGGTACTTCGCTTATATACATATATTATATAGATATGAATTATCGCAAGTGCCATTTGTGAATATTTTACATAACTTACATGGTGCAAGTGACACTAACCTGCTATTGTGTGGTGGTGAGGCGTGTGCAAGACTTCAATTCGATCTGGGGCAGTATAGACTCTTTACTAGGAAAATGAGCATTGCCCCAATCGGATTCGTTGGTTTTGCGATCATGTTGGATTAAAAGAATTAGGGAACAAACATTGCAACTGTGCAATACAAATTCAATGCTGTTGGCTACTGGACAATGACATTGAACACCGTGACCGGAATAGGTCAGGAATCCTCCCGATGGTGATCCCACCATCACTTCGATATTGTAAATAACAAAACCCATAATGAATGGAAGAGGAGGCACTGTCAATTGTGGACAACGAGTCGAACAGCTTTTGTAACATTGATGGTAATAATAAATATGGCGAATACAATATGGGAAGGCGGAGGACCCGCAGCTGGCCTTGGCACACCTTGGAAGAGGCCTATGTTCAGCAGTGGACGATGATTGGCTGTTGATTGAATATAATATGTTATTTGTATAGTTTATTATAACACTGGTGGTAGGCGGTGGTTCATACTTCGCCCAGAGTTGTGATCAGAATTTTAATGGAACGGGGAGATGTTATTAGCACGCGGTCACCATTTGTGCAGATCTGGATAGAAAACTACATAGCTTACTATAATTTTATTATGTTTCAAAATATTTCAAGCAATTATTATTTATTATAAGCGAATACAATTAAGTAATAAGTTTCATAACTGCTTAAAATTAATCTAATTTAAGTTAAATGAATTACGTTAACACGCATCAGGTTGTAACTTGTACCAAACCCACGATCGACCCCAGTTGATTGTTTTAATCGCGCCTACTGTCTGTGTGATGTACATTTGTTATGTATTATGTGTACATATGTATGTTAGATAAAATTATATAAAACGAGGGGATTTATCCAAATTCATAGATGCAACTTGATTATCTTGTAACATGAAAAAAATATTATTCGTCATTTAACAATTATATAAAATGTGAAGTCATCAAGGGTTCAGAATATAGATGGGACCAAAGAGAACCAGCAAGAAACTCAATAGATACTATTTTTAACAGGTTAGATTAAAAAGGTATGAAATAAAATCTGCTTCATCTATTTTAGATTGAATTCCATACTTATATATTTTTACAAGTTTTAATTTTCCTGCAATCTGTTTGTAGTTTGTTTGATGACAACGCATTATGTTAAGACCTGGGGATCAATTCTACTAACAATTGTCACTTTGTCGGAATCGAATCAAAGTGTAATCGTTGCCGTTTATCCGTTTTCCTATGTTTTCATTTAATAATTGACTATTATTTTTTATAGAATAGGAAGGCGGACGAGCATATGGGCCACCTGATGGTAAGTGGTCACCAAACGCCCTTAGACATTGGCACTGTAAGAAATGTTAACCATCGCTTACATCGCCAATGCGCCACCAACCTTGGGACCTAAGATTTTATGTCCCTTATGCCTGTAATTACACCGGCTCACTCACCCTTCAAACCGGAATACAACAATACCAAGTACTGCTGTTTTGCGGTAGAATATCTGATGAGTGGGTGGTACCTACCCAGACGAGCTTGCACAAAGCCCTACCAGCAGACAAATTAGTATCAAACTCAACAATTAAGTTTGGTTTTGACATAACGGTATATGTTAACATCATATGGGTTCCGATCCGAAAAAATATATAATAGTCAAAGTTGGATTGGAATTGAATCGGGAACGTATCGTAATCGCTATAGATGGGTAGAATTTGTCCCCTTTTTTTTTACGCTGGTAAAACGCACGGCGGGGCTCACGGGTGTCCAAGGCACCGAGTGCGTCCCGAACATCGAAATACCACTAAAAAACCAGCAGTACCCTTTTTGTCTTAACGAGAAGCACCATGGGATTGCCAATCCTGAGTATAGAATTTGTCCCCTAATTCAACACACAGGATTGGCAAAAGACGAATTAACTCCTCAAGGTTCAACTGCATAGAAACTAAATTTTGGATATAACATGTAATTGAGCTTATGACCCAAATGACCTTGATATCTACAGCGAAGAGCGACTGCAAAACAGAAATGCTTACTTGGTGGTAGGGCTTGGTCCCCGTCTGGGTAGATACCATCAACTTAACACATAGTCTACCACTTAGTAGTAATACTTAGTATTGTTGTGTTCCGATTCGAATCGTGAGTGAGCCAGTGTAACTACAGACACGGAAAATCTTAGTTCCCATGATCATTGACGCATTTTCTTATTTGGCTATTGTCTATGGGCAATAGTGGCTGGTAAACAGTCATAGATATCATCATCATAGATATTTACAAGTCTGGCATTATACTTTATAAAAAGAGCAATGTTATAGCCCGATTCAGAAATTATAACATTGCGTATAGCGACATCTATTGTTGAAAACACGCGAAATGGTTGTACGATTGCATTTTGATAGTAAGCGAGAATCCAAGAGATTTAGTGCCAGCTAGCGTTAAGCAGATTTACTACAAATAATTTTATGTATTATAGAGTGGGTGCTATATAAGCTGGCGACACATATCACCCATAGAATTTTCCAACCACAAGAGATAGACGAGTATTTACTCGTCTATATCATTGGTCGAGATCTTGTATAAAATTTATGATATTCACTATGCATATGCGAGAAAATGGCGTTTTTAATGTAAGCTTAATTGTTAACTTTGGAAGTCAAATTAAAGTGGATTTAAGTACTTAAGTGAAATAGTATAGTATTATAATTAAATATATATTAATCAAGAACTGTATGTAGTGCATTATATAAAAGAGCTATTAGTAAATATATAAATTTAAGGTATGTTTACCTTTACTCCTTCGATTGGAATAAGGTATATACCATCAGTATAGCGTCTAGTCTAGACAGTCCATATACTGAATAGGCATGACGACTGATTTTGAAATAACCTGCTATAATGTAGGTACACGTCTACTATTACTGAAAATAATTTTATTTCAGTAATAAACTAAATGCTTACGCAAATAATTGCATTTTCATTTACCTATTTTGAATTTCGCTCAAAAACACCTGCAGGTGTCATGGCGCCTGAGTGACGTCACGTCATTGAAAACGACAGTACACGTTGTATTGTTTCTGTCCCCAACGAAAAAAGGCAGAAAGTATTAAGTATTTCCTAAGGTTAAAAATTAATTTCAAATTTTAACAACATGCAGTGCGATGCAAAATTTATTTTGAAACGCGTAAACACAACAACTGTTTAAGAGAGATGGTTATAAATAAAATGGCATGACGTCATTCGCTCTAATTAGCGTTTCAAATAAAATGGCCGATTGCAGAATTTTATACTTTTATTTTATTAAAAATCTTATTAATCCCAATGTGTAAATTAAAATGGGATCATTTTTAAGAATCCTTTTAAAGTAGATTCTTCTCTAAAATCATTTATTTTTTAATTCTTTAATACTGTCATCATGCCTATTGCCTGCCTCGTTGGTCTAGTGGCTTTATGTAAGGTCGCAGACCCGGAGGTCCTGGGTTCAATTCCCAGGTCGGACCAATAAAAAGTTATTGGGTTTTTCTGTCAGAAAAGCCCTCAGTAGAAGCCCGGAGACTGGACGTTTGAAGTGTGTACACTCCCGTGCCTCGGAAAGCACGCAAAGCCGTTGGTCCTGCGCCTGAACTCTTTCCGGTCGTGTCGGATTGCCGTCCCATCCGATGGGAGCATATCGATTATGAGAGTTAGGGAATAGAGAGTGCACCTGTGTTTGCGCTGTGTGCACTATAATATCTCCTGCGCAGTTGGCTAATCTCTCTTGAGATTGGCCACCGTGGCCGAATTCGGTCTAGAGGACATTATACTGAACTGAGTGACGTTTAAATTAATTTTATTACGTATCTATAATATTTAAACATTGTTGGTTATTAAATATGTTTTATATCGGGTTTATTGATAGCGAGTTAATAATATCGAGGCCGCTAATTGACGCAAAGTGACGCTAAGTGAAAGCAAACAGTTGACCACGCGCTATCTACACGCTGTAATTATTGGATAAATATCTATATGAAACGAGATTCATTTGTCAGTGTGTGTGAATGAATACATATTATGTATATCATAACGGCTTGCCTTGTTGGTCAAGTAGATATTAGGGCGCAGAACCGAGGTCCTATCGATTGACAGTTATTGGGTTTTTCTGTCGGAAATTTTGGAATGTGTCCCGTGCCTCCGACAGCACCTAAAGCCAATCCTGATCTTGAACTCTTCCCAGTCGTTTCGGAATGCCGTCCCATAACATTCTGAGAGTGAGTGAATAGAGAGTGCACCTGTGTTTGCGCAAACACTTGAGCACTATAATATGCTCCCTTAAAACTGGGCGTCGTGAAATCGCCCAAAGGGTTGTGAGAAATATGAACCATCCCTAACAGCGCCACCAACCCTTGTAACTGAGATGACATATCCTTTGTGCCTGTAGTTACTCTGCCTCACTCACCCTTAAAACTCAACAATACTAAGTATTATATAAGTATATTGTTTTTGCTATAGCTATTATAATTAAAAAATAATAAATTTAATAAATGTGATGCGGGCAACACCGCGCGGTTCACTTGTTCAAAAGTTTCGGGCCTATTAAACAATGGAGTGGTCAGTAGACGTTTTAGGTGATACGATGGATTACTGCGACCGTTATCATTAATGGACGTTGAGTGCTACCGAATACACTGATAACGTGTGGACTTTACACTTAAGGGTGAATTAAGGGTTGATTTTGATGTGTATCTAAATAAAGAATTTCACTTCAATTTTATTTTTTTTAACAAAATTGAATGAAACCAAATCGATGCTACTCATACCTGTGGAAGAACTTTCTGAATGAATATGTTTGCGTGTCGATGATAGTTATTTTATCATTTACAAGAAGCCGAGATGGCCCAGTGGTAAGAACGCGTGAATCTTAACCGATTATCGTGGGTTCAAACCCGGACAAGCACCACTGAATTTTCATGTGCTTAATTTGTGATTATAATTCATCTCATGCTTGACGGTGAAGGAAAACGTCTGCATGTGTCTGCATTTTACTGAAATTCTGCCACATGTGTATCCACTAACCCGCATTGGAGCAGCGTGGTGGAATAAGCTCCAAACCTTCTCCTCAAAAAGGGAGAGGAGGACTTAAGCCCAGCAGTGGGACATTCATAGGCGTTACGGTTACAAGAACATGAACCCTTGTGACGTCGTTAATCTAAATTTCAAACGGAAACAGCGACGCTCTGCTCCTTATATAATAAATAAAACCATCCCCGAAACGCGATATATCTTTGTACATAAGAAAAATTACTGCTCATTTTCTTTGGGTAATCGGGATCGGAGTGAACCGTTTCAAGATTCTGCTCTTTTAAGGAAACGATGTAAAATTATTCGACTAAATTGACAATATGTTTGCACCCAAAGTAAACTAAGGATGTAAAAGGATTTTTATATGTAAGTTTTTTTATCTGTGGCAAGACTTTGTGCAGTCTTGTTGGGGAAAGCCCCTAACCATCTTATTTAAGCAGCAATACTGTATACAATATGTTTATTTGAGATTTAAAGTGTGATTGCGGCAGTTTAATTAAGTAAAGCTGAAACAAAAAGTCGAGATGGCCTAGTGGTAAGAACGCGTGAATCTTAACCGATGATCGTGGGTTCAAACCCGGACAAGAACCACTGAATTTTCATGAGCTTAATTTGTGATTATAATGCATCTCGTGCTTGACGGTGAAGGAAAACATCGTGAGGAAACCTGCGTGTGTTTAATTTCACTGAAATTATGCCACGTGTGTATTCCACCTCCCGCATTGGAGGAGCGTGGTGGAATAAGCTCCAAATCTCCTCAAAAAAGGAAAGGAGGCCTTAGCCCAGCAGTGGGACATTCAATGTTACTGAGACAAATACCACGACATTATTCTTGTTCGCGTTGCCAGCAAGACTTCTATCGTGCACGAAGTGGTTGATATTTCTTACAGTATTTCTGGGCAAAGGTATCTTTTTATTAGGCTTCTTTTTTATTTATTTATTAATACATTAAAAGTTACAATTAAAAAACAATGATTTAAAAATGACAATTCAGAAGTACTTATCGACTTGAATAAATTATATTTTAATTTTATTAATCAATGTTTTTTTTTTATTGGCAAAGGTGTTTGCGGTGACGTATCATGGAAGTATGGATTTACTTAGCGGAGGCGGAAACATTTGTCAGTCACAAGATTTTAATCTATTTTTAAATATAGACATGTTCTAATATTATTCCAAATTTGAACGTAGAATGACATGTAACATATTAAATAGTGTCGTACACGGTTATCGACATCGACTGATAAGTACGTCTCAATCACTTCGTAATTTCCGAATCATTTGACAGCTGTCACGTTTGACAACCGACAAGTTTGACAGCTAAGTATGAATTATTTGCTTTTTAATACCTCTTTATCGCACGGATGACATGTTTAAATGAGGTCGTCTGTTATCATTTGTCAATAATATCGATTGGATAAATGAGATGCGATAACGGAGATTAAATTGATTTATTTATTAAACGAATTCTGTTACTTTTCATTGCAACTGTGTATTTTTAAATATCTATATGAATAGATATAATTTTGTCCTTTTTTATTCCTTTATTTTAGTTAGAATTTAATTTAATTAACTTAATATATGCTTCTTGATTCGACTTAAGTTGAGGATGTGAATAATACTTAGATATTCGTGAACAGTTAACTCATTTATTTATTTTATTTTATAAAAAATAGTGTTACAAAGAGCCTCGGTACCTTTACAGTCTACTAGGATACAATTCTACTAATAAATTATCACTTTATCGCAATTGAATAGAAGCGTGATCTCCAGTTTATCCGTGTTCCTATTCTTTAATTTAATTACAGACTATTGGCATAGAAGTTAACAATTAAGTTTGGTTCTGACATAACGGTATATGTTAACATCATAACGGTTCAGTTCCGATCCGAATTAATATAGAATAGACAAAGTTGGATTGGTTAATCGGGAACGTATCGTAATCGTTATAGATTAGTAGAATTGTCCCGCAGATCCCATGGTCCTAGGATCAAACCCATGAATGGAAAGTTGATTGTTTTCTCGCATTACTACCAGAATCTGGGGTGCTACTGACAAAAAACCTAATAACTTTTGTTTATTCCGACCCGGAATTTGAACCCAATATCTCGGGATACGCAATCTTATAGCTGGTTAATAGAACAACGATGCGGTCGAGTGCTGTAAGCACCTAATTAATAATTCAATGACGTAGTTACATGCATCATATTTTTTTATTCTTGACACACTTTACAGCTTGTTTGGATGCTGCTTAAACTAATTTATATAATTATAATTAAAACAAACTCACATCAAACCCAAAAAAAAAAACAAAATAATATACAGGTGAGCTTTCACTAAATAAAGCAAAACAAAACTATTTTAATATCGTTCGTGTTGTGAACGTAGACATACTTACAATATCAAATATTATTATAAATTAATATTCGTTATGATTTGAACCGTTTAGCAAATATATTTTGTATACTCAATATTTTATTTCTTATTCGAATATCAAATAGTTCTGAGACTGTCCCCCACACGACTAGTGTCGTCATGTAAGCTCCAAATATAAGGCGTCGTCCTAATTGGGAGCGATCGTGCGATGCCGCGATGCGTTTTTCATCTCACAATCAAAGTGGTCGTGCGATGACCTAACAGATGTCCTAATAGATCGCGCGATGTCCCTCGTGTGATGCCGTCGCTCGTCGTCGTCGTCCCTCGCGCGTCGACGCATCGCGTAGGTAACCGATTAGGACACTCAAAAGAGATCTGTTGCTTTGATTACATGATCGCACGATCAAACGCATCGTACGATCGTTATCAAGCATTTCATGTGCTCGCACGATTACTTGCGAGGTTCGAGGAAATAGGACACTCTGTTGAAATCTGTGTTTGAACTCATCGCACGACGAGAACGCATCGTGTCATCGTGCGATCTTCGCCAATTAGGACGACACCTTAGTGGTTAATATATACCCAGCAATGTGACACTAGCAAATTATGGCTGCTATTACGTTTCGTGTCTTAAAATACAAAATGGCCGCTATATTTATGTAGAAACTTCAGTCTTATTAGGACAGGACGTTGAAGAATATTATACAATTAATTAAAACGCAATGAGCTAGACGATACTTATTCTGAAGACAAATTTTACTTTTTAAAATATTTTTAAAAGATGGAATTGAATACATTGGAATTATTTATATAATTAGCTTATTTAGTTATACTAGCTCACCGGCTGACCGGAACACAACAATACGAAAGGTAGAATATGTGATAAGTGGTGACCCAAGCAAAGCACAAAGCCCTACCTCCAAGTCAAGAATTATAATAATTAAAAAAAAATATGGCAGAATATTTTGCGCTCAAATAGATACACGCCAGAAAAGGAAAAAAAAATAGCCTCGAATGAATAGAACGATAATGACTGAAGACTTAGAACGTCAAGATGTTTGAAATACGACTTACAAATATGTGTGTAAATAAATATTAAAATTAAATTTGATCGATCTACAATAAATTACCTGTTACCGACACTGTCACACGCGCGTGTTTATTTTGACAGTGTGACCACGAATTGGAAGTTACGGACGCGTTCGTGAAATGTCACTAACGTCATTCGGACTGTACGACGTGATATAGATTATGATTATAATTAAGTTACGATACAACGATGTAACAAGAAAAAAAAATGACATGACATGACATGACATGACTCCACTTTGACCTTGAAAATCGCAACCAAGGAAGATTAGGTATATCGTGAGTAAAATGAGTTGTTTAGATAAAGCATACCAAACATCAGCTTGTTTACTTGCGTTAGTTGTCCCCATTGAATAAAATCGTTTGAGTTTATAGCACCCTCTCTTTTTCTATCTCCTTAGTGACGTCACAGTGTAGGGGACACTGTGACGTCACTACTACTAATTGCCCTTTTTTAGATTAGAGTTTTTTCACGCGTCAAGTTATGATTAGGTTTAATTTACCTTTAATATTAAATTTGTAAAGTTCTAAATTTTAATGTTACTATTTATATTATCTGTTACTTAGTTGCATGTGACGGATGCTGTGGTCTCCTGTAACTCAGGGAGCACATAGATTTATAACTCGCATATTGTATTCGCGATCATGTAATCAAAGCAACAGATCTCTTTTGAGTCCTTTTTTCAATGTCATTTGCAATTTTTAAAGCAATATTGCCCGACAGCAAAAACGGTGCGTAAAGGTGATAACGGTGGTAACGGTGCTCTGTAAAGAGCCATCGTTAAAGTGGCGTGAGCGCCAGCCTATCTATTAGGACACCTGTTAGGTCATCGCACGACCACTTTGATCGTGAGATCAAAAACGCATCGCGCCATCGTACGATCGCTCCCAATTAGGACGCCGCGTTTCATTTATGGTACCAACTAATCAGACTTTGTTTTTTTTACAAAAAACTTAAAATAAAATTAAATATACTAACCAACATTTATTTATTAAAGTCCTGCTCGATACCAATCGTGTGGTTGACGCGGTGTGAACAGGTTTATCTGTAACCAAAACACAAACACACATTAATAGATAAGCCTGTGGGAACTGTGATTATTAGGTTATGCGAAAATTTCACTTTATAGCGAAATGAGATCGAAACGTTTTACTTGTTGATTTAACAAAATTTACTGAAATATGAGAGCTATTATTAATCTATACTAATATTATACCTATACTAATGTTTTTTTTTGAGCCGAGATAGCCTAGTGGTAAGAACGCGTGAATCTTAACCGATGATCGTGGATTCAAACCCAAGCAACGCTGAATTTTCGTGTGCTTAATTTGTGATTATAATTCATCTCGTGCTTTACGGTGAAGGAAAACATCGTGAGGAAACCTGCATGTGTCTAATTTCTCTGAAATTCTGCCACACGTGTATTCCATCAACCCGCATTGGAGCAGCGTGGTGAAAGGGAGAGGAGGCCTTTAGCCCAGCAGTGGGACATTAACAGGCTGTTACGGTTACGGTTACTAATGTTTTTAAGTAACTTATGACTAATTAAAACTAAAATAAAAACTTAGGCAATAATTAATTTTCATGCTCTTAATTCGAGTTTATAATTCATCTCGTGTTCGCTGAAGGAAATCTTCGCGAGGAAACCTGCATATGTCAGGAGAAAAAAAGACTATCAAAAACGTACCCTCACATTGGAACAGCATGGAATAAACTCGTAACCTTTTCCTTTCAGATATATAGACACATACATAACACACACATTGACACTACACACATCAATCTTTATAATTATATAATGTTTATTAAATTTATATATCATCTATTAGAAATACTTAATTAAGTACTTCACTTAATATATTTAATAATTACATATTTCTATATTATATTTGATTTAATAAAAATATAATCGGTTTCAGAACGTCATTGGTATTGTTTGGCAAAAAAAAGTTAAAAAATAGTTTTCCCGCGCATATTTTAAAAAAGAGAACTGAATGACTGTCATCGAATTAACAATATATGATATATTTTGTTTTAATTAAATTTAAAATATCTCATAAGTTTATTTATATTAAAGATATTAAAATTAACAAAAAATAAAATTTATTACTTCTACTGGTGTATTTATTTCTATATACAATACATTAATATGATTCACATGTCTGTAACCGGCATACACTGGCATACTAAAAATGCCAAACATGAATCTCGTTGGCACGCCAGTTTTTAAGATCACATTATAACGCATTTGAAGATCATCAACATTTATCTTAGCAAGGGACAAACCGTATGCGACATCCTTACACGCTAATTACTTACATACAATCAAATATCAAAGCGAATGACTATATACTAGTCAACGCCCGCGGCTTCACCCGCGTGTCACAAGGGTGTAAGGTACATTAATAATTTTTATGTACCCCTGACGACGTGTGTGCAAAATTTCATAATAATCGATTATAGTTAAGATGTGATACCATAACAAAGAGACAAACCCGCTATCGCAATAATAATATTAGTAAATAGACGTTGTACGAGCTACAGGCTTTAAATAAATGAGCTAACAGCTGGGCAAACGGTTCATCTAAGGTTTTGAATACGCAGTGCTACTCGACTCAGTTTCGAACCCACGACGCAGCTCCATATACTCTCAACTGATCCATATAGATAGTAATTTATACAAGATAAGACATTTCGAAGACGTGTCATACACATACAGACATACATTACTTAGATATAATAGAGTAGGTACTATATAATTATGTACTATATCATACATTTATACATATATATAATTATTAATTATAATTGAGAAGAGACAGACAGACAAATCGAATGGATACTTACGAATATAACAAAGCAGTAATCATTTTAATTTACCAGGCGACCATAAGCTACACGAATCATGTCGAATTTTCTCTATAAATATGTCAAGGAATCCTTCTTAGCATTCTTTCTCGCACCATTTTCCGTCTCACTCCCCCGAACGTACGATTGGCTCGAAAAGTTCGGGCCCCGCCCATCATTACGAGACAATGGTTTGAGGAAAAAAGAAAAATAGTGCGTTCGTCTCTTTCGTAGCGGTCTGAAGCGCTCGTAAGTAGGATTTTCTTGGTGTAATAAAATTATTTGATTTGTAGATATAAATGTGATTTTAGCTTCGCGGAGTTAATTTTTAACCGCCTTTGAATATGAGTTATGATGGATTTTAGAGCGTTTATTTAGTAATTGTACTAGGTAATTAGGAAATATAGTTATAAAATAGATAGTCGGACCTATGATTGTAAGTCACCATTGCCTAAAAACATTGATGCAAGTCATATTAAGCATACCTTACCGTCATCTTGTGAACCAAGATGCTATGTTCCTTGTACCTGTAATGACTCTTTGCTATTTGGCGGTAGAATATTTAATAACATTACCACCAATATACAGTACAGTAACAGCCTGTTAATATCCCACTGCTGGGCTAATGCCTCCTCTCTCTTTTGAGGCGAAGGTTTGGAGCACCAATATATATTATTTTTAAATGTAGCGCTAACTTTTTTTACATACAATTAGGCTGTGACATATAGGTAATATTATGAAAATATTTAAAATATTTAAACATAATCATAGTTATTTTTTTCACCTTAAAACACAAAATACGACTACACTGAACCAATGAATGAATTTAATTTATAGCCTGTGTCACTCGGGATGATGCAGAGATTTTAACGATACCCCAAAACGACACCGACCCCATACATTCTAATCTGTTAATTCGTTTAAAAGTAATTATGGATTAAAGAAACATACATACATAAGGCCTAATTACAATTCTTTATGAGCAGTCGCATAAAACTGTTCAAATCATTTTAGTAATATCTTACAGATTTCGTCAGATTAAGTTTTTTATTGTACCTTATTGTTTATTTAATATTTATAATATATAAATAAATATTTCATTATATTATACATTTAAATTTTGGATACAAACGGTGTTTCTTATATTTAATAAATTAAGATATATCATCAAAACTCTACATATAGTACTCTACTAAACTAACTCTACATAAAATGTATAAAATGTTTATTTACGTATAAAACTTTAGCAATTACATTATAATTACATTATGTAAATTTTTAGTTAAATAACAGTCAACATAAAACTATCGTAATATATATAACTCTACTGGTTTGCGCGGTACCTCAGTAAAGCATCCAGTCGGCACTGTTATGGTTGTTTTTATGGTGGGTATTTTTTTCAGATATCTTCACTAATCATCGTCATTTTTCAGCTAATTATCACAAAACATTAATGAGTTATACACCTTAGCCTTCATCATGAATCACTCCGTCCATTGGTGCAATATAAAAAATGGGTTCGGTAGTTTTCGAGTTTTTTTTTTTATTTATAGTAGGAAGGCGGACGAGCATATGGGCCACCTGATGGTAAGTGGTCACCAAACGCCCTTAGACATTGGCACTGTAAGAAATGTTAACCATCGCCTACATCGCCAATGCGCCACCAACCTTGGGAACTAAGATGTAAGTCCCTTATGTCTGTAATTTAGTGTTCCACCTGAAGGGTGAGTGAGCCAGTGTAGCCGGAACACAACAATACAAAGTACTACTGTTTTGCGGTAGAATATCTGATGAGTGGGTGGTATCTACCCGGACGAGCTTGCACTAAGCCCTACCACCAGTAAAGAGTTTATCGCTTTCTGACGGACATACATATCGGGAGGCCTTTATTTTATAATTACTTTAAGTAAAGTTTCTAGTAATAATACTTCATAATACTTAGAGCATAGATTTTATAAACTTATTAATATTCAACGGCTTTACTTATAAACGATGCTTAACTGTTTAGTCAAATACCGAGCTATCTCTTTCTGTCATCATTGATTTGACATGTGATAGAAGAAGACAGAGCATTGCTTAACACCCGTTAAACAATGTCTATAAATAAGGCAATTATTTTTTAATACAATAAAATATATATATATAATAAAATATATATATATAATATATATATTTTATAAAAAGCGAGATGGCCTAGTTGTAAGAACGCGTGAATCTCAACTGATGATCGTGGGTTCAAACCCGGGCAAGCACCACTGAATTTTCATGTGCTTAATTCGTGATTATAATTCATCTCGTGCTTTACGGTGAAGGATAACATCCTAAATCTAATTTCACTGAAATATTGCCACATGTGTATTCCACCAACCCGCATTGGAGCAGCATGGTGGAATAATCTCCAAACCTTCTCCTCAAAAAGTGAGAGGAAGAGATCTTAGCCCAGCATTGGGACATGCACAGCCTGTTACTGTACTGTACTGTTATATTTAATAATTTAAAAGAATTCTAGCAATGCCCGATTTTTAAAGATATAATATTCTTATTTACCCCTCCGATTAAGCGTAAAACTTGTGTTAAATGGGGACGATAATAGACTAAGGGGTTGGGATCGAACCTGCGACACTTACATCGATAGGCAGCTCATAAACCATTGCGCTACTGACGCCTAATCTTCGAGATAAACACACACTAACGCAACCAAGTTGGATGTTCCTGTAATTGATCCCTCGTTCAACGCTATAAGATAATTCTACCAAATGTGTATCGTCAAGCTACATTGGAGCGTGGCGAAATAAACTCCAAGGCTTAACCTTTAAAAAGAATATAAGAAGTGTGTCATGAGTTAGACAATTACATGCATTCTGTATAAATAATTTATTCCTATATATTACGTTAGAAGACGTGAATCTTAACCGGCGACTCCAGTTTCAAACAAAAGCACCACTGATTTTTTATGATAATTTGTGTATTAGGTGAAGGAAAACATCGTAAGGAAACCTGCCTGTAATGCATGCCATGTATTCTTACACCTTCTCCTCAAAAACGAGAGGGGCCTTGGCCCTTAGTAAAAAACTTATAACCTTATAGTATTGGCAATGACCTTTTTTATGTACAATATTTTATTTGCAGCTGAAATTAACCACTTTCAACCAGGTTGGTTGGAACTGAATTATTTCACACAATTTTAGTTCTGCACATTTTTATACTGTTTGACTGCACCGTTTGTCTAGTGGCTTGATAAACCCTCTAAAGGTCTTGGGCTCAAACCCCAAGCCGAGCCGATAAAATATTAGTGTTTTTTCCGGATCCCATCGAATTATGGGTGAGAGAGTATAATATGTCCTGCTGATCTTCAACTTCTTTGGACGGATAATTCACCAATAATACTGCCTCTATCATTAAGCTAATTGATAAACAAACCACCCAGAGAAGTCTACACAGAGTCTACACTAATAAATGTGGAGACTTTTTATAATGCCTAACTAAAACAGTTATAACAGGTAGGGTTATCATCAGATATCCTACCAACCGCAATACTTACTATTGTTGTGTTCCGGCTTGGGTGAGCCAATGTAACTACAGTGATATAACACCTCAGTTTCCTAGGTTGGTGGCGCATCGACGATGTAAGGAATGGTTGATATTTCATACAGACCAAGTGGCTCATGTGTCGTCCGTATGTATTACCTATATATATAAAAAGACTGACTACGTGCCAAGGTTATCGACACAGCCCAAAGAATTAGTAAGCTGAAGTGGCAGTGGGCTGGACACACATGTCGCAGAACCGACGACCGTTGGAGTAGAAGTCTGGAGTGGAGACCACGCCTTGGCAAACGTAGCGTAGGATGCCCTCCAGTTAGGTGTAGTGACGATATACGCAAGGTGACTGGCAGCGGTTGGAGATTGAGAGCTGAGGATCGAGCTCAGTGGCGTGCCATTGGAGAGATCTATGTTTAGCAGTGAACGAGAAAAGGGTGATGATGATGATGATGACGTGCTAAGCGTGAATTTATTGGCTTGTTAAGTTCTATTTGCAATGGTTTCATGGAACATAGAGAGCGGCGTCAACAATAGTTACAAAGTCCGTTTATCAGCGTTATGTGTCAATCATCGCGATCGCTATCTATGAAACTAAATAATTACATTATAACCAGCTCATTCAGATCTTATCACTGAGTTTTGTTTATCTCCAAAATATGATATCTGTGACAATATACTGGATTTTTGTAATGGGGTTTTTTTATAATAGGGAAGCATACTAAGTACTTGATGATGGAGGTTGAATCTTCAAAATCGGTAACACCACTCGAATAACATGTGCTTAATTTGTGTTGATAGTTCATCTCGTGCTTGGCGATGAAGGAAAACATCGTGAGTCTGCGTGTGTCTAATTTCATTGAAATTCTGCCACATGTGTATCCGCTAACAGGCATTGGAGTAGTTTGGTGGAAAAAGCTTCGAACTTTTTTCTTAAAGGAAGAGGAGATTTTAGTCCAGCAGTGGGACATTCACAGCATGATTCTTTGGTCAGGAAACCTGCCATATATCTACTACAACTCATCGGAGCAACGTGAAAGAAGGTGAAGAACAATTTCTCCTTAAATGTTAATTTTTTTCCATCATAATTTTTAAACGCCCAAACGTATATATGTAGCATACATAATATTAATATTGTTATAATCCTTTATCCACATAGAATATATTATTAAAAAAAAAACAGTACAACTTTTTAATTTTTGAATATTTTTTTACGGATTTCGAATATGAATGTATTTTGGACTTACAGGTCTTATACTAAAACCAGAAGTTGTTTCTTGTATGAATCCCAAGTAGGAGATGTTAAAATAATAAAAAATTAGCGTATATCCGACACGATATGTTTGCTTATTCTCGCAAAATGTATATGAGCATTTTGATTACATCTTTACTTGGTAGGGTATGCAGAGCCGTCACTGATGAATTGGTTATTTTACAGCAAAACAATAATACTTTATATCGCTACATTTTGGTTTAAAAGGTGAGTGAGGCAGTGTAATTACAGGGAGGATTTACATCTTTGATCTTCTTGCAATGCCAGTGTAAGGGAAACTGACAACTTACCATCGGATAACTGACCACCAATCATATATGGATGTATTTTTAAAAATAGAATTAAGAAATGATATGAATTAATAAAGAAGAATAATGATGACACTTTAATTGGCACGATTGGATGAAGTTGAATTAAACAAAGTTGAGCCCTGAGCAAGAGAAGACTTTACGAGCGCGCGGGGAAATACGTTCCATTTTTAAAAAACAGCACAAAAAGGCGCGGAATTATTTATACGTCATCAGTCGCCATGTTTAATCGTCTACAATAATATGTTAAAGATCGTTAAAATGCGGCCACAGTTATAAAAAATATTTAACAACAAAATATGAATTATTGAGAAAGATGCTTGTGCTTATTCTTGGAATATTCGTTATATTACAAAACGATGATTACCTTCAAATCACAATTACGTGAGCCGTTGATAGTCCAACCCTGATATCCCAGTGGCTAGAACTCGGGAAAGTTAAACAAAGATCATGGGTTCAACTATGGGGACTAGTATTGTAATTTGTGCGTGTCACGGCATACAAAAAAATCCAATCCCCAATCACATAAAAATAACTTAATTTAGCAACTAGTTAAATAAGAGCACGGATGGTTATCCTGCAGAGATTGAACAGAAGATATTAAAAAAAAAACTTTGCACTCTGTCTGCTATCATGGTATTCTGATAGAGCTGACCCGCACCCTGCGAACCAGGAATGATCTTTACGTATTATTGCAGAAAAACAGTCAACATTTACTTCAGCATGCCTAAAACTCGACTCACCACGTAAGCGATGAAAGGCCGGATTCACCATGTCGGAACCCTAGGCAATACGTCTCGGGCCCCTTTACGCTTTTCTAGATTCCTATAATGTATTTATTTACATTGTACAATAAACCCTCACTTATAAAAAATGTAACCTCACATATTTCATTCAAAATAAAACTAGCTAATTATATTATGAACACCTTTTCACAATACAATGAGTTAGGTGGGTAAAAAAATATGTTTTTTAATTCCTAATATAAGGATATACACATGTATATATATGAACAATCAACGGAAACTTTTTTTTATAACTTTTTTTATTATTATTTAACTTAACCTTAATTATACAGCCTATTTTTTATTGTATTTTGTTGTTTTGTTTTTATTTTTCTCATTTATTATTCTATTTGTAATTAAATTTTTGACTGTGTAAATATCGTAAGTATATGATTAAAATTAACTTCGAAATACCCACCTATTAAACTTAAACATTTCCTAATTACCTAAAACATAGTACTTAAGATGAAATGGCGAATTTAATTGTTCACATTGTACCTCATTTCTCAAGTAAGTGATTATAATATGTCTTATTGAGAATACTTTAAACCAACATCAACGCCATAATCATAATTACTATATTATGAAGCGATCACTTATAATATAGCAACAGCTCTAGATTTATGCCTAGGCCTAAAAGGCACCTAAGAGCCGAGGGGCCCCAAACAAAAATAATATAATTTTAACAATACCGCCTATACCGCCTAAGGGATAACCCCCTCCACTAAAGTCTAGTTTTAGTAAGAGAATTACCAAAACATGGCACTTGACTTATTTTCTGTCTCGTCTATTCCAAATATAAAATTCTTTAAAAATCTGAAAGAATTCCGCTCAAGGCTGAGCATCAGTTAACAAAAGGAATCCGAGCTGCTAGTGAGATTCGATAGAAAAACACAATATATTTTTATTGACTGCAGCGTTATAGCCAACAGACCAACGACATCGTCACTAGAATAATAATAAATATAGGTATATATATAGGTCTGCATAAGAAGGCAATAATTGTAATCCGTCAATCCTCAGATATTACTCACAAAATCACACAATAAATATATCTCGTTAAAAAAAATGAACACGCTATATAATTAAATGGAATTTAAAAACAACGGAGTCGTGAACAAATCCCAGTATTTGATTAAAATCACTTTATTAAAAGACTAACTCTTGCCGTATTCCAAATATCAGAATTTAGTATCAAGTATAAAAACATTTGTGTGTGTCATAAGTGGGAGTGAGACGGCATATGCGAGAGAGAAAAGGAGGTGTGGCATAACCGACGGAATTAAACAGGTCTTTCGAAGTATGAGAGCTTAGTTGTATCGTGGGTCATGTTGAATTGGATGTTACCGCCCATTGTCACACGGTACGATAATGGTGGCAAGTAATGAAATAACTCAGTTGTAAGCTAGTTGTTCGAACGTTAACGCGAGTGACGTGTTCCATTTTTGAATTTTTTCGAATTTTCTTTTTTTGTGTTGTGCTTGTGTGTGTTTATTGCGGATGAGTGGGTGAGCTGTTGTTTTTTTTTTATTTATAAACTGATAAAAACTTTTTTATACATCACAAAGTTTTTTTTTTCTTACTTATAAAAGTTATATAAGCATTTACAAAATAAAAAAATCCTCTATTCCGTATTAATTATGAGCTAAATATTTCTTTGTTATCACTGAGCTTAGAAAGTAATAACTTGGATAAATTATAGATATTTATATAAACTTACTATGTACATAATATTATGTAGGTACAGCGGTACTTTATAAAACCAATAACGCATAGGACACCAAGAGCCCGGCTATATAATTTGTTCTAAATTATAATTTTAAGCTTATTTTATGCTCTTATATAATGTATATAAACCAATATTAATGAAATCAATTTTGTAGGTATCTCTATAAAATTTTGTTAAAAAATTAAAACTCCATTACGCTAATAATATATACTATATTAAAACACCTAGAAAATAACTTCTAGGCAATTATTTAAATATAAATCGGCTGAATGTAGAGTAGCCATAATATATTTTCATTCCTTATATTTCTTTTAACGTAACGTAACGTAACAGCCTGTGAAAGTCCCACTGCTGGGCTATAGGCCTCCTCTCCTCTTTTTTGAGGAGAAGGTTTGGAGCTTATTCCACCACGCTGCTCCAATGCGGGTTGGTGGAATTCACATGTGGCAGAATTTCAGTGAAATTAGACACATGCAGGTTTCCTCACGATGTTTTCCTTCACCGTAAAGCACGAGATGAATTATAATCACAAATTAAGCACATGAAAATTCAGTGGTGCTTGCCCGGGTTTGAACCCACGATCATCGGTTAAGATTCACGCGTTCTTACCACTGGGCCATCTCGGCTTTATATTTCTTTTGTGTTGGCAATATACAAAACGTTCATGCAACGTGACGCAACCGACAAATGTCGTATGTGAAATGTGAAGTTCCAAATTCAAACTGCGAAATTTTGTTATTTCGCTATTCGTCAGCTGTATTTCAAACGTCACAGAAAATAATATGATAGGTACTAATGAACGTAAGGCAATATTCATTTTTCTTTATAATATAGGTCACCTGATGGTAAGTGGTCACTAACGCCCATAGACATTGTAAGGCATTGTAATAATGTTAATCGCTTCGCATCGCTTACATCGCCAATGCGCCACCAACCTCGGGAACTAAGATGTTAAGTCCCTTGCGCCTGTAATTACACTGGCTCACTCACCCTTCAAACCGGAACATAACAATACCAAGTACTGCTGTTTTGCGGTAGAATATCTGATGAGTGGGTGGTACCTACCCAGACGAGCTTGCACAAAGCCCACCAGTAAATATAATTTATAAGTACAATATTATTTCTTATTTTATTATTCTTATATAGGTATACATATTATATAAACTCCTTGAGCAGAAACTATTTTATGATTCGGATCTTTTTCTATAACAGCTTAAGGAAGTTAACCAATCAGCAAAAATTACGCAAAAACTAGATCAATATAAAAATGTTAACTGCATCGAGTTTATTAGGCAAATAACGAAGTCCGAATTCAAACACCCGGTCTAGCCATGTTTACCCCGTACCGCGGGGAGAACGTAAAGCCGATGGTATACCAGGGAACTCTATTTGTCACCCCATTGGATTATGAGAGTGCAGCCGCAAAACACGTCCCTAAATTTCGCTGATAAATATTGATTCGTGTAGCTTATGGTCGCCTGGTACATTAAAATGATTGCTGATACTTTGTTATAGTTATCCTGTTGATTTGTCCATCTGTCGTAGTTTATATATATAGAAAAAAGCAAAATAACTTTAGTTTTTTTTTTTACTATAGTATAGTTAGGCGGACAAGCATATGGGCCACCTGATGGTAAGTGGTCTCCAACGCCCATAGACATTGGCATTGTAAGAAATTTTAACCATCGCTTACATCGCCATTGCGCCACCAATCTTGGTAACTAAAATGTTATGTCCCTTGTGCCTGTAATTCTTGGGGCAGAAACCATCGCGGACGTACGCAAAACGAAAGTTTCATCACAACCAAAAATGGTTTAGGATCGCATACAGAGAAAATGTACAAAAAATATCTTTGTTATATAAATATTAAGAATCTAAATAGAGAAAGAAGAAAAATAGACCCCTTAGGGACCACAATCACTGAAGTCTAAAGATCTTTTAATATTTACATAAAACCAATCCAATTGCTCAAGTTCAAAGTAAGTATAACAAGAACAGCTAGAACCAACTATAATAATGTCCTCCAGACCGATTTCGGCCACGGCGGCCAATCTCAAGAGAGATTAGCCAACTACGCAGGAGATATTATAGTGCACAAGTGTGTGCGCAAACACAGGTGCACTATCTATTCCCTAACTCTCATAATCCGATGGGACGGCAATCCTACACGACCGGAAAGAGTCCAGGCGCAGGACCAACGGCTTTACGTGCTTTCCGAGGGACGGGAGTGTACACACTTCCAATTCCAGACTCCGGGCTGCTACTGAGAATTTTCTGCACACACATCAAATCACACAGAAAAACCCAAGGACTTTTTATTGGCCCGAATTGAACCCAGTACCTCCGGGTCTGCGGCCTTACATCAAGCCAATAGACCAACGAGGCAGTCAGAGCCAAATATAGCTATGTATTAAATTGAAATATATTAAGTTATGTACTTATATAAGAACAAATAGTTGTTGACGTATCTTCCCGTCTTAATTTGCATCTGACGTCCAATCAAACACTTTAGATAATTTAGAGAATTAAATATCATATAACTCCTCCCAGAGCTAAAATAATAATATATAACGTATTTTAGACGCTCGCACGCTGAACGGATTTTGATAAAATTCCGCAAATGTTGTCAGTGCAAGCGTAGTAAAGAAATACGATTTATATTATATATTCTTCAAATACTTCTTGGTATGGGCATGTGATGAGGAGGGATGAAAGGCATGTTACCAAAAGGGTGATACGTATGAATGTTGATGGATATAGGGGACGGGGGAGGCCGAAGAAAATGTGGATGGATTGCGTAAGGAAGGATGTGTATGAAAGGTGTAAGTGCTGAGATGACGAGTGACAGAGAGAAGTGGAAGGAAAAGACATGTTGTGCCGATCACACGTAGTGGGATAAGGGCAGGAAGAAGAAGAAGAGACTAAATAATGTTGAGTTAAGATAGATAGACTAGCTAATCGGCTTCGTACGGGTAGGTAATAAGAAAAATGTATTTTTGCATAGAATTTGCGTAAAATCCGTTCTTAGTTATCGTCTACGTCGGAGAAGGAGTAACTGTGACAAATTTCAAGTCAATCGGGCGGATAGTTAGATAATATATAAGATGTATGTCAGTACTAGCTATTGTACCTGTGTTACGCGTTACCATCATTCGGAATATTTGTATATCAAATCAAATTAAATCAAAATACACTTGCTTATTGATTGTTAAATTAGAAGCTTTAAACTTAGAGAAATAGAAACGGTTCAGAAACGAAATAACCTGAACTGAGGAAATACCGGCGAAAGAAATAGCGGCATTTTTTTGTCATGTCTAGTAATTTTTATAGTAACAAGAAATAACCAGGCGATAAAGAATTAGCCAGGAGGCGATCGTTTCATTCCCAAGGTGCCCTAAGATCAATGACATCGCTAAACATTTAACAATTTGCACGCAAGCGTTCCTTTAAATATTTTTAAATATAGAAACAGAGGGAATTTGGTATGTTATGTTGATAAAACAATAAAATCAAAAATAAAAATAAACTTTATTCATATACAAACACATTTAAATCTGCATTTTAATTTATTAAATGTAACGTAAATTAACAAAGGTTTGAAATAAGATTCCAACTGGAATAACGGGTAATATCAACCGCATCACACTTATTAATTAATACACTTTCTTTATATATATTTATATTAATTTAACAGTGCTTAGTATATTTTTATAAGTTTTAGTGAAAATATAAATATAAAATATATAAAACATTGGTGCGCTGCGCTTGTGAATCGTAGCGTAATTTTATATACATATCGATATCAATAAATGAGTTATATAATATATAATATGAAAAGTTTTGCGTTCAACGAAACAAACAAATAAATCCACTTTATTAGCTTAATTTTTTTCTTCTTAAAGCTTAATTCTTTCCTATTTTATTTTAACATATGTTGCTCTTTTTTATGTCATATAATTAGCTCTTTTCTAATTCTTATATATTTTATTTATTATTATTTTGTGATTGTGATTCTAATTACAAATGTATATTATCTAATGTAATGTTTTATTATCATGTACCATCAGTATGGGCCTTGTTGCCTGAAGAATAAATATATTATTATTATTATTAATATGATAATTGTCGTAAATATTTAATTCTAATTTTGATTTGATTTTTGAGTTCTTTATTAATTCTTACCCAAAGTTCTAAATCAAATCCGAACAAAGCTTATAATATTGGATATCTTATCGTATGGCAAAGGGTCGAGTCACAACTGCCCAAAGACATTGGCGCTGGAATAAATATTAACCATATCTTGCATCGCCAATGCACCACCAACCTTGGGAACTAAGATGTTATGTCCCTTGTGTCTGTAATTACACTGGCTAATACACACTTCCAATCGGAACACTACAATACTAACTATTGGTTTGGCAGTCGAATATTATGTATTTATTTATTAAAAGCTCTTAGATAAGATTTTATCTCTATCACCGTTTCAGAACGTAAATCTTACAATATATCGAGATTAAACGACAAGGAAGTATGTAGGTACTTATTTTCGTCAATCATATAGTTACATGTGCCCCGATGATCGTGGGTTCAAACCCGGGCAAAAATTTATATATTTTATAATTCATCTCGTGCTTTACGGTGAAGGAAATGCATGTGTCTAATTTCACTGAAATTCTGCCATATGTGTATTCTTCCAACCCGCATTGGAGCAGCATGGTGGAATAACAAAACTTCTCCTCAAAAAGGGAGAGGAGGCATTTAGCCCAGCAGTGGGACATTCACAGGCTGTTACGGTTACGGTTACGGGTACGGTGGTACATACGTAGTAATAATAATATGCAATTTAATTTTTTGTGAATGCTTATTTTATCATTAATAGTAGTTTCTATTAAAAACTTATTTATTACAAAATACATTAAAGCATAAATGTATACAAATAAAAATTAAAAATAGTTACTGTACAAATCGTGACCGCGTTATATGGTGCCAAGAATGCTGGCAGCATTTCCTCTCTGAATCGCAAATCCGATTCTGTGGACGGAAAATAGACCACTCCTGTCACCAGTAGAGGCAATAAAACGGGGTAATATTTTTTTAAGAAACTTTATGCACTATTACTCCAAGGTCCAAAAAAAATATTAATATAAAAACTATTTTTTAACTAGTAATGTTTTGTCATTGTTTGCGTAGGTTTAATCTTGCAACGCCACGGTAGCATGCGAAAGCGATCGCGTGGCGCTCCTCGTTAAGACGGAAAGGGTACGTGGAGGTTTTAGTGGGTAGGACGGTGGCCTTCTGCCCCGTGAGTCCCACATAACCGTCCCGGTCGCGGACCGGGCGGTAGGCGTAAATGCCTTTCCTCCTCGACAGCAAAAAAAAAAGGGTCCAATCTTGCAAGCTGTTTTAAAATCACTTCCTCTAATATGTGGTTCAGAGGCTCCATATGATTTCCTACACAATCAACGACATCGACATAAATTTTTGTATTAACGCGTTCAGTTATTATAATAGTAACATTCAGTATTATCGTTTTCTATTAAAATAATTTGAATATTATTTTTTTTGCAATGAAGTTCTTTTTGTCATTAATTTATTAAAGTTTTTAAGTTATTATATAAAGAAAATCTTGGAAGTCGATTTTAATCTGCTCTTGCTTTATCTTGACAAATATACTATATGTATAAAAATAGTTTTCGTTTTTGGCTTCTACCGCTGAAGGAGGGAGATGTTAGCCTATATCCTTTTTAAAGATATAAAACTGAATTCTATTATATAAAACTACCTTCAGCTTGCGAAGCGCTTGTGGAGGTCGCAAGTATAAGGAATCCTATGTATGTTTTTGTACCCCTGACAACGTGTATGCCAAAATCGTGATATTTGACTTAATAGTTAGGACATGAAACGTAACAAAGAAATGAATAAACTCACTTGTATTTATAAAAAGCATTTTGCCCGCGGTTTCAGCGTAGTTCAACAAAGTGTAGCCTAAGTTACTCGCTGATATTGCCTTGCATTGGTGAAAGAATTTTTACGAGTGGTTTAGGATGAAAGAATAATAGACAAGCAAATTCACAATCGCATTTATAATATTGGTTAGGATAAGTAAGAACAGCTACAATGGCTTCCAATTTCGATAATCTATAACGACATTACAGTGACCAGTTTTTTTTTTTTTTTACTTTTTTAAACTACCAGCTAATGTGCTTAGTATCCGACGCAGCTTAACGAAATTATTCACCGTGTCCAAATGTATTCCAATCATCATGATCAGTTGTGAACCAAATGTTTTTTTTAAATCTTATTATTAGGCACGGACATTGGCCACCGCCCATCGATGTTGGCGACGAAATATAAGCCATTCCTTGCATCGCCAATGCGCCAACCTTGGGAACAGATGTCCCTTGTGTAGTAACACTGCTCTCATATCTCATCCTATATCGCTATTCATCCTTCAAACCGGAACGCAACAATACTAAGTATTGATATGATAAGCGGGCGGTACCCAGACCGGCTTGCACAAATCCATACTGATTTATAACGATTACGATTCCCGATTCTATTCCAATCCAACTTAATTCTATATTTATTCGAATCAAAACCAAACCGATATGATGTTCTTATGTAACGTTGTGTTAAAACCAAACTTAATTGTTACCTTTTATTTCAATAGTGTATTAAATGAAAGATTTATTTGCAATAAAGTGACTTTTTTTATATAGAATAGGAAGGCGGACGAGCATGTGGGCCACCTGATGGTAAGTGGTCACCAAGGCCCTTAGACATTGGCATTGTAATAAATGTTAACCATCGATTACGTCGCCAATGCGCCACCAACCTTGGGAACTAAGATCTTATGTCCCTGGTGCCTGTAATTACACTGGCTCACTCGCCCCTCAAACCGGAACCCAACAATACCAAGTACTGCTGTTTTGCGGTAGAATATGTGATGAGTGGGTGGTACCTATCCAGACGAGCTTGCACAAAGCTCTACCATCAGTGGGCATATGATTAATGAAAATAAATACCTACTGAGTTAAAAATTACGAGAGCGTCAAATGTATGAAGTTACAAATGAAGGATAGCGTATCCCATGCATTGGTTACAATAACGCGTCACACGAAAATCTTTGCCTTCTCTACATTTAAGAAGATTTTGACTTACACCACACCGCTACTCCATTGCGGATTGATAGATACAAATATAACGGATTTTCATATGTCACAGGTTTTCTTGCAATGTTTTCCCTCACCGCTACCGCTGGTCTATAAACACGAATGAAAATTCATTGTTGCTCGCTTGGGATTGAACCCACAATCATCTATTAAGATACTGATGCTCTAATCGTACTCATCTAGTGCAAATGTATATTTTCGCCTCATTTTCATTTTATTGAAAATAACAATTAATAAAACTTTTTAAACTATTATACTCAAAATAAATAGCAACATAATATTTATATATACCGGTCAGTTAAAATAAGTTATCGCCTTAGTAATAAATCTATGTAATTTAATTAGATAGCCGAGATGGCCCAGTGGTAAGAACGCGTGAATCTTAACCGATGATCGTGGGTTCAAACCCGGACAAGCACCACTGAATTTCCATGTGCTTAATTTGTGATTAAAATTCATCTCGTGCTATACGGTGAAGGAAAACATCGTGAGGAAACCTGCATGTGACTAATTTCAGTGAAATTCTGCCACATGTGTATTCCACGAACCCTCAATGGAGCAGCGTTGTGGAATAAGCTCCATACCTTCTCCTCAAAAAGGGAGAGAAGGCCTTAGCCCAGTAGGGGGACATTCACAGAATGTTACTGTAATTTAGTTTATATTATAAATGTTTAAGGAGTTTTTAATGCATTTAAAAAAAAATTGTCTTGTCATATTTGAACATAACACGTCTTAACCAAATTCAAATTATTCATTCTTTCGTTATTATTTCATATGAATATTTCAAACATATATTTTTATCCTAATTATGTCGCGAGCAAGCACTTTTGTAACATTTCGAATACAAAGTTATAACAATCCTAACTGAAAGTCAACGTAAATCTTATTTATTTACGATTCTATTAATAAATATTTCAATTTATTCGATGGCAAAATTTAAATAATCTCCGCAATTATATTATTGAAACATTATTATATGTATTAAGACTCCATTTTGATTACACAGTACTTGAGTAAAAATTAACTAACGTTAAATATTAGCATAATGATATCAAACTATACAAATTTCCGTTAATACCAATATTAATATTTTAATTAAGTCACAATTGAAGCTGAAATCAGATAATAAGTCCATTATCTCCATATTAATATAATGAATTATCAATATCGTTTTTCGCGCCATGCGTCGCGCACGCGCACAGATAAAAAATATTTGCTGAAAGCTTCATTCAAAATACAATAAAGTATTGTTTATCTGTGATTTTATTTATGTGTTAAATATGCACGTTATGGCTAGATATATTACAGATTAAATTAAAAAGAAATAATGCTTTTATCAGCTTATATAAGTAACTATAAAAAACAAACCAAATTTATTTGTAGCTATTAAGGTTTTAATTACCTATACAGAATATAATTAATACCTATAGATTTGAATCTAAGATCGTCGGTTAAGATTTTGGCGATCTAACCACCAGGCCATCTTGACTTCGGATTTTGAAATAAAACTTGTTTTAATATATCCTGACGCATTAAAGATTTACTTTTGTTACGTGTATTTTATTAAAGCAATAAGAAATTTAACAATGACAAACAATCAAATTATTTTTTTATTATCTTGCCCAACTTTTCGTTCATTCTTTTCGATAATCGGTGTAAGAGAAAGATAGAATATATGATGAGCGTGTGGTACCTACCTAGACCGGTATGCACAATGCCCTACCACCAAGTGAAATATTCTACACCAATTAATCATATACTAAAGTTAAATATCATTTCAGGTTGATCATGTAACCAGATGAAAACAGCATAGACTAACTCAAAACCCAAAAAACACCGTAGATGTCTACAATAGTCTCCCAAGCGATGTACCGACGAGACAGCGACACCCCAGACAAACCTCTCGAAATCGACCAGGAATCCAACCCAGACCCAAGCCGTTCCAACAGTCCGAAGAACATGAAATTCTACAAACAGCTGGACGAGGAGAAGACGCTCCTGAACCATGGAAAGAAATCCTTCTGCATCGACGCGCTTTTATCAAAACACATGGAACCAGACCAAACTATCCAAGAGAGGATGGCGCAGCAGAAATATCTGGCGTTAATACAAAACAAATCATACATAACGAGATATCAGAATGATAATTACGACACACAAATTGAGCAAAACACCATCAGCAAATGCCAGAACCGGCCGCCGAGTCAGAACTTTGGACCGGAAAGTCCCAGGTCAGGTCAGAGCAGTCCTAGAAGTGGTTCACCTGGTTCAGATGATGGGAATAGATCAGAGAGCTACAGCCCTCCGATTTCTCCGGGCGTTGAAGGAGGGAATGAGGAATATGATAGCTATAGACCAGGTAAGCTTTTGAATGTCTTTGCGTGATTTAATCATACCATAGTATGACTCTCCTGCGGGTGATAACAAAGGTACTAAGTAGTGGTGCTTGGAAGTAGAATATGGGAAGCCCTACCACCAAATATTTTCGATTAGTACATGGAAATCGTTCAAGATATATATTGATAACTACGACAACCTACCCCAATATAATCTCAAATAATAAACATCGTGTTTGTTATAGGTATCATCCCAAAACCTGGTCTACTCCAACCACCGATCCAGGCGCCGCTCTTCAACTATCCGCCCCCAGGACTGAGCCTTCCGCAGGCCTCTGCTTTCCATCACCCTGGCGACCGGGTGCTACACCAGATGCAGCTCGAATGGCTGGCCAGGACTGGCATGTTCTACCACCGAATACCGGAATTGGGGGGTAAGTTTGAACATTATTTTGAATCGCGAGACGTCTGGATCGATTTATTCAAAAATACGTTGTAAGTTGATTTATGTATATTTTAATGAATTGAAATATTTATATTAATTATTACTACCTACCCTTCATAAAACCGTTCAGGTATATTAAAGGACAAACATAAAAAGAAAATCTTGGCTTTCGCTAATGTACGCAAAGTATATGAAAGTTTCATCAGAATCTGATTAGTTTTAGCTTAGCACCGGATTGAGGACGGAGTGCCCTGCGCGTTCTTTTAATCAGAATCTACATAACGAATTATTGGTAGCGTTATAACTTCATCCTGTAAAATTATGATTTATAAGTACTTATATGAGAGTACTTGAAAATTTTATATTTTTAATATACTTTACTTTATGCTTATATACATATATAATATTATATAAAGTTAAGTGTACGGTAACATCTTTATGCAATGTAGAATCAATCACTCATTCATTCACTGTTCAATAATCAGAACTTAGAGAAACCGACGATAGAAACTCGGCGAATTTTTTCATCGTCAACAATTGAAGTTAACAATAATTAAAACGGCCTACGGAATTATTCATCGTTACATTATACAATCTAGCTTTTAATTAAACTTACTAATAATAATAATGTCCTTCCGACCGATTTCGGCCACGGCGGCTAATCTCAAGAGAGATTAGCCAACTGCGCAGGAGATATTATAGTGCACAAGTGTGTGCGCAAACACTGGTGCACTCTCTATTCCCTAACTCTCATATCCGATGGGACGGCAATCTGACACGACCGGAACGAGTTCAGGCGCAGGACCAACGGCTTTACGTGCTTTCCGAGGCACGGGAGTGTACACACTCCCAACTTCCAGACTCCGGGCTGCTACTGAGAATTTTCTGATAGAAAAACCCAATAACTTTTTACTGGCCCGACCTGAGAATTGAACCCAGGACCTGCGGATCTGCGGCCTTACATCAAGCCACTAGACCAACGAGGCAGTTAAACTTACTAACATTGTCAAACTCAAACGTCGTGACTTAAAAACCATACCATTCATTCCAAAGTCATTCACTTTCCACTATCCAGATTTATGCACACATGCGCTTAAACACACGTTTCACTCCACGATCGGTCAACCCCAGCACGGAGGTGTAGCTTACACAACACCCTGTATTTACACTTCGCACATGTCAACGTGTACAGATCAACTGAATAAAAGAGGGTTGTGTGTTTGACAGACATTTTAACCTACAAAGCAAATAAAGATTAGTCAAGATACATGAAAGAAATAACTGTTAATTAATAATTAAACCGGGCTTTATTTATAAACGTTGATTAAAGGATGTTTTGTTTAATTGATGTGCGAAAGCTTCTCTCTTTCTATCATTAATTATTTGTCATGCAAAAGAAGAAGACAATATATTATTTTTTTAAGGAATAGATAGGCGGGCAAGTGGGTCTCCTGATGGTAAGTCATCACCATAGGCAATGGTACTGTAAAAAATATTAACCATTAACTAACTTAACTAAGTTGTAAGAACTAAGATGTCTCTCGTGCCTGTACTTACACTGGCTCACTCACCCTTCAAACCGTAACACAACAATACTAAGTATCGCTGTTTTGCGTTAGAATGTCTAATGATGATTCTCACCCAGGCAAGTTTGCACGAAGCCCTACCACGTGGTATATCATGATATTGAAAAGAAAACAATATTAAAATTTAAATTAAACTTTTTTTTATTATTTACATGACGAATAATCCATTTTGTTTTTATGAAATTCCCCGTATTTGTCTCACGGCTGAGCTTAAAACCTCTTTTCACGTAAAAAAAAAAGTGAAAAGCTTTATCGCTGCCACGGCACTAGCCTTTTCGGGTCCCAAAGAAGTACCCTATGTCCTTTCTTAGGGTTCAAGCTTCATACCAAATTTAATCAAAATCGGTTCAGTTGTTTAGCTGTCAACTCATTACAGACAGTTATTTTCACATGTATAATATTAGTATAGATTTAAAGATTATAGTGGCCAGTAACATCGACACGAAATTAAAATTTTAATGTGTATAATTCTAAGTCGGTTTATAAGATTGCATTTGTCACCAACCTTTGCCAGGGACACCTAGGACAACGGCTAAATCACTGTATGTACTATGTAGATTATGCCGAGAACCAATAAGAACCAACTCCTCACTCAGAACGCGAGCGAATCTGGTGAAAACTAGTAAGTTTATAAACTATCAAAAACGCGCCAAGCTATTTTCCCGCCGGTAGGAAAAACCATTATACACTCGATACTAATAAAAATATTAAATTTTTCAAACAATTTTTTAGATATCTTGTAAAACAAAATGGCTACTGGCAGTATGTCTTGCGAGAAGAGAATTTAATCACAACAACAACAAAAAACTAAATAATAAACGATTAGTTAACCTGTACTTACCGTTTTTTTAATATTTTAACACCAACCCCCATTGAAAATGAAAAAACGACCCCATTACGGGACAACCGAAAAACCTGTTACAGATCTATTAAGTAATAGAGCTAATAAGAACATGTGCGGACGATTAGCACTTAAACACCCCAATAAATTACACCCCCTCGCGGACGAATAAAATACCCCCTAATAAATAAGTTTGTAACAATGCAGGGAAAATAATGTTGAATGTTTGAAATCAATGTGACCTGCTATGGAAATGGACTTTGGATTTTATTTATCACTATATCGCATATTATATTTAAATCGATAAAACATAAATAAAACCTCATGAAATTATGAAATATAAATTTAAAAAAAAAAACAGCAATCAACGCCATCTATCGAGCAGTTAAGAACAAATAGTCCAAATAATAACTTGTATATGTATACAATTAAACGATAATCTTAAAATGAAAAAAAAAAAAAATATTTTAGTCAAGTAAACTTTACAATATAGCGTTTTTGAGACGTCACTATTTTCACTCTAAATAACTAAAGAATCGCCACTAAGCAATTTCGTATTCCCTTGTCTATTATGATTAATACTTCTGTATATGTTTTTTATGTTTGTGGTTAAGTGAAAGCAAGAACACGAAGCAACACAGCCAAACGCGATAAATCGAAATAAAGACTTTTTTAAATTACTTCTTTACAATTCAATTATATTTATTATGTTATCGAAAGTGAACGCAGGAGAAAAATTGTGTTTTTGTTACCGTTTTATCTATTGTTCCAAGCTGTCATGTAATGTGGAAAATTATTATTTTAAGTAGTTATTTCCCTGAGAAATATTTCAGATAAGATACTGAATGAGATAAATCAGACTTCTATGTGTTATTTTCTTTTTTTATATCACAATTTCTGTCAATAACCTCAAAGATAAATAAATAGATGATTCATTTCAAATATTTCATTCATTACCACAGATAATTTATTGATTTAAAATATTTTAAATTAATTTAATTATTTTATTTTATAATTATAATATTATTAAACAAAATGTTTTTTTTTTTACTTTTAATAGCAGTAGCAACATTTAAATATATTTCATGTACATGTGAATTTAGCACAATGAAAAGGCATTTAAAAAACTGAAATAGCTCCAGCAAAAGGGTATGCTTTATATATTTACATATACATAAACATTATACTTTTTACGATTATTTCTTAATACGGAGTGTATTTTTAGTAAATTATAAAATGAAATAAATACTTTTTTTCATACCATAATCTCCTCTTAGCACAATTCAAATACGACGGATTCGACTGAAAGTTGCCATGTGTAAATTATAAATTATTTAATTAAAAAAACGAGTCAATAGTTACAAGTCTTTTTTTTTAATTATTATTTAAAGTTTCTTTAATGATATATAATTTATCTGTAAAACAAATGCGTTCTATCCAATATAACTATGATCACTTATCAACGTCTCATATCTTTATCTTTTAAAGATAACTTTAAGCTACAAATTAGATAAAAACGATCTCAACAACGAGAAAAAAAACAATATGATCGATTATGATTCTATTTACACGGAATTGACAGATTTACTTGTGCTAATCTTATTTTTCGTAATAAATAGACCATTCCGGTTGACAGGTTCGTCAAATTCATCTCAATAAATCATGCATGCTTAAGCTGAAAGCTATTTATCATTCGTATTTAATTTAAATTATATTGTTAAACTTTTGTAATGCTTGTCACACACGTTGATATTATTCACCAGTGAATGAAAAGATGCTACTCAGAATGGATATTAGGATGATGGAATAACGCGCGAGTGTAAAGATATATAATTGACGGCGGCAGCTATGGCTGAACGACGAGATGAGAGATGTCTTTGTTAATGTTCGGTGGTACGGGGTCCATCACGAGATTGTATCAAAATAAACTCGATGTATAACTAAAGATTTATTATCGCAAATCACAATCCACTATAATTAGGTATAGGTACTAAGTAGGTAAACCGACAGTTTCGCCTTGGAGGTGTGTACTGGTCGGTTTCTCAAACGCAAACGTTACACAGTCCCCCCCACTCTCCAACTGGACTCTGTCCACGTGACTTCAACAACAAATGACGTCACCGCGTTTACCCGGTACTATAAAGTCGGTAATTTTTAATTAAAATTATTTTTTTTCCACGACGTTATTATGTAAATTTTATTAAGAAATCTGAAACAAGGACACTGATCCCACAATCAGTTACTTAATTTATGATGAGCAACATTAGATCGGTGTACTCACCTGCCTTTTTACTGTATTCAAATATCTCAGACCGTGACCACGTGACATGGAAAGTAATGAAACGGACACAAGCTGCGAGTACCAAGGAAATTGTTTGACAATAATTTAACAATGGCGGTCCATAAAAGAGATAACTGTATCATGGACGGTCTGGCCGAACATACCAGCATAGGGATACAGAATCCCATTAAGATCAATTATTTAAAACGACAACAACAAATTTTAATTCTGAAATTTTGATTGTGATGACATCTCGAATTAAAAACACACAATCTGATCAAACTACGAAACTATAAGTAATAGAAAGATACACCTAAGGCGGGAAATACGTCTGTGGATAAAAGACAGACTAAATTAAAAAAAAAATGCATATTTAATCTGTGTCCTATATTATATTTATTATTTAATCAAATTTCAAAATACTGTATGGTTGGTTGAACGTAATCACTTAGTAACAATTGTGCCCGGCCTTTTAAATGAAATAAATAAATAATAATAAACCTAATTGCATAATAAATTATAACCATTTAAAATGTCCCTCTCCATATTATTACAGCGCTTGTCATTCCAAAGTGCACTATTTAACCTAATCGATGGATTTAACGCGAGCCCATCTGTCCCCAATGATATAATTTGTCGATGCGTTTAACTTATTTGCGTATAAATGTCATATTTGAATTTATTACGATTGACAGTGGACTGACATTATGTTTTTTTTTATTTCGTTTACAACTTTCAGGCAATGATCGGATACCATACAGCCTAGTTATTCGGTAACTTTTTTTTTCTTTAGACGCAATTAGTGAGGCCAGGTCAATATTAAATGCAACGTTTTATACGTCACTAACAATTGATATGGTTAGAAAAAGTTAAATTCTTAAGGTTTATTTCATTTAAACTATTTTTTATTTAATTAAAATAACTATTTTCAACTTATAACTCGAATTAATTATAGTTTTTTTAATACATTTTTTATTCTACTTGGTACGTTCCTGTAAAATTAAACTTAGAAATTTGGAAGAGTAAAGAAAAAAATTGTATTAATATATGATTATAAAGAAATTAAAATATATATATACCTAATTGAATAAATATTAAAATGCAGATTATGAACTCGGAGCACCTTTTTTAAAATCTTTTCAGTTTTCAACATAGAAAAATAACTTTTTTAAGTGATTATTTCCAAAAGATTGTATGTACTATGAATTTTGTTTCTCAAATGTGTCATTTATATTGTAGAAACGTTCTGAAACGACGATGGGTTCGATTCGAGGGTTCTGATTATTGCTGGTCCATATGTTACACCTGTTCGGTTATAGCTGGGGTGTTAAAATGGTCGTCAATCGATTTACGGATATAAAACACTTAGGAACATTTTTATATTAAATATACGGATTGAATACAACTGTTATTATTATATAAATATTATTAAATTTGAAATTATATGTATATATTTTTATGACATCGTGTATATGTGTGTATGTATCTACTGTAGTATTACATAGTTTCTATTAGTCATCATTAAGCACTTCAAAATTTAAAACCGATTGATCTCATATGTGGCACCTCTCTTATACGAGACATTGGCAGAATAATTTACGCCACTACGTAGAAACGCCAGAAAAAAGAAAAAAACTGTTTCCTTGTTTCTTAAAATCTTTCCATATAAATCTTTATTATATATTTAAACCCCTTAGGAGGCTCATCTCCAATACATAAATAACTCCCATGCAATTCTTTAACTTTCTAGAGAATTCGTTTAAAAATGTATTAAGTTAAAAATTATATACCAATCCAAGGACACTGAAAAGCATAAATAAATTAAATTATTCGTGTAATAAAATAATTAGTAGGTACATTAAAAGGTTCTCGAAATTAGATTTGTTAATTAGCGTAACAAAATTTTGTTTTCCAAACGTTGAGTGGTTCGTTTCGGAACGAGTGAATCGCGTCTCCACAAACATTCCGAGTGGTAGAGAATTATATTTAACAAGATAGAGCTTAAATGGCTCAGTGGATAAAGAACGTGGATTTACACGGAAGGCGTGGGTTCAAATTCAAATATAACATTAAATGGCGCCGCGGCCATTGCTATCTCTCAACTTAACTAAATTACGACTATTTATTTCTTTAAGCCTACGTGTAAATTAGTAGGTTTATGCACCACCTGGTGTTAACTGGACACCACCCGAGACATCGACGCAGGAGGAAATATGTCATCAACTTGGGAACTAAGGTCTTAGATGACATGACTGTTACAATGGCTTACTCATCGTTCCAACCGGAACACAACAATACAAAGTATTGTTGTTTGGGGGTAAAATATCTGATAAGCGTAACTCACCCAGACGGGCTAGCAAAGAGCCCTACAACGAAGTAGTTAAATAAATATTGAGTTTACTTTTTTTATTAAAACTGACAAACAACAAGACATAAATAATTTCATCATTATTTTGTAATACATAAATAAACAAACACGAAACGCCCCACACATTTAACTATAGTAATTAAATTGAACAAAAATTCCGCTAAAACTGCGCCCGTCCCTAAAGGCCCTTAAGCCAATTACCAGGCAGCAATTTATTCGCACAAACAAAGGGGCTCTTGACAAATTAGATCCGAGTTTAGGGTTGTGACGTGTCGATGAATGTTATCGACAAATCTTTTATTTATTATGCATCGCACAGTACACATTATGCTTAAAATATATAACAGATTAAATATAAAAATGCAACCTTATTAATCTCTTCCAGACAACCTCTATTCAGTTAATATCGGAAGGATAAATTGGACTTCAATTTTAAATTAAACATAAATTTCAAAAATACATACATATATGAAATGTAATATAATAAAACACATAAATATATTTCTGTGCTATAATATTTTGTCCCTAGGGGTGAGTGATGATATATATATCGGAATAAGAACAAGCGGATTTATCACATGAGCAAAACACTCAAAAAAAAAGTTGAAGGAACTTTTACAACCGACCATTTGCCTGACGCCTGACGATGATGCTTTTGATGGTAGGTGTACTAAACTTGACTATGGTACTTGATACATGCCCTTAATACAATATTTTTTCTCAATCCTTTCTTTTTTTTATTGAATTTAGGCGGACGAGCATATAGGCTACCTGATGGTAAGTGGTCACCAACGCCCATAAACATTGGCATTGTAAGAAATGTTAACCTTCGCTTACATCGCCAATGCGCTACCAATCTCGGGGACTAAGATGTTATGCCCCTTGTGCCTCTAATTACACTGGCTTACTCACCCTTCAAACCGGAACACAACAATAACAAGTACTGCTGTTTTGCGGTAGAATATCTGATGAGTGGATGGTACCTACCCAGACGAGCTTGCACAAAGCTCTACCACCATTAAATTATAACATACCATACATTGCTATGGGGTGGCTCTATTCTACTCCCGCAAACCCCACGACTGTATAATAATATAATAGTCACCGATATAATCCAACAAAATCCAATTTAGGGAAATAAAAAAATAGAGATTATTTCAAAATGTATCCTTTGCAATCACTTCAAAATAAATAACAACATATCATCTCGATCACAACGATTAATTTTAAAAAATGACCTCACATATCGATATCAGGCTCATCACTATTCAAAGTAACTTGTTCGAAAAAGGGTCGATTTTCAGTGGATTTTCAGTAAAGAATCTATTTATACAGGCGTCGGCCGTTACAGATCATATATCACATAAGTTTCACCCCAACTTCGGAAAGTAATACTCACGTGGAAAACTGGACATCCCTTATAAAAAAAAACATACTTTTCTATACCTACAATGTTGAACAATGATTCGCCAAAATATACATACATACTTATATATTATTAATATATCTACATCACCTTGCAAGCCCCCATCTGGGTAGGTACCACCCAATCATATCATAATCAACAATAGTTAGTATTCTTGTGTTCCGCTTTAAAGGGTAAGTGAGCCAGTGTAATTACAGACAACACACAAGTGACGTAACGCCTTAGTTCACAAATTTGTAAATGTTTTAAAAATTAACGCATTTTTTAATATTTATGATTAATGCTACTTTTCGTTTCCTTGGTCGCATCTGGAAATAAAAAAATAAAAAAAAATAAAAAATTTAAATGTTTTTTATTTGGTCGCGATGATAGGAGTTAAAAATCAGCTAAATGTCGTTTTAAAAACGATTGTTTTGTCGTCAAAATCTTATATGAATTATATTTACAGTGTATTGAACTTTAAATTACCAATAACATTATTCTTACATATCTAAATTAATTATTTAGTTTTTTTTTTTTAATTTATAGTGACAAGTGATTATCACAATAAGCCAAATAATAACAAAAAACCAAATATGAAAACGAAGCGATAATAAAAATCAAAAATTATAATACCACCCCCGAAATTAATCCACTCACCCGTGAAATTAGCGAAACCATCCCCTAACTAATAAAATTACTGCAAGCTGTATGTCTGTTGTCCTTACCAACAATACAAATTATTGTAGACCTTATTTTTATAAGCATAAAAGCTAATATTGTAGCAAATTTCTTTTGTAAAGTGATTATTTCTATGGGGGAACAAATGAAGGGTAATTTATATGTATTTATTGTTCGCTAATTTGTTTGTTTGTAAACTTATTGATCTTATAAAGGGTCGTTTAATTTTAAACGTTTAAAACTTAAGGGTAGCAATTTTAATATGAACGCATTTGATTAACTATGACGCCGTGACTTACGTTTGCCTCATAATTTAAAAAAAAAACCAAGCAATTCGATAAATTATTATATGTGTGATGAAAATGCGTTGGATTACTATTCATTGAATTACAAGCGCTCACTGTAAGTCATTTAAATATCTATACATGTACCTATAAGAGTTTTTGCCGCTTTTTCTCAATAGCGTCAACTTTAATTAGATATACATACATGTTTTTTTATATAGAATAGGAAAGCTAACGAGCATATGGGCCACCTGATGGTAAGTGTAAAGAAAAAGGATTTACTGGTGGTAGGGCTTTGTGTGAGCTCGTCTGCGTAGGTACCGCCCACTCATCAGATATTCTACCGCAAAACAGCAGTACTTGGTATTGTTGTGTTCCGGTTTGAAGGGTGAGTGAGCCAGTGTAATTACAGGCACAAGGGAAATAAAATCTTAGGTCCCACGGTTGGTGGCGCGTTGGCGATGTAAGCGATGGTTAACATTTACAGTGCCAATGTCTAAGGGCGTTTGGTGACCACTTACTATCAGGTGGCCCGTATGCTCGTCCGCCTTCTTTTTCTATAAAAATAAAAATAATAATCAATAATGACTGAAGGAGGAAAATTAGTGTTTAACTAAACAGTTAAAAGGATTCAAGAATCAAAGTAGCCTATCACCGTAAGTTGGTTTTTATCAAGTGATAAGTGAGCTCTCACACAGCGACTATATGCTCCTAGAACCATGGTTAATACTCCGATGGAGACATTGGTCTTAAATCGCTGGACGGCACCAATGAATTCCACTTATAACGATTACGATACGTTCCCGATTCAATTCCAATCCAACTTTGACTATTGTATATTTATTCGGTTCGGAACCGATATGATGTTAACATATACCGTTGTATCAAAACTGCACTTAATTGTTAAGTTTATACGAATAGTCGATAATTAAATTAAAGAATAGGAAAACGGATAAACGCCAACGATCACGCTTCGATTCGTTTACGATAAAGTGACAATTTGTTAGTTGAATTTTAAATAGAATAGTACCCCTCTCTTTGTCATGTCTCGTCGAAAAACGTCCTAGAGAGTCTGTATAAAGACAAGATTGTCTCATTTTTAAATATTGCTTAATACTGGAGAGGGGAGGGGCACACGCCTCTTTGAATCAACGCCGACCGGATGAAATTGCGTTATCAATTTCAATCAACTGATAACAAATGTTACGGAAATGTAATCTTTATTCGTTATTTAATAAAATCGATATTCCCATGTCATTTCTATATTATAACATTGTATAAAATTCTAAGAAATTTGAAGGATTGTGTATTTTTATGTTCAGTAGCCCTCAATCGATCTATAATGTATGTTTGCATGTTATCCATAATCTCAAGAACAAAGGATCGATTTTGATTAAATATTAAATTTATTCAATTAAATTGCAAATTGGTTATGTTTCTATTAAAAATCAAGACAAACATACAAAAGCATTTTTATTATAAGTATTAGATTAAAATCCAGACAAAGGTACAAATTAAATGTACCTAAATAATATATGATGGCAACAAAACGACATCTTGCTACGAGGAAATCAAATCACGCTGATTGGACGTTTCGCTCAACGAAGCGAGTTAATATTATTATTGCCAGTCAACCTTGAAATATAACAAACTAGCTATCTGTTCCCACTTCGCACTGGCTCTGTAAAGGGACTCCTTAGGAGCGTACGCATATAACCTAACAATTGACATATCGTTAGTCGAGATCTATAATAATCTGTGGTATAATATGTCATTTTAAATGTCGGTAAAGCAGTTCACGGAACTTTGAAAGATTAATCAAATTTCAAAGTGAAAGTCTAAGTAGGAATATTCTATTATAATTTATAATTAATATATAATGTGTTGTATTATAATTTATAAATACATATATATTCATCAAGAACTGTATATATAGCAGAGTTATTTGAAAATCGCTTGGAATATGTACTCGTAAATCTAAGACATGTTTATCTCAGTACCGTGTTATTTGTATCAGCAATGTAGACTCCTGACTCAAGTGTCAAGCCTATGGTTCAAGTACAACCTATAAGCCCTTAGTCCTCAGGCTTTAGGTTTATTTTTGAATGACAAACAATTACATTCGTAGCTTTATTAGGTTTACTGTTAAAGGTTTAAATGCCTGACGGTGTAGACGATCCATCTATTTCACCTGGATGTAGACACGAGAGACACATTTAAGCTGAGCTGCTTTTAAAAATATCTGCAAAATGTTATCACGTTATCAATCTAGACCTTTTTCAGGCGACGTCGTTAATCGACATTATTAAATTTCTTTATTTTAATTCCAAAAATAATAAATACAATTCAAATGAAGAATAAAAGTAATTGAAGAATAAAATAATATTTTTTTATTTCGCATCATTTTTTTAATGATCGTAATTATTCATCCAAAGCTCATTCAGCCAACATCGTTCGGCTTATATTTATATTAAAAAAATGTCTTAAACAAAAAATATTATTATGAAAAGAGTCAATTTAGAAGTGTTAAAACAGTTTTTTGTATTTCATTTAAAAGCATGGCGGTCACAAATTAAACATTCGAAAGATATTTAAAAGTAAATTAAACATGGCGTTCGAAAACAAACAAAGAATCGTGCTTAAGGGTCGGTATGATGCATTGGTTACCTATTTAAATTATTGACTGTACGTGACCGCGCCGTGACTTAATGGTTGTTTAAAATGCAGTTTGTTTCCATAAAGATAATATATTAAATTTAAAAACTTTTCAAATTAAATGTATGCTAGAAACACAAATAAACGACATTGATCTCTATTAAATTAAACTACTTTTCGTCCCCATGTGTAGGGTAGGTATTAGGTACCCTTTGATTTTTGTACCACATACATGTATGCAAAAGTTCATAATGTTAGTTTGAGTAGCTTAGAAACTAGTCAGGATAATATATATAACTTTTTTTACGTTCAACACTCAATATTTGCTTACACCTAGCAATAACAATCGAATACAAATAAAACAAATTTATCACATACGCCGCTAATCCTATAGAAATGATAATTATCAATTAGTGTAACAGGATTGGTTCTGTATGCGACATTTGGCGCTGTTTGCGCACCGATAACGAACGACTGACGCATCTGTCAACTTGACAAGAGCGGGAGATATTACGTCAAAAATGGGTTCTTTATAATGTACAAGGCAACTGTAATTAAACTTATAAACATTTTTATGTTGAGTTTATTTAATAGAAATACTTTGCCATTGATTGTATAGGCAATTAAATAAAAATAATATTTAGAATATTATTTTATGAGAACGTGTCTTTTTAGCATTCGGAACATTTTTTCAAAACAAATAATGTTTTCTAGGTTATACTTACCTCTTAAATCTTATAGATTTAATGCATGTAATTAATATACTGTTTATTCTATCAAAATTTAAAAGCCTTCAGCCACCAACAGTGAAAACTAAAATTGTAAGTGACAATTCAAAAATGCTCGGCTTCTGGCACGAGCTAGCTTGTGTACAACGAAATTTAAATATCACGCACAATGAAAACACACAAACGTACCAAATGCGGACACAGAGCTAGAATTTAAAAAACAAACACAGCTGCCAACGTAAAGAACGTCAAACTAAAAGTCAAACTTAAAAAAAAAAAACATTGAAATCCTTTGGTTATCATTTTTATAATATTTAAAAAAAAAACTTTTTTATTTACATCTTCCTAATTGGTAAAGATAGTTAATTATAAATTTATCCCCAATTTAGCAAAAACAATAGTTTAATGTTTAGTATATATTATTGCAGAACTACCTATCATTGTTATATCCTTTACTCAGACACATTCTGTTATTGTTACTGGGATTTATGTGAATAGGAAATACGACTACGGTATGAATTATCAAGTTAAACCCTCTTTTTACACCAAGCTTCTATTTTACAATTAATATCTTAATAATATAGTTGAATAAAGAAAAACTAAAAATAAGAATGAGACACACATATAGATACATTACATGTATGTATGTTTGCCTTTAAATGTGCATATATTTGGTGACAAATCGTCAGATTAAATATACTTATCATTCAAAATTAACATTAGCCATTTTAGGTGTAACAATTAGTGAGATAATCAAAGATCAACAGTTTTTATCGATCATAATTAAAACAATTTCGTTATCATTTCAACTAGAATTCTCGCTAATTTTTATTTATCAACACTGATTGTGTTTCTAAAATTGATAGGCATATGTTCGTATTGATAAACTTAATTGTTTTATTTCATTTAAAGTATGAAATGAAATAGAAGTTATAGATAATGTATGTAAGTAAATAATCAATATAATAATAATATTATTATATTCAAAGCTTTAGTACTCAAACGCTGTTGTTTTGTTTTGAACTATATAAACCTTTCTTAATATTACTAACATTATACATAGCATGTAACAGCAATGACATATTTTTTAAGAATCTGGAAAAAACTAGTTTGATACTTATTAGTTTCTATTAATACAGATTTATGTATAATCTTTACTAATATTAATAAATGCAAAGGCATCTCTGTCTGTTACGCTATTCAAGGCTAAGCCTATGAACCGATTTTGATTAAGTTTTGTTGTCGTGTTCGTCGATTGGATTTCAAGCTTGTTTTAAGCTACTGGTGGTAGAGCTTTGTGCAAGCTCGTCTGGGTAGATACCACCCACTCATCAAAAATTCTACCGCAAAACAGCAGTACTTGGTATTGTTGTGTTCCGGTTTAAAGGGTGAGTGAGCCAGTGTAATTACAGGCACAAGGGACATAAAATCTTAGGTCCCAAGTTTGGTGGCGCATTGGCGATGTAAGCGATGGTTAACATTTCTTAAAGTACCAATGTCCAAGGGCGTTTGGTGACCACTTACCATCAGGTGGCCCATATGCTCGTCCGCCTTCCTGTTCTATAAAAAAAAAAAACAAGCTGCAAGCAAATAATAGTTTTCAATAAATATTAAGACATTAATTACAACACTATTGCCGATGGTATCGTATTAACCTGATTCTCTTTGTCAACAGGAGCCCCTCACGCCCTCCTCGGGAAGACAAGGCGTCCACGGACAGCCTTCACCTCGCAGCAGCTTCTGGAACTCGAGAAGCAGTTTCGTATGAACAAATACCTGTCAAGACCCAAGCGATTTGAAGTCGCTACTAGCTTGATGCTCACCGAGACCCAGGTACTTAATGATACCAATCACGCAAGGTGGTATTGTCACCTGACAGTAGTCTGTAGGTAGTCATCATACTAATAATAATATCCTCCACACCGATTTCGACAACGGTGGCCAATCTCAAAAGAGATTAACCAACTACGCAGATATTACAGTGCACTAGGGTGTGCGCAAACACAGGTGCACTCTCTATTCCCTAACTGTCATAATCCAATGGGACGGCATCGATACGACCGGAAAGAGTTCAGGCGCAGGACCAACGGCTTTACGTGCTTTCCGAGGCACGGGAGTGTACACACTTCCAACTTCCAGACTTCGGGCTGCTACTGAGAATTTTCTGACAGAAAAACCCAATAACTTTTTATTGGCCTGACCTGGGAATTGAACCCAGGACCGGGTCTGTGGCCTTACATCAAGCCACTAGACAAACAAGGCAGTCAGGTAGTCACCATAAACAATGTCCAAACATATTTTATTTCATACAGCACCAATGTGCCACCAATTATGAGAAATATGGCATTACGTCCCTTGTGCCTATAAATGGCTTGCTCATATTGTTTTTTTGGCAGTAATAACTGACAAATAGATATAACAAATGCTAAACTAATTTGTTGTACTGGTATTAACGAAACAATGATTCGATCGTCTAGAACTTTACAATCAATAATTAATTTCAAATTATTTAAAAATAAATAAGATAGAAAACCGGATATGTAACTAAAAGGCTCTACGAAACAGTGGAAAGATATTAAGACTAATAAAAAGTAATAGGTTATCTGTTAAAATTTTATTGCGAATCTTTTTATGCCACTCGAAGGTCGACATCAAAAACAACCCTTTTTTGACATTTACGAAATGGTACGAAGCGGCTGTCAAGTTGAACGATGCCCGGATTTGAGCTTACAAATGCTCTGAACAAGATTATGGGGGCGGCGAAACGTACGCCATAAACGTTATTGCTTGGGGCGTTTTATGTGGGTTTAAAGATTAATCTCTGCGCCCATGTCAAGTTATGATATATTATTGTTGTTCTTGAAAGTGTAGAAAGTTAAGATTAAAAAAATCGTATAAAAAAGGCATTTTCTTTTGTACATTTCTATTTAGACTAAGAAATCAATAATAATATAATATCCTGGGACATTTTTCACACACGGCCATCTGATCCCAAATTAAGCTTGTACAAAGCTTGTGCTATGGAAACCAGACAACTGATATACTACATATACTACTTTTCTTTTTGTAAATACATACTTATATAGATAATTACACCCAGACTCAGAACAAACAGACGTGTTCATGCACACAAATGTCTGTCCTGGGTGGGAATCGAACCCACAACCTTCGGCGTGAAAGGCAAGTATCTACCAACCACGCCAACCGGCTCATCGTATCATCATTTCATCAATGAAATTGCGTTCATTTTAAGTCGCACCACATTTGTTGAGTTAGATTATAGTTATTTTATTATTAAACAAAAAACTATATATTTTACTAATATCTTAAAAAGAATAAAGAAAAACGATTTAAACTATTTTTTTCGCTTGTCAACAGGTAAAAATATGGTTCCAAAACCGAAGAATGAAGTGGAAGCGTTCGAAAAAGGCGCAACAGGACACAAAAAGTAAGGAACCGCACGTCAGCCACGCAAACGACGACAAAAACAAACAGAAAGATCTTCCCTCGTCCGAACACGAAAAACAACCTTCACAACAAATGGCCGCCGATTTGACATCTGTCAAACCGCCCCCGCTGTTAGACAGAGACCGAATTATCGCTTTGGAACGAGAAAGAGCTATGGCGGCAGCAAACTTTAATTCTAATTTGGAAAACAATAGACGTGGGCTGGTCGTTATGAACCAAGATGGCGGCAGGCCCGGTATGGACATGTTCAGGCCGTATGTAGTATGAGAATAAACAACTTTTTGTTTCTTTATCAAATTAGGTTTTTTACTTAGTAAAGATACTGAAATAGCTTAATAATTGTCCTGTTTAATTTGGGCTGTCCGTTGTTTTAAAAGTTAATCTAGTCTTTAAAAACATTTAACATAAGTATTACTTAACGTTTCATAAACTTACGTTTTATAAACGTAGTTATGTAAAAGTACTTAAAGTTTGTTATTTTTTTTATTTTATTTAATGTTTTTATTTTTCAAGTTTTACAAATATTAATACTTACGTGTATATTTCTTTAACATATAAGAGTATTTGAAAGACAACAAAACGATAACCTAACATAGAAAATTCTTGAAATAGTACAGCCACTGTGAAAACAAACGCAAAGCTCACCGCAGCAAACATTGCCCATAATAATTATAGCATTCAAAGAATACACGCATCAAAATATCACCGTAAATCGATTTTCAACACTACAGAATTGCACTGCTCTAACTTAGTAATTATAAGCTACTGATCTAAAAACACATGATCACAGGTTTATTAAGAAGAACCGAAGGACATACATACATACAGCCACCTAAAATAAAGTTGCATAGTTCATCGCTTTTATGAAAACGCGAATACAATTACAGCTTATTGTGTGACATCGTATATAATCAGTCTTTAAATATATAATCTGTTTTCATAACTGTCAGTTTCTTCAAATAATATGTCTATGAGTGATCGTACATTATAAAGAACCTACGACTTCAAAATGGCGTTAATAAGAATATGACGCTGTCATAATGACAAATGTATAAAAAATTAATTTAAGACATTTATTTGTAGAATATTTAGAATTTATACATGGGTTTATTTTTTTTAATAAAACAAATGAGAATATTCAAGAGTATATATTTAAGTTTGATTATATTAACAAAAAATGTTTTTCAATCATATTTTGAGTTTATTCATTCAAATTTCATACAATATTATTAATCTTGATTACAAATATTTATAACTAGTCCTAAATATAGATAAAATACTATGTTAACTACCTAAATATTAAGCACATAATTTGAACTGATACAGGCCAAAAATAATATAATAAATATAAATGTAATTTAATAAATAAAAATGATATATTGATAAGTAAATAATACCTATAAGTTTTTGTAAAAAAAAAAAACAATTTTATTGACATCTTTATTCAGTATTAAAATTAGTTTTAAAATAATGTTATGTACGAATTACGGATTATCAAAAAGGATTTGTTATTTAACATTTTTTATTTGCATAAAACCCCACCGATGTTTTTATTTCAGTCAAACCATCTTAAAGTATTTATTTATAAGATATAGATAATAAAAATTGTAAATATTAGTTATAATATTTCTGTTCATCCCATTGTTGCCACAGTTGGGACGTGAAAATATAAATTACAAACCATATTATATTAATAAATAACTATTATAAACTAGTATTTGTAAAATATAAATGAAATAAAATAAGCGAGTGTATTTTATAATATGCTAAGTATGTAAAGAAAATATTGAATATAATATAGTAAATATGTTTAACTTTGTTGTTTTTTTTACGTCAATGTCATCGTCGCCATTAATTATCTGTTGGTCATAAATGTACCAATGCCCCTAAATCTCCGCTTTCCTTTTCTACTAGTGATATGTCCACAAATTATTAATAATCATAAAACTAATTTAGCAATAACAGCGATGCTAATTAAAATAATAGTTAATAATATTAAATGATTAATTCCAGCTTTAAGTATTCGGCTCGAATTTTGTTTTTAGATAAGGTTTTGCTTTTTAAGTTTATCTATATAGGTATTTATTCTGAAAAGAAAAAAAAAGTAATTATAACTTTTTTGAGAATTTGAGAATCAAAATCTGTTCTATTTTATTTTTATATACAAAAATAAAAGCATTAATGAGTTGAGTTCAAAAATGGTGTGTCAAGGTACTCGTTAGAATTGATGTGTAAATATGTGAAGTCATGTGCCGATCTCACGCACACATTAACGCATTAATAATAACAAAGCTTACGCTGACGTCATCAGACACTCAACATCTTACTCTGAAATAACTCCTACAATATTTACAAATCAAAACAATAATATGAAGGCTTTATACACCACAATACGCAAATACGTATTCGTTTCAGCGACGGCGGGCAATATTATAATGCACAAGTTTGTATTTATTTATTATTAGGAAGACAAACATATACCTAGTACACATAAAATTATCAAATTAAAAAAAAACACTAGTCAATCAAGTTTGCACAAATCAAATTTGATTACATAGCAAATTGATTTTTGAGGCGGTAACAATATTATTAAGGACAGATAAAAATTAAATAAAAGATTAATTAGAATTTAATCCAACATGATATATTTATAAGTTCTTATTAATAATGTATATTTGCAACGTAAACTCCGTTCACAATCTTTTGTCAGTTTTAAAATTTTACAATCCATCACATCGCCAATGCGCCATCAACCTTGTGAACAAAGCAGTTACACTGCTCTTATATCTCATCTCATATTATTATGCTACTCATAGATTATATGAGTCCTATCACCAAATAAACAAGGTACATAAGAACTTTTTTCGCCGGCCACTAAACCATCGCACCACCACTATAAGCACCGACTTTACACAACACAACAATACGAAATATTGGTGTTTGTCGGAAGAAAATGTAATGAGTAGATAGTCAGTAGTTGGTGCTACCTACTACTTGCACCAAGCAGTCGAATTTTTTTATAAATATACTTTATTTACCAGCCAGTCAGTCTTTTTAATGTATAAAAAAATAAATAAATAACAACAATGCCTATATAATATCCATACTAATAAATGAGAAGAAATGATTACGTAATACTTGAAAATCTGCTTTCCAGAAGAAAAAGTTACATAGAAGGTTTGAGTATATAATATATAATAACATGTATTATATACGCGAAAGTCACTCTGTCTGTTTGTTATACACGGCTGAAACACTGAACTGATTTTAATGGAATTTGGTATCAAGTATAACTCCAAGGAAGGACATAGTTTACCTCATACCTAACCCCATCCCCTAATCTGCGGCAGAGAACTAGTATTACTTATTATATATTCATAACATCTTTATGTTACGGTATACGGCTTAAGAATGTATTTAAAAAAAAAAACAATACAATTCACTTTAAATATTTGAGAAAACAAGATTAATATACTTAAATATTATATATACAACACACGGGCGGGTAAAAACTACACAAAAATAAAGAACAACAAATTAAGCTCTTCACTTAAAATAATGCTCTAGTTTTCTTTCTGTTCTTGCATTGAATAATATTCCTTAGCTGTTGTTTTTTTATATAAAAATATCTGTGGGATTTACTATTGAAATAAATACAAGTTCGTCCTCCCAATAAGTGTTTAACACCAATATTAGGCTGTATAGTTTGAGGGCGTTTCAAACTTATGACTGGGCTAATAAAAAAATATTGAGATTTGTTTTTTTTGTATTCATGGATGAAAAGGCTACGAACAACGGATAGAAGGGTAAATTTAAGATAACAAATAGTAGTGTTTTAATAAAAATTGCAAACATCAATAAATGTAAATTTATTAATGGTCTACATTAAAGACTTAGTGGTAGAAGGTATCATGAAACAAAAAGATTATTTTAAGGTATTTACAGTTTTAATGTTGTCATCCATGAAGTTAATATCTTTTAAAGTTTTAAAACTTTAGCTGCTGAAGAGCTGAAGGTACCCAGCTATAGTGACATAAAATATTAATTGATGTAACCAATTCAAAAATTTAAAAAATGCGACATAATGCCTTCATCTACTTATGGCTTCAATTCTATCATTCGTTAGCGAAACGAATCGAATATAATACAAGAGTCAAAACAGCCACACGGTTAAAACCTGTCAAAATAAAAATTTATGCATTTAATTATCATGTTCTTCTTGATATCTACTATAGTATTACATAGTTACTACATTTAAAATTTGAAGCCTATTGATCTCACATGTGTCACCTCCTTTATACGTGACATTGGCAGAATATTTTAGGCTACTAGCGTAGGCATGTATCAGACAAAAAAAAAATAGATCGATTAAATCATAATAATAACAAAAGGGTTACAATTAAAAGTACATATTCCGTAAAATAGTATAAAACGATGAGTTAAGTTGTACATATTATAGTTAAACATAAATATTATCATTGATCCTCAAACCGTCGGCAAGCGATCGCTTACACGAGAAAATTAAGGGTGGGAGCTACCGGCGGATTGTAGGGTGCACATGAAGAATGTTTTAAAAAATCAATTAAAATATTTTTTAATCTATGTATACAAAATATTAGTGTGTGTTATGTAATACACTACACAAATATGTTATATACATATTTGATAGAGTATCGTTCGACTTTTTTTTTCGAAAAATTCCTATATATAAACTTAAAAAGCACAACCTTACTTAAATATTTAGGTCAAATCGTTTGAGCCGTTGCCAATACACATGACATAAACTTATATATATATATAAATATTGCTCGTGCTATTTGTATACTAATGTGAGTTGCTTATTTATCTTTAATGTAAGGTATTTTGAATTTTTATTTGTAATTTTATCGTGATGGTAAGTGGTCACTAACGCCAATATACATTGGCATTGTAAGAAATGTTAACCATCGCTTACTTCACCAATCCGACAGCAATCTCGGGACCTAAGATGTTATGTCTCTTGTGCCTGCAATTACACTGGCCCACTCACCCTTCAAACCGGAACACAACAATATCAGGTATTGCTGTTTTGGGGTAGAATATCTAGTGGGTGGTACCTTCACAGACGAGCTTGATTAAATACCACAAAGTAAAAGTCGATATTAAACTTAGTCTAAGGTTTAATATCGACTTTTACTTTGTGGTATTTAATCAAGCTCGTCTGTTAAGGTACCACCCACTAGATATGCTACCAAACAGCAATTCTGTATATTGTTGTGTTCCGGTTTAAACTGTGAGCCAGCCAGTAAAACTAAAGACACAAGGGACATAACATCTTAGTTCCAAGGCGGTATAAAGGATTGTTAATTCGTACAGCACCAATGTCTATGGGTGGCGGTGACGGCTCACCATCCACCACCTCAAGTGGCCCAAATGCCAGACTGCCTTCACACTTAGAAAAAAACAGTAATATCAATATTATCACTTAACCTAATCAGTAAAAAATGTGGTTGATATTTACAACCAAGTAAAAGTCATTCAGTCATTCATTCATTCTGGTTCTTTTATTGTTTTAATTTCCAAAAGCTGTCTTGTAAATAGTCCACAGATTATAAAACATATATCAACCCTACACATTCGCGTATAAATTACGTAGAAAAACTTCTCCGTTCAACATTCGCGGCGCGTCCGCGACTCCGATCTTCTGTCTCGCTCTGCATTTTGTTACTTGCGGGGCGTTATTCATAGCATGGTTCTTGAAATTATATAAATATAATGTTAATTTAATAATAATAATAATGCATATTAACAAACACCAGTCTATAAATATAAGTAAATATTAAAGTAGTTCTTAACCAAATAGCAATGGTTTTAATGTATAATCAAGCTAAATTTACCGCTAATCGTCGTGTGATATTTGACTTTATTTTAAATTTATGACATTATCCGCTAATCCCCAACCAATCAGAATCGACAGGCCTTTGTCCTATGTGTGTTTTACCGCGGTTTACTTTAATTGCATTATTCGATTCGAAATTCGAATCGAATACAGAACGCGGTAGACCGCATGTTTCCGACGGAAATAGTCTTACACTATTGATTTTCATAGAGCCGACTGTTTTTTTTTATCATACTTAAGTTTCATTCACCACTTTTTGATGTACAAATAGATTCCATAAAGAGCGTCCAGGCTTTTATTCATCAACACAAGTTCATTCCTTAGTTATTTCTCTTTAAATAGTGAAAATAGCAACGACGGATATAAGCTTATATGCGTAAATAAAATAACATAAATAACTTCAAAATAACAATAGCTCTCTTATCTATGGGAGATATAAATCGTATACTTGTCTATGGATGTTGCTTGTGGGCGGGGCTGGTGATTGATGCCCTTTGTTTAAACAACACGCTACGTTGAGACGCTCCGACTTCCAGAGCACGACGCCGATTATAAATTTATAATAATATTTTGTCTTGTTTTAATGTTTTTTTTTTATTCGACTTCATTAATAAATTCAGATGAAGGTCCTATTGATATCATTATAAAATTTGTTTGACATTTTTTTTATTGTATTCTATCTGGATTTATTGCAAATAATTATTATGATTGAATTACTATTTAAATTTTAAATAAAAATATTACAAATACATGAAACCTAGACGTTCTTTATAACTTTGATTTGTAATCAAACGATATTGTTTTAGAATAGTATTATATTATACTTTTCAAATGATGTTTATTTCATCTATTACATAAAAAGTAAACAAGTATAAAAGAGAATGCCAATCGTAAATAAAAATTTACTATATTAGGTATAAAATACAATGGTTTACATTTTAAAAAAAACACTAACGAAAACATCATAAAATTAAAAATATATAAATTTATGTTTGAGCTAGATACATTTTCCTCAATTAAAAAAAAAAGAAATGTCAAAGTCAAAAAGCGCGGGAACAACATGGCAGACGGGCTTTCGTTACAAAATCAAATATCAAATATTGATATTCTCGAATCTGTATTCTGTTTGAGGTGCCGGATACTATTTGCAATTTCGCGTTTCGATTTTCATCCGACAATGTTATTCTTGTGAATAAACTATTTGCATATAAAATTGACACGGCTCTAGCTGTCGCCGAACAGCATATAGTTGGGTTGTTATTTTAACATCAGTTAAGAGAAATAATACTATAGATTATTTATAGTAATTTTTATATTCTAAAATCTATTTATAAATTTTATACACGTAGGTATATGGAAAGTATATCACAAACTAAAGTCTACCTTTTCATTTAAAACCATTATATTTCTATGTTATATTTATTGAAAAAAATATATAATGTTTATTTGCCCCAATTTGTTAAAGAATACTGGCAGTAAAATAAAAACACAAAACACGGGCACAATTTAAAAAGTATAAAAGCGTAATTTAAAAAGCGAACGCCATCCACGTCCGTTGGCACAGCAGAAGGCGGGAAGACGGCCGTTGATTGGTGCAAATTGAATTTGGAAGCGCGGGGAGGGGGAGGGTATTGTCGTGTTGGCGATCGCTGGCTGATTGCTCGTTTGCGGTGCGACGATATTGTATGGATATGACTCTATTTTAAATTTGTACTTTATTATAACATTGAAAAAAAATGAACTTGTCCAATTTGTGAAATTAAAATAGTCGTTTTACCTTGTTTATTCAGGCTTTTTCAAATAACGTAGGCATCATACATTGTTTTAACCGTGATTACCGTCTATAAGTATTTCAGTTAAATGGGGAAGTTAGGTGTTTTTGTGTATAATCTATAATAATAAAATATTATATAAATTAATTTCCATTAATTTAAGTAACCGCAGGTGAAAACTAACTTTTACGTATATATTTATGGATGTGGTATTTCTTGGTATGTTTTTTCAATACCAAGTGTTGCCAACTTATTGATTAGGAAGTAAATTCTTTTGATGACATTTGTTTACCTACTACAAATTTTTAAACCTTGTCCAATGACCTCTGGTGACATTATAATACACTAACACCTAGAGAAACGGGAATTGAGATTCAATTTAAATTAATATTGTAAAATGATAACAGACTTTTCTAACACAGTTCGGCTGTTATTGAGACACGAGAAAAGAAATAAATAAAAAATAAATAACTCTTCCCGCCACATCCATATTATTTTTGCGAAGTGTTGCCAGTTCACATGATTGTCCGTTTGACGAGGTAGCAACACCGCATTGTTCAACGGCTCAAACAATGCCCGAATCAACTTTCCTTGAATACTAAGACGATTATTCCACCCTCGTGGAAATACATAGCTTGTTTAGTGTTTTACATTATCTGTGGACGAGCACAGACTAAATAATATAAGGTTTCTATATCTGTATTCCGTTATTATATATAACAAGAGTTTGTTTTGATATTTGCATGTTTAACTATTGTATAATTTTAATTGAATTGAATATTGTCAATAGTTAACTTATTAGATAGTATTGCAATTTTAAGCAAAATCTTACGGCCATTTCTACGTTTCCCACTTAAAGTTAATGTTTAAAAAAAAAACAAAATATATTGTTCGATAATTATTTTACATGTCAAAACAGTATGTAATCAGTATTATTTGAATGTCGAACGGGTGTTACAAAATAAAAACATTATATTCACGATTGTCACTTAAGTTTAAATTTAAAGCGGGTGAAACTGCGAAACGCGGCTACTTATTACAATAATATTATATACTAACCCTCTCCGAAAAGCTCCTGGAATAAGTTTTATGTACTTATATTTAGTATTTAGTATTTTTTCAGTTAGGTATTACGAAAAAAAGGTCTCTTCATTTATTAGTGTGGATTTCATTGTGTATTTATATACATAATATTAATAATAATGTCCTGCAGACCGATTTCGGCCACGGCAACCAATCTCAAGAGAGATTACCCAACTACGCAGGAGATATTATAGTGCACAAGTGTGTGCGCAAACACAGGTGCACTCTATTCCCTAACTCTCATAATCCGATGTGACGGCAATCCGACACGACCGGAAAGAGTTCAGGCGCAGGACCAACGGCTTTACGTGCTTTCCGAGGCACGGGAGTGTACCTACACACTTCCAACTTCTAAACTCCGGGCTGCTACTGAGAATTTTCTGATGGAAAAACCCAATAACTTTTTATCGGCCCGACCTGGGAATTGAACCCAGGACCTCCGGGTCTGATAACAGGACGAGGCAGTCGACATAATATTATGATCTAAATAAAAGAATCACTACTGTAGTTGTCGGTTATATTTCGGTAATGTATTGATATGGTAGTCTTTGGATCCAGTACATTGCCTTGTATAATATAATTGCCTCGTTGGTCTCGTGACCAGATATAAGGCCGAAGATCCCGATTCAAGCCCAGTTCGGCTCAAGTCAGGCTGATAAAAAGTTTTCTGTCGAACATTGTAGCCCGAAGTCTGGAAGTTGGAAGTGTGTCCCTTAAGCACGAAAAGCCGTTGGTACTACGCCTGAACTCTTTCCGGTCATCGGTTTGCTGTTCCATCGGATTATGAGATTGAGAGAATTAAGATTGCAACTGTGTTTCCGCACACACTTGTATACTATAATAGGAACGCCCTGTACAGTTATCTAATTTCTCTTAAGATTGGCCGCCATGGCTGTAATTGGTCAGGAGGTCGTCGTACATCAATTATTACTTATATATGTTTTTTTTTAAATAGAATACGAAGGTGGACGAGCGTATGGGCCACCTGATGGTATGTGGTCACCAACGCCCTTTGACATTGGCATTGTAAGAAATGTTAACCATCGCTTACGTAACCAATGCGCCACCAGCCTTGGGAACTAAGATGTTATGTCCCTTGTGCCTGTAATTACACTGGCTCACTCACCCTTCAAACCGGAACACAACAATACCAAGTACTGCTGTTTTGCGGTAGAATATCTGATGAGTGGGTGGTACCTACCCAGACGAGCTTGCAAAAAGCCCTACCACCGGTATATATATAATATATAATAGTTAGCAATTATTGCGAATATAATATTAGAAATTAATTATTTATTTTAACAGGAAGCCAACATTGCACAACCTTACACACGTTCTTCGTTACATTTATCAAATTACATTACACTACCAAAAAAATACCAACTATTACATACTAAAAACAGTAACTATAAAAAACTAAATAAGATGGAAATAAATGACCACGATAAGAGCACTAAATTAAAAATTGCTTTTTAATTTACTTTTAAATGACACGACTCGGTTATTGAAAATATCTAGTTTAGCTTTTTTTATACGTTTATATCCAAGTAAGTGTAACGTTTCTATATTGAATAAAGATTTTTGACTTCGACTTTGATTATAGGCAAAAATAATCTGTCTTGGATGATCTGCTCAGCTTAATTTTAGTAATTAAGTTTTATATTTGACAGATGAATTTGAATCAAACTAAAATAATTTTAATTTATTTATAAGGTTCATTCATTTTTGTATTGTCATTGCTTAGCTTGTTTAACATCTATACTAATATAAAAATGCAGCAGTAACCCTGCCTGTCTGTAACACTTTATTTTTTTTTATTTTTTTAATAGAGTAGGAAGGCGAACGAGCATATGGGCCACCTGATGATAAGTGGTCACCAAACGCCCATAGATATTGGCACTGTAAGAAATGTTAGCCATCGCTTACATCGCCAATTCGCCACCAACCTTGGGACCTAAGAAACCATGGTTAAACCACTTGATAAAATCAAGACAGGCTACTTTTTTATACCTGCTAACCCCTCTAAGACGCGGGTGAAAACTAGTATTTATATAAAATCATATATAATCAAACTTTATTAAATACACAATTATATCTATGTACATAATATTTCGCTGATCGTACTTATCATTTTCGTTATTAGTAAGTATTGCACCCGTTTGTGCATTATGCTAACTAAATCAACTTCGTCCGCGAGGAATAGATACCGTTTGGGCTTAAAATCGATATCCAGCAATTGTTTATTATGACAGATGATTTTTTTTATATTATATATATATACTATATTAGATCGGGATGGTTGGCCTTCTGGGGGAGGCTTTCGTCAGTGGACGGCAAAATGCTGAAAAAATAATAATTCTATATTTAAATTATTATAGAGAAGTGATAGTATTATGTGGAGACAATTGGAATGCAACGCATGGTGTACCGCTATTGTTTATACCCTATTACTACTATGATTTATTTGAATGGAATGAAATCTGTAATTTTTCCCAAAAGCACACATACATTTGTACATTCTAAATTTAAAAATTAAAGAAACTGATATTTTTTTACGGGTTCGAATTTTATTTGCCTGTTTTGTTTTATATAGATAATTATTATCGAAAAACTGTCAAACTACTGAACTGATTTCATATAATTTGTGTATTCTTATGTAAGATACACTTTATTTTATTTCAGTAATATGGGTATGACTCGTATGGGTATGGTCACATATTGAATTCAACGCGGACGAAGCCGTGGACACAGTTACTAAGATATATATAGTTAAAGTACATTACAAAGAATACACGTTCCTATTTACTAATATATATTAATAGAAAAGATATGATTTCTTTTCATTTTCCTATAATTCTTATACATTTCAGAAATAAATTTCAAATCACGTAATAACTTCATAAATACTTCAGCGACTTCCAATCCGTGTTGTAATGTGATTCAGAATTAAATCACACTAACGCCACCTATTAGCAAACTATTGAATTATTCACAACTGCTCGTATAGATGGCGCTGGAAATTTATTACCGCTTTTATTGTTACTGCCTTTTCACAGGCTTTTATCTAAATTACACAATTTTGTACCTTTAACGTATTCGATGGGATTACATTCCGTGTAATTTGCTTAATGTATCATAAAGTTGCCTGAGGGAGCTGAGTGGACAAATTATTTGTTATTGATATTTGTTGAGACTTATTTGCTATAAGTATATTACGAATGAGGTTATATAGTATGGTGTAAATAATAACTGATGACTTGTGATTGGTAAAATGTTTTTATCTATAAAACTGAAATTGAAAACTTACTGAAATTAAATATTCAATGCTACTTTAAAAAATTAATTAAATAGAATTTTAGCGCCCTAGACACAATAATATTAGGTGGCCCTATTATGTTTGTGATTTCACTGTCAAATTGCTCAAATCGAAGTCGGAAATAAGGCAAGACTTTTACTCAGTATTACGTTTTGGCGGTAAAATTTTGACTAGCATAAATAAATCAATAGTCTTACCTATTTATTGGAATATTTTAAGTATATATTTAAGTTTCTTTTTTTTCATTTATAAAGTAATGGAATATTTAGAAATATTTTTTCAAACAATTATATACCTATCTATTTTATTATTTAAATTAAAAAAAAACCACAGTACGTGTAAGTAAAGAATAAATCTATCGAATGAAATCAGGATGATGCCCAAATGGTTAATTTACGGTGAACAGCCATTTCCAGTCAGTAACTACGATATATGTTTAGCACAATTGCTTTTTTATGTAAACGAGACACATTAATTCAAACGTGTGCGTGTGTGTATGTACAAATGTGTGTATTAGGGAATGTTAAGAATTGTCTGTAGATGTGTTAAAGCGTTTATATATATGGAGCAGTATTAAAAAAAATGATAATTTTTTTTTCTTTGTCTAACGTGATGATCGAAATAATTCTGCCAATGTCACAAATATTTACTTCGTTTAGCAATTATTTATTTTACTTGGATTTGGATGGATCGGTCGGATCACATGTCCAAATGACTTAAAATATTTTTTTATTGCATATAAGTTGATTACCATTTTCTTCTATTTGGAACCCACATTTCGCTTATAAGAGCCTACTTAAATAAACATATTTTTTTTGTAACGAACAATAATTTATTAAATAAATTTAAACACAGAAAATATTTGAAATTTTTATACAGCTCCATGTCATTCATTGAAATTTAATCTGTATAATGTTTTCCGATTTGCAACTTGACTTGTGGCTGGGTAGCTTTACATTTACCATTTTCTATTCACAAAAAAATAATACGAAAATCACTCTTATGCGTTAGGTAATAAGTATTTAAAGAGAAGAGTTTGTATGTTTGTAAATCTGAATCCTCAAATATTGTAATGGCGCCCGAAATCCCCGCCAAAGCGAGCAAAAATCGGCCATTTGGATTACTTTTTCGTTTTTTATCGTATTTATTTAAAGGAAAGTAAAGAATCAGTTTCTTTTTTAATCGCCTTTTTTAAGCTATTAATCCTCCGATTTCTTTAATTCCATATTCCACTGAATTAAATATGTAGCACTTTTACAGTAACAATGGTAAAAAAAGTTACAAAAGTACCTTTACTTTGATTATCGATATTTTCGTTTCAGATACAAGACCTCCGATATTTATAATTTGTTCTCTATTTGTATTTATTTAAATAGAGCTCTTACAGCAAGACAGCTTAGGACTTAACGCTACTACATCCTTTACCAGCCAATTACGAGACATTCTAGAAAAAAAAATGATTCACTCAAAAGATGAAAGATGATTGATAGCATTGCATTTTTTTGTATAGTAAGAACACATAATAGATAATATTGTATAATTCTGAAATTGTGAAAGGTCGTTTAGAAATTATTCAAGAACAGATGGCCATGCACACATAGCCTGCGGAAAATTATAAACCTACCGGAAAATTTAATTCTTTTTAATAATAATTATTATAAAACAATAAACGTTCTAAAACAATAAATAAATTAATAACAAATTATACTGAGAAGGTCATAAAATAACGACAAATTTTATAGTCTGCCCGCTCCATAAAATCTTCAATATTTATGGTGACATCACAATAGTTTATGGCAATTTTTATCGTGATTGGCGATTAATGATATGAAATTATGATGCTTTAATGACGTCATAAAATATAAAGAGAAAAAATATTAAGAAGTAATTATTATATTATACCAATAAACTATAGATACTAATTATTAACAAATAATAATTATTATCATCAATCATATCAATGTATGTACTGACGTCCTTAAAAAGAAGTATTTAAATAAAATAGTGTTTAATTACAAGTACTCGCAAAGTAATATAAGTATATATTTTTTTCTTGTTAAGATTATCTATATGTATGTTATTATGTTTATTCTAATATAATTTAAATTATAACACCACAACTATTAGTCAGCCCGAGGCAGAAATCTGATTTTACATAGTATTCTAAAACGGTATAAAAAAATAGAGCAGAAGAGTCCCTACACTTTGCAATATATAGGCACTCGTAAAGACACCTATTTTTGTCATGTTTTGCCATCTAGCAGCAAACAATGAAGTACTTTAACTGGAAACACTGTTAAGTACGTTGACTGCACAAATAGGCACAAACTTTTTCAACGTAATACAGTTACTTATTCCTAGGTGGCGCTATTTAGCTGTCACTTCGATATAACTCAACCAAATTTAAGAAGTCTGCTCGTCATATAAATGTCACTCAATTAATGCTGAATTCAAATTCAGTCGGCTTATCAGACGTGTTTTTCATGTCAGACAGTATGGACGTCAATATGTATTAAAATAGTTTGTTGAGTGGTTAATTGTTTGTTTCTTTGTTGTTATCAATGAAATCTAACGAGACAATGTAATTTTTATTTAACAGTGATAATTTTTGTAGTGTTTTAGTTTAGTGTTATTGTTTCAAAATGAAAGTTGTTGAAGCTAAAATCGTCGTTCTGGGCTCGCAAGGTGAATAATATATTCTTGTTTATTACGATATCGAATATTAGGAGTTGAAATGAAAGGAAGTTATTCTAATAGCCAGTGTATTATATCGTTATGTTACGAAATTGTAACGTAACACTTGAAGAAAATTAAAACTAACTTTTGTTAGCTAGTTTTAGTATGAACAATTATTTAAATTTACTTTTTTATTTGCATATAAATTTTATTTAATTTTTGAAAATCGCATAATTAATAACATAAGAAGTTAGCCAAAATTAACATAAGTTTATAGTTAGCCAAAATTATAAAGAATATCATAAATCTTTAAAACAAATTTTTATTATACAATTAACAAATTTATACAATAAAGAGTTAAAATCGCTTCCTATTTTTAAAAAGGAACAATTTGATATTTTCATAAATTCATAACAGCCTGTTTTCCATTCATTCTCAATAATTTTAAGTTACAGCTAATATCATTCTTAATAGATTAATAAAAAATAAATGTAATGAAAATTTAACATGGAAACAGAAAGGCTCTATAAAATACATTGTGTATACACTTCAACAAAAAAAAAAGTTAAAGTTGATTTAAAAAAAATACTTTCAGGGCTGGTAACTGCGAATTACTATATCAGACACAGATTATAAAAATCTGTAGAAGTTAAAAGTTTTAGGCATAAACGGTAAAAACATGTGTCAAATTTTTTTTTTTTTATCAAATAAAACTTTTTAATATGCATTAAACAAATAGATCATTATTTGCTTAATAATTGATTGCATACTTAAAATATATAAAAGAATAACTGTCTGATTGACTGACATAGGGCCATGGAAATTTGTATATGGGTTAATTTTATACACTATATCAGCATTAAGGAAGGATTTTTTAAAAATGTAACCCCTAAGGTAGTTTAAGGTTGTTTCTATTTTGATAAAAGAGCTACGAGAATTGGTACTTAGCAATTCTGAATTGATGCGAGTGAAGTGAAAAAGCGCTAGTAGCTTTGTATAACATTACCGTCAAATAGAAAATAATGTTATATAAAAGTACTAGGTAGCTACTAGATTTTAACAATTGCCAATAAAAAATTGGCAATTGTTAAAATCAAAATGTACTTTTAATTGGTAACTTTATTACACATTACTACATTTAACAATTTAACATTAAAAGCAATATACATCTAACACAATGTCCTCCAGACCGATTTCGGCCACAGCGGCCTATCTCAAGACAGATTAGCCAACTGCACAAGAGATATTATAGTGCAGAAGTATGTGTGCAAAGGTGCACTCTGTCTTCCCTAACTCTCTTAATCCAATGGGATGGCAATCCGACACACAGGATTCCAAGGCATGAGAGTGTACACACTTCCAACTTCCAGACTGGGATGCTACTGAGAATTTTCTGACAGAAAAATCCAATAACTTTTTATTGGCCCAACCTGGAAATTGAACCCAGAACCTCCGGGTCTGCGGCATTACATCAAGCCACCAGACCAACGAGGCAGTCAACAATCTCACATCTTATATACTAATATTATGAAGTTGAATCGTTTGTATGTTTGATTGTATTTAATGTAATACAAAAAACTTTTCTTAATATTGATATTTAAAGGCATAATGGCAAAGGTACATGCAGAGTTCCTCACAAAGATTTCCTTTGAGCCTTTTCCCCTGAGCATGAGATGAAATATAAACACAAATTAAGCTCGAGAAAATTTTGTAGAGTTTGCCTGGGCTTGAACCCGCGTTCAACAAATATGATTTCTATGGGTTATCACGGGTTCTAGCCGTTACGTCATCTCTGCAGTCTAATCTGAAATTTCACCATGTGTGTATCCGCTGAACCTCATTGGAGAAGCGTGGTAGAATAATCTCCAAACATTGGCCTTAAAATGAGAGGATGCCTGAGCCCAGCAGTGGGACATTTGGTTACCTTATGGTAATTGGTCACCATGCATCTTAAACATTGGTGCTATAAGAAATATTTAACCGCCTTACATTGTCAATGCACAATCTAAGGAAGTGAGATGTAATGTCCATAAGCCCTTATCATACTGGCTCTCTGACCCTTCAAACCGGATTACAAAAATACTAGCAGTAGAATATGTGATGAGTGGAGGGGGTTCCTACCCAGGTGGGTTTGCACAAAGCCCTAAAGTAAAGCAATTTTGCCAGATTTTGCTAGTGTATATTTTAATTCATTGTATGTGATTAACACACCTTTCTAATCACGTAGAATTATTCACCATAGATATTAATGATTGATATAGTTTAATGAGAATGCTAATTATATTAATTATCAAATTTATTCTATGTAATTTTATATTTGATAATTAATTATAGAACTACATATATTAACTATGATAATTATTCTAAATGTATTTTTAATTATATTATTATTCTGTTACATACAATATTATAAATACTTGTAATTAGTAGTAGCAGTAATTGAGTTCTACTGTTTAGAAAATCTCTGTCCGAAGTATTTACGCTTGACTCGTCGATGTACTGATCATATACGTATATGGCTGCAGATCCTAGGTCCTGTTTCGAACTTTTTTTAAATAGTTATTGGGTTAGTAGCAGCCTTCACTGGTGGTAGAGCTTTGTGCAAGCTCGTCTGGGTAGGTACCACCCACTCATCAGACATTCTGCCGCAAAACAGCAGTACTTGGTATTGTTGTGTTCCGGTTTGAAGGATGAGTGGGCCAGTGTAATTACAGGCACAAGTGACATAAAATCGTAGTTCCCAAGGTTGGTGGCGCATTGGCGATTTAAGCGATGGGCAACATTTCTTACAATGCCAATGTCTAAGGGCGTTGGTGACCACTTACCATCAGTTGGACCATATGCTCGTCCATCTTCCTATTCTATATAAAAACAAGCCTGGGGTCTAGATGTTGGAAGTATTACACTCTCGTAACTCGGAAAGTACGTAGAGCCATCAGTCCTGCGCCTGAACTCTTACTGAATGTGCCGGATTGCCGTCCCACTGAATTGTGAGGGTGAAGAAATATATCTGCGTTTGCGCACACTGCCTTGTCCAAAATCGGTTCTGAAGACATCCCGCTAGAAAATAAACATACAATACCCAATAGAAATTTTCTAGACTCAGTATTTTATCTGTGCGTTGATAGTCATTGATTTTATAAGTATAGATTATATTTATTGGTGTAATCTTATTTTTTATCTGTGAAAGTTTCTACCTTTGCAGTTTTCATAAAAAAAAAATCCGTAATTATTTAAGTATATGGTATGAGCGCTATCATATTACACAACGCCTGAGCGATCGCCGACAGACCAGATGCAGTATTGCACGCTCTAATTAATTTAATATTTCATATGTACTTTGTCATATATATATATATATATATATATATATATATATACATTGAATCTCAGATGCCATAGTTGGTTGACGTAGAGTAAGAAATAGTTATTATTTCTAACTGCGGCGATTTTTTTTATCCGTGCAGTGACGGAGAAAGAATACATTTCACTGCCCCTCTCATCCGCCTGGCTTGTTACCACCGTACGCTTGGTGAAAATCTCGTGAAGTGGCTTGCAGCCGCGATTCGAGGTCAGCCAGCGTACAGCCAGTGCCCGAGCGAGCATTGCCGCGATGGGTGTTGGTCCAGTGGAGACGGCTGCTGAACCAATGCCGGGGGAAACTGTATTGCCCTGCTGGACAGGGAGACCCGAAGAATCGGCTATTCCGCTGGCCGCCCGTCGAGGGGGAGTTGGCCTGATAGGATGAGTGCCGATGTTAGAGTTACAGTCCTGTATGCCCTGCAGATCTTCTGGGCGAAGCCTCTCTGCAGCGAGTCTAGCTTGTGTCTTATCATAAGCTTCTCAGCTGCAGGAGACCAAAAGCTCGCCGCGTAGAGGACTATGGGCTCTATCACCGCCACGTATATGATCCTTATTATTTCTCCATTTAGGCCCCAAGTCACCTTTGCCGCGCATGCGAGTTGTTTATATATATCTGCAGCTTTCTTGCAGGTGCCAGACACATGCGCGTTGAATGTGAGCTTAGTCTATGATGAGACCCAGCAGTTTGATCTCGGTTACTAGACTCAGCTGGGTGCCGCACATATGAATCACGGGGGCATCGTATTTGAGTTTCTTAGTGATCACCATTGCGTTTGTTTTGTGCGGTGCGAAAATCAACTTATTTTCTATGCCCCATTCGTGTACGGCCGCTAGGGTGATTTCCGCTATAGTCTGTAACCCGCTGGTTCGATGGTTGGAGAAAACGAGGACCACGACCAGTATTTGTTGATATTTAATTGACAGGACGGATGTTTGCTGTCACCGACTGCGCTGCTTGGAGGGCCCCTCCTGTTGGTGGTACGTGTGGATCTGGTTCGTCAGAGTCGGGTCTACGTGTGCCTTTACAGATCCCACAATGGTGACTTGGAGACAAGCCGATTATTTGACCATCTTAGTCGGGTCGCAGATGCTGCGCAAGAGCAGTTTCCTAACGCGGAATTTTTGGGGGATTTTAATGCTCACCATGAATCATGGTTGAAAACCCTCAAAAACTGACCATGCTGGAAGGACTGCTCATGCTTTTGCTCTCACACATGACTTGACCCAACTGGTCGATCAGCCCACCAGGATCCCAGACATTGATGGGCAAGCGCCTTCTCTACTGGACCTTCTGCTGACTTCTCACCCGGTGGAATATCGGGTTGTGGTTCAAGCTACACTTGGTTCTTCGGATCACAGCCTCATATCTACCAAAGTGCCACAGGCCAAGCTGCCGCCACCAGCGGTATGCAAACGTCGCGTTTGGCACTACAAGTCGGCTGTCGGCTGATTGGGACGGTATGCGCGATTACTATGCGTCAGTCCCTTGGAAGGAATGTTGCTTCAGTGGGAATGACCCGACAGCTAGTGCCGCTGCTGTTGCTGGCGAGATCATGTTGGGAATGGAATACTACATTCCTAGCTCAGATCTCGTCAGTAGGGGTGGGCGTAACCGTTGGTTCACTCGCGAATGTGCCGACGCTGTATCATCTAAGCAGGTGGCATATCGCGAGTGGATCAATGGCTGCATTAGCGGGGCAACTAACATTGACTCACTGAAAGCAAACTACAATAAAAACTCCAAGTACTGTAGGAAGGCTTACACAAGAGCAGATGCACAGCGCATTGTACAGATTGGTCATGACCTTATTTCACATCCTAGGGGCTCCCGTAGATTCTGGAATCTGACCAAGTCTGTGCAAAACAATTTCTGCCAACCTTCGCTGCCACCGCTCAGAAATCCGGACGGATCGCTAGCTCACAGTCCGCAAGAGAAAGCTGATCTCCTGGCTAAACTATTTGCCGATAACTCCGTCATCGATGATTGTAGTGCGCTGCCACCAGTAATACCTTCATGTGGCCACACGATGCCTGACATCAAAATCAGGCAGCGTGATGTTCGTGCGGAGCTGCAATCACTTGATGTACGGAAAGCTAGCGGTCCCGATGGAATACCAGCCGTAGTACTGAAGAAGTGCGCGGCGGAGCTGTCTCCCGTATTAACGCGCCTGTTCCAACTTTCTCTTTCTTCGGGATGTGTGCCGGAGGCTTGGAGAAGAGCTAATGTGCAAGCGGTTCCCAAAAAAGGGGATCGGTCTGACCCGGCAAATTATCGGCCAATAGCTATCACCTCAGTACTTTGTAAGGTGATGGAACGGATTCTAAACAACCAACTGATAAATTACCTTGAAGATCACTGTTTAATTAATGATCGTCAGTACGGATTTCGACCAAAACGGTCTACAGGTGATCGTCTAGCGTACGTAACACACCTCTGGGGCTGAAGCTGAAGCTATCGACAAACATGGGGAATCGTTGGCTGTCAGCCTCGATATCTCCAAGGCTTTCGACAGGGTCTGGCACAGAAGTCTTCTCTCCAAGCTGCCGGCATATGGTCTGCCTGCTCAGCTTTGCACCTGGATTGCCAGCTTCCTACACAAGCGCAGCCTTCGTGTTTTAGTTGATGGTTGCGCTTCCCAATTCTATGTAGTGAATGCTGGGGTCCCCCATTGATCTGTGCTATCTCCCACTCTCTTTCTTTTGCATATCAATGATATGCTCTCTCTCGGGAACATTTAATGCTATGCAGACGATAGTACAGTGCATGGTGGATACCATGGACGCGCAGGGGCTGGGAGAGCGGAAATTAAGGAGAGGCGGGAGGATCTTGTCATTGAACTCAATAGGACGTTAGAGCTTATCGCCAAATGGGGCTCAGATAATCTTGTTGAGTTTAATGCCAAGAAAACACAGGTATGCGCTCTCACAGCGAAAAAGTCACCATTTTCCTCTCTTCCCTCCCTCAGTGGCACTCCGCTCGTGATACAAAGCAAAATCGCCATGCTGGGGATGGACGTTCGCTGCGACCTTAGTCCAAGGGATTACATCGAGGCTGTTATAAAAACAGCTTCACGGAAACTCGGAGTTCTGAACAAGGCGCAGCGTTTTTTCACGCCACAACAACTGTGCCTGTTGTACAAAACACAGGTACGGTCTTGCGTTGAATATTGCTCGCACCTTTGGAATGGCTCCGCTAAGTACCTACTTGAGGCCTTGGATCGGTTGCAGCGACGCGCAGTCCGCATTATTGGCGACGTAAAGGTCACAAACACCCTCGAACCTTTACAATTGCGTCGAGAGATAGCAGCGCTGAGCGCTTTCTATCGACTATATCACGGCGAGTGCTCCGAAAAATTATTCTCCCTAATTCCTGCTTCCCCCTTCCTTCAAAAGTCTACGCGTGCTGGCTCTCGATGTCACCGACTAACTGTGACATCAATTCCATCGCGCACAAAGAAATTTGGCAACTCCTTTCTTTGTCGCACTTCCAAAAAATGGAATTCCCTACCAGCTCACGTGTTCCCTCTCGTATTCCTCTTACGACCCGGGTTCCTTCAAACGAGGCATGAAGAGGCATCTTGCGGGCCGGCAAGGCGAGGGCGGCTAGTGCAGAACCTTCTTCCCGTCTGTACTGGCCGTCGTCGCGTTTGGACTCTACTACCACTTAACATCAGGTGGAGTAGAGTCATTTGCCCTCCCGCCCCAAAAAAATAATATATATATAATTCAATACCACTAAGTACACGGAAACGGAAGTGTTATTATTTAATCAAATATGTTTCATTTAAACGTTACATACGTATTGGGAAAATATTAACGAATTTATTTTTTATACAAAATCGCTAGGTAGATTCACAAATGGATCAGTTGGATGGTATGTGGTCACCACCACACATAGACGTTGACCTTGTAAAATATATTAAAAATACTTAAAATCAAATCAAAATTTACCTTATTAAAGTCAACCTCATACATAAACCTCACTACTATTGAATAAAAAAACTTCAGTTCTAAATTTAAAATTACCGTTTCGTAATGTATATTCTACCGAGAAGAATTTAATAGTTACTTTTTTCTGACAACCAAGTTACACAGATAATTAAATATATTCATATCATATATCTTCTATTCTCTCATATATATATATTTGAAAAAATCAATGCTTTGTAAAATAAAATATGATTTGACATTATTCTAATTTAATTTGGTTAGTCAATTTTTTTTTTTAAAGTCAAATTTAAAATAGTACCTCCCGGTTCCCACCCGACGCAAAGCTGCCCATAATGCAGGCCGCATTTCAACGCTGTACGGCAATGGACAACCTCTGCGCCAGGTAGGACCCGGAGCGACTGTCAACTCCTCTCTCTCCAAGGCGATAGCCAATCTCCCTGATTAAAGCAAGGGCATCCGATCCCCAACATTCCGACGTCCCGAACGCTAGTGATAATTAAATACAATTGAATTATTATTTAACCTGCATGGTAATCAACGAATACTAATTCCATACTTTTTATCATCTATATGATCCTTTATTGAGTAATGTGCCTTATAGCACCCAGTAACAGCCTATTAATGTCCCATTGCTGGGCTAAGGCCTCCTCTCCCGTTTGAGGAGAAGGTTTGGAGCTTATTCCACCACGCTGCTCCAATGCAGGTTGGGGAATACACATGTGGCAGAATTTCAGTGAAATTAGACTCACAATGTTTTCCTTCACCGTCAAGCACGAGATGAATTATAAACACAAATTAAGCATATGAAAATTCAGTGGTACTTGCCCGGGTTTGAACCCACGATCATCTGTTAAGATTCACGCGTTCTAACCACTAGACCATCCCGAGCTATTATACCACCAACTAATCAGATATACCGCCAAACAGCAACACTTATTATTCTTGTGTTCCGGTTTGCACGTTTGGGTGAGTGAGCCAGTGTAACAACAGGCACAAGGGACATAACATCTTAGTACCCAAGGTTTATATTGATGTAAGGAATGGTTAATAATTCTATCAGCGACAAAGTCTGGATGATGGTAACATCATCAGGTAGCCTGCCTAGTACATAAAAATTTCAAGGTCGTTTTATAAATACAATCAAATATATAATAACGATACAGGTTGTTGACGTGTCCGTGAGTATATTTTAAGAGAATATCTTTCATATTTTACATAGCAATGTGATCGTAATAATGTATCATGCTTTAAAATAACTTGATAAAAAAACATGACCCCGACACCGATGATATAAATACAACGTGTGTTCTAATTGGTTGGCTTTAAAGTATAATTTTTAATATAAAATAAAAGCTTGTACCAATTTTTTTATATATTTTAATAGGGACCCTTATTTCTTTTTATTTATTTATTGATATAGGAAACATATAGTAGACACTAGGCTAGTACAGTGTTATAACCATTACAGGCATTTACAATTATACAAGGGAATGACATCACTCGTATGAAAGCGATGGCCGAGTGGTAAGAACCACTGAATAATCATGTGCTTAATTTGTGATTATATTTCATCTCGTGTTTGACGGTGAAGGAAAACATCCTGAGTCTAATTTCACTGAAATTCTGCCATATGTGTATTTCACCAATCCGCATTGAAGCAGAGTGGTGGAATAAGCTCCAAACCTTCTCCTCAGAAAGGGAGAGGAGGCCTTAGCCCAGCGGTGGGACATTAACAGGCTATTACTGTTACATTTTAAAAAGAAAATACAATTATAATGCTAATATCGCACTCAAACTTATAAATGTGGGAAGAAATAAATAACAGAAATAAAATAAGAAAATATAATAATCAAACTTAATTGTAAGTGGTCACCATCGCGATTACACATTGGAGATAAAAAATATGAAACATTAATTACTTCGCCAATGCGCCACCAACCTTGGGAACTATGACGTCATTTCCTTTGTGCCTGTAGTTACACTGGCTTACTCTTCAAACCTGAACACAATAATACTAATATACCTGTTTGTCGGTAGAATATCTGATGAGTGGGTACCAAACGTCCTTGAACAAAGCTGTAACACCTTAAATGTGTAATTTTACGAGTGTGAGAGCGAGTACGAGCGAGTATGATGTGCTTGTAATTATATGCGTGTATGGTTGTGTGTGTATGAATATTTATGTGTAATTCTTATAGATTACACACAAACTAAAAAACTTTTGTTATATGTATAATTCGTGTATCTGTGTTTTTTTTTAAAGAATAGGAAGGTGGACGAGCATATGGGCTACTTGATGGTAAGTGGTCACCAAACGCCCTTAGACATTGGCATTGTAAGAAATGTTGCCCATCGCTTAAATCGCCAATGCGCCACCAACCTTGGGACCTAAGATTTTATTTCCCTTGTGCCTGTAATTACACTGACTCACTCACCCTTTAAACCGGAACACAACAATACCAAGTACTGATGTTTTGCGGTAGAATATATGATGTATGGTTGATACCTACCCAGACGAGCTTGCACAGAGCCCTACCACCAATAGTGTGCCTGTATTTAGCATCTTATCTCATAACGGATTAACCTATTTTAGAGAGTAAGATGACTAATCTTAGCTATGATTTAATGCTGTTCAGCTGTTTGAAGATCATCAGCTCTTTTCTAGTTGTGCAAGGGATGTGAATTTCTACTGGTCCGATCGATTTGATATTTAGTATTCTGTGGCTTAAATATTACAATAATATGATGCTGCAGCATCATCTGGAATTAGCAGGAACTCCAAGGAATAGGTTATATATATATATACTTTTTAGAGATTTATTTATCTTAGTTCTTATTCATTTTTCTTTATACTATACAGTAAGGTTTATAAGTATGCTTAATCATGTTTCGGTGTGATGGGCAAGTGTGTCGGCACCATTATTAATTAATAATTGCTTAATTACGACTGCCTCGCTGGGTTAGTTGCTAGCTTAAGGCTGCCGGTTCTGATGTTTTGGGTTCAAAGCCCGAGTCGTCTATTAAAAAGTTATCGAGTAACAAGAATCATACATTTATGTTTCCTCTTTTTTATTCCTTGCTTAATAATATATATATTTACATAAATATTTATGTGGTTGTAATCTCGGCGGAGTTTTTGCGTTATGGCGGTTCTCAATATATATAAGAGAGAATGAAACAACGATAGATTTCTTAAGATTGTTGAAAGGAATTCCTTACCAGCTCACGTATTCCCCTCCTCTTACGACCCGGGTTCCTTCAAACGAGGCGTGAAGAGGCATCTTTCGGGCCGGCAAGGCGAGGGCGGCTAGTGCAGAATCTTCTTCCCGACTGTACTGGCCGTCCTCGCGTTTGGACTCTACTACCACTAACCATCAGGTGGAGTAGAGTCATTTGCCCTTGCCCAAAAAAAAAAGGCGAATGCGATGATTTACGTTTGTGATGAGTGTGTTGTGAAGAGGGCTTTGACAATATCAATAAATATTATAAAACAAAGTCCCTAGCCGCGTCTGTCTGTGAAAAACGTGATAAATTAAAAACTACCGAACGGACGGAGTGATTCATAAGGAAGATAAATGTTGACAATGTCGGAAAAAAGTCCTGCCGACTGGGAGCTTTGCTGGCGTGCGCCGCGTAAACCAATAGAGTTGATATGTATTACGATACATATACGTTTCATATAGACCATTGTTCTACCCGTGAGAAGCCGGGTAGCTACTAGTATATAAAGAAAATCAAAGGTCGCCTGTTCTTGCTCATGTTTTAAGTATATTAATATTTTGATATCTTTTAACACACACTGTTTCGAAATTGTATTTTTTTTTATTTGTCATTGTTTCTTTTTTTTTATTCTGCTTCATGTTATGCAGCCAGTTTTGCATTTATTTTTAGGAATATTCTTAATATCATAAATCCTTCCTTATCTTATTCAGTAGCAACGTTATCAGATGTGACATCCGCGAGATAAATAATTTAATCCACGTGTTTTCACTGTCATTGATAAAATTATCATTCATGTTTAAGTAAAATCCCTTTAAGGGGAAACTTTGGAAATATATTTAGGTATATATCACGGGATCGCTTGCGCATGCTACCGTGAATCTAAACTGTTCCATGACCAGCCCAAGAATCTAACCGACTCAAACATACACAAGAATATTTATTAATATCGGCCCAGCTGTGTATGAGGGATCTAGAGACAGTACCTACAGACTAATAATGATGTCCTCCAGACCGATTTCGGTCACGGCGGCCAATCTCAAGATTAGCCAACTGCGCAGGACATATTATAGTGCACAAGTGTGTGCGCAAACACAGGTGGACTCTATTCAATAACTCTCATAATCCGATGTGACGGCAATCCGACACGACCGGAAAGAGTTCAGGCGCAGGACCAACGGCTTTACGTGCTTTCCGAGGCACGGGAGTGTACACACTTCCAACATCCAGATGTTCTTCTCGTTATTCTACCGACAAACCTCGGGATTTGCGGCCTTATATCTAGCCACTAGACTAACGAGGCAGTCTAGATTTCTTTTACATAATGATATTATTTACATAAATATATTCCGTAGCGAAATGTGCTTCAAGGTCATTTGTATATAGATAAAAATCTACAGCCGTTATGACACGGCTTTAGAGTTTTGCAAACGAATTGATTTCAATTTAATCGATCGCTCCTAATTTACCAAAGTATTTCAAATTATATTTCTACAATCTGTTACATAAGTACATTTGAGCTGCGTGGTGGAAACTCCGAAACCTACTCAAAGATATAGGAGACATCATCCCAGAAGTGGGACATTCATTCTTTTATATTACTTTTAAATAAATTAAAATGATTATATATTTTTTATATTTATTTTAGTAAATCAAGGTGGAAGCCTAGTTACAATAAACTATAACCTTACTATGTCTGTTAAGGTTCGCCTGGTTAAAACCGGTCGTACAAGGTTACATCGTATATCAAAGACAATTATATAATAATGTAAATAAAATCTTAAATCGATTGATGAAAAAAACAAAAGGTTACTAATCATCGAATCGATGGTTAATAAACACTTTTTTTAATGTTTACAAACGGGCAAATGGTTTTTATGGTGATTACCATTGACTATACCATTGACTATAGACAATGGCGCGGTGTGAAATATTAACCGTTCTTTATTCGCCAATGCGCAACAAACATTGGGAACTAAGATGTTATGTCCCTTGTGCCTGTAATCACACTGACTCACTCACCCTTCAAACCGGAACACAACAATACCAAGTACTGCTGTTTTGCGGTAGAATATCTAATCAGTGGGTGGTACCTACCCAGACGAGCTTGCCTATATGCTCAATTTAATATTTTTAACGCTAAATCACTTGAAAAACCTCTCAATCTAGCCATAAATAATGCTAACGTGACAGCACTCTCATTTCTAATCGGCGGTGGTTCTTAAGAACTCTTATCTTGGTTTTAAATACGTGTTTAACTGTAATACTTCTAAATTGAATAAATGAATTGAACGTGAAACGAATACGGAATAATTGAATCAGCGTAACAGTTAAGTTTTAACATTAAAATATAATTAACATCGCGGCTTCGCTGAACTCCGAAATTCCGTTATCCCGATCCGGTAATTTTATATAAAACTGACTAATCATAAGTGCTTGTAAAATTCTTTAATTTGTTTATTTATTAAAAAGCCAACGTTATATATTAAGAAATAAATGTTGTTAATGCTTATATAAAATAGTGTTACAAAGTATATACCAATTACAAGATAACATGTAAATAAGAGTTGTCGCTAACTTAGATATACTGTAATTGACCAAATGTTAACTTGTATAATAATATGTGTTAACAAAATATATAACTTAAAACATTAATTATAACATAAGTGATTGAATATTAGTATGATCTATTAGTTTTTTTTATTGAATTATTTGGTACAGATTACTAATTACAGCCAGCAATACATTATAATACAAAAATCTAGACTTATATATTTCACAATGCGTGCAGCGTAAGTAGACAGTAGAGGGTTAGTTAGCTACTATTATTTTAGACATAAGGCTGCATATACCCGAGGTCCTTGGTTCAAACCCCAGGCTGGGCCGATATCTTGTTGGGTTTATCCGTCGAAGATACTCAATGGCCTGGACTCTAGAAGATGGAAGTGTGTACTCCCCGGGCCTCGGAAAATACCTAAGGCCGTTGCTCCTGCGTCTGAACTCTTTCCGGTCGTGTCGGAGAGCTGTCCCATTGGATTATGAGAGTGAGGGAATAGAGAGTGCACAGTTGCGCACACACTTGTGTACTATAGTATGCCCTAGGCAGTTGGCTAATCTCTTTCGAAATCGGTCAGGAAGACATAATTAAGTAAGAAATTGTTCGAAGTTTTATAATGTATATTAAACATTCAGAAAAACCTCGTATTAGTCTTTATTTAAAAATAGAAAACCAAATCATACCAATTGATATAATGTCTCACTCAATTACTCTTAAAAATCCAAATAACACATTTGAACACATTCAACAAAACACGCCATAACAGCCTGTAAATGTCCCACTGCTGGGCTAAAGGCCTCCTCTCCATTTTTGAGGAGAAGGTTTGGAGCTTATTCCACCACGCAGCTCCAATGCGGGTTGGTGGAATGATGTAGTGACCAATCTCTTAACAGTATATTGATTGTTTTTTTTTCAGGCGTCGGCAAAACAAGTCTTGTGGTACGTTACATAGGCAAGATGTTCTCGAAGCACATTTCGCCCACCATCGGAGCGTCGTTCTTCACATGCAACATCAACCTTGAAGATGCGAGGATTAAACTTCAGGTGAGGATCTATATAACAGCTTTTGTAGCTTATAGATATGATTTACTGGTGGTAGGGCTTTGTGCAAGCTCGTCTGGGTAGGTACCACCCACTCATCAGATATTCTATCGCAAAACAGCATTACTTGGTATTGTTGTGTTCCGGTTTGAAGGGTGAGTGAGCCAGTGTAATTACAGGCACAAGGGACGTAACATCTTAGTTTCCAAGGTTGGTGGCGCATTGGCGATGGAAGCGATGGTTGACATTTCTTACAATGCCAATGTCTAAGGGCGTTAGTGACCACTTACTTGGTGGCCAATATGCTCGTCCGCCTTCCTATTCTATATAAAAAAAAATGATATTTTATATACCAAATAGTTTCTGCCTCGGTGTGAGTGTGTTGGGTCATATGTCCATTTTTGAACCCATGACGATATTTATGCAAAATTTCATAACGGTCGGTTGAGTCATTAAAACAAACACTTTTGTATTGGTAATATAATAATAATAATATCCTGGGACATTATTCACACACGGCCATCTGATCCCAAACTAAGCAGAGCTCGTGCTATGGAAACTGACAGCTGATATACTACATATACAACTTTTCTTTTGTAAATACATACTTATATAGATAATTACACCCAGACTCAGGACAAACAGACATGTTCATGTACAAATGTCTGTCCTGGGTGGGAATCGAACCCACAACTTTCGGCGTGAAAGGCAAGTATTAACCAACCACGCCAACCGGCCCGTCGACAATTATAATACACGTACTCGCACATACACACACACACTAAAAGTTAAGATAAATTTATTCTTCGTTCGGCTTTCCGAGGGGTAAAAACAGATCGGACTTTTGTCCGATTATGTTTTTTATGTTTAATTATGAAACATGAATTAAATACGACCAGACGACGAATTAAATACAAATAAGACAAAAAACTTTAACTCTATAATCAATAAATAATATTTTTAAATTTAATGGAAAACATGAAATATATAATACTACTTTTAATAAATATATTGCAGGGACCATTTTTATTATATTCCTATTTTTCCGTTGGCAATTTTCGGGTTTATTAAGGAAATTACTAAGACACATATAGACCCCTCCAATTAAGCGTACAGGACTTGCGACTTGTACGTGTATACCATCAGTATATATTTTTATTTCCAAAGAATCATGACCATTTGTATTTGTGATTTTAAAGGTATGGGACACAGCCGGCCAAGAGAGGTTCCGATCCATGGCTCCCATGTACTACAGGAACGCGAACGCAGCTCTGCTGGTCTACGATATCACCAGCGCGAACAGCTTCGCCTCCATCAAGGGCTGGGTCAAGGAGTTGCAGAGGTTAGTTGGAGTGAAAGGGACAGCATGAAATTTTCATATGCTTAATTCGTGTTTATAATTCATCTCGTGCTCAACGGTGAAAAAAAACATCATGAGGAAACCTACATGTGTCTAATTTCACTTAAGTCTACCGCATTTGTATCCACTAACCTGTGTTATAGCGTGGTGGAGTGATCTCCAAACGTTCTCCTCAAAAAGGAGCTTTAGTCCAGCTGTGGGACGATTACAAGCTGCTACTTAACTTTGTATCTTTTTTACAATACTGTATTTGTAATTCGTGTTTTAATTTATATAGAGGTAGACTACCTCTCTAGCTGAATAAGGTCATCATGGACGAAATGAGTCGGGACTACATCATAGGTTTCTCATTCCAGTAACGTGCCGGACCCAATGATACTCTCGCTGGTGGGCAACAAGAGTGACCTGGAGTCATGTCGCGCGGTCACACAGAGCGAGGCGTCGCAGTACGCGGCGTCCATCGGGGCCGCTTACTGCGAAACGTCCGCGCTGCACGACCAGGTAGGGAAGATTTCACGGCGGCCAATCTCAAGTGAGATCAGCCAAAAGTTCTGGCGCGGGTCAACGGTTTTGCGTGTGATAAATCACTTCCCGACCTTCGAAGGATCGGGCGGCAAATGGATTCAGAAATTGGTCATGTTGCTAGTTCAGATCGGCGGGCGGAAACCAGGTCCGTAGCTGCAACTTGCGTACAGCAATTCAACTCATAGCAAGAACGACTGATGTATCGGTAAAAATACGTCATAACGCGCTGATTGACGTCAATCGATAGTGCTATGTCAGCAATATATATATAATGTTTAGGGATGTATCAGAACGTATGTTCCAGGGTATAGACCAGGTGTTCCTGAACACGGCGACGGAACTCTTGACGCTGTCCTCGTCCAGCCTCGTCGGCTCTCTGCGCTCCTACGACTCGACGGAATACGATGAAAAGTTACCTATAGGTTAGTATGTGTACAATGAAGGGTTTAAGGATTTATCCATCGAGCATATTGGTGATTTACGATATCAAAATGGCCGTAAAATGTTGGTATTGGTCGGTGGTAGCCCTCTGTGCAAGTCTGGGTAGGCACCAAATATTGAGTACTCGCTCGTTCCGGCTTCGTGCGGATGTATAGAAGAAAGTCTATTTTGGGATAGGATTTGCGTAAAATCCGTTCTTAGTGAGCGTCTACGTCTGGAAAGGAGTAACTGTGACAAATTTCAAGTCAATCGGGCGGATAGTTTAGGAGATCTCGTGATATGATGATTTGATGAGCGCTATTTCGCTTATATATGTAACATAACATCTTAGTTCTCAAGGTTAGCACATTGATAATGTAAGGTATGGCTTTTACCTCTTAAAGTGGCAATGCGTACGCGGTCATTTGCCAGTTGTCTATTTTAAATAAAAAGAAACAGACTCAGAGGCAACCGAGGCGAATTCTTGATTCAAAGGGGGAGGTTACATCTCGTAACCGTAACCGTAACAGCCTTTAAATGTCCCACTGCTCCTGATGCCTCCTTTAGTCCGGCTGTAGGACATTTAGAAGCCGTTACTGTACATGTTTAAAACGAATTAATTCTGATAAAAAGTAGTGTATAATTAAGTAATTAAATGTAACACAAAACACATGTCACGTTACAAATGAAACGTTTCATTTAAACACGACACATACAATGTTTGAAACAAACGTTACCAACATTAAACGATTTATTCTCAGGTGACCATTTATAAATAATAATTAACATATAATAATTTCAGGTATTCCGTCCGAAGAGAAAGCGACACACACGGGGAAGATAGAGCTCCCGGCGTGGAGTGGGGCCGACGTTAAGCACGGGGAGACGCAGCGCAGCCTGTGCTGCTAGCGGCGACTCCATCCAACAACTCGAAGCACGTTGCAGCCAAATTATACATTTAGTAAATCCATCTTATGTTATACTTCAAACGTTATTAAAATTGACGGCGATTGGCGACCACGAGATGGCGGCCCGTTTGATGTGCCGCCAGAGTGAGATAACAGCATAAAGTACGCTATCACTCTCGTCTCAAATGTAATAGTCTGAATCAATGCCGGCGCCACAGTCTCGCCGATAATATATCGCGTATGTTACACCGGTACACTTACGTTTCATCCACTCGTGTTGTGTGGTGGGCTCAAAACTCCTTAAGTGGAAACCTTTACCTAGACATATTTACAGACGATGTAGCTGATTAAAGATAGATGATATTATTAAGATTTAAAGAACCGATTCGTGCAGGTTGCCTCGCGATATGAAATCAAGTTACAGTTGTTTGCAGTTTCTCGTCTATTAAAATCAATGTGTATCAAAAAATTAAAGGTTTATATCGTAATGCATATGATTTACGCGGCGCACGTAAGCGAAGCTCCCAGTCGGGATGATTTTTTCTCATATCTTCGACAATCATCGTCATATTTCAGACAATTTACATAAAACATTAATATATGATATATATACCTAATATATACATACCTACATATATGATATACCTAAACCATTGTTATGAAACACTCTATTTATTGGTGAAAACCGTATGAAAATCCGTTTGGAAGTTTTTGAGTTTATCGCGTTCACACAGACAGACGCAGCGGACTTTGTTTTATAGTATCGTATTGTTTCAGCAGAAATAACTGTAAATATATTTCTTCCTTATTTATTCAGACTTACAGACTAAAATATGATTGAAACAACTGATAAACAAAGATTTCTTCTTAAACTTTTACCCTCAATTTAACCCTCTAAGTAAGGGTTGATTCCTTATCACCGCATCATCCGAAAGGTGTTGAATTTTCGAAAATACTATTAAAACTATCGTTTGTCCATAAACAGAAGCACAAACACCTATTCATACAGACATACAAACTTTCATCCCCTATTCAACTTTTATTGGATGTATTTTTCACCAATGTGAAACATTTCGCCTTTCACTTTGAATGTTGCACTAGTCAGTCAGCCTGTTTTAAAATTTTATTAATTGGAGGTCCTAGAGGTTGGGATCTTTTCAAACACGCTTTGGTTTCCGTAAATATATAATTTCCGCTACCAACATTAATTTAAAAAGCTAATTTTATTTTAGATTTTATGACTTTACTACATTATAAATAATCATACAGATAACGGACGACGTTACTAACAGACTGTATAGATTTTTTTTTAAGGAAATACTGGCGTGTTGTCTTTGGTAGATGTCATAGAGAAAACTCTTAAACAGTTAAAACTGGTTTTAACTGGAAAAATATAACGTAACATTTATAATAACTTTTGATATAATTTCTTTAGTTAATTTTTAATTAAAAAAATATATTTATAAAGAATATGGACTGTAACATTGCATTATTATCATTATATAAATATCTTGCCTTATTAATTATAATTATTTTTATATATTCCTATAAAAATTCTAATATTAAGTTCTTTAGAATATTTATTAATAAAAATAACCAACATAATAGTATATTTTGTACTTAAAAACTGACCTGATATATCTTTTTTCAATATGGCAGCTGACGTCAGCCATATTGACATATTTTTATGCCGTGAAATAAATTTCTTATATGTTTACCTTTTTAAAATTGAACTAATATCGCCTTTTTATATTAACCTTAAGGTTAGAGGCCTATTATTCTGATTAGCAGATTGTATATAAGAAAATTTAAAACATTTTTTTATCTAGTAAAGAACATTGTTATTTAACAAAAATTATAATGTAAAATCAATTTTTTTAATCGAAGTACCTTTGTATATCCTTTATTTATTTATATTCCTTTAGATAAGATTATTTTGTATACAAAATAGACATTTTACAAACATTTTAGTAAAACTTTTATAACTGTTTGAAAATATGTCTCGAAATAAAACAATTTTTTCTTACTTATAAAGTCATCCAGACCGATTTCGGCCACGAATCTCAAGAGAGATTAGCCAACTGTGCAGAAGATATTATAGTGCACAAGTGTGTGCGCCAACACAGGTGCACTCTCTATTCCCTAACTCTCATAATCCGGTGGGACGGCAATCCGACACGACCGGAAAGAGTCCAGGTGCAGGACCAACAGCTTTACGTGCTTTCCGAGGCACGGGAGTGTACACACTTGCAACTTCCGACTCCGAGCTGCTACTGAGATTTTCTGACAGAAAATCTCCATTAATTTTTTTGACCCGACCCGAGAATTGAAACCAGGACATTGAAAATATATTTGAAATTATTTTTTGTATTATCAATGGTGTATGAGCCGAAACTTTTTTACATTGCTTGTAAGTAATTAATTATTTCGAGTATTTAGAGATGTATACATATTTACCGATAATATTATTACATAGTGTATGTTTTGTTATGTAAATAATATGCAAAGGATAATATATAATGATGAACTGAAAAAAGATAAGATGTTCTTTTGTTATCTAAATGTATTGTAATGTATAATATTTCAGCAAATTTAAATTAATATTTTGCAAGATTGTATCAAATGTTAATCTAACACCGTTTTGGAATTTAGATTCTATCAAGAACAACTACAGGTGGTATGGCTTTGTGCAAGCTCGTCTGGGTAGGTACCATCCACTCATCAGATATTCTACCGCGAAACAGTAGTACTTGGTATTGTTGTGTTCCGGTTCGAAGGGTGAGTGAGCCAGTGTAATTACTGGCACAAGGGACATAACATCTTAGTTCCCAAGTTTGGTGGCGCATTGGTGATGTAAGCGATGGTTAACATTTATTACAATGCCAATGTCTGGGCGTTAGTGACTACTTACTATCAAGTGGCCCATATGCTCGTCCGCCTACCTATAATATAAAAAAAAACAAGAAACTAAGTAGTTGCTCTTTTGAATCTATTAAATTACATACAATTAAATTTATATATTATAAAGCTTGAAATATGTAATATTTGATTAGAGTTTTGTCTATACAACTTAATAAGGGAGATGATTAGTTAAATACCTCTGTCTTCTTCCTTCTATTGTCAACTTAATGATGACAGAAAGAGAGAAATATATGTTTAGCTAAACACCACGGTTTCACTAATGAAAGTTGTTAAGAGTGTGATTATACAAACAATGCTGTGTCTCTTTCTTTCGAATGTCAAATCCATAAAGACAAAAAGAGAAATCAACGTTTTACTAAACAGTTGGGTTGATGTTACTTTAATTTTAAATGTAAAATTTACTCGTCACAATAAATCGAATTTCTGTTCGGACATTTTTCTCTTGTGTACGTTTCGACACGTTCGATGTATCGAATTTATTTTATTGTAGGATTTTTGTGTCTCTTTTTATAAATATGTACACTTTAGATTTTTACACAGTTGTATTGTATATAATGTGATATTAAGAAATTAAATGTATTTTTCGAATATCAGTTTTTGTTTTATTACATTTATCTAGAAAAACATAATTTCTTAAATGTATTTTATTTTATAGTTTACTAATTCAGCCGCGTGTTAGGGGAACGGGGTAGGTGGGTATCAAAACGGACCCCATCCTTGGAGTTCAGACTTGCTTCGTGATTCAGTAGTTTAGCTGTAAAAGGGTAACAGAAAAACAGATTTATTTTCGTGTCATTTATAGTATTAGAGATTATTATATTCTTTAGTTGAAAAAAAAGTAGAATTTCTTCCCCTTTTTTGTTTAAGATGTAAATGAAAAAGCCTTCCATTTGTACTCAATCTGTATTCGGGTGTAACTTTTGTGTTTATGACAATATTTTGGTGGGTATTTCATCGTTAGGTTCAATGTCACTCCAAGATGGTACCATTTAAATTTAATTGATATTAGACATTGTAGTTTTTTTTTCAACATTCACCCAATTTATTTAAAAATGTTTTTAATCTTCTTGAAATTTAAATTATTCAAATTTGGTTTATGTGGTTGGTAGATACTTGCCTTTCACGCTGAAGGTTGTTGGTTCGATTCCCAACCTGGACAGACATTTGTGTGCATGAACATGTCTGTTTGTCCTGAGTCTGGGTGTAATTATCTATATAAGTACGTATTTACAAAAGAAAAGTAGTATATCAGTTGTCTGGTTTCTATAGTACAAGCTCTGCGTTTGGAATCAGATGGCCGTGTGTGTGTGTCCCAGGATATTATTATTATTATTAAAGTTATTTTACACCTACAACACCTATAAATCCTGAATAAATACATTATCATTATTATTTAAATCTATTAAAAAAATAAAATTAAATCATTATATTTATAAACGTTTAATAAAATAACATCACATTTTCACAACGCACATTTCATATATTTGAAATTTTTAAACAATCACTTCAAACAGGTCTACCACTTCTAACTACACCCGAGAGTGCTGATCACATATAACAATATGAAATATTGCGCACTATCCACCAGTATGATAAACTTGGCACCCAAAACTAATTACAGAGTTACATACGGCCCTTACTGTAGAAAGAGAGAGACTTATAGTCTATTCCAATGACAGAAGAGTAAAGACAATTAACCAATATTGACCTTGATTTAACTTGATATCATTGGTCGAGATCTAACACAGGCATTATAGAATCGTTATAAAATGGCGTTCTAATTCTTATCGGACTCTAGAAGTAAAATAAAGTACATTTATGTAGTTTTATGGTATAGTGTTCTATTAAAAATTAAGATATATTAATCAAGAACCGTTTGTAGTGCATAATACAGCAGAGTTATTAGCAAATCGCATGGAATATTTTAATCTAAGGTTTGGCTATACTCCTTCTAATATTGAAATAGGCCATAGAACTTTATATATTAAAAATTGAGTCTAAGAATTACAATTTATTGTGATAATCTTATTGTGAAAAAAAATATCAATTAAGTCAATTTTACAAATAAATAAAAAATTATGATTAATGGAAAGCGATTTAAAGAAAGGGTAAAGAGTTGAAACAAACAAAATACTTTCCTTTTACATAATCATATACGAAGCAAGTAATCTCAATATAAGGAAAAAGTTAAACATTTGACCAAACTGTGTTATCTGTGGACAGATTAAAAAAAAAAGTTTATATTTTTTTGTAACAAATCTCATATTTGTTAAGATGAATTGATGAAAATAACAAATATTTAAAAAACATAAACACCTTACACTTTTTCTCAACATTTTTAAAAACTGAACATTTTTCCATCACAAAAAATATATTGTAATTATATTTAAACCAATAATACGGTATCTAATACGACGTTATTTAAATATATGATATATGAACTAATATTTATCTATGAAGTTACAAATTCTAATAGACTCAGTATTATACATCGTAAAGGCACATTTCCATGTAAAAGATAAATTAAAAACCTAACTTGAGCTCGACAGATTATATAAAATAAATCATCAATCACAATTATAAGAGCTTTAAAGTAAATGATAATTTTTTATAACACAGATAACAATATAGGAAGACAGCGGGTAGAAATACATGTGTCTATGGGCAGCACCGATTATTTAAACAAATTAACTTTTAACCAAACATATGATATGACATTTCATATATTCAATAACATATAATTTTATAAGTTCACATATAATCATGTATGTCTTTAGAGCTAGCAGTTGTTGTGATTCAAAGACAAACAATAGTATATTTTAGTATTAGATAAACGCCACAAATAATTTCATATACCCACTATGAAGTAATATTTGTTAGACTGCACATATTGTTTCCACATTTTAACTGCATTGAGTACATATTGTATAGACATTAAAAATAAATACATCAATTTGATACAAATTTAATTATTATAATAAGAAATATACATATTAATTTACATTAAATATATAATTAAATTTTCACATTTATGTTTTAATTTAACTATTTAACAGTAACATATATAAATATTATAGAACTTATTACAGTAAGTAGACAAACATTTGGACTATTGGTCTCTATGAATACATTATATAAAATGTACACTACATATACACATATTTTCACATAAAACAACGGCACTTATTATAAAATATTACCTCTACAATTCCTCCTTGGCTGGAGACGGTTCCTGCATTTCATCCTCAGCTGGAACATCTTCGACATCATCCGTGTCGTCGTAGTCTTCAGCGTCTGGTTCTTGTTGCATCTGCTGTTGGGGCATACCGCCGAAGCCGTATGGATCTGGCCCGTGGACCTGAAAAATATTATTCATTTATTAACATCTTATTATTATCATGTGTATTTATGTGTGTATATATATGTATATACACTATACACACACACATACATACAACTTTTACAACACGATCCCAGAAAATGCTTATGTGCTAAAGGATATTACACAACCAATGATTTTTAAATAATTGCACACCTTGGGAATAAAACGATAGCCTCCAGGATATTTCAATTTTAAAAAATATATATATATATATATATATATATATATATTATTCCGCTATTGTCATATACAATCTGTAGTTGTAAAGTATAAGATATAGAAAAAAATATCCCACTGAGTTTCTTTCTCAGGTCTGAGGTGTGTATTTTTTGACTTTGACATTCACACCGACACACACAAAATTCTTTACATTCATTAAGTTCACCTACACTAGTTGACCACTAATGTTATATCATTTCAAGGTCAAGTTTGATATTTCTCTTCTTTACTTATTCAAATGGATTTCATATTAATGTATTCCCTGTTTCGGGATCGTCACACATTTTATACTAAGCTTAATGCAATTATGGATGAAAAATTATAATTAATTATTGTATTTAATCTTATTAATTATATTATTATAGTCTAATTGAGTTATTTGTTTATGTGTGTATATGTATGTATGTATGTATGTAATAGTGATAGCGGTAAAAAATCGATGTAAATTGTGTTTTACTATAAAAATAAACTGTTTTTCATTCCCACAAGGAAAATAGATTTTTTAAATATCAAACCATATAGTTTTATTGGGAAATTTAGTAATTTCTTTTCGATATAGAATCTAGGAAAATATTTTTGAAAAATCAAATGAACCATTTACAATTTTCAACTAAGTCTGCTCCGACTCTCCTTCACTCACTCCAGTCACTATGGATGATTATATTTTACACTGTAGGTATTTATTTGTATATTTTGACATAAATTAATGCTATATTTGAAGAAGAGAGACACGTGTGATTTGTGTGTAGTGGAAAATTATTGTATTTTTATTGTATGTCTTAGTTACTACAAAGATAGAATTACATTCTATGTAATATACACTTTACTAATCTTTTTTTTTGTTTTTTTTTTTATAAATTGGATCAGGGCCACCTTATGGTAAGTGATCACCAACGCCCTGTTAATCTACATAATTAATATTGTAATACATAAATATTTAACTTAAGCCTTTATATTTTCATTTAATCAATCACTACTAGTCTACTATTTTTTAACTTACAAGGTTTTATAAAAAAAAAAAAAAATCTTAATAAAATCATTCGATTGTTTTTTCTTATTTTCTCAGTAGCATCCCAGAATTCAAAGGATATCTCTTTTAATACTCTGAGGATTCTCTAATACTCTAAAGAAACAGTAAGTTGAAAGGTCTGATTGATTACTTGAGGGGGGGTGTTACATGGGGTTCTCACCTTAACATACTCCGCTTCCATCTCCGGTGTCCAGGTGGTATCCTCCTCATTCGGCAACATCCAGTCCTCGCAGTACTTGGCGTGGTTGAAGCAGATCTGCATATGGAAAAGAAATATCAACAATTTGTACAATTATTAGCCGGATTATGATATAGTGTTTAGAGTTTGTCCGAAAAAACAACAGACTGGAAATGTCCCACCGCTGGGCTAACGTTCTGGGCTGGGTTAAAATTTGACTAATTTTGATTGTGTGACCCGTCATTAGTAATTATGTATGCCTTATCAATACACAAATGCAGTACTCTGCAACATGGTTGAACATGGTTCGTGCTTATGCGCGAATCAATTTGTACCGAGAGATCCCCGATCGCCGAGTACCTACTGCCGGCGTAATCTTAAGCGCTAGTCAAAGACTACGAGACTTCGGACAGTTCCGTATTCCAACACATGCCCAAGGAAGAGTTTACCTAGTCCTTACTACCTGTGCTAAGCCAGGGTTAAAGTATGAAGGGGGATTGGATCGTGCTTGTTTATCAAAGGTAGCCTAGCTAGCTACCCTGTAAACACGTGGCGGCGTTTGGACCTACCTACTTAAATTAAATCTACCTACCCACATAGCTGTTTTGTGTCGACAGCGCAGCTAGGATGACCACACGACGCGTAATTAATTACATAACTTTTGGTTAACTTTACTTAGAAGTTTATTAATATTTATGTTATATGTATTTTTTTTGTCTTATATGATCGTCAAATATCACGTCCTTAAGTATCGAGTAGTATTCAAACAGTCATGCTGTATATTTCGTATTGTGAGAACACCTGCACACCTGCACAAGTGTGTATGCACCACATTGGAGCATCATGGAGCAAACGGAGAAAAGGTGTTAGCCGTTGAGAGGCTATGAGTTTACTGTAAGAAAGAGAACGCATATACAGACCTCTCGTTCTGCGTCCGGCATGACGTCATCCTCCGGCCTGTTCTTGTACAAATCGGTGATTTCGTCTTCGTTAGCTTCAAACATACGCTCGCACTGAAAAACATTGAATGACAATTATATAACAAAGTAAATATAACATAAAATATAATTATAAAACAAAGTCCCCCGTCGCGTCCGTCTGTTCGTGAATCTGTCTGTCTGTGTGAACGCGATAAACTCAAAAACTACCGAACAGATTGTCATACGTTTTTCACCAATGAATAGAGTGATTCATGAGAAAGTTTAGGTGTATCATTCATCGATGTTCTGGGTTAATTGGCTGAAATATGGCGATGATTGCTAAGATATAAGAAAATGTCATGGCGACTGAGAGCTTTACTAAAGTACTTTCCGAAAAGCATTAATTATATGTATCACGATAAAATCGTTTCATGTAGACACATAATCGGACGGGAAGCTAGTATTAAATAAAATAGAAAGAAAGAAAGAGAAAGGATTAATAACATTATAATTAATTAATCATAACACAATCACTACTATATGTAAAATGAAATATATAAAAGCTACCTTTCTTTAAAATATTCATAACATTATATTCATTAAGAGAGAGATGAAATATGTAATTATTTATAAAAAAAATATTTTTTTATTTTATTAATCTTGAATTATCGATTTTTCATCTGCTTAATTAGGGAAGAAAAACATCGTAAGTAAACTGCGGCATGAAAATATTCCACATGACCACCAAGCTGCATTGGAGCAGCGTCATGGAATAAGCTCCATATCCTTCTCCTCAAAGGGAGGGAAGGCCTTAGCCCAGCAGTGGGGCATGTACAGGCTGTTACATTACTTTTGATTCGATTCGACTTAAATCTAAAAACCTATATTATACTCACATAGTACTCGAGGCTCTTGTTCAGATCATCGTCCGTCACGAACTTTGTCTTCGAGAACTCAGGGTTCATGCCGCCCCCCGGCGTGATGAGCTGCATAATCGCGAGCTTGCCTGTCGCCTTGTAGTACACACGTACGTAGTCATCCATTTTCTTGCCTAAAAAATGAATACGATAAAACTTCACAATCGGTGACGTAGACTTGACGATTTATTTAAAAATAGGCAGTCAGACTGGCAAATAGAACCTGATGACATATGCGCACCGCTCAGACATTGGGACAGTAATAAATAATCCATCCGTTACATCGCCAATCCACGTCGCTGAAACTGGCCGACGGAACTGGCCGACAGACGACATTCCCGAGCCTAAACTTTTCTACGAGACTGTACTACTTTGTATCTATATATATAACGTTTTAACGTGTTGACTTAGAAACTTGCAACTTTGAATACTAGTCAATTTAAGATACCTAAAAGTATATGTACGGTACCTGGTAGTGACCACAAAATAAGGCGCAGATAGTTTAAGCATATGTTTTTTATTTTTCTTGGATCCTATTTTTTTGGATGCTAGTTAAGTAAATAACCAAATGAGACAATAACCACAAAAAAGCGGCGCAGAAATTTTAAACATAGAATTTTTTACATATTTCGACGTAAAGGGTGCGCGGTCTATTGTTCTTGGCCAATAAGCCTTTATCTCTTGAACGTGTTTTCTCGGAATCTCGTAATTTTGTACACTAGTCAAATTCACTCATCGGCCGATTCAATGGCCGCATTGTCAGTGTAAGGACAATGCGTAAAGCCGCCTTTTGTTTTAGTCGCATAATACAAGTAACCCTGTTCTCGTTCAATGCTTTCCATTTTTTAATAAATTAATAATTTTGAACTTTTCCGTTTTAAAGTTTTTGACAAATATTTATACCTTATATATTGTAATATAGTTTTTAATCGAATCCCATAAGCAGAAATTTCTCGCTCTTTGTAAAATCAATACAAAATTTTTTGATGTTACACTGGCTCACTCGCATTTTAAACAGGAACATAATAACACTGATCATTGCTGTTTAGAGGTAAATATATATGACGAGTGAGTGGTACCTACACAGACACAAGGTCCTACCACCAAGTATTATTGTCGGTATATCGGCTTAAATAAAACAAAAAGCCAAACACTACAAACTAACTTCCGAATATGATAAAGTTATCATTGGATTAACAACTACATTATATCTTATCTTATATATTATTTTTAATACATTAAAACCGACCAGTATTTTTATATTAGCGTTGGAAATTTGTTCCATAAACGCCAAGGACTCCTTTCCTCGTAACGTTCGCAAGTTATTCCATTAAATACTTCATGGAGGTTGTCTACAACTGGTCCCCCCCCACAGTGTTAACGATCTCATATCATAACGTAGATAATGCTTATGCTCTGTGTGCTTAAAACGCTTTGATTGTGTCAATTAGATGAAATTAAAATAATGGGAGAAAAAAACCTTATAAGCCAAAAACAAAATTTCAAAAAACCCACCCAAAACACTGGTGGTAGGGCTTGGTGCAAGTTCGTCTGGGTAGGTACCAGCCCCTCATCAGATATTCTACCGCAAAACAGCAGTACTTGGTATTGTTGTGTTCCGGTTTAAAGGGTGAGTGAGCCAGTGTAATTACAGGCACAAGGGACATAAAATCTTACGTCCCAAGGTTGGTGGTGCATTGGCTATGTAAGCGATGGATAACATTTCTTACAATGCCAATGTCAAAGGGCGTTTGGTGACCACTTACCATCAGGTGGCCCATATGCCGGTCCACCTTCCTATTCTATATTTAAAAAAAACCCTGTTTTAGTACAGCAAACAATGGTCTTCTTTAAATTTCAAAATGTCTTCCGTTAATAGATAGTTAATCATCCTTTAACATATCACTAGTTTTTGCCTCGAGCCCCGCCATGTTTAGATATACAAATGTATGTGTTTCCTTGGGGTTCTCGCAGATCGGATTGTATCGAAATCGATTCAACAGTTCATTACTTTTACATTTATAATATACTTTTAATAATATATAGATATTGAGAAACAAAACGCGGCATAATCGATTCCCACCCAGGACAGACATTTGTGTGCATGAACATGTCTGTTTGTCCTGAGTCTGGGTGTAATTATCTATATAAGTATGTATTTACAAAAGAAAAGTCGTATATGTAGTATATCAGTTCTCTGCTTAGTTTGTGATCAGATGGCCGTGAGTGAATAATGTCCCAGGATATTATTACTAAAATCACTCATCATCATATAATATTAATTAAGGATTATAAATTTACGGTAAATTCGAGTTCGTTGTGAGAGAACATAACGTGATAAACAGTACACAGATGGAAAAATATCAACACAAAATATTTTCACCGCAGTGTTATTTTGTAAACATAATATGTAACTGTTTTAAGACGTGGTTTTTTTGTAATGACGTTTTACTAATTAATCACGTAAATAGCTGACTTGAAAGTTGAAGTATTATATAACGTTAATTATTTACTTAAATATTATATAAGGCATTAACTCAATGGGGCTTTTTGCAAGTCCATCTATGGTTACCTAGATAATTAACAGAATATCAGCCACTTTTTTTAATGGGTTTTTTTGTTAAAACTAGAAAATAAATATATTTGTCTTTTGCAAACAAAATCTCTAATAAATAAAACTTTTACACGGCAAAAAACTGGAGCTGTTAAAACTAAAGATGCAAATAACATTATAGTTAAAAAAAAAATTAATCTTAATATTTTTACCTAAAACTATTATTACCTGGTAGTGACCACAAAAAAGCGGCGCAGAAATTTTAAACATAGATTTTTTTACATATTTCGACGTAAAGGGTGTGCGGCCTATTGTTCTTGGCCAATAAGCCTTTATCTCTTGAACGTGTTTTCTCAGAATCTCGTAATTTTGTACACTAGTCAAATTCACTCGTCGGCCGATTCAATGGCCGCATTGTCAGTGTAAGGACAATGCGTAAAGCCGCCTTTTGTTTTAGTCGCATAATACTAATAACCCTGTTCTCGTTCAATGCTTTCGAGTTTTTTTTTATTATGTTTAATAAATTAATAATTTTGAACTTTTCCGTTTAAAGTTTTTGACAAATATTTATACCTTATATATTGTAATATAGTTTTTAATCGAATCCCATAAGCAGAAATTTCTCGCTCTTTGTAAAATCGATATAAATTTATTGACGGGCAATAAAAAAAAAAAGTACTATAAACATATACAACTTACAAATTTCATCAATCACTTCAGATATGTAAACAGCTGAACGATGGGCTGGTACCTTCTGTTGCATAGTGTTGCCGTCGGCATCCATTCTGAAATTACCGACCTGTAACGAAATACAATTTTGTTACAAGCTTTTATTTAACATCAACTGTTAGTATATGTGTGTTGAACCTTACAACTGAATTTAACCTATCACTAACATAACCCTTAAAGCAAAACACATCTATACAAAAATTATATGTTATATTTAGCAATAATAAAACTTATGTGTCATGTGTTAAATCCTACATTATAAAAACATTAATATATAAGAATTATTACACAATAAATTATATTCATGATTAAAAAAAGAATAGAGTTTCAATTCAAATAAATTAGACTGAACATGGTTTATTTGAATTGAAAGAGTAGCTACAGAGTTCCTTATAATAATAATAATAATAAATAATCTTTATTCACATAAAAAGTTACAGAGTATAATGAAGTCCCTGATTTCTGAGCTAGGCTCAAAGACCTGTATTACAGAAATCAGTAAAATCAGTTCCTTGCCTGATCTATAAAATAAAAACCGCAAACTGTTTTTAGCGTTACATACAACGTAAGCCTCTAACAGGACAATTCAAAACTGCTTATACGAATCAATTTGACTAGAGAATATTCTGATTTTGATTTAAATAAAATGCAAATTAATAATAATAAATACAGGCACAAGGGACATAACATCTTAGTTCCTGAGGTTGGTGCGTTGACGTAAGTGATGGTTGACATTTCTTACAATGCCAATGTCTATGGGCATTGGTGACCACTTAGTATCAGATGACCCGTATGTTAGTCTGCCTACCTATACTATAGAAACAAACTTTATTGAATACAATGTAAGAATTGTCTTATTTATTTTAACAGAATAATCAGCTATAGCTGGTGTCAAAAGTTTTAACATAGAAAAGTCAAACTCTTGCTTTATATAACATAAACCTAAGGGAGAAATCTTCTAAAGTCCACCTGGTCCTGAGAGCCAGATTAAAGGTGGAAGCAAATTTCTACACACCATTGACATTAAATTATGATAGTTATTACTGAATGGCCACATTGTATATAGCAGTCAAATAGAAATTCATAATTAAGTAGTCTCTTACACTATACTTTTAATGGTTTTTTTTTAAATATAAGTCTGATACCGATTAGGAATTAAAATTATACCAAGAAGAAATTATTTTACCATAAAATATGTTAGATGGGTATTTAATTTAAAATATATATACATATATATATATATGAATTTAATATACATGATATAATATGTATAAGCATTATATAAACAATCAAGTTCTTGCATTTTTTTTTAAATATCTTTATTATTTTAAATACACTATAGTGTACTCGTAAACAAGGAAAATATTTAATTAAATACTTACTTCAACCTTCTTCCATTTATCAACGCCCTTAATGACTGCATTAAGCTCCTCGAAGGTCTTCCGACACACTGTAATGAAATATATCACTTATAAAATTAGTTTTAAATAAGAAATATTCATGTAAACACGAGGTAAACAAACCTAAGCATCTTAAATTTTGAGGATCTATTCTCGCTGACACCACAACGAATAGAAGAGCAAAACTTAAAATAGTAGTGTTTAACCGCATTTTAAATATTTTTTTACTTAAATGATGTGCAATTTCAATGAAAATCTCGGAAAAATGACTTCAAAATTCGTAGGACGTGTTACATAGTTTATCAATTTCCGTCAAATACACGAACTCAACGCCGATTGGTAATTACAAACAAATTGGATGACAGATACAAATAAAATAATAAAAATCGTTTTTGTTACTATTAATTATAGTTGGGATGTGAAATGAATACTTCTAAAGGCTTACACAAAATTAAAATATGTTCAAAATTAAATAATGTATTTATAAAATTTGCTATCAAATAGAAAAAATAAATAAATTATTTAAAAAAAAATCATTATAAGAAAAAAACAAAACCAATAATGTATTCATAATGTATAAATTGGCAACTTTATTATCTCCTAATGTTTTGTAACACATTTAGAAAATAAGTATGATAGTTGAATGCTTCAGCTTTCAATCAAAATGTGAACGGATGTCAAAACAAAAACTAAAATTAATATATCACAAGCAATATCAATCAATATCAAAGTAAATATGTCCAAAAATAATATATACAATTATTTTGATTTATTTACTATATTTCTAAATATTTATTGAGAAATCGTAATAAAAAAGAACATGTCCTTTCTTGCTCCCTCGCTCACCCATTCTCCGGTTTTCCGCCCGCCGCCCGCCGCCCGCCGCCCTCCACCATCAACCGACCCAAACTAAACCAACAGTTCGCATTCGGTCTCTATGCGCGTAGGACGTTTGCTCAACGTAATGTATATTTTTTTTGTGCATATCAAATCTTCTCAAAATCTCAAAATACCATAATCTACTTGTTTATATCGCCGAGAAGTGACAATCTCGTGATTATAACGAAGAAAGAAGTCCGTTTCAAGTAAAAATAAAGGTAAGTGATCAGTTGACAGACTGCGTCTTATCCTATTTGATGCTTATTAATTAGGTTTTTGATTGATATAAATTGCATCTTTTGCCGAATTCAATACCCTTGTAGTCAGAAAGCAATATTTAAGTACCATATTGTATATACGATGTGTCCACACCTGTGCTCTCCCATACGTTGCAAGTTTTACAACGTAACATCAAGCGCGATTGATTAATGTTATTTAAATTCTTTGTAAAATCGAGAGTATTGCTTCAAGAATTAGTTAATTTCATAATGATATACGGCGCGCTCTCTACGACGACTTGGCAACGCGACGTTCGGTTAATTGTAAAAAAAAAATGCAAGCATCGTAAACAAGCAAGTGAAATAGAATACAGATTCTACCGGCGTTTCCCTTTGTTTTCCGTGTGAAATCGGCCCTTTGTCCTTCGTCGGGGAGCGCTGGGTGCGCCGGGTATAGGAATTTCGACTCTAGAAAAGTGCCATAATACATGATGATATACATTCATCGGTCGGGCCGCGCTCTGCCGTTCCCCGCGTCGTTTCCACGGAGCTGTGTTCGTGTGTACTTACATCAAGTACGTCAGTGTGGTTGTGCGGTAGTTTGTTTATAGTATGTGCTCTACTAAAACGGTCCCTATGCTTAGAGCCTTAAGGCTCATTATAGTAAATAGGTCGGCGTCCTCGTCAGTGTTTGTCTATCGATCTCTGCGGTGGCCAATGGCACATGTCCTGCGCGGGCCGTGCCTCGCCCCGCTCCGGTGAAAGCCGGCGCGATGTATCACGCTTGCTATATTATATTATGTACTATCTTATCATGTTAGACGCTGTTACGTTGCTCGCTTTATCCGCCAGCGGCCAACTAGATTTCATATTTATACATGGTATAGGCACCGCGAAGTGGGTGATAGTCATGAATGTTTTGTCGACCATCGGCCGCTCTGTTTGCGGACTCGCCGAGCGTCACGGCAGAGCGGTGCGGGGGGGGGGGAGCGAGCCCGAAATAGAAGCGCGGTTTGGAAATAAGCGACGTGGCAACACCGCGACACGGTGCGCTCAGTGTCGGTTCAAAATGGCGCCTGTGCGTGATCGATACCGTGGTATTCTCGTTAAAATGTCCGTATTTGTGATGTATCTGGTTGTTGGTCGGCCCGAATGGTGCCCTGTGACCGCGGGGCGTGCGCCCCGCAAGCCAGTGTCCGACCTCAATGTACGTATCTTCAACCATATTGCGCCGACACTTAGCTAGCTATGGATATGCCTAGCGATCTACAATCTCGATGATCTAGACACATATGTCGCTTGCATGTCCATATCTGCTCTCGAGTTATCAGCAGCTTAAATGTTAACATGTTAAATGAAATCTCGGATGCGTTAGCGACTTTTTCAGATATTACGTAACCACGTGACTACATTTTTTTTTTCACTTTTTGACAAACTGGTTATACCATTTCATTCATAACGACAAGTAGTGATGTTTGAAATACGAGCAAAAAGAAACAAAAATAGGTTAAAATAAACCGCTTATAATAGCAGAGTTGCATCTGATAATTCTAAACAAGATGGCGGCCGTAATTGTAAATTTAAGACGCAATAACGGGCGCGGAATGCTGGCAACGTCGCACTTTTCAATCCCCAGTCACTTGTTATAAACGATAAGAAATTTCAAGGCTAACCGTTTCGTATCCTACGTTCATAACAATGGATAAAATTAATGCGTGATAAATGAATTGAATACTCTTAAATCATAATAATATCATTTTCGGGACTCTAATTACATTTTTTAATAGTACTCACTACACACAAATGGTACTCACACAAACATATTTGCTGAATTTAAATTATGTACTCTCATACTTGTGTTGTATCCTTACATGTATTTATAGGTCATGCACACTAGGTAAATCAATGCTTATACAAATATATATGTAGATTATAAAATACGTCGTCTTGTGTTCTTTGAATTATATATATTTCGAGGTGTTCTATTTTCAAAAACTACATCGTTTTGTTATATTACCTTGAAAAGAGACATTGTTAAACGCATTAATAATAAATTTGCTACAAGAAGTCGTCAAATCAATTAAATTTTTCTCTTGTATATCAGTCTATCTCCTTTTTTTATAAACGTTGCTTAGTAGATGTTTAATTAATCACTTATTTATCTCTTTCTCTCATCATTGATTTAACATTCTAAGAAGAATACCGCATTGTTTATCTATCCGCCAGTTTGTTTTTTTTATTACTTTAGCACATTTTAATCAAATTTTAAGTAGATAAAATTCAGAATCTGTATTCAGTTTCAAACATGTATGTTATTTTAATTATTTTCTTATCGTCGTAAACATAATATTACTTTATCAATTGCATTTTTTTTTTTATAAATAATTTATAATTGGACGAACGAACGTTAATGAGATAGTTATGGTATTGTTATATAGGAACAGAATATATAGACAAAACTATTATTTTCAAATCCACACAAGGAAGAGAGCAATATATATATTTTCAGTTTTATCAAATTATTTTGATTAAGTGCAATAAAATTAACTAAACTAGATTAGTGTTATTTTTTAAATAATTCTTCATACTATATGAACTGTTTCAAGTTCTTTTACACAAATAGCTTCCATATAAAACTCAAAAATATATACAATTCGAAATGTCTTGTGTAATAGCAGCATAATATATTTTTTTTTAATCAATCATTCTCGTAACGGGCGTTGACTTTCATTAAAATCTCTGAAAGTATTGTAGTTATCGAAAATAAAAATAAAACTTATATTAAAGCGATATTCGTTATATAATACAATAAATAAAGTCGTTTTCTTTTAATATTCCGTAAAATTTAAAGAATATACAAAAAAGGTTAATTGTAATATAACATATTTCGAGTTTCAACTATTCTATATTTTGAATAAACCAAAACTTGGTTCAAATATTTCGCAAATTATCTCAAATTTCATTTAAATGTTTTATTGGCTGGACAATAGACGAATAACAGTTACCAACTTTAAAAAAAAAACTAGAATTGGTTTCTTAGAAATTATGAACTTTCGTTACCTCGAATACGGTTTGTAAGAGATACTTCGATGTATTATTATCTGCGGCCTTGTTTTTTTTTTTTTTAATGTTTCCTCAAACTTTCATTCTACAGTTTATGTGTATACTATCAAATAAAAAATTCCGAACACCACAAAAAAAACTACCTGCATTAAGACTGACCGTCTTATTTTTACAACCCATTGTAGGATTAAAAATGTTTTAGCACATTTTTTCCCTAATGGCCTTAAAAAAAGAATAGCAAATATATCAAATTAGCTTTTATTTGGCCCTAACGTAAAAGTAATGATAGATGATTTATTGAATTGAATTATGAAGTATTGATAACTTAAAAACACAATAATATAAAAATATACGACAAACTACTATGTACCCTTATTTTAATTTACGAAATTCAAATAATGGTGGCTGGCTGGTAACGCATGCTTTGACATCATTCTTGATGTTAATTATATTAAAATGTCTTAATTAAAATTAAAAATAAAATGGATACTAAATTTCTCAACTAAACTGACCGTTGAATGCTTCCCATAAAGATGCATTGTGGTCGAAAATGAAACAACATACAGAATTTCAAATCAAGGAAGAGGCTGCAGTTTGCAAGATTTGATCTAAAATATAGAGCTGTTAAAAAAAAAACTTGAAAAACTATATTCGTTCGTCATTAGCGTCTCTACATTTAAATATACCTAAATTATACATATTAAAGAAAATTAATAATTATGATAATTACCGTTTCTTTAACGGTGAATTTTTTTTGTTACAATTACGTATTAACGGATTGTACAGGTAATAAATAAATGATGGTGCTCACGTTGATACATTGAGTATGATTAGGCATATTTTAGATCACATCTATATTTGCCATTAGGTATATATGTAACTAGGAAAATAAAACTACAGCAGGCATGATTTTTTTTTTTCAAGATCCTTGCACCTTAATATTGAACGTTGGCGAATGATAGAAAAGAAATCGTAATTTGATATTTGCTTTATTTTTATATTTAAAAACTTTTAATATGCTTTTCAAAAGTACGAACATTTACAAATAACGTAATTTTGGAGTCATAAAACTCATTCTTTTATTTAATTATCCATTCCAGTACAGTTGATAATATTACCTTTTATACTAATACAATTGCGTGAACACGTGATAAATTTAGATAAATAGTAAATAATATTTTAGGTAGAATGGGAGGCTGTTAGTTTTTTACTGTCCTAAAAATTACACCCCGTCATCGATAAACCTGACCTACCCACCCCCCGAGTAGACTATTATTGAGCCGAGCCATTATTAGATACATAATAGAATCCCTCTTTGCTTTCTTCCTTTTAGATATCTATTCTATATATATATATATATATATCGTACATTAATGAAATTGAAAAATGTAAAAATATTTTAATCAAATAAATTTTCTATAAAATAATACTGAATGATACATTTGTTTGGTTTTTCCTTGTCCTTATTTGAATTCAAACATGTTATTAATGGCGTTAACTAACTGCTATTGTAAATCGATCGAGGTTATCGTAACCTTTTTCAAGGTTTTTTTTTTGTAAATTTAACTTAACACCATAGATATAACGTAGAAAGTATTCTTGTGTTGTGTATTTTATACAATTTCTCTTCGAATATATCATCTTAATTCGTTTTTCAAACGTTGCTCGTAAGCGTATAATTTCTAAATAGAAAATTTGGGGGTTATATGGTTGTTCTTATTTTATTTCTTCCATCAGTGTAATTATCTCATTATCCCCCTTGTCGTAACTTCGCGTTGTTGTCATAGAAACATTGTCAAAATAAACGGCACCCTCCACATAACATACATACGTTCAATTATTATATATTATTAATTAAGTTATTTAAAATAGTAGACAATATTGTTACTTAAAATAATGTACAACAAAATTCAGGACAATACAATGTTGTTTACTTGCTCTCTATAAACATTTGGCGGGAAATAGATATGGCGGCGCTCATTCGCGCTCTCGATCGCAACTGTCTGTTGTATAATTTTAGAGAAAGGAGATTTGTTTTGGTCCACCACCTTCGTGGAGATTCGTTGGTCGTGGCATTTCATATCGCGGCACGTCCGTTTCGCTCGCTATTATTTGATGCGACGTTGCCACACTTCCCTGGGGCTTCGGCTCGATCACTCGGTCGACCGCAGCCTGGTGGACGGAGAAGGTGCCGAGCTACAGTCAGTCGGCCGCGCAGCTCGGTGCGCGACGTTCGTGCGCGGAGGGTCTTGTTCGCGTCCCTTCATGCCTCAGTGCTAAATAAACGTGAGTGCGAGCGAGACGGCATATACCAGAGAGAGGAAACGGTGAAAGAGTGAGACGACACTATGGCAGTGTCGCAACCTCGCCCACCTGACCGTGTTGACGCCGCGCTCGAAAAAGTTGCGCCGTTGCGCTATTTGAAGGCGCACGAATGTGCTCGCTCCGAGCGTACCGTGACGCGTTATTATCATAAGCCCTTGTCTTAAAAGAGGTTTTTGAATTACCTGAGGTGAAATCAATTCAAAATCGAAGAATTCAGCGTTATCTTACAAGGTTTACAGCGGTATGTATCCCATATGTGATTTTATAAAAATAAAAAACTGGTCGAGGTAGGACGTTATCTCTAGTGCTTTAGATAAGTAGATGTTCGCATCTCGATTCTTATGTAGCTTAAATTCGACGTCGTAATAGAGATTCGTTAAAAACGCCTTTTAATTCTTTGGTATTTATTCGCCATTTTCTACGTCGGTGACGAATACCACCGCGCCGTCCTCGTTACTTTCGGCCCACGGTAAACCGGACTTTACCGCTCTATTCTGAAAGTCGATTACACTTAACGTTAAAAATTACATCCGACTCTCAGCAATGATTCATTGTAGAAATAATAATAAAATTTTCATACGCGACTTGAATCGTGAAAGATACCACTGCACTAAAATTGTTGTTTTAGAACGTTTCACGTCAATAAAAAAGGCGGGATTACTAGTCGAAATGTCATTTAGCTTGTTTCGTACTATTGTTGGCAACTTGTAAGCTACGCGATAGAATTTTGCATCGACGTTGGATGTAATTGTGCACATTGTCAGTGTTATCGATTTGTATACGTTTTCCGCTATAAATAAGTGTGGGTTTGTGTCATCGGCTTCGCGGCGCGACCGGTTTTTGTCTAAACCTGTGTGTGTGCTGTGAACGAGCTGTTTGGAATTTCAAAATGGTAGCGTTTTAAGTGCACGAGCCTTGTTATATTTCGATATCCGTTGCGTAATTAATATGTTAGTTTTAACTTTCTGTTACGATGATTCGACAAAGTAATGTTTTAACTTTAAAAATCCTTTATTTAGTTCGACCCACGCATTAAACCGTGCTATGACGTCATCGCGAGAAATAGTCGATATAATATATATTTGTTTTTGTATAGATATAGCGTCCATGCGATATGTTTTGCTGTTACGTAATAAGATATCTTTTAACTCGTGTTTTTCAAGCTTAAACCAGGTGAAGCGGTTTTTTTTTTCTCTTACGTATTCTAAAAACCTTATTGCGTCTAATAACTTTGTTAGTCATCATGTTTCGATACTTTATTTCGTAATTTATTTTTTTCTCAGAAGCGTTTCCGGTCAATAAGACCACGTGCTTCATATTAAAATGTGTTCCTTTTTAACCTTATCGTAAATAACTTGACATGTGCGTTTGCTAAAAAGACTACGTGATACAACTCTGTTAAACTGTATTGAATGTTATTAATTAAAAAAACTGAAAAAATATATTTCTAATTCATTAAAGATTTTTTAATTTAAGTATGTAGTAAAAATATATCTCTAATACGTATAAAATAACATATTGTTAATAAGAAAATAAGTTAGTTGGCACAATTGTACCAGAGTTTACAAAAATCTTTAATTTTATATACCTAAATATTTAGATAGCCTCCCCCTATCCCGTCGCTTACTTACAATAAGAATGACGACTGCGTACAAGGGGACATAGCGAATTTAGCATTGGAAGCGTCACAGCCTTTTGTGGGCTATGGCGTGCCGAAAATGTTAATACATTTGTTATTAAGTACTAATTATAAGTACATAAATAATATTTAAAATAATTGTTTAATTAAATAAATAAGTATGTGATAAAAAAACTGTATCGCCTGATGGAATAGGCATAAAAATGTCACCTTAACACTGGTTTCCCACCCGTGTTAATGTGGTCCTTTGTTCAATAGTAGTAGGCTTAATTTATATAATCTAATTTATTACCCAATGAATTAAGAAATTAAGGTTTGAGTTGATTACTCTGAATCATTAACTAAAGGTAATAAAACAGATTACTGAATTATTTAGTAGCAAGGTGAGCTAGTGCTACTAAAAGTACAGGAAAATTGTTCAGAAATGTGCAGTCATTGCAATTGAATTTATTTAAATCCTATATAATAAGGACTATAAATTGTGTAGGTTTAAAGTTTCATTGTATTTATAAAAAATATGAATTTAATAAAAGTTGAAATGAAGACCGGTTTAATTGCAATTTTAAAATTATATAATATATATGGTAACATTGAAGCATTACATACCAGAGTAATATTGTTCTTAAAATATGAGAAAACCTAATTAATTTTATTTACAATTTCAAATTAAACAATCTATAGTTATATAGGTAGTAAGTTTATTTTAAATTAAAAATGTTTTTGGAATAAAGTTTTTTTATTCCATCAATGTTGTGAGGATAATGACTTGCACATCGACTCTAAAGCCAATGACATAAGGTTTTTTGATTATGGTTTTGTGTTTGACTTGATAGACGTTTATCAATTTACATCTGTCTTGTATTATTAATTAAAAAATAAATCAGGTTTCCTTACTTATAAATAATTATAATTTATACATTTAATACATTTGAAATAAAATAACAATTTAAATAAAATTGATAACTCTTTTCCAGTGGGCTACTATATATTATTTTAAGCAAAAAAATAATAATTAGAACATCCCAAGTGTTCCATAAATGGAATTTAAGAGCATTTAATTTTTTTTTATAAAACAATAACTTATTAACATAAATAATATAAGATATACTTACCTTTGCCATATAATAACCATAGACACAAAAATGTGACTTAATATTGACTGTTGAAGCTGTTATTCATTGATAATATTGTATCATTCCAGGTGACCGGGTGATGGCCACTTGAGCCAAGATGATGAAGCGAACCGGTCCCCGTCTGGGGCCTGATGAGCCCTCAGCAATACCACAGTCTGCTGCTCAGGTAACTATTGTTTTTATATAAATATATATACATATAACACTAGGAAATCCCAAATATGTTATTCTACTTGGCTATACATATAAAACTTATATGTTTTCATTGTGATTGATTGAATGGCAAAGAAGTTGTTGAACTACAGCGCCATCTAGCAGCGAGTTACTACGAACTGAATATTATAAAAACCTTCCACATGAAAAAATACATAAGTGGCAATGTAATGCTGATCGGTCAAACACAGCAATAAAAAACAAATAAAATAAAATCATAACGTTTCATTAAGATTAAGACTACATAAATCATTTTATACTCAACAATATTATAATTTATTCAATTTAAATTCATATATTAATGTTAGCTTATTTAATTTTACTTTTATTATATTGCTTAGAAATAAAGCCATATACTTTAACATAATTTATATTACAATATTAATAAGAATAATCATTTCATCATTCATCATTCATCAATGTAAAATGTGGTATCAATGGCTAGAACTTGTGACTTTCACATTAAAAGATAATTTTTGTTTAATTAATGTTATGGACAGTCAAACAGACTGCCTTGGATTTCATCCCTTTACTTCGAATATTACAGAGTTAACGAACAATTCATTATATAAACAATTACAGATTGTTAACATTTATTACCTTTAATTTCGTTGGATGTTATCCTTAATTTAATTATATTAAAAATTGAAAAAAAAAGTCAGTGTATTAGACTTATTCTATAATGTTAAAGTGGTTAATAATTAAGTAGTATAATAATAAGCTTAGGTGGAATAGTGTTGACCCAAGATCGCTCAGCGGCTCGAACACGTGTATCCTTGCGGTGGTGCAATCCACGGTAAAGATTCACGTGGTCGAACCCAGGCAAGAAGTAAAACATCGTGAGGCAATTTGCATGTTTCCTATGTCCGAATTAGATACATTCGCATAAGGATGGAGCCACCACTCCGAAACTTGTCGTTTTCTTATCCTACACAGGAGCTCATATTCTCCCAGCAGTGGGACACTAACAGACAGTAAAAATACCGTAATATGAAGTCACTTGTCGTTTTACGTAAATATAATCACATACAATGCATTTTCTTTATTTCAATTAAAATTATATGTACATTTTCGAATGCGAAATTAATTAGCATGCAATTGAGTGCAACGACTTCGGCCACGATGAAAAGGAAGTTTGCATTATTCTTTAATCGATAAACGATTACTTTGAAACCGTTATCATGATTACTATTGGCACACGGAATTTTTAGAATTCCCTTATAAAAATACGAAACCGTTGAATTTTTTATGTAGAAGTAGTATTCGCCCTTGTGTACAGGGAGGGGAGGGATTGCAGGTGTTAGTTAGTAGCCTGTGCCCCTCCCTAGGGATCCAGCTTGTTACGTACCAAGTTTTATCGAAAACGGTTTAGTTGTTTAGCCGTGAAAGCGTAACAAACAGATGGATACTTTTGCATTTATAATCGAAAGAAATATATCTCCGAAACTGTGGTACAGTTAAAATAGTGACGTTTCAAAAAGGTTTTATTGTAAAGATTAATCGAGCAAATTAATTTGATTTGATATTAGTAAGTACATAAGCTGCCAAACCTTCTGAAGAAGGGAGCAAGTCTTTGCTCAGCTGTAGATCATTTACAGCCTGTTATGTACTATGTAACATACGTACGGTTTACATAATTATGTTGTTTAAAAAACGTTAGTACGAGTACTACTGTAAAGTTTCAAACCTCATTTCTAAACGCCACTTTAATGTGGTAATGGTTGGTGGATTTAGCCATTTTAAATACCTTAGAGGTGGTTTGTCGGCCATGTTTATAAACCCCGCCCATATGTCATATTACAATATAGTACATTTTTTATTATTAGAACAAATTAAATTATATAAACTGTTTTAGAAAGTAATATTACATTAATAATAATTATAGAATGTTTTTTTTTTATTTTCATTTATTTGTGTATTTTGTTTTGGAGAATAAATGTCTTAAAGAAACCAAACTAGTCTAGATAATTTAAAAAAATTAAATACATTACTTAATATAATATGTACAGTAATTTTATTGTTACATATAAGTAACAATAGTATAAAAAATGTAGTAACACATTGGTAGAAAGGTAAATGAGGCCCCTGATAGTAATGGTAGTCACCATCGTCATAGACATTGGCCCTATAAGAAATATCAACCATTCCTTGCATCACCAATGCGCCACCGACCTTGGGAACTAAGACGTTGATAACAACTTACCCTTCAACCGAAACACAATAATACTAAGTATTACTTTTCACGGTAGAATATATGATGAGCGAGTGGTACCTACACAGACGGCCTTGCACCGAAAGTTAACGGATACGAGTATGTACAATGATGTACATAATTAGTTTTGCAATTATACAATATCAGTTGGTAAACATGAGGTTATCAGCAGTTATCAGCTGAGTGCAAGCAACGGTGGAGACATACATACATATATTATACTAATTTGTGCCCGTGGGTTAGTAGCTTCAGTATTAACAAAATTATAATCTATGCCAGCAATACTGATCCGCCTCTTTATAGAGGCCACGAACAAGGTGTGTGTTGTCAAGTCAAGGTGTCGCAAGCCGCAAATAAAATATATTAGGATAATTATTTCTTAGATTTCGGAATTGTTACCAATTAAACAACTATGAACGTATATTCTAATATATTTTTTTTAATTATTCCATGAAGTCCAAACATTAGTGTCTTTGGCTACAGGCAGTTGTTTGATTCGAATTATTAAGATGTTAATAAAAACTTTAAAAGATTTGAAAATAAAGTAACATCAGGTGGGCCACAAAAGTCAGGTGGCCTGCAGGGTGATTACCGCTCGTCTATGCCAATGAGGAGGTAAAGACAAGCAAACCACTTTGACCTTGATTTGACGCTACGTGATTGGTCGAAATCTAAAATACAGTGTATTCACTATGGATTCGTAAAAAAATGCCGTTTTGAATGTCGACGAAGTTGTTATCGGAGCTTTGGAAGTGAAATTAAATTAGGAGTAGTTAAATGGGATATGATATGTTGTGATGTTAATAAAGAACTGATGATTGTGCATTTTATACCAGTGTTGCATTTTAGTTTCAGTAGTTGAGTTTATTGATTACAAACTAAGAAATATTTCCTCTTTATAGTATTAGTATAAATAGTAATAGTGTGATCAGTTTGACCGCCTTTGCTATTAAAAAAATATGTGTAGCTACGCAGATCAAGTCGGTTTTTCTCGATAAGTACTTTTAATTTTATTACATCTTGTAAAATTACGATGCACAACTATTTGAATAGAGTATTTCAATTAAAAAAAAAAGTTTCAACGGACTTATTGCTATTAATTTAAAAAAAAAAAACAATGTGATTAAAATATGTAAATATATGTAGTGTATGTTTTTTTTTTTTGTTTACATTTAGTATAATTTGTATAAGATTGAAATAAATTTGTATAAAAAGCCTTAGCATCAAGGACGTGGCGATTGTGTTGTGTACGGAAAGCTTTTTATAACTGTAGTTATAAATAACGATTCTGAATCACTTGGCATGGTACGGGCTATTATAAATTACACCTGATTAAATGGCTGAGACGAAATAGCGGAGTGGATAGAGCGCGGATGTTGGCTGTAGATCGTGGGTTCAGTTATAAGTTGATGTTTTTTTTTTGTGTTTATATTTTTGTACAGAAATTTTAGATATTTTAATATTATACACGCGAAAGTAAATCTTACGCTTTACGCTCTCCACTAAACCGATTTTGATAAGATTTTGTATGAAGTAACCTTGAAACCCAAGGACGAATACATACTACTATATTTATCTAATACCCGCCCATATGGGGGATATGGATAACACGCGGCCGAATGCTAGTAACACATAAGAGGAAAAACATCTGAATCTTAATTTTTTTTTAGTGTTCTGGTGAGTTGAAAGATTTGTCATCGCGTTCGAATTAATCTTGTCTGAATAAAGAAAATATTGAGGTTATTGCAGGCTATTTGTCGCTTGTAATTCTGTCATACGCAGTGACTGAATAAGTTCCAGAACATTCTTCTCATGAGAGGAGACCCTTATCGTTTTATTGAAAAGGAACTGAAGTTCTTCAAATGTTCAACTTAGATTGTTCTTTAGAAATCTTGTATCGGTTCTTGTAGATCAGTGCAAAATTATATATAATACGTATGAATTTTATAAAGGTGAAAGTGAATTTGTATGTTTGTTACGCTTTCACGTCTAAACTACTCAAACGATTATGTATTTTAGCATACACGTTGAGTGATACCGAAAAAGACATGAAGTACCTATTACGTCCTAGGACTAGTGTAGACGGTGAAGGAAAACATCGTGAGGAAATATGCATGTGTATTCTACCAACCCGCATTGGAGCAGTGTGGTGGAATAAGCTCCAAACCTCCTCAAAAGGGATAGGAGGCCTTAGCCTAACAGTGGAACGTTAACAGATTGTTACTGTTACTGCTCGTATTCTTTATTGAATAAATATATTGTAAACGTAAATATTTTTTGTTACTATTAAGAAAATGACCCTTCGTTTCCGCGTTAATTTCGCACACAATACCGGTATATTTACGATACACGCTGCAAAACACTCCGCCCGTGTAGTGTATTGATTTATAGCCCAAAAGCTTCTGCACTATAGGCCTCTCCCTCGCCCACACAGCTTATCTCGTTCTAGATATATCGACATTAAAGCTCAACCTAATAATTAAGCTCAGTTAACTTATGTATAAACCATATAATTAACTGATTATTATTGAAATATGTATTTATTAGTCAATTAGCATAATTGGTTTAGTTATTTCATGTTTTGTTTACCGATAAAAAATTGTATTTAAACAAATTGCGGCCTTCATGCCCGTCTACAAGTTATAAATGTTGTGTGTAGGGGGAGGTTTATTAAATGCGGTCTGCCATTGAGTGTTTCTGATCTGATATGATGGTTTTTGAAATAAAATTATTATTATTAAATAAGACCAACATAAATGCAGTAAATAAAGTATATAATCAATTCGGTTTTAACTAAACTGTTAAACCACATTTGTAATCTATAATATACTTGAAAGTAAAATTACATATGTTTTTGTTTTATTTGAATAAAAAATGTTTAGATCCATTACAAAGAGAGACTTGTCAAGTACATGTTGTTATCAATCAATCTTATTGATTAATTAATATTATATCTATACAATAAGTATTTTATACTTTGAAAAATTCGATCGTAAGATAAAAATACGTCAAAACATGTCTTAACTAATTACGACGGTGTAGTATTCAATCTTAATAATAAATATTTTCAATTTTAAGCCCAAATAATGTGCTAGAATTATACCAAAATATACCTAATCGTGTATGTAGTAAGGTCGAATTTGTTATACTTATTTATAAATTCACAGTTTGTTGTATACTTATCTTGTTGTGTACCTGTAGTACATAATGATATATATATATATATATATTTTGCATAATCTGTCCGTTTTATATACTCGTCCCCCTATCCCGTCGCTTACTTACAATAAGAATGACGACTGCGTACAAGGGGACATAGCGAATTTAGCATTGGAAGCGTCACAGCCTTTTGTGGGTTATGGCGTGCCGAAAATGTTAATACAGTTTTATTTATCACCTAATGTATTCAATTCGAGTTTGACACAGATTCAAATCGCGCTAAACTTATATATTGTAAAGCATTTCATGTTATATATATTTGTAATACATATTGTTTGTCGTTTTTGATTGTATTTTTTTTTGCTTTGTTTGAGTTATTTATGAGTATTATTTAAATCATACTGTGTTTATACGACTGACCAAAATAGATGTCCAGATTTGGACGATTTGGATAGGTAAGACGAAAGGATAACCTGATGGTTATTGGTCTCCACCGCCCATAGATATTGACGTCGTAAGAAAATCTTAATCACACCATATATCGCCATTACGCCACCAACCTTAGGAACTAAGATGATATGTGCCTTATGCTTGTAGTTAGACTGGCTCACTCCTCGTAAAACCGGAACGTAATAATATTAAGTACTGCTGTATGGCGGTAGAATATCTGATGAGTGGGTGGTACTTAGCTAGACGGGCTCGCACAAAGCCCTACCTCTAAGCCTGTATTAATTTCGTCTGAACATAAATATTAATAACGTCCCTATCACGACTCGTTGGGACGAAACTAACGGTGCTTTGATTGTGGAAGTGCATCCAGCTGATTATTTTATCGATCCACTATGGTACAAGTCATTTTCCATTAATCGAGGTCGCCATTAATATATTATGAAGACGATATTGATTATGGCACGATAGTGACTTGGTTTAGCTTGATGGAATATTCTAGAATGAAATTGCTCAAAATGTCTTAACAATATAAATATATAAGACTAGAAGAAATAAATATATAATTCTATACAAGATAAAAGTAATACGATACGAATAAACACGATTTATGTAAATAAAAATATTCACGTGTTCTTTATTAGATTCTTATTACGTTAATATCAATTGTATTGGTTTATAAGATGTTATCGTGTAAATTGAAAAGGCAAAGTTTTCGTTTTTACCGTTGATAATATTGATAAAGATTATTATTTACAAATATATATATATATTTTAATTACATATATACATATAGGCTGTCCAACATCCTTTCGTCATTTGCGAGCCCAAAGTAATAGATATACAAATTTCTATATATTATTATATTTTGTTACAGATTCAACAAGCGGGAGCCAGCAATATGCATACATTGGCCCAATCGGCCCAACCACAATTATTAGGTAAGTTTAATAATACATATACTATATATACCTACATTACAGCGGTTGTATAGTTGCTAAATGCTTTGTCTTTTTCTTTTCATATGTATATTACATATGAAGGAAAATGAAAGATCGGTTTGTGAACTAATTGGCTGTGTAATGTTTATATTAGTTGAGTTGTTAAGAGACAAATGATGAAACACATGCGATGTGCTTCGACAGACTGTCAGTGGTGATACACGCATGCTGCCTTCCTTCTGATGTCTCCAATTTTTTCGTCAACAGCTTTTTCTTTACGCCAAAGTCACAAGCAAAACCGATTTTAAATAAAATTCGAGATCATATCCTTAGGGCTGTATTTCTTCCCAAACGAAAAATAATTTTCCAAATTGGTTCATGAATTACGGAGGTCTAACAAATATAAAAAAAATATATAAGCAAATTAAAAACCTCCCATTTTTTGGTTTGCTTAAAAAAAAGTAACAGCCAGTAAGTGTTCCACTGCTGGCTTAGTTAGACGTTTCCTTCTGAGGAAATGGTTCGAACCATCAAGCTGTTCCGATACGGGTTGGTGGATGTTAAAATTATTTTTATTTCTAAATAACAGCTTATTGATAATAGCCAGTGAAATTATATGCACAAGTGATTACTGGCTGCTCTAGGTTTAAATGGTAGAAAAAAACTTCGTAGTTGAATAATATATAGACTGTTACATTTTAAAGAAATTCTTCAAATAAGATGTATAGCATATTGTATTACACGTACATGATCACGTTTTAGGTGATTTTTAAAGTATTCTTTATTCCGGTATACTCTTTCACATCAAAAATCGTTTATTTTTTAATTCATAACACGATATTAAATGTTTTAAGACATTTTACATTTTAGTAAGAGTGATGGCCCGGTGAGTATAAACCTTTAACCGAAGATTACACGTGCAAATCTGGATAAGCGACATTAATATCTCATGTGCTTGATTTTAAATCATCTCATACCGCAATAAAAGCAGCGTTGTCGAATAAGACCCCAAGCCTTGTCCAATAGTGGGATATTTATAGGATTCAAACAAATCGACAAATCGATGTTTATAATATTTGATAAAATAGCTTTGAAATGATAATTATTACACAAACAAAATTATCACAAAACACATGCATCCACTTTAACTTTTCGGCAAAGTTCCGATAACAACTTCACCGACAATCAAAACGTCACATTTTCACGAAACCATAATGATTATTATCGATTTCGACCCAAATGTCAACTCAAGGTCAAAGCTGTTTTCTCTTTAATGCTTCCATTGAAATGGACATGTTTCTGTTAGCCGTTCCTCTACTGCAAGTTGGTGACTTGCAATTAAGAAACGGCGCCAAATATATTTACGTTTTAAATAATGCATTTAGCGAAAATAGTTATGTAATTGTAAGCTAACAACGTGCAAGCGTGTAGGCGGGTTAGGTCGCGAGATGCAATCTCCCGCGTTACCTTAGGTCAGGTACGATAACGTACAGTGTAGTCGTTGCGAACATTTGTAAACAAGTTTGTTTTTATATTTATAAATTACAAAGATGTATGGTATGGTGGTAAATGAAATGTTTTTAGCTTATATACTATAAGCTTTTATTGAACTTTAGCTTCTTGTAAAACTTTTGGTTCTATTGATAATACAATCTAGTAAATTATTTTGATTAGTTTTGTTTTGTCGTGTGTTTAATGTTTTTACGTATATCAATTTTCGTTTACAATAAAAACATCTTTAACGTTTCGTTCAAGAAGTTAATTTTATCCGACTCGGAATTTCTCAATGATTTTTTCATGTTTATACAATAATAAAAACTGTATAAAGTGTAGGCGGATAGTGTCCCCTGGGACAAGTTTTTTCGTGAACATTGTTAATATTAAAATAATAACTAAGAGTCACGCAGGTTTTACACGAGCAGGGTTGCCAGGCCTTAAAATTCAATAACTGGAGTCTGCATTATATCAGCCCGGACGTTTTGCCTTAAAAATCCGGGTTAGTTATTAGTTTAAAAGAAAGGAAAAAACTGTCATTATTTGTGAGTTATGCGTGTGAATGACATAAAGCCTAACGAGAGCCGTACTACAGACAGGGCTTATAAATTTAGTCGGACAAGACTGTAAAAAGTCCAACATCTCGCTAAGTTCTCGGACGCAGGGCAACCCTGCACACGCTTCCGTTACGAGTCCGTACGGACGCCCGATAAACCGCGTGAACGTTCAACTTGCGATACTGCGCACTCGCTTATCCGCGTCGCCGACGCGCGAAATAGCGCGCGCGTACGCATTTACTGCGCGTTCCGTTGCTTTGATACATTCGAGAACCAGACTTTCAGATTATCACTTCGAATATTTGAAGTGCTATAAATTGAATTATGAGTTATGTGTATATTTATTATTACTTTAACCGTTGGTTCGTCCATCCGTCAATAATATGACTCTATCGAACAGATTGTAATATTATGTCTGTTTATGTGTGTCTAGTAGTTTTTTTGTTCGATAAAGTTAACAGCGATTTGTATGGAACTCTGTTTATTATTATTAGGTGGTGATGTTTTCATTCCATACAAATCTGTACCGTGTAGTTACTGTCAAAAACTCGCTTCTAGGCACACTTTACGATGTGACGTTTGAGCTGTCACATTTGGATAATTTGACATTGACGTTTTCGAGTTTGAAGTCGCTCAAAATAGTTGACGATTTTTACGGTATCAAAATTGACAATTAAAACTTTAGCGTCGTGACAAATATAAATAACCGTCATAAACTAGAAGGTGAAGAGAATAATTTGCGGTAGTTATATTTATCAGACTATATATTCTTCAAGTATAATAATTATTCTATTTACATTCTGTGTTAGTTTTTAATAAAAAAAGTAATTATCGTTATAAAATAAGTACCTAAAATAGATTCGAATATCTATTACTTTTATCTTTTACTTCTATCTTATGAAGAAATATCTATTCTATTTGAAGATCATGATACTGTTTTATTTATAAAATCAAAAGTTACCTTTTCATTCCAAAAAGACGAGTGAATAATCTACACAATTTGACACAAATTGCTTGATATTTGCTTTTACTCTAACAATGATAAGGTTAAATAACGGTTTCAGATATCGATGAAGAAAAAACATTTTATTATGACTTTTTGTTAGTAGGTTACGTTGGCTAACAGTTTTCTCACCATTTAGAACGGTCTATAGACAAGACAATATTATTTATACGTTTCTAGTATTTAAAAATGTATAATAGATATAAATGTCAATGGATATATGTGTAAGTTCTGCGATTTGTTCCCAGGAGCGACAGCGATGCTGTCGGTAAGTGGAGGCTTCAGTCGCGGCCCGGCGCGCGCCAACGCTCCCGCCGTCATCAACTATCTGAAGCCGAACACGGTGCAATATGCGCCGAAGCAGCCGCCCCAAGTGCCGCCGAGGCTTAAAGTACTTATTTATTCATTTCAAATGACTCGACCTGGCTTCTATAGTCACAGACTCATTTCATAGACATTTTTTGATTATTGCTAAATGCAACAGTATATATGTATAACTATCATTTGTTTATCCATAGCTTGTTCAGCAACCAGCCCCACTACCCATACCGGGACGTCAGTCGCCCGGTCTGGCTGCGCCGCTTGCAGCACAGCCGGCGGGACAGTTCCAACGGTTGAAGGTCGAGGATGCTCTCTCATACCTCGATCAAGTCAAATACAAATTTAACACACAACCCCAAGTCTACAACGATTTCCTGGATATAATGAAGGAATTCAAAAGTCAGACGTGAGTGTTATGCGCGATATTGGAGTTAGTATTATTATGGCAGGATAGGATACCACATGGTGGTACTTAGATATATAGTTAACTTTTATAACAAACATGTCAACTTACTATAAAAATATTGCCATCAAGTCAATACACAAGTGTCATGCCCTCCTAGATATATATGAGGGGTAAATTTGACATGACATAACATGTATATAGTAAAAATTAATTTAATTTATACATGTTGAATTTTACAGGCACTTCTGAAATTTAAAGCTTTTTCAGCTACATGTACATAGCCTCTACTAAGAAAGACTGGCATGAAACTCAATAGATCTTATTTACTAATAATACATAGATTTATTCTATAATTTAAAATGATGAAAACAATTACCGTTTGAAACAAATGAAAAGTATAATTGGCTGCTTTTTTTTCTCACTGATATCAATTACAATACAACTAAATTGTTAGTAAACTCTTAACACCATTGAACATGTAGTGTTGGTTGCAGAATCGACACGCCCGGCGTCATCACCCGGGTGTCGAATCTGTTCAAGGGGCATCCGGAGCTGATTGTTGGATTCAATACCTTCCTGCCGCCAGGGTACAAGATCGAAGTACAGAGTAACGGACAGGTGAGATTTATTATTGATTTTTAATCATTTCTCTCTGTATAATACATTATATATATTTATTATAATAATCTTCCAGTATATATCAGCCCAGTTTGAAAATATCTTCATTAATATGAAATTTCTTAATGGCTAAGCAAATAGCTGTGTCAATTAGGAATTTGGGACCGATGTAATTGACACACGTTTCCCAGGTGTCAGTGTCCATGCCATCTCCCACTGGAGCGGGCTGCGGGCCCGTGGGCGTGGGTGGAGTGGGCGGCGTGGGCGTGAGCGCAGTGAGCGGCGGTGGTGGCGGTAGCGGCGTGCTGCTAGGCGTACACCACCCGCCGCCGCAGTCGCAGCTCGTGCACTTGCTGCCAGTACCACAGTCAGTATACCTTTACATTACCGCAATACATAGAATTGTCCAACTATTGGTCAAACACCTTCTCGCCTCCTCTTTGATTTAATGTTTTGGAGTTAAATCTTAATCTCCAGTTCATACATGGGATAGAATTTGATCTTGTTTCCTACAGATAATTATTTTATTATTATAAAAAAAATTAAATGTTGATTACCTGTCTTGTACCTAGAGTTTACTGGACCATCTCAGCTTAGCTAATGCTTAAAAAAAAACTACATTTTCTAAAATCTGGCCCTTTCTTATTAAATTTTCTGAATGATGATTTTCCAAAGAAGACTAAACAGTTACCTCCTTATAGGAATATATATTATCATGATGAAATTAATTACCGATTGACAGCAATGATAAAAACTTGCGGCTGCTCTTTATGAGTTCTGACATTTGTTCATTAAATAAAATAACTATATAAATCGTTACAACTGCACACTAAAAAGTAAAATTGATTCGTAGGTCCGTCAGTACAGCGATAGTTCACAACTTGTCGGTGAATGCAACACCAGCTAATACCCTGCATCACATCTCGCAAGCTCATCAGCAGATTGAAGCAGCAGCCATACACCATCCACCAGGTATGAAAATATACATTGTTATTTGTTATTCTTTGGAGATGAAATATATATTTTTTAATATTATATTTATAGTTGGCTTGAAATCGTTAATCTCAGGAACTTCCAGTGTGATTTGATAAAACTTCGTGCAAGCTAGCCGACCTGTATCATACAGGTGGCTATATAGATTATAGACGATCACACGTGACGTCACTCGTAACTTACAGAAGGTGGAGCACTAAAGTTTAACGAGGGTGAAACCGCAAGGACCAGCTTTAGCTGAATAAATGACCATAAATGTCGAATAATGTAACAAACTGTAGGCAACTACTTATCGTGTGTATGAAACAAAGTGTGATCTAAATTAAATGCGGATCTCCGGATCACCGCCTCTTGTATATAACTAAATGCGATGGACATAATATACATGTGTTATTTAAGAATCCTAAATGTTGTGAGTAATATATTATGCAGACTGACCTACCAATTACACAATAATATAACAAGCCATCAAAGACATCAATAATGAGACATATAAAATATTATTTACATTTTTTCCGTTTACCTATACACAGCTATTAATTATCTGTATATGTAATTAGAATAGTTTCGGAATGCAACATCCGTGTGATGGAACTTCTGAAAGGTCACGGTACCCGCTAGTGACGCGTGGCCTGTACGATGTGTGTGTGTGCGCAGGCTCGGCGCCCAGCAGCGCGGCGCACGCGGGCGCGGCGGCGGGGCAGCCCGTGGAGTTCAACCACGCCATCGAGTACGTGAACAAGATCAAGGTGAGGCGCCGGCCTTCGTGTACCGACATTTGTTTGTACTAAAATCCCCTCACATTGTCCGGAGGATTAACCAACCTTTACTAATTGTATTTTCCATCACCATTTACGCAAGAGATAAATTGTAAACACTGTACTGATTCAGTATTTAAAAGCACTGTTCTTTAACGAGATTCGATAGGTAATTTTTGTTACGATAAATTATACTTACAATTTTTATACAGTGCGTAATTATTAATTACACGCACAACTGATTGTCTATTGACGATGCGTGATTGATTACACTGCTAATTATATTGAACGGAAATTGTTAATTTCATAAATATACAGATCGGAAGTAATTAAAAAGAAAAATAAGTTGTGTCATTAGTCGTTCATCGTTTTATATAGTTTAAAAAGTAAAATATTTAATATGTATACAGTTTAAACTTTATCAAAGTAGATAAAATGTAATTTTTTACATGTCAATAATACGATTGTATTTTTTTGGCAGTCCCGTTTCTCCAGGCAGCCAGATAAGTACAAGCGTTTCTTGGAGATACTTCATGCATACCAACGAGGTCATAGAGACGTCAAAGAGCCTCAAGCGAAGCAACAGACTGAGCAAGAAGTCTATTCGCAGGTAATAATATGAATTTATCTTTCAATTAAAGTGAAGTTTATGAACAAAAGTAATAAATGAATTAATTAGTTAACCAATCCAACAAAACCAATTCATCAATTTAGCTTGAAAATTAATAGTCACTTGAGTGATTGTTCGTCAGAGTAAATGCTTTGATACCTTAACTTAAAACTATGTGACCTACCAATAACTTGCAACTTTTGTCTAAACTAAGTTTATATTCAACAGGTTGCGAAACTGTTTGAGAATCAAGACGATCTTTTGGCTGAATTCGGTCAGTTTTTACCAGATGCAAAGGCGGTAACCAAACCCGCACACATTCCGCCGCATTCGAGATCACCACCGCCACAGGTCTGTTGGACGATTTGAATTATTGTATTTAACCATTAATTTACCTCGACCATACTAAGTATAGATACATACTTGATTAAAATTATATGGAATTACAAACATTAAAATAATAATATATAAACATATTAATATTATTTTATTCGAATTTTATCTTTGATATTGTTTGTTTTGCATGTAAACTTGTGAGTATGGCAGATGTAGCAATGTCAAAATTTAAGATTTAAATGATTATACTCTGGTACTTATATAAGTATTTGTGTGCGCAGACGCCGGTGGCCCCGAAAGAGGAGGAGCGCTACGCGGCCGCTTCCCCCCCGCCGCACGCGCCGCACCCCGCGCACGCGCCGCACGCCCCGCACGTGCCGCACGCCGTGCATGCGCCGCACGCACCGCACACGCAGCTGCACCATGCACCGGTAATACTTTTATTAATTGTCATCTTAAACTATTTCTAAGAGGAACATTTCAACTTTACCGCTCCGAAGTTGTAGGTCATTATGTAATGTGAATTTAATCGTAATATATAATTCGTATTGCAGTCGAAGCATTTATTATTTTGACCCACTATGGTGAATGTATTTGTAGTCTACTATATTACATTTATGAAATATATATAACATAGTATAGAAGTAACAATGATAACGTTGATATTAAAAGTTAAGTATCTATTTTTAAATTAAATTACTTTCTTTCTATGAGTTAATTTCTTGTTGTAGCCCATTTTAATGTTATTAAACATAGATTTATCTAAAACAGCCACTCCCGAAGCACACAAGTACGCCACCTGCTCCACCACAGCATCACCATCTCAAGAGGTCGCCTAGCTTCGGATCCTCTACTCAAATCGGTGAGTTGTACATTAAATTTGTCAACTTAAGCCACCGTTATACACGGGTCGTGTAAAACAATGAAGTTGCTTTGTTTACACAAAAAGTTTTCGGGTTGAATGTGAATGCAGTTCACCCTTTTACCGATTCGCACAAATATGTGGCTTACGCTTTGATTGGACTTCCACATTAGATGGGTATTCAGTTCGCGTCAGTAATGAGGTCTGTGCCGCAGCGGGAGGAGCGCCACCGGCGAAGAAGGCGCGCGCGGGCGGCGCATCGCCGGCGCTGCGCGACGTGTCGCTGGCGGACGCCGCCAAGCTAGCCACGGCGCACGACTACGGGTTCTTCGACCGCGCTCGCAAGGCGCTGCGCTCGCAGCACATCTACGAGAACTTCCTCAGGTACACTCTCACACCTCGACCTTATAGTCTATTAGCCAAACTAATAATATGTATATATATAAATATACAAAGACAAAATAGCTCAGTATCCGTTTGCTCTTTCGTTACAATTTCTTTATTTGGTAGCTATTAATGAGCCTAAGTGTTAACACAAAATTACGTTAGTCATAATGTAATAACAAATGCATATAATTTATATACTACTTATATTTGAATTAACAGATGTCTTCTTCTATTCACCAATGAAATTATCTCATCATCTGAGCTTCTCTGTGTCACCGAGCCGTTCCTCTACCGTCACCCGGAACTAAAGAAATGGCTACAAGATTTCGTGGGCCCGGTCTCGCCACCGCACACACCTACCACTACTCATACTGGTATGCTAATTGTCAAAATGTTTCTTTGGCACTTATAATTATTATATTCTGTGACATTTGTCCTAGTATGAATTTCTTAATATTTTACTTGATTATTATTTTCGGTCAATAAACATAATTATTTATATCAATATATGCATTCTTCTAAGTGTATTATGTATTTGCCAGGCTACAATAACTTCAGTAGCACAAGCAGCTTACTCAGCTGTGAACGGTCCAGGCTCGGGTCAGAGACGAAGCGACATGAGCCTCTCGGGGCCTATGGTGCCCAGTTGAGGCATGAGAGACCTCAAGGGGATGCTGCTATGGATATAGGTGAGATTTATAATAATTACATTACAATTAAATTAATGACATTACCCTCAGATTCATCAGATCATGAGATTTCGAGACTTATGTAAAACTAGTTACCGCACGTGGCTTCGGCCACGTGTTAGACGGTGCAGAAGTTAGTGTTTTTATGTGCTGCTGATAACGTATATGCAAAATTTCATGATAACTAGTTAAAATGTGAAAGTACAAAAATAACGAAAACAAATCTTGCTTTCACATTTATAATATTAGTTACGGCAGCTATCCATCATGGATCTTTCACTTGATACAAAACATTTTAAAGTATTTATACTACATTTTTTAGGTTAAAAACTTAAATTAAAAGAACACTAGCAGTAATAGTATTCCTATAAAAAATGTAATTTAAGAATAGGACAGCAAATAATTCTTATATAAAATTTAGTTACTCTAGATTTATTTGTTTAATTCTATATAGACAAATGATGAAACACATGCGATGTGCTTCGACAGACTGTCAGTGGTGATACACGCATGCTGCCTTCCTTCTGATGTCTATTTAAAATGTATTATTTATTTAAAAAAAATGTAACTAAAGCTCATTATAATCGCCGTTACTGTTTTCCATAACAAATTTCAAATTATACAAAATATGTCTACTATTCAGAATGTTTATAGAGTTTTATTACATGCATTGATGATGTCAAAATATAAATATATAAAAATTATAATTATTTAACAGATCTGTCGACGTGTAAGAGGCTAGGAACGTCATACTGTGCGTTACCACGCGAGGCAGCTGCGAGACGATGCTCTGGGCGGACGTCGCTTTGCAAAGAGGTAAGAATAACGTGATAGTATATTAATTTAAGTGTAATGACGTGTATAATTTAAAATAAAGTAATTTAATAATATGTATCTGTTAGTTTGTTTGTTCTTAAAAATCTTGTACAATCATGCGCTTGTTTACTACACAGCTCCTTCACAAAAGTAAAGCGGTCATGTTTGTATTATAAAAATGCTTTGGCGACAAAAGTATTATGAATAACAAGTTAATGAGGAATATTGAGTCAGTTCTCTGATTATTATATACTATGTTGTCCTATTTTGTTTTAGGTTCTCAACGACACGTGGGTGTCCTTTCCGACGTGGAGTGAGGATTCGACTTTCGTTACATCGAGGAAAACTCAGTTCGAAGAGTACATTTACCGCTGTGAAGATGAACGATTCGAGGTTTATATCATATTGCTCATTGTTTTTTGATTCAAATATTAAAGTATTACCAAGTGTTATAAGTTCGTCCTCAAACATCGCCGTCGCTTGCAGCTGGACGTGGTGATAGAGACGAACGCGGCCACCATCCGCGTGCTGGAAGGCGTTCAGAAGAAGCTGTCGCGCATGACCAGCGAGGACGCCGCAAAGTACCGCCTCGACGACAGCCTGGGCGGGCACTCGCCCACCATACACCAGCGCGCGCTGCGCCGCATCTACGGCGACAAGGTGGTACGGCACCGCACGCTCTACGCATGCGCGCACACACACACACACACGAACACAAACACCACAGTAGTCACAACAGTAGTATACAAATTATACAAAACCTCTAATCAGTTATACAGTAATATATAACTTAGACATTATTACTACAAGCATGCTGTAGAATATTGAAAGGTGTATTTTTATTTTATATATCGTTTCTTATATGTTTATTATACACATTTTATTTTGGTGTAACGGTTATTTATTTTCGGTAGCGACGCTATTTTTTTTCCAAGTAGAATTTAGTCATATTTGCAATATATTTTAATATATGCTGTAGTTTTCGTGCTATACAATACTTATATATTTTATACTTGTTTAAAATATCAAATATTCAAATATTAATTTTTTACAGGCGGTGGACATTATCGCGGGTTTGAAGAAGAATCCCGTTGTCGCCGTTCCAGTCGTACTGAGGAGGCTTAAAGCTAAGGAGGAGGAGTGGAGGGAAGCTCAGAAGGTAAGATTAAAATTAAAGTCGTACATAAAAGTCACGAAACTACCGTTTTCGTGGAATTAATAAAAACTTTAGATCTTTTGTATAAGATGCATATACGCATCATGTGCATAAATTAAAAAAAACATATATAAGTAAAAAAAAAATTGAAAAAAGATTATGCGTTAGTATTAGTCGATCGGAGTCTGACGAGTGTCGTGCCGCAGGGCTTCAACAAACAGTGGCGGGAGCAGAACGAGAAGTACTACCTGAAGTCGCTGGACCACCAGGGCATCAACTTCAAGCAGAACGACCTGAAGGCGCTGCGCTCCAAGTGCCTATTCAACGAGGTGGAGAGCGCGTACGCAGCGCGCCGGCCCGGCCCGCACCTCGTGGCCGACTACGGTCTGCGCACGCGCCACGAAGGTAACTTACAGTGTCATATTAATTCATTCAATATTTATTATTTTAACGTGCACATTATTTGTTATTGCAGTGATTTGTATTACTTACTGAATAAAGTAACAATCATGATTCTTAAAACTTATGGTAGTGTGATTTATAAAAATTAATAGTTTGGTTAACTCAACTATATATTGTATGTTGATATATAATTAAATAAAAACTGAACACTAAACGATAACCATGAGACAAATGATGAAACACATGCGATGTGCTTGGACAGACTGTCAATGGTGATACACGCATGCTGCCTTCCTTCTGATGTCTCTTACACAATTATATTTTATTAATTAGCTAAACTAAGAACGGTCTCGTTCATGTATTACGTATGAATGATTTGGGGTCATCTATACATTAGTATGTACGAGAGTAAGTAATAGGATTGAGTTATGTCTATGTTTTTCATATGTATGTGTTTTTCATATTTTATCAAGCAGTTCTATTGTCGCTCTCCAGAGTCAGTGTAAAAAAGGGATATTTGTAATTTCTCAATCATCTCCTTAACTTGTTAAAAAGTACAAAAATATGTCCACCTGTAATTTAACCATTGATGTATAGTACATAAAATTTAATATATTATATCCATTAATAAGGTTTATTTATTACAACAGCGATCAAAATCGTTCGTGACGCAGCAGAACTGTTGATCCACCACGCGAGAAGGCAGACGGGTATACAGAAGGCTGAGAAGCGAAGGATAAAACAGCTACTACGACACTTTCTTCCCGATCTATTCGCTCACCCCCGGCAACCCTTGTCTGATGATGAGAGAGATGAAGGTATGTTTCAACTATTTTATATTATTATTTATAATAGTATAAAACTGTCAAAACCGAGATGGCCCAGTGGTAAGAACGCGTGAATCTTAACCGATGATCGTGGGTTCAAACCCGGGCAAGCACCACTGAATTTTCATGTGCTTAATTTGGGATTATAATTCATCTCGTGCTTTACGGTGAAGGAAAACTTCGTGAGGAAACCTGCATGTGTCTAATTTCACTGAAATTCTGCCACATGTGTATTCCACCAACCCGCACTGGAGCAGCGTGGTGGAATAAGTTCCAAAACCTTCTCCTCAAAAAGGGAGAGGAGGCCTTTAGCCCAGCAGTGGGACAGTCACAGGCTGTTACGGATAAAACTGTTTGCTTATCGAATTAGTTTAAATTAATTAAAATAAAAAATATTGTTGGATATAAATACATAAAAATATGTAGTCCATAACGCGACGATATGATACCTTTGCGCATGTAACGTAACAATACGATTGTTACGTAAACTAAAGAAAATGTGTCATTTTGTAATGTTATGTGAGTGTATTGAAATGAAATGATAATTTTATTCAATGAAATCGAATTCACATAAAAATTTACAATCATGCCTTGAAAATATTGTTTGAATTATAAATACACGATAGTATGAATGGATAAATATTTACGATTTTCCTTTTGTTGACAAAAACCAAGATCAACTAGTTAGCTACATGAAATTTTGCAATAAACCTTGCGATAGTTTTTATAAATATAATAGTGCAGCTCTAATTAAAAGAGCAATAATAGTACTTAATTTCAGATATTTGTAATAGTACGAAAAGTAATTAATATGTTAGTTATGGAAAATTCTATATAGACAAATGATGAAACACATGCGATGTGCTTCGACAGACTGTCAGTGTTGATACACGCATGCTGCTTTCCTTCTGATGTCTATTTAGATTATATTATTTCTTCAAATTATTATCATATCATGTTGAGTGATAATGATATTATTGGGGAATAGAATTCGATAATTGAACATGCAAGGTGCAATTAATTTATAAAGCTTGTTGAAAAAAGTTTAAATTAAAGTTTAATTTTGAAATCGCAGAGATGATTGAATTTGATTAGATTTGTATATCGATTTTATAGCATTTTGAAATTGTTCTAGAAGAAAAAGAAGAGCCAAATAGTCCAGGCAGTCCGAGTGCTGATCAGGCTGCTGATGATAAGGGAGGGAGCGTCAAACAAGATAAACAAGAGGTAAGCTGATTAATTTTCATATTGATCAAATTAATTATCTGTTAATGACAGACCTGTCAAGAGGTTATTTGTTTAAAAAAATTTAAATTAAGAAAACCTAAGCAGTTATTTTATTGTTTGATACCGTGTTTAATTCGTCCTAAATATCGTTACGTCGATGAGTATCATTCAGATGCATAAGATAAAAAAGTATGTATATGATGTTTTGTAAAAATCAAGGAATATAAATTGGTAGGTTTTCTTTTATTTGGATTTTTCGACTATTTTCATAGTTTTATTTCGGTCAAATCGTTATATTTGTGGCAAAAAATACTAGCATTATTCGTCCATTTACTATCGAGCCGAATTACGTAAGGAACAGCTTTTCTTGAAATACATGTTTTAGTTAATACATGTAGTTTGATGCGTGACAGAAATAACTATTTACTATTTTATTGTGGGTTTTTTCTCTGATATAATCTACATTTCGAATTTAATAAGATTGATATTAAATTATATTTTTTTTGATGTTTTTGTTATTCCACAGTCGTCAGAGTCCGACAATGCGTCTGACAAAAGCAGTCGGAACAACAAGAACGACAAGGAGAATAAGCCTAAAAACAACAACACGACTGACGGCAAAGGTATGTAATCAGGAGTGTATAGTTTTTATCGGTAGAGTTCTTTTTGCATGCCCTCTGGGAAGAGTATTCACGTACTAAGTATATTATGATATATATATTTAATTGGATAAAAATTAGTAATTGAAGATGAGACAAATGATGAAAAACATGCGATGTGCTTCGACAGACTGTCAGTGGTGATACACGCATGCTGCCTTCCTTCTGATGTCTTAAAATATTAGATAAATCATACGATATATAACAAAACAGCGAGATAATATTGGTATTGGTTATTTATTACATACATATGTGTATGTACTTTCAATAATATTGATATTTAAGTGATGTATTAATCTGGGTTTTGAGTTATTTCATTAATTATCGTATTCCATATATTTAGTGTTGAAACTAATTTTATTAATACAATTTAAAATGCTAATACAGATAGCACAAACTCCATAAAACGTAGCAGCAGCAATGAGGATTCTGTCAACATGAAGATTGACTCCAAGAGTGAACAGGATATCGAAGATGATTACAGAGATCATCCATCTAATGTAAGTTTTATTTTAATACATATAATGTCAATAAAGAAAAATGTATAAAGGCAGATTACTTGTGCTGTTACGGTTGCATTGTATAGATATAAAAAAAGGTATTTAAAAAAATATATAAATAAGTTTAAATTAAAATTAGACTGTTGTAAACAATTATTTTATTTAGCATTTGCATAATATATCGACAACACCAGCCTAGCACGCGAACGCAGACTAATAAATCCCCACTCCAGGAGGCGCGCTTCGTGTGCACGTCGTCGTGGTACCTGTTCCTGCGCCTGCACGGCATCCTGTGCCAGCGGCTGGGCGCGGCGCGGCGGGTGGTGCTGGCGCTGGCGCAGGCCGAGGCGGCCCGCGCCCCCGCGCGCTCGCCCAGCGTGGCCATCGCGCTGCGCCTCAAGCCTTCCAGTGAGTGCCACTTTATCAATTATTATATAATGTATTTGCAATTTGACCAGGGATTACATCTACGAGGCTTGATGACAGAATCAATAAATTGCGTTCTAACCTTATAAAATTTCAACAAATTTAAATTTGTTAATATAGGCACTAATAAAAATGAAATATAAATCAAGTGACACACGCACCTAAACGAATAATATAAATAACCTTTAACATTATAACAGATTTACCAGTGGAGGCTTCATCGCCAGCGGAATATTACAACGCGCTTCTAGAACTGGTGAAGGGTGTGCTAGACGGAAACGTTGATGCCAACGCGTACGAAGACGCCGCGAGAGAGATGCTCGGCATCAAGGCGTATCCCACCTACACGCTGGACAAGCTGGTGTCCACAGCTGTTCGACAGGTCAGTCTCTTCATTTATCTTCCGATGTTTTTTTTTTAATATCTGTAATATCGGTAAATATCACATATACCATTAGTTACATGCCATTCGTTCTATAACCAAATATCTGTGAATGAAACATGAAATACTAAAATTAAAATAAACATGTATATGCATGTATATAAATTAATAAAATTTAATTATTGTTGCTGTGGTAATTATTATATAATCAGATTCAAACAAACAGCATGTAATTCGAAAAATGCGATAGAATAAGATCGCCCTGAATATTTTTATATATGTAACAAACAATAATGTATGCATTTATTGCCCTTAACTTATGGATACATTACAACTACACAGCTGCAGCACTGCGTGTCGGAGAGCTGGTCGTCGCGCGCGGCGGAGCTGGCGGCGCGCGGCATGCGCGGCTCGGCGGCCTACGTGCGGCGCGCGCTGCGGGCCCTGCGCGCGCACCACACCGCCTTCCTCGTCAGAGTCGTGAGTGTCTCGCTAACGTCCTACACTACCTTATCTTCCGGATTCTTCAGCACCAAGCAAAAAAACTATATAAAGACATCATTAAGCATGTGGAAATTTAGTTATGAATCTTTAAGACAATAGTTAACAAAGATAATTGAGTTAAATAAATGTATGATCTATACAAGTCCGGTTTAATATAAGTTGTATGACATTAAAAAAAATTGTGTACTAATTTATTATATTTTCAGTATGGCGGGGACGATTGTAAGGTGACGTTTGAGTTACTGGAGGCTGCGGGCGAGGGTCACGCTTCGCCCCACCACGATTCCTCTAGACTATCGCCCACTAACCAGGTAATTCATTGAATATTTAGTTTAACATTTATTGTATTTAAATACGTAATTAAATTATATTTCATTTTTTAAAATAAACTACTTTTAGGGAAATAAATATAATTTTTAAAGGATAGATACATTTATTTACAAATGTCTAGAAATTGTTTGATAATGTCGTACACAACTGCTTCGATTGTCAATTGGCTGTCTTGTTAAGGCAACTAATGTAAATGAGATTTTTGGCAAAGCTGTCTCAGTAGTTATTCAGGAAGTCGATTGCTATACTGACATGCTTCGGTAAGCTGTGATGTCAGTCGGTTCCCATCGGACCCGGATAATGTACTTGACCGATAGTGTGAGACTAACCGCCGTCCTTCCGCAGTCGCGCAGCCGCGAGACGAACGGCGAGGCGGTGTCGCGGCTGGCGGCGTGGTCGCTGTACGCCGAGAGCTACGCGCGGCCGGACGCGGGCGGCGCGGGCGCGGCGGCGGCGCGCAACAAGCCCGTGTTCCTGCGCCGCAACGCGCGCCGCGCCGGGGCCGCGCCCGCGCCGCACACGGCCAGCGCCGCCGCCGACTGCGCGCCCGCCGTGCGCCGCCGCAAGCCGCCGCGCCTGCACGACCACTCCGAGTGCACGCTCGCCAACACCATCCGGTCAGTGGCGCGCCCCGTCGAATGACAACGCCGATACTAATTACTATTCAATCATTATTGATGTAGTAGTAACGACGTATAACGACCGCATCCCTCCCGCAGGCTGGTGGCGTGTCGACCGCAGCAGCTGTACCGCGCGGGCTGCCTGGCGCTAGCTCGCGCGTCACACGCGCGCCTGTCGGCGGCGCGGCGGGCTCGGTTCCGCGCTTGGCTCGCACGTCGCTCGCTCGCCAACACTTAGCCAGCACGCGTCACGTGCGAGGAGGCGACCGGCGCGCGCGACTGTCGATACTGAAGCTGACACTAGAGTAACATTATTGAAATAAACAAACTCGAAATCTTGAAAAAAAAAACGCTGTCAATTTTACTGAATCGTTTTTCTTCTAAAAAGATATAAAAGGTTGTTCGCCTGTCTCTCACCTCTTATACTTACTGACTGACCGACTTCCTAATGTTAATAAGAAATCTCAATGAAATCGCATTTCTTTTACCGATATCAAAATGTATCTTCAATGTGATGTTTAATTTTAAATGTCAATTGAACAGAACGACAGTCGCGGCGCCACGGACGCGGCCTGAATCTAAACTAGATATATATTGAAACGCTCTGTTCGTCCGTAACACGATATGTTTTGTTATACATTCGATGTAACGTTTATTATTTTGTTAATGTTGATTGTATTTTTTAAAACAATATGTTTTTTTTTTGTTTATATACAGTATGTTAACAAACGAAAAGTATTTATAACAACAAAATTAAATTAAAAATTGATAAAATTGTCTTAACTATTTATCATCTAAGTTGTTATAAAATGTGGAGTTTCGACTTCTCATCATCTCAGCAGATAGAACCTGATTTTAAACTTAATTGTGGGTTCCATCTAGTTTTCACATAATTTGCTTATGTTATTATTTTTTATGGTAAAATAACTTTCGTTAGTTAATATACGACGATAAACCAACACATTTTATAGTTATATTGTAAAAAAAAGAATTATTAAAAAATTAACAATATTGTATAAGTTAATTTGCAATGCAAATTCATTCGTCATTATTATAATTCGCTATTATTTCGTATTTTATGTAAAAACTTTTATTTATATAATAAGAACAACCAAAATCAGTATTTAACGGATGGACAGAGCGTGTGAATGGAATCGGTCCACGTGAAGGAATACAGGGTAACTCGGTAACTGTATTGACTCAAAGAAATAAAAAAGTTCAATGTATGCTAAAGCATCGCTCAAAATTTTTTTGGACCGGTTTCATAATCTTGCGCGTAGGTCCCGTTTTAGTGACCTAGGACGCCTAGGGTATAGTTTTGACCCTGACTACATGATTAATGCTTTTCAGAGCGCTCTGTAAATAAAACTCTGAAATAATTAGTCCAGTAGTGTGTAAAGATCTCTTTTAAAAAGTACAGCTTGTAAATATTTTGACAGTGATTTTAGAGTTTAATTGTTGAAGAACCAATCTTGTTAATTCATATAAAATGACTTGTCAAAAGGAATAAATATTATTATATTTATAATATTATTGCATTTTTAATTCATACCTCATATTTTGTATTTATTGAATATATATATCATCAACTTAAGTAAATCTAAACTTAATGGCTTTTGTCTCTAGCAAAATGTGAAAACATTATTATGCAATGAAGTTTTTCGTTGTGTTTCACTTTGCACAGAATTTTCATTTAAGAGGTGTTTTTCTTTCATATCAAATATTCATTTCTATGGATTACGTCGTGTTGATTCAAAATATAAGTCTGGTTTTATTAATTCCTATTTACCGGTTTCTGCTTGAACGTGAAAAGTATGCTTGACAAGAGAAAAAAAAGGGAAATGCTTTATACACGTATACGAGTAGTGAGTACTATATATTATAATGAAATAACTTTATTCACCAAAAAGTATTAAGTACCTAATTTCAAAAACTGTTGCTATTACATTAATAAACTTTTTTAAATTATGTTAATTTTACAACTTGACTTCTACTTACGACGATACGCATGCGATCTTTGTTTTATAAAAAGGAGTACTAAAAGATCACCCGACACTATATATTCGTTAATAATCTCAATATCACTTCTTAATCTTAATTATTAAGCTAAAAAAGTATTTACTGGGTGTGGTAATTGAGAGTCCAAATTCTATACATAAATCTTGTACCAAGGAATTATGCATTCTGCCTTTCCCACTGCAGGGCTCCTCTCCATCTCAGTTCTTAGCGTAGTTTCAAGTCTTTATATTTGTCTTTTAAATGACATCTGTGATTTGTTAAAATATACTAGACTATTAAAGAATATACATTTGATACAGCTAAAGCTATAAATTTTTTTATGGTGGTCCCCTGAATATCACATGGGATGCAAGACTCGAGAGCATGGGTTGCAGTGTTTTTATTAAATCATATTATAATTTTTTTCAATAGCTTAATATGAAATTGTCTCACTTATATTCAACTTTTATAACATTCTTTTACGAAAAATGGTAGGTATCAAAAATAAATGTTTTAACAATTGTTGTTAGTCCCATGTTAATAATTCATGAAAAAGTTATGTAAATAAGGTTTTATTATTTTACTAGTTATCATCTGAATAAAAGTAAACAAGAAACACATAATCCGATATTATGTATTCTGTAGCATACCTATACTTGAATAATTTTCTATCCCCAAGAGGACAAAAGACTTTTTAAGTATATTCATAATTTTTATCGTGAAATACTTTATTAGCAGATTTATTTTAAAAAATACATAATTTTTAAAAGAAAAATCCCAATTTAAACCATTTTATGGTCCTTAAAAAAATATAAACATCGTTATATTTTAGGTACTTAATGAGTGTTTTTAAACTTATGCTACACACATGATAGGTAAATAAAAATCCATTTTCATAAAATATACATTTAATCATCAGAGCCCTAACATTCATCTATGCAGCATTTACTAGGAATTTTAAATTGGAAGACAGACATTTAGCTTATTTAATTATTACATAATAATTATAGTCCAAATGATACCTCAAGAGAGATTTCCGGGTAACAAACCAGCATCTTATTACTTATTATGTTATTAGAAATACAGTAATAGAAAAAAAAAAACAATTTTTATCTGGCTTATTCAAAAACCATAAAACCTTTTTTTTAAACACAATTCAATATACAAATTTTTATTAAGTACGTAGATTCGGTCATTACGAAAATTACTCAAATATATTGTTAAACATTTTACACAACACATTCTCTTATATCTAAACTATGTAACAAAAAAAAAATATTGCTTATGCTTGCTATTTCTTTGTATGATGTTATAAATGATTACAGACAATATTAAAAACAATCGAAACATAATATCGAATGCTTAGCTAAGCTAAACCAAAACAAGGCAAGCTATTTCATAACACTGATCGCCTTTAATGAATATATTAGACGTTATTTAATTACATTTCCTAATGTACAGACTAAATTAAAACTATAGGTTATTCGATCTTTATATTTTATATAAATTATTTTAACTGATTTCATTAAAATATTAATAATTACATTGAAATAGTGACAAATGACCATTTTTGTTTTTAGACATTATTTGACATTTAAAAAGGCGCGAAATACTCTGTTTTTTTTTTAATGACAAAGTGTAACCATATACATTTTTATTGACTAGCGTAAATATAAAATTGTTAAGTAAAATAAATATAAACCCACTCCATTTAAATATATTTTAAATAAACATACGAGTCAGGCATAAGATATGTGAAATGTGTTTTACGATAATTACAAGGAAAAGTTAATAATTTTAACCTTTTAGTATAACACTTATTATAAAACAATGTTTAAATTATATAACTTATTTATCTCAGACTCAATAGCGGTAGCAGATAAATTGATAATAATAATGTGTCGATAGCCCAACAGCTGATAGTGATAACGCATGAAGACTTAACCTTAAAGGGATATAATATATAAATTTAGAATTTGTATTTTAAATACTGTTTAAATGTTATATTTAAAATTAAATGTATTCGGAAAATTATTAATCGTAGGAATTTTGAGAAACACCAAATGAAACAAAAATTGGAATTGAAAAAACGATTTTTAAGTATTGGTTACAACAATCATGTAATTAAAAAAAAAATTGTAGGTCGGTGACAGTCCCTGCCTTATCGTTAACTCCAACTTAATGATTTTAATGACCGGTGACTTCACTCTTACTTTTAACTTATGAACAAGTTGTACGAAATAAATTACAATTTTTTTACCTATTTCTGTTGAGTTTCGAGTAGGTTGTCACAATGATGGAATTTAGTATAGTGTTGTAAGAATTATTAAAAGTAATAGCAGTTTCATGATTTAATAGAATGATAATAATCAATCATGAACTGATTTACATATCAATATAACATACAATAGAAGGCGCTAATAATAATTTATTGCCCATGCACGATGTTTTGTACCTTTTACATATAGTCAAATAAAAAGCTATTTTTTTTAACGTATAAATTTGATTATATTTTGAAATAAGGGCTAGTAAATAGGTATATTTCAGCACGCCTGCGCCTAACACATCAAATGCTAATATTTTTCGAAGTTTCTTTCGTTATTTAGTCATATTTATCAGATCAGAGTATAGTTTAGAATGTCAAGTAATATAAAGACAAACAAAATAATTTACCGCGAATTTTATTTTCCTTTAAATAAAGATTTCATATTTTGACTCAGATTAGTAAGTGTAATGCTAAAATATCGAATAAAGAAATATAAATTTTAATTGAAAATATATTCAAAATATTTGCTCATTTATTTTCATGGTATCGTAACTTTTAACGGAATGGGTTTCCCGAAGGACCTCTAAATGATTTCAATACAAAGTGCCATTTTATTTTTAGTATCTTGTTTGTTTTGTATCCGGTGCAAATTGAATTACGACGAGTAAGACGAATATCAACTGTTACAAGAATATGACGTGTAAGGGAGCGTTGCATTTATTAAAGTAATAATATATGTTTTGTTCATCATACAAACATAGATACAGCTGATTTAAATTACATTCAATGGATGTTAGTAAAATGATTCAATATTATGTATACAGAAGCCCCTCTCGTATTCGTACGGGTAAAATTCATAAAAAATCACCACGTTTCCCTCCATAAGGTTGAAATTTCCAATCTCAGCTTTCTTGACGCAGCAGTTTTCGCTGTGGTTTAATCGTCAACGGACAAAAGAATTTATAAATATGCTAACAGAATACGGACGTACTATGTTTAGGTTAGTCCTGTATTGCTGTTTCGAGGATCTCACTTCGTACATCATTCGTGAAATGTTGAAAACCAACTAGGTGATATGATTTTGATGAGCGAATTCTTTTACTTTGATAATAATATTATAGTCAATGTCGCTATCTGTTACTGACATTTCACGATCGTGTACTGCGATAGGTTTCAAGATTGTTACAGAACAGATTAGTTTACGAATCTTATTAAATAAAAATGTCTGTATGTTTGTCCTCAATCCGTTGCTCAACCATTCATCCGATTGTGGTGTAACTTCGGAGAGTCGTTCTGCGAATATCCGCGAAGGTTTCCTTGCCCAAATAACTATTTTTGTAGACCCTTATTAGGGACCGGTATATAG